>OY728150.1:1114264095-1116764095 GCA_963277665.1 Viscum album | reverse complement strand
TATTCTTTTTCTGTATTCTTTGGTCATCGTGTAAACCTTGTTTCCCAATAGTAAATTTTCTATAGATTTTTTTGGGGGAAATTTCATATTCAATTTATTTAATGTATTTGGTTGTCTTTTTTTTCACTAGGGTCAATAATTCATAAAAAATCATATATTATATCAAGTAACTTTTGAAAATAGATGGGGATTAGGAACTCCCTTCGGGTCTTTCCACAGACTGGGTTAGGTTCTAGTTTTGATTGCGAACAGATCTGGTTCGTGACAAAATGGTATCAAAGGTAGGATTAATCTCTTCGGTAATGTTATTTGGGGAAGAGTCATTATATTTTAGTTATTATATTATTGGGATTTAACAATGCAATTATGATTAGGGTTCATGGAATGAACAACTTGTAATGATACTCATGTCTCTAGGGGACCTAAGGTTTTAGTTGAGTTCTTTTTTTCTCATGGTTAATTAATGATTATGGGAATTAAACAGAGAGTTGGTCTGATAGTCACAATGAGATCACAAGGCCTGGAAGGTGAAGTGAGTTGCATGTTCAATGATTATTAAACTCTGGGATTCCCTGAGAGGAAAGGGTTGTAATAGGGTTTCAATATTTTCTTATGATTTAAATGATCTTTTCCTTATATTTGAAGTAAACACTCCACATTTCATATTTAATCATTTATAGTCCAATAAAAGAATTTCACAACTAATAATCAACATAAAATAATGTTTTTTACATGGTTAAAAACTATGAGAATTTATATGGAGAAAATACTGATGATATCTATACTATACTAAAATAAAAGATGTTTGACTATGTTTTAGGGATTAGTATTGTTCATCCATGACCACTCTGTTCAAGGTGAAATTCGATTACAATGAATTTATAAAATATGAATTTCATCTATAGGAGCACATATTTCAATTCCATCTTTATCACTAAATTTTATTAACTATTTTGTATTTTTATAATATAAAAGTCATCTTCCCATAATCATATATATATGATTATATTCACATAATGATTTAATAATTATAATGCTTCAATTTATTTCTCAATCACTAAAATAATACCCACGAATTTCTTTGAGTGAAAATCAACTAGAAATATTATTTGGTGCAGTTTTTATGTGAGCCATTGTTCGCCTCATATTAACCTCTTAATACAATAACCACTTCACACTATCTATGTGATCCACAAACCAATGTCTGCGTAATACATGCCCAACAAGTATTAAAATATCCTCTATGAATTTCAAACTCCCCACACACTACATTTTTCCAAAATCTATCAAGTACTTCCTAGGAAAAACATCTCCTCTTGGTATTTAATCCATGGTTTTACTTCCTTGTGTAGCACCCTAAATTGCACATCCTATATAATCATGCAAACACATATTATCCTCTGAATGATATCTATGATTAAACATGTCCAATAACACGATTAACATGCTATTTCTATCCAAATAACCATGGAAAAAATTATAATTTCATTAATATTTAAACATTGTCTAATTTTTTTTTACCAATACCCCACATGGTACAATTAGAAACACCATCTTTAAAAAATGATATTTTCTTATTTTCAACATATATTCCAAGAAATGTATCCTTCCTACCACCAACTCTTACTTGATTTGATTTGGAACTATAGAGTCTCCCACTACATAGCTCTCATTGAACACTAAGTAGTAATAAATACAAATACTGAGGTATATGTACATAATACATTGACCTTCTGTTTCATTAAAAACATGTTACAAAATTACAAAAAAAAATAATTTCGATAAAATTTCACACATGAAAATTATGAAACCATTGTTAAATTCCACTATTAACCAAAATAATTGAGGAATCCATTTTATTACAATTAACCACTTCATTATTTTCAAACTAACTGATCAACCCCTAAATTATTTACAACAAAAAACAATACACAATTAAACACAATCCTTAATCTCTATGGTTCTAACATTCACACCATTTATATTTTTTCATTTCAATGTGAAATTAAATTATGTAAATATGTTTAAATTATACATAATACAAATTAATATCTAAATAATATGTTTAATTATACATGGAAAATAATTTGTCTTGGATATAAGAGGTAGAATGATAATTTCCTGCCTAAAATTCCATATTATTAGATTCCCCCTATCTTCATGCTACTACAACGTACATTCCTTATTAAAACAATACATTTCCCCATGGTTTATATCTCCACCTTACATTAACACCATAACTTCACCCCAAATAGATTTCAAAAAAAAATTATCCCCCATTTTAAATAAACCAAAATGAAACAAAACCATCCAATCATGAATAAAATTGTGAACCAATAGAAAAATGGGAAAATTGGATTATTTAAATATTATCAATATAAAGAAGGTGGTAAAAAATTATGCTTAACCAATGATTCTCAAATAATAGAGTGGAAAATGTTTATATCACATATCGAACACTTTCTCAATAGTTACAACATTCTCTATTGTCATAATTTCTTATCACACCTTCACTTTGATATAATACTACTAGATTTCAATATGTTGGGTACGATAGTGTTATACATGATCATTCACGAGATCAATATCACACTTGTTATCAGAGAATATCTCTATAGTTATATTTACTCTTTCATCAATAACAATTAATTAATCACACATCCACGAATGATGAGAAATGACTTGGTCATATTTATATGATCTTCTTCAATCATACTCAATAATGGGATTTCTTTCTTCAAACTCATCCATGCGACAAATTTATTATTGATGAAGAAAGAACCACCATATAAATATTTACAATCTACTAAATATTAATCCCAATCCATTTTATAAAATTTAGACAATTCATGATCATTTGGTAATTAATGATTATAAAACAAATTGAGTGTACCTTGGATATACATCATTATACATTTAACTACTATGATATAGTCATCCAAAGGATAAATATAAAAACAATATTCTTAACATGTCATAAAGGTAATTTCTCGTCACATTTAATTCGTATAGTGAAATATTCCATGTATCATTATATATTAGTATGATCCATAGATTTCATATCCTCATGAATCTTATTTTTTTTTTAACTGAAATTACAATTGTTTTCGGTTTTCAATCATGCATGTTAAACATTTTCATTAGATCTATTATATAATTTAATTATGATAAAAAAGAATATTTATCATTTTGTATTACTTATATCCCATAATAATATATTAAATCACTACTCATATAAATATAAAAGTCCAATTCCATCAGTATAGAAAGTATTCATTTGAATAACATTTTCAACAACTAAATATGATATCATCTATGTCGACAGGAAAGTTAACTACTCTACCTAGTATGTTTTTGAACAAATATGTCTATATAATCAACCTATATGAGTTCAATATTTCTTCTTTAATATTTAATTTGATTATACCATAATAGTGGTTCCAGATATATACCATACTTTTCTTTTTTTAATCTACACTCATTGGTTTAAATTTTTCATGCTAATAAACAAACTTGTTGTTAGATATAAACTCTATCTTTAAGTATACCATTAAAAACATAAATTTAATATCATTTTTATAAATCATAATTCCTATTATATTATCCATTTAATAAAAAAAATAATTAATTCATTTTTATCAAATGTATGAAGTGGTTCACAAATATCATCCCCTTATATTTGTGTATATATATTGCATAAAAATATTCCATATTTTGAATAATAATTCCATTTTTATTAATAATATTATTAATGATACACTTCATCTCAATTTCAATTTGATGTTTTTACTTCATCATATGATTCAGAATCTGATTTTCTTTCATTCTTGTACAATTCATCATTCATGGATTTGATCCATGACTTATTTTCTACTTCTTCTTCAAATGAGGTTGCATCCACTCTAGAGAACGGTGTGTCATGTTTTTTAATCTTCATCATAGTTGATTGTGTTATAGTATATAAAGTCCCCAACCTTTAGAAAAATTATTACATTATTTCATAAATAATTTCCTATAAAAAACCATGGACTGTAAAATCTAATTTCATTCGAAGAAGAGTTACAAAAAATGAAAACAAGGAAATAGAATAGAATATAATTATATTGATCCTATATAAATATCTCCAAACATCCATTGAACTCCTAAATATTCATAGGATATCCAAGGTAATACATAGGAAAAATGTATGATCTCAAAAGAAAATTAAGGGAATAAAGATAGAAATACCTTATATCATATGGTTTAGAAGGCATAAAAGGATGAAATAAAAAGTCAAGGTACATGAATAAACATATGAAAGAATAGAACCTATAACATGGTATCATGGTTTCATGTAATTATGGAATCATATAAATGTGCCACAAATATCCAATATGACAAAAGCACAAGTCAAGGATAAAATCTAATACTACTGAGCATGGTGGACAAAACGTATAAAGGAATCTTGTTAACTCCCTCTCCGAACATGATGTCTCCAGAGAATAAATATTAACCAATAAATTGGAGTTCAATCTAATTATACAAATCAAAACATGATCATTATATTATTTCAATGTTAATAATATAGCATGATTCTTACCCATAGAAGGAATTGGTATTGTAAAGGTCTCATAAGAAAAAACTGATGGTTGTATCATGGTGTTGTACAAAACAGAATGTGTTTAAGTCATACATGAATATTTTTAAGTATTAATAGGCATATATAATGATAAATTATGTCTCGATGAAGTTAAAACATGTAATAATTGTGTTTCATAATCTTTAGAAATGAGCCACATTAGTGCGGTTTAAGTGAAATTTTAAAATAGTGTTTAAAATAGAAAAATACTTAATTGTTAGTATAAAAACATAAATGAAAAATGACAGTTTTTCATGAAATAATATTTGATTTTATAAAAATAATGGTGTATTAAAATTGATAAATAATTGTACATGAATATAGGTATGTAACTGGGATGTTTAGTTGTATCAGGATTGCTTATCTAAAGGAATTGAAAAATAAACCATATAAACAGTAGTTTCCCCATTAAAAAAGAATAAATGAGAATAGTATGTATATTTAATGATAAAAAAATAAATTAAGAGGAGTAAATAAGAATAATTATGTTTCACATTGGGGTTATGTGAGGGAAATCATAATACGACATTAATTTAGATGTTCTGGAAGAATCCCTTACCTTATGTCTGAATGTGTTCTGAATTTGTAAATAATATCCTATATAATATTATTAAATCCTTCAATTTTATAATTAATAAGCTATAATAAATTTATTTAAATTATTATAATTTTATTATGTTCATTTATTGACTTTTTATTGGTTATAAGATTCAATCTTAATCATTCAATGAGCATCCATTTTTATGGTTTTCATGATTGTTTTGCTTGTAGGCAAGTATGTAAGCTCATGTAAAATTGCAATAATTCTCTGTTATTGCAATTACATTTTATTAATTACCATATAGTAGTTTCAATGATCTTATATATCAAAATACATTATATGGTATTATAATGATTCATTTGATAAAATATTAATGAAAATCATTTAGTTTATTTCGGTGGTTTTTACGAGCATCGTGATCTTTTATAATTTAATTTAATATCATGTTTATATATTTGTTAAAAAACTATATAAATTATAATATGTATAATAAAATAATATTTAACTATCATAATTATTTTACAATAATTCATGAATGGTATATTTGAAAATAAAAATACATGATCCACAATGATAGTAAATTGATATATCTTGGATGATGTTATCTTTTTTATAATAAAAGGTATAAGAGAATATGTTTGATGACATATAATTCATTAACAAAATGTAAATAAATTATAAATAAAATATTTAAGTAATCATGTAACTTGTATTAGAAGATGTTAATATTGTATAATAATTATAATAAATTGAAAATAAAACAAAAACATACTAAAGAGGATTTCACCTCTCGAAATTCTTCTCCTTGAGAACCACCATAGGCCGATAGGGTTTGATATTTATTTGATACCCAATGCTCAAATCTATTGGGAGATACTTTGGAAAATTATTCAATAGAATTTTTTCATGATTAGTGGCTAGTAATGTGTAATAGGAAGATGTTGGAAAAGTTGATATTTATAGCGGTGGAAGAGGGGTGTTTTTTATTTTTTTCATTCGTTAACTTATTATTATGGCAACATCCATAGTGGTTATTACAATATATAAATAAATAAAATAGAGAAGGATAGTTTGATATAATGGTTCTTAGATAATCCATATATTAACTATGACTCAAAAATCATGTATTTAGCTTATTTGATAATTTATCATATTTCACTATTCAATAGAAATTCATCTATTATATAAAATTATAAAAATTACACTATAATTTTTTTTTGAAATGTAGACTTAAAAAATTGATTCCTTTTAATGAACTAAAATTTTTAAACATGAGAAATTTATTTTTTACCTAAAATCTCCATTACTAAAAAATACCAATTTTATTATTATAGCTCATTTTATGACACTATTAAAATTTTATTAAGGTATCATTAAAATATATTATAATAACAAGAAATAAAATATTAACTTATGAATCTATTTTTTTGAAAAATATAATTCTTTTAAATCATTATTTTAGTTATAAAATTTTTAAATAAACATTTCTAATTAAAAAAATACCAATAATTAATTTATCATTTTTAAACTTGCATGTACTTATTCCAAAATATAAATATATCTCATTTTCATTTATGAATTACATAAATTTTATTTTTTCTCTTTCATAGGAGAGGTTACTATTATATTGGTCGAATTTCTATTCCTAAGGGTCGCATTACTATTTCAATGATCACATTACTGTTCCATTGGTAACCGTTTTTTAATTTATAGAAATAACACTTATTTCATTAATTTCATTTATAATTATTGTATTGTGTCATCTATATAGTTTTATGTGATTTACAATAAATTCAATTAATATTATAAGAGTATTTCCATTGAAATATTTTAGTTTAATTAATTTTTTATCTCTTATGAAATTTCCCCCTTGAAATTTCATTTTATATTCCATAGTGAAAAAAATAGATGGTACTTATCAATCATCGCTTCCTCTAGTTCCCATATTCCATATTCAATGTTTTGGTTATTCTAGTGTACTTTTTCAAGGTGAGTATTCTTATTCTATATAATAATTTCTCTATGCTCCAATATCTTCATTAGCTTATCCTCATAAGAGATATCATTTTTCCAAAATGTGTCTTCATTTAATTTAGTACATGCAAGGGATATGTTATGTACATCCTAACTTGGTATATGTGGCTTACATAATGTACTTGACACATAATTGGTGGATGTTCTATTTGATATGCAATAAATCTGAAAAGATCAATAATCTCTATGGGGCTCATGAATCTAGAACTCAGCTTCCCTTTCATCCAATATATCATTATCCTCTTTCATAGAGATATTTATTGGAATTCCATATATCCAACCTTATACTCTCGGTCCCATTGTTGATTGTTTTCATATCTATTTTTTCTACTTTGGATAGCCTGGATATGATAGTAAATGGTTTCAACCATTTTTATAATTTCATTAACATTTTTAGGTCCAATTAGGTTATGTTTAATAAATTCATACTAAAATGTTGTTGTTCTTTATCTTTTCTAATAAAAGTATTCATATGGAGTCATCTGGATGCTCATGTGGAAAATCTTTCAGAATGATAAATTAAACAGAGGAATATAGTGATACATTCATCTTTTTAAGTCCATATAATATGCTCTCAACATTTCCTCAATTGTTTTTGTAGTACAATTAGATTTTCAAAAAGCTTGGGGATGATATTCCAACCTAAATTCAATTTTTTAGAGAATGTTGCAGACTATTCCAAAACATGGTGGTAAATATCAGATCTCGATTAGATATAATTCATAATGGTCCCCATGAAACATTACCACAATGTTGATTTTTATATGTGCATGTTGATATTATGAGAAGTCCTCTCAAATTGTGATAATGTGAGATATCATTGTAAGATGATCCATGAAAACCTATATAGTATTATTTCTTATACATGTATTTGAATTTCTGATGACATGGTCCATGGTAATTTTTTCTCATTTCAATATTTGAATGAGTAAGGGTTTTATCATCCCTTATACATTGGTTTTTATCACTTTTTGACATACTAATAACATTGTTGTATAATCTATAATATCATTCATCATATTTTTCCTCCAATATATCTATTTCACATCTCAATCCATCCTTGTGATACCTAGGTGAATAGAAAATATTGATATGTGTGCATCATTTAGAATATCTTTATTTATAATTGTATTGGACGGTATACATATTCATGACTCAAATCATATAATTTTTTCCTCCTCAATTATAAAATCTTAGGATTTCCCATTTATGATATCATCCACCTTTCTTAGAATTTATCATTTCAACCTTAAGCAGCCTCCATTTTCTTCATGAGGGATGGTTGAGAAAGTTGTCAGATCATCTCTACTTAGAGAATCTTCCACTTTATTCACTTTTTCAGGATGGTAGTGGATCGATAACTCATAATCCATGATGATATCTAACCAACTACGTTGGAACATATTATGCTCTATCTATGTGAATAAATATTTGAGTATCCTATAATTAGAATTCATTTCACACTTCTCCCCGTCGAGATAATGCCACCATATTTTCAGCACAATGATCCCAACATCAACCATCATATCATGTATGGGATAGGATTTCTCATGAATTTTCAACTTCCATGAGTCTTAGGCTATGATATTATCCTTTTTCATCAATACAAAAACTAATAACATCTCTGAATCATGTTTAAATAAAACAAAGACTTCCATGAATTATGGAACTTTGAGTACTGAAGCAGAGATATGCCACTTTTAAACTATTCAAATTAGATTTCACATTCACTTGTATAGAAAAACATTACTCCCTTATGAGTAAGCATTGTCAGTGTGTTGATAAATCATTATAATTTCATCTCAAATAAATAGTAATACCCATACATACCAAGTAAACCATGAATCATCATTAAAGATATATCCATAGGCCACTATTTTATTGACATTATCTAATAAGGGTCAATAGATTTTTATTTCCTAGTGATAAAATTACCAAATAATCACACATCCTCCTTCCATAACTCAATTTTATTATAACATTCAAATATTTTCACCCTTATAAAGATAATTACTACAATATTCAAATTCATTTCATGTTCCTAATTTTCATAGAGTGTATTAGAATATCATCGATAAATACTACCACTAATATATAAACATAATCCATAAATACACTATTCAATAAGGACATAAAATTTTCAATAGAATATGGGACCCTAAATGTAATCACTATGAACTCATACTATCCTGACCTTTTTCAAGAGTCAGTCTTGGGAATATCTTCCTTATTCAACTTTAAATGTTGACATCCCAACCAAATGTCCACCTTAGAGAAATACATGACAACACATAATTGATTTAAAAATCATCTATCCATGAAATTGTTAACCTATTATTTATCAGGATTTTATAAATCTAGTAATAATCAATGTAAAGGTGCATCAATCAATCAACATACTTGATGAAGATGACTATCATGCCTCTTAATAATGCACTCGGATGTAAAAATACTTTATTTAGATTCTCTTGTAACTACATCTTTAATTCCTTCAACTTAATGGTTGATAGTATATAAGGTTTCCATGATATAAGTGGATATCATAGAATTAGTTCAACTGATAACTAAATCACTCTATCATGTGGAAGGCCAGTAAATTCTTCATGTAACACATCAATGTAGTCCCTAAAAATTTTGAAGTCTTCGTGAATGATTACCTATTTGGTCTAACTAATTTGAGTTATATATTATTATTCATAACACTTTAATATACAAGATTTTTATAAAGATTATAAAGTAGATTCATCCTAATTCTTACACTTTTATAGAATTAGAGGATGACTGAGGATGTGAAGAGTGATCGCCCATTCACAATAGTTGATGTTGTATTTGTATAATGATAGTCAATCCATTCCCAATATTTTATCCAAATCATCATAAAGAAGTATGAAAAGTATTTTTTGGAGGTTTAGTCAACAATCATTGACCAAGGTGGAGTTTTGTACATTGGATCCAATGATTTCTCCTTTTTCAATTCTCATTGATAACTCATCCTCCATTTATTTAGGTGGTGTTTACTTAGTTCTACTAAACATTCATCATATGAAAGAATAACTAGAACTAGAATAAAATAGTATATTCTCTATTGGTTAATGAATAATCAGTGTGCATGATACCATATCATGTTTAGGCTCCACCTTAGTAGTTGTGATATAATATTCCCTTCCATGTTTCATTGGAGTTTTTTGTTAGTGATTTCATCCAATAACTCTTCTCTTAGGGTAATATATTACATAATACCAATATTCATTGTAGTTGAAAAACATCACTATAGGATGATGGTTGATCTACACCTTCCTTCCATTATACACATTTTCAGGATTATTGATATCCCTTTGAAAATTTTTATCCATATTACCCTATATTATACATTTAATGAATAACTTGGTTCCCCTTAGGATGTTTCTAGGATTATTCTTCCCAGAATTTTGACATGTGTGATATTGGGTTTTACTTCCACCGTAGGTTTTTTTGTTGATCATCCCATTTTAAACTCCATTTTACACTTTTTATCTATGGGCCCATGAGACCACTATCAGTCTCTAATAATCTTTTCATCCTTAAGAGATCTAAAAAAATCCTCATAATTTTTGATGTCTCAAATCACCGACACTTTTACAAGACTCATCTTTAGTCTACCAACATAATAATGAACCTTGATTTATCTATTCCTAACAAATCTAGAGGAATATAGTTCATGTCTTGTGAAGTTTCCTTTATACACCCTGATGGAATGATCTACCTCTTTATTCTTATCATGGAACTCCATTTCCATCATAATATACTACATTTATGGAAAAATATTTATAGAAAAATATTTTCATGACATATTACTATTACACGGTATAATTATCATCCTTGGAATTTGTGTTTTTAATCAGTTTCCACCACTAATCACATTCCCTATAAAATTGATAGTCTACCTACATGACATTATCTTCATATGAGCATAGAAGGACAATGAGTAAATTCTAAAAGGAGTTAATCCATTTTTTTGTGATGATCGTATCAGAAAATACACTCAATACAATATTCCATTATTTCCTAACGGATTTTAACACAACAATATATTTATTAGGATACGTATGAAGTTCCACATGATACATGTTATTTTTCATAATTTAAGTCAGTTAAACATGTATTGTCTTTATGTTTTGAGACCCCATTCACATCATATTTGGCATTTTATTAGGGAAGTATTCACATTGACTACCATATTTTTTTATATGGGATCTCTTATTTTTATCAATCAACTATAGAAAAGGGAAGTAAAATTGGGGGTTTAATAATTATCTAATTAGAATATTAAATTTACATTTTGGACATAAAAGGATAAAAATGAAAATGAAAATTAAAACCGATCATGTGATTCCCTATTATTCAATCTATGTTATTAGTGGTGGTAGAATATTCCATATTGTCCATAATAATGTTTTTTGGTCAAAATCTCAAAAAATTAAATAGAAATTTCATTGATACTAATAATAACATCCCCATCCTCTTAAATGTATTAATATGTGGTTTTAAGAATAATTCTCCATCCTATGTAAATTTTTAATAAAAAACACAAAAGTACTATTAAGGGAAAGGTTGGAACCCTCACAGATCAATATATTCATTACCAAATGACACGACGGATTTGTTAAATAAAATAGTGAGTTGTTTGGAAACATTTTCACTAATCAAAACCCAGGAAAAATAATTCACCTGAGTGTTGGGAGGATCATTCAAGGTACCCTTGAATTGAAGATCCATGTTGTCCCAAGATTTATTGTATTCCTCCATGCTAATCTTCCCCATGTTGAGACCTCTATGCAGGATGCGAGCCCACTTATCAGCCCACTCACCTTGCTCATTTTTGGGGCCACCTGGATCGGTCTCATCTTCTTTAGTTCCTTAATATCTAAAGTTGCTTCAAACATTTATTCTTCCAAATACAAGAGTAAATCCCTATGTTCGAGAACTGAGGACATATGGCAGTGAGAATCATCTTTGTAACCTTCTTCGTAATGTTTCCACTGATCACCCAACATCACACCTGCGGGAGGAACGGTATAAGTAGCCTTACATCCTACTCTAACTAGGTCCTTAGTGATTCCAGTTTCCTCATGTTGGCTAGGCTCATTGGGCCTATTCTAAACTGAGGTTCTATCCTTTGTAGAATCCTTCGGTTACAACTTTCCCCTGCATGTAGATCATGTAATGGGAGAACTAGGGAGGTTGGAGTAATCATTCCTTCTACGATCCCTTTGATTGTTTGAAATGAATCTACCTGAATCCATGGTTTTGTTCATAACCATCCGTATAAAGGATCTAAAGTAGTCCTCCTCTAAAGCCAGTTCCTTGGACTCATCATGGTCCGAAGTATGAACCATTTCCTCTTGGGATGTTTCTGTTTCAACTAGAGTGTCATGTATGTGATTCCCCTCTATTTATTCCTCATTGTTAATGAAGTGTTCTTCAACCACCACTATAAAAAAATTCTGTGAGGACTTGATTGGCCCCTCTGCTTTGAGCTTCTCAGAATTATAGGACACCTGCGGGACCTTCTTTTGCATGACCAGAATATCTATCTACTCAAAGACACAACCCATGAATTGAAAATGGTTAGGGTTGTGTCTCCAAAACAGTCGTTGTGCATCCTCACTGATTACAAGACCCTTACTATCATCCTTCAAGACATATCCCTCGGTTGTTGATGGATTGAACTCCAGTAAAACCTCAGATGGATTCCATTAGGACCTCCCAAACTACCAGCCCCTCCCATTGGTTTTCTTGATCAGCATCTGCGGGCGAGGGCCTGTAGTCATTATAAACACTGAAAGCATGTATTTCCTTGAACAAACATCTTGGAAAAGATCTTCCACCCAGGTCATGAGTAATCATTAAAAAAACTCTCTAACAAGTGTCCCTTAAACCTCTATAACTCCTTTCACAATAGCAACCGAAGCACCTCCCTGGCCTGTAACCACTGGATCATTCAAGGAACAATCCCCAACCATGGAGATAGGGAATCCCCTATTCTAGACATTTGGTGAATCCTCTAGCTGTGCATCCCCTAAAGCCTCCACCTGTGAAATGGCATAGATGATAAACTAGATTGGGAGATCTCATGGGAACCTGAAGCCTTCTTTAGCTAGTCTAAATCACTTCGTCCTTGTCTATTACAGTAGTAGTAATGTGTGGTCCAAGATTTATAAACAATTGGATGGAAATACTTGTACTCCCCCTCTGTCACAATCTAAACTACTTCAAGAGGGGGTGAGAGACATACATTTCAACATAGAAGCATGCCCAATCAAATTCTTCCGAGAGGTAGTCTACCGATCAGCATGTAGAAATCGCCCAATTGAGTTCTCTATAAATGGGAGTAATGCCAGATTCTAGAATGTAAATGGGATTCCAAGAATTTGTATCCAAATCATTTTGGTGGAATTGTCTCGTTGCCTGTAAGATTAAATGACCAGAAGTGTAGATGAAATTGGATGCCTCGAACAGATCTTTGTGGTCTTGACCATGTCCTCACCAAATCTTCCTCACTCGTGAAGCTGAGAAGTATCCATCACGGCCCTAGCAACCTGAAAACCGTGTGCTAAGATAAAATCCACTCCACATTCAAAATCCTGTCATAAAAATATACTATGGTTCCTCATCGAATGAACCAAGCCATGAGAGACGAATAAAGGAGCAAAAATGCTACGGTGAACTCTAGCGGAGTAATTGGAACCACGGGATGTCCACGGAGGACCCCCGGGACCTTTGGGAGACGAGAATGCTAGGGAAGAATGGGAAGTCCAATGTTTGATTTAACAAACTAGGAACCCTACCATTAAAGGGCACCGGTGCTCGCTAGGTTCTCCTTCTCACATTCCATGAGTAAGCATAACTCTCCATCCAATACAAATGAGGGATCATAAATTCTTGTTTCTAAGTAAGATTTGGAGCATAAAACTGAAAACATGGAAATATAATAGAACATATCAATATGAATCATCAATAAATATTACCAAAATCCTTTGATCTCTTTCATCTACATAGGATAAATTATGTAATACATAAAATCACATGAATATCTAAAAAGTATTGTAAAGAAATAAACGTATAGAAAAAGCATAACACATGTGCATAATACATAACATGATGACATAAAGAGTCATGAAAGAGGAATAAACATAAATAATAATACTATATAGAACATGAGATCATCATATCATTGAATTATATAAATATGGATACAAAATACAATATGACATAAGCATGATTCGAGGATAACTACCAAGACTATTTCACATGGCGGACAATTCCCCAAAAAGGAATCAGGTTCACTCCCATTCCCTACCTGAAGTATCATGAGAATAAATATTACCCTTTTAATTAGAGCTCTTCCTTAGTGCACCCATTATATAATGATCATGTATATGTGTTCCACAGGGGGAATCATGTATTCCAGCTATCCATAGAAGGAATTAGATATCACAAATAGTTTGTAAGGTAAAACCAAAGGATGTATCAAAATGGTATACAACAAAAAAATGTTTTAATACATTATTTGACATTTAAAATGTAAAATAGTAATATATAATGATATATATTTCACCCTAATGTGAAAAACATATAAAAAGTGTGTTTAAAAAACATTATAAATTAAACACTTTTGTGTGGTTTAAGGTAAAAAAAATTATTCTCTTTAAAACAAATAATGAATTAAGTTTTTGTATAAAATCGTAAATGAACCATTATATATTTTTATGATATAGTTATTTATATATTAAAAATAATTTTTTCTTAAAAAAATCACGTTTTCTACTTTAAAATAGCAAAACACTGGGTTGTTCCCTTTAATTGGGCATTATTATCGAATGGAATTGAAAAAGAAACCTAATTAACATGTATTTTGAAACGCCTTAACCCTAGTTACCCAGAGTCAGTGCATTATTACATATCATTGTCATTTTTTCAAAGGATCAAATCCCGAATTCCCAATCAGTTTAGTAGCCTTGGAAGTACTAGATACATACATAATTTCTATATTACATTATAATATGAAAAACAACAACAACATTGTATCGATTGGATATATTCAGATTCCATAGAATATTCCTGAAGTTCAGGAATAATATAAATTTTCGCATCCTGGAAAAAAATAAAAAATAGAAAGGGGTGATCTTAGATGCTCTATAAAGATAAATCTACAGTGGAGACTTTCATTTATAAGAATAAACATTTAAGAAAATGTATCAGGAAAAAAATTCCTTTTAAACACAAATTTCAGAATAATATGGAAAATATAAATCAAAATAATTCCATTTACTAATTTACATGGATATTCTACTTGTTGAATAATCAATATAATATCAATAGAAAATTTCATAATGATGGAAGGCATAATTTCATACATTATAACTACATAGTCAAGGCTTCGTGACTTGACTACAAATAATATTTTTTTCAAGTCCTTATGCCAAGACACTAGTTTGTCTCATGAGACCTGCTGATGCATCGAGGATCTACCACGGTCACCACCCGTCACTTATTTACTCCAATGCATTACTCATTTCAAAAGGGTAAAACATAACATAAACATTTGTATTAAAGCATTCATATGAAATGTCAAAACATTGACCATAAACCATGAATGGTATTAAAATAACACATCCACATTCAAAAATATCACAAAACCATCAATACAATATAGAATATTGTATCATAATAAATAAACTTCAACTAAGTGTAAAATCCCTCAATTGATGTTGACATAGATGAAATAAATACTTTTTGAGGGAAATATAACATTTTATTTTGAAATCATCTTGGTTGTATAATTATAAATGAAAACATTTATTTTGAAAATATTCTTATAATATTTTAAGGGAATATTTGATGATGTTATAATGAAAGAAAATAGATGCTCTCACCATATAAGTTAAAAACACATTATTTCCTTAATATTGTCGAAAAGGTCATAAATGAACTTGTTTGGAAAACGAAATGAATGGATCCTTTATAAAAAATTTAATAAATAGTCAAAAAATGGTATAAATGAATTTAACCCATAGTCTATAAAATAGTAAAAATGTTTTGAAATACATTTTTATGAAACACATATGTGGATGACAAAGAGGACCTCGTAGAAACTTGCATATAAACAACCTCAGATAATGAAGAGATTGTATAATTAACCTTTACCATGTACTTTTACTTGATCGAGGGTATGTTATCCTCTGGTATAATATTTAAATAATTGTTATTTAATTATACAATAACCAATTATATAAAAATGATATCATATATGATATTCTAATATTGCTTTCTTAATAATATTATAGTAGTATCATTGTTTCTGGTGTTAACTGATTTGTTTTCCATTATATGATTGGTTATGTAATCTATATTTGATATGGATTGGATGTATTTTATTCATATAGAGAATGATATTAATTTCTTAATCATTTTTTTAATCATAAAATGAAAAATATTCTTGAATGGTTATGATGGGGTATGAATCTTAATGCGTTCATGGAGACGGTAATCCGTACATAAGCAAGAGTTACAATATCGTTATATTGAAGTTGAATTAATATGTAATTGGATATTATATCATACATATAGAGTCATTAAAAAGTTAGATTTATTATTTACCACAGTTATACTCATTACTATACCCATCCAAAAAATGAAGTGTTTGAATAAAAAACTACAACATGACATGGAGATGTTAAGCCGTACGTACGCACGTATGGTGAATTCTCATTCATAGGATGGAAAGAATAATGAATATTGTCATACCATAATTATAATAATATAATTTTATGTATAAGGTACTAGATTTATAATTTTGGTATGGTAACAACAATGAAAGATGATGTGGATGAAGAAAATAACATTGAAATAGGTGGTGAAATTATTATCCCTTTTTCGAGTCATTCTTTTTGAGTTGATCAAAATGGATCCACAAGTCAGATTTCTGATAAAAGTAAGGACACTGGGTCAAATTGAGTGTATTTTGGAGGATATTGGAGAAGGGTTTGGCCGAGCCCAATGGCATTGGAGGAGTGATTTGGAGAGAAGGGAAGGTAACCTTTTATAAGAGAGGTGAGGGTCACTTTAGGAAAATCATAAAATATTATCATATTATAAACTCATATTCCATTTAAAATGTCTGTAATAGGATTTATTTTAAGTATATTGGTGGGATGGGTCAAAATCCTCTCAACAAATAGGTTTTAAACGGGTTTAGGTCACCATATTAACCTTGTCATTTAGATTTAACTCTTTGATAAATATTTTTACATTTATCATGTCTCCTTATAACTTTATATTATATGGTTAATAAACTTAATAAAAATTGACAAGAGAAGAAACAAAGGTTAATTAATGACATATATTTTATTAAATAATTCCTTTTTATGAACCATATATTTTTAGATGTTTTATATAATTTAGTAATATAGTTTTTTTTTAAACTCATTTATATCAATTTTGACACTATTAAGTATTTTATTTTTGTTAAAGTCCTATAAACATGATTAATTCAAAAAAATAAATTTCATCAACCCTAACGTGTCATATTAACAAATAAAATTATAGTAATTCATGAAAAGTCTCAAATTAAATTTATTGGGATACATAAATATAAATTGTTTTAATCGTTCTTTAACAATGTAATTACTGCATCATCATTATTTCATAAATAAATTTACTTATTTAATATCTAGAAATTATATATATAAACCCATTAAATATGATTTTTTTTATATTTCTAATTAATATTTTTAGCTGAGTTTATCTTATGTGTCACCCTATATTAAAAATTATTTATTTAAAAAAAATTAAATTTAACACTTTTAACTCTATTATAAATAAATTAATAATAAATGACTTAATATAATCCGTGTAGAACAAAATAGAAATATTTTAATCATAATGATAATTTTGGTCAAAATACACTAATCAAATAGAATTAGGACATGTTTTATGGTAATAATAAAATCATTTTTACCTTTAATTACTCTATTTACATTTAATCTTGGTAAATAAAAGACAAAGGCTTCTATTCACCAAAAATTATTTTCATCTTATTGAAGCACATATTACATACTTATATCAAATATGTCACTTGTATTACTGAAATTTAATTCACAGAAGTAGTAAAATTATGTTATATGGAAACTTTCTAATGGGCCTAGAAGTTGGGTAAAAAAAGTTAAAAAATTCAATAAAATTTTTTACATCTAATTTTATTATAAAATGACTCCAAAGAATTTCATTGAACAAATATATATATTATTTATATATATTTACTTAAAAAATATTTAAATAAAATAAATATTTATTTAAATATATATTCGGTTTCAAAAAATATCGTTGTGTTTTTTCACTATTCATCTAAAATTGAATGTTTTCACAAAAATACCAAAAATTCACCCTAAGCAAATTTTGTTATTATGAATCCAAATATGAAATCAGTTTTGAAATATAAAATTTATAAAATATGAATAAATGGGTATTACTATTCATAACGGCTATTTTGATTGGTCGTGGTGTGCTAGAACTTGAAGTTGCGTACAACGCAAGCTATTGTATTGTTCAAAGGGAAACATACTGTGGAAAAATGTGGTGTTACATATTTCTCCATAACTAAATAAATAATTGAGAAAGTTTCATATTTTTATATGAAAAAAAAATTAATTGGATTAAATAAGATTAATTTGTAAATAAATTAGGTTATATAGAGAGAATGTATTACCAAATGAAAATTTCGTTGTTTGGAGATAATCCCTTAAATTATGTACAAATGTTTTTTTCACTTGTTTTAATTTATTAAATAATAAAATTAAATATACTAATTAAATGATAAAGAACATATGCTTGAAGTATTTAATTAAATATAAATTTAATATATTCATTTATGGTCTTTTTTATGGGTTATATGATTCAATTTCATCGTTGCATGAAAGTTTATTTTTGTGGTTTTCATGATTTGTTTACTTGTATACAAGTTTAAAGTTTATGTAAAATGGGAACAATTCTCCTGAATTGAAATTATATATTGTTTATTAAATTCCATAATTTAATATTTTCTTATATATCATTTGTTTATATGGTATAAAGATAATTCATCATATAAAATGTTTAAGAAAAATGATTTAATTTATTTTGTTTGTTTTTACGACGATCATGAATTTATATCATTTAATTTAATATCTTGTTTATATATTGGTTCAAGGAAATTATTTAATTTTTAATATGCATAATATTATCTTATATAACCTTAATAATGATTCTATTACAATCCTTGAATGTATAAAAATTGAAAACACATCATCCATGATGATAGTAAATCGACACATCATGGATGATGTTTTAATTTTTTGAATAAAATGGAGAGGATAATAGGTTTTATGAATGATATTAAATCTAAAAAAATATTAATTTTTTTATATAATACTGGATTTTTCACGTCACATGTATAAGAGAAGGCGGGTATAAGATAATAAAGAAATGAAAATGGAAAGAAAATAAAAGCAAATGAAAAAGGATTGTACCTCATGAACGTCTTCTCCTTCAGAACGTCATTATGTAAATTGAGTTTGGTTTTTTTGGATACCAAATGCTCTTAGTTGTGGGGGAGGATCTTCGGAGTTGTATTAGGTATTATTTGAATAAACTTTATGGCTTGGAAGGTGTAAGGGGAAAAGGTTGTGAGAGGTGGTATATATAGTTGGAGGAGACAATTGTTTTTTATAATCTTATTCATTAGTGTATTATTTTGCCTCATGAATATCAATATTTGTTATTCTCATTACTAAATATAGTAAATATGGAAGAAACATTTACATAATGGTGATTACATCATCCAAATATCAAAAAATGACCGAAAATTCTAATATTTAGCTAATGTTTTTATAATATTACTATATTCATGAAAATTTCATCTATTTTAAAAAATCCCAAAATTTCACCAAAACCATTTTTATGACCTGTAGAATTTAAAAATACACCCCTTTATGAAATTAATATTTTAAATATTAGAAATTTAATTAATATATAAAATAATCATTTACTCAAAAAATACATATTTTTATATTATAACAAATTTTATGTAATTTTCAAAAATAAATTAATATATCATAAAATTATCTTATAATTATATGACAACAAAATATTAATTTTCGAATATATTTTTTTTAAATTAAATATTCTTTAAAATTATTATATAAATTATAAAATTGAAAATAAGCATATTTGTTTCACAAAAAATTCAAAACATAGTTTATCTTTATCTAAAAATTTTATTTAACAGTTCAAAGATATAAATATAAAATATTTTCATTTATAATTTATATAAATTTATTTTATGCTTTCATATGTGTGTTTACAATTCTATTAGTGGGGTTACAATTCTTAATTGTCACCTTACTATTCCAATGGTCATGTCACTATTCCATCCATTACAGTTCCATAATTTTTAGAAATACCTCAGTAATTATTCATTTATAATTACTAAATTGTGGTCTATATGTTATTTTATTTTATTTAAACCACATGATGTAATTATAATATGGTAATTCCCATTCATAAAATCTAGGTCCATTATATTCAAGATTGATGCCCAATAATTTTGAATGGGTTAAATTGCACACTTATTTATTCCTTGTTGTGCATAATGAATTTCATGCACAGATGATTACTCCTCTGATTCATTATCTGAATCATCTTTATTAATATTTTATTAAAAAATTATTGAATCCTACACCATATACTTATTTGGATGATTTATATTCTATTCATTTTCTAATTCATCACCAAAAACATTATATAATTTATTTTTATTTATCATCATAACATTCAACTCAATCATCTTAATATCATTTCCCCCTTAAAAATTCTATGATTATTTTTTTTATCATTTTTCTGCATTATTTTTCATTAATTATCAATGAAAAACTCTTACTTATAGTTCTTATACATACGTTCCTTGATTTACTTCTTTGTTTTTTGAAAAAAAAAATCTTCATGAAAAGTCATTTAGTGAACCATTCCATATTTAATTGGGTTTTCATTCTTCTCTTATAATTAACACTATCCAGTTTTCAGTGTACAGTGTAACATGAAAAGACTATTTTTAATATTGATGTGAAATTCCTCTCTCAATGATAATTGTTTTGATTATATTATTCACTTTTTGATTACATCGCTCAATAACCACCTTTTTGGGGAGTTATAACCAATGATTCCCCATAATTATTTTCATTATTCTTTAGATATTTATTAATCTAAATAAATGTATACCCAATTCTAATATTAGATTATAGATTTTGAACAGAACACCGAATCTCATTTTCAAATATTCTTATATATATCTTCATGCATCACAAGACCTATCACTATATTTTTATGAACATTTATCATTCTATTATATTATATCCATTAATAAAGATAATGTTGCAACATTCTCCATGTATTCCATATATGATCATTTGACCATTAAAAATACTATAAATTAGATCTAGTCGATTCAAAACCATTTTATTCATTAGTAAAAAAGATATCTAGACAATTTTTTTATTTAAATTCATCACACATCTTCCAATTATCATCTTTCATATTTTTAATATATGTATTATCCTTCAGAACATCCTGACCTGAGGACCATTCTAATTGATTCCATGAGAATGAGTGGTATGTGACCTCATGTGCCCCTCCTAAAACCCAAGAGGCTATTAAATAGTTGGTACTTTCTAATCAAACATGTGGATATACTATAACCTCTTAACTAAAGTGGAACAATAATATAAGTCAGCATAAATAATAACCAGGTAATAATAATCAATGAACATGCATCAAATAATCAATTCCCCAAACTGACTATGTACATCATTCCAGCACAATAAATGTTCCATGTCATGAATTTATAATCTATTTAAGGAAAATTGAAATATTTCACTAGATACAATCCCTATATCATGTCCCAATTCCATGTCTAGTCCTCTCATCCATGATACATCCCATATCCCAGATCAACCATATAACATATCTCCTTTTTCATTATCCAAACATGAAATGAAGAATCCTATTAGGTACCTAATGATAGACATTGTAGGGTGGGAATAAAACTCAGTGGGCCACAATCAATTGTGTATACAATAATATATGTTCAAATAAAAGTGATTGATGAATTTACAAGAATAATAACTATCATTGAAAAATAGTTATTCTTCCTATTAACACCCTTCCATTAGGCACTTGGACTTCTTATTCTACAGGGACACATGTCTACTAATCCATCCTCAGCCTATGCCAGAGGTCCAATCCATAAAAAAGGGGAGAGAACTTTACATCACAAGGGAAATAATATATAAATTCAATTTAACGAATTTCCCTGGAGATTCAATCAAGGTACCCATCCCCTATCCATTCCATTCAAGAATAGATCATTACTCTACCATCCTAAACCATACACTTCTTCATTGGATATTGTATAACCATTTTTTTACATCTCATGGGAGAGGGGCCTTACAATAATATACGATCCCTACCATTATCATTCATTCAAAGCTTCATCATATGTGACCTTTTTAACCAAAAAAGAGGAACATGTGTGAACCTTTTGATCTATCACATTACCAATGTTTATCACGTTCAACTCTTTACCCAATTCCATAATAAGCCCATTTCATCATTTTAGAACATTTAAAACCATCAATAACCACTTTTAAACCCATTACCCATGTGGAAATTCCTATTTTTCTTGTTATCACATTTACCCATTAATGTTTAATAACTAATTTAACGTAAAAAATTATGTTAGAAAACACCTTATTCTTGTTAGCTTGAACCAAATAATAAAAATAGTTTACTCACATAAAACCATCAATTTATCTTGTTCCTAGTATTGGAACACCAAATGAGTGGCCATAGGCTTAGTCTAACAAACCTCAATGAATCCATTGGGGGTTGTGAGGGGTTAAACACACCATTTATAAACATGTTTTTTCATTTCATACCATGGATTTTAATATGTTGATTTTTTGTTCAATGTATCAACCAAATACACATAAATTAAGTATTAAGAATATGGGATATAACTTTTAAACCACCTACCTATTGTTTGTAGAAAGGTTCTCACTAAAAATTACCCACTTGTTTGATATGAATAATCCTTCAAATACAAAAAAGTTAATCTACTATAAAATAAGGGTTTATGAGATTCATAAGGAGGGAAAACATTACACCATGGTTATTCTAGAAAAAAATAGGAAAGGTGAGTGATAGAATCATACAGATATTTTATTCGTAACTAACGACACATCAAATGGAAAAGAATCAAAAGTTGATGATCCTTAGAAAAATTTGGAGGATTTGGTTCATAATCTAGTTTTATGAAGGAGGAAGTGGGAGGAAATATTAAGAAACAAACCATAAAATCCATAGGGGTGGAAATGAGAAATTCCACAACTTTTATGAGAAACATGGTTTGGCCACATGTTTTCCCAAACCAGGGACCAACTGTGTATCACCCTTGATCAATGATGAAGTTTGGGTCAAATGATCTCGTATTAATCCCACACAGTTTTCTAAAAAATGTGTACAAAAAGAAATTGGTTATTTCATAATTCAAATATTCTATGAAATTCTCCTTTGATAGTTTTTCAATTGTGAGTTATCCCCCTAAATGATGCATAGTTAACATACATGGTTAGTTCTAACCATGCACAAACCATGTTCCCTACAATGTATAACCTCTTTTAATAATTTTTTGGTGTCCCAAACACCTAAGACACATCCATGTCCCCTCAATTTCCAAGAAAACATTTTATTAGAAAATATTTATTCTTCTCATAACTTGAAAAAACAAACCACATATGAGTCTCAGATCGAAGAACCACCCCACCTTATAATAGCTCATCCTTGAGTTACACTCACAATAATTACAAGGCTACCGAGGTAAAAATATCGGACTCATGTGTCTATTTATCTTCTTATATATCCCATGATTCCCCTGAACAGTAAAATTTTTTCATAGCACACATACCAATGGCAGAGTCGTATCCTGCAATAATATCTCACTATGATCCACAACATGAACTAGATTCTCCTTAGTAGATGTATCAGTCACAAGGTCAACGTCATGAATATCAATCACATGAGAAATGTAATAGTGATTCTAATGAAGATTTAAATATTTAAAACCTCATTTATAGAAATATAACACTATGGAAGTGGCAATCTGTATTCCACTAGTCATATCCTCCCCACAATATCAATGGAACCTGAATATATGGGTGCCAACATAACATATTTATAAACCCCAATGGCTACCCAAACAGGGTGAAACCTCCTGGAGTACATGGTCACCCACCATAAAATTGAGAGGTTTACAATATTGATCAGCATGATATTGTTTTCTTAATTTCTTGGAATCCATATACTTCAGAATCAATTGAACATTTTCTGATGTCTCTTGTATGAAACTCAGTCCCAACTATTCAGATTCCCCTACTTCCTCAAAAAATAATAGAGATCTACTTGTCCTACTATAAATCACATCATCTTCTTCCAACTGAAAAGGAACCTTATGAATATTTTATAGGTAAATAAAAAAACTAATAAGTGATTCTCCCATTAATCACCAATAAACTGGAATAGTTCCATCAAAATATACTATATCAGCAAAATAGAACATTCTGATTTCCCATATTCATGTGGGTGAAAAAGTACTACCCTGAAATACCTCACCTCCAAATGCCTTCTAAAAACAATTCTAAAAGTGAAAAGTATAATCTTGATTAAAATATGGAACTATAGTTCATCGTAACCCATGATATTGAATAAATTTAAAACATATTGAAGTCTCCCAACTAGTCAATTGGGATTCTCACTTGAATTGAAAATAAATGAGATACCTTTTTCATCTAATCCACAATAACCCAATTCATATAGTTTATATAAGGTTTCCTCAAATGAACTACCACAAAATCCACGATCACATCATTAAATTCTATTAAAGAATGAGAAATAAATGTAACAAACCATCTAGACACATATTTTTATCTTTCATATTTAGATTTGTGTAAGATCACATCATAAACCCCACAATCTCTTTTATCATGCTCAGCCACCAATATAGTAGATGATAATCTCCATACATCTGGGCCAGTTCAAGGTAAACCAACCACTTCGAGTCATGAAACCCATGCATCAAATATACTTATATATAATTAACCACAAAAAAATGTTTAAAACATGAATTATATAATTATTGTTAATAATCTATTTTTATGGTGGAAATACACCTTTAAAAAAACTCTCAATGAAAGAAATTATAAATAATAATATTCACTCATCTATAAAGGATCCAGAATAGATGACTCAACAGATAGGGTCATGATTTTTAATATCTCATGCTCCCCCTAAACACCTAGATGAATCTTTTTAAAAATATCCCTCACCCCCACTCAATACTAGACTTATAGACAACATATGAAAGAACCATTTTATTCAATGTACCTCTAACCTTATTCCCCATTCTAGGTTTATAAGTTAAATCAAAATAAAAAAAATTCATATTATAAAACTATATTGACGTCCAAATATTCAAATCATGTTGGGAGAAGAAGTAATTAACGGTTTTATGGTCATTATAATCTATAAACATGTTATCCAAAATATAATTTCTCTAATAATTCACGGAATCAACCATTATAGAAAATTTGATATCAAATTTAGTATAGTTCAATTCATGTGGCATCAACTGTCATGATCCATATCACCTAAAAAATTCTCCCTTAATAAATAAATTCTTTATTTCCAATCCCAGATGTGTAACAAAATAATATATACTCATTACCAGGCTCAGGTACGATCAATATGATTTTATTGGACATGTTATTCTTCAAGTCCTAAAAATAATTCTCACATGATTCAGATCTCTCAATCCATATAAAATTTTTTGTCAAGCTTGTGTGTAGTTTTATCAATCTTTCAATTTATTTTGTGACTCTTTTTTAGAAACATAATAACCCCCATAATCATTGAGTATCAAAAATATTATTGTTCTACTCCCAAGAAACTGGTACATGAACCATCTATGGGTTAACTAAAACAACACCCTCAATGATGTAGTGACCCTATAAATATATGTTTTCAATCTAGAAGTGACACCTTGATAAAAATTTGTATATTTAATGTCCTCTCAGTGTACTGAAGAATATTTATAGATATTGGTCATGATCATTAGGATTAGTGGAATACACCTAGATAACATTCATAAAAAACTATGAACTACTCCAATCATGGGTGAGGTAGTTGGTTTATCAAAATCATAAACATAGTCGTTTTATATGAAAATTAAAAGGAATTATGATATAATCATATAAAACATACCAACTTCTAAAATATTACTATGGTATATCATAACGTCTCACCCTCACCTAATGATACATTGGCCAAAAATAGATCTTGGAGAACCCACCATCACCATTCATCAAGTCATTGATGCATAGAAAAATATACTGGTTCTTAAAGATCATCTAATTTAATATCTAGTAATTGATACACAACCACACAATATAATTAACCTTATTAGGAAACAATATAGGAGAACACTATGGTGACATACAAAAATACATAAACCCTTTATTCTCTAATTCCTCCAACTATGTTTTCAATTCTAGGTGTTCTGCGAGTTTCATTCATTTTGGTTGAATAGAAATGGGATAATCTCCATATATCTATTTACTATTAAAATGAACCTCTTTCTCAGGGTGATTCACCAATATATCCTTCCAAAACAAATCATAGAAAAGATACACTACTAGTTGGAAGACAATATTATTGTAATAGTGGGTTCCCTAGAACCAACTGAACAGTACTATTCTACTACCATATCATGGATATAGAGTGTTATAAATAATGCATAATTATTATAATAGAGTAGATATTTATCTATAAATTATATAAATGGTAATGCCCATATACTATTGTCATTTAAAAATGCTATAGTAGTTGCATGGCTATAATGAGAACCTCAAGATAATATGACATTAATCATAAAAAAGACCAATTGACTATATAAATTGTACTATCTAGACCCAATGGATGTCTAACTTTGAGGTGTTGGGGGTTGATAATAATTGCGGATTCTTCTCATGATGTTTTATTATGGTGATCTCTTGAAGGTGAGATCATGAGGATAGACTGACCAATAGAAAACCCACACGTTTTTGGGGTTATTTGATGTTTCTATTCACTAAAATGTGTATTATTCCCTTAACATGAGATGATTATCAATGTGTTATATTTGATCATATACACCGATATAATGAAAAATAATTAATATAATGTTTTGGTGAGGTAACTTATGACGGGTTCATCATTTTTGGTATGGAATTGGTTGAATTATCACGATATAATTTCTCACATATTATTTGAGGATTTAATATAATGGGTATGGTTGATAAGGATGGTTGTACCTTCATTAATCCTTGAATAAGGTATTAAATGTTATGTTCATCTAGTTAGATGACATATAATAAATCCAAAAAGGACAATGACACATGTGGGTGCCCTGTGTTATGTGATATCTAAATACAAAGAGATTATTTTATTCATTAATTTATTTTAGTTTTTGGTCATTGTTATGACTATTAATGACATATTTAAAGGAATTGAAGGGATTCAGACTCTTTCCCAGCTCTAGGAATATTTTTCACAACTATAGAGAAAAGGGCATGGATGGTCACACACAACAACATATTCATGATTCTTCCATATTCTGGTGAATATGTATATATGACATGGTGGGTGACATAATGGGTTATGAAGGTTGTATATGCATTGTAGGTCACTGATTAATAAATAATTTGATTATTATTTGAGTACTAAAAAATTGGGTTGATTTATTTATTAAAATTATTCACAGGGTATTTAGTAAATACAAGAAAAATATTATACGAAAGAATATTATTTTAATATTAATAGGAATTACATGTCTATTTCATTAATCTTGTTTTATAAAATATTATATTAATTATATTATAATAATTTTATAATATATAAATAATATTTATGATGCATTATGTTCATCATTGCTATTTATTTATTTCTTATTTAGTTGCTATTTTTTCAAGGGGTTTGGAAACCATTTCAATGTATATGAAACACCCAATATATAAAAATGATGTATGCACTCAATCCATTTGTTATTCATTCGAATAGAATGAGAGAATATCTCTTCTCCCACGTTCTAAAGAGAGTCACTTTCCCTATGAGCATTACGTCCAAATATGAATTTGAATGATCCATGGCACAAGATCTTGGTGATCGTCGTGATGTTGAATGACTAATTGGATCTTCGTGATGACTCCCAGAATACGATGAACATCGAGTATGAATATTCTTAGAGAATGAATGTATTATCTAAAGGTGTTAAACATATAACCTTTCAATAACCTATCATCAGTTTAGATCTTTCATTGAGAGAACTTTGTTTACAAACATGGTGTGTTTTCTAGTTTATTTTTTATCCTCGTTAAATTAACTTAATTTCAACAGAAAATAACAGTGCTCGAATCCCCAAATACAAAATTCTTTGTTGCTCGAAATGCAATATTTTAAAATTTTCAAACCCACCAGCTTCCACTTCACACCCATGTACCTTCAATTAGTATCAAACTGATTTAGTGAATTTTTTGAGATGAGAAATAATTAGTTTGTATTAAATTAATTAATGGGTTTAATTTCAGTCCCATAGAAAAAGGAACATGTGTAAATAAATTTTTGGATGGAAAAGTTTTGGAAATAAAAAATATAAATATGAGACAATTTTTACATTACATGTATTAGAGTTTGAATAACATATATTTAATATATGTGTTAATTATACCCTGATGTGGTGTTATAGGTTTATTATGATGATATTATAAACAAGGATAGTTCTATTGAATGTTAATTTCAAGGGGGACGTGAGTTTCTATAATAAGAATAAATATTATTATTAAAAATTTATTATGATTATAAAAATTATTAATCAATAATAATAATAATTTTATACATTGTGATAGTCTGATAAAAATAGCAAGATTATATTTCCAAAACAAGAAAAATTAAAAGGGAGGTTGAAGTGGGAGGTGGGAAAATATTAACAATATTATTTAAAGAAAAAATGTGTGTTGTGAAATGTCAATATAAATTAAAAAAATGAATATATACAGGTGCATCAGAAATGGTTGGACCACAACTTTCCACTTTCAGGGTCTCCCTCCTCCCTCCACATCGAAGATGTGTATCCCACCACCTCCCTCTGATGAGGCGTCCATTTTTTTCACTTAGATATTAATCCTTCTTTGTTGAAGATTATATTTCTCCACTCATGTCCTTCCCAGCAATAAAAATTCTAAGCCAGCAATCTCATGCACCCATATTGGTGCCAACCCTGAGCTGTACCCCTCCTCTATGGTAATAACTCATCGACCACCCTACGACATCACAATAGACTAAGTTATCATTCTCTTGTGTCTCACTATTGACATCATTTGAAACTTGGTTTCACCTATCAATGCCTACCCTATCTCCCACAAAATAGGTTATATCTGGATGGCCACCATCATTACTCATAACAAGATCTCCAATAGAGAAATTTTTCATGATATCAATTTGTAGGTAGACCCCACCTACACCAACACCATCCACCTTCACATGAGGAGATCTTAAACATTGTATCTTATACAACCCTCCTCATGTTCAACCATGTGGTATTGGTCCACTAAACATGGATCCACACTAACTAGCAACTATTTCTCATAATCAGATGTCACCTAATACACATGAAAACCTCCTTCCATGGTATAATGGTATATTCTCAGTCGACCATCACACCACTGGTGTGTTTTGAGTTTCCTAACCCACCAAGAAAGATCTTAGGTAGTTGTTCCTAGCCTTAAATTGATCTGGGTAGGTGTTTCTTTCCCAGAATACCCATTCATAGGTTCTGCCTAGACTGGAATATGTCTACGTGGGCTCAGCCTGACTCACATGGGCACTGTGTGGGGTTTTGAAGACAATGGTATTTTTATAAAATGGAAATTTAGTTTAATTTAAAATTTAAAATAAATAAATTAGTAGATAATTTTTGGTCAAAAATATAATTTTTTATTATAATAAAATTGAAATTAATGTATTTTTTGTGTTAAATTAAATTAGCTGCATTACTGAATAAGAATGATATATTTAAATAAATTATTTTAATATATTTAATTCAATTAAAAAATTTAAATATCCTTCATACTTTAAATTTATATCAATTTAATTTTTAATTGCACTTTTAATTTTACCCACTATCCAGTCTGGAGCATCGACTATATAAACGTGTTTTAAATAATTATATATTATCTATATGTGATTTTTGTAATGAAACTACCATTTTAAGTATGATAGTTTTTGTATCATATGTTTTCTCCAATAATATCATTATGGTTCTACATACCGTGATATAATTTTTGTTTTAGTGTTTTCACTCATGAGTCTCATCACCTATATATGAATATTTTTTTTTTAATGAATATGATGTACAATTGGAATAACACCATGTGGTTTCCAAATCATGATTACAGGTGGACACTATAATGGGATGAGATGCCTCATGAGTCAATACATGACTTAGATATGATTCCCCAAGGACATGGAAGATCCATTATGTTTGAATAGGTAAACCAATATGAGATTATCATAACAAATCTAGAAATTTTATTTCCATTATTAATTTGTTTATTGTTTTTGTTCTCTGATAGTGGTAAACAGATAAATAATTAAATTGAAAAATTCAAAAGGACCTGGGGAATTTTGTTCTATAAATGTACATTTTATGAGTGAAAAAACATGGAATAAATATATTAATAGAAATATTTTATATTAATGGAAAGTAAAAATATTAAAAACCCTTAAAGAAATATTAAAATGAAAAGGCCTTCCACCATTTTAATTTGATCAAAATCAGGTTTTTGGGGTGGTCATCAGCAAAATATGAGGGATCGTCTTACTAAGAGGGAGTTCTTATGAGAGTGATGGGTTTAATTAACTAAATTTTGTAGGAAATATTTCACCAAATCTATCATGATGAAACCTTATTCGTAAGCATTGAGTGAAACATTTTATTATTTCAGAAAATGAGAATTCACTGAAAAGATAAAGAAATAGTTATTTTATGTGGTTGTAATATCTTTTTACTCCCTTGAAATACTCCATGTAGTGGTGTAGAAAAATATTGGAGACTATGAGGAGATGTTGGACGATCATTTCCACAATAATATTCAAGATATAGAATATTGTGATTCTAGTACAGAAGGCTTTCTAGCGTTTGATTAAATAGTTGGAGAAAATTAGTGACATAATTAATTATTCAATAATTTCTAAATATGTAATCACGATAAAAGTACAAATATGCTTGATCTTATTTCCCTAGAAAATAGAGTTACATACCACAGTATAGACTATGATATTTAATCGAGAAAGACAATGTATGATCTAGCAAGAGTGTCCAATGATTAGTATATGCACTACTGAAAAGTTCTATGACATCATAAATTCAAGGAGTCAATTTCACAAGTGCTTTTTAATCCACATCAGGAAGATAGCCTATACAAATTCTGAAATTAGACTATGGTATGAAATATATGATGGGTTATTCATAATTCATTCATCAATGTCTAATATGAATTGATAATTCTACATCACGACATGGATGATATTACATATAGTCTCATTTATGATAATAATGTGAGGAGAATGTGAATCACATTAAATGTATTTGTAATGATTATATAAAATATGTTTAAAATTTAAATATGGATCACCATGATTGAATTTACCCCATTCCAACAACATTTCCCCATAGTTACACAAAATTTTTTATGATTACAATATGAAAATTATGGATAAAATACATTATTATCATTTGGGTGATTTTCTTTAAGAAATAATAACATTGAAGAAAAAAATTATCTTTAGTAAATATGAAGAACAATTTTAAAGACAACATGTAAAGAATATTAGATATATTGGCTCCAATGTAACCATTACAAAGTACTTCAAATAAAATATGCTGCTTATTAAACAAAATATCATTTTCTTTTCTTATATCAAAATTATTCAATGGAAGTGTAAATGAAATATAATAAGAATGTAGTCACTTATTTATTAGATATATTTTTTAAATGTATTTCATGTTTCAATTAAAAATTTCTGTTATTAATTATAATATACTCATTAGATATGTACATTTAAATTTAGTAATCACTTATTTATTGGAAAATTACTAGAATTGATGTGTATTATCCATGTATATGAGAAAGGGTGGTTCCTAAGTCATTGGTGAGAAGTACAAAAATTATATATTTCCTAGTTTTTTCATTACATTTGAACATTTGGAGTATCACCAAAACATTTATCATACATTTTACTTTGTAAAAATAGATACATAATTCAATTTTATGAATTAATTTTGTTTTTAGTGTCTCATACTCAACTAAATGTTCAATGAAACATAAATCCTAGTTAATAACAGAAAAATATAAAATGAATGACTTATATACCCAAATATAAAAATGTAATAGATTTTCTAGTAAAAAATTGGATTAAAAGGATATACATGGAATGGTATTTAAAAACATTAGATTTAAACACCTTATATAATATAAAAATATTTTGTTTTGGAAATAGAATACTTTAAAAGCAATGGTATTTCATAAATACATTGGAATTAGTTGAACAATAGATAGAGAATTATTCAAAGGGTAGACTAGTGGTAAATAAAATTTATTATATTCCTTTATGAATTTATTGTGGTATGTGAATTTAAATTATGGTATATTTATTTTCATATGATATGAGATTATTGGGGGAGGTGTGTCAACAAATCTCTTTTCTATGCATTCATCGATTAATATAATGTTTTGTTGAGTAGTTCCTAAGCAAACATTACATTATCCACATAAAATATCATATTTATAAAATTTTTCATGGTGAAAATACATTAAATACATTTTTTATACACATCTGTTACATGATTTTAGTAAAATGTTTATCAATTTTGAGACTATTAATCATTTTGAAAAATTAAATTATTTTTCTAGAGACTCTTCGAAAACAATGATTTTATTCCATAAAAATATTCCATCTATAATACCAAATGGATATAATATGATTTATATTATAATATCAATCCATTATGTAATTAAAACATTGTGTTTGAATGAAAATACATTGTTAAGGACATTGACAAACATGCATCAAGAGAACAATAATGCTAATCTAATTTAATTATTATAAATGATTCTTAGGATATTACTGAAATACCTATAACATATAATTTATAGTGAATTGATGGACTACATTTCTCTAATAAGGTTACCATATCTTATTGAGATAGGGGAAGAAATATTATCTTGGGTTTATTTAATGCTAGATATTCACAAATAGTTGTCATGGGAAGAAGTTCGACATGATTACAAGGAAGATGATTATTTCAAAGGAACATATTGTATTGAAAGGTTAAAATGAAAAGTGACAGTTTTATATTTACCACATGTAATGATACATTATTCATTGAGAATAATAATTACTATATATAATAATTTTCGGGAAATTTTAAAATACAGAAATGATCAATTAAAATTAATTAATATATTGCATGTATCAAAGTATCGAGGGCTTTTTATTTTCAATATAGTGGTCGGTATTCATGTGATAGAACACATGGATGGTAAAATCATCATACTAATAAGGCTAAATTTGTTATACCAAGTCAATAATTCTAAATCCAATAGATGTTTACATGTTATAGATAATTTTATAGGTTAATTTTATTGAGCATGGAATTTTAAGACCAAAAATCCTAGAAGGTTTGTATATGACACAACCCGAATGGGATGGAGACATCATATTATTATAATATGTGTTTCATGTTACTGAAATCCAATATAAGAATTAAGAAATAAAAATATCATAAAATGGTAATTTTGAATGAATTTTCCCCATTTTTCTACTAGAGGTTAGTGGGACAAATATAGATTTCTATGAAAAATAATTTGGAAAATTTTTATTGGTCCTATAGTAAGTGAAGTCTATAGTGAAAAAATGTAACTAGTGATTGAAATAAAGAAGAAACAAAATTTCTAGGGATATAGATCTATGAGGTAGAACTGTTGTTTTCCAATACTATTTCAATTGTATATATACTAAAAATGAATTTATTAATTCATGTTGGGACCATTTGATATATAATTGTTTCCAATGTTAAATGGAATAAATTTATCCAATAATTTTTTTTTGGAATTTTAGGAGATTAATGTTGTAAGTTTAATTCCATATGCTTCTGAAATGGATCAATAATTTGTTCCATGATATGTACGTGAACTAATATTGATAATATAAACACTATAATAGGAAGGTCTCAATTAAATCAAATTGAATAATAATGGTAGTATATTATATAGTGTAATTTTACTTAAAAAAGTCCAAAAGATATGTAACAATTATGTGGAGGTGATGTAATAATAGTTTTCATGGGACATAAAATAGTCTTACTTTGATCAATGTTATATTATATTGTATTCTAGATATTAAAATGAGCGTCACAATATTATATAGGTTATTGGTATCCATATCAACAATTATTGAGTGTGTTTCAGCTTTTGAGGCTGGTAAGAAGAAGTATGTTAGAGGAAATTATTTGTTCCTCTTCATCAAATAACACCTTGTATGTAATGTCTTATCATGATGATAATTCATTATAGGTACTAGTCGGTATTTCATGTTCATACAGTGAAAAAAAGGATATATACATAGGGATATCATCTTTTGAAATGTTTTACTCATAAATTTAATGTCACATATTAAATAATAGCTATGAAATGTGGATATGGTAAACCAAAAAAACCATGAATCGGTAGAAACATTATTTTAATCATGTGAGATCTAACAAGGATAGTTAGTTTGTTGAATATAGTGTCAGTGGGAGTGTTGTAATAGTTGGTTATCGAGGCCAAACTAAAGAGTACATTTCGAATACCATGTTAAGGACACACTAAGATATAGATGATTCACACTTACCATAACAGGGTGGATATTTCTATATCCACTATTAAAATTGTAATGTCCATTGATTATTATCATATAAAAATGTTATAGCAGCTCCCATTCTACAATGAAAATCTCCAGACACTATATTATTTATCATAAACAAATTTCTTATGGTATAAATTCATCATACTGATTGGACACTGTTGATGTATGATATTCTAGATTTAGTCGCTTATAAGCATTGGGAGTTCTTCTCAAGAAGATCACATTTACTGATCTCTAGTATGTGACATCAGGATGATAGAACTTCCAACAAAAAAACTGCATGTTGATGTGGTCATTATATGGTCCTATATGTGGACATGTGAATTTTTATCTAAATAAGAAATCATTATCAATGTTTAACATTTTTCACATATTTTAATGCGTGAAAAAATCTAGTAAAATGAAGTTTTGGTTAGGTAGCATGTGTTGGGTTCATCATTGATGGTATGACATTGGATGAATGATAATGATATTACTTGTTGCGTCTAAGATGACGAATAAATATCCCCATCCATGTTGATTAGGATTATGGTAACATCATAAATATTATTCCAAGGCAGGAAATGGTATTTTAATCAAATTAGATCAAAAAAATTACTTTTAGAAATGATTATGACACAACTGTGCATCCTAATTTATCAGATACATAATGGCAATGAGATTATATTACACAGTACATGTTGGTAGTATTTTTTTCATTTATAATTCCCTTCATTATCCCTTTAGAGGTATTCATGGACTTTTAGAATCTACTCCTAGTATATGAATAATATTAATTGATATCTATATAAAGTATTAGAGGGTCACATACAATATTGTATTAAAGAATCTAACCTAATCAAATAAACAGGTCAATTAGACATAGTGGACCACAATATGGGGTCTGAGGGTTGTATATTTAATGACTCCCACTAGGGAATAAACAATATAATTACTATTTTACATTATAATAATTTGGTTTTATTTTTTTATTATAATTTTCATGGGGTATTTAGTAAATACAATAAAAATATTATATGAATGAATATTATTTTAATATTCAAGGTACATTTAAAATTTGTTGAAAAGAATGTTTATGTTAATGACTCTGGTTTTATCACGTAATATATTTATTGTATTACAAGAAGGTAACACAATAATAATAACATTTTTGACACATTTAGTTCATCATAACTCATTATTTATTGGTTGTTTCGGGGCCATTTAATTTCTAGGGGTTGGGGATCCCTTTCTGAGTATTTTACTCTCACAATATATAAGCACAAGACAGGTACACAATCCTTGAACTATTCATTCCAATGGAATGAGATCTTCTCTCTCCTATAGCGTTTTGGAGGTAGAATGTCTCTCTTTGAGAACTTTATCATAGAATCATTCATTTGTTTTAAGGCATGACATTGAGGTGATTGCTATGACACTGATGGATTTATAAGAGCAATGTGATGTCACCCAGAACATGATGAATGGTGAGATCATCGATTCTTTGAGCATATATGGACAATATAGAATACTTTTTATTATATTAAATTATATAGCAGTCACCAATGATAAGATGAATATGAGGGAACATTGTTTTCAAGAAAGGTATTTGTTCTAGTTTATTTGTGTGTTTAGATGACCCAAATGAGGTCCTCATGTAGGTATTAATAGATAATAGACTTGTCTCTTATAAAAAAATTTACATTGTAATAATTATGATTATTAATAAATACATGAGGGGTAAATTTTATGTTTAAAAACATATATATTTAATCGTAAAAGGAAAATTGATTAACAAGGATGAACAAACGGTATTAAAAATATAACTTAAGAATATAAATGGAATTATAACTTAGTCCCTAGTTTTGATAAAAAGGTACCATAATCAAGTAGCTTCCAATATGTATTCCACAATTCATAATGATAAATTGACTCTAAATTAACAGAGTATGTAGTATTATTCAAAAATTAGTGCTAAAATAAGAATAGTTTAATAGTATTTATGAATAAAAAATTAATTTTAATCAACAGTAATGATTTATCATCGTAATTTCATATTCATATAATAATAAGGATTAATACAATTTTATCATTATCAAAGTTATAATTAAAAAACAAATAGAAATATTAATATTAACATAGAAGGATTCTCTTTCTAAAATAATTGTATCAGAAATAAAAGACATGTAATAAAATAAGTAATACAATTGAATACAATTATTATAACCCAAATAGTAGGGTATCCAATAAACATGGATAATGGTCCCTTTTGTATTCATACAAGAAATTCATTCTACCCCTTATAGGGAAAAACCTCAATAAGATGATCGGTCTATCTTAATATCCTAGCAATCCTTCAATATGACAATTTTCTAGTTTGTCTCACAGTCCATGTTAACCCTCAATATGCTGATCGGCTTGTCTGTCTCACTTTCTCCACGAGCCTTCAATCTAATGATTTGATAGTTTTTATTGTATTCCCCATGATCCCAAGATCTTTTTCAGAAAATCGAATAAAAAAAATTATACAAAACAAATGCAAAAATGTAACAAGTACGAGGATCATTTTTTTAACTTTTGTAAGATTTAGAGCTCTCGGCATTGAGATTTGTGTAAAGGAAATGATCTTCACATTTCATGAATCTCTTTGAATGGTTGGGTATTTATAGATATTCATCTAATAGTCATATTTATCCTCCTATAGTCATATTTGTCCATGTTTTTCATGATGAATTAGACACCTAGATCTTCATAGGTCATATTATAACATGTTATCTAACTTCATTTTGTTGTACATAATTTTTATTGTAAAATTTATTCTATTATAATAGAATATGAATTTCCATATTCAAAATTTTACCATTATTCAATATTATGGATTTAATTACCAATTTCATTACATGGACTTATGTGAGTGGGAATCAGATGTTTATCAATTTCAATATCTAGTATAATTATTAGAACATTTCATAGCATGAAGATAATATCAAATATGATTTGAAAGGGGAGAATCTGATCATTGTAAAATTCATGCTCTTTACAATTATTATAATGAATGATGTAGGTTGGTATATGTGAATACATTTAAATTTATTCTTTGTATAGTAAAATAGTGTGTTTCCTTCAAAAAAATTCTTAAATCTCTTTGGACATAAATGTGTTCATAATGAGGTGTTAAAGAAAGATTTTTTGATTTCTAAAACAAAAGGAATGGAGAAGTTAAAAGATAATTTTTACTCAATAATATCCTAATATTTTTAATGAAAAAATCACAATACTCAAATGAAAAATATCTTTAAAAACCAATGTCTATTATCATTTTGTTATACTGTAATAAGAATTTAGATAGTAATACTTATGTTCCCTTATGTTTTATAAACCATTTTAAAGAAAAGGTGAATATGTATAACTCCCCCTTGGGATAACAAATTCCCCTATTAAATTTATTCTATTATATATAATTATATATCCCCCTTATCGGAAAAATCTACCCCTTTCTATTTATTCTCCCTTTTGTATAAATTTCTCTACCTTTATGATTTTAAAAAAAAGATTGGTGAATAAAATTATAATACTAGAAATGGGTTAGATAATAAAGTGTATGAAAATTTATAAATATGTACTTGATCATAAAGATAAATTAGTGAAAACTCAACCAAATAGAATTTGGAGTTATTCATTAAATTCATAATGAGATGAAAATTTTCTTCAATAAAAAAAGATATTTAAAAACATTATAAATTCCACAAGCCTTAAGATAAAAAAATAATTCTTTGGCCTCAATGATATCATTATCATTATAAAAATTTTGAGATTCTTTTTTTCCATCTTCCATCTTTTCAATGAGATCTTCTTAAGAACGATTCTTCTCTTGAAGATCAGGTAAAATTTCCTCTTGAATCTGAGGCATTTCATCTAGAATTTAAATATGTTTTTCATAATTTGGATGTTTTTGGGAAAAATCATTGTTTTTATTACTAACTTCCTCATTATTATTTTTGATTCACCTTATCTGGTCCTTGAGATACCTTATCATTCCATTTAGCTCATTTACAACCATAGTATAATATTTAGTCTGATATATGAAAAATTTATTGTTTTTTTCTCATTCATTCATATCCTTTGATAACAAATAGATGTTTCTTGGTGAATCATTCAATTCCATACTTATTTCTACAAAATTCTCATCAAAATTATTGATATAATTGTTTAATTTTTTAGACCTCTTAGTCATTTGACAAAATGATTTTATATGAATCTAATAAAAATCACGATGGGAATTGAGCTCAAATTTTAGCATGATCACATTTTATGTAAGCATGCTTGTTGAATCTGATTATTGATTACTAAAATCCTAAAGCATCTGACAATAATAATATTTATTTAGGAAATACCTAATATTTACTTAAATCCTTTTAAATGTCTGAAAAAAATCTACTCTTTCTAGATAGGTTATTCTTGATAAATCCAATTGATTTTATTTTTGATTATTAAGAGGTATAATTTAGCATGTTTTGATATCTTTATTGATTTTTTTACATTTGTTATTATTGGGAACATATTTCTTAGTTCACTATTTAGAATGATTTCCATTTAAAATATCAACAGAATCAGCTTCCACATATTTAGTACATTCTCCTTTATTATTACATTTCCGTTCAACCTTCTTGGATAAAGATTTACCAGCCTGAACTTCTAGGGACTTTTGTTTCGATATATTTACATATTTCCCTTTATTATTTCTAAAGGAAGACAATGTTTTCCATGAACCTTGGTAATTATTTAATGAAATACCCTTAGATAGAATATTTTCTTTATCAACAATTTGGGTTTCTTCTTCTTCAAATTCTTCTTCTCCTTGTTCATATTGTTGTTCTTCTTATTCTATTTGTCTACACTCTTCTATTTCTTTAAAAACATTATCTTCTTCATAACTATTAGTCACTTTTCCAAAAATATCAATTCATGTAGATCCAACATCAATTTAATTAATAAACACTTCCCAAAGGTGTTCTATTTTTCATCAACTCAATATACCAGTTTGATCATATTATTTACCTACCAAAATACCATTTCCCTTTTCCATGATAGAGGTAACATCAATATGGAAAACATATGTGTCTTGGAAAGACAAACCATTAAATTAATTTGGTAAACCAATATTCTCATAGGTGTCCCTAATCTATTTCATCAAATAATCAACTAAATTAACACCTTGATGCTTTATCTTATTTTTCTTTTCACTTATTTCATTTTATAGAACTTTGAATAGTTATATTTTTAAATCTAATTGTTATAATTGATTGTGTCTGATCTGGGGGTCTCATTCTTTTCTTTAAACGTGTTTCTTATCCCTCTCAGTGGATATATCATTAGATGCATTATACTGTTTCTTTTATTTTGGAGGAAGAGACTCATCCTTTCTATAATTCACACTCATTATTTTTTTCATTGATTTATAATTAGATTCTTTTTTTGATGTATAGAAGTGGATATTCATTAAAATCATATATCATTCATAATCAAATACATAACACATCTTTTTTATTTTATCATCACTAATAAATGAAATATTTCCACCGATAGTCTCTGATTTCATCAATATTTTGGAATTATTCATAATTGATTCCATCATCCTGGTTATCAAATCCAAACCATTATAATCTGTGATATGATTGAATGGGACATGATATTATTTATTTTGAAAAGACTAAAACCAACAATATTGATTCCCCTCATATAAAGAAGGTAATGTGGAATACATATATCATATAATGTTAATGTTCCTCTATCTCCCTTTCTGATAATTAAAAATCCTTGCACCCAAAGGAATATTACTATGTGATTCTAAATTAGATGGGTGAAATTCATTATTTCATCACATTATAAATTTTTTAATAAACTCTTTTCATAACTTTTCATGTTATACATTACCTTTTAATTAGGTAGTTTATGAGATCAAAAAAAAAAGGAATCACCTTCTACTGAAATTCTGAGGAAACCTACTTCTGCCTGAGATTTTATCTTTCCTATTTTCTCATAAATATAGAAGGAAAAAAATAATCTTTCTTTTTTCATATTAAAATTATAAAGTCATAAAAATATCTAAAAATATCTTAATAAAACACATCATTATTATGAAAGGATTATTCTATAAATAATAACACATCACAATTACCAACCTTGAAAATAATTTATTATCATTAGAGATGAATAAAATTGGTCATAAAAACATTCTTAACTAACCATTAATGTCAAACATACCACTTGATGCAATCCATCATTGGTTATATTGTATTGGTGCATCAAACTGATGGTTTAGATATGAGAACCAATCAGACTGTGTGTCTTAAATGAGGTTTTACTCAAGAAAAAAATCTTTAAAAATCAATGTGGGGAACATGTGGGGTCCCATTTAAATAGGTGACTTCATGTGACATTTTATCCCAAAAAAAGATATAATGGATTAGATACATTCTAACTAATATGATGGTTGATATAATATCTAAAGAAATATTTTTAATGGATTTGAACTCTTGAGGTTTTATAAAAAAATTGTATTGGATGGATAGGATTGGGAAAATAAAAACAAGGAAGAATATATATTAATAAACACACAGATAAAAATTAATAAAATGAAATAGTGGTGTAAAAAAAATTAATACCATTTAGAGTAGAATCATTGGTATTATAATTTGTTTCTCCATTGTTTGTTAACAGATTACAAAAGAAATACTAAATACAATTATTTTTTATGAAAACATGTATATGATAAATTTAACTAAAAATTAAAATATGATAAATTTAATGGAAATTATGAGTATGATAAATTTTAATAAAAACTAAAATCTAATAAATTTTAAATGAATACTCAAATCTGAAAAAAAATCGGATCCAAAAAATTATTTCTGAAAATTTCATATTGATATATGAGCCCAGAAAATCCTTTATGAATTTTTTTGGAAAATTAAATCTACAAAATAGAAAAAAAAAATTCAAAGTAAAATCTCTTGTAATCTACTATAAAAAATAATATCTTGATGTATCAATATTTTTTATAAATTAGGTAGAAGTAAATAATCACTTTACATTGATCATTCCTAGATTCTGTCTAATATATTCAAATATATCAAATGAAAATGGTTTTGTAAAAATAACAACATTGTGTTCTTGAATATGGATGGAATGTAAAATTCTATCTCTTTTATGTGTCTAATAACTAAGAATTTGATTCCTAATTTCAATGTGTTTTGTATGAGTTTAGTGTTTTGGGAATTAATTTAGGTTAATGAAACTAGTGTTGTCAAATTGTATTTGACTTTTATTAAAACTCATGTAATAATATGTGAGTGTCTATTGCATCTATAACCCTTGATCACAAAAAATTATAGCTTTCACATAGCCATTGTCAGAATTGGAATGTGATACTAAGTGTGGTTTTTTACAAGACCCAGAAACAAAGAATCTTCTATGAAATGGAAAGTATTGAATTTATTTTTCCTATCCATTATACAACTACCAATGTTAGAATCAAAAAAAATTAATTGAAAATAATTTATATAATAATAGAAAGTCCTAAATCCATTATTCTATTTAGATAATGAAAAATAATTTCACTTATTTTAAATTTGATTCATTTGGATTAGATTGATACATTCCACACAAGCATATAGAAAACATAAAGCATGCGAGATTTTCTGTTAAGTATATTAAAATCCTATTTTAACACTAAAAATTGTTTGATCAATAGGTAAACCTAATTTATCAATTCCAAATATATTTGAGGTTATGATTGGATTATAGATATATTTTGTATATTTTATCCACATGTTTAAAGAGGATCCTTGATACACTTATGTTTAGATATATATGTGGCTTTTATATTTTGAGAAATTTGAAAACCATGAAAAAATGTTATGCCACCGATTGAACAAATTTTAAAATAAGATTTCAAGAGAATTTCAAATTAATATGTTAAATATTATTTAGTTGATCCAAATATTAGTCCGTTAACCTAAATTTAAATTATCCTAGTGTTATTTTTTTATATTCTTTATATAAAGAGTTTTATCCATGATTCATATAATATGATTATTCTGTAACAAAAATCTTGTTAATCAATCCTACCGAGATCAAGGATAATATTTTAGTCCTATAAAATTGTGCTATGTTTTAAAACATAATCAATATTTTATTCTATTATTGGTAGGGTTTTTTAAACATAAAAATCCTCATTAATATATCCGTTATATAAATAAAACTTTTACATCAATTAGAAAAGGTTTAAAAATAAAGAATGTAACAAAGGATAATAGAATACAAATAGATTCAAGTCTAGATATAGGAGCATATGTTTCTTCATAATTAATTACATCTTTCTAATTTTATTATTTAGCAATAATTCTTTCTTTATTTCTAATTATTATTCCATTTTCATAAAATTTTTTATGAAGTCCCCTATTACACCAATTAAAGATTTTTATTTAGAACATTCAACCAAGTTTGAGGCATTATTACTCCTGGATTCATTTAGCTCATCTAACAAGGCCTTAATCTAATCCCCATTGAATAAACCCAAATTCATATTTTTTTTGTTCATTATGAGAAATAAAATCATGATGTTCTCCTTTACTTCATAGGTTACTTCTTGTCCTAACTTTTCAATTCAAGTCACATATGATACTATCACTTGGATGATTCCTAGGAAACAAAAGTCTTGGGATTTATAAAACATTTTCATCAATATAAGGTAGAAAATCACCCTGATTTTGTACTTCAAAAACTATTTATCACATATTTTCCTTGTAAGAATAATCTTACAACATATATTGAAAATAGGTTTTGGAAAAACACATCCGAAGATATTGGTATCGTTCTCTTAAAAATAAAAGGATCAATTTCATCGAATTTAAAATTTAATATATCTTAAACAGTACTAGAATTTTTATTAAAAACAATATATTCCTTAAAATTAGTGGAATAATAAAAGAAATATACATTCTTAAGATTTGGATGTGAATTTTGGTAAGTTATCTTTTGTATTCAATGTGAATACATTTCATCCAAATAATCTAAAGTACTAAACTTTTAGTTTTGTCATTTTCCTAAACTCATATGATATTTTTTTAATAAAACATCTGATAAAAACTCAATTAATATTATAAGATGAATAAAAACCCACATAATCCTAATTTTTTTCAATTGAGTATTCACTCAAAAAGCTTCATCTTATTTAGAATAATATGATTCCTTCATCCAACAAAACCATTTTACTGATGATTTATAGGAGCTAAAAAGTTGTTTTTAATTCCATTTTAGTACAATTAGTCTAAAAATTTAAATTTACAAATTATCCACCTTTATCTTAGTGAATCGTAATCAATGTAAGATTTTTTTCTCATTTTTAAACTTAAGATATAAAATTTTTAAAATAACCAAATGCTATATATTACCTTTCATGAAAATAAAGCATTATATATATAGTGTAATCATTAACTAAAAAAATACATAGTACGTTCCCCCAATAATTACAGTTTTTGAAGGCCAGAATAAATATATGTGTACTAAATAAAAATCATAAGTAGCTGAGAAATAACTACTAGATTTAATGCTTTACTTATGTTTCATACTGTATTGACAAGGGTCACTTATTTTTGTGGGATCAAAACTAAGATTCGATAGATCATTAACCAACTATTTCTATGTAAGTTTATATATTTTTGTAAGGATTAAATTTCCTAACCTTATATTCCACAAAAAATATTTTCCATTACAATAAGGCAAGGAATTTGATGGCTCCTATGGTCTTCTATGTTAAGAGTGTAAATATTCTCATACAGTTTGGCCAAAAGAATATAATCATCCTTGGAATTATGCAATACAATTTTATCATTTCTAAAATATATAATATAAACGTCATCACTTAATTGACTTATTCTTATAATTTTTTTCATATGGCCTTTAAAAAACATACTAAATTAAATATTTACAAAGATTAAGGACATTATGGATACCAATAACATCTCCTTGAGAATTATCTCAAAAGTTAATTATCCCACCATTTATCTTGATAATATTTTCAAATATATTTTTGTGTCTCGTGATAAATCATTAACACCAACTATCCATGTACCATGTATTAATGTATTTGTTACTATCTTTTTTTCCTAAAGATAAAACAATTAGACTTTTGGAACACAAACCTTCTTGGGTCTAGAAATATTATAAAAATAAATTTTGGAATGCACATTTGTTTTAAATATTTCTCTTTGTGAAACACTAATGATTGAATGTTATTTAAACAAAATTTATTTTTCAAATTTCATCCATATTAACGTCTAGTTAAAAAGGGGTAATTTTTATGAACACAAAAGTTGTTACTAATGTTTTGTTTTCTATGAGTACACCGCATTTTTGAACTACTACCATGTGTATGGATTTATTTATTGATTTTTTCAAATTCATCTTCACCATCGGTAAATTTTAAAAAATGATTGTTTGGTGAATGAAAATTTTGAATTTATTTTTACAACAAAATTCATATCTACATTGGTATTACTTTTGGAATTGAGAATCCGAAAACTTGTTTTCAAAATATCCGTTTTCGAAATTATATTATATAAGTCATTAAAATTAGTATCATTTTTGTATTTTTATTTTTCATTATCTTTTTTTAGATTCAATATTTAATTTTTTCATAAAGAAATTCATGAATTACATTTTCTATGTTTATAGTTTTCCTTTTAATGGTTTTTACACAAAATACAATTTTCATTTTATAGAAGTTATGAAAAGAGGTAAACTATTTCATAAGAAGGTAATGTATTATCCTCACTGGATGAGTTGGATTCTTGACCCAATGTTATTGATTTATTCTCATTAGGCTAATTAGTATTTAATAAAATATTAATAAATGAATCAGTTGTGTATACCTTGGAAATAAAATATTGTTTTTCGAAAGTTACTCTAGAAAAGAGACATATATCCCACTATTATATACCTTAATTGTCGAAGGAACTATCCAAAGAATCACATCCCCTGGAAATCCAAGGGTCACCAGCATAAGAATATTCTTGAGATTTGACTTATAAAACATATTACGTATCTTATCATAATGTCTATCCTTGATGCCTTTTCTTAACAAATGGGAACAATCATTTCAAATATTTCTATCTCTTTTTCACTCATAAAAACTGACTTCATATTCTTTCTTTTCATTTTTTAATTGTTACATTTCTTGTAAAGATACATATAATCATTTTTACTAATAATATTATAATTTATTAGATAATGGTTGGTTAATTCATTCTCATAATGTTCTGAATCACTTGAATTATATTGAATAATAGATTTCACTTTCTTTATTGACATAATAACCTTATCATGAGTCCAAGAATTTTTCAGATTTGAAATAGTATTAAAATAAATTCTAACATTCTATTTAATTGCTTTCTGTATATCCCTTTTCATCTTACCCTCTTGATGAAATATTGTTACAAATTTATCATCAAGAGTGGCATTTTTTATCTTCCTCAATTCATTAAGAGATGTTCTCTAAGATTCCCACTTAATTGGAATGATATCAATTATCTATCCATCAAGTATTTCATCTTCTAATTAAATTTCTCCAATAGAATGCAGAATATTTACTATTTTCATCATCCTTTTTTATACCTTTGTAACATTTTTACTAAATGGAAATTCAATTTCATGATAGAAAACTCTATGAATTTCTCTTATACATTCAAAAAACTTTGAGGATTCAAAATGAGTAATCACTATATTTTTTTAGATATGATAATCAACATCACAAGAAGAAATAAAAATATAAATTCGTCTAGTAATTTAACAATGTAATGTGTTTCTAAATTTGAAATTAAATTGATAATTTTACTTTTCCAGATTTTTAAGAAGTAACATACCTCTTAGGGATCTTTTAATCTCATGTTCACGTTATGAAATCTTCAAATCTATTATTTATAAAAAAATATATATTCATTCTATATCTCTAATACTCATAATATTCTTTATCCATAATAGGGGGTATATTTTAATTGAGGATATATATTGAATCATCATTGAGTCATGTCATCTTAAAAACAAATAAAATCATTCTATTCAACAGTACACATTAGTGTAGAATATATTTACAAGGAATTTTTTTATAATTTTTAATGAAAACATCTAGAAATAAAGAATATTATGGAATTAGGTGTGATCTATGGAATCCTCCATAGTTATAAAATATAGGTGTCTATATAACAGATACATGGATTTTATATAGATTGTGGGATAGTAATTTATATGAAGAATACTAAATAATATATGGGGTGAATAGTAAGTTTATGAAAATCTAATTTTAATCATATAATGAAATTATTTTAACTACGATAAATTACCCATATTATGAAAATTTCTTAGGCACTTTAATGGTAATTATATATAGCACATTGGTCTGATAAACAATTTATAGTAGTAATGTAGATTCTAATATATATCCCACATGTCATAATGATAAATTGATTCTATATTAACAACATATAGAGTCATATTCAGTTAGTATTTGTAGCATAATCAATGTGATCTCATATTTATGAATAAAATGAGAATCATAATCAATGGTTATGATATATCCGAGTAATATCATATTCACTAAATAATAAAAATTAAAACAATTGTATAATAATTAAAGTTATTTAGATAAAAAACAAAAACTATAACGATGAATATATAATTATAAACTTTCTATTATAACTATATTTGATTTAAAATACATGATAAAAAAATAAAAAATAAATATCTTCTAACCCAATGAGAATGGTATCCATTAAACAAGGATAAAGGTCCCATTTTTTATCCTAGAAGAATTTCTATCTTTACCATTCTAGGGAAAGACCTCAATATGATGATCAGTCTATGTCATTTTCCCTGTAATACCTCAACCCAATGGTCAAGTTGTTTATTTCACTATCCCCATGATCCCTCGATGTGATGATTGGCTAGTGTGTCTTATAATCCCAGTAAACAATTGATATGACGATTGACTATTCTATCTCACTATCCCTAGGGTCCCTCGACCATATGAATACAATCACATAGATAAAATGATTATATAAGAAAACTCAAAAAATATCACATGTAACGAATTGGAATTTTGTGATACTTTTATTAGAAATTTTATGGGAAAATTAGGAGACCATATGCTTAGACGGTAAGAGATTCTGAGGCCCAGAGTGCCTGGAACGATCCGTTCAATAATGATATGTTTTTAAATAGAACTCACGAGTTTTTTTCCTAAAAAAATGGATTAATTCATAAACATTTTCTAGAATTTGATATATGATGGAACAATTCCATTTGAGAAAGTGGGTTTACTCAACGTGCATCTTAAATTAATCTGTTTGGGGCTTCAATGTGATAACCCGAAAATGGTATAAACAAAAATAAATAATTAAATAAAATTATTTTATTTTTCAAATCCTTATAACTCATGAATGGTGTCTCAGAATAGAAATATTAGAAATCCATTGATTTCATAATATATTTTTTCCATATATATGGCATAATCTCAACCATCACAGGTTTAAGATGAAAGATAGTTTTTGGACATGAATTTCATTAAAAAATCTAATAAATTTTTTTTTGGACATTATATGTTGAAGAAATATCATTTTTTTTATTTGACTAGTCTAAAATATAGTGAAATCACCATAACCCTGGAGTTTCCCTAAGGCAAGGAAGAGGAGGCTCTCTCATCAGTGATGATTGATTGGAGGTCCGGATTCTATCCAGCGACGAAGAATCTATTAGCGTAGGTAGAGAAAGGATTGGCGTGATGACGTGACATCAATCAATTTTTTAATGATATCCAAAATCATGGTATGGGTTTATATTCTTCTTTATTTCCTCTATATTTTCTTGATTCTAACAATTAATATAGATAAACCCACAAAAAGGTCGATCTAGGAGTCAATAATTTTTGCGGGTTCGATGAATTTCAATTGTGGGGAATGAATATGGTTAAATAAATTTATAAATTTTATTATTCATCCCCTATTTTATTCATGTATCATGGAAAGATCAAGGAAGAGATGAAAAAGTCCATGACCCTGACATAATGGGTGTTCATGAAGCATTTACCTTCCTCATTCTTCACGCTTCCCCATTGAACCCCTATGGTCGCAGATCAACAATTCTTTTGTGGTTCCCTAGGCAATAGAACCCTTAGATCAAAGGAGTTTCCACTATAGATACTAGATAAGTGTAGATTAGGACCTGAGGATCCCATATCTATGTCCAAATTTAATTATTAACTGGACAAAAATGATCAAGAGCTCGTGGAAGGAGCTCCGCTGCGGCCACCCTGAAAAAGAGGAACCTGCAACAAAAGTCGATGGTGGTGAGTGGAGGCTACAGCCAGGTGGGACACAGTGGTTCGGAGAAGTAGCACCAGTGGGGTTTTGTTTCATGTTATAATACATTTCTATCATCCATGGGTTACCTCTGGCATGTGGTCCATGGTACTACTTATGGTGAGGGCGACCTACAACCATCGACCACATTGACCAAGAGAGGACGTGACATCTTCCGTGACCAAGAATGATGAGCTGGCACACTTAAAACAAGCCAATATGGGGAATATAGAAAACCTCAGGTAGTCTAGTGGGCACGGTTGACATGACATTTCAGGTCTGGCTTGGTGGGTTGGTTCGGGCATGGTGGGTTGGTTCAGGTCGGGTCAGCCTAGGCACGGACCCCACCAACCCCTTTTTTTCAAAAAACCTCATAACATTCAAACTGTACATATGATTGATGATATTTTTACGGTGTTGGGACCCACTTGATGAGGAAGTCCTTTTGGGGTACTCTATGATGGTTTTCATGGATGTTGACACAAAACTATTCGATGGAGGGGAACGTTCCCTTGGAATAAGTACTCTACAAGCATTAATCATATGGACTTCTATAACCAGAAGAATATGATTACGGGTCTAAGTGACTCAGTGGGTATATGTACCTCAATGGGACTAAGTAACTCAATGGGTATATGTGACTTTGTGGGTCTATGTGACTCTGTGGGTCTTTGTGACTCGATAATTCTAAGTGATTCAGCGGTTCTAAGTGACTCAATAGTACAAGGTGTTATGTGATTAGGTCTAACAGTCATTCTTTTCATAATATAGATTTATACAAGTTTGATCTGACTCTGGTGACTATATTGATCGTACCTTTTCGAGGATACACTTTTTTTTCATTAATAGTCAATGCGATGTTCCTTCGTGGTTCTACTTGATGATATTTATTTTGGTGTTTCATCATGGTATTCCTTGGTGGTGTTACATAGTGTTGTACCTTTTTCATGTTCCTTAGTTGTGTTCTTTCATAGTGTTCCTTCATGGTAATCCTTAGAAGTCTTTCTTAGTGGTGTTCTATTATGGTATTATTTATTTGTGTTCCTTTTTGGTTTTCTTTATTTTATGTTCCTAAGTGGTCTTCCCTCAAGGTATTTCTCAGTTGTGTTCTTCAGTGGTGTTCTTTTGTGGTGTTCCTTAGTGGTGTTCCTTCATTTTGTTCATTCATGGTATTACTTAGTGGTTTTCTTTAATGGTATTCCATAATGGTTTTCATTAGTGGTGTTTCACTAGGGCGTTCTTCAGTGAAGATCATTTTTGGTGTTTCATAGTGCTATGTTTTTGTGGTATACTTAATGTGATTCCTTATGGTTTTACATTGGGTAAATATGTTGCAGTTTAGAGTCCCCGGTGGGTATTTTTTTAATCATCCATGAACTGTCATCTCCCGCACGTCTCATGTCTTGTGCAGATGATCAGCAGCTTTGACGGTGTCTTTGAACACCAGAGATAGTGGTGTATCAGGGTAACGTGAAAGACGTAGAATGATTCAGCAGGAATCAAACAAATTACAATACCTACAATTTAGGTTGGTTTTTTTATGGATGAGACCTTGGAGTATGTACATATCTATTTTATATCGGTCCTACACTCTGGCACATTTACAATTCAGTTTCAGTACATCTCTTTGGGATTGGTTTGTGTGTTCATGTTTATAGGCAATTGCATCCCCTTTGTGGGAAATTCCTACTCGGTTCTAGTCACCATCCCCTGTCCTATGGGAGGTGGGCTTGGTGTGGTCATGTCATGGGCCCCATGGGATGGGTTTTGTTTGGGTGGTATCAACGGGAAGTTCGTTTTAAACTTTCTTTCGGGAAATAGTGTTATGTGTTTCGAGTTTGGCTGTCATGCCACAAAACCTAGTATTGGTGTAGCAACTGATGTATCCATTCACCAAGTCCCAGAATTCTGATCTCCTACATGGTACATGAAGAGGCTATTTTCATGAAAAATCAATGGCTCTTGCATCATATATGAATTGAGTGTTTTCTCATGTCATTTTTGAGTTAGTGTCAGATAAATAGGTATATTATATAGCTCGTGGTTCATGTTTTCTTTAAGATTCTTCCATGTAGAAAACCATCTAGGATTCCACCACATGACCATGATGATTATCCATGTGGTGACGAGATGGGTACAAAGATATTTACTATATACCTCACCTCCATGTGGTGTACTAAATTTACCACCACCTGTAGAGTAGCTCATTGTACTTGTAGTACCAACAGACGATATTTGCATGCATAGTGCACTTTATTAGTTTTGGTGATAGATACCCCTCAGGTTCTATGGTGATCCTGACATTCAGGTCGATAAATACTATATTTAGGTGGTGACTATGATTTCCATCCACTTCGGACACCATTATATTAGATTGTGGTCCATGCGGGGAGCCATTTTCAAGGCTTAGCAGGGTAATGGCAGATTATAGTTTACCTAATCAAATAATGATGTGACTCTTCTGTTGATAGAGTATGAGATACTTTCTTAGAGAAGGGTACCTCACCATAATATCTAAGGGTTGTTAATTTCAAATAGCTTCTATAGATTTCATACGATGATATGTCTATAGCTGAGTATTCATCGGGGCATACTGACCATTCCAGGTATGTGGTTAATACATTTCAACCAGTGCTACGGGGATCAGACCTCTAAGATAGGAGTGTTTATGGATATATGAGCTAGCACTATTACTGTATGAACTCTAAATTATGATAGGTTTCAAGAGTGAACCTTCTTTGTTTAATTTCACTTAGTCGAGCGGATACATCCATTGGATTTCAACAGTAGGAATGCAAGAGAAAAGACCTCAGAAGCATGAAGCTGACGTCAGTCTCAGAGTCATAGACATGTCAGACACTCCAAGAGGATATCCCAAGATAGAGTATCTAGAGCTCAGGGATCATAGGGTGAGTCCAAGATTACTTGAGAGATGGAAATAATTTCGTGAGATTTCCAAGGACATCTCGCTAGAGATTTTCTAGCCCATCAGGGAGCTGATAGGGAAATGGTGGATGGGCCAATGTGGTATATATAATGACAGGAATAGATGAGTCTGTGGGGTTGGAGACATGGAGGTGGAACTATGGTACAAGTAATAGGTGGTATACATTTCAACATGTCACTACCACCACCCAAATGTGGTCCACACCAGGATCAGGGAGGTGGACTGTAGAGGAAGGGGGTAGCTACATGCGGTCAAGAAATATGAACAAAGGGCTCCAGGAAAGATTCGAGGTATGGTATGTGTCTGTTATAAGCTAATATATTAATTTATACATGTGATAATCATTCTTTCTTATAATGAATATTGTTGATGACTTGGATTTTCGGGTTAAACTGTTGACTTTACCCTTAAGTCTAGATAGAACTATGAGAGTAGACATGATAATCTCACGAGTTGTGACATTGTGATATCACCTATTTGGTAAGAGTTCTAGTTAGAACCTCCTGGTGGAAGCCTTGATCCCTCATGGCATTGGTCTGGGTGTGGAATGGATTTCATCATTTTATTATTGTATTGAATTTTTTAGGAAAATAGGTGTGGTCTGTCTACAGCGATGGAATGTGGTTTTACTTAGTTGGTGAAAATTGAAAACTAGGTAGCACATGATACGCTTATGCATGAGAGGATGCAACTGATCACTCTTGAGAAGGATAGCCCTACCCTAGGGGAAATGGATGTTATGAGTTTTTAGTTCCCAGCAGTAGTGGCAGAGTACGTAGATGTATTTCAAGAAGATGATCCATTTTTACCTCCCCACACGAAGATAGACATATAAATTTTTCTACACCCTGATATGGAACCTATATGTGTATCAGTATATCAGAATTAATTTTTTGTGCAATGTGAGTTTAGGGGTTTTTGGTGGACCAGAAAATTATGTTATCCAAATATCATGTTCATTGATCATAAATGAGGCAATGAAGTAGTTGGCATCGATACAGTTTTCCTTAGTGGATAGGGATGAAGCATCTTACATCTAAACGGTGGTTTTTACCCCTCCAATATTATTATAATACAGGGAGGCGTGGATCAATGACCCCCAATAGTTAGACATTATCTCCTCAATTTCCAATGGGGAATTCCCCTGATAGATATTCAAATGGTGGGGAGCATTTCGTTCATTTCAGTGGATGCACAGTAGTAGCAGTGGATGCCTAGATTTTTGTGATGATAGAACAGGTTGAATCTAGGATTTAATATTGATATAAATTCGTATCACTTGTTTGAATTAGTATTTTGGTCTGTCAACTCGCTGTTTCGATATCTTGTTCTTGGAAATGGATTCTCTTTTCTTCCTTGGGGATCCAGGAAGTGAGTGGGAAATGATATCAATGGAATTTTTGATGGTTTTATAACATATGTCTAGGGGACACAATATCGACCCAGTGATCATTGACTAACTCACCTATTATACCACTTCTTTGTTTTTCAAGAGTAGTGTTCAGAAGAGATCTAGTGGTGCCTCTACATGAAAAAGTAGCTTGACTCCATGGAATCCCATAGATGATAGTTCCTAATCAGGATTCTTTCATTGAAACATGGTCATTGAAGTCAAGGATCAGTAATATTGTACCCTATGTGGGCAATTTATTTCATTATCGCAAGCCCGACGATAGCATCTGAATCTCTAGATGGGCACATGGGATTGGGGGGGTCATGTTCATGCTCATGCCTTCATGTGTTTGGGTATACCTTGGTTTGGCTTTTGGGGAAATAAATCCTTAATTTAGGAATCATTTCACATCTAATATTTTTTAGATACAATTTTTAGAATATTCATTGAAAAATTACAAGACCATGCACTAAGATGGCATGCAATTTCGAGGCCTGGAGTTCCCAGAATGATCCATCGATAAAGGTATAGTTTTCAAATAGGGTGCTGAATACATTTTCTGTAAAATTTGTAATAACTCTTAAATAGTTACTCATATCAGAAATATGAGTGTACCTTTGCATTCGGGATAGAGGGTTTAACCATGTTGTGACTTTACATTAGTCAGCATGGGTTTTTATTGAGAAAAACCAAATATAGAATAACAAAAAATATAATTATTTTTTAAAATTATATTATTTTTTAAATCCTTATAACTCATGAATGGTGAATTGGATTAAAAATATGAGACCACTGATGAATCTTTAATGGGGTTTTTTTATACATGTCCTAATCATGACCGTTGTAGGTCGGGGGTGAAGGTTAGTTTTTGAATGTGAATGTCATTAAAATATTTAATAAAAATATATTATTTTGATATTATGTGTTGATGCAATGGAATTACATTTTTTTAATAACCTCATCAGAAATCCAGTGTTATCCTCATAACACTAGAGTTTTCCTTTGGTAAGGATGAGGAGGCTCCCTCACCAGAGATTATGGATATGAGGATGGGATTTGATCAAGTGATGATGAATCAAAAAAAACTGATGGATAAAGGATATATGTGATGAAGAAACTTCAATATATGTTTGCAAGTGATCCAAAGTAGAGGTACGAGTTTTTAATATTCATGATTTCATCTTCTGATTATTTATTCCAATGATGAACGTGGATCTACCCACATACATGTTGACCAATGGATCAATATTTTTTGTGGGTTGGATTCATTTGTATTGAGGGTATTGAATCAGGTTATATAAATTTATGAATTTGATTATTCTTCTCATTTTTATTCATCAAACTTGTTGGGATCATGGTCGACACGAACAAGGATAAGATCCCTCCATATTGGGTGTTCTTGATTCTATTAATTCCACATTCTCCGAGATTAACCATTGAACCCCTATAGTCATAGATCTATGATTTCTAGGTTTTACCATAAGGGATCCGTCAACTAGATCGTAGGATTTTTGACTATAGAGATCATATCAGCGTTGATTGGGACCTGAGCATCGTGATTCTATGTCTGAATGAAATTTTTGACTGGCGGTGAAGTGTTGGGAGTCCACAGATGGAGATTCAGCATGACTAGTCAATGGAAGATGACCATTGTATAGATGGTCGTTAGTGGAGAAGCCTACAAAAATAGCCATGAGAGGCGAGTGGAGGACACGGCCAGGTGCCGCGTCAAGCAGGAAGACAAGAGGATCAGCTACAAGGGTGAACCAACACTCGTTTTTCATGACAAAGTGTGAGGAGGGAGGCTAGGAAATATCGTCCATGTTGACAGGGAGATAACGAAGAAAGGGACACATCCAGGAAAGACTAGTTGTCCCACTCACGGTGGGTCGGGCTGTAGAAAACAGGCCCCCTCAGGCAGCCCAGCAAGTTGGGCTAGCTGTGGGATGGGACCAGCGGGGGGGGGGGGGGGGGGGGCTTAGTCAGACAGGACGCCCGAATAGGTTAGGTCGATCATGGAAGGATGGGTTGGCTTAGCTAACATTGGACTGAGTCGGCTTACCTCGACCAGGTAGGACCAGTCCCATACCCTACCATCCCATTTTTATAAAGATCCTCATAACTTCCACACTATGCATCTGATTGATGATTCTTTTCAACATTGGGACCCTAATGATAAGGTGGTCCTTTTGAGATAATCTATGTGGGTTTTCATGGAATTATATATATGAAATATAAATTTAAGGTTATGTTCTCTTAAAATAAGAACTATATTAGTGGGAATCATGTGGCTGGCTACGGTGAGAATAAAATGAGTACGGTCTATGTGACGTAATGGTTCTATTTGACATAGTGATTCTAAATAAATTAGTTTATCTAAGTGACTAATTGGGACTAATTGAATTAGCGATTATAAGTGTCTCAGTAGTTTTCAGTGACTTAGCTGGTCTAAGTGACTGAATTGTATTTGGTGTTTTGTGATTACATTTGATAGTCTTTCATTTCATACATTCGGTTTATAATAGTGTGAGATGAATATAGAGACTCTTTTTATAGTACCAATTAGAGGCTACACGTTGTGTGCCTCCTTCGTATTCTATGTGGTGTTCTTTCATGGTGCTACTTTGTGGTTTTTCTTAGCAACTTTCATTCCTAGTATACCTTAGTTTTTTTCCACAGTGGTGTTCCATAGTGGTTTTTGTACTTGGTGTTCCTTCATGGTATTCCATAGGGGTGTTCCCTAGTAGTGTTTCTTCATGGTATTCCATATTGGTGTTCCTTTGTGGAATTCATATTGGTATTTCTTATTGGTATTCCTTTGTGGTATTCTTCGGTGGTGTTCCTTAATGGTGTTCCTTTATGGTGATCCTTAGTGGTATTAATTCATAGTGTTCCCTAGTGGTGTTCCTTAGTGGTGTTACTTCATGGTATTCCATAGTGGTGTTCCTTCATGGTATTCCTAATTTTTGTTACATAGCGGTGTTCTATTATTTCATTATTTGGTGATATTCATTCATTGTCTTTCTTAGTTCTGTTGTTTATGGTATATTTCATGTGATTCCATTTAATTTACTTTGTGCAATTCCTTTTTCATTTGGATCGCCTACAAAGTATTGGTTTACTCACCCCTATTAGAGCATTTCGCACATGTGTCTTGTCTTGTTATGATGATCAAAATCTTTGATTGAGTCCTTGATGGACCAACGACAGGGGGCTTTCATGTTAACTTGACATACATGGTATGGTTCAGTGACGTTCATACATCTTTCTGTACCTACCATTCAGGTAGGGTTTCTTATGGATGAGATCAAGGAGCTTGTGCATTTCTACTTGAGTTTGGATAGTAATTTGTCCCATTTACGTTTCATTTTTAGTACATTTCATCAGAAGGGTGTGTGTTTATAGATTTATAGGCAAATGAATCCCCTTTGTTGGAAATTACTACTCAACACTGGTCTCCATCCCCTAGCCTATAAAAGGCAGGACTTGTGTCTCCCCATCATGGGATCTGGGGGATGGGTCATGACATTACAAGAATATATAACAAGTAGTTCAACATTTTTATCATCATAACTCTCACACACTGATTTGTTTTCAAATGAAATGATCATCACATTACTACAAACTCTTCGAATGGCCTGGAATTTATGAGAATTCTTCCAATTCTCGTCATGATCCTTCACTGGTCATATTTATTTATGTTTTTCATGATGATGTGGACATATGGAACATTAAAATTCATATTATAATAAAATTTTTGACGACTTTCAATTTAAACCATTTTTAGTGTAAATAGGATTCTAATACAATTGAATTTTATTTTTCTTGTTCAAATTTTAAACATTAGTCAATCTGATGGATTTTGTTACCTATGTCATCATGATAACTTGTTGGAGTGTGAATCTGATGATTATCAGTTCTGATATCAATTCCAAATATATTAACACTTGTCAGTAAAACGATAAGAAATAATGTCTTAAATACTATCTAATAAATTTGAATTTAATCATTGTTCGATCAATGCTCATTTTGATGATTTTAATGAATAAATTAGGTTTGAAATCATCAATATGTTTAACCATTTACTATATATGGTAAAATAGTTTTCTTTCTTTAAAAACAATATTATATCTTGTTTGATAAGAAAGTGTTTGTAATTCAATGTTTATGAATGAGTTTGGGATTTCCAAAACCAAAAGAATGGAAAAGTAAACTTATGCTTTTGAATCAACACCTCAGACAATTTTAGGGATTCTATTTCCATAAATGACATTTTTTATGACTCTGGAGATAAAAAATATAAAATCACCATTCCATCATCTTCTTCTACATTACATAATACCTTCAATTATGATCTATTGCCTCATCATCTAGCAATAGATCTGTAAAATGGGTCAGGAACCCACCCAGTTTTTTGATATACTAGACCTACCTGGCCAAGAAGGATATTCCATTCCCTAAGGTTGATATATGGGTCCAATTAAAGAGATGTGAAACTCACTCACCTATGATAAGAGTCATTCTGATCCTAGAATGTAACCAACCGATCCATCAACAATATTAAGTCAAAAATGACATATAAAGAATGTACTAGTCTTAAATTTTGTGGTACCCACCAACCTAGAGGGTACACTCCTTCTAGTTTTGTATATTTACTTATCATACCTCAAACAGTGTATCAATCGTCCTATCCCCACACAATTATTCCATTGGCGGACAAAAAACATTCACAAATCAAATATATATAGTGGAATGTGAATATCATATATCATATAAAGAACTAGAAATTATGGAAGATATTGGAATCAACCCTCAAATGGTCTATGGTCGATCCATGTTATCTTCAGTTGTAGGATGAACTACTTGAAGCTGACTTGACCCTCTACCCGGGGCTGTAGTCTGTGTTCCTACGGCAGTAATAACCTTCTTATATAGACTTCATTGTCCACAAGTATAGCATCCGGAAACCCAAATTTCTTGGATGGTGGAACTCAAAATTCACACCAAGTATAGAATAGTGGCCCCCCTTCTTACACTCAGCATTGGTCCTAATCCCCTATCTCTTCACACTTTTCACAGTATCCTATAGATCCCTGGTACATTTACCATCCAACCACATTATAAGAACAAAACTAGTGGATAGGGACTCTACCCATTCATGTGTCATCACTTGACACACTATTAAAAGGACATGTTGGCACTACCCTAAGAGGAAAATCCTCTTCCTTGAATACTCATTCAATCACTACACTAAAAAATATCTCAAAATAATTCTTCTTACTATCAAAATTCATAGAACTAGATTACCCAATTGAACTCGCATGCCCGCCACTATAATCTCCCATTAGGATTCCATTAGAAATGAGGAAATTATCCACCACCTCACAAAACCTAATTAAATTGAAAATATTAATTTTGGACTTCATATCATATATATGTCTCTCAAAAAAATGTCGCATTACTGTTGGATTGTCCCTTACCAATATTGGGACAATGAATGGAAATTCAGGGAATCATCCAATATAAATTATCATGGTCATAGTCCCAAAATTCAACATCCAAAATTTTGAATCCCTCCCCTATGACAGTGTCTTTGGAGAGAATGTTTCCAAAAAAAATCCTAGAAATCCATCAAGAACATACTGTCTCCCAATTCATTTTAAACAAGACTATAGCAACCAAGCACCACTATTCCTCATAATAAATTTGATGCCAATTTTTTCATCTTATTATGAGAAGTGTCTAAGTGATACATAATTTTATGGATAGATACAATACATAACTCATATTCCTTAGGTCCACCCTATCTGGTAATCATCATTAGGTGTTGTACATGAAAATATCTAGATATCTCAAACATATTCGCTGAAAATCACCATAGATCTCACTATATAAACCACACAAAATGAGAAAATTTATCCCAATATTTATCTTCCCCCTATTATCAGTAATGACTGCTATTCTTGACCCACTATAAGAGCACAATTCTCTTTGAATTCCACTTTTTACCCACCTATTAGTCATCTTGGAGGTTCCATCTATTTAAAATGATAAAATCACATCATAAAATGAATTACACAACCTTACCACAATTACCAAAAGGTGGGATAAAATCCATACATGAAAAATTAACCATCATAAACTATCCCAATGGGTACAAAAAAGAACCTTCAAAACCCTTAACAATCCCTTTACTGCTCTATGTTCAACAAAGTGTAAATAAAACATAAATAATCAGAAAACATTCATTAGAACCAATTTAAACAATTTCACTTTCAAAAGCATAAATCATTATCATTGACGAACAATTTTTTTCCTTATAATTAAATAATATAGAATTAAAACCATTTATAGAAATTTTTTATGTACTATTTTAAACAATTCCATATTAACACCATTTAAATTTAAAAATTATCAAAATTTTCATTACGAACTAAATTATTTAAAACACCCAATAGAGACCAAATATGGTTTTTAAATACTATGATCATACCAAATATAACCTTCCATGTGTTTTTAACAGGTTGTTTGGGACATATATCCATAATATCCAAAAAAAATATGCATACACTTATCTCATGACATACTATCCCATGTGTACAATCTCAAAAAAATAATAATAGCCTCACACTACATATGGATCACCCAAGGTGAAATAACTAACTGCTTTTACTATAAGGAATCAAGACCAATAATCTGAAACATGGTACATAGGTTTTCCTCAATATATGTGTTAGAAAATCTCATTAATGATCTCTTTTTCTAGGGCATAATAATCCTAAACTCACAAGTACCATTCCTAATTTGTAGTGTAAAAGAAGATAAATTATATATAATACCCATTTTAAATGCACAGGCTTAGGTGACATTATTATAGGTTCCCTGTGCCAATTATATTCATGACATCAATAGAGCATAGCTGTGTTATTATGTCTTCCCACTAACAATAAGAGTATAATGAAACACATCATGAGGCTATATCCTCTTTACTAGAGTGTAAAAATAACATAAAACAACATAAATAATAATAATTTTATAGTAATAAACAATCATGTGTCAAATAATCAAATACATAAATCATTTTTGTATAAAAATCCAACGTAATAAATGCACATTATTGTGAGAGTCAAGTGCACCAGAAAAATTGTATGTACAAAAATAATGAAAATCCCAAAATAAATTACTAACATTATATGTGGTCGACTTCATCCTTGCAGCATTCCTTATCCTATATCAACCATCTAGAAGTGGGCCTTTTCCCTTATCCTAACCTCCAACATGAATTCTACTCAAGGACCCCATGGTGGCCTGACAAGGGTGATAGTAAAACTAGTAGGCCACCACCAATGGTGTCTAAAATAATATCCATTCAAATAATTGTGTATGAAATAGTTCTAAGATAAATAAATGGGTATATTAAAATGATTATGCTTTTGGTTAATATTTTTTCAATTGATTCGTGGCTCTTAGGATCCTTTGGGATGTTTGACTTCTAATCCCACCATGGACTACAACAAAGGAGTAAACCATACACAAAGGTGGTAAACCATTAAATCACATAGGAATTCATATATAAATATAATTTTTTAAATATTAAATATTGATTTGTTCAAAGTACCAATCTCATATCCATACCATAGAGTCTTATAGAATCAATATATATTCATAAACCAAAAAAAATACATCGTTAGAGCCTGGATAATCATTCTTGACTATCTAAAGGGAGATGAACCTCAATATAATATCACATCCCTACTATTTTCCATTGATTCCATAATTAATCCTATGTATAATTTTAATCTAATAATTTAAAAAAGGGTGGACACATTTATTTAACATAATACCAATGTTCAACCTATTCATCTCATTGCTCAATTAAATAACTAAACAATTCTATCATTTAATCCCAATTATGACCATTGGTCACCCCTTCAAACCCTTTACCATTGTAGACATTTCTCTTTAAAAATTTATCAAAATTACACATTAAAATTCTATAACACAGTTAACATATAAAAGGAAAGATGAAAACACCCTTATTCAACATTATCATTCTAATCCCAATTATAATTAGATTAATCTCACAGACCAATTATTTAATCATTTTCATGGATGTACCTGACCACATGGATGACGATAGGGATGGTCTAATCAACCACAAAAAATCAGAAATGGGTCATGAGTTTTTCAACACACTATTTACACAACCATTTTTTCATTTCATAGAATAGATTCAAATACAGGGCAAAATAATACCAAGGAATAACCGCATACACATAAATCAAATAATAATATTGTGGGATGTAACATGTAAACCACCTAACTGAATTTCATTGAGAAGACATCAATAAAAATTATCCCTTGATTCGAACTCAAACCACCTTCATAGGAAGAACGCAGTATCTACTAGAAAACATGGGTTTAGTGACTCTGAATTGAGAAGAAGCATCACATCATTGTTATTCTTGAAAATAGTTGAATGTTGATTGATAGAAACACCCAAAAATTCAATTCACAAAAACATTTCATTATACTAATAATAATTAAAGTAGATTTATCCTTTATAATATTGGGAGTATTTGTCTTGTAGCCTAGGGTTATAGTGGGGGAAGAGTAAATTGGGTATTAAACCCTATTTCATGGGTCGGGAAATTTGGAAATTACCTCACATTAATGAGGCACACATTTTTTTCCTACGGTTGGCCAAAATATGTGTCAATTTTATTCCACCCAATGTCCATGAGGGGCCTAGATATAATGATATCTTATGATGCTAACACTGTTTTTCAAATCATTCGGATATTTTTTATTTCTATATGTCCAAATCCACATGGTATCTTGTCTCCCCCTTTCACAGTTTGTCCAGCATACACCCTCCCCCGATTGGATGAATTGTTGAAACACATATTTAGTACTAATTGGGTTCCAAATGTCAACCCTAAACATTATAGACTGTTTCTGCCCCTTTATCTTGTTCTGAACATTCAAGACATCCTGTAGTGCCATCATAATCTTGATAAACATTTCATTAACAATTTTAAATTCTATATTGTGAAAAAAATAAAACAAAAACATACATTATTAATGTCTGGGATATTACAGATTTTAATTTTGAGATGTTCTATATTATTTTTTTGTTAATGTTGGCTAGATTATGATCCCACAAGTTGTTCTCTTCTTAAAAAATAATAAGATAAGCATTATATTTTATATCAAACTAGAAAAGATTATCTTTAGTCCTCTATATAATAACTCAATCATGATGTACATGGAAATTAAATTTCGATATCGGAATACTCAATACATTGCACAAATATATTTACAAATAATGTATTAGTTTAGTGTCTTTGGAAACAATGTATACATTATTATAACCTAGTGAATGATCTTAAACATCTACCCTAAAGACCTTCCCCTTTAATTTTCCTATCTAAAACCTTTATTTTATCCTAAGGAAAATAATACATAAAAAAGGGTGTGTTCAAATGAACTGTAATGGTAAAGAGGAAGAAAATAAATCAAAACATAAACAAAAGAATGTAATAAAAATGAACATAATTTTAGAATATCAAAATATTCAGTCATGAAATAAATCTTGGAAGTTTATAAGGAATAAATCATAAATGATTACAAACCATGATATAATAGAATTGACATAAAACATAGAATTCTGGAAAACACATATGCATATAAAATAATTTCCATATTTTCCCAAGCTCATTGCCAAGACCAACATAGTGGACATAGTCTATTACTGAACCGAGTTCACTCCTCCCTCCAACCATGTATTATTAAACCATATTTACATGTTGTTCTAGCACTTTATTACTGAACAAAATTTACTTTCCATTCTAGTAAAGTCGATCTCATGAGATATAAATCGTTACCCAATTCATTGTATGGAGATATAATTCCCACCATTCTCATAATTAAATTTATACATATGTGTTCCACAGAAACATAAATCATTCATCATAGCGTAACCCACTAATAAAAATGGTTTCTTAGACATTATTTTATTAAAATACATATAAGTCAACTAGATTTGATATATATAATTCCATCATAAACATAATAAAATTATAGTAATAATTACAATACAAACTTATCCCCATTTATATAAGGTAATATTATATCAAAAATAATTTTTTAAAACACATGAAATTTATTCTTGAAGAAAATTTTCATTCTTATTAAAAACCTTTTAATTTTCACAAAATGATTCAAAATTTTAAAAGAATAAAATTTAACTAAAACTGAACTTGAAATCGTATTAAGGAATATTCATGGAAATAAGGCATTTTAATAGTGTAAAAATATATTCATACCATATAGGTTTAAAAAAACATTCTTTTCATACTCTTACTAATAAACTAATAAAGTAAGTAATATGGAAAATGAAAGAATTATTCCATCCAAATAATTTGAAATTTTTAAATTTTTGTAAAATTTAATTTAAACAAGTCTAGAAAAATAAGAATAATATTATATTTTTAGGAATCATGGATGTGGATGTTAAATATACCCCAGAAAATACATATGTACAGAAAATCTAGGATAAAAATGAGATTGGGAAATTATCCATTACCTTTGGACTAATTTACGCCGTATGTATCAAAACCTAAGGTATAATGATTTATATAATTTAATTGACTTGTTAGGGAATAATATTTATTTTTAGGATATCATATATCACCATATTATCATTTGTGTGTTAATAATATTTATTTATTACAGGTTATTTTGGTATTAATTAATTAATTTTCTTGGGAATGTTTTGTTGAATAAGATCTGGTTCTCCACCATAGGTCATACTTATATCCTTAAAAATAATATTTACATATTTATAACATATTTAATCATTTTTTACATTTATATAATCATGATTTAATGTACATCATGTAAAATGAATCACAACACATCATAGAGATGGTAGGTCTTATGTACGGATTAGCGATGATATCATTACCATATTTATTAATTGGTATTGAATTGTATAGTGTATAATATTTTAATATTAATATCATGTAATAATAATCATATATAGTTATTATTTCTATAATTGTACCCATCCATGTATGGTGGTCGTAAAAAATAGATCACATTACGTCGTGTAGAATGTATGTCGTATGTATGCACACGTGGCGATTTCGTTTTTCATATGATGAGTAGAGTTTATAATATGTTTGTTTCATAATTATAATAACATCTCAGTATATAAGTGATACTAGATTATTTCCATTATAATGAAATAGCACATGAAGTGGAAGTATAAGAAGAAATAAGATTGAAATGATCATTATATGAGATTACCACTTCTTCGATGTGCTTCATCAAAATATCCTCTTAGATCACTAGATTTTGTCTTTCGAGAAGAATGAAACATCTAGAATATTACTATGATTGATGAGAAGGAAACACAATAGGGGATAGCTGAGGATAAAGGCTCAATGTGAAGTGAAGAGATGAGGGGGGAGGTATCCTTTTATAATTTAATTGAGGGGCACCTTTGGGATATCAAAAAATATCAATTTATAATAAAATCAAACAACATCCAAAACCACCAAAATATCATCATTTTGAATAAGAGATAATATAAGGTTGTTTTAATACCCCTATATTTTTAAAATTAATATTTTTTTATTAATTTAACTTCTCAATATTTTTTATTTCACAAGAAACTAGAATATATATATATATATATATATATATTAAAATACTAAATAAAACATTCCATTCAAATAAAATACAAACATTCATTGTGATACTAGAAATACCAACTTGGCTTGTGCTACAGGCAACACATACTTGGCGTATGATGCATGAAATAATCAGATTCTACGAAACTTCACAATTTATTGTCTTAATATTCATTATAAGATAATGATAACCTAGCCATAAGACATATTAAAAAACATTTTCCAAATATTGTTGTTTTATAAAAATAAAATATATTGATATTGAAAGATAATATTTTTGGTGAAGTCCTTCTATGTTAAAAATATAGTTTTCTTAAATGAAATACTTTTAACAATAAAAGTACTTTTATGAACAATTAGATATTTTATTAGAGAAAATTTACACAATTTTTTAATTCAGAATGTCAAAATTATCTAGGATTTATTTCTTTGGTTTTCTTGAGAACCATCGTTTTTTGATGAATAGTTAAAAATACTCCTTTTTAGTTAAAAAAACATTTTTTCTAATTAATTAATAATGATAAATGATATTATAAATTATTTTTAAGGTCACATTAGAGAAATTTTAAATATAATATATATAATTATTTTCATTTGAAACAATTCCAATTTAATACTGAATATAAATTCATAACAAACTTTTGAACTTTTTTCCTACGTTAAAACCCCATTATTTTATCTTGTCTCTGTGATTTGCACAAATAATATATTTTCCGCTTCTATGAGTGGGATTTAAATTATATAGAATAAAACATTATATTATTTCTAATTTTTATATTTTAATAGGACCATGTTAATTAGTTACCCAAATGATTAGTAAAAGTGATTAATATTAACCACAGTAGTTAAGGCCAAATTTAACTTAAGTAAGGGCTAAAACTTAAAATTATAATTCCAAATGGCCAAGAAACTTATTAAAAACCCCTTTTATGTCTATATATAAGAATTAAAAAATAAATTATTTTTTTGGTTTTTTATTACTTATTTTAGGTAAATGTTTGTGCACAAAAATTTTGTTTCAAATAATTCCATGTGAGTCTTTTTTCCTTCCCTATAAAAGGCCACCAACTCTATCCATTCCTCACACCATGAAATCCTCTTATGATTGGGAAATACCTAAAAAACATTATTCCCAATATTATTCACTTTAACTTTGAATCCACCCTTTGTGATGAATTCCACTCAAGGGAGCCTTTTGGCATAATCCAAAATGAGTTACCCGATTAAAAAGGTAACGACTTCTCTCAAGATCTGTTCCTTTATTTTCCTTATACAACCCCTACAATAACTTTATTCCCATATTGTGTTAAAAAACTGTATCTCAAATATAATTGTATTTTATTATGAATTTTTTTTTACCTACACTGACAAAGGCCTTAATTTATTGGACGTTGAACATGTTGTTTCTATCAACGGTGAACTACTGCCTCACGAAACATTGATTGTTCATTTTTCCTTGACCACCAATCATGGTGGAAATTATGAAGGAAAATATATTTATATATGTAATATTTTTTTATTATGTCTTTAATATTGTGTATTAATTTTACAATAGATATATTTTTACCTTCCATTTGGAGTTAATATGATAATCTTGTTTGAGGAAGTGCAAACTACTGCCCCCTCAAATAGATGTGATTTCATCACAAACAACATAGAATTTATTGAGAATTGGTTTAATGAACTTATAAGTTATATAATATATATTGTACCAATTTAATTATTACATATATATATATGTATATAGATACATATATATACATATTTTATTTACATTCTTTCTTTTAATATGATAATAAAAATAGAAAATAGCATTCTTGCATATGTATAGATTACAGTCTCCAAGAACAGTGTATTCATTTACATACATCATTATGATATAGGTTATTATAATATAAATATAGTAGATATATATGATATTCAGATAAACATATACATTCTAGAATCAAGATTTATGATTAAGGATCAATGATATACCAAATTAAGACACATGCGATGAACAATGAGAATATTACAAAAATATAATCCTTTACATATGATCATTTACAAGACTGTAATATAAGGTTATAAAAAAATAAATAGTAAAATATATAAGAATAATATTTTGTATAAGATGAATAATAAACTTATATTTATTATAAAAGAATCTTGTATGAGTACAGATAGAATCAGACACAGGGTAAGAGGATTTCATATGTAATGCCCCGACCCCAGTTTCCTAGAGTTGTTGCATTATTACATAACATTGGCATGATCACAAGAAAGATCAAATCTTGAAAGACCGATTGGTTTAGTAGCCTTGGAAACACTAGATATATTCATAAAGTTTTACATTACATCATAATGTGAAAAACTACTACAACAACATAGTCTCCATATTCCACACTCATATCCCCAGATACTATCCCTGCAGGTCATTCATAACTTACTTCTTCACATCCTGGGAAAATATAACATAGAAAAGGGGTGATCTCAAATGCCCAGTAAGGATAATAATATATTGGAAACTTTCAAAAATAAGCATAAACATTTAAGGCAATGTATAACTAAAACAAAAGCCTTTTAAACTTGTACTTCAATATAGTATGGAAAAAGTAAAATGAAATAATGCCATTTGCTTATTCACATTGATATTCTACTAATCGAATAATCACATGCAATATCAATAACCACTTTCATAATGATGGAATGCATAATGCCAGACTATCATAACCACATAGCCAAGGCCTTGTGCCAAGACTACAAATAATATTTTGACAAGGCCTTGTGCCAAGACACAAGATTGTCTCATTAGACCTACCGATGCATCGAGGAGCTAGAGCGGGCTCCACCCGTCACATATTAAGTCCAATGCATTCCCATATGAAAAGGTTTAAACATAACATAAACATTAGTAATAAAACTAGCATACGAAATGTCAATACTTTCACCATAAACTATGAATGGTATAAAAATAGCACATCCATAGTCAAACATATCACAAAACCTTCAATACAATATAGAAGTTTTTGATCATAATAAATCAACTTCAAATAAGCGTAAAATCCATCAAAGGATGTTGACATAGATAAAATAAAAACTCTTTTTAGAGAAATATCTCTTTCTATTTTGAAATAATTTAAGAGTCATATATTTATAAAATAAAACATTTTCTTTGATAATATTCATAAAAACTTGTAAGGGAGGTTTCGACGATTTTATAATGGCAGAAAATAGCCGCACCCGCCGTATAAGTTAAAAAAAACATTCTTACCTTAATTTTGTCGAAAAGGTTAAAAAGCACCTTGTTGGGAAAATGACGGAATGATTCCTTTATAAACCTCTTATAAAAAGTCAAACAATGGTATAAATGACTTTAACCCATATTCTTGCAAATAGTAAAAATGTTTTGAAATACATTTTTAAGAAACATGGATGTGGATGATAAAGAGATCACAGTAGATTATTACGTATAAACAACCTCGGATAATCAAGGGATTGTGAAATAACCCTTACCTTGTACTTTTCCTTGGTTGGTGTAGGTTAACCTCATGTATAATGGTGAAATAATTGTTATTAAATTATACAAAAATCATATATATTAATGTGATATCATATATGATCTTTTAACATTTATTTGTTAATAATATCTTTGAATTATCGTCGTTTCGGGTGTTAACTTAATCGTTTTCTTTTATATGTTTTGTTACATAAGCCGTGTTTGTTATGGATAGGTTGTATCTTATTCATATCCAGAATGATATCATGTCCTTAAACATCATTTTTAAATCATCAAATGATAATTATACTTTAATGGATACGATGGAGAATGAATCTCATCACGTTCGTGGAGGCGGTAGTCCGTACGTATGCACGAGCAACAATATCATTCTTTTGATATTAAAATAATATATAAATGGATGGTATATCATATATACAGAATCATTAAAATGTTATATTTATTATTTACATGAGTTACACATCATTATTATACCCATCCAAATAATAATATATTGAATAACAATTACACCACGACGTGGAGACGGTAAGCCGTACGCACGCACGTATGGTGACATATTATTCAAAAGGTGTATATAATACTGAATATGGTTGTACCATATTTATAATAACATCACAGTATATATAAGATACTAGGGTTATTATTTTAGAATGGTAATAACAAAGAAAGAAGAAGTGGAAGAAGAATGGAACTTGAAAAGGGGTGGTGAAAACATTACCTCTTCTTCGGGTTATTCCTTTTGATTTGATCAAAAGGGATACTTAGATTGGCTTTTTGATCAAAATAAGGCCTCTAGGTTGTATTTAGGGAAGTTGGAAGAGTATTTGGGCAGAGTTTGGCCGAACTAAAAATCTTTGAAGGTGTAAAGAAATGAGAAGGAGGAGTTCCCTTTTATAAGAGGGGTGAGGGGCACCTTTGGAAAAGCTAGAAATATTAATTTATAATAAATTCATATTCGGTTTCTAATGGCTCCAAAGTTTATTATTTAAATTTTAAGGTGGGGATAGGTCGAAAAACATTCAACAAATATAATTTAGACAGTTTTGGGTCATTATATTAACCTTATCTTTAAGTATTAACTCTAAGTTAATTAGTTTCACTTTTATAATGTCTCTTTGTATTTTTATATTATATGGTTAATAAACTTACCATATACATACAAGAGACCCCCAAGTGGTCCATTAATGATGAACCAATCATCATATAAGTCTGTTGGACGAAAATTAGATTTTTAGGAATTTAATTTCAATTAATAATATAATATTTTTTTTAAAAACACTTTTATGTCAATTTTGACACTATTCAATAATTGATTTTTGTAAAAATCATAACAGAATGATTAATTCTAAAAAAGTTAATTTAATCTATCTTAACATGTCATATTAACCTATAAAATTAGTTTAATTCCTAAAAAGTCTCAAATTATATTTATATGTGTATTTATAATATCAATTATTTTAATTTTCCACTATTATGGTAATTACTGCATCATCATTGTGTCATAAGTAAATTAAATTATATAAAGTATAAAAATTATAAATAAAATATCCTTAGGTAGGAAATAATTTTATCTTTTTAATTAATATTTACAATCGAATTTATCTTATGTATAACACTATATTAAAAATGTTTTAGTAAATAAACATTGATTTTAACGCTTTTAACTCTTCTTTGAATTAAATAATAATAAATGGCATAATCTAATCCAAGTGGACCTAAATGATAATATTTTATTCCTAAGGCTTTTTTGGTCGAGATAAACTTGTCCAATAGAATTAGGACATGTGTTAGGGTAATATTAATATCATTTTACCCTTAATTTCCCTGATTACTTTTAACCGTGGTAAATAAAAGTAAACAATTACTATTCACCAAAAATTATTTTCATCGCATTGAACAAAATTTTACTTCTTGATATTAACCATGTCTCTCGGATTTTCGAAATTCCATTCACTGAAGCGGTAAAATTAAGTTTTATGAAAATTTCAGTTTTTTAACTGCCACTTAATAGTTTCACTATTCATAAAAAATTGATGTTTTTCAGAACAATGCCAAAATTTTACCCTAAGCTATAATTGATATTCCAAATTCAAAAATGATGCCTATTTTAACAAAATTCCAAAAATATAAGTTGAATTAATTAATTTTATAATTAATTCTCATTGTCACAACAAATAGCGTGTTTTTAAGAAACAATATATATCATAAGATTGATAATTGTTTATGTCCAATTTCAATGTAAAATTAATTCTAATGAACACCATTGGATAAAATGGTCAAAATAAATTATAATTATAATTTTAAACCACTCAATAATATAATTTATCACTATAAATTATTTTGATTAAAAAGGCTGTTTTTAAGTATTTTTCATTATTCATAAAAAATGAAAGTTCTCAGAAAAATACCAAAAATTCAACTTAGGATAATTTTGATATTCCGAATCAAAAAATGAAGTCCATTTTGAAATATAAAATATATATAATTTCAAAAAGTAGGTATTACTATTCATAACGGCTAGTTTGATTGGTTGTGGTGTGTTAGGACTCGATGTTGCGTACAACACACGCTATCGCATTATTCAAAGAGAAGCGTACCATAAAAGTTTGGGGTGTTACATTATCCCTTCCTTCAAATAATTTCGTCCTCGAAATTTCTAGAATAGTTATCACATGAAAAGACTCGGGTGGTTCTTCATTATAAGTTTCTCAGGTTCCCACGTTGCCTCTTCCATCTAATGGTTTCTCCACAAAACTTTTACCAGACACGTCATCCGGTTTCTTAGTACTTTTTCTCTCGTATCAAGAATCCTGGCGGGCTCTTCACAATAGTACAGATCGGGTTCCAGTTCTAATTCATCATAGGTGAGTACATGCGTTGGGTCCGGCATGTATTTCCTCAATAGAGATACGTGGAACACATCGTGAACTTTGGAGAGACTTGGCGACATTGCCAATCGGTAAGCCACAGCCCCAATTCGTTCTAGAATTTCGAAGGGTCTGATGTACCTGGGACTCAATTTACCTTTCTTACCAAAACGTATGACTACCTTCCATGGAGATACCGTTAGGAAAACATGATCACCGACTTGAAATTCCAAATCCTTCCTTTGATTATCGGCATAGCTCTTCTGCTTACTTTGAGCTGCTTTGATGTGATTTTGGATTACCTTCACCTTTTCCACTGTTTCCTCCCCTAGTTCAGGGCCAACAAGTTTTCGTTCACCAACGTCATCTCAACAGGTTGGTGTATGAAATCTCCTTCCGTATAATGCTTCATATGGTGCCATCTGAATACTCGAATGGAAGCTATTGTTATAGGAAAATTTTACCAGAGATAAATATTTATCCCACATACCCTGAAAGTCAAGTGAGCAAGATCTCAACATGTATTCTAAGGTTTTAATAGTCCATTCTGATAGTCCGTCTTTCTGAGGGTGGTAAGCAGTGCTAAAATGAAGTTCAGTATCAAGGGATTTCTGAAGACTTTTCCAGAATATTGAAGTAAAACGGGGATCAAGATCAGAAAAAATCGATAGGGGTACTCCATGAAGTCTCACAACTTCATTAATATATAGTATTGCTAGACGTTCCAGGGGTAGATATTCTCTTATAGCAAGAAAATGAGCTGACTTGGTAAGATGATCAACAATAAACCATATTGCATCATTCCTTCTAGGAGTCTTTGGTAGCCACATGACAAAGTCCTTCGTAATATTGTCCCATTTCCACTCCGGTATGGGAAGAGGTTGCATAACTCCTCCAGGATATTTCCTTCCACCTTTCACTTGTTGAAAAACCATACATCTTGACACAAAATCAGCAATCTCCCTCTTCATGTTGTCCCACCAAAAATGTTCCTTCAAATCTCTATACATTTTGGTGCTCCCATGGTGTATAGAGAAATTGGAACTATGAGCATCATCCAGCAATTACCTTTTTAGATCATGTATATCGGGAACACAAAGTCTCTTCCCAAATTTCAAAATTCCATCTTAATACACAAAGTCTCTCAGTCTCCCATCATTCACAGCTTTAATCTTCTTTTGAAATTATTCATCATCGGTCTAAGAACTCTTAATCCTTTCTAGTAAAGATGGTTTGGCAACCATTTGGAAAAGCATTGATGTTTCACCTTCCCTGGTTATTCCCATGTCCATATTCACTAGATCCATCAAAATTGGATCCCTTTCAATTCTCATCATGTTCAAAACTCCATGGTCTTTTCTGCTCAAAGCATCTTCCACCTTGTTTGCTTTCCCCGGGTGGTAGTGTATCGTACAATCATAATCCTTGAGTAATTCAAGCCATCTCCTTTGCCTCATGTTGAGTTCTTTTTATGAGAAAATATACTTCAAAATCTTGTGATCAGTATAAATCTCACATTTTTCACCATAGAGGTAGTGCCTCTATATTTTCAAAGCAAAGATCACAGCTGCTAACTCGAGATCATGAGTATGATAGTTTTGTTCATGAATTTTCAACTGTCGTGATTCATAGGCAATAACTCTATCATTCTGCATAAGGACACAACCAATTCCTTTCTTCGATGCATCACTATAAATAACGAACCCATCATTCCCCGATGGTAGAGTCAATATAAGAGCATTGACTAATATTCTCTTCAGTTCTTCGAAACATTCTTCACACTCTTTTGTCCAAACAAATTTAATCCCTTTACGTGTGAGCTTTGTTAATGAGTTATCCAATTGGGCAAAATTCTGGACGAAACGTCGATAATAACCTGCCAAAACAATAAAACTACGTACCTCAGTTATACTCGTAGGTGCTGGCCATTATTGGATCGCCTTGGTCTTAGAAGGATCAACAGAGATTCCATCTTTAGAGACAATATGGCCAAGAAAAGAAATCTCATGAAGCCAGAATTCACACTTGCTAAACTTCCCATATAATTCATGTCTTCTCAGAGTCTTCAGGATAATGTGCAAGTGATTTTCAGGATCTTCGTAGATTTTGGAGTATACCAAGATATCATCAATAAATACCACCACAAATTCATCAAGATACTCCTTGAAAACTCTATTTCATAAGATCCATGAATACAGAGGTTGCATTAGTCAATCCAAAAGGCATTATAGTAAACTCGTAATGCCCGTACCTGGTTCGAAATTCTGTATTCGGAATGTCTTCCTTCCTCATGCACAACTGATGGTATTCAGATAGAAGGTCAATCTTTGAAAAGTATTGAGCTCCATGAAGTTGGTCAAATAAATCATCAATGCGTGGTAGGGGATACTTGTTCTTTATTGTTATAGCATTGATCTCCCTATAGTCGATACATAACCTCATAGATCCATCTTTCTTTTTAACAAAAAGAACAGGGGCTCCCCATGGAGAAACACTAGGGTGAATAAATCCCTTATTACTCAATTCCTCTAGTTGTTTCTTTAGTTCAACTAATTCTACAGTTGCCATTCTATAAGGGGTCTTTGATAAAGGCCTTCATCCAGGAATTAAATCAATGGAAAACTCAACTTCTCGTTTTGGGGGATGTCTAGGTAAATCTTCTAGAAATACATCTACAAATTCTTTCACAACAGCTACATCCTATATTTGAACATTCCTTTCCTCACCCACAATTATTTCATTATCTTCCTCCCCAATAATTGAATTTAGTTGAGCTACTGGGGTGGGTCTGAATAAGAATTAGGTGGTGATGATTCTGCTCTAAAGATAAGGTGTTCCTTATCATTATCATCAAGAATCATAACCTTTTTTTACTTACAATAAATCTTCGCATCATAGTCCGAAAGTCAGACTATACCGAGGATTATATCAAACTAAATCATAGGTATGACGATGAGATCAGCAGATAAAGAACATTTATGTGCTCTAATGGGGACTGATTCACAAAACTTTGTTGCAATGATACTTCCCTTAGGAGTTTTAACTGACAACTACCTTGTTAAATCAAATTGAAAATATCTAATTTTCTTAGAAAACAGGGAAGATATGAAACAATGCGATGATCTAGAATCAAATAATGCATTTTCTAAACTTGACAAAACCATTAAATTACCTGCCACCACGTCTTTCAGAGCTTCTACCTCAGCAGTAGTGATAGCATAAGCCTGTCCTTGATCACCTGGCCTTTTCTGAGGTAATTTCTCATGACGCTTAGGACATTCATTTGCATAATGCCCCATCTCCCTGCAATTGTAGCACTGAACATTGGTAGCTTCCTTCTCCCCTTTCCAATCACGATCTTGGTGGCCTTTTTCACCACATTTGTAACAGACGACCATTCCATTCAAGCAAGTACTAGGGTGTTTCTTCCCATATTTACCACAGGATGGATATTCAACCCTTCCTTTATTCCCCTTATTTCCATTCCCAGATTGATCAATAGGCCCCTTATTCTATTTCTTTTCTTTAAAGTCATAAGACTTAGAGAATTCCTTTTCAGTCTTGATAGCACATGAGACAATGTCTTCGTATGACGAGAAGGATTGTGAGACTAATGATCGACGGAGAAATGGTTTTAACCCATCAAAGAAACGATCAATATTACTTCTTGGGTTAATTATATAATCACCAGCATACATTGCAAACCTTGTAATGTTAGCCTCATACTTTGTGGCATTCTCATACTCCTTCTGTATCAGACATAGAAATTGCCTTTCCATATCTGCTCGATGGTTGCGAGGAATGTATTTTTCTAAAAACAGATCTTTGAACTCCCTCCATTCCATATTTGATACTTCATCATCTTTATTTGTATTTTGAATCAATGACCACCATTGATCAGCATCTCCAATGAGGGGGTAAACTGCCATGATAACTTTTTCCCTTTCACTACTCTCCAAAGCCTGAAATATTTTCTCTAGGGAAAATATACATTGCTCAGCTACTAATGGATTTTTACTCCCATTAAACGTTGGTGGTTTTTGGCTCATAAATCGATCTAACATTGATCCTCCACGCTGCGGGTCAGGGTGCTCCATACGGGTAAGTTTATTATTCATAACCTGAGTGAGTTGTCCCTGTATGGTGATTAGCTGATCGGCACTAGTTGTATCACCAGCTCCACTATAATTATCTTGAGCAGGAGGGAAATACCTACATGGAGTGTGTGCATTGATACGGTTTCCATTTCTTCCACTAGGTGCCATTTCTAAACAATGGCATAAACTAGATCAGTTTATGAATCAAAATACATAATCCCATACTTATAAAACACTTAACATAAATTGAACTATTTATGGATATAATCCATAATCATAAAAATATTTTCTTTGAGAAAGTATATACTCATAAACCCTTCATAATGATTTGTAACGAAAATGAGAGTTATCCTAAGCATATCCCCCGAGAGTGTCGTATCCAAGAGTGCAGCATGGCCCGTTTTCGTGCACCAGTTCCCGTTCGAGTCTAGCTCAATGCATTGTTTTCGGGTTTTACCCCTAGGTACATCTTTGCCACAGCTGCCTCTACCTTCTCGTATCCAGACAGGGATGTATTGCTCGGAAAACTCACAAAATCTCTACAATACCAAAATTCTAGGAAGTTCTTCTATAATAATCCTCAAAGTTCATCTTAGGTCTAAGTGCTCTAATCAGAGTTTATCTAAATCTAGCTTCCAAGGTTTGTACTAAACTTCTTCTCATACCAACTGTAATGCCCCGACCCCAGTTACCTAGAGTCGGTGCATTATTACATAACATTGGCATGATCACAAGAAAGATCAAATCTCGAAATACCGATTGGTTTAGTAGCCTTGGAAACACTAGATATATTCATAATGTTTTACATTACATCATAAAGTGAAAAACTACTACAACAACATAGTCTCCATATTCCACACTCATATCCCCAAATACTATCCCTGCAGGTCATTCATAACTTACTTCTTCAAATCCTGGGAAAAATATAACATAGAAAAGGGGTGAGCTTAAATTCCCATTAAGGATAACAATATATTGGAAACTTTCAAAAATAAGAATAAACATTTAAGGCAATGTATAACTAAAACAAAAGCCTTTTAATCTTCAACATCAATATAGTATGGAAAACGTAAAATGAAATAATTCCATTTACTTATTTACATGGATATTCTACTAATCGAATAATCACATGCAATATCAATAAACACTTTCATAATGATGGAATGCATAATGCCAGACTATCATAACCACATAGCCAAGGCCTCATGCCATGACTACAAATAAGATTTTTCCAAGGCCTTGTGCCAAGACACTATATTGTCTCATGAGACCTACCGATGCATCGAGGAGCTATAGCGGGCTCCATCCATCACATATTAAGTCCAATGCATTCCCGTATCAAAAGGTTTAAACATAACATAAACTTTTTTATTAAAAATAGCATACGAAATGTCAATACTTTCACCATAAACCATGAATGGTATAAAAATAGCACATCCACAGTCAAACATATCACAAAACCTTCAATACAATATAGAAGTTTTGTATCATAATAAATCAACTTCAAATAAGCGTAAAATCCATCAAAGGATGTTGACATAGATGAAAACAAAACTCTTTTTAGAGAAATATCTCTTTCTATTTTGAAATAATTTAAGAGACAGATATTTATAAAATAAAACATTTTCTTTGAAAATATTCTTATAATCTTGTAAGGGAAGTTTCGACGATTTTATAACGGCGGAAAGTAGCCGCACCCGCCATATAAGTTAAAAAAACATTCTTACCTTAATTTTGTCAAAAAGGTTAAAAAGCACCTTGTTTGGAAAACGACGGAATGATTTCTTTATAAACCTCTTATAAAAAGTAAAACAAGGGTATAAATGACTTTAACCCATATTCTGGTAAATTGTAAATATGTTTTGAAATACATTTTTAAGAAACATGGATGTGGATGATAAAGAGATCACAGTAGATTATTACGTATAAACAACCTCGGATAATGAAGAGTTTGTGAAATAACCCTTAAATTGTACTTTTCCTTGGTTGGGGTTGGTTAAACTCATTTATAATGGTGAAATAATTGTTATTAAATTATACAAGAATCATATATATTAATATGATATCATATATGATATTTTAACATTGATTTGTTAATAATATCTTTGAATTATTGTCGTTTCGGGTGTTAACTTACTCGTTTTATTTTATATGTTTTGTTACATAAGCCGTTTTTGTTATGGATAGGTTGTATCTTATTCATATACAGAATGATATAAAGTCCTTAAACATCATTCTTAAATCATCAAATGATAATTATACTTTAATGGATACGATGGAGAATGAATCTCATCGCGTTCATGGAGACGGTAGTCCGTACGTACGCACGAGCAACAATATCATTCTTTTGATATTAAAATAATATATAAATGGATGATATATCATATATACAGAATCATTAACATGTTATATTTATTATTTACATGAGTTAGACATCATTATTATACCAATCCAAATAATAATATATTGTATAACAATTACACCACGACGTGGAGACGGTAAGCCGTACGTACGCACGTATGGTGACATATTATTCAATGGGTGGATAGAATACTGAATATAGTTGTACCATATTTATAATAACATCCCAGTATATATAAGATACTGGAGTTCTTATTTTATAATGGTAATAACAAAGAAAGAAGAAGTGGAAGAAGAAAGGAACTTGAAAAGGGGTGGTGAAAACATTACCTCTTCTTCGGGTTCTTCCTTTTGATTTGATCAAAATGGATCCTTAGGTTGGCTTTTTGATCAATATAAGGCCTCTAGGTTGTAGTGAGGGAAGTTGGGAGATTATATGGGCAGAGTTTGGCCGAACCAAACGGCTTTGAAGGTGTGAAGAAATGAGAAGGAGGAGTTCCCTTTTATAAGAGGGGTGAGGGGAACCTTTGGAAAAGCTAGAAATAATAATTTATAATAAATTCATATTCGGTTTCTAATGGCTCCAAAGTTGATTATTTAAATGTTAAGGTGGGGATAGGTCGAAAACCACTCAACCAATAGAAGTTAGACAGGTTTGGGTCATTATATTAACCTTATCTTTAAGTATTATCTCTAAGTTAATTAGTTTCACTTTTACAATGTCTCTTTGTATTTTTATATTATATGGTTAATAAACTTACCATATACATCCAAGAGAACCCCAAGTGGCACATTAATGATGAATATATCATCATATAAGTCTCTTGGACGAAAATTAGATTTTTATGAATTTAATATCAATTAATAATATAATATTTGTTTTAAAAACTCTTTTATGACAATTTTAACACTTTTCAATAATTTATTTTTGTAAAAATCATAACAGAATTATTACTTCGAACAAAGTTAATTGAATAAATCCTAACATGTCATATTAACCTAGAAAATTAGTTTCATTCCTAAAAAGTCTCAAATTATATTTATATGTGTATTTATAATATCAATTATTTTAATTTTCTACTATTATGGTAATTACTGCATCAACATTGTGTCATTAGTAAATTAAATTATTTAAAGTCTAAAAATTATAAATAAAATATCCTTATGTATTAAATCGTTTTAGCTTTCTAATGAATATTTACAATCGAATTTATATTATGTATAACACTATATTAAAAATGTTTTAGTAAATAAACATTGATTTTAACTCTTTTAACTCTTCTTTGAATTAAATAATAATAAATGTCCTAATCTAATCCTAGTGGACCCAAATGATAAGATTTTCTTCCTAAGGCTGTTTTGGTCGAGATAAACTTGTCCAAAAGAATTAGGACATGTGTTAGGGTAATATTAATATCATTTTACCCATAATTACCCTATTTACTTTTAACCGTGGTAAATAAAAGTAAACAATTACTATTCACCAAAACTTATTTTCATCTCATTGAACCACATTTTACTTCTTTATATTAACCGTGTCTCTCGGATTTTCGAAATTCCATTCACTGAAGCGGTAAAATTATGTTTTATGAAAAATTCAGTTTTTTAACTACCACTTAGTAGTTTCACTATTCATCAAAAATTGAAGTTTTTCAGAACAATGCCAAAATTTCACCCAAAGCTATAATTGATATTCCAAATTCCAAAATGATGTCTATTTTACAAAATTCCAAACATATAAGTTGAATTAATTAATTTTATAATTAATTCCCGTTGTCACAACAAATAGCGTGTTTTTATGAAACAATATATATTAAAAGATTGATAATTGTTTATGTCCAATTTCAATGTAAAATTAATTATAATGAACACCATTGGATATAATGGTAAAAATATATTCTAATTATAATTTAAAAACACTCAATAATATAAATTATCTCTATAAATTATTTTGATTAAAAAGGTTGTTTTTAGTATTTTTCACTATTCATAAAAATTGGAAGTTCTCAGAAAAATACCAAAAATTCAACTTAGGATAATTTCAATATTCTAAATCCAAAAATGAAGTCCATTTTGAAATATAAAATACATATAATTTCAAAAAGTAGGTATTACTATTCATAACGGCTAGTTTGATTGGTAGTGGTGTGTCAGAACTCGATGTAGCATACAACACACGCTATCGCATTATTCAAAGAGATGCGTACCATAGAAGTTTGGGGAGTTAAATTCTCCCCTCCTTCAAATAATTTCGTCCTCGAAATTTCTAGAATAGTTATCACATGAAAAGACTCGGGTGGTTCTTCATCATAAGTTCCTCGGGTTCCCACGTTGCCTCTTCCATCTTATGGTTTCTCCACAAATCTTCTACCAGACGCGTCGTCCGGTTTCTTAGTACTTGTTCTCTCGTATCAAGAATCCTGACGGGCTCTTCACAATAGGACAGATCGGGTTCTAGTTCTAATTCCTCATAGGTGAGTACATGCGTTGGGTCCGGCATGTATTTCCTCAATAGAGATACGTGGAACACATCGTGAACTTTGGAGAGACTTGGCGGCATTGCCAATCGGTAAGCCACAGACCCAATTCGTTCTAGAATTTCGAAGGGTCCGATGTAACTGGGACTCAATTTACATTTCTTACCAAAACATATGACTCCCTTCTATGGAGATACCTTCTGGAAAACATGATCACCGACTTGAAATTTCAAATCCTTCCTTCGATTATCGGCATAGCTCTTCTGCCTACTTTGAGATGCTTTGATGTGATTTTGGATTACCTTCACCTTTTCCACCGTTTCCTCCACCAGTTCTGAGCCTACAAGTTTTCTTTCACCAACGTCATCCCAACAGGTTGGTGTATGACATCTCTTTCCGTATAACGCTTCATATGGTGCCATATGAATACTCGAATGGAAGCTATTGTTATAGGAAAATTCTACCAGAGTTAAATATTGATCCTACATACCCTGAAAGTCAAGTGAGCAAGATATCAACATGTCTTCTAAGGTTTGAATAGTTCGTTCTGATTGTCCTTCTGTCTAAGGGTGTTAAGCAGTGCTCAAATGAAGTTCAGTATCCAGGTATTTCTGAAGACTTTTCCAGAATCATGAAGTAAAACGGGGATTACAATCAGAAATAATCGATAGGGGTACTCGATGAAGTCTCACAACTTCATTAATATATAGTATTTCTAGACGTTCCACGGGTACATCTTCTCTTATAGAAAGAAAATGTGCTGAATTGGTAAGATGATCAAAAATAACCCATATTGCATCGTTTCTTCTAGGAGTCTTTGGTAGCCCCATTAAAAAGTCCATCATAATATTGTCCCATTTCCACTCCGGTATGGGAAGAGGTTGCATGACTCTTCCAGGCTGTTTCCTTCCAGATTTCACTTGTTGACAAACCATACATCTTGACACAAAATCAGAAAAATCCATCTTCATGTTGTCCCACCAAAAATGTTCCTTCAAATATCTATACATTTTGGTGCTCCCAGGGTGTATAGAGAAATTGGAACTATGAGCATCATCCAACAATTCTCTTTTTAGATCATGTGTATCGGGAACACAAAGTCTCTTCCCAAATTTCAAAATCCCATCTTCATACACAAAGTCTCTCAGTCTCCCATCATTCACATCTTTAATCTTATTTTGAAATTATTCATCATCGGTCTAAGAACTCTTAATCCTTTCTAGTAAAGATGGTTTGGCAACCATATGAAAAAGAATTGATGTTTCACCTTTCCTGGTTATTCCCATGTCCATCTTCACTAGATCCATCAAAATTGGATCCCTTTCAATTATCATCATGTTCAAAACACCTTGGTGTTTTTTTCTCCAAGTATCTTCCACCTTGTTTGCTTTCCCCGAGTGGTAGTGTATCGTACAATCATAATCCTTGAGTAATTCAAGCCATCTCCTTTGCCTCATGTTGAGTTCTTTTTGTGAGAAAATAAACTTCAAACTCCTGTGATCAGTATAAATCTCACATTTTTCACCATAGAGGGAGTGCCTCCATATCTTCAAAGCAAAGACCACAGCTGCTAACTCGAGATCATGAGTAGGATAGTTTGGTTCATGAATTTTCAACTTTCGTGATGCATAGGCAATAACTCTATAATTCTACATAAGGACACAACCAAGTCCTTTCTTTGATGCATCACTAGAAATTACTAAACCACCATTCCCCAATGGTAGAGTCAATATAGGAGCATTGACTAATCTTCTCTTCAGTTCTTTGAAACATTCTTCACACTCTTTTGTCCAAACAAATTTAACCCCTTTACGTGTGAGCTTCGTTAATGGGTTAGCCAATTGGGCAAAATTCTGGACAAAACGTCGATAATAACCTGCCAAAAAAATAAAACTACATACATCAGTTATACTCGTAGATGCTAGCCATTCATGGATCACCTTGGTCTTAGAAGGATCAATAGAGATTCCATATTTAGAGACAATATGGCCAAGAAAAGAAATCTCATGATGCCAGAATTCACACTTGCTAAACTTCCCATATAATTCATGTCTTCTCAGAGTCTTTAGGATAATGTGCAAGTGATTTCCATGATTTCGTATCTTTTGGAGTATACCATGATATCATCAATAAATACCATTAAAAATTCATCAAGATACTCCTTGAAAACTCTATTCATCAGATCCATGCATACAGAGGGTGCATTAGTCAATCCAAAAGGCATTACAGTAAACTCGTAATGCTCGTACCTGGTTCGAAATGCTGTCTTCGGAATGTCTTCCTTCGTCACGCAAAACTGATGGTATCCAGATCAAAGGTAAATCTTTGAAATGTATTGATCTCCATGCAGTTGGTCAAATAAATCATCAACGCGTGGTAGGGGATACTTGTTCTTTATTGTTATAGCATTGATCTCCCTGTAGTCTATACCTAACCTCATAGATCTGTCTTTCTTTTTATCAAAAATAACAGGGGATCCCCATGGAGAAACACTACGGCGAATAAATCCCTTATTACTCAATTACTCTAGTTGTTTATTTAGTTCAACTAATTCAATAGTGGCCATTTTATAAGGGGTCTTTGATATCGGCCTTGATCCAGGAATTAAATCAATGGAAAACTCTACTTCTCGTTCTGGAGGATTTCTAGGTAAATCTTCCGGAAATACATCTACAAATTATTTTACAATAGGTACATACTCTATTTGAACATTCTTTTCCTCACCCATAGTCATTTCATTCTCTTCCTCCCCAATAATTGAATTTAGTTGAGCTATTGGGGGTGGATCTGAATAAGAATTAGGTGGTGACGATTCTGATCTAAAGATAAGGTGTTCCTTATCATTATCATCAAGAATCATAACCTCTTTCTTCTTACAATAAATCTTCACATCATAGTCCGAAAGCCAGTCCATACCGAGGATTATATCAAACTCAATCATAGGTATGACGATGTGATCAACAGATAAAAAACATTTATGTGCTCTAATGGGGACTGATACACAAATCTTTGTTGCAATGATACTTCCCTGCAATTGTAGCACTGAACATTGGTAGCTTCCTTCTTCCCTTTGCAATCATGAGCTTGGTGGCCTTTTTCACCACATTTGTAACAGACACCCATTCCCTTCAAGCAAGTACCGGGGTTTTTCTTCCCACATTTTCCACGGGATGGATATTCAACCCTTACATTCTTCCCCTTATTTCCATTCCCAGATTGATCAGCAGGCCTCTTCTTCTCTTGCTTTGCTTTAAAGTCATAAGACTTATAGAATTAATTTTCAGTCTTGATAGCACTGGAGACAATGTCTTCGTATGACGAGAAGGATTGTGAGACTAATGCTCGACGGAGAAATGGTTTTAACCCATAAAAGAAATGATCAATATTACTTCTTCGGTTACGTATATAATCACCATCATACCTTGCTAACCTTGAAAAGTTAGCCTCATACTTTGTGACATTATCATCCTCTTTCTGTCTCAGACATAGAAATTGCCTTTCCATATCTGCTTGATGGTCGCGAGGAATGTATTTTTTTAAAAACAGATCATTGAACTCCCTCCATTCCATATTTGATACTTCATCATCTTCCTTCGTATTTTGAATCAATGACCACCATTGATCAGCATCTCCAGTGAGGCGGTAAACTGCCATGATAACTTTTTCCCTTTCACTACTCCCCAAAGCCTGAAATATTTTCTCTAGGGAAAATATACATTGCTCAGCTACTAAAGGATGTGTACTCCCATTGAACGTTGGTGGTTTTTTCCTCATGAATCGATATAACATTGATCCTCCATGCTGTGGATTAGGGTGCTCTATACGGGTAAGGTTATTATTCATAACCTGAGTGAGTTGTCCCAGTATGGTGATTAGCTGATCGACACCAGTTGCATCACCAGCTCCACTATAATTATCTTGAGCAGGAGGGTAATCCCTACATGGAGTGCGTGCATTCATACAGTTTCCATTTCTTCCACTAGGCGCCATTTCTAGACAATGGCATAAACTAGATCAGTTTATGAATCAAAATACATAATCCCATATATATAAAACACTTAACATAAATTGAACTATTTATGGATATAATCCATAATCATAAAAATATTTTCTTTGAGGAAGTATATACTTATAAACCCTTCATAATGACTTTTAACAAAAATAAGTGTTATCCTAAGCATATCCCCAGGGAGTGTCGTAACCAAGAGTGCAGCAAGGCCCGTTGTCGTGCACCAGTTCCCGTTCGAGTCTAGCTCAAAGCGGTGTTTTCAGGTTTTACCCCTAGGTACATCTGTTCCAGAGCCGCCTCTACCTGCTCGTATACAGACAGGGATGTATTGCTCGGAAAACTCACAAAATCTCTACAATACCGAAATTCTAGGAAGTTCTTCTATACTAATCCTCAAAGTTCATCTTAGGTCTACGTGCTCTAATCGGAGTTTATCTAAATATAGCTTCCACGGTTTGTAATAAACTTCCTCTGATACCAACTGTAACGCCCCGACCCTAGTTACCTAGAGTCGGTGCATTATTACATAAAATTGGCATGATCACAAGAAAGATCAAATCATGAAAGTCCGATTGGTTTAGTAGCCTTGGAAACACTAGATATATTCATAAAGTTTTACATTACATCATAAAGTGAAAAAATACTACAACAATATAGTCTCCATATTCAACACTCATATCCCCAGATATTATCCCTGCAGGTCATTCATAACTTACTTCTTCAAATCCTGGGAAAAATATAACATAGAAAAGGGGTGAGCTCAAATGCCCAGTAAGGATAACAACATATTGAAAACATTCAAAAATAAGCATAAACATTTAAGTCCATGTATAACAAAAACAAAAGCCTTTTAAACATGAACATCAATATAGTATGGCAAAAGTAAAATGAAATAATGTCATTTACTTATTCACATGGATATTCTACTAATCGAATAATCACTTGCAATATCAATAACCACTTTCATAATGATGGAATGCATAATTCCAGACTATCATAACCACATAGCCAAGGCCTCGTGCCAAGACTACAAATAATATGTTTTCAAGGCTTTGTTCCAAGACACTAGTTTCTCTCATGAGACCTACCGATGCATCAAGGAGCTATAGCGGGCTCCACCCGTCACATATTAAGTCCAATGCATTCCCATATGAAATGGTTTAAACATAACATAAACATTCGTATTAAAAATAGCATACGAAATGTCAATACTTTCACCATAAACCATGAATGGTATAAAAATAGAACATCCACAGTCAATCATATCACAAAAACTTCAATACAATATAGAAGTTTTGTATCATAATGAATCAACTTCAAATAAGCGTAAAATCCATCAATGGATGTTGACATAGATGAAATCAAAACTCCTTTTAGAGAAATATCTCTTTCTATTTTGAAATCATTTAAGAGTCATATATTTATAAAATAAAACATTTTCTTTGAAAATATTCTTATAAGCTTGTAAGGGAAGCTTCAACACTTTTATTACAGCGGAAAATAGCCGCACCCGCTGTATAAGTTAAAAAAAACATTCTTACCTTAATTTTGTCGAAATGGTTAAAAAGCACCTTGTTTGGAAAACGACGGAAAGATTCCCAAATAAACCTCTTATAAAAATTCAAACAAGGGTATAAATGACTTTAACCCATATTATTGTAAATACTAAAAATTTATTGAAATACATTTTTAAGAAACATGGATGCGGATGATAAAGAGATCCCAGTAGATTATTACGTACAAACAACCTCGGATAATGAAGAGATTGTGAAATAACAATTACCTTGTACTTTTCCTTGGTTGGGGTAGGTTAACCTCCTGTATAATGGTGAAATAATTGTTATTAAATTAGACAAGAATCATATATATTAATATGACATCATATATGATCTTTTAACATTGATTTGTTAATAATATCTTTGAATTATCGTCGTTTCGGGTGTTAACTTACTCATTTTATTTTATATGTTTTGTTACATAATCCATGTTTGTTATGGATAAGTAGTATCTTATTCATATCCAGAATGATATCAATTCCTTAAACATCATTTTTAAATCATCAAATGATAATTATACTTTAATGGATACGATGGAGAATGAATCTCATCGCATTCGTGGAGACGGTAGTCCGTACGTACGCACGAGCGACAATATCATTCTTTTGATATTAAAATAATATATAAATGGATGGTATATCATATATACAGAATCATTAATATGTTATATCTATTATTTACATGAGTTACACATCATTATTATACCCATCCAAATAATAATATATTGAATAACAATTACACCACGACGTGGAGACGGTAAGCCGTACGTACGCACTTATGGTGACATATTATTCAAAGGGTGGATAGAATACTGAATATGGCTGTAACATATTTATAATAACATCACATTATATATAAGATACTGGAGTTATTATTTTAGAATGGTAATAACAAAGAAAGAAGAAGTGGAAGAAGAAAGGAACTTGAAAAGGGGTGGTGAAAACATTACCTCTTCTTCAGGTTCTTCCTTTTGATTTGATCAAAAGGGCTCCTTAAGTTGGCTTTCTGATCAAACTAAAGCCTCTTGGTTGTAGTGAGGAAAGTTTTGAGAGTATTTGGGCCGAGTTTGGCTGAACCAAAAGGCTTTTAAGGAGTGAAGAAATGAGAAGGAGTGGTTCCCTTTTATAATAGGGTTGAGGGGAACCTTTGGAAAAGCTAGAAATATTAATTTATAATAAATTCATATTCTGTTTCTAATGGCTCCAAAGTTGATTATTTAAATTTAAAGGTGGGGATAGGTAGATAAACACTCATCAAATATAATTTAGACAGGTTTGGGTCATTATATTAACCTTATCTTTAAGTATTAACTCTAAGTTAATTAGTTTCACTTTTACAATGTCTCTTTGTATTTTTATATTATATGGTTAATAAACATACCATATACATCCAAGAGACCCCAAAGTGGTCCATTAATGATGAACCTATCATCATATAAGTATCTTGGCCGAAAAGTATATTTTTAGGAATTTAATATCAATTAATAATATAATATTTGTTTTAAAAACTCTTTTATGTCAATTTTGACACTATTGAATAATTGATTTTTGTAAAACTCATAACAGAATTATTACATCGAAAAAAGTTGATTACATCAATCCTAACATGTAATATTATCCTATAAAATTAGTGTAATTCCTAAAAAGTCTCAAATTATATTTATTTGTGTATTTATAATATCAATTATTTTAATTTTCCAGTATTATGGTAATTACTGCATCATCATTTTGTCATAAGTAAATTAAATTATATAAAGTCTGAAAATTATAAATAAAATATTCATATGTAGGTAATCGTTTTAGCTTTCTAATTAATATTTAAAATCGAATTTATCTTATTTATAACCCTATATTAAAAATGTTTTAGTAAATAAACTTTGATTTTAACTCTTTTAACTCTTCTTTGAATTAAATAATAATAAATGTCCTAATCTAATCCAAGTGGACCTAAATGATAATATTTTTTTTCCTAAGGCTATTTTGGTCGAGATACACTTGTCCAATAGAATTAGGACATGTGTTAGGGTAATATTAATATCATTTTGACCCTTAATTACCCTATTTACTTTTAACCGTGGTAAATAAAAGTAATTCATCAAAAATTATTTTCATCTCATTGAACAAAATTTTAATTCCTGATTTTAACCGTGTCTCTCGGATTTTCGAAATTCCATTCACAGAAGTGGTAAAATTACATTTTATGAAAAATTCTGTTTTTTAACTACCACTTAGTAGTTTCACTATTCATCAAAAATTGAAGTTTTTCAGAACAATGCCAAAATTTCACCGTAAGCTATAATTGATATTCCGAATTAAAAAATGATGTCTATTTTACAAAATTCCAAAAATATAAGTTGAATTAATTAATTTTATAATTAATTCCAGTTGTCACAATAAATAGCGTGTTTTTAAGAAACAATATATATCAAAAGATTGATAATTGTTTATGTCCAATTTCAAAGTAAAATTAATTCTAATGAACACCATTGGATAAAATGGTAAAAATATATTCTAATTATAATTTAAAACCACTAAATAATATAATTTATCACTATAAATTATTTTGATTAAAAAGGTTGTTTTTAAGTATTTTTCACTATTCATAAAAATTGGATGTTCTCAGAAAAATACCAAAAATTCAACTTAGGATAATTTCGATATTCCGAATCCAAAAATGAAGTCCATTTTGAAATATAAAATATATATAATTTCAAAAAGTAGGTATTAATATTCCTAACGGCTAGTTTGATTGGTTGTGGTGTGTTAGAACTCGATGTTGCGTACAACACACGCTATCGCGTTATTCAAAGAGAAGCGTACCGTAGAAGCTTGGGGTGTTACATCATCTCACTTTGAATTTATGTGAGACACGAGATATGTTCTTTACTCTTTCATTTTTTGTGGTGTATATAATTATTGTGCTAGTATTATAAGTATATTTTTCAAAAATATATGGTTATTCACATGCCCATTTTATTATAAATATTTCATATGGTTTAAGTTTAAAAGGATACCAAATGGGTAAAAATGTTTTGCCTCAATTTTATTTCTTTGAGAATAAAGTTTTGTTATACACCTAAACTTATTTTGTGATTCATATACATCAATTTTACATGATATATCATTAATATAGATAATTTTATGATATTATATTATTAATTTTATTTCCATTCCTTCTTATAGAGCAAGATTCCAACATTCCATGTTAAAATAATTTGTTGAGACAATCTCATTACATTTTGAGAATTTTTATGTTTATGCTTCCATTGATGAAATATTATTATCTATATCTCAATAATATTCATGAGTTCAATTATACACTTTTATTTTATGATATATTATTGTATTTAAGCTATTCTATACTCTTGTTTACGCAAGATATTTAAGTAATTATTTTTAGTAAATCCCGAGATTACCCTCTCTTCAGTCGGAAATCCGTGTTTTCTTAAAATTGATTCCAATAATATTTTACCATTACCCTATAATTTATAAAATAAAATTTCAACCTTTTTTGTCTTTTACATGTCTCTTTAATGGAATCTTCTTGTCGGTTTTTCAACAGTGAACTTTTCTATCATTTTTTTCATAGAAAACGAATGTTATTTTGACATCATAGGACATGTACTGATTTACATGTTGTCATTTCTTCGAAAAACACTTTTCATTATTAATATGGTTAATCATTATGAAAATTATTTTAAATGAAATTTTCAAGGGAAATTGTTTTAAAAATGGTTTCAAACTTTCTTTATATGTTTTAATGAGATATTTGTTTCCAAATTATTTGAATACTTATTTATTGTTTTTCAACGTGCTTTCAAAGAAATGGTTTTCAATTTATTTTTAAGATTCTTTTTTATGTATTAATTAAAATTTCTTTTAAATGTTTTTTATGATTTATTTTTATGTTTTCAATGTATTTTTAAAAAAATACAAAATTGTTTCAAAATTGTTTTATATGTTTTATAGAAAAATGGTTTCCAAAATGTTATAAGGCTTCGTTTATATGTTTTCAAGTTCTATGGTTCTCAAAATGTGTTCAAGATATTTTTATAATATCTCAATGTGTTTTAAAAGAAAAAATAATCTAAATTTTTTAGGCTTACTTTATATGTTTTCAAGGAAAGTAGTTTTCAAAATGACATCATAAATATCAAGTTAATTTCAAAAAAACAATAATTTTCAAATGGTTTTCTTTATTGAAGAAACTTTTTCAAAAACGAATGCATATTTTCATCAAGAATATTTTTTATAATATCTTTAAAAATTATTTCCCATTTATGATAACATACATTGGTGTTTATCACTCCATTAGGGGGTAAATTATTCAATGTTTCCATTTGTATTATTTTTTTAACGAATAATGTATTGATGACATGAAGTTTTGAAACCTATTTATCTTTCATGGGATATATGATTTTGAAACCTTCTTATTTTCAATAGTTATATTTATGAGTAAATTATTATGAAAACTATCTCTTTACACATGTTAAGATAGGTTTAAATGTTTATGATGCCAATTTCATTTCATGGGTTATGATATGTTAATTTATAATGTTGTGGTAAATGTTTATATTATTTATTTATGTGATGGGTGGGACCTATATTTCCTTTAAATGAATTAGGAAAATATTTTTATATCATGAGATAATATTGGGCTGGAATAAGGGTTACTCGGTACAGTAATATAGGGTTGTAATTATGGTTACTCGGTTAAGTAATTCAGGGATGGAATGAGGGCCACTCGGTTCAGTAATATAGGGCAAGAAGGGGGGTTACCCAGATCAGTAAAATACATTGTCCACTAAGATGGTATTACCATTTATTCCTTGGATAATATGAAAATAAGTATATCATTATGTATATCCATAATTCCATGTCATACTCCTATGTTATTCATTTAAGGCATACGTCCTTTACTTATTTTATATTAATGTCTTCTGAACTACCAATATTTATGCCATGATTCATGTATATGATCACTGATAGGTAGGGTATGATATTATATTTTCATTATCATGTTCCCATACCCTTATAATTTTGTTTATTCTTACATGTCTCCCTTTTTTACTCTAACTGAGAATATGAGCTCAACCCTTTTTTATTTCCATTACCCTAGGTTATAATGATATGTAGATGTGCCTAATAAGGGTTCTAGTCATGAATAACCAAGTTGGATATAATGTAGCTCACTTATGTACGAGTGTTAATGTTTCCAGGTTTCCTAAGGCACTATACAAACTAAGGACTCTGGGTGTTTGTTTGTAAATTTTTTTAGTATTTTGAAAAAGTTATGTAATTTCAATGTTTATAAAATTAGGGTCACTATTGTTGGTATCATGGAAAAGGTATAGTTAACCTTTAGAATCTACGTTGATAAGACCATAGTGAGATACCAAGGATTATTTATTAGTATCTATCTAGGGATGTCTCTAAGGATAATTAAAAGGATGGGTTAATGTTTAAGAAAATGTCTTGGAATTTTTTAAATGGTTAGAGTGAGTGGTTTCCAAGAAATACATATTTGTCTGGATACTATAAGTGGATGTGTCTCTAGAACATATGTACCTAGTGGTGAAAACATTGATAAGATGTTTTGGGCTTGACTCGAGGTATTATTTACACGACAATGGGCCTTGCTCCACACCTGCTTTGACTCTCCTGGGGGATATATTTTTTGAATTCACAAACTCTTCATGAACGACCATGAATGCTTTAGATATAAGTTAGTAATGAATAACCTTGGATATACCTAAGGTATATTATATTATGAAATGTGTCATTATTTATGAGTCCTATATGTAATTATATTCATGGAAATATGGATTTCTACTATGATAAGTAATACTCAAACAATGATTTTGGTTTTAGTCAATGGAGGGAACTAAATGTAACAGGATTACAGTTGAATGTGATGGAATATTTTCTAATAAGTATTCAAATGGAATGATTAGTGGATAAAAAGATAATGTGATTATGATAAATCAGCTATCGTAGAATATTATTAACATTGGTAGCTCTGGGTACATTTCTAATTGGTCAAATAATTGAAATATGTACTTTCATGGTATGGAACATAGTGGAAAGAGGATTTATCTTCTTGTATGCCAAGAATAAAGGATGAAGAACCTTGAGGAATACCTCAAATGGGAAGGGGATATTTTATTTTTATGGGAAAGGCTAATAGAGTGATGAGTTTTAATGGAGTCCAATGTATTACCATTGGATAACATGGGCATTAACCAACACAACGCCCTAAACTATATATTTACTTCTAATCCATGTAAAGAACTCTTCCATTACAATCATTAATGTTGATGGTTTAATGTATTAAGGTTTTTGGAATCATGAATTAAGAATGGTTAATTATGTACGGATTGCTCAGAATATTTTTTTCCTGGATTTAATGGATCAGGATGAATAGTCACATTTGACTAGAAAATCCATTTAATGGAAAGGTGATATTTATATTAAGGGAATGTAATCCATAATTATTTTATAACAACAAGATAATATTATTTGAAAAAATATACGAGATTTGAATATGTAAATTAGAGAGCGTAGATTTACTTGATGAAATTTTTTAAAAAAAGTTCTTATGTTATCAAGGATAAAGATTACAACATCATAAATTTAATGGATGTACCCACTAATCATTGAATAAGGAAGAATGTAATTTTTCCAAGAGGATTTATTATAATTAATGTTATTTCCATGTTTAAAGATAATATATAATGAGTTTATTCACATGTTTGGAATGTGACAACCAATATTGTCACGACCCGCCATCACCAAAAAGAGGGAAGGGTTAGCAGATTGCCAGGCCCTTCCTTCTTTAAGTTGAAGGAGAGATAATGACCCCTAAAACCCGCCTTCAATAGGTCCCGGAGTGGAAACCATCACCAAGGGTATATAATAACACGATAAATGGAAGTCATTTCCCTTTTCTTTTAATAGGATTGGGAGATAAGATAGTAAATCCCACAACAAAAAGTTGGATGTGAAAGAAAATCAAAGAACCATTTTCAATGAATGTTACAAAAGTAAAATACAAAAAGTATAATGAGACTACAATGAAAATTACCAAAAATAAAGAACAACAGTAACTGCGATGATCTGCCACAAGGTCTGAGCTAGTATGGTCCAGCATGATCCCCGAAGTCCTCCTGAAAACATGAAAGCATTTTTATATATGTAGGGTGAGTATACAAGTATACTCAGTAGGGAAAACCCAAATAATCTCGTGCACAAGTGGGGAGGAATACTAATTCCCTGTGAGAAAAGAGATAACTCAGCACCAAACAAGGAAACTAACCACCCAAGCCTCACGAAGGCACACTCCCCAAATAACACAAATCAAAAGTAATGTATAGTAATAGGACATCAATGTTTGGGTACCCTGCGCCACTTTCCCTCTGATTATTGAAGACATCCTACACATCAAACCAATCCTACCATTCTCACCGCAGTCCAACTGCCACACCTTCCCACACACACCTGGGCCACAACCACACATCCCGACTGCAAACACATGTGCCACAACCACTAACCCGCCAGTAGACAGTTGGTCCTCAACTGTCAAAAGTAACAATGCCTGCAAACACCAAGGCCAAAACAACTGCGACCACGCCCGAAGACACATGGGCTAGAAGAACTACTGCCACACCTGAAGACACTTGGGCCTCATCCCGAAGATACTTGGGAAACCACCTGCCCGCACACACCTGGGCCAACCACCACACTACCCTGCCTGAAGATTCATGGGATAATAATGGACATCAGGCCATCACAGCCTGCCCGAAGAGTCTTGGGCTATTCGGGAAAGGGAGAAGAAAATGAGCTAATAACCATCCACTCATAGGAGTGTTGGGAAAAACACCCTCCCCCATGAATTTGGGGTGTTCGGCACTAATATCTCAACTTGGGTTGGCTGTGAATAAGAAACACAAAAACTACAAGTATATGTATATGTAACAAGCACTCACCTAATCTAGGTTTTTCTTCAGCCAGCCTAAAGAACACTATCCTTACTATTCATTCATAAGAGAAGAGAACATCACCCATTCCCAAGTCACAACTCACACCATACCAAGTCCCCATGTTCCATACTTTCTTTCATGTTCATTTATAATGTTTAAATTAGTTTCTGCACCTACATGGGAAATAGTAAGAATAAGCACAAGCCAAGGAAAGAATACACCCAACAACAAATTAAGCATTCACACCCAGTTCTCTTGTAAAGTCACATCAACAAAGGGATAACTGAGATCCCTTGAAGTACTAGAACCAAAGAAAATCCCAAGCTACAGCCCCATGTCCCCAAAATCTAGGAGCCAACGGTTTCTCAATAACATAGGATCCCACCCGAATTCTTGATATAAGCAGAGTAATCCTACAGCCTCAAAGTATAACAATAGGGGATCCCATCCCCACCCACATCTCCCCATCAATATAATCCCCCATCCTATAAATCCATAATGTCACCCGCAACAACCCGTGAAGGGAAAACAACCAAACCACCACCACCAATACCATGAATACCCATGCAGGTATTTTTAGATTTAAAATATTTAACACACTCCATGATTTTAATTCCACTGGGCTTAAACCGAGATTATCATAGAAAAAGAGTTGATCCTAGTGCTTCCAATTTATTTAGCAGAATATACATAATTAACCAACTTCCCACACACAACAAAAACGGTTCAAAATCAGAATACAATCCATTTAAACATCACAAGGGTTAAGGGTTTATTAATGCATAGAGAAAGAACACCAATGACCTTGATTTTCAGTAGGCTTAAGCTCGTACAATTGAGAAACCATTAATCATGAAATAAGAGAAAAAAATAGAGCATCGTCATCGATCACACCCATCTCATTCAATATTTAGAATTATTTTATTATCTTCTTCAAAGTTTGGTTCATCTAATTATACAGATACAGTAGCGTACCCACCCCACATGATACACAAAAAGGAGAGACTATGGTTAAACCCCTACCTAACGATCAAGGATCAACATTAAGTCCTCACGTGGAAACTGGAAAACAGGAGTGGCGGGAACTCAATGGAATGCGAAAGTAAAACCCCTTAACAGGGGTACGGATCATCGGGAGGAAGGGTACTCCGAGCAGGATGTTCGGGAAAAAGAAACATAGGGTTAAGACTTTAGGTTATAAAGGCTGATTGGGGATAAGATACAACACTCCCAGACAGTTAAGATACAGAGAGAAACCGCGTAAGGAGAAGGATCATGGGTTGACCATGTAGCAGGGACACCCAACATGACTGGATTAATTGTTATTTAGTAGGGAGGTTTATATGATTTTTAGATATTAATTATGGGCATTAAAATGGCCTTGAAACGCTTCATAATGTTAAAAGGCCTAAATGTCGGGTTACAGGGGATAATGTAGAAGAAAAAAACCTGTCATGGTTGGGTAACACTGATCGGTCTCGCCGATCGGTCACACTGATCGGTCTCACCAATCGGTCGTACCGATAAATGGCAAAGGAAGGGTTCATGAGGGTCTGGGTCATTACAAATATAAACATTATGATATACAAGGGAATCAATTTTAATCTCATTCCATTAATCTATCTCAAAAATTTTGGATTTTCAACATTAATAAGGGTTATAAGGATAAGCTTTCATTAAATTATTATGTCGTTCTTTGGAGTAAGTATTTGTGCACAATGTTTTAATGGAAAACCTGGGAATAAAGGATGATAAGTGATTAAATTTATTACTAGAATGTCCATCATTTATATTTTTTTGAAAAAGGACATCTTTAATGTAGGGTGACTACCAATCATGTATGTCAAGGTCGTGGGTCTTGATCCTATATCCCAAAGAATATAAGGGGTTTTTGCCAACTACTGGACAATGAGATTTCATGCTAATATATATTTAGTTTTTCTGAAAAAATATTTATGATTAACTAGTACTGTTACTTTTTAATTCTTGTTGATTTTTATTAAGAGACAAATAGTTAGACCTTTTATCCTATTATGGCCCTTAAGATCCTTTAAAAGAATGTTTTAGTGCATTATTCATCAAAATTAATTTTTATACATTCATTATATGAGGTAATAGATGTACTAGACATTTTTCAAATCCCAACCCAAGAATTAAATTTTGTTTATAGAAATTGATAATGAATTACTCAACGTTATGAAAGTGATTTAAAATAAGTGTTGTCTTAATACCTTAATTTTTATTTTGTTTATGGCCTTTAAAATAACCATTGATTGATGGAGTTGAATCCCTCAAATATCCTTTGATCATTCAATTGTTTATGATTTATGACCTATATCAATCCCTAAATATATTTATGCATTTTCTCTATGTTTAATGTTCAATCCCAACATATGTCATCCAATGTGGAAACCTAGTTATATGTTACTTTGGGTAATCGTTATGATTCCAAATTATAATTTTTAATGGATGTTTTCTAATTTATTTTTATTATATTTTATTCTATTAATGAAACTTTCTAGCACTATACCTTTGACAACCATGGTGAATTTGGAGGGAGAAATACATTTTATATTGGAGTAGAATGCAACACATTAAGATATTGAGAAATATTTTTTTGTATTAATATACATTATCAATATTTTTCATTTCACATGATATATATTTATATATATTAATATAGTATTTGGAAACTTACTTTCAATGAAAAACCAACTTGGCTCGCGATACATGCAATACTAACTTGGAATGAACTACAAGAAACACTAGCTTGGCATACGATGCATGTAACAACAGGCTTCTATAAAAAATATCATTTTATTTTTTTTATTATCTAAATAATAATGTTATAACCTATACATTAAACATATTAATAATTAATTTTCAAATAGATTTTTTTATTTAAACTAAACATATTCATAAGAAAGGATAATATTTTGGGTAATGTTATTTTATGGTAAAATTTTTATTTTCCTGAATGATTCCCTTTTAATAATAAATAAAATTTTAGACACATTTAGAAATATAATTGGATAAAATGAACTTCATTATATAATTTATAATGAATAATTTATCCTTGGTTTAATTATTTGGTTCTTTCTCATAAACAATATTTTTTGATGAATAGTGAAAAGTTCTGCATTTAGTTAAAAAAGGGTTTTTCCTGATTATTTATTAATGATAAATAATATTATAAATTAGTTTTAAAGTCAAATTAGTCAAATATTAAATCCACTAGTACAATTAAATTAATTATAATCAAATCCACATATATATTGGATAATAAATATTAACAAATTTTGAACTTTGACCTTCATTAAAACCCTTTAATTTCGTTTTGTCTGCGAGATTAGCACTAATATTCATTTTTTAAATTTATTGATTGATATTTTAAAGAAAAATGTAAACCAATTTATTCAGTATAATTTTTAATTTACAATAAGGCCATGTAAATTTTTGACAAAAATTGTTAGTAAAAGTGATCAAAATTAGTCGCTTCGGTTAAGGCCAAATTGAGCTTAATTATGGACTAAACCTTAAAATTAATGGCCAAAAAGATGTATAAACCTATCCATAATCCATTATATATACATAATTTGTATATAAACCTCCCATTATTTATCTTGGTTGGTTTTATAATTCTTTTTAAGGTAATAACATGTTCACACCTTATTTGTTTCTAAAAATTGTATGTCAGTCATTTTCTTTCCCTATAAAAGCCACCAACTCTACCCATTCCTCACATCACTCAATCATAATAAGATAATAGAATACCTACCAAAATTTCCCCCTAATATTCCTACATATGACCTTTATGCATTAGATAAGGGAAAACCATCTTAGGGAAGCCTTTTGGTACAATGCAAAAGAAGTTCACAGATTAAGAGCTAATGTCCTCTCTGAAGTTCTTTTCCTGTATTTTCATTATTTACCCCCTCCACTATCTCTATTACCTTATTGTCTGACAAAAAAGTATCATACATATTCTATGATATTGTTAAAAAATTTACCTGATGAAAATTTACACACACATCCATCTAATGGATGTTGAACATATTATTTATGGGTACGGTGAACTATTGCCTCCTGAAATGATGATTGTTCATTTATCATTTTAAAAAAATAATGGAGGCCATTATGATGGAAACTATATATTTATATATATATATTATAATATATTTATTATGAATTTAATATTTTATGTTCATTTTATACAACAGAGTTTTTTACCTTCAATTTGGGGTAAATACGATAATCTTGTTTGAGGTAGTGGGGACTACTGCCCCCTCAAAGCAATGTGATTTGTTCACACACCACATAAAATAAATCATGGATGGTTTTGATGAAATTGTTTGATATTTATTATATATTAATGATATTTTAATAAATATATATATGTACATATATATACATATATATACATATGACATTTATATACTTTCTTTCAATATGACAATAAAAATGGAAAATAGTATTCTTGCGTACGTACGGCTTACCATATCCATGAATGCTGTATTAAATTATGTAATTCACTATTAAATGGATTATTATAATATACCTATACTGGGAATACCTAATATTTAAATCATGGTCTACATTCGGTAATAATTTTATAAGTATAAGGATTAATGATATAAAAGATTAAGACACATGCGAAGAACAAATAGAATATTACAAGAAGTAAAACCTTAACATAGGATCATTAACAAGCATGTAATATATGGTTATAATAAATCCATATATAGAAATAAATATAAGAATAATATTTTTTAAATATTTATTATAAAATTATAGTTATTATAATGTAATCTTGTATGAGTACAGAGAGAATCACAACACAAGGTAAGGCTCCGCAGGAAGTCATTAATAGATTGCTTCCGTGATGAATCACATGGAACTTATACTTCACTCAGATGAAGAAATGGTGGATCATGTATCAGATATTAAGGCTCCATTGGAAGTTATCAACCAAATGTTGGGGGAAATGGTCAGAGTGTAAATGACAAAGGGGCAAGGTAAATGGATCGATAGGCAGAACTGCATCTTGATTAGAGGCTACAACATGTTGAATATTAAATTAGAGTAATATATGCAGTCTTGGGACATCTTGGCATAACATTATGAAGGCATCATGAGGGTCGATCCTGGCACTCGGGTAAGCTATATACCGTGGATAATGTTTAGGGATTTTGATTATAATCAGATCATCTTGTTCTTTAACAAAAATTTCATATCTTTTGGGGATTAATCTATACAGCTTCAAGGGTTATCACTTCCCTTTAAAAGTGTTTCGAAATAAAAAAATGATATTGGATTGAAGACACAAGGTAAAGGGATATCATCACACTTTTAATTTTTAAATATACAAGCCATGTATTTCACTCATTCATTTTTGTGGTGTACTTACAACCCTTGATTGTATTATATGTATCATGTACATAAATTTTTTATTATTAACATGCCAATTTTATAACCCTTATTCCTTGTGGTTTACGATTCAAAGGTTAGTGAATCGGAAAAAATGTTTTGTCTCAATTCGCCTTATTATAAACTCATGTTTTGTTATGTTCCTAAACATTTTTTAAGTCTCATATAATTCCATTTTACATTAAATATCATGAACATAAATTTATTATTGATATTATATGATACATGTAATTTCCATTCCATAGATGGAGTGAATGATTTCAGGATACCACGTTAAATAAGATATTGAGACAATCTCATTGTTGTTCGATATTTTTTATGATTACTCTTTGTTTGATGAAATATTATTAGGAATATCTCCAAAATAATCAAGTGTTTACTTATAATAGTTTATTTTATTACATACACATGTATTGGTACCATTTTCTACACTATTGTACATTATATTGTTAAGAATTTTTTTATGAAAGCCCGACATTACCCTCTTTTCGGTCAGAAATCAATGTTTTCTAAAAAGGGATTCGAAGATTATTATATCTATACCCTATAATATCTAATAGGAATCTTTACCCTTATTGTCTTTCAATAATATGTTCAAGGGAATTTTTTTACCAATATTTTAATAAGAATCTTTTCTATCCTTTTTAAATGAAAGCGAAATTTTCTTTTGACCTCGTACGACATGTAATAATTTACCTATCATCGTTTCTTCAAAGCTCCATTTGCATTGTTAAAAAGGATAATCTTTATGAAAATGTTTTTACATGTAATTTTCAAGGAAAATTTTTTTACAAGTAATTTAAAACTTATTTAATAATTTTTCACGTTTAAATATTTATAAAATGTTTCAGAGTCATATTTACATGTTTTCAATGTGATTTTATTGAAATTGTTTTCAAGACATTATCAATCTTATTTTATATGTTTTGAAGAAAAAAATTTCAAAACCTTTTCATGTATTATTTATATGATTTTAGAAAAAATTTAAAAAATGGTTTTAAAAACATTATCAAAATTCTTTTATAATTTTTCATGAAAAATGTGTTTCAAAATATTTTCTAATTATTTTATAAGTTTTCATGTAGAATTGTATTAAAATTTTTTTGAAGATTTTATTATATGTTTTTAATGATTTTTCAAAGAATATGACTTTGGAAATATTTTGAATCATATTTTATATGTTTAAAAGGAATTTTTTTCAAAATGAGTTCATATGATTCAATTTATTTTCTATAAAAATTATTTTCAAGTAGTTTTATATATTAATTGAAATTTTTCTAATAATAATGTATATATTACTTAAGAAGTGTTTTTATAAGATCTATAAAAACTATTTCCCCTTTAAGTTAACATCTTTTGGCGTTGTTCATTCATTTATGGGGAAATTATTCAGTGTCTCCATACATATTTCTTCTAATGGATTATGTTTTGATCGTATTTTGTTATGAATCCCCATACTCATTCATGGGATATATTCTTTTGATGATTTCATCCTTTCATGGGTTTTGTATATTATGAAAGGATTATGAAACCTATATCTTTCAACATGTTATGATATGTTTTCATTTTTATGATACCCATTTAATTTCATGGATTTTGATATGTTCGTTTATGATCTTGTAGAATTTGTATGTATGATTTAAATATGTAATGGGTGGGACCAATATCGCCCTCCAATGCATTAGGAAAATATTTATATCTCTTGAGATAATACAGGGCTGGAAAAAGGGTTACTCAGTATAGTAATATAGGGATAGAATGATGGTTACTCAGTTTAGTAATATAGGGCTGGAAAGAGCTTCACTCGGTTCAGTATTAGAAGGCTGGAATGGGGGTTACGTAGTTCAGTAAAGGACTTTTTCCAATAAGATTTTTTTCATTCATTCCTTAGCTTATCTGGAGTTTAGTATATTCTTATGTGTTTCCATAATTCTATGTCTTACTCTTATGTTATGATTTAATGTATTATATCCTTTACTTCATTTTTATTGTTGAATTATGAACTTCCAAGCTTGATATGATGATTCATGTAAAAAATCATTGAAATATATGGTATGATCTTCGATTTTCATGACCGTGTTCACATACACATATGCTCATGTTTATGGTTACATGTCTACCTTGATTACCCTTACTGAGAATTTGATCTCACCCCTTTTATGTTTCTTTTCGCCTAGGTTATGATGATATATACAATTTTTGATGTGTGTAGCAAGGGTATTATTTCTAAAGAACATAGTGGGAGATAATGTAGCTCACTTATGTACCAGTGTTTATGATTCCATGTTTCTAATGGCACTATACCATCTACGTTCTTTGGGAGTCTTTTTTTAGATTGTTTATGTAGTCCCAAATTCAATGTAATATATGTCTTCTTTTAAATATAGGATTGTTATAGTTTTAATCTAATCAGCCAACAAATTTTAGAGAATTGCTTATTTCAATTTGAACCTCATCAATTAAATTTTACACATAGTTATTCTATTTCATTTTAACTAAGGTATCAATTATTTGAATATTAAAATGGTAAAATATTTACATATTTTATGTAACTAAAATCATAAATAAGTAATTTAGATAATTATATACCCTATAATAATTATTTTATATTTTTAAAAATGTTTTATAATTTTAAATAATGTAATAAAACATACTTTTGGGAAAACAACAATAGTGGCATTTTTAACACTATTCAATTTATGGAATTTAAAAAATATCATGATAAGATGTTACCCTCAAAACAATTGTTATTTAAATCACTAAGAGGACTTGGTTGTCTATAAAATTAAATAGAATTATTATTTAGCTAAGCCATATTTATTATAATATTTTAAATAACATTAATTGGATATTTCCATTAATAAAATAATTTCTACATCAATATTTTCTGTCTATTTAATAAAAATATTTGTTGGGTAAAAATTAAAAATAAAATATTATGATGAAGATAAAAGTACTATATTTAATTGGAATATATGTAGTCAAATTTATCTTCTCGAAAATTAGTCATTTAAAATGGAATACCTATTAAATTATAAATGTTGAAACTTTAACATCACTTTAAATAAATTAATCTAAGTGACCTAATCACATATATAAGGATCCAAATGGTCACTATCTTGACCCTTGGATGATTATTGTCGAGTTATTCTCTATCAAAAATATTGGGAAAACTGTTTTCATATTTTAATATATATTTTAATTTTTATAATATTATTTTATTGATTATTCATCAATTAATTAACATATGCATCATCTATTTATAAGCCTTTAATGTAATTATAAATTTCATAAAAAAATAATTTAACTAGCTTGATAGATAAAAATATTTTATCTTTAAAATGATTATTTATAGATGAATATATATTATGTATAACCTTATTTTAGAAATGATATTTTATTTAAAACATGAAAGTTACATCTTTAATTTTCGATTAAATAAAATATTTTAAATATCATAATATCTCTCAAATGGACCCAAAATGTGGAAAATAAATTTATAATAGCGAAATATTATTATTAAGTTAAAAATTATAACCAATATTTATTGATACCACCCATTTTTTCATATGTGGACACATAATATATATAAAAGTCAACGAAAATGAGACTTGTGTCTTTCATTGATTTAAATATTATTTATGTCATTTTCAGTGAAAACTGACCATTAAATGATATAATTTAGACCCTTTTGTGATACAGTTCAAATTACATTATTCAAAAAAATATATCATTTGTTTTGGTCATTTTATAGTCATCACACTTTTTTAACATAAATTACCTAAATTACCCTTTTTTGTGGTAACCATATTTACCATGAATACTATTCTTATTAGACAAAAATAAAAGGGACCCAATTAACATATTTGGAACTCTTGGATCCAAATTTCACATTAATTTTTAAATATTTATTACACAATATTTATATAATTAAATTTGAAATAAAACTTGTAAAATGTTATGAAAATTAGTTTTCTTAAAAAATATCCGTTTAGAAATGAAAATATTTGTATAATAAATTCGTGTTTAAAATCCATTTAAAAAATAATTAAATAAAATTTATATAATTAAATTTTAAATCTAAAACAAAAAATTATTTTACTGTGTAATTATTTTAAAATAAAATAATTCTTTCAATACAAATTAGTATTTTCACTATTCATCAACAAATCAAATTTATCATCAGAAAAATACCTAAATTTATACTATGGTAACGTTTAATATCCCACTTCCAAATAAAATTTCTATACTATTAAATAATATATATAAATATATGTCAAAAAATATATTTAAACTGGATTCACTATCTAAAGTTGGAAAACATCATTTTTTAAAATACATCTATCCGAAAAATTGAATTTTTTCATAAATATTTTCTAGAAAAAATATAATATGAATTTTAAAAATTATATTGAATTATATATATATATATTAAATTTATAAATTACATCATGATTTATTCAATTAAATTATTTTCATTTCAATTATAATTCATAAGAAAGTTAAAATTTTGCAGACCTTCCATTATAATGAAGAGGTTATAATATTAACCTGTTCAATTATACTCGTATTTTGGTGAAATGAATTTTGTCAAAAGAGCATAAAATTTTGTCTAAATCATTCCAACCATAGTTTTCTATATACTTAAATCTAAGACGGTGTTTCATATACTGCAAACTATTCTTGGTGTACAATACAACACAAGGCATCAAAGAAATTAAATGGAATCTAGCTCAAAAAATTTCATCGTGTTACATTATACCCCATTTAAATGAATTTCTCCATATAAAATCATTGGGATTATAAAATGAAATAAACCCACATTGTATAAACTAAAACATCCTTTTAAAAATAAATAGTTGAAAAATTACAGTTACCCAAAGTAAATCATAAATAGGTGTCTACATTTGAGAACAGAACTGAAGATTGGTAATGGAGGGAAATCATAAATAATCATATATATTAATAAATATATGTGATCAAAATAAAGTTAAACGCCTATTGAATGTTAAAAATCCTAAAACAATAAACTTAAAAAGAATGGAAAAGATCATTAATATCTTCAGAAATTATGACAATAAGACACCATTTTACATCATATTCCCTTTTACTAATGTTAAAGATTTTTAATGAGAAGATATACATAAATGATTTTAGTACTATCTGACCATAGGTTTTGACATGAATAACTTACACTTCATATATTGTTCAATTAATGGGATTTATATTTGAAAATTTTAATGTGTTAGTAGATCATGTGATCCGTCAATATAATGATATGTCATTTAATCAGTCTCAACAAAAAGGTTATCATTTGTTATCAGATTTTCATAAGTCGTCCTGAGTGATATAAAAAATTAATCTAAAAAAGATAAACTATAGTATAACTTATACTATCCATAAATTGATAACCTTACAATCCTTCTTAAAAATGAAAATCAAAATCTTTAGAAATAGGTGATCAAAATCGTCACAACAATTATTTCACACAGCTCATAATGTAGTTCTTCATGTCACATTCCAAACAAGTGAATACCTAAATCAGGTTTTCTCTTTACTATACATCCATATTGATATAATTCACGTTTCTTTATACTGATGTTCAAAAATATGTAAACAGAAACATGATAAGATAATCATGCTCACATTAATGGTTATCCATCGCTTAATTGTGTCTTTTCCAAAAAACATTAACTTATTACATCAACCACAAATCGTGTTTACCATTTCCATTTAGTATGTGCTCTTAAATCCTTATGGAAATACTATAGTGGACAAATAAATTCATACTTAGTTATTCTATAAGACCATAAATGTAATTCCATAATATTATTACATAATTATCTCACATAAACACTCAATATTTCTATGACATCATCATCATATGCCACATCATCAAAAGTGACCACATGTGACTTTCCATTATAGTTTGTCTTAAGAGAATGATGACGTCGATCATCATTATTCCCTTTGAATTTGGGTATTGGTTAGCATGATGCCCATTTTTCTTGAACGTGTAAAACAACCTTATGAGAGGTAAAATATTTTTATCTTTCTATTTTATCTTATCGTCTTAATAGAAATATTCCTTATGACCTTCTTTCCTAGACGTAAAACATTTATTAGTCCCTTTAAGCTAATTTCCTCCATGTCTCCTTCCACACATTAATTTTAATTTAAATCTACTCTTCTTTTATCATTAATTTTTAGATTTTTATTTAATTTTATCCTTCATTTCTTATCACAACCATGATAAGGATCGAAAATTTCAATCTACCATCATATTAGAAGAATAAGATGATGGTAAATATAGAAAAATAAGTTCTTGAACACATTCTAATACATCGATTCAACATTAATTTTTTTCCTCGAATTATTGATAAATATACACCATATATTTTCTATACTATCCTAGCAATACGTTCCACATATAAAGTTTTCTTGTTATAAATAGAGGAGAATGAAAATTATCTTATCAATGGAACAACTCCATTTCTCAACAACTAGTGGCTCGGCCTTTCGAGTAAAAGATGGTGGAAATTTCATTAAGAATTATTCATGAGAATGTTGTTCCAACCATTGGTCATTTGCAAGACTAACAAGACATTTAGTCATAGAAAGAAGTTGTTTTATACTATCTCACATAACATTGGGTTGTTTAGTTGTAAAATAATTGAATTTATCATTTCAATGATCATTAAAATGGTTCCATCGAGTTCCATTAATTATCTAAAATCCAAAAAGAATTGTGTGGGAGGTAATATTGATACTACCAAAAAAATAATCAAGGGGAAGTAAATTTAATCAATAAAATCATAGGATTCATCCAATTTTATTTAGGATCATCTCCAAAATTATATAATTTTAACCCATAATTAGTCATATCCTTAGGAAATCCCTAGAGATACATTAAAAATATCTCTTGAGATCTCACTAACGATTTCATTTCCATGAATGGAATGATTGAATAAATCTTCGATCAAATATTGACTCTAAAGAAACATGCTTGATGTACATAAAAAATTAATTTCTTTTATGGAATAAATAATTCATAACCCAAATAGATTCTGTAAGACATTATTAGTTTAATGTAATTGAAAACATGGAACACAATCTTTTAATTTGTTGAAAGATCATCAACATCTCACATAAATAACTTCCCCTTTAGTTTTCTTACCTGAAAACATTATTTATATCTTGGGGAAAATAAAACATAAAATGGATGTGATCAAATACTCAATAAGGTTACAAATGAATAACAAAAAACAAAACATTAACATTTTAATGTAAAAATGAATATAAATTTTGAATAACATAATCATTAGTCATGAAATAAATCTTGGATGTTTATAATAAATAAATAATAAATGGACATAACCCATGATAAATTATGTTTTAAATAAGATTAGGAATTGTGGAAAACGAAAAATCATGGAAATTAATTTCCATATTATCCAGGGATCATTTCATAGACCATCATAGTAGATATATTCCATTACTTAACCGAGTTCACTCCTTGTTCCAGCCTTGTATTTCTAAAGCTAATTCACTTGTTGTTCCAACATTATATTAAAGAACCATATTTAATTTTTGTTTTAATCATGGTTATCTCATCAGATATAAATATTTACCAAATGAATTTTATGGACATATAGGTCACACCCATCACAAAATGAAAACCATAACTATATGTTCAACAAAAACATAAATCATTCCTCAAATAATAACCCAAGGAATAAAATGGGTCTCATAAACACAATTCAATCATAATCCATATAAAAAATGTATTTCATAAATAGTTTTCCATAATAAACACAGTAAAATAATTGTAATAATGGTGATAAGAACATAAACCCTTTTATATAATGTCCTATTAGATATAAATTTTTTTGATAAAACACAGGAAGTTAATATTTTATGAAAATATCATTTCTTCTTCAAGAAGGATTTATTTTCTAAATATTTAATGAACTTTTAAAAGAATAGAATTTAATTGAAAATGAACAAGAAATATTGTAATGGAGAATCCTTGATAAAACAATATTCTCATGCTATTAATGAAAAAGTCAAAAAGTACCTCGTATGGGAAAATAATGAAAGATTCCATCTTTACTATTAAAAAACACACCAATTGGTAAAATTAACATTAAAAGATGGTATAAAAATACAATTAATATTATATATTTTTGAAACATGTACATTGATGTTGAATATACCCTTGTAAATACATACAGATAAAAAATCTCCAGTAATAATGAGATTGAAAAATTATCCCTTACCATAGTTAGGATTTCCAATGTATGTATCTAAACCTCATTTATAATTATTTAAACAATTTCATTTAATAATTTCATAATAATATTAATTTTTATGATATATTATATGATCATATTATCATCTGTTTTTAATAACATCTCATTATTACTTGTTATTATGCTATTAACTATTTAATTTTCTTTTTTATGTTTTTGGAATAAGTTATGGTTCTTGTAAATAGTTCATAGTCGTATCATTATGAAATTATGATAACATAATATATTATATACTAATTCATTTGGAACAATTATATAATCATGCTATAATGAATATCAGATAGAAATAATCACATCATATCATGGAGTCGGCGAGCAGTATGTACACACGAGCGACGTTATCATTCTTGTATTTGTAGAATGGTATTTGACATGGATAGAGTATAATATTTCATAATTAGTATCATGTTATAATAATAATATACTGTAGTTATTTCCATCAATATACCCATCCATTTAGAGTCGTTATGAAAAACAAATTACACCACAATGTGATGTTGGTAAGTCATATGGTCGAACACATGATTATTTCAACTTTAATATGATGGATAAATGGTGGAATAGGTTTTTTTGTAATTATAATAACAAATAAATATATATTTGATAATATATCTTTTTACTTTATGATGAAAAAACATTTTAATACGATGTATAAGAAAAAATAAGTTTTAACGAATCTTTATAGGATATTACTTATTCTTCGACGTACTTCCTCTAAATCTCCACATAGAGCACTAACGATGGCATTTGAAGAAGACCAAAACCTCTATAATGTGACTAAGAAATATCATAAGGAAACAATTCATGTGGTGGAAGATCATGAGGGATCATTGTGATGTGAATAGGTGAGGGAGGAGGTTCCCTTTTATAATTGAGGTGGGGGCACTTTTGGGTTGTCCAAAAATATTACTTTATTATTACATCAAATCAAATCCAAAATCCTCCAAAATTTCATAGTTTAGAAGAGGAGATGATATAAGGTTTTATTATCATAAAAAATTTGACATGTTTTTATGAAAATTTAAACCATCTCATTTTTATTTAACACATAGTTATTCTATTTCATTTCAACTAGGGTAACAATTATTTCAGTATTAAAATAGTGAAAAATTTACATATTTTATTTAAATTAAATCATAAAAAAATAAATTATATAAATTTGCACCATATGTTAATTATCATATCTTCTTAAAAATTATATATGATTTTTATAAAATATAATAAAAAATTGTTTTTATAAAACGACAATGGTAACTACTTTTAAACTATTCCATTATTTGATTGTTATAAATATCCAAATAATATGTTATCCTCAAGAAATATATTTTATTATATACCTATGAGATATAATAAATATTTTAAATTCAATGGTCATATTAATTTTCTAAAATGATATTTATTCTATTATTTGTACATTAATTTGATATTTTCATTAATCAAATAATTACTACATCGATATTGTGTAATTAACTATTGTGCTTATTTATTGGGTAAAAATAAAATAAAAATATGATGAATATAACTACACTATATATCATATTAATTAATGTAGTCAAATACATCTTCAGAAAAATACATCATTTAAAATTTTATTCTTATTAAATTATGAATGTGACAACTTTAACAACACATTAACTAAATTAATTAAAGTTCCATAATCACTTCTATAACACTCAAAATGCTCACTGACTCTAAATTTTGATAGATACGTTTTATTTATACTTGATAAATAATATTGAGGAAATTTGTTTTGGAATTTTAAAATTTATTATCATTTAAATAAAATTATTTTTATTATTTCTCATCTATTAAATAATTCTCTATCACTAATTTATCAACATTTACAGTAATTATTTATTTACTAAAAATTTAAAAATAAATTACCTTAACATTGAAGAGAATTTTATATTTCCAATGAGTATTTATAGTCAATTATACATTCTGTATAACCTTATTTAAACAATGCTTTATTATTTATAACATGAATGTGACATCTTTATATATTCACTAAATAAAATATTATATATAACATAATATCTCCAAAATTGTCCCAAAATTTCAAAAAAAATAATTTTAGGTAAATATGATTATTAAGGTGAAAATTAACACTTACATTTGTTGATACCCTTAATTTGTCCACATGTGGACAAATAATAGATATTAAAGATAAAGAAAATGACAGTTTTTCCTTTCTTTGTATTTAATATTATTTAAGTAATTTTCATTGACATGTGTCCATTTAATGACCTAATTTATATCATTATGTGTTATGGGGTGAATTAAATTAATCAAATAATATTTTTTTCATTTTTGGGGTCATTTGATAGTCATCATATTTTTATTTTTAACCTAAATTGCATAATTTAACTATTACCGTCTTTAAAAAATTTACCATTATTCATGTTCATATTGGTCAAAAATAAAATAACATAATTACCAAATTTTTAACTCCTTAATCCAAATTTAAAATAAATTTTTCAAAATTTAAAACCCCGAAGATGCCAAATTAAATTTAAATTAAAACAAGTTAAATGTCTTGAAAAATTGTGTTTCGTAAAATTGTCCGTTTAGAATGGAAAATATTTTTATAATAAATTTTCTTATAAAATCCTTTAAAAAATATTAAAATAAACTATTTAAAATTTTTAAAAAATTAAAAAATAAATTTTACTATTTAATGACTTAAAAAAAATTAAATAAAATTCAATATTTTCAATATTCATAAAAAACGAAACTTATCAGAAAAATATAAAAAAATAAAAATAATAAAATTTTAATATACTTATTGAAAATAAAATGTTTATGATGTTAAATATAAAATATATAGGTTTGAAATATTTTATTTAATATTGGTTCACTATCAAAAGGCAGGAAAATTTCTTTTATTTAAAAATACTTCATTTATCTGAAAAATCGAATTTTTTTATTTTATATATATATAACATATAAGATAAATTTTAAACATTATATTGAATTATATATATATATATATTACAGTAATAAAATCCATCAATAGTAATTTCATTATTTTATATGAATTTAAATAGAATTTTAGAAGAAAGTTACAATTCTTCATACATTCCATTATAATGATGAGGTTATAATATTTTGTTGTAAATTTATAATTGTCCGTATTGAAATGAATTATATCAAAAGAACATGATATAGTGTGCGAAAAAATCCATGAATAGTTTTGAATATACTGCAAGTTATGATAGTATTGTGTGTAGCGTATGCAAATCTTGGTGTAGCGTACAACATATGACATCAAAGAAATTAAAAAGAACCTATATCATAAAATACAGAGGTGTTACACTCTATCCTTTAAGGATAGAGTTCCTATATATTCCATGGATAGTGATCCTATTGGTATTGAATATAACTTTGAGTCTTGATTCACAGAGTTCACTCACACTAAAGTAATTATATATCAATTATTCAATGTAGAGAAATATTGATCTATTTAGTCCATCATAAAATATCTAATTTTTTCCATATAAAATTATTTTTGTGGAACCTTAAATCAAAAAACATAAAATACATCAAATACTACCTTCATATTTTTCATTTTTTTCATATTTCTTTAAATGGGAGAAGTGCATAAAATATCAGGAATCCTGGTTGTTTTATTGTTCATTTATGTTAGATATTTTTTTATATTTTCATTTTTAGTATTTATAATCTCATTCCATTTTATACCTATTCAAGTAGAATAATATTATTTCCTTTATAGATTTAATCATAATTCATGGTCAAATCATGTTGATATTCTTATTATAAAAATAAGAACATATATTTCATAAGTATTTTCCTCGATTTAACTATATTCATGGGTATCCATGATCTCCTATCAATATCATCACTTCCAATTTTTTTGAAGTCAATAACATTATTACAAAAGTTGTATTAATAAAAAAGTTATCGATTAAAATTATTTTTTCTATATGATATTAGATATGGATTCATCCTTCTTTATGGCATACATGATAGTTCACTATTTTTATAGACCTTTAATAATCATGGTAGGACAGGTTATTCACAAGAATCACATATAATGGACATTTTATTATAGTAAATATCTTCTCTCCTTTATTCCTCAATATGTCCTAATGATTTATAAAATGTTTTTATGTTCATTAATTAACCCTCATGGATTTAGAATTATTTTCATCCCTATAATTTCATTTAAAATGGCCTTCTTTTTTCTGAACAACTATGGTTTTATATTTGAAATTTTTAGTTTAAACCTTATACATCCATTTATTATCAATAATTGTTGTCCTTTTGACGTTTTGATGTCCCATATTTTTCCATTTTTACTTGTAAATTTGAGTCTTTATTCATACAAAATGATCGTAGAACTTTGTGAGTCACATATGGATATTTATACCAGTTCAAAATATATTAAACTCATTATATAATGTTTCATTTATGGTTATATTAATCCAATTTCTACTATTAATTAGTATCCCATAGTGATGAACACTTCTTCTATTGATTCAACATTCATTGTTCAATCCTTTAAGAAATCCTTAAGGTATTCAATAATTGTACTATATACTTCAATATATAGACTGAAATTCACAACATCTTCTTAATTTTGTTCTATGGGCTTCATATTATCTAACACCTCTTACATATGGTCAATATCCTCTCTTATCTAATCGTAAAATTTAATTGATTATTTATACAATCTATTTTCTTTTTTATTTTACTTTCATTGGATGTAATGTTCATTGAGAGAACAATCAAGTTCTACCTTCAGACCAAATATAACTTCTAGTTTATTTTGTCCCTCCTTTATATTTTATTTTAATAAAACTATAAATATAATGGAATATTTAATAGCTAATTTATTTTATAATTCAAATTCTTCCATTGTTTATTTTTTTATCATTTACTTTTTTTGCTTATAAAAAACATATATTGAAATTTATTTCTAAAAAAAATATTGATTTTAGATAGGATTATAGATTAATGATTATATAAAACTTCTTATTAACATTACTCAACATAAATCCAAGAAAAGAAAAAATCAATATTGTTACCAATATTTTCACTTTGAAGTCAATAATGTTTTATATTTCATTCAAATTTACCTTATTCGAATTTGAATTTCGTTTCCACACTTAAGAGAATATATTCTAAAAAATTTCTCTATTTTCTTATTAATTAATTTAAAACATGTTTATATACTTTTCTATCATTTTCATACAATTATGTGTTTGGTTTATTAATTTTTTATTCAATTTTCTTAAACCAAATGTCTCATTTTAATGAAAACTATTTACCGTTTGGTCAATTCCCACTATTCATGAAAGGAAAATGTTGGAATTTACTAGCGAGGAAGCCACGATATATTCTCATTGACATCATATATTTCTTTTTTACATCTCCATGATCCTAAAAATATTTAACAACATATATTATCTAATTAAATAATCTATCACAATTTTCAGCTAGATGCATGTTGAAATCATTAATCATGTTGTGAAATAGTTTAACCATCGATTCCATCACCTTGTAATCCCATTCATATATATAGGACAACATATTCATCATGGAATTATCCCTAGTGAATCAAATCACATTTATATAAATATCATCAGATAGAGCTCAATTAATTCAATTAGAGACATGGAATCATCATCAAGATGTTTTAATTCTATTTTAGTAATAAAATATTTAGTTACATCACTTTATTGAATTCCATTTAAAGTAGAAAAAAAATATCCATCCGAATATATTGTAGACGTGAGATCATTATACATTTCAATATATATTTTTTATCTCATCAATGAGAGGTATCCCACTAATTTAGATACTTTTTAACATGTGAGTAGTCTTAATACACAAGTTTAACATAGATAACCTCACTTCTATACAACTTATTAGACCTCAAGACACCTTGATATGGTAAGGGGAATTATTTTGTTCAATTTTTATAATTATATAAATAATATTATCTCCATATAGAAAGGAACTCATTTAAAATTTCCTATTTATCATATATCCTCAAATCATAAAAGTGTAGAAATGAAAAACATAAAACACAAAAAAAATTTACTTGGATCACCATTGAAGGAATGTGTGAGGTAAATGTGTTTATGATGGTTTATTAAAACTAGAAACCACTATGTTTCTCTAATTTTGATGGAATACAATATTATATATAATTTCAATATTTTCCTAGTGTGGTGCCTTTAAAATGAATTCATAGATATCACATTACCATTCTCAAGTAACATTATTTGACTATTCCTTACACACTATGTTGGATGAAATCATTCTCATTTTAATGAGATAATGTTCAACTTCACATCAACACAAATGTATTCTCTTATTTTAATCATGATTGACTAAATATGATGCTCTAATTATTTTCTCAAAATGTATAATACTTAACTAGAATTTGGTATGTGAAAATCATCTTAAAACCTATATTGTCAGACATTATATGTCATCTATCATTCAACATGCATTAAATATGTTTTCCACTGTCATCAGTGTACTATAAGTGTGATCTACCAACTACTACAAAAAAAAATAAATAAAAACCTTTTGAAAATTTCCTCTAAACAGTACTTTTGAAAAAAATAACACATTAATTTCAAAATTCAAAAATAAAATGCGCACTTTAATTCCAAAAAATCTTCATCTACATATTTATTCTTCATTTGAACATACTTTTTCAATGCCTTATTATGCGACACCACTAAAATAAAACATAAATTTAATAAAATCCATTTTTTTGTTAATATTCATCCGATACAAAAAAATATCAGTTGGGGTGTTTATATCAAAATTCCCAAGAAAATTTAGCTATATATAAATACTTATATACTAAATTTCTCTAAAAACATGTAAATAATCCACCTCATGGTCTAATTAGAATCACCATCTTCTGACTATGAGGTTTCTACCTAGTATTCATATTTTATAAGAAATATATAACTTCCAATTAACCACTTCAGATATAGTATGATCACGCTCTATGTAGTCTCGCATTGTACAACTCTTATTACACACTAAATCAATGATATTACATTCATTAAAATTATCCCACTTACCTAGTATATGGTTATTCCATTTCACAAAAAATATCATAAATCATTACAAAAACTATGGAAAAGCCCCAATAAATTTTCACCTTAAATTTTTGAAGACATGGAAAATATCACCATAAACAAACATCTTTTCAGAATCCATTTTCATAAAATCAAAATCTATTTTATTTACAACTCATTAATCATTTCGAAAATGTATTCACAATAAACACAACAGAAAAAATTCAATATTTATCACCATATTTAGAACAATGGAATTATGAAATAATGTGTATTACTCATTCAATTTTTTCCCAATGGAAACCACATGGATATTCATTATAAAATAAATATAATGAGGATTTTTATCATCCTAATAAAATTTGTTAGTTCAAAATATAAATTAATCATATGTAATGAGGTATTGTATCATATGATGTGTTTATGGAATTTGTAATTTATTATAATGTACATTTGGAATCTAAGGAGTTCCCTTGGATAAAGACGATAATAATGCTCTTAGTTTTTGATTTGCATGGATGATTCTGTAATTGAAACACTCTAACTAAAACCAACTCTTTTTCATGATCCTACATATAAATTCACTAAATAAACCAATAGATCATATATAAAATAGATTTCCTTCCTGATAATCGAGGTATTTTTATGTTCAATTGATATCTCTAAAGGAAGGAATGTTTCTATTTTTAGTGATTTTGATCAATATCTTGTGAAAAGTATTGATTGGATATATCACCATGTGAAATGTTCATCATTCTTACTATTTATTTTTATTCATTCAAAAAGTACATATGTATTATAGGACTAATATTGTACTAGGGGTGTTTTTTCAATGCATTCTATATGTTATATATACAAATGAATCCAATAAATTGTACCATATTTAGTCTGTCAGTATTAGTTTTCGATTTCTAGATAATCCTTGAAAATAAAAAAATGATATTACTAGTACCACGATGTACCACGTTTGAAGCATGTCCTTTAGTTATAATTTTTTTTACTATGGTGCAACAAGTTGAAAAATATTCATGGTCCCTATTAATGTTGTAACATCATGCTTCAAAACATGTAAATAAATAGTTTTGGGTGTGATAATAAAAAATCAAAGGAGAAATCATAGTTGGATGATTCCATACACTATGGTGGAATGATATTTTTGAAATGGTGTCCTTCTAAATAAGGATTTCTAATGACATAGTTCAATTCATTTTATAATTATGAAGTCATACATGTGAAAAATTACTCCCCTTTTTATTTATGTGAAATAAAATTATAAAATTCAAATTCAACCTAAAACAGAAATTAAAATGTTTATATAAGATAAAATTTTAATACAAAAAAAAATCAAGAATAATGGTGGTAGTCTAATGAATTTTGGGGATAATTTTGATAAAATAATATTTTTATTAAAATTATCAAAATTATTCAATGTTGGGGGCCCTCGACGCCCATGTCAAATCTGAATGGGGTATTTACACTTGTTAAAAAAAAATTAGTCAATTTTTTAAAAGTTAAATTGGATTTACATGGTGGAACTTTTATTACATTTTTTATAAATATAAAATAATTTTATCTATAAATTTATTTTATTAATTTATTAAGAGATAATAAATGTGAACATAATATTTTTATATTGTGTCCTTGTTTGGAAAATTATTTAATGCATTCTAAAGGGATGTTTGGATTGTTATATGATCAATGGTTAAAATAATGTCAAATATATGATATTTAAAAAATGATGATTATTTATATAAAATATTAAATTATAATTATTTTGTTGTTAATTTTTCAATAAAATATCCAATCTAGTTGAAGACAATGTAGTTAATATTAAATTATTGTAAATGAAAATAAGAAAATACTATATTTGGTAAAAGTTTTATTTTTTACTTTTATCGCTGTCAAAATTATAAATAGTTTATTTTATGTTAAATTTTTTATGAATATTTAAATCTCATGATAAAATATATGAATTGTTTATTTATTTATTTGCTCCCTACATTATTTAACGATATAATGTTCTATTTTATCAAAAAAATATTGCTTCAGTTTAAATTGTTAAACTGCATCTCAATTTCCATATATTCATTTATGGATTTAAATGATATCTATAATAAAGTATATATTTTTATTATAAATTGAATTTTTCCTAATATTAGGTTATATAAATATTTTGAAATGTTTGTTATAGTTTTATATATTCTGGATGTCTGATTTTTGATGAAATATAAATTTCACTTGTTTACAGTATCCTTGTGTTTTGGGGCTTCAGGTTAGAATACACACTACCATAGAAGATTATTAATTGTATATAAAACTGATGGCTTGATACCAATCCAGGAAATCTTATAGATGTGGGAATATCTAATTTCCTATTATTATTATCATTTATTTAAAATTATTCTATGTTACTTATACTTGCGATGTATTTGGATATATATAAATATATTTAGATATCAATGTGGGTTAGTAATACATGATTTGAGTTATATAAAATGTTACACATAAATATAATATGAACATTTAGATTTAGTAAAATGAATTGTGATTAAAAAAAATAATTAGTTTCAGAAATTTGTTTAAGGGGAATAATTGAGTTAGAAAGATAAAATATCCTTTAAAAATACTAAGTGTTCTATTACTTCCAATGAAAATACATTTCAAGAACATGATCCTCAAACTGGGTAGGTCATGAAAAATCTCATTACCCCTGTATTATTTTGAGTATTAAAATTATGTACTGGGTAACCCAAATAGGATCAGTTAATTATTTTTTACATTATTTTGAGGTTACACATTGAAGGTATACACTAATATGATAATATTACCATAGGAATAATATTTGATTTAATCTATTTTCTATAATAGGATAAAATTTTATTAATAACTATCTATGAATCATATATAATGTTGTTGAATATATTGCATAACTAAATAGATATTTTATTGGATAAACACTCTATCAAAACCACTGTCAAGTGAAATATAGATCATAGACCACTAAGTGATCTGATGAATTTAAAAATGTGTCATTATTTTAATTAGATAAATTTTTATAAAATTCATTATTAGTTAATGTAAAACCTTCTAATCATCTTATAAAGATCAAATATAGATAAATATAATATTTATCATCAAATTTAATTTCATATCAACAATATAGAATGAATAATTTTAATGTTAGAAACATTCTATTCTAGTAAGATACCTCTGAGTATTTCTTATGATATACAATTCTATTTATTAGTATAACACTAACCAGAGTAAAGAATTAATGATATTATTAAATAATGAAATCTAGGTTCATAGGATAATTTTAGATGGATTCAATTATGTTTGGAATAATATGAAATAATTTCCAAAGGAAAAATAGTTTCTAATTATCTTCATAGTGTGGTTGAGTATTGAAAATGACTTGGTGGGACTAAATATTTCTTTATAGAATGATGTTACATTAAAGTTCATTATTTTCAAAGTCTTACAATAATATTAATGAGTTCATGAAATGTTACCCTATTTTATTTTATGTTTTTAGAATTGTCGAAAACATTATGTGATGTCCAGTTACTAGTAATGTATTATAGTACATTTAACAGCTCTTGCCTTTTTTTGTCAACTATGTTCTAATATTTTCATCCTATTTTCATTATTATCTAAATTATATTTACGAACATGAATTGTGAGGATGTATATAATGGTCAAGTCATGGATTTGTTCGAGTTTTCAAAATAAACCTATAGTCTTTGCTTCTTTCTAGGAAATTACAAGACATGTAATGGAATTACACAATTTGTATTTTCTTCTACAGTGATTTGGTGAGTTTAATACAAAACAATAAAATATTACACATCATTTAAGGGTTAGAAATTTATTAATTATAGAATTAAAATTTAATAAAATGGGTTCATTTTTTCCAAAGTGTCATAAAAGAAAATTGTTTCACGATTTTAAAAATATTATATGTTAGGAAATACCTTGAGTAGAATCTTTTATGTTTTCATATTGGTTTTTGAGATTTGATTCTATTTTTTATCATTCTATTATTGAACATAGATCTTACCCTAGAGTTTTTTGGTCTATTCATTCCTTATAGATCACTCTGTTATGGAATAAAATAGTAGGTTTATGTTCTTCATAGCTTATGGTAATTCTTTTTTCTAGGGTTCTCTCTCATTTTAGGTTGATACACCCTTTTAAAGTAGGGATGTGTAATCAGATTGGTATTTTCATCAATCCTTTTCTGACAATCAGTCATACCAATTATTTTGAAGGTAGATCAGGTGTTATACAATCCCCAGTGTCTATGGTAGTTTGGTTTTCTATATCCATGAGGAATGTGAATATATTTAAGTTTTTTAGTTTCATGAATTTATTATATTTTTTAATGATTCACTAATTTTTGAAATGGAATTTCATGTGATGAAATTGAAAACTGCATGGGTTTTCAATTAAAATAGAATTTTTTTCATTGAAAATGTAATTTCCTTGACAATAAATGAAAAATGTATTTGAAACCCCTAATAATATTGGATTGGATTTGTAATGGTTTAATATTAAATGTGGCAATGGTTTTTCAAATTGAAATTTACATACAATTCATAGTGGAAACCTGGGGTGTGTCATGAATATACATGTGTATCCTTAGTGTGTGTGACAATAGTAGAAGCTATCCTCTTTTAAATGGTTAGTATATAGAAGACATCAATGTTATTTGGATCTATCATTATCCCTTGATATGATAATGAGTGTCTAGTATGTATTGTCCCATATTCTAGAGACCAACTGGTACATTAATTTTTCTTTCTGGTTTTTTATTGCATGATATATTATTTATTGGATATTGTATCACATGTACATTTATATTCCATTTTGTCACCTTCTATGTTCTTGGATTCGGAAAATATGTCCTATAATTCCTCAAAACGCAAGGACTATTTGAGAATTGTTTTTAAATTGGTTAATTTATAATATTATAGATTTTTTTTTAAATCTAGAACATGCGTAATATTTTTGTTAGATCTTATTGAATTTTCATAGTGGTATTTTATTGGTATTTGTTTCTCACACCCTACTTATTCTTATTGGTATATATAGTCCTCATTTTGTAGGATATAGTTTAATGGAATATAATTATACAGCATTCATGTTTCATAATACATTTTTTTGTCAGTTGGGATTGTTTAGAGGTTATTGCTGGTCACATGGAGACTAGATTTTCCTTACATAACAAAATTTATAGTTTCGAATTATTATATTAGTTGGAACTATATTTTTTCCACATTTTACCGTAGTTTAATGTATTATTTTACATGTATACAAAATTATTTTTGTTATATTTACTATAAAATAACCCAAGATTAGCTATCTTTTGTGATTGGTCTGGTTATCTTGGGTAAGTGTTTTACAATTTGTCATCTATGGGGCTACTCCACCCGAAGTGTAACTTCACTACCTAAGTTCATTTTTATTATTGGGTAAACTATAGTACAATAATCATAATTTAATCTTTATTTGTGAAAAAGAGTCTAATCCATCTCACTTTCATTAAAATAAATAACTATTTTAAATTATAAATATTGTAATCATTTATTTGGATTCGTTTTTTTGGTTCCATGTATTTGGAGTTTCTCATGAGTGATTTTTTATTGTATTGAGTTTAATAGAAAATTATTTCAATAATAGATCTTATAAATATGAGAGGGTAATCTCTATTTCAGGTTCCATATGTGGATCCTCCATTTGAACATTTTTGGGCGGAAGTATTGTCCCATACCATTCAATCTATCGGGTCAATGGGTGTCATAATCCTAAGATAATTAGTGATCAGGGATCATAATTTATCAAACACATTCCACCTATCACATGTGGTTACAATGGGGATGAGGATAGATGGAACCAAAAAGGTGGAAGAACATTATAGTAAACTGAGCATCTATCCTCATCCTCGTCTCAATACATTGATATTTTGGTAATCATTAGAGACAAGATCTAGTTCTAGATGAATCATATTAGAAAATAGGGTGGAGTACATTATGATTCTATACTCTCTTTATTCAATGTTAGAAACTCTGTATTTTTTCCACGTAATTACTTGTGATAAATCCTATGATTAAGGATCTTATTAAAAGAAACACATGTAATACCATTTTACATATTATCTTTTACTATAATGTTTTGCCACATTCTTCAAGGTCCCTTGATCATATACGAGGGTAATCCATAATTCCTTTTTTTTATGACCATTATGAAGGTAGTTGATTAAATAGAATATATTGGGGAATATAGTGATGGATGTACAAGCTTGGGTGGAGCCTCATTTGGTACATCAGTTATCTAGGGTTCATTATACGGTCTAAAAAGAAAGCAAAAGTGTGGTCATTTTCTATAAAAATATTTTCAAGGGAATCTATAGGGTAGAAATAGGTTACTTTTTATAAGTGTGGGAGGAATTTTTATTCCAAGACTCATTGTATAGAGTCTCCTAGTAATTTTCATCTTTTGGGGAAATCTTGCAGTTTGAAGATTTTTTTGTGAAAAGATGTACCTAGGAAGTAAGGTGGGGTCCTATTTCCAAGAGAGATTAGAGATCCATATGGGTGCTTTTAAGGGCGGTTGGTATCATTCTCAAGAAAAAGGGGATGTCTTGGTGGATGTTTCTAGATGGATTTATGTGGCTGAGTGTACACCCTAGGAATTTAAATATGGGAAAACTACTATTATAAGTATGTTGTGTAATTCATCTTCTACAGTGATATCTTATTTGATATATGTTTGAATCATTTTAAATATCCTCAATGTTTTAAATTTTTGAGTTCGTGTATGAATCATATATCATTATTTTGGGATCTTTCTACACCATTGAGATAGTGTTCTGAACAAGGTTTTATGTGTCACATGTCTTGAGTTGTTATAACTGATTTTGAGGAGGTTTGGGGATTATAAATACTTGATATTGATAAGTTAAACATTATTATTTTCATGGATTTGATGACCAGTGTGGAGGCCCATATAGACTATTATTATCACTAATTGTTTTAATTATATTCTGATGGAGTCACTCATGTTTATCAGGGTTAGTGGGAATCTAGGTCTATAAGGTAAATTCATGTTGGTTCTTATGACAATATAACATCATTATAGTTATTAAAAATGTTTTATGATATAGTTGACCCTTTCTTGGGCGTCAGCTACCTGTTGTTCTATTTACATACCATGTGGTCATTCCAAATGATTTTTATTATTTAAATCCATAGATAGGGGTCTAATTTAATATTGAACCAATCCCTATAATAATGTTCATTTATATATAATACTATTGAATGATACCTCGTGAGTTGCTGGAACATAAGGTCTAACATGATGATCTAGAAGTGAAAGGATTTATTCATCCTAGTGGGTCACCATTGGCTATACATGTACTATTTTCTATAAAGGTAGTTAGTATCCTCTGATATTTTGTTGACTATAAGAATTTGAATTTGGTTAAAATTATGAACAAGTATCATTTATTCAATGTTGATGATCTCTTTGATAACTTAAGATATTCTCATTGAATTTATATGATTGACATGCGGCCAGGGTACCACCATTTTTGATTTAGAGAAGTGGATATACTCATGATAATGTTTCAGAGTTGATATAGTCATTTCTTGTTTTTTATTATGCCATTTAGTACCAATAACACTCTTTTGGTATTTATGGACATGATAAAACAATGATTTCATTAGTACATGAATTTTTTTTCATATATGATATCTTGGAGTACTATGACACAGAGGAGAAGCACATTGTCCATTTAGATATCATTATTCATAACATGATAGAGAATATTCTATATGGTAAGCTTCCCAAGTATGAGTTTGGATCATGGAAGTGATGTTTCTAAAGGGTTCGATATATGATATGGGAGTATCAATTTATTCTTAACAGTTTCCGGAATTTATGTTTCGCAAGAATCTAAGAAGCATGTTTTAGATCTGGAGCTCCTTGTGTTTGATAGGTTAATATAGATGGTTTTCTTAGTACATCTCAAAGATTGCATCATTGATGAATTATTTAACCAATAAGAGATTAAGGACTGAATGGAATGAAAAGTTCCAATGATAATTTGAGGAGATGAATATGAGGTTGACTTCCTCACAAGATTTTATTTGAACCATTGTCTAGTTTTTATGTTTTTTATGATTCTTCGTGTACATGATTTGGGTGTGTCTTGATACAGGGGAAATAAGTTACAGATTATGAAATATATAGTTATTAACTCATGATCAGAACAACCCTATCCATGATATTTAGTTGGAAATTATTATTCATTCACTCAAAACAAGGTGTCACTATCTCTTTGGATAATAATTGTTTGTTTTATTTGATCACAAAATGCTGAAGTATCTGTTTTACAAAGAGATATTTGATCATACCACCTATAAACTAAGATGGTTATCATTAAAAATTTTATTTTTATAATTTTTATACCAATAGGATTATAAATAAGGAAGCCAATGTGTTGAGTGGAATATTACCGACTCAAGAAGAAAATTAATTAGTTGAGTAGTGATCTCTGATGATTTTGTTTTTTGAGGTTATATTTTGGGTGATGGAGGTTGGTGGATAAGTTTTCATATCATATATTATGTTTGAATCATATTTTTGTTAAATTTTTATAATTGATAAGATGACATAAATTGAGAACTTATGCTTATGAGAAACATTGAATGGTGGGGAGACCCCAAGTGAGTGGTATCGGTCTCCCACGAGAGCTTTTTTCTTCTTGAGAACCATGTTTTTTTAATGATCCAGTTGTTTCTATATAGTGCACACTAGTCATGTGGGTTGGTTTACAATGGGAATAAAAGAATGTACCATAGATTGAGAAAATTGTTTTGATTCTGGTGTTGAGGCAGTCAGATACTGATTTTATATCACTATGTATCACTTTTCAAATAGTTGAGGTAGAATATGAGGGAATTTAGGTTTGTCTCAAAAATTACCCATTCTAGTATAAAAGTGGGATGATATTTTAGTTTACATTTTCATTTTATTATAATGTTGTCTTACTAGGATGGATTCAATTTCAAGGATTATTTACTGACTCTCAATATCAATGCATTTAATGAAAATAAATGCTACAAAAAAGTGTAACTACCTATGGACTTGTATGCCCACGATATTGAAAGACATCATGGGGTTCCCAATATAATTTTTTTTTTGATGGGGAATATAGATTTATATACAAATTAGGTAAGGTTTTTAAGAATGAAATGGTTCCTTGGAGAGATTGAGCATGGATTATGATCCCTAGATGGATGGATAGATAGAGTGGGGTATCCTAGTTTTTGAGGAAATTATAATGGATTGTGTGCATGATTTTAGTGGATTGTGGGAAATACATTTTTATTTTTTCGAGATTTCCAAAAAGAATATTTATCAGGATATGATTCAGATGGTGCCTTTTATGGCTTTATATGGGAGGCCATATTGATCTCCCTGGTGCTGGGTATTGTTTGGAGAGTAGCCCATGGTTGGGTCGAGTGTTTTATAGGATACGATAGAGGTGGTAAAATTGATCCAGAGGCAATTAATAATACAATAGTGTTACCATAATTCATAGGAATACCTTCATCATCATCTTTTGGAGATTATGTTTGGTGATCATGTGCTTATACGAGTTTCAACTCACATGGGACATCGCCGATTGGGTAAGAAGGGAATGTTTTCACTGAGGCTTGTAAGACCCTTTGAGATTATTTATAATCATTTGAGGGGGCATATCAGACTATTTTACCGTCTAGAATGATTTCTATTCATTCAGTGTTTCTTGTCTCTATGTTGAGGAGTTATACACCATATCATTCCCATGTGATTAGATGGGAGGATGATGATCTTGAGCCGAATACCACATTGGTTGAGCATCCAACTCAGATTATGGATTGACATGACATGGTATTCTATGGTAAAATGAGCCCCTTATTTCGGGTACTATTTAGGTGTAGATAAGATCATTACAAGATGTGGGATCATGAGTCGTTAATGAGGCAGTAGTGGCTTTCTCATTTTATGGATCCATGAACTCAAGATCTTCTTACAGTAATTAATATTTTAAGTTGAATACTGTAACACACTATAAACAATAATTACTGAATGTATTAATCTTTTATTTTGGTTTAATTTCTCTCTGATCATGTATTTCTATCTTTTAATTGGGATTATACATATAAAGTTGAAGTCGTGGGTTTGTTGGATTTTTTTTCAAAAACATATAAATTCTATTCATCTCTAGGAACATACAAAAATATTAATGGGATTAGACATCATGTATTAGCTTCCTAAATTAACCCTATGATTTTAATACATTGCGTATGAATTTTACATTTCATGTATGGGTTACTTGTCCTCTTGTCTAAAATTATCGGTTTTTATTTAAAAATGAGATTTTTTTTCAGATTAACATAAAATAAAATTGTTTCACGATGTTTTGAATTTTTTTACAAACTAGTAGAAATATTAGTATATTTAAGGGGGACTTACAAAGGTTTGAGACTATATTATCTTTTAAAGTATTCTCCACTCGACCAAAGATCCTACCCTAGGCCTTTTTGGGTGACTTCCTTCCCTCTAAATTTATCCATTTAATGATTAAAAAGTGAATGGATTTGTTCTTGAAAATGGGTTTTTCATTTGACAATGTAATTTCCTTAATTTAAAATCGAATATTGATTTACAACCCAAATAATTGACTATCATGGATTTGAAATGTTTTTATATAAAATATGACTAGGTTTTTTAAAATAGAAATTGAAAAACAATACAGAGAGAGAACCATTGGAGCATCGAGAAAGAGACACATGTTTCCTTAGTGTGTGTGATTATATTAAAGGTATCCTATTTTATGTAAATGGAATATGGTAGGCCTCAATGTTAGATTTATCCAACCCTGTGAATTGTTAAGATCATGAGTATCTAGTACGCGTTGTCCTATAGGCCAAATCCTGGTTGGTATATTATTGTTTTTGGGTGTTTATTGCATGTTAGATTATTTCATGGATGTTTTATCACATGTATATTTATATTTGGTTTCTTCAGCAACTATGATTATAGATTTTGATTACATTAAATGATGTTTTTGAAAACTAACTGATTATTTGTGACTGTTTTTAAAATCGTTTTTTTTTAATGTTTGTAAAATGTTTTTGTTTTTATGATATATCTTTTTTATTATTGTTATTAGAATATGTATATATTTTTTGGTGTTATCTTAATGAGTTCCATTTGTCACACACTATTTGTAACTATGATTTTTTAGGCTTTTTATTGTAGGATAAAATTAATTTGAAGGGAATTTTTTGGCATTCTAGATTCTATTTATGTGGTTGTTTCAGTTGGCATGGTTCGGATGTGACAGTTGGCCACATAAAGACTAGATTGTTTTTACTTTTTGTACTTTATTTTTTATATTTTTTTGATAAGTTGTTTCTCCCTCATTTACAATTTGTTAATCATGTTTCATGTCTTGTTTTCCTTTTATACCAGACTTGTCTTATTGTAATTTCTATACCCAACCCCATAATTTTATGACATGGGTGACTAGTTTGGTAGTTTTGAGGTTCTCTATAACATTACATGTTGGTAAAATTATAAATTGAGTGAAACAAAATTGGAAAGTCCAACAATGTTTATTCTAATTTCAATTCATGTTATTTTTAACCTATAATATTTTTTGGAAGGAGGGGGAATTCTTCAACAAGGTTTAATTATCTAGTTTATCAGATGATGTTTAATAAAACCCGTCAAAAGACTATATCAAGAATCAATGTCATAGAGACAATTATTTGATTATTTTGGTGTTATAATTCCAATGGTATACCATAAAAATGATATGAGTATATAAGATTTATACTTTGGGGAATTAATTGATAGATATTGTCATTTTCATTTATCTTATAAAGTATATTGTTGTTGAATATTAGTTTTCTTTAAAGGGAATATTTCATGTTTAAATGGATCGTACAATAATTTGTACACACAAAACTCGATATTTAATATTATAAGTTATTTTTTTGTAATTATTCATTTATTATGAAAAATATGATAAGGAATATTTAATAGAGATTGTTTATAATTCATCAGAGTCTATAACACATTATTAAAATAAGATAAAGAAAAAAATTCCATGGTACATTATTTTATCTGAGATATTCATTAAAATTTGATAGAAATATTTCTCACCAACCAAGAGTGGAATTTATTAAAAAATAATTTCTTATTTTTATAAAATTACTCCCAATACATAGAGTGCCATATATAATATGGATATAATAGTTTATGTATTAAATTTCTCACCAAACAAATAAAGGGATATTAATTATTTAGATAAATTATTTTATATATCACAGCTTGATATTCTATATAAAATATAAAATCTAAAAAAAATTGTATTTTTTCTTTAGGACTATAGATATATAATGATAAAAAATAAAATTTTACGCCTATCAAAATAGTAGTTAAATTTCACTGAATATCCATATAGTTTTTATTGTGTAATTATAATGATAATATTAATGAGTTACATTTCATTACCCTATTACTGTGAAAATCAGTTTATAATATAATTTACATTAGGTTATAATGGTGAAAAAAATGTAAATTTTTTACTTAATTTTACTCATAATTTAAATGTTATTTACTAAATATATTCTGGATTTGTTGATAATGAATTATTTAAAGAGTGGCAATCGTTTCCAAAATGATCTAAAACTTTTCAAATGATTCCAGTAATTATAATGAAAATTATGATCATAGATAGTTTTATAAGTATAAAATAGAATTTACTAACAATATAACAATGGATACTATGATACAATGCGGTTTTAATACTATATTACAGCTATTTAACCATTGACATATGATTCTTATGTCTCGCTATAATTTATACTAGATTAAATTTTATATGTCATGCACACAATTAGTTTAATAAGGGAGGTTTTATCATATGATCACATAGATATGTTGAAGGAAATACATAGATATGCCATAATATTTAAAAATATGATAAGAAATGAAAAAATACAGTTGATATGGTAGACTATAATATGTGATATTTTTTACGATAAACATAAGTATGTTTTTGTTATATATTCTTAAAATATGTTAAAACATAAAATATACTTTTTTTATAAGAGTTATACTTAATTTTAAAATCTATCACATTTCTTTCCTAAATTTAATGAATTAAAATTATAATTATTACCTCAAAATGACATTCATTTTTTATAACCTATATTCTTTAGGGCGTATTAATGTTTCTGAAATATAAAATGGTTATAATGAGTATTGTTTCAAAGTTGGACTTGTAATATACTAATGAATCCCAAAATGGGATTTTTATCTGATGAACCTATAAGAATATACCACATAGAATATCATACACTGTGTAATTGGTATACTAGGGATGGCTGTTTCATATTTTTATTAATATGATTCTAAGGTTATAGAGATACCAAGATTGATAACATTTATACTTTGATAAATTTTATTTTCAATATAAGGGGCTTCTAAAATAATGATATGGTTCAGTATGTTATAAATCATATCCTTAGTTGTAGATTAACCAATATGTGATATAACATGTCATAAGAGGAGTATGATATATTATACATTAAAAGATAATGAATCAGAAGTGCATAGTCATACATTGATAAAGCATACTATGGATTATTCCATTATTTGTTATGGGAATGTGTGGTGCTCAACCTATAAGTAAAATGAAATGTTATGTATTTATATACCTTAAAATTATATACACAGTGAATTGATAACAAAGGAGTAGGAAATATGTTATTGACATACTTTATGTCTCACGGAGATCCAATTAAATTAAAAAAGGTAATATATGAAAATATATAGATTCACATGATGGAACTATTATCCACATGTATAGATAAACATCATTTTTATATAGAAAATTTCTAATACCTTTCTATATTTAGTTTCATTGATTAATTTCTAGAGTCCATGTTTTTTGTGCATTTATAAATGATTTAATTTTTTTCCATTTTATTAACTACAATGGTATATAAGATCATGATTTTGGGCTGTTTGAAAAAGGATAGTGTTTCTAAAACATTAAAATATACCCTTTAAGTGTTTTTTAATACTTTAGGAAGAAATTCATGATGGATTTTCAGAACCTTTTATATAATGTCTCGTATGGTGAAAACATTTAATTATATCTTTTTTAAAAAAAGTGTTTTTAAACATCTAAAGGGAATTTTGGATATTTGTTCATCATTTATTTCATATGATGTTGCATAATATGAAAGATAATTAATTTTATGATGTTTTAGTTTTAGTGAGAGATTTATAAAATTGGACAGTAAAGGATCCACCACTATGTGGTTGTTTGGACAAAATATTGGGTTGGAATATGATAAACCATATAAAGTTGAGTGTGACCACCCTATATAGATGATCATATCCATTTAACTTATAAAATATCATGTAGTAATCATTAACATTAATTTCCAAATTCAACTATACCTGGTTATTCATTATGAGTTAATTATTATAAGTAGTTAGAATGTACTATAAAAATTATAAGAGTTAAACATTAGTGATACATTTGTAGAAAGGATTTATTACCAATAAAGTAATCATGAAATGACCAATTTACAAGGCTAAAAATAATTGTAATGGCTTGGAGATATCCAATCCATTACTTTGAGAAAATGTGGTGTTAATGGTGTTGTTTAAGGTCATGGTGACTTGGGGGGTGAATTTGGTTGGACTATTAAGGAATATTAAAGGGAAATATATTTCGCATGGTTGGCAGACGTTTTTCCTAAACCGTGCGGCCAAACTGTGCAAGGCTAGTCTTGGAGGTAGTGGATAATGCACAGTTAGCGCACAGTTTGTCTAACTGTGCGTCCTAGCTATGTGAGGAGTGTTTGAAAGTGGAGAAGCTAATGCACGGTTAGCGAACGGTTTTTTCAACCGTGCGGACTAACCGTGCGGTCACTTAATCATAGATCCTTAAATTGTGGATCTAACTCGTTTTGGCTCTAAATGGTCCGTTTAAGATCATAATCATCCATAACTCGGGATTACTCTTCTTTGAAGGTAGGATAACCTCAACCAATATTTTTGGAGGCGATCCGAAGGCTTATCTTGGAGAATTGAAGCCGGTTTCATGAGGTATGTTATCGTTCTTGTTTGGTTTCTCAGATCTACATAGATCTTCTTCTCCTCTTCTCTCGGTTTCTTAGATCTACACCCATTATGGGTATATCTAAGTGTTTGGATGACCAATATGTTCAGATTTGGTCTTGATCATTCTAGGAGGAGAGATCTAAGGTGGGTTTTTGGATAATCAACCCGGCTTTCTTGTACGTTCTTCGTTGTTGGGGTTTTCGTCAAAAACCATGAGGTAGGGGATTTTTTACTTCTATTTATTTCACGTGCAACTGTATTGTTAGCATGTTTAATCCCATTGGATGACAATGGAATTGAATTGATGAATATTTGAATCAGATAAATGATACTGTTATCAACCGTATGCTTTTTCCTCATGATTTCCTAGATAGTGTGATATCTATTCTTGCTTTTTTTGTTGTTCATTCTTTATGGGAATTGGTAAAGAACATAAAATGAAATTAATTAATAATTGTTGGATAAAGATAATGAGGCATGAAAACGAATTTGGTTCTTGTTGTCATTTTATGTTAATAAAATTGTCATAGTAAGCATGTTTAATCAATTGTGATAACTTACCGATTGGGTTTGCCGATGTTGGAACCAATGATTTATTAATCTGTTAATTCAAGATGAAAAAAGTGTGGTTTGATTGATAATTCTTTGGAGGGTTCTGAGCTACCATCCTGATGGTTAAAGGGCCTTAGCCCAATTGATGTGATGTTTTCTTTTCTACTGCTTGTGTTGTGATTTGATCTAGGATGGGTGTTGTGATATGTGGGGGAATAGAGACTGATTGGTTGTGGCATCAGATAATGCCTAGAGTGGAGAGATGCATCGTTTTATGCATGTGGGTTTCTGGTAGGACACCTGGGATGATAGAATGGGATGTCTGTGGTTGTTTTTTGTTTGCTGTTTCTTTGGTTGATTATCTACTTAATTTTTCCCACTGGTCAAGGAACCTGGTCTTCCTTACCCTTCTCCCGAAAGAGGAGAAGACACACGACGTATGCCACATGATTTCCGGGTTTAGCTTCTCAAGGGGGAATGGGTCTACGCTCATTATATTGGCAGAAAAGACTCGGCGGGTAGTGCATCTAATCATTGTGTTGAGACCCCTTGGGTTTAGTAACATAGAATGATTTTCTAGAATTCCTGGGAATATGGGAAAGTAATTCTATAATGAATTTTTGAATAAATGGTGTTAACCCATTGGGTTGGAGTTTACTGGAACATAATGAGAAGGTTGTAATTCTTAAAGGGAGAGTGTATTTTGGGTGTGATGCAAATGAGGTTTAATGTGGAACATTTCTTGGTTAATTATTGTTTAGAGAATTTACTAACATATAGTGGAACTATTAAAAACTGAATGAGGTAATATATTAAAGATCTCTAAATGGTTGTGTGCTTATAGGATACCTATTCATAGAAGTAGCAGTCGAAGTCTGAGAGACGTTAGCTGCAGTTGTTCTAAGACTAGGTTATGCCCATAGTGTGGTTTTGAGATATAATACATTCTATACTTTTTTTGTTTCTATACACTACTCCACCCTGTTAATAAGGGAAACTGACACCCCATGGATTCTGATCCCTAGGGGGTGTTTTCCCCAACATTTCAGTGGGAGGATGAATGGCTGACTATCCCCTTTGTCACCACTCACTTCTCTTGGTATATAATTGTGTCCTTAGGAACAATAGTTACTTTTCCCCATATATTTGTGTAGAGGGTTGTAATGGCTTATGTTTATTCCCACACATATATTCTAGATATAGTATCCTATGGACTACTATAGGTGTAACATGTATAGGTTGTAATGGCTTGAAGTATAATTCCCAACGTATGATACACATTATGTGAGCTATGGTGGCTCCCGGAAACTACCTGGTTACTTTTGACTATCAGGATGGTGTGGTGCTCTGCCTAGGTGTCTACGGGCAAGCCTTTGTGGAGAGATGCACATGACGTATGTCATTGGGGAAAAGTGGAAAACCAGTGGGGAAGTAGTAGTGGGGTGCCCTTGATATTCTTTACTATATGTTATATTCTTGTATGCATTACCTGGTGAGAGTAACCATGGTGAGGCTGGGAACATAGTATCCCTGTTTTGGTGATGCGTTGGTTTCACCTGTTTTTCACTGGGCTTTAGCATGTTTTCTTTACTTTTGCACGAGAGGCTTCAGGGAGGATCTAACTAAGTATACTATTATACTCAAACTATGTATATGTAAACTAATTTTTAGGTTACTTGGAGAAGGTTGGAGATCAAGCTGGTTTCTACTAGCTTGGGGTTGCAGGAGTTGTTCGAGCTTGTTGTTGCAGCTATTTTTTTACTTTTTTTTCGTACATGTAGTTGTTTCCCTTACAGTTGTAGTACTTTTTCATGGAATTCCATTTGTTAACTTGGGTTTCTTTTATATTTTCAGTTCTGAGTTGGAGTTGATTGATTTATATCTTCTCTCTCTCATCTCCATGTGTTCTCTTAGAGGGTAATGCCTCCCATTTGTGTGTTTTCTATACCATCAGTGCTAGTCGCCAACTCGGGGCCTACTGGAGGCAGGACTCCAGGGTCATTATCCCCCTTCTTACATTGTCGGCCAAAGTGGGGTACACATTGTGGGGAGGGGGTTGTGACAGAGTGGTATCAAAGACTCTGGTTGAGAGATAGGATGGATTTTGGATTTAGGCATAGTTGTGGTTGCATGGGTTGGTAGGGAAACGGTGTCATTCATGTTTATCAAGTAAGGTAAACACTAGAGATCAGCTGCGACATAGGAGTTTAGGTCCCCATATGATTGGATGTATGGACCTTTAAGTTGACAATGGCTACTAAACAATGGGATACTGGTTGTGGGATAGAGATCTATGAAAGGATCATGCATCATTCTACTTTGTGCCCATGTTTTAATGGGTAGAACTTTGGATAGGATAACCAAAAATCAATGAAAGAAAATAATTAATTATTTAATTAATATTGAGTCTTACATATTCTAGGTTTAGTAGCTTCTGACCCTTCGACAGGGGAGCTCTATTATTCGAGAGTTTAGAATCCATTTCAGGAACCTTTTACGATATGCTTCGGACCTGTTACCAGATGAGGAGGCTAGGGAGTGAAATTTTGAGGGGGATTTGCATCTAGATATCTAGTGCCAGGTCACCCCATTTATGTTGTAGACATATCATGAGGTACAAGTGAGGGTAGAGGTATTCAAGATCACTTTGGCCAGGAAAGGATCATTATGAGAGGGGAATCGTCATGATTCTTCATGAAGTAGATCTGTGATCCGGGGTTCATAGTTTTCGGGGCAGAAGAGTTTCTGTTCACCTGGGTGTAGGTCCCATCCCTTCACACCTAGTTTCTCCAGAGGCAGCAACTATCAGGCCTATGCTAAGGGATCATGCACTTGTTTTTCTTGTGGTGGTCGTGGCCATCTGCAGCGGGAGTGCCCATCCTTACAGAGCGGTCATCATGCACCAGGTGTTACGCTCTATGTTCCTCCATTGAGGTAGTTATCGCTGAGGCAAAAGTAGCCATTTTCACTATCTTTAGATTAGAAGAGAGTAGATGGGGCAGGTAGAGGATCCCCATGATTCTCCCCATCCTCATATAGAAGAGCGCATCCATGGAGGTGGTCGTCATCAGGGTCAGAGAGGCCTGAAGGTTGTCATGGACAGCTTCATGCTCTAGCGTTGCCAGCTTTGGGTGAGCCATATTTCAGCCGAGGTACCCTTTTATTGTTTTCTACCTTGGTGTATGCCTTTTTTGATTTAGGAGCGACACACTCCTTTATATCACCTACTCTTGTCCATGCTTTGGGACTTGAGGTAGAGAGGCTTCCAGTGCCCTTGACGTTGACTACGCCAGATAGAGGTCAAGCTTACTTGTTTGAAAAATGTAGAGACTATGTGCTGGTGTTGGGGCAAGACCGCTCTTGGGGAGATTTCCAATGATTTCAAATACAACCATATGATGTCATCCTCGGCATGGATTGGTTGTATTCGGTTCAGGATATCATGGATTACTTCCGGAAGAAGGTCGTTTTCTTTGGTGTGGATAAGGAACAAGTGATGTTTTTTGGTGAGTGAGATCCTCGGATGGGTCATAGGAGCATCCCATACATATCGTCCATGATGACTGAGATAATGCTGAGTTCATCAGAGGTTCAGCAGTTGTCGTTTCCTAGGGTCATAGAGGAGTAACTTGATGTCTTTCCAAAAGAGGTTGTAGAATTACCCCCTCGACGAGAGATAGAGTTTTTGATCAAGCTGTAGCTAGGAGCGTCTCCTATCTCTATGTTTCCATAATGGATGGCCTCGTCTATGTTAGAAGAACTACATATACAACTTTATGTTCTGTTAAAGTGCAGTTTTGTTCAGCCAAGTGTGTCACTGTGGGGTGCACCATTTTTTTTCGTGAAGAAGTCTGATGGTAGTTTGCGGTTGTCTGTCAATTATCATCACTTAACCAAACTAACAATAAAGAACCACTATCCTCTTCTGCGAATTGATGACATATTCGATCAACTGAAGGGTGAAAGTTGGTTCTTAAATATCGACTTGTGGTCAGGATATCATCAGATGTGTGTGAAGTATGAGGATATTACGAAAACTACTTTCCATTGTTATCATGGGCATTATGAGTTCGTTGTAATGTCATTTGGCATGACGAATGCTCTATCTGTATTCATGGGATCGATGAATGTTGTTTTCTTTGAGTTCTTGGACAAGTTTGTGGTGGTTTTCATCAACGAAATCCTTATGTACTCTACATCTAAAGAGGAGCATGCAGAGCATCTATGAGTTGTCTTGGGAGTTCTTCATCGACATCAACTGTTCAGTAAGTTGTCAAAATGTGATTTTTGGGCTCAAGAAGTCCATTTCCTGGGGCATGTTATGTCCCAGTAGGGAGTAGTTGTGGATCCATCAAAGATAGAAGCAGTTGTGTCTTGGGTAGCCCCCAAGATAGTTTCAGAGGTGTGATGTTTCCTTGGTCTTGTAGGATACTAAAGGAGGTTCGTAGCCAATTTCTCATGATTTTCAACTCCTCTGATAGTTATGACTAGGAAGGATCAGACATTCATATGGACTGATCAGTGCCAGGCAGCGTTCTTGTATCTAAAGGATAAGATAGTAAATTCTCTAGTTCTTTGACATCTAGATGAGGGAGTTCAGTTTGATGTTTTCTATGATGCGTCGCATCTAGGGGTAGGATGTGTTTTGATTCATCAGAGATCAGTTGTTTCTTATGGGTATCAGCAATTGCGTCCTCATGATCGCAACAATGCCACCCATGATCTTATGTTGGCAGCAGTGGTGTTTTCTCTGAAGTTGTTGAGACATTACCTCATTGGTGAGCGCTTTGTCGTTTTCACTGATCATAAGAGTTTGAGGTATTTTTTCTTTCATCTTGACATGAACTTATGACATCGTCGTTGGATGGAGTTCTTGAAATAATACGACTTTGAAATATCATATACACTTGGAAAGGGGAATTTTGTAGCTGCTCCACTAAGCTGAAAGTCACACAGTGATGATGTGCGTGAATCTGGTGACTCATAAGGAGTAATGGAAGAACTGTTAGAATTACATCTTGATATGGGAGAAGATGGGGGGTTGATGTTTACTTTTCTAGATGACTGTGCAGTCATACCAGTTGGAAAATTCTGAAGAGTCCCGGTTGGGGTATCTATAGGTGAATGTCTGGAGATACCGAGTTGTTTGTGGTGAGGCCCCTGAAGGTTGGTCGGAGGAAAAACAACACAAAGTGTTGTATAATGTAAGTATTTCTGTTCCCTTAGAGATGCACGAGGTGGTTATCAGAGAGTTCCATAGCTATCCTTTAGTAGTACATCCTGGCATGAAAAAGATGTACCAATCCTTGAGGAGTTAGTTTTGGTTGCCTTGGCTAAAGCATGTTGTTGCAGAGTTTGTGTCTCAATGTTTAGTATACCAATAGGTGAAGATTGAACACTATTTTCCTGGTGGTCTTCTCCAGCCATTAGAGATTCCACAGTGGAAGTGGTAGGACATCTCAATGGACTTCTTTACTAGTTTACCTAGAGCTCCTTGATGACATGATGCTATTTGGTTGGAAGTGGATCTCTTAACAGAATTGGCCCACTTCATAGCAATCAAGGAATAGATCTGAGTGGATGTTTTGTCGATGTAGTATCTAAAAGAGGTGGTGAGAACTCATGGAGTCCCTTGGATGATCATTTCTGATTGAGATCCCCATTTTACCTCAAGGGTGTGGAGAGGTCTCCAACATGCTTTCAGTTCTCAAATATGCCTTAGCACTTCTTTTCATCCTGAAACAGATGGTCGGATAGAGCGAACCATCCAGAATCTTGAAGACATGTTGTGCTCTTGTGTTCTTGATTTCAGAAGTTCATGGATGAGGCACATACCCTAGGTGGAGTTTCCTTACAATAATATTTTTCACTCCACCATTGGTATGGTGTGGTTTGAAGCCTTGTATGGTCGACCATGTAGTTCTCTGTTGTGTTAGACTGCGGTCAGAGAGTCAAAAATTCTCATATTGAAATTGGTGAAGAATACAACAGAGATGGTTCAGGTGATTCATGATAGGAAGAAGACAATGCAAGATCGTCCTAAATCATATGTCGATCAAATAAGGAGACCATTAGAGTTTAATATTGGGGATCATGTGGTTTGGAAGGTGACTCCCCATCATGGGCAGTGAAGGTTTGGCTGTGGGAGCAAGCTTTCCCCCCGTTTTGTCAGGCCTTTTGAGGTTTTATCTTATGTTGGAGTTGTGGAGTAACGAGTAGCACCTCCCCCTCTTATGAGTAAAATACATGATGTTTTCCATGTATCACAGCTCTGTAGTTATCTTCATGACGACTCTCACATCATTGATTGGGGAGAGATCGACTTTGATGATGATGCGACCTTTGAGGAGCGAACTATGGAGATCCAAGACCGCAAGGAGAAGTTCTTGGGTGATCATTTTATCCCTTTAGTTCATGTCTTGTGGCGACATGGTGGCATGGGGAGAGTACTTGGGAACGTGAGTCAAAAATGCGTTCTTAGTACCTAGAGTTGTTTGATGTTTAACTTTTTCAGGATTTGATGTAATTTTTGTGGTTATGAAACTTTCATGTTTATGAGATGGATCCATTTATTGTTTTTAGTGGCTTTCTATCTTTTTAGTGGTATCTCGACGCGTGGTTGTTCAGACACTATTTCATTTTCTCTTTAGGTAGGTTTTGGATTCTCGAGGATGAGGATGCTTTGACAGGTATCAGATGTAATGGCCCGGACCAATCCAGTCCATTACAATGTGAAAATGTGGTGTTAGAGGTGTTCTAGAAGGTCAAGGTGACTTGGGAGTGCGTTTGGGTGGACTTTTAAGGAAGATTAAAGGGAAATAGCTTTCACACGGTTAGCGCATGGTTTTCGTAAACCATGAGGCCAACTCGTGTGAGGATTGTCATGGAGGTAGTGGCTTACGCACGGTATGCGCATGGTTTGCCTAACCGTGTGGCATAGTCATGCGAGGAGTGTGTGAAGAATCATATGCTAATGCACGGTTAGCACATGGTTTGTTAAACCGTGCAGAATAACCATGCAGGCACATAATCTTAGATCCTAAAATTGTGGATCTTATTTGTTTTTCCTCTAACTGGTTCGTTTATTCTTATAAGCAGCCATAACTCGGGATTACCCTTCCTTAAAGGTAGGAGAGACTCTCCCAGGCATTTTGGAGGCGATCTAAAGGCTTCTCTTGGTGAATCGAAGCCGGTTTCTTGAGGTATGTGATCATTTGTGTTTGGTTTCATAGACCTACTTAGATCTACTTCTCCTCTTCTCTCGATTTCATAGATCTATGCCCTTTATGGGTATATCTAACTGTGTGGATTCCAAATATGTTTAGATTTGGTCTTGATCTTTCTAGGAGGATAGATCTAAGGTGGGTTTTTGGATAATCAACCTGGCTTTCTTGTACGTTCTTCGTTGTTGGGGTTTTCGTCAAAAACATTGAGGTATAGGATTTGTTGCTTATATTTCTTATACATGTAACCGTATTGTTTGCATTTTTAATCCCGCGGGGTGAAAATGGAATTGACATAATGAATATTTGAACTAGATAAATGAAATTGTTATCGACCGTATGTTTTTGCCTCATGATTTTCTAGATAGTGTGATATCTATGCTTGCTTGTTTAGCTGTTCATTCTTGATGGTAGTCGGTAAAGAACATAAACTAGAATTAATTGATAATTGTTGGATAAAGATAAAAAGGCATGAAAACGAATCTAGTTCTTGTTTTCATTTGATGTTAATCAAATTGGAATAGTAAGCATGTTTAATAATTTCTGATAACTTACCGATTTGGTTTCCCGATGTTGGAACTAAGGAATTATTAATCTGTTAATTCAAGATTGAATAAAGAGTGGTTTGTTTGATAATTCCATAGAGGGTTCTGAGTTACCCTCCTTATTGTTAAAGGGCCTTAGACCAATTTATGTGATTTTTTCTTTCCTTCTACTTGTGATGTGATGTGATCTTGTATGGGTGTTGTGATATGTGGGGGGCATAGAGGCCTTTTGGTTGTGGTAGTGGATGACACCTAGAGTGGAAAGATGCATCAGTTTATGCATGTGGGTGTCGGGGAGGACACCAAGGATGATGGAATGGGATGGATGTTGTTGTTGGTTGTTTGCTGGTTCTTTGGTTGATTATCTGCTTAATTTTCCCCACTTCTCAAGGTAGTTGGTCTTGTTTACCCTTATCCCGAAAGAGGCGAAGACATGCGGGGTATGCCACGTGCTTTCCGTCTTTATCTTCTCAAGGGGGAATGGGTCTACACTCATGCTATAGGTGGAAAATATTCGACGAGTAGTGCATCTGCACACAGTGTTGAGTCCCATTATGTTTAGTATCATAGAATACTTTTCTAGAATTCCTGGTAATATGGGAAAGTAATTCTGTGATGAATGTTTGAATAAGTTGTGTTAACCCACGGGGTTGGAGTTCACTGGAACATAATGAAAAGGTTGTAATTTTTAAAGGGAAAGTGGATTTTGGGTGTGATGCTAATGTGGTTTAATGTGGAACTATTCATTGTAAATTAATGTTTAAATAATTAATTAACGTATACTGGAACTGATAAAAAGTGAATGAGGTAATATATTAAATCTCTCTAAATGGTTGGGTGATTATAGGATACCTAGTATTAGAAGTAGCAGCCAGAGTCTGAGAGACGTTAGCTGCAATTGGTCTAAGACTAGGTTATGCCCATAGTGTGGTTGTGAGATATAATATATTTTGTACTTTTTGTGTTTCTATATTCTACTCCACCCCATTAGTAAGGACAACTGACACCCCAAGGATTCTGAGCCCTTGGGGGTGTTCTCCACAACATTCTAGTGGGAGGATGAATGGCTGACTACCCCCTTTGGCCCCACTCTATTATCATGGTAGATACCTGTGTCGTTAGGCACAATGGTTATTTTTTCCCATATATGTGTGTAGAGGGATGTAATGGCTTGCGGTTATTCCCACACATATATTCTGGAAATAGTATCCTATGGACTACTATAGGTGAAACGTGTATAGGCTGTAATGGATTGAGGTATAATACCAAACGTATGATACACGTTATGCGAGCTGTGGTGGCTCCTGGAAACTACCTGGTTTCTTTTGGTTGTGAGGATGGTTTGGTTCTTCACCCAGGTGTCTGTGGGAAAGCCTTTGTGGTTCACATTGTGCAGATTGTGGAACTTAGCCTAGGTGTCTGTGGGAAATCCTTTGGAGAGAGATGCACAAGATGTATGTCGTTGGGGAAAAGCGAAAAACTAGTGGGGAAGTAGTAGCAGGGTACCCTTGATATTTATTACTATATTCTATATTATTTTATGTGTTAATTGGTTAGATTTACCATGTTGAGGTTGGGAACTTATTATACTTGTTTAGGTGATGAGTTGGATTCACTTTTTGTTCATTGGGATTTACCATGCTTTCATTACTTTTGCAAGAGGGGCGTCAGGGAGGATCCTACTGAGTATACTATTATACTCACCCAATTTATATATAAACTTTTTTTCAAGTTACTTGTAGCATGTAGGAGATGAAACTGGATTCTACTAGCTTGGGGTTGTCGGAGCTGTTCGGGCTTGTGGTTGCTGCTATTTTTTTCTTTCTTTTGGTTACTTGTAGTTTTTTCTCTTCCAGTTATAGCACTTTTTCATGGCATTCCATTTGTGCATTTGTTTTTCTTTTATATATCCAGTAATTAGTTGGATTTGATCGGTGTCTATCTTATCTCTCTCTTTCACATGTGTTCTCTTAGAAGGTAATGCCTCCCATTTGTGTGTTTACTATACCCTCGGTGCTAGTCGCCAACCCGAGGCCTACTGGAGGCGGGACTCGGGGTCATTATCTCCCTTCTCACATTTCCGGCCCAGGAGGGGTACAATTTGTGGGGAGGGGGTCGTGACAATAATCATGTACATATATTTCTTATATTTAATTTCTAATAAGTATCTAAACATTTTATTTGGGTTGATGATTTTATCAAATAAAATAGATAAAAAACATACTCCAAAAATTGATTTTATCGTTCAAATAATGGTTATAACTAATAGTGGATAAGATGAAGGTACTTTTAGATCATAAAAAGAATGAGGTGAACTTTGGAAACCACTGGAGGAAAGATTATTTCCATTTTTTCCAATGATATTAGTCAAATACTTCTGTAATGATACAATATCCCTAATTGACTAGTGTGAGCTATGTGATTTCTTTTTTCATTTGTATTCATTTTAAATATATAGAGATATTTTTTTGTCAATGGATTTTTGTATTTATTTTTATAATAATTTTTAGATGTTACAAATCAAACTAAAACCCATCAGTATATAATTTGAGACAGGTATTATGATACCATATCATGGTTTCTGGGTGAGTATAGAAGCTACCTAAATTATTTTATGAAATGAAATTCTATCTAAAATGGTTATGTTTTTAACTGAAATTTTTTTAAATAATGATTACTTAATCTTAGTATGGATTTGATATTTTAACAGCACCATACATTCTTATACATAAGTTAATGTATAGGTTCCTTAGTATTAATTCAATGAACTTATCTATATAATCTTTTTTAGGTTTCTTATTATATTGTTTAAAACTATGAAACTAACCTATCATAGTTATTTTGTTTAATAAATAAAATATGTATTATATAATGTTTTTATTTATTCATATATTATCTCCATTTCATAACATATTCTACTATTACAGTCCCTTGGTTTTATAACAAACTGAAATAGGTATGTTGATAGAAATATAAAATGTATGGTGTAATTACCAAAAATTCATGTCACTGTAGGTTACATGTATAAATATTTATATCATGATCTTTATTAGTGGAATTTACCAACACATTGTGACTCATAGGATTTGGATCTCTAAATAGTGTTGAAATTTTATGATTTTGATCGCGATATTGAGCACGAATATTGTAGTTGTTCTTAGGATATTTTTTATCACTCACACTTAAGACAACACTTTACATCTTATCATAGTATATTATTCACATCGGATTGGTATATGTCTTTTGGGAAGATTATTTTTCATCGTTGGTTTATATTTTTATGTTTCTTTGACTTTTCATGGATATTGAAAATATTTCAAGGTTCATCAATATTATTATATATATAGTGTCTACATTTTGATGTATAGGTTATTAAATCTATATAAAATTTTACTAATATATGTACATATCATTATAGTGTTTTAGAAATAACTTTTAATAATTTTGATAATTTTTTAAGAGTGAAAACAATTTTCCATAATTATTTTTCCATCCCTAGGCATTTATGCCATCTTATACTGACTAGGAAGTGTTCTTCAAGTATTAATATTTTTTGAGATGGGAAAACCTATTATCTGGGCTTGGTTAATACATTTTAAATACAAGTTAATCATCATGGTTATGATTATGTATATAGAAAAATGAAACCAACATGTGGTTCCATTATAATGGTCGGTGTAAAAATATTATCTAATGATAACTACCTCAAGGAAGTCTAGTATCCCTGTTGGAAACGAAATTTCTACCAAGATGAGGAGAAAACTGGAAAAATTAGTGTTTTTTATCTTTTTGGATCATTAATATTCTTTCATAATGGTTACTTTTATACATTTTTATCATGATCTTTTTAATCATAGACAATAAAATTTAAAGTGTTTTATCCATTCAAGATTTATATTCAAGAAATAATATATTTTCTATAGCCTGTAAATATAAATATTCCGTAACATTCCAAGAATCTGAACTGGTGAATTATAATCAGGTGATGTCGTTTGTTCTAAATAATTATGGTGTAACATAAAAATGGGTATGAATTGTATAATCACATCCCTCTTGGGAAAACAAAGGGATTATTATATCATTAAATTATTGGTTAAATAATTCAAATGTTATAGTCCAATAATTGGAAAAGAAGAGTTTTATTCTATTCAATGATAACATCACATAATGTTAAACCCATTAAAAATTTCATTTAGTGTCACCATAATGAGATTTCAAATATTTATTTTCCAAAACGTTGGTAGTAAATTGAACCCTAATAAATCAAAGTTAACCATTGAAATATTTACCCAATGGAAGCTCTATTAGTAAAATGGACAGTAATGATGCCTTTATTATATAAAATAATTCATTTTGAACCTCTTTATTTGTGTTTTACTTCTACTAAATTGATAAATAATAGAATAGTATACTGGTGATTTGTGAAATTTTAGAATTACTTTTTTGAATTAAGAAATACCTTCTATATCCACATATTATGATACCAAGCACATAATAAAAACAACATATCCTCAAAAGGGTATCCACAAAAAAAATCACTCTGTTATTTTAAAAAAAAGATAATGTTGATAGAAAAGAAAATATATATTATTTCCTAAAACAAAAAAAAATTATATGTTGGAATTAGATAAGTTTATATTGAGAAGAGGTACCATTCCTAGGATATTTATGTTTAAAATTTTATCATTATCTGAACTATCCTGAATTATTGTAGTGGTCATGCATTGATTCAATAATTAATATTCTACATAACCCTATTTCAACTAAATTATTATTAATCAGGGAAATTATACATAAATAAAATTATATTGAATAGAAACCCTAGAAGATTATCATGGGTTATGAAATATTAAATTTCATATAAACTCCTCCAAAATTTAATGATATTAACCAGGACATATATTCCATTTAAAATAATTTTTATCCATAAAAAATATCGCCCATTTGTTGGAAATATTCTGAATTTTTTCCTCTCAAATCTTTATGAAGATGATGATGGGTAATCCAAAGCATAATATTTTTTTCTTAGGAATCATATTAATCTCTCCCAAAATTGAACATGTGAATTTTCATTCCACTTATCTGATGGTCATACCAATAATGATGTTGAGTATTGATCACTTATCAAGGATCTCAAATTATATTTTGAAATATTGATTGCCCAATTACATGTAATGGTTTATATAGAGTTAGTGATAGTGAAATTTAATAAATAATCTTCCATCAAGAAATAATTATTGTTTCACTTAATCAATCACACTAAAAAATTAATGGATCATTATATCAATAAAATAAATATGTTTAATGTTACCAATTGTAATATTTTCAGAAAATATTATTTGGAAAAATAATTCATATCAATTTTTATCCCAAAAAATATGATATGTTATTCCTTGTATCATCTCAAAGAGTGATATTCCCTATTAATAGTAAAGTGTTAGAATAATTTGGTAAAATTAATATATCTTAACCATAGGTGAAATCTTAAACATCCAATGTAAATTAAATAATTGATTAGAACAACTCATTATTCTTTTTAAAATGGTTGTTTCAATAGAATAATACTGTAAAAGAGAAGATATTTATGTTTGTAAAAAACATTATACTTTTTTATGGTAAAAATACCAAATAAATATTTTAAAAATGATTCCTTAAAATAATTATCCAAATATTCATCGAAGGATTTGAAATTTATATGGTAATAAATAAGGATAATGTCATTACATGCACTTCCCATTAAATTTGAACAAATATATATCCCAAAATTTGGTGTCTGGGTTTCTACTAACCCTCCATAATCATGGACTATATAGAGTCCAAATATAAGTTTCATTCAATCTACATTCTAACTTCATACAAATTTCAGATATTTTTCAATATAGAAAATAATCATTACACTTTATTTTATGGAGGGTTCATTTGATTTTTCATCCATTAAATGTTTAATAATTTATGTTCGTTGATATAGATAATGAATTATTCTAAAAATGGGGTTATGTTATAACATTTAATTATATTGAAATTATATTTTTAATCACATTCATAATTTTATAGTTCCTCATTCCTTCTATAAGGATAATAGGACAGATATCTAGGTGAATGGGTGCAACTGCTTGTACTCAACATAAAATATAGAGAAAAAAATCTTATGATTATAATGTTTCATTCCAATTGAATGGTATATGAATTTAATAAAACCCTTTCAAACATCCTATAAATTGTATAAATATAGGAATATTAATTTTGGGAAATATCACCTATAATTTATAATTTTATCTCAATAAAAATTGACATAATAATTCATAAATATTAATATTTACAAATAAATATAAATAATGAAGCATTGGAATAAAAATTACGGTTTATAAAAGATCACATGAAGATTGTTTCTAAAAAAATTAATTATAAATAAATATTCTATAATTGAGTCTCATCAAATACATAATTAATTCAAAAAGGTGAAGTGATTTTTTCTAGAAGACATCAATTTAAAAAAAATTGATAATATATCATGAAAATGAGATAATGAATTGAAAAATTTCTTCTGGAAACTTTTTGGAAATTTATACTTTTAAAAATAATATTTCATAATAGGGCTTGTAAAAAATATATTGGGTTCAATAATATAATTTTAATACACTTTGAAAAAATTAATTTTTTTAAAATTATTTAAATAGATCCTTAAAATACATAATGGTTTCAAAATGATCAATTGAAAACTATGGGTAATTTAATTTTATAAATAAAAAGAATAAATATATCCTTAAATGACCTAAATATTATCAAAAAAAGTGTATTATAATATATAATAATTCATTTTAAAAGGTTGGAAAACTTCTGTTTAATTTTGAATTTTCTTAAAAAAACCAACATTATAAAAAGAATAAAAAGCATCCTTTTGAAAAGAGTGGAATCTATGTATAGAGGTCACATAAGATAATAAAAAATTGGGTTTTTATTAATAAATTAAAACATTGAATTAAAAGGAAAATATGGATAAAGAGTTAGAACCATCATTAATGATGTCGAAAATAATTTTCAATAATGATATACTTTTTATGGGGATGAAATTTCTTGAAGGGGAAGATTAGATTCAAAATATTTATTTTCCTTATAGAGGAATGTGATATTTTATAAAATAATTTCATATGGTGGATGAAACTAGCCTTATATGAATGAATTTGAATACTTAACATTATAACTCAACGATGAGAGTTGAGTTAACCACAATACATACAACATTGGAATCATTAGAATCAATGTCTACTTAAATAAAAAAACATATGGATATTTATACCCCTTATGTAAAATGAATATTTTAAAATACAAAAATGGGAAATAATTACACTATCTCAATGACATCATGGTGCAAAATCTGAAAAATATTATAAGAAATTAAATTTATGACAAAGAACCTCTTACGGTAGTGGTAATGAAAGAATCAAAAGACTATTAGAGGAATACCATGAAATAAAAATAAAAATATCAAGAAATTAAATATATAAATATTAATAAAATTAAATTATGAATTAAATACAATATATAAAACAAATTATAGTGCTTAATATAGACATGTCTCAAGGATATGAAAATAGGATAATGAAACCCATAAATTGAATTTGTACTTTGTCAAACACACTCTAACCTATTGTATGAAAAACATAATTATGTTAATCACCTATTTAAGATCTATAATCAAATCTATAATGTTTCAAAATCTTTTATTATAAAAATTTATTATACATTTACTACATGGTTATGGTTTTATTCATCATCTGATGTTAGTAAATCTTATTGTATTATATATACATTATATTATCTATATTAATATCCATTCAATGATAATAATAATTTAATAATTCTTATACTATTTGTGGTAATATAATAATTAACTTATACTTTTTTTAAATGACATATTTCATTAAATAAAAGGACTAGTTATTTTCCATTAAGAATGAATTCATGTCAGCGTTTTCAGTAATTTTATGAATCAGATATTTTAATATTATAATCAATTAAATAAATAATATAATATTTCTTGAAAATCCAATAAATAATTTTTTATTATTATTTTATAATAAATTTATTACTTATAATCCCATACTTATCTAGGCTGTATTTTTTTATAATAGTTCATGCAGGTATTTATGCCATCCTAAATAGTACCGTGCTATAATTTGATGGGTTAAAATGGTTTAGAAATTGTGTATTTTAAAAAAATATAATTATAAAAAAGGAAAAAAAATTATTATTTATATTTTATTAAATTTTTAATCAAAATTTATGTTTTTTGGATGTATAATGAAATAATATGTGAAACAAAAAAACATTATTTTGTGGGGTCAGTAGTCTATATAAAGCAAGATTAACATTTTCAATTCACTATGAACAAAATGGAATGAAGATAGATTGTAATTGTTCTCTTTATAATCCTAACTATATTATATATTTCATAGTTATTATTAAATTGAAAACTTCATTCCATTGAATAGAGTCTGTGGGAAAAAATAAAAGACATTACTTCATGGAGGCAGTAGTCTGCACATATGCATGATCGACATTCTTTTGTATTTTTAATGGGATTGGAGAAATAAATAATAGATATTTAATTAATATAAGAACACACATATATAATGATTAATCTTATTTCATTATAATTCAATGGTTATAAATGTTTTATAAGAGAAATATTAATAATAAAAGCTTTGCACTTTGTAATACTCATTATGGGACCTTGAACATTATCTTGAATGTCTAAATTTAAATGAAGGGACTGTGAAAACTAATTGAGAAATAGTAATTCCAACATGATTGAATTTTCCAGAATGATAAATATTTAAAATTTATATGATAATTTTATAATTAATAAATGTGGTATGAATGTGTTGAATTGTTCCCTTATTATATGAAATGAAAAGGATCTTTTGTGAATAATCATTATTTTTAAAAAATGGAATGACATAATTCAATGGTCAATGGCTCTATAATCATTAAAGAATTTAATTTAGAGTGATATATGTTCTATAAATCATCTTATAAAAAGTTCCAGATATTTTTTAAACATTTGTAAAGCCTTTTATTACTTTTTTTTAATTTTAAGATTTAAGATATTTCCTTCTTAACCACTTTTTACCATAGTAGTTATATTTTTTAAAAAATTTAAATTATTAAAAATAAATTTTAATATTTTGTCATAATATTAGGATCCATATAGAATAATTTAGTTTTTAAATTTGTATAATATTTTCTATTAAATTAAAACATTTAGTATGTAAAAAAAATATTTATTAGAAAAATTTTCCATTACCATTAGTTATTCTCAATCTCCTGTAATATTTTTTTACCAATTAAATTATTAATCATATAATTTTCTATATATTTAAAAATCATATATATATATATCCTTATATATAATGGTTAAATTGTGTTCACTAGGTAAAAACAGAAAAATATTAATAAAAAAATTCATTGAAATTACTTTTTTCACTATTATGATTTTCAAAAAAATTCATCATTATAATTACACATTGATACAATAATATAAAATTGAGCTTATTAAATAATTATAAAAATTGTATGGAAAACGATAAATCTATTTTTTTTATAATTAATTTCTACAGGTGATGAAAACCTATTTTTAATATAAGAGAAAATATTTATAATGTGATGTATTACATAATTTTCCAAATTGTAAAAAATAGGATTCATAAATTCAACATAGTATTTGATAAATGATTTATTTTAATTTATAAATATAAATTTATATATAAAAATAGTTTCTAAAACTTTTAACTGATTATTCTATTATGATAATTTCTTATTAATGATGGCATTAACATAATTGATGTTTTCATTACTAACCTAAAAATAAATTATTCAATAAAATCGAGAACCAAAATAATCCTAGGATAATATTGACATGAATGAGATGAAACTGAAGATGATATTACAAAAAATAAAATTATAATATTTATAAATTTTTATTTTTTAAAATTTAAATATATCAATAATAATGAATTTTTTAAAATAAATACCTTTAAAAACAGTACGAGTTCTTAGTCAAATTTTATATGATTTTCAAATTTTTAATAATGTTTTTATTTAAAATAGTTTTTATAGTTCTTAATTTTTAATAAATATATTCGCCTACTCTGCCACAACTTGTTTTATATGGGTGTGGTGTGAGATTCATGTTTTCAAACATAGCAGTATCTTAAAGAGAAATATATTCTAAAATCCAATGGTTCTATATTATCCCCCTTAAGTAAAATTTTCCCTCACAATTGTTATTATAACTTAATGATTAAAGAATCTACATGGTTCACAAGAAAATGAAAATTTATTTTATACTGAGATATATACTTCATAATCATAAAGACATAGAGATTCACCATTTTTTACATAAAAAGATTGTATTTAGTTTTTTAATTTATCTTTATAATTTATACAATATATGAATCCAGATTTGGTTATAGGAATTTTGAGGGACACATCATTCATTGCTTCATTTTCCTAACATTGATTTCATTCTAGTACAATAACCAAAATACTTAAGGTAATATCTAATAAAATTAGAGTTAATGATCATACTAATATGAAATGTCAACTTTATGGTGTATTCACTAATAAAACATTTATTTCAAACCATGATAATTTCATTTCAACTATGTCACACTTGGTTCATCCTATAACTATCTTGGATAAACCTAGTTTACTTTTAGTTATGTTATCTTATTCTTATAAATATAATCCCATAAATTAATTAATATATATATATACAGAATAATTTCCAGTAAATAGGATTTGATTAAATTAATCATATTTCTCAAGAACATTTATCTGCATGTGTTATGTTAGGTACACTGATCATGCACAAGGGTGAAGACTCATTTGATACCCATCAATCCTTTTTCAAGGTGAATAACTCATAGTGAATCTCTTCCATAGGCGTATCCACCTTCCAGTTCCCAAACCATACACTAATTTTTAAAGAAAAATTAATTATCTTCTTTAGTGAATCATTGAGATGTTATAATATACATATACTTATCCCATAATATTATAATAATGGTTTTCACAAAATTATTCTTATTATAATTCAAAAAATAAGTAATCTTATCCTATGGAATAACTAAACTATAATCTAATTCCAAAAATATCAACCCAAAATAAAATATATTTTATTTTACATTATTCAAATATGATAAACACGAAAAATCATATATCATCACATAAAAACATCAGGAAATATTTTATAATCATTATGGTATAGTTATATTAGAAATATATTTTATAGAACTCAGAATATTTTCTCCATAATAAAATCACACTAGTCTACCTTATTTCTTCTCCTACGTTATACATGAAATAAAAATATATTTTACAATAATTTTAGAGTTTCATGAGATAAAAAATAAATTGATTTATTAATATAAATGAAAATATTAAAGGGAAAGGATAATTTAAACAAGGAGGTGAACTCATTAAAAAGGAAGGGAATCATTCAAAAAAATGATATATTTTTAAGAGGGAAATAATTCATTGATTAAAATTAATTGAAAAGAGGCAGTTATTTTTCGAAAATTTAAAGAAAAATTACTATGATATAAAATCATAGTTTGTAATTAACCAATCATGAAATAATTATTTGCAATATGAAAAATTATAATTCAATTTAGTGATTTGAGTTTACAAAAACCCTAATGGTTTTGTAATCTTTTTAATTAAAGGTCATTCGATGAAAGAAAATGACATATCTCTTCAAACCTGATTGATTATTTTAATATTGTAATATAAATATCTATGTATTAATCACACCATGTAAATGATATCATGGTGCACAATATGAAATGTTTCTTATGAAATTTGTATTTGATACAATTAAACCCTTACTATATTGGTAATGTAACAGTCAAATGAGAATCAAATGGAGTCCCTGAAATGAGAATTCAATTATCATGAAATGAATGATATTAATTTTTCATGAATTTAATTAGTAATTTATTAAATCGTATAAAATAAATAATAGTGACATATAACAAACATGTATCATGGAATTGAAAATATGAAAAAACCCTTAGTAATTCCATATTTAATGAAAATACTCTTACCTCATGTTAAACAAGAATAAATATCCAAGATAGTTTTATTACAATACTATTAATTTCAAAATAATTTATTAAAATTTTATTATATTTTAATATTATACATATTTTACGTAATTATGGTTTCTTTTCATCATCATATATTATTAGTTACAATTGTTTCATGTATAATTTAAGGCACATATATTGATTCTCATTATTTTATACTAACTTCCTATTTAATATATAAATTATGGTACTAGAATATATAACATATGTTGATTTATAAATCTCTTATATCATTCCATAAATTTCATATTATTGTTCCTAAAAAATAGAATCAGTGTCTTCTTATTTAGATAATTTTACTTTTAAAGATGGTATTTTATGAATATGTAAAATAGTTAATATAACCATTCCATAACTATAATACATTAATTATTTGAATAATATATTATAATAATATTTTTATTTATATTTTTATTTTCATCTATGATATATTTTTATTTAATTGTTCATTTAGGTTGTTAAACCACTCCAAATAAGACATGTTATTATTCGATGGATAAGTAAGAAAAATAATTTTTTTTTTTAAAAATATCTTACAAATTAATAAGAATGATATTATTTATATTTTTTAATGATTTTCAATAAAATATTATAATTTTTTTAAATAATAAAAACCCAGTTGAAAAAATAATAATTTTGTGGTGGTTGTTGTCCGCACAATGGACGATTAACATTTTTCCCCAATGAATATAATGGAATGAAGGGAGAATATGATTTTTTTATTTAAAACAATAATTATTTTATATATGAATAATTTTTTAAAAATTCCATTCATATAATGATTAAAGATATGTGGTTTTGTAATACAAAATATGTCACTTCATATAGCAGGTAGTCCACAAAAACAAATGATCGACATTATTTTTGTTTTTTAAAATGTATGGGAAGGAATAAATAATTATTTTTTAATTAATATAATAAAATTTAAATATATTTTTTGTATTTAATTCATTATATTACTATGGTTTCTATAGGATTGGAAGAGAAATATTGAAAATAAAAGGTTAAGGATTATGTAACACTCATGTTGGAAACTAGAACTTTCTCCTGAAAGTATCCTTGGAAATGAAGGTATTAGGCTAACTAATTAAAAATATAAGCTTTTGAACATTGTATAGGAATCTAGTAAGACAAACATTCTAGGTTTTTGTGAAGAAACTCAATAAAATAAGGTTTCCATGAATGGATTAATGTGTATTCCCTTTATGGAAGAAAATAGTATTTTTGGATTTCCATTATTTTTTAAAAAGGACATGATACTATTCATTGTTTTATTACTCCAAAATATTTAATTAATTGATTTGGGGTCATATATGGTCTATATATCCACTATATATCAATTTCATGCTTTTTTAAAGAAAGTTTCAAGCATTTTACGACTAGATGTTTATATTTTTATCATTTTGGTTTGTACCAAGGTAACTAGGTTTTATCCGAGTAATATTTATTTCATTTTAAATATATGGTTACCCTTATAACAAAATATTGATTATATATTTATAAATTTAGACTATCTTAGTCCAATTAAATTTATAAATAATATAAAACTCTTTTTTTGTATAAAATATTGAATATTACGAAACTTTGTTTGGTGGAAAAATGTTGGATTTACATAAAAGTGTTCTTAAAATCATATAGGATTTGTTTCTAATTAAATTACTGATAATATATTTTGTTATGTGATATAATTATGTGAAAATAAATACTTAAAAAATTTATGTATTTAAATAGATAATGAATTTTTAATATTGAAAAATATTTATTTAATATTACTAGTAAACCATTATCATGTTCAATAACTTTATTCATAGAAATCATACTTATATGACTAAAATTAAATTTAATGTAATACATAATATTAAAATGTATATTAAAAATTTAAAATACATTATTTTATCCGTGATTTCTATATGTGATCAAATATGATTTCAAAAGTAGAAAATAAAAAAATAATGTAAAATATAAACTAAGATTCCAAAATGTTAAAAATATGTTCAAAAAATAAAAAAAATAGTAATTTTAAAATATTTAATTTAATTTATCAATTTATAATTTTATATAAAAAATCATTAACTTTTAAGTCATTCTTCTATTTTGATAATTTCATAAATGTTTTCATTTTATAAAAAATAATATTTTTTAAATATTTCCCTAAAAAACAATTTTTAAAAAATATTCAATATTGATCCTAAATAATATTGATATTATTATTCCAAAAATTGAAATAGTTGGATCAAATTCAATTTTTTTTTATTTTTAAATTTCTTTCTTCAATTGAAAATTCAATATGTAATGAAAAACATGTTTTTTTGATTAAAATTACCATTAAAATATTAAATGTTCTTAATGAAAATTCTTATGAATTTTTAAATGGTTATTGTATTTTTATTTAATATATATTTCATTATTGTTACATTTTATTAATATCATTCATCAAATATTTAAAAAAATTTGTTCAGTATTGTCTTTGAAATATGATATCAAAAAAATAATAATTTAGAGAAAAATATATTCAAAAATATGTGGGTTTTATATATTTTATCCATCGATAAAATGTGTTTTTCCATATTATGGGTGGTATCTCATCAAAAAATATTTATTGATTTATTTTTATATTAATACGATAAATAATGATTCCAATACATGTTCTCTATGGATTGGCTGCACCCAATTTCTTTTTATTTTCCTTTCCCATTTCACCCTAGTTTTTACTTCCCTAAAATTTCATGTTACACCTATTTATCTAGTATTACCATGTGTCCATTCCTTTATTATTTCATATTTCTTTACTCCCATTAAAAGTCAAAATTAATCAAAAATTATGTGTGTCTTATTTCTTATATATATTGGATATCTATTAATATTTATACCACTTATCTCACATCTAACTATATCCATTTTCTTACACATTCCATGCCCCATTTAACTTTTATTTTTCATTAATAATCAACTAATGTGGTGTTAATTTATAAATTTTATGCTTTATTGTTTAACTCGGACTAATCCATTCATGTGGGTTTATTTAATAATAATGATACATAATATAACAATATGTGTCCTTTTATTCTTTTTTATAGGATATATAGTCACACAAAAGAACAACTATTTTATTACCGTTAGAAATTACACTTAGTTACCCCACCTCAACCATTCTAGGGTTTATTTATCCATAACATCTATGATTGATGGATTTTTTTGACAAATATTATAATAGTAAAATCCCAAATTTCATTTGGGTGGAATCATTCTATACCCCACACTACCATATTTTGTTGGGTCTATTGATGTTTTCTAAAAATTTATGATGGTGTTCACATATAAATTCATTTCACTGGTATTTAAAATCAATGGGTATGGTAATTTCACCTTCCCTATTTATATTAATTTTTATGAGATTAATTTTCTTATACATTATGGAATAACCAAAAAGTACTAGAGATCATTTTTAAAATTTTATTTTCATATCGACGCACTCCATGATTTAAATCCTTGAATAACCATAAATTATTCATTGATATTGTGACCAAGTTTAAATATGACCTAAGGAACCTCTATATACAATAATGAAATATGCACCCACAATATGTCTCATGAATACCCATATAGGGTATATATATTTTTTAATGGAAAGACACACTAAATTTATAATTTTGCATTACATTAACATAGAATATATGTTTTGAATTTTTTTAGTGGTCATATTTAATTTTCTTTTTTTGTGGTATGTTGATAAACACCTCATTTGAATGTTTTCAACAGTTGTCAAATCCTATATGTTATCATATTATTATCCTTTATTTGAGAATTCCATGTCATGGTCTTTTTCATCTTATTATTTATCATCAAGTTCACCTAAATGATCTTTTTTTTCATACCCTTATATACCATTCAATTTATTAACATTAATTAACACCGAATTGGTGTCAATATTTAATACTCATTTGGTCCAAGATATATGAAATAAAGCTATAAATAAATTTTCAGATTAACCTATAATGTCTTGATCTATATATAATATTTTTATGGATAATTAATGTGAAAAAAAACATTTCAAGATGAAAAATGAAATGTGAATCATGACTTTTATCTTATTCATGGTTTTTATGCAATTAAATCATTAATTTGAAAAAATTAATAGATAAAATAAAACATTGATAGTGATTATAGTTTCAACTCATGATCCAATAATAAATTAATCTACGTTCACCAAGTAAATATATTATTATAAATATTATATAATATATACATTAACCCTTTAAAAATATTTTTATATGATCCTGATATATACTTATCATAAAATTTTAATCACTTATACAAATCATTTAATTTTATTAAGTGGATTTTTTTCAACACATGTCATGTTTGTATATTAAAATTACACATAATTCATGGAAAAAGAAGTTCATTTTATTAATTGAAAACCATGGACTGATATACACAATTTGGAACCTCTCCATGAAATATATACTCAAATATAAATAGAAAATTTATAAAAATTGAATCACTATGAAATTGTCCCAATAAACTATCTAATTAATTTATTAATTAATGAAAAATAGTGATCTATAATTATAGGATAGTAATATTTTTAGATTTAAAACCAAATTTTATATATTATTTTTTATCCTCCTTCATTAGATTATAATTATTCTTCTGTAAATTATTCATTTTTATTTATACATTAGGTACTCTACCATTAAAATCATATAATTTTCATTGAAATTTATCAATGGTGGCTATCTGATTAAATTTTTTATTGGATCTTCAATTTCACCTCTTCATCTTGAACCATAACCTATGCATAGTGTTCTAATAACATAGTGTATTATAAATATTCTTCCACTTAAACATGATCTAATGATCAGGATTCTCCCTATTCATAAAAAAAATACCATTTTATTTTCATCAAAATAAAGTGTGTGATATTCAATTCCATAAACATCCAAAGATATAAATAGTCAGGTAATGGATTATTGAAGGTCAATGAATAAACCTAGATATCCATATATCCCTTGGTGCATTTCCCCAAGCATTATAGGATTCCAATTTTTATAAAGAAATATGCCCATATAGTAGGTTATGATCACCTAAATAGAATGCCTATCAAATAATAAACAAAAAAATACATAAACCACTAAAATATATAATATGGAATAATTGGGATATTGTATATATAGTTGAAAAAATAACCATAAAATATCATATTGATAACCTAAAACAATCTTATATTCACATTGAAAATAATGATCACCACTTCAGTTTGATCATGTATAAGATAATATAAAATGGATAAATAAAAGGATTATAAACTATAAAACTACTCAAGAACATTTATCTTTACTACCCATGTCTCTATGTGAATCAATAAAATCAATAAATGGAAATTTTTTATTTTTCCTTACCTGTACCCTAGATAGTGAAGTTTTCACATCAACCAAGGTGTGTGTTTCTAGTGTGAGTAAAAAATCAAGTAAGGAACCACCCATGAGATCTTAACATAAAATCAATTAATATAAGTGTGTAAATTTACATCATAAAAAATATATATTTCAAAAATTCATCCAAGTAATTTTAACAATAACATACCAAGCCACAAAAATCCCTTATCATTATAATATTGTCCACTATTAGTAGAATTGGTTTTTCTGTACCATTGAATTACAACGATACATCATATTGTGAAAAATTTTAATTTTTAAATACCAAGGACAAGGATAAAATATAAGTATTGATACTGGAACAATAGAACTTAGTATTTATGAATTTTTCATTTCATTAATGGTAATGACCCTCATAGTAACACTAAGAATTTGTTTCAATGGAAATGTGAATATAAATCATGATAAAAATTAGCATAACCAACTCTAAAGGAGTTTCTATGGAATATAATTATTCAAATGAAAATTCAGAAGAATAATTCATAATATGAATATAATATAAATTGTGAAAATTTCCTAATTTATCCAATATCTCAAAACATAAAATGAAAAGACAATAATCCATATCAGAATTCCCAAAATAAATCACTCAAAATAGAAACTTTTATAATAAATAATGTCATTGAATCATAAAGACATATGATATTTAAACCCTATTTATCTCTTGTAATATCTCAACACCCAAGGATTGAAATATTGTCTAACATGGATTTATTTATCAATAATTTATTCCATTAGGATAACTCTATATTATACTATCACAACATACGACCCACTTCTTTCATTAAATTATCTTAACCCTCTCCCTTGAAGAAATCCACCACTCATACATATGTTCTAATAATCTCCCCTCCCAGTATCCATTTTCAAGCTTATGCATCCCTCTTGGTACATAATAAATAATTGAAAATAATGAAATCATATAATCTCCCAATCACATGCAAGTTGGTTTCAATTTAGAAGAGCAGGTTTAAAATAATTTTCAGTATTGTTTCGACATTAGAGTGACCAAACCCACTCCTTGAAAAACTAGAAATAATGATCTCCCCTAAAAAATTGTATACATAAAAATTAATATACACCAATATAATGATAGGTTAATAATGTGGATCACTAACCTTTAGACTCAAGGAAAAAACCCATTGAAATGTATATTAAATTTTTTCCTCTATACCCTAAAATCAATGAATCTGGCATAATCCCTATATATTGCCAATTTTATAGTTGGTGTGTGAGAATAAAATAGTAATAAAAAGAGATATTGATTCTATAGAGGGGTTATATTATTTTATGGACACAAAATTTAGTTAGAGAGGATAAAAATTTTCAATAAAAAAGGTTATATGTGTTAATTGTGTGATTTAGCTGAATAAAGAAACGTGACTTGGTTGAGATGGTTTACCAAGGGGGATATGTAACATTATTTAAATAAAATTTGAAGATAATTATTAAAATGTCTCAATGGTATTATAGTTCACATATCATAGATTACCAAATATGCTTATATAAGGTTGGTCAAAACAAACTAACCATCCATTGTAGACCCATAGACCTAATATTTGGTCACTTAGGGGTATTACCACCCTTGTATACATTTCTATGTAACTAGGTATTAGGTGGAACATGTTACTCTATTTTTAAAATGGTCCCCATATATTGAACTGATGATCCTACTCAATAATACAAAAATTAACCCATATAAAATTAGACAAATTAAAATGATAAAAATAATTTGTAATTTTACAAAAAATATATTAGGGTCATTAAATGACTGGGTAGGTGGCCAATATAATTTATCTACAAAAAAATATTTTATGTTACAATAGTAAAAATATTTAAAAAATATATCTCATATATCCTCTAGGGTTCCACGAGGCCCTACTTCTCTATGTATTCCAAGTCCAATGAAACTATTTTATATAATACTATATTAATTAATAAGATTATTACATTAGTTTCCTTAGTTTGATTGATATCAACTTTTTTTTCCTAATGAAAATGGAGAAATATTTATTTGAATAATTTCTAGGTTTTATAATTATAAAATGTATGATTAAATCCTTATGATCTTATAAAACATCTTATTTTTTAGGTTGAAAGAATTTAAGAATTACTATTGATCCCACTTTGTCTGTGTTTGTATTTATCAACAATGTTATTAAATCAATGTAATTTAAAATGAATTTGGATTTCAATGTGGTATTAAAGGATAAATATATATAAGAATATTATATTAGATTTTAGAAGTATAGACACAAGAATATTAAATAAAAAATGTCATTCCCCAGTATTGTATTGTATTATATTGGGTGCATAGTGATTGAAACAAATATTTTTCATTATTTTGTTATTTTTTTTTAATTTTTTACCTTGGAATCATTATTCAATATATATACATTAAAGGAAGTAGTAATTTATGTTTTGATTTAAATAATTAATTTAATAGGAACATTGGATATCATTGTGATAAATATAGAGACAATAAGAGAGGTAGAGAGGATCAGGAAGAATAAAATATTATGTAAACAATAACTTGTATGGAGAATGAAGTTCAAAATAAATGAGGAAAAGTGGGGGAGAGAACATGGATATTGAATGTGAAAATCCAATCCATATTTGTATATGAAATTGGGGAAAAAAATACTATCTTGGGAATTAAAAATAGTGAGATTCTATGAACAAGTGGATTTTGAAAGGAATTTTGGATCGATTGGTTCTCTTATTTGAAATTGAAATCTAGGTTTTTCCCTTGATGTTATTATTATTTCCTATATGTGATTTGTTCTATAAGAAAGGAACTTAGATTACCACACTATAGAAAAATTTTGGTGGTAATTTCATTTGAAGTGTTTTTATTATGAAAAATGATAAATATTTATCATGCATTGTATGTTTCTATCTAGAATGAATAAATTTGAGTATAATTATAGTATTTATCAATAGCTAACAGTGGACTATTGTGTATCCGTTGTTACAAATTTGATAAATCCCTTATAAATAAAGGAGTTGTTACTAATAAAATGTATACCCATAAAATATGATGAGCTTCACACTATATAGTTACATTTATTATATAGAAAAATAAAATGTATGAAAATGATTGATAAGTAATATCCAATGTGTTGGACCATTAGAGAATGGATCCAAATTATTTAAGTAAAATTAGACCAAAAAAGGTCTCATAAAATCATGTTACTATTTTTAGGTATTCCAAAAAACCCTCTTTTGGATATTTCATTGGTTGGGATTAATTTGTAGTTAAAATGGTGAAAAATATATAATTTTTGTATTTTTTTAGGCTATAACATGGTTGGAACATAGTTGGTCCATGGTTTTCCAAACCATTCACCATGCTACATATAAATGGACAAAATTGTACATTGGTCTTCACACGGCATGTTTATGGTTTAACCCACCATGTGTCATCTCTGGAGAAACCATGCATCCCATTTATATTAGGCACCTATATTGTTCATGTTCTGACTAAACTATTTTCCTCTTCCAAGGAAATAGTGTAGATGAATTTTTCTTTAATCCCATTTTTGATTAAAAATTCACAAACCCCCCACCCATTTAGGTCCCTGAAATACCTCCTTCAACCCTAATTGTTTTCTACCATTGATGGAGCACCTAATAATAATTTTTAGTCCCTCATATCCCTCATATAATCTATATGAATATTCCTGAATGGAAACTAATCATCTCATGGTATGTTTCCCCATTTTATTTTTATCATCCCATAGTCTATCATCTTCGTTGTAGGGTTCATTGGGTCCCCATATAGATTTAGGGATCTAATAACCTTAATTATGGGAACCTAATCCTAGTTCTTATTCTATTTTTCATGATTGTCATTCTTCATGCACAAATCACCATCAAGGTTTTGTTTCACGAGAACTGTTGGTTTCAATAGGTTTTTCTATTACGATGCGTTATTCATTTAAACACTAAATTATTATTTTAAATTCAATTTATTATTTAATTTCATTTACATTATCAATAATAAATTTAATTCAAATATTTGATTAAAATCATAATTCCATAAAATTTGGGATTTCTAAAAATGAACTAGTTTTTTGAATGAAATTGGGAAACTTCCAATTCCATTAAATTTTGGTGTGCTTATGGGAATTTTTGAAATTTAAATTATTTAATTTTAATTACGTTTTTTAGGGATATTGATTCAATTAAATGGGTGGATTTAATTGATGAAAATTGATATTATGGGATTCATTTGAAAATTAAATATTTTAAATATTTTGGGAATGTGGATTGTGAAATTCCATGAATTGGTTTCAAATCACTATTTTTGAAAAATGTAATAAAAAGTTTTTTCATATATACCTTATTTTTTTATCTTGGTGAAAAGACATATTATTTTTTAAAATCCTATTATGGGTTTTAAAGGAAAAATTAGTATATTTTATATGGGGAATGGGTTTTAATTTTATTTTAAGAAGTCTTAAAAAGAAATAGATCACCATTTTTGGGTACGTGAGGACATGCTAGCCTTGGGTAGATTGTGATTCATTTTGGGAGGAACATTGTGACATATGCCTCACTATAACATCATTTAATTACATCACATCCCTTAGGTGATGGCGCTAAGTACCCTTTGCGATACGCCCAAAAAGACGTCTGTACATATTTGACATTTCACAATGTCTAGTCTATGTAACCTCTAACTATCATAACTTTTAGTCACATGACTATGTTTATCACTTGTTTGTATTTAAAATTTATTTATTCCATTATTGTAAACTTATTTACTTTCCTTTGTAATTTATATAAAATATTTTATCTAATATTTTTTATTTTAACCATTTGGTGAAAACCTCCAATTGTGTAAAGATCATTTCATTTAAATAAAATTATATCATTTGAAATGTATTTCTATCATTTAATAATTAAATTGTGAGTTTCTAATGTATTTCCATTTTTTAATTGTAAAGCCTGCTTTTTTTAATATGATTTCGAAATTCAAAACTGATTTATTTTAAATTGAAAGCACTTTGTCTATTAATTTTATATTAGCTTCTGTTATGGAATCTTTTGGTGAAATACAATTGTGATTTGGCTCACACCCTACAGATGACTTCATGTATTTTTAGATTATCTCTAACCAGGTTTGTATAAGGGAATGTGATCACATGGAGGTTGTCCTAGGTTTTGGGTCGAGCACATGGTGAGTTGCATCTGAGTTGGGACTTGGGAGGTTATCTCCTTTTCTCGTACTTGAATTTGGTACTTGGGCTTGTTTATGACCCTTTCTCTACCGGTTCATTAATCCAATTTTAGTTTCCTTTGATATTCATATTCTCTTATTAATTTTTTTTCATTGTTTGAGGAAAATCATTACATATTACAATTTTTTTCATTATAGGTGCTAGTCACCAACCCATAGAGATCGGGAATGCACTTCAAGATATGTTAGAAATGGATTTATTATCTAGTTACCAGGGTACCCAGGAAGGTTTGTGAAAAAGTGGTATCAGTGGTCCTACTAAATCATTTCCATGAATTCGTTATGATTTTGTGAATTATTTTCAGAATATAGGAGGTATTTTCATTTGTTTTTATGGGTAAGTCTCACTATAAATAAAATTGAGTAACTAATGGTGGTTAGTGAATGACTTTTTATGGATTAATTATAGTATTTTCACTATTTTTATTTGGATCGAATGAAATAAAAATCTTATTATTCCATCCGCTAATATTAATTTACCTTGTTTCTCTGTTTAAGTTTTCATATGATGTCGATTTTTTTTGCCTGCTGATGTTTTTTAGAATCATACCTCCAAGAAGATGTCTGAATCATATCTAGGAGTAAGCTGTTTCTCCACCTCAATGAGAAAATCCTATTTTAGATCCAAACCAGGAAGTGGTGATTATGTACACTATCCAATATTAGGGACGAGAACCACCTCTAGTTCATATTCAGTCTCCATCTATGGAACATCATAGGGATGTTCTCAAAAACAAATATCAAGAGTCCCTTCACCATAGTCCAAAATCATTCTTGGGATCGAATGATCCTCAAGAGGCTGAGGTGTGGCTGAGAAGAATGGTTCATTTTTAGGGTCTTTTGTAAGATCAAAATCAAATATGTAGATACTAAATAAAAAGAGGGAATGATTTTTTGGAATAAAAAAATTATAGGGATTGTATTAAAAATTATGAAAATATATGTTTAACTATGTTAAACATGATGAATTCAAAAATCATATTTAGACATTAACTATGAAACTCTCTTGCATAGGATCCGAAAATATGGATCTAGAAAAGAAACATAACTAATGTTTATATAGGGAATAATAATACCATAAAATATAACAAATATTATTTATCAGAGTATACAGGAATAAAAAAGAATAAGAATGTTATACTTTCATTCATTAAAAAAAATATTTCATAATAAAAAACATGTATCTAAAACACGTAAATAAGTATGAAATATTGTAACCCAAAGTGATGGGTATCCCATAACCTTGGATAAAGGTCCCCCAATTTATAGTTTCATGAAAGACAATCTAACCCTCACTAGGGTAAGCCCCCGGTAAAAATATTGGAATATTTTTGGATTTCTCCACAAGAACTTGAACATTATGTTACTCCACACCTAAGTCTCCATATCCACATAAGTCCTCCATCATTAAGGTAGTTGGAAGCTTTGTCTTCTAATCCCCATATTTCATCGAATGTACACAACATTAATCCGAGTTGCACTACGTTGAACATGTTTTTCACGATAAAACTAGTTATTCATAGTTTGAAAATAGCATGATAGTCTCCCTCTCTATAAGTAACATCATATCTTTACATAATTTGTGTTCATTAATGTGTGTAGATATCTCTTCATTTTTCAAATAATTTTTGGTATTTATAGGAAAAGATTCCAACATTTATCTCATCCCCCAAAATTCATATTTTTTAATTTATTTCGGAGGGACCTAGACACATTTCTCTCATCCAATAGTTAGTTTGAAACAGATTGTACAACATCATTTCATGTAAGAAAATCATGTATAAAAAAATAGAACATGTAAGAAAAATCATTTAATGTTAAAGAAACATTTGTAAACTAGGATCCGATAATGTTGGAAAAATAACATAAATACAATATATAACATGAAAAAGATGAATAATCAGATACTTAATATATTGGAAATTTAGAGTCTGAATTATGAGAATTTTGAGTTTGAATTAAGAGGATTTTAGAGGCTGAATTTTGAGGCATTTTGAGTCTGAACACTAAGGAATCCAGAGACTGAATTATCTAGAATGTAGATTCTAAATTCTAAGTTATTATGAGTCTTAATTTTATGGAATTAAGAGTATGAATTTAAGGATTTTAGAGTTTTAATTTTAGAGAATTCATTATCTAGATTTCTGAAAATTTGAGTCTAAATTTCAGAGAATTGGGGGTCTAAATTTCAGAAAATTCAGACTCTGAATTTCGAAGAATTAAGATGGAAAATCCTACTTCAGTAAACGTAGTGGTGTGTGTCGTGTCATTTATATAGAACGGGAATTAAGATCTATCAGAGTTAGACCTTCTTATCCAGGTTTGTAGAAAGTGATATTGGTGTTTTACATTGGTATATGGTAAACATATTTGGGCAGTGACCTCCCTCGAGTATTCATCGAGTCTATGAATGTGTTTCCTTCTAACTTATATGGGTTACCACAAGTAAGGGAGGCTATATTTTATGTTGACCTAATTCCTTGTACTAAACCAGTATATATACCCTCTTACCATATGAAACTAGATAAACTGATATATTGGAAGACTAAATAAGATAATATTTATTAAAAAGGTTTTATTCACCTCTGTGTCTCACCATGGGTAGTTCCAGATATCTTTGATAAGAAGGATGATGTATCACTGCCCTTTTACGATAAATTTTGAAAGTTAAATCAACTTAGGATGAAGAACAAGTATCTGTATCTCAAGATTATGATATATTTGTTTAGCTTAAAGGGTATATGTGGTTATTAAAAATCATCATTTGGTATGGAGACCATCTGTTTAGGATAATAGAATCTGAAATTCATAAAACCTCCTTTCAAAGAAGTTATGATCACTATAAGTACCTTGTTATTCCCTATTGTATAACCAATGTTGATGTAGTCATAATGGATTTTATGAACAAGATTTTTCATTAATATCTTGATACCTTCATGGTAGTTTTTTAGATGACATCTTTATTTACTTTATGTCCAAGGATGATCCTATAAATAATATGAGAAGAGTTATGTGTTTTTTAGAAATCACTATATTTATGAAAATCTTTCAAAATGTGATTTTTGGATTTGTAAAGTAATGTTATTGGGACACACATTGTCAGAACAGGGAATATCAGTAAATCATGAGAAGGTGAAGGCTTTCGTGACATGGGAGAAACAAAAATATTTCTTTTAGATTTAGATATTCTTTGGTTTTGCAGGTTATTATCTCTAATTTTTTAATTACTTATCATGGTTGAGATATCTGATGAGTAATATAACATGGAAAGGAGTATATTTTTCTTTGAATGAAAAATTTTAGAGTTATTTTGATGATCTCATTTGCCTATCTGAAAACTAAACTATTTTTGACTCTATAAAATGCCGTGAGGGATATGATATCTGTTGCGGTGCATTAGGTTAAGGATTGGGTTGTGTTATTATAGAGTGTGACCTTTTCGTTGCCTTTGGATCTAAACATCATTGGCCCCATGTTAAGAATTATCCATCACATGAACTCAAATTTTTATCTTTTATGCACACACTTAAGAGTGGGTGCAATTGGCTTTATAGATAATGGTTTACATTGTTTTTAGGACACAATAGAATGAGTTATATATTATCTCAAAAACATTTAAATATATTATAGAGTCTTTCAGTGAAATAATAGTAGAAACTCAATAATGAAATCAACTCTACTCCAAGTAAGGGGATTGTCATTATCATTTCTTTGATCAAGAAACATCTAAAACATGAATTAAAATAATCATCAAAATTGTGGAACCGGATGGCTCTCTTTGTACAATTGTATATTGGAGTCTATCAATTGGGGTTTGAGGTTTCCTTGGAAAGTGCTCAGTTGAAATCCATTCTTCTCAAATTGATTCTTCAAGAAAATCAACATAATGGTGAAATTTATAGCATTAGAGACTATCTTTATTATGGGAGATAGTTTCCCAATGGTCGTTCTCCTAATAAGGCATTATATTCTATCTGAATCGTTTAGTGGTATCGTCTTCCATAAGGAATGTTGTTATGGGAGGATTATTATAATTCTCATTGTGAAATTCACCTAGGATCTCCAAAGAAATTATATGACATATCAGGGACATTCTTGTGGCATGGAATGGGACATGTCATTGCTATGTTTGTTTCTCATTGTTGTGCAATCTAAAAAGTCATGGTCAAGCCCTGGAAACATTCTGATTTTCTATAGCCACATCCAATCCTGACATTGATGTGGGATGATATCTCAATGGTAATTTTGGTTGGGTTTCCACATACCGAGAGGAATAATTATGTGATATTTGTTGTCATCGATAAACTAATTAAATTAGATCACTTATTACAGATTCAAGACAGATCCAATTTTGATAAGTTGGGAAATTTCTATGTGAAAGAGATTGTGTGTTTCAATAGAGATCCATTTCCTATAGTATCTGATAGGGATCCTCAGTTCACATATAGTTTTTTAGATGAATTCTAGAGGCACTAGGATCTCACATGAGCTTCAGTTCAACATACTATCTTCAAGCGTATGTTCATATATAAATCAGTATACATATTTTTAGTGACATGCTCTGTTCTTTTTTCCCTACTTTTTAGGGGAGTGGGATGATAATTTAGTTTGGGTTGAGTTTTCTTATAATAATAGTTACATGTTCGCGATCATAATTGATCCTTTCTAGGAATTTTATGGAGGTACCTATAAATCAATGTTATATTGGTTGAATATTGGTGAATGTTCATTGGTTGGACTAAGTTTGTTAAAAAATACTATAGAAATATTTATTTGAATCATCATAGAGTTTTGATGGAACGTTGATGATATAAATATTATGATGTTTATCATCGTAGACATTTTGAGTTAATAGTTGGTGTCTATGTGTTCTTCAAATTTTCACCTTGGATTGGTCATCGACAACATGTGAGGCAAGTGAAGATTTATCATCATTTTGTGGGACCTTCCATGGTTGTTGAAAATGTGGGAAACATTTTATATCAGTTATTAAAGCCACCACAATTGATGCTGATACATAACAGATTCCATGTGTCTCAACAGTGAAAATATTTATCAAATCCATATCACATTTTTAGTGGGTTTGATATTGATGTGGAACAAGATATATCCATGATTGAATTGATAGTCACGATAGTTGACACAGAAACCATGGTAATACCTAGTAGGACGATACATTTGTTGTGTGTTCTATTGAATCATGGTTTTGTTAATCACGTGATATGGGAGATGGATTAGATAATGAGAGAGAAGTGGATTCATATTTTTGACATGGAATCTTCGTCTTAAGATTCATGGGGACAGAAAGTTTATATGATGGGGTGGTGTAACAACTAGTTACTATTTTTATGTATTACTAAACCCCTATTTTAGATACACAATTGGTTGGGTATTTTTTGAGGTAAAATCTCCAAAAATTCCAAAACATGTAGAAGTTTCTAGGCTTTTGGATGGTTGGTGAGTGATTGTGGCATGGTATACCAAATTATGCACCCTTTAACATCAAAATGGAATGAATGGATAGTTTTTTACACATGGCTGGCACAAAGATTAAAAAACTGTGAGCCCCTATAGAGAAACAATGTAGCCCATTTATAATAGTCACATGGCTTGTGCAATGTTTGGTAAAATTGTACACCTTTACCTAGAATACCATTTATAAAAGTTTTTTATTAATTATATCGTTGATTAAAAATTCAGGATCTCCAATTTTGGTCCCTAATAGAAGTTCATTGACCAAAATAATTTTCTCCCACACATGGAATTCCTATGATTCATTTTTGGTCCCACAAATCCCTCCTAACATGTTATTATTATCCTGGAATATAGAGAAAAATTTAGACAAATCAAACTCATGGTGAGGGACGTTGTCTCAATATCCATTCATTGACGAATACATTACATTTACGAACCTAATTTTACATATATTATATTCATACGTCCACATTAATACGTAATTCTATGAATAATTCATATTTCAGGTAATTTTACATTTAAAATTGAATTATTTCATCCTATGGGGTTCTACGTTAATTTTACCATGTAGTAAGGGATTTCCTAACTCAATTTCCATTTAATGGGATGGACTTTTATGTCCTTGGTTATATTATGAAAATAATATGTTTAAAATGGACTCCTGATATATAATTATGTATTTCAATTTATTTTTTGTAATCATAAATTTCCACACATAATTATTTCAATGATTTATCATCACTCTAATGATACTATCTATTAATGGGGTTTTGAGGTATCACATATATTTCAATGAGATATCTTACATTTTAACCACTATGTTTTGGTATAGGGTGTATATAATGACCATTAACGTATATTATAATTATTATAATTATATTTTTTTTATTTTACGTATCCTTTTTATGATATCTCTTTGATGGGGTTTATAGTTACAATGTTATCAAAGCAGTAATGGATTATGCACACAATATGACATTATTGAGACGTTTGTTATGTTATAAATCTATCTTCTTGTATGAGGTGTGTATACACATATTTTTTCATGATATGTATTGAATGTAGTTATTATCATGATATTTTACATTTCATTTAATTATATTCTATCATTCACCATATGATTCAAATATTTCATGGTGGAATGTATCACTTTGGAAATTTTAAAGGTTATTTTCCTCAAACATAATTTTAGTAATATTTTTGTGGAATTTCTATTAATCAAAATCAACATACCTTGTTGTTACTTATACTCAATTGGGAATATTTTTTATATTAACCATCCTCGTTATTTTAGGGATGGATTGTCATTATTATAGGTTTATTATTATAGAATTTGTTTCTTTATCACAGTCTAGCTATGTTTCGATGAAATTGTAATGGAACACATTTCCTTTCAATAAGTTAACAACATTTCATAGATATTTTTTTTCAATGAATTTATTTATCTTGATTTAGAAATTTCTTAATGAGATTATTTTTCAATCCCTTTATTTTCCATTGGTTATCCTAGTATTAAATATATATTTTTGTAACCAATTTCTTTTCCACTAGTTAATAATATTTCAAACATATTATTTTTGGAACCCATTTCATTTCAATGGGTTTATCATGTTTCAAAGAGATTTTTGTTTATCCAATTTATTATATAAGTGTTAATAAAATTTAGATGATATTTTTATAGAACTTATTTAATTTCTATAGTTTATTCATATTTCATTAAAATTATTTTGGATCACATTTTATTTCCACAGGTTAATCAAGTTCCAAATAGATTATTTTGGAAGCCATTTAATTTCCAAGGTTTCATCATGCTTCAAAAATTTTATTTTGTAACCCATTTGATTTCTCGGGGTTACTCATGTTTCAGTGAGATGGTTTTGGAACCAATTTATTTTCAAGGATTAATCATGTTTCAAAGTGGTTATTTTAGAACCCATTTCATTTTAATGGTTTAATCATGTTTCCAATAGATTCTTTTGTAATCCATTTCTTTTTTACGTGTTAATAATGTTTCCAAGAGATTATTTTTGGACCTATTTATTTTCTAGGGGATAATCATGTCTCAAAGTGATTTTTTGATACCATTTCTTATCTATGGATTAATAATGTGTAAATGAGATTCCTTTAAAACCCATTTCTTTTATAAGGGATGTTTATGTTTCAATGATATTATTATGGAACACATTTATTATCAATTGATTAATCATGTGTCAAATGGATTTTAATTTAACATATTACCTTCAATCTGTTAATCATATTTTTAAAACAATAAAGGTGGTTCGAATGAGTATTGATGGATTATCAATGTATTAGTTTCATGGACATTATACAAGATGTGTGTGCCCAGATATTGTCGGGTGAGCCTATTATAGCTTGTAAGATCTGTGAACTAATATAGTTCTATGATGTATTGGGTACTATGGATACAAAAGTATTTGATATTAGTTATTTCATTTGTAAGGGTTTTGTAAGGGTTCTATATGGGATCAATGAGATGATGTTCAAGGACACCAATATGATTTCCTTATTATTTATATGTGTTTATAATGTATTTAATGATGGAGAATGATATCATTGGGCACATGATTATTTATTAAAGTAACTATTTTAAATACTGTGTTTAAATTTGTCACTATCAAGGTATTTATGGTTATGAATAATCATACACAATACTCATGAATATCGAATATGTAATCATACCCTTATTTTTTTCTTATGTTCACTGATAAAATTCAATTGGTAATGCTTATGTTTTTCCATACTTAGAATCTTAGATCACCCTTCATATGTTTATTTTCCCCTACATTTGAAGAATAATGATGAACCACTTATGACTATAAAGTATTTCACTTGAATAATTTAAATAAAGTAATGTGAAATAATAAATGATCAATATAATAGTAGATGATTTTCAATATTATGAACTAGGTTTTTATGAATCTAAGTTGATGTGAATTGTTTAGGTAGGATTTTCTACTAAATCATCTAAAACTATAAAACCAAAAGGTTCTTCAGAATGTATTTGACCTAGGTTTTCCTTTTGATATTGTATGTTTTGATGGAAAAAACTAGGTCAGAATTACCAATATCATAGCTCGAAATTTAATGTTATGGATGTCAACTCACGGTCTTGGAGTGTGGGTCCAGGGATGTTATAGTCAGTTTCAAAGGTAGGGTTAGATAAATTAAGATATTATGATAGTTTCATGTGAGATTATATTAATAGTTATGAATACCTGAATAATAATATAATATTATGTGTGATCAGAAGTCCAAATTATTATACACCCTATATAGGTTTTACATTATGATATCTTAATGTTAATTTTGGAGCTATTTTTTGGATGATCAATTTTTTAATTACTGTGATGAAGATGATGTTTATTTGGGAGGAATTAGATGCCATGTTTTAACGAATTGATGTAGAACTCATATTTTCATTGACAACCCATCACATCTAAAATTGTGGTAGGGATTGAACACATTACCAAAGGACTATAAGGGTTTAGCACGCTTCCATTATCTTTCAATATGTCTGAGTGATCATTATATTTTTTTGGTAAATATTATATTAGAATAACATGGTATTTAATTTTTTTAATAATTTTTTATTTATATTGAAATAGTATATAATAAAATCCTTTTAATATTTGGGTTCAATTCATAGTCTAGAAAATATTTATGAATTTTAAGGATAGTTATTTATTGAATAATTTATTTTGAACATTGGGTGTTTAAATTGAATTCTGAATAGTATTATATAAATTGGTGGATTTTTCATTTTTGTAATTATATTACCATGCGACATCTATTTTGGGTTTTCCTAATTGTAAATGATAGGATGAATATCTTGTAATAACATTTATAAATATGTGTTCTTTTAAATTTTACTTTTGAGATTAAGGTGTGAAAAAATACTCTTGAATACTCATTGATAAGAGAAAAATATTAGATTATGGTAACTAATGTAGTTCAATATTCTTCTAGGTATATTTACATATGATTTTCCTGTATACTATTAAATCATTCTTCAAATTATGGAAATTAATATTGAAATAAAATTTTGTCCTATTACCATATTTTTTTATAATATCAATAGATTTTTCAAAACCTCTTTGTTTTGTGTGTTTGACATAATTTACATCCACTTTACCATGTTCTATATCACTCTCTATTTTTTCATGGTAATACGTGTTACATTAAAAACCAATCTATTATTTTTACAAAAATATTCTCCATTTGTTGAATAATTGTAATATATAACATCTGAGGACAATTATGTATCCATATTTACCAATTTAAAATTATTATTTGTGAACCCCTTTTACAATGTGTGTTTCAAAAAAGTAATTATAAAATTTTTAATCCATTGATATCCATACAAATTTTAGGGTTTGGATCTATTTTAAAGGGGGTGGGATGTAATATACTGATATTATAATAAATATATTTTTTTTAAATTTAAATTAAATTCTTTGAGATATTGTGTTATATGAAATATGAATTTTATCATTAAATTTGTGAAACAACATGTGAATTGTTCATTTCATGTAACATTGATTTTCATTGTTAACTTCTGTTAAAGGGAAGGATGACTCATACAGGACAACAATATACTATTAATAATTCTCATTTAACATCATACTAATAACATATCCTTTAGAATGGTGTGAATTAATATAATTTAATAGATTATGAATATATGGATTACACGTGTTTTTATAAAGAATAATGTATGGACTATAAAATTACAAATGAAAAAAAATTAGTATAAAGGATGTGTTTCTATGAAAAAATATTTTTTGGAAAATAATGGAGGTTTATCATAATTAATTAAATTATAAATTATTATGGAAATATAAAAATGAAATCTATAAGGTATATATTTGATGAATTTTTTTATAATTCATCTAATAATTCTTACATAGTTAGGATGAGAATAAATCCATATTTATGAATAATAAGATTCATATTTTAAAAATTTAGTTTTATCGCCTTTTCATGGTGCAATGATTCAAAATATAATTATTGAAATACAAATAATTAATTTTTGATAAAATAAAATTGATTTTTGGAATAGTAATATCAAAAATTACATTTGTGTTCTTTTTGTATTTTCAAGAGAATTTTCATATTCTGATGAAAAGTTAATGACACCAATTTTTAATAGAAAACTTCTTTTTCATATAGATATTTTATATTGTTAAATTATAATTTTAAATTTTTTTAATGTATATTTAGATAATTTTTATACCATTTCAAACAATTTATTCAATTGGAATCAATTTCACATTTGATTTACATATTAAAAAAAGAAAAAAATTGAACGGGTTCCTGTATAAACAATGCCTTGTCTTCATGTTTGTTGGAATAATATTAAATTAATGACAATCCCTTCTGTGATAGAAATTTGAAAACTTTTATTAAATATATGAAATTAAAATAATTTATAATTTCTAGTCTTTTCATAATTGTTTTTGACAAAAAATATTAGTAAATATAATTAAAATTAATTATAGTAGTTAAGGGTAAATGGGATTACATTGTGGTCAAATATTAATCATAATGGGGAATGACGTAGAGACAATCAGGAACAATTATTATGGACATTATTCCACCATATACCTCACTTGGATGGAATTTGGTTCATTATTGGGGGAACATTATGTAATATATACCTTCCAATATATTTTACCTTTTTATATTTACAATAATTTCATTGTCCCTCCACTATAAAAAGAAACACACCCACCTCCACTATTCCCACAACTCATTATCATTTGGAAAGTTCTACCCGTGGCTATATGAGATCCTAAATTCCATACTCTCATACTAGAAAAATCAATTTTGGATGAATGTAATCCATGTAATTTCTTCACTGTAAACCCAAATGAGTTACAAAAAAAGAGGTAACATTCTTTATTGATCACTTTTGTTTTATTTCTTTCTCAAAAAACAAAAATTCCTCTTATTATTTTTGGTACCCCTTTAGTGTAATGAGTATTGTTTTTTTCAATGATGTTAATGAGTTTATAAATGATGATAAATAGGAATAAATATATCTCTTAATATAAAATTAGAAAATTTATGCACTGATCATAAGTTTAATGAACTTGTGTCAAAGGATACACAGTTTTTACAACATTGATATTTCATCCATTGAGGATGATTGAAGATTAAATGTCTGATTGTGAAAAAGTTAAATAATTATGTGATTTTCATGATGTTTAGAATATGAGATAATGGATAAAATATGATGGGTGGTTATGCATGATTATTGATTAAAGAAGAAGGGTGGTAATGGTTCATTGTTGATTAAAGGTATCTAGTCATCTTATACATGGGAAGTATTTTTAATGGGTAATACATCAAAAAATTGGGCCAACCCTCAAGGAATCCTAGTCTAGTTCAACCACAGTACAAGTGGGACTCAAGGTCAAACACATTGAGGGAACCAACCCGGGACAAGCCCAAAGGTGGCATGGTTTTAGTAGAGGAACACCCAAACAAAGGTTGTGTATAGTCCCATAAGAGGGCACGAGGATGAAGGGTTGATACATATTTGAGCCAAAACCCATGAAGAGGGTTGGAACATAGTTCCCCCACAAGGAACATGGTACGAGGTAATACCATGGAGGGAGAGGGAGTAATAGAGGCTAAGGGAGGAGTGCTTTGACTATTATACCTCACTCCACCCACATCCCAGTTTTGATGTGGGACAATAACACATAGTTAATGTTCAACACTTAAAAATAATGGGAGTGATATTCTCCATCCATCCCATATGTGCCTCATGATCTAATCTCTACCATCCAATCAATTCAAACCTCACGCATTTGAATCTGATCGATTTAATGATCTCGTAATATCTAGTTTACCTATGTAATTGTAATCCTCTCACCACTGCACACAAGCACTTCTGTTACTTTCTAAATCTGATGAAGATTAACCAATAACCATGGATGACTATTGGATAACATAATAGGATCATGTTTGTTGCTGGATTGAATCTTGATCAATCGGCCACTTTCATTTTTATGCATGCAATGACATGGTGACGTTCAAAGAAGGCCAAGGACAAAAAAATTGATGATGCACACATGGATTAAATTATGGATTTAAAATGAGATACATGTGATCTTAAAACCATGAACAAAGATATTTTGTTCCTCATTTGAAAAGTAAACATGCCACAGCTCTCGACATACCTTTTACATGGATTTAAAAATATTATAAGATGAGATCCATGGGTGTTTAATGGGTCTTAGATATGGTGTATCTAATGATATTTTGACATAGTGAATGATATTTTCTTCTCATATTAAAGGATTCTCACTGAGGTGAGATGATTTTGTTGCTCCAATATTTCAGGAGCAATAATTTTTTCTTGAATAATTTAACATCTTCGTGATTCTAAATAGCTAAGGGTAAGAAAAGGAATTGTGATCCCTATGGATCTGCAAGAAGAAGATGAGTAGACCATAAACAAGTGAAATAAACTCTTGAAGTGTATCACAAAGAGGATGACCCATGAACCATTTGGTTTCCCAATGTTTACCTCAATCACTTGACTGGTTCTCTTAGACCCTCTCTTTTCTTTGCAATGTCTTTCAAACTGTGAGCCATTACTTGAGTTTCACTGTCACTGTGCTTTGTGAAGATGTAGATCCATGCACCAAATGAATGAAGAAGAACCATGATTACAAGATGTTCAAAAAGGTAAACACCCTCTTATCTAAACTATGTATATACGCTATTTGTAGGGGTTTATTTTACAACATGATTGGGTTTTCATAAATAATTTAAGCACCTGTTATCATTAATTCATATAAATGATTTAGAGAATCTTGTGGAATTGGGTGTGTACATGTAAATAAGGTGGAAGAACCAATCCAATTTCCAACATCCATTCAGTTTCGGTTTCTTTGTTCATGGATACCCCAATCTAATTTGTGTACATACAAAGAAGAAGTGAATGGTGTGTTTATTTTTTGGATACAACATAAATGTACTCATGTGCATGAATTAAAAACACCCACACCAAGTAAAATGTTGATTTGAAAAAAGGTAATAATGGAAGAGGATATATTTGTGTGAAAAGGTTTATACCTATTAGTATTTACACACAAGATATAATAATTAGAATAGAATTTGTTATCAAAAAGTTACAAGCATGATATCATTCATAAATGAATAGAAGGGAATATAAGAAGCATATTCTAATGATTCCAAGTAAGATGATATTAATTGATTTATCAATCAATATGTTATTTGTGATTCATTCTAAGATAAACAAAAAAATATTATGTGGTTGGTTGTTTCCCTAAAAGAGAATAAAGAAGAAGAACCAGTGAAATTGGTTTTAATCTAGAGTAGAAGAGAGAAGAAGAATGGAGAGTTACTTACCTATGACATTGAAATTAAACAAGTGAAGGGAATTGGAGAATATCAAGGAAAGAACCTACCTTACTGAATAAGGAAGAAGACTATCTCCACATGCAGTATAATGAACCAACAACGTAACTATATGTTGAACATGTTCATCACCTATTCATGAAGTGTATTGTTTCCCGTTCCCCTCTAATGTTTAGGGACTCACACTAGGAAGGATTAGTTTATTCCCCCTCCAAATTGTAAGGACCTACATTGGCCATAGGTTGGTTTTCATAGCCAAATCACTGTAAATATAAGGACCTAGCCTTCAACATTACATTTTCTTGAATTAATTTAATAATTCACATTGAGGATCTTTTCAGGTTAATAGTTTAAGATAATTAGGTCATAACTTATACATAACAACTTGAATATTACATGTAGTCACTTATACTTAGTAACCATTTTTTCGTAAAATAAAAACTCTTAAAAGAAATGAAAAAAATTTACTTCTAAGTTTTATTCATCATTGTATTTTCTTGATCTAATATTTATCCCTATTCCACATTAAGTCCTATGAAAAACATTTCAAAAACATTGAATTAGAATAAAAATATCAGCATGGGATATTAAAAAAAAGAAAACTGCTAGTTTTTTAAAACAAAAAGTAAACCATGAATACTTTATCATCAGTAAAACATTTTATCTTTATGAAGTTGTAGATAATAATCACAAAATAAATGCTCATTGTTTACCAGTTTGTAACCAAAATATTACCATAAAACCCATAGAAAGCACACATAACATATAAAGGTAACCTGGTACTTAAACATACTTAAATTGAATAACCATTCGATTGACTTCCACACATATCACTAAATAGAATATCCATATGGTCGACTTCCATACCCAATGCATTGGATATTATAACATCACCACCCGTCTGGGTTTGTCACGGCACCGCCAATCATTTGGTTAATCACGTAACCACCAGTCAAAGGTCAAACTACAATTATAAAATCGTATGAAATAAAATATTAAAAATATAATCTTTTCACTTATAAAATATCATTTTAAATCACAATAAATCATTTCAAGATATTGAAATAATAAATCCATTGGAAAGAAATTTCAACATCATTGAAAGCATTTAATAAAGAGATTTTTGAATCAATGTGTCTCACACCACTTTGAATAATTTTAATGAAATATTAATTTCAAAAAATTCATGTCTATATAAATGAATCCTTAAAACCATTATTAAAACATAGACATTAAATAGAATTATTTAGTTGAAAAAATCTTTAAAACATTTAAAACGATATTTTAGTTAATTAGTTCATTACCAAATTAGAGACGCTTAAATACAAATAATTGAGGAATATTAATAATCAATGCTTATAATATCAAGAGAATAAGGATATTCATTATATAATATGTCAAAGGGCATTATATAAACCAAATAGAAGTGAATTGTTGTATAAAAAAAAATAAGATTCAATGGAATATAAATTGAGACAAAGTCCCTTGCAATGATCATATCCTTAGATGAAGGACAAATCAATGACATAATTTTGTGTGAAAAATAATAATAGACCCAATACAAGTGTTTACTATGTTTAAAACAATCAGATTTCATTCCCACATATTCATATCATGACATAATCAAGATTTTGAAGTTTAACACAAATGAATTGAAATTGGGTTTGGAATTTCTCTTACAGAAATTCGATAGCCTAATGGAATCACTTTAAAATAATGATAATGAGTTGATGAGAGGGAAAATAGACTCTCATATAATGCAAATAAAATTTATATAAATAAAGATATATAATAACATATCCAAACATTTAAAATTTAAATTTAATGGCAAAACATAAACGAAGTTTTTTACTAGAAGAGTAGGATGAAAGGTTCCCTTACCGATTTGGTATCATTTGAAACATACACCCCATGGAAGAAGGATCATACAAAGAAGATTTAAATAAAAATAAATTAATGTATATTACAAAATTAATACAATCATGGGAAGTACATACACCACACAAAAGAAAATATTAGCAAAAAGAGCATGAATCTCTCAAGAATAAAAAGTGAGATGAAAACCCCTTACATTGTGTCCGACTTGACATGTTCATTATTTAATTTGAAGTATAATAAAATAAAGTGATGTTATAATTTAATGATAACATTTTTAATGATTATTGTTTCTTTTATATCATTTATTACCATGTTATAAACATAACATAATCGTTTATGATAATAATGTTCGTTTTGTCAATATTTGGTACATGAGACAAAAATAATCTTATTATAAATACAAGTTGTCCATTTTGTTAGAATTAAGTTATCTCCATAATTATATTCATGATTTATATATCACATATATAACATATATCTAATATATGTATGAATTTATAATAGTAAATTAAATTTGATGATAAGAAATGGAATGCACCATTCATGGACACAGTAAGTCGTACGTAAGCATCAATGCTACTATCATTTTTTCGTATGCAATGAAAACATAATGATAAAAAGGTAAATTATAATTCCATTATATTATCTTCTATAATTTCATTAACTTTATCCTTAATCTGCTCAATGTATGGCCTGAATGAGGCATATCCCATTGAGGGGGCGGTAGTCCACACTTCCTCAAATTAAATTATAGTATTTATCCATTATGGAAAACATAAAGGTATGATATAAATGAAAAAATACATAATAATATAAATAAATATATATATATATATGAAATATAAATATATTTCCATCATAATTTCTACCATTAGAGATGGTAGGAGATAGTCGAACAATCATCATTTCGTGAGGCAGTAGGTCGCTTTCCATAGAAATAGTATGTTTTTTACCAATTAGATGGAGGTGTGTGTAATTTTAGTTCAAATAATTATCATAATAACAACCTATTATATTTCGGATAGTTTTTGTTTATAATAAAAAGAATATGAAGAGCATTGAGAGTGAAGAAGTAAAATAAAAGAAGAGCAATTTGTTGAAGATGTTACCTTTAAATCGGGTAACTCTCTTTGGTTTTAATCAAAAGGATTCCTTAAAATGACTGCTGCATAAGGTAAGGATTCGATGAGGAAGATAAAAATTTTGGGAGATTATTTGGATAGAGTTTGAATAAGAAAAGGGGGATCCAGATGTGTGAGTAATGGGTAAGATGTGATGTCTATTTTAACGGGGGATGGGCTCTTTTGGAATGTTTGAAAAATATTATTTTATTTTAAAATGAATTATAATTTAAAAAAGGTATAAAACTACATAAATTAAATTATAATATGACTATTATTAGAAATAAAATCATTCAAAAATAATTGGATAGGTTTTAGAATTTTTTTAATCCTTATTGTCTTTATTTAACCCTTTGTTACCTTATTTTACTTTTACAATGACATCTTTTATATTCATACTATATGGTTAATATATTTACTATAAATTTACAATAGAACCACATGAGGATAATTAATGAAATTATCAACCTCATATAAGTAATTTTTCGAAATCCTAGTTTTTCAAGATTATTATATCATTTAATAAAATTTTAATTTATTTATAAATTCATTAATGTCAATTTGTATACTATTCATATCATGAATTTTAAAAAAACCTAAAAAACATTATTAATTCTAAAAACCATCATCAATTAAAATATAACAAGTCATAATAATCAATAAATTCTTTTATGGCCTAAAAAGGTTCAAAATAAGTTTATTTAAACATTTGTAATATCTTTTATTTAAATAGTTCATTAATGAGGTAATCATTACGTCATCATTGTGTCAAAAATAAATTTATTTTTATGATGTCTAAAAATTAAAAATAAAATACCATGAAATAGAAAACATATTTTTCTTTCTAATTTCTGTTTATATTCAATGATATGAATTATATTTCACCTTATTATAATTGTCTTTTCAAAACAATACTTGTTTCTGATATTTTTTTTACTTTTAAATAAAAAGTTATTAATTACATTATCTTAACCAAACAACATTCAAAGGCCAAAAGTCTCAAAAAGGGAATTTATTTTTCTACCATGACTAATAAAATAATGTTATGAAAAATATTATGGTAATTTTGTATTATTATAATATAATTTTTACCATGAATTACCCTATTTACCTTTAACCGTGATAAATCAAAGTCAAAAGTTACTATTTAATAAAACATATTTTCATCCTATTGATCCATATTTTACATACTTATGAAAACCATGTATGTCATATTTCATTTATTCAATTCACCGAAACTGTAAAATTTCATTTAAATGAAACAATTATTTTAACTACGATGTACTGTTTTTTTACTATTCATTAAAAATTGAACGTTTTCCAAAAAGTACCAAAATTTCACCCATAGTTAATTTTGATATTCCAAATAAAAAAATTATATCTATTTGAACATAATAAAAACATACAAGTTTCATTAGTTAATTTAAAATTAATTTCTGTTGTGAAACTAGAAAGCATGTTTTTTAGAAGTTAAAACTACAAATATACTAACATGTGTTTATGTATAATTATAAAGTGAAATTAATTAAAATGACCTATAGTAGATTAAATGGTAAAAATATAATCCAATTAAAATTTAATACAATTTAAAAAGATAATATAACTATATAGATAAATTAGATGAAAAGACAGTTTTGAATTAAAATGCTGTATTTTTTCACTATTCATTAAAAATGATCTTTATCAAAAAATACCAAAGAATTACCCAAAGTAAATTTTTTTGTCCCGATTCTAAATAATAATTTTTTTTCATATAGAACATAAAATGTGATAAAACCTGATTTAAAATGGGATCTCCATTAAAAGGCTGTAAAACTACCCATTAAAATATTAGACTATTTATGCTCAAAATTGGACTCATTCTCATTTTAAGCCTCTAAATTTTATTTAATAAATGTTAAAACATTTAACAAACATGTTTAATCTTAATTTGGTTAGTTATGTTCATTCCCACCATTATAATGGCTAGACTTTAACTTCCATTTAAATTAATTATATAATTATTATTATTATTTTCAGAATGACTCAGCATTGTGTAAAACATAAGACTTCAGAGAAACCCATTGTTGTGTTTCAGGTATGACACCGAACATAGAATTACCTTTTAAATTAAAATTAATATTTAGTTCATAGATATTAATAAATATGAAAATTCCATATCCTATATTTACCTGGGATGTTACATCCATCCCCCTTTGGGGAATTACATCCTCACAATTTTAAAATTGTACTCGGAAACATCATTAAAAGTCCCACATTGGAAGAAGAGTTAACAAGAAAATCACTTTCAAAGAATTAAATAGGAGTACAAAGGTATCCGGAGATAACCTATAAAAGTATTCCACGAAAAAATGGATATTGATGAAAAACTAAGTGTCATGTTCTGATGGAGTGTGATAGAAAAAATGATCAGAAAAATGTTAACAATAAAAAAGCCATAGACTTGTGATAGGCCAAATGGTCATTGATTCCCCAGTTGGAAAAGTAAGCAGACAACGTTTTTTTTTGTTTTATGTTTCCTTTAATAATGATAGAAAATTTATCTATGATATTGGCTAATGGCATAAGTAAGTATAATTAAATTTCAATTAATGTTTCATCCTATAATAAGTTTCTACCCAAAACTCATCTTTTCTTCAAATGATGAGTATCCAAGATGACATGGAAACACTGGAAGCACTAGAATCAACTTATAGAGAATCACATAATCTAAAAAATATGATCTATACATCTTTAGACATTATCAAAAACCCAAATGTCTATTACAATATCAGATAATCCCGAAAGGGATAATCTTTTATAAAAATAAATTCTACTCTTAATATCCAAAATTGAAAAAAGATTACCCAGAGTCTAACAAAAACCATTAAATACAAAATTGTACTTAAAAGTATTAAATATAATCCAATATTAGTTTGAAAACCAATATTCAGAAGGATTTGATCACATATTCTTACACAAAAATCATAAAATTTTTCTCTAAATAATATCGGCTACTCTTAATGTCCCATACTAAAAAGTAATTAGCTTAATTACATATTTTTATAATAGGTAAATCATTTAAATAAATAAAAAAAATCACCATATGTCCATAATAAAAAAATATATCCTTCCAAAATAAAATTTTAACCATTACCCCACAAATGATATCATATAGTATTGTATTTTACTTAAGGATATAGTGTTCCAAAAATAGAGAATGTCTTCCAAAACAACCTTTATCACATAATCATCAAATCATTTTATTATACTAAGGATATCAATTTGATAAATCATAATATCCAAAAACAACTTATTCTGGGTGAATAAAATCATTTAACTAACAATAATTAGGCATAACAATTAGGGACTTCATGTAGTCCGGTGGTAGACGGTGAATCACAATCGCACAATAGTTGTTGGTTCGATTCCCGCTGTTTTTTCTGACACGACGGGTTGGCATGTGGTCATTATGATGTCATTTTCCAAAAATTATATAATTTTATCAAATTACCAAAAATGGTATATATTCCTTAAAAATTACCATAACATATTTTATCCTCAATGGTTATCTAAAACCTATCATTTTGCATCGTATAATTTAATAACCATTTATCTCCTCTAAAATAACTACTACCCTTTCTAATAAAATAACCATTATGGTTATGTAAATTATGCTAAAATAACACCCTAAAATCTAAGGTTATATAAACTGTCCTCTGATACAAACTATAAGGAGTCAGCGTTAAACAATACACAATCTTGAATTAAGTTATTAATTCTCATTGATGATCTTTTTAGGTTTAGAGTTCTAATTAATTAGGTCATATCTTATACATAATAACTTGAATATATAGATAGACACTTCTACTCAGTATCCATTTATTCATAAAATAATAAATTTTTAATGTAAAGAACCATGTTTAGTTCCATGTTTTAATCATCATGAATTTTCCTTGGTGCCATCATTGACCCAATTCCACTTTATGTCCTTTAAAAAACATTTTGAAAACATGGGATGAGCATAAAAAGATCTGTATGGGATACAGAAAGAAGGAAAACTCTGAGTTTTTCAAAACAACAAGTAAACCATGAATACATTATCATCAGTAATAATTTTCACCTATATGATGTATTAAATACTCTTCACTGAATAAAAGGTCATTACTTACCCTTTTATAAGAAAAACATTTCCATAAACCACATAGAAAGCGCAAATAACATATAAACTTATCTTGGGGCATAAAAAATTAAATGGAATTACTATAAGATCTTCTTCCACACAAATCACTAAATGGAATACCCTTATGGATGACTTCCATAACAAATACATTGGATGTTATAACATAACCTATCGTCCGGGTTTATCACGACACCACCCATAATTTGGTTTATCACATAACCACCTGTCAAATTTCCAAGTACCATTATAAAATCATAACACATAAAATATTGAAAATATAATCATTTCAATAATAACATTCCAATTACAATCACAATAAATCATTTCAATATATTTAAATAATCAATCCATTTCAAAAACCATTTTCAAAACCATTTAAAACATTTAATAAAGTGGTTTTTGAATCAATGGGTCCAATACCGATTTGATGATTTTTAAAGAAATTTTAATTTTAAAATATTCATGTCATTATAACTAAATACTTCAAAACATTTTTAAAACAAGGACATTAATGAGAAAGAGTTATAAGAATAAATCTTTAAAAATTTTAAAACAATATTTTAGTTTTAGAGGTCCAAACCAAATGAGGGACGCTTGAATACAAATAATTGAAGAATAACATTAATAAAAACATATAATATCATGTTAATAAAGTTATTCATCATAAAATATGTCAAAGTGAAATATATAAACCTTATAAAAGTGAATTGGTAAATGAAAACAAATAAGTCCCAATGGAATGTAAATTGAAACAATGTCGTTTGAAAATATCAAATCCTTAGATTAATGAAAAATATATTACATAATTATGTGTGAAAAATAATAATACACCCAATATAAGTGTATTTTAAGTGTAAAACATTCAGAGGTAATACCCAAATATTCAGAGAACTACATAATCAAGAAGTTGAGTTTTATCCCCAAATAATTGAAATTAGGTTGAGAAATTGTTTTACAGAAATTCAACAGCCTAACGACGTCACTTTAAAATTAATAAAATGAGTTGAAGAGAGTGAAAAGGGTCTCTCATCACACTAACATATAATTTTTATAAATAGTGATATATAATAACATATCCCAACATTTGATAATTGAAATTTAAAGATAAAGCATAAAATAGTTCATTGACTAGAAGAGAAGCGTGAAAGGTTCCCTTGACGATTTGGTTCATATAAAACATATAACCCATGAAAGAAGGATCATAAAATGAAGATTTAAATACATATAAATAAAAATATATTACACAATTAATAAAATCATGGGAAGTACATAAACCACACATAAGGAAATAGTGGAATATATTGAATGAATCACATGGGAATAAAAATTGAGAAGAAAACCCTTTACCATATGTCCGACATGACTTGTTCATTCATTAATTTACTAAATAATAAACTAAAGTTAATTTATACTTTCCTCAGAACATATTTAATTTTTTTTATTCTTTTTATATAACTTTTTACTACGTTATAAACATTATATAATCATGTATGTTAATATCAGTCGTTTTGTCAATATTTGATAATAGAGTCAAAATTGAACTTCTTCTAATTTCAAGTTCTCCTTGTGGTCAAAATTCAATTATCTCTAGAATGATATTCATGATTTATATATCATATATATCATCTATATCCAATATATATATATATATGTATTTATAACAGTACATTAAATTTGGAGATAAGAAATGAAATGCACAGTTCATGGTTTTGGTTAGCCATACGTACGCATGAACACTACTTTCATTTCTATTTTGTTGGAATGAAACATAATGATACAAATTTATATTATAATTCAGTATATTATCATATATAATTGCATTAAATCCATTCTTTATATGTTCCACATATGGAATTAATGAGTCATATCACATTGAGGGGGTGGGAGTCCGCACTTCCTCAAATGAAATTATCCTATTTAACCATTATGGAAACCAAATTAATTTTTATAACATATGAATAAACTACCATCATAATGGACTCCATGAGACATGGTGGGAGATAATCTAACAATCATCATTTCATGAGGCAGTAGTTCGCCTCTAGAGAAATTGTATGTTTTTTACCCCTTAGATGGAAGTTTGTTTAAGTTTAGTTCTAATAATTCTTATAAAACAACCTTATATATTTAGGATACTGGTTTTGATATAAAAAATATGATTAATAAGATCATAGAGAGTGAATAAGTAATATAAATGAAGTTAACTTGAGAGAATATCTTATCTTTAAATCGGGTAATTCCCTTTGGTTTTAACAAAAAGGCTTTCTTGAAGTGCCTTCATCTAAAGGTAGAGATTATATGAAAAATAGATGGATGTTGGATTCTAATTTGGGTAGAGGTTTGATGAGAAAAGGGGGAGTGGGAGGTGTGAGTAAGGGGTTAGAGGTGATGCCCTTTTATAAAGATGAGGAGGGGCACTTTAGGAACATTTAAAAATATTGTTTTATTATAAACTAACTTCTGATATCAAAACGACAAAAACACAAAAAATTAGAAGATAAGTTTACATTTTTTAGAAATAAAATTATCATATAATATATTGATATATTTTTTATATTTTTTAATCCTTATATTATTTATTTAACCCATTGATTACTTATTTAACTTTTACCATGACTTCTTTTCACTTGATACTATATGGTTAATATATTTACTATAAAATTCCAATCGAACCACAACTGGTTCATTAATGACATAGTAAACATTATCTATGTATTTTTGAAGAATCTTAGATTATTAAAATTATTATATCATTTAATAAAATATTAATTGATTTTAAAGCTCATTATTGTCAATTTTTATACTATTCAAATCATGACTTATTAAAAAATACAAAATAACAAGATACATTCAAAAAAATTATTAATTCAAATATAAAAATTCATTATCATATCTAAAATTATTGTACGGATTAAAAATGTGGAAAATAAATATATTTTAATATTTATAATATCTTTTATTTAAATCATTCATTAATGAGGTAATCATTACATCATCATTATGTCATAAATAAATTTATTCATTTTCTTTCTAAAAATTATAAATAAAAACACATGATATAGTAAATCTATTCATATTTATAATGAAAATTTACAGTCATATATAACAATTTTATGACCCCACATAATTTTTTTTAAATAATACATCTTTATGATATTTTTATTTTTACATTAAATTAATAGTTATTAATGTCATTGTCTTACAAAAATGGATTTAGAAGGCCAAAAGTCTCACCCAAGGATTGTATTGATCGTCCATGACTGATCCAATAATGTTAGTACAAGTGTTAAGAAAATTTCATATTATAATAATATTATTTTTACCTTGAATTACCCTTTTTAACTTTAACCGCAGAAAATAAAAGTCTAATGTTACTTTTCACCATAATTATTTTCATCATATGAAACCACCTTTTACATACTTATGAAAACTATGTATGTCCTATTATTGAAGTTCAAATTTTTAAAGCAGTTTAATTTCATTTAAATGAAAAAGTCTATTTTTAACTACTATGTAGTGTTTTTTACTATTCATCAAAAATTGAATGTTTTCAGAAAAATACAAAAATTTCATTGAATGTTTATTTTGATATTCAAAATTAAAAATGGATGTATATATTAAGAAATTAAAAACATATAAATTTCATAAATTAATTTAAAATTAGTTTCCATTGTCAAAACTAGAAATTGTGTTTTTAAGATGTAAAAACTACAAAAATATTGACATGTGTTTATGTTCAATTTCAAAGTGAAATTACTTCCAATGACCAACATTATATTAAATGGTTAAAATATAATCCCATTACACATTGAAATAATTTAAAAAAATTTATCTAATTATATATATAATTCCGATGAAAACAATGTTTTGACTTAAAATGCAGTATCTTTCAGTATTCATTATAAAAATGGACTTTATCGTAAAAACACCAAATATTTACCCACAGTAAATTTTGATGTCCTGATTCTGAATAAGATGTTTATTTTGTCAAATAAAACATACAAATGTTACAAAAACTAGATTCAATGGTGTCCTCCATCAAAAGGAGGTAATACTACCATTTTAAAATATTAGAGTATTTATTCATAAAATTGGATCTATTCTCATTTTAGGTCTCTAAATATTATTTGATAAATGTATACATATTTAACAAACATGTTTAGTCATAATATGATTTTTTATGTTCATTCCAGAAAATAAAATGACTTGGCATTAACCACCGTTTAAATTAACTATATTAATATTTTTATCAGTTTGACACATCATTGTTCGCTACATAAGATATTAGAGAAACCCATTATTGTGTGTCAGATACGACATCGAACATAGAATACTATTTAATGTAAAATTAATATTTAAATCATAAATATTAATAAAAATGAAAATTTCATATCCTTTATTTACCTGGGATGTTACATCCTTCCCCCCTTTTGAGAATTTTGGCCTCAAAATTTTAATATTGTGCTCAGAAACATCATTAAAAGTCCCACATCAGAAAAATAATCAATAAAAATATCACTTTAAATTAATGTAAGAGAATTTAAAAGGCCTCCCAAGATAACCCTTACTAAGATTCCATGAAATCATGTTTATATAGGAGAAACTAATTGGAAGGTTCTGATGGAGTGTGATAGAAAACATGATTAGGACAAAGTTAACAACCGAAAATCCAAAAAACAAGGGATATGTTAATCGGTCATGGATTCCCCATTAAGAAAAGTATAAGGAAAATGTTTTTTTATGATCCATTTCATAAAGTTAAATAATTTATCTATCATATTGAATAAGGACCTAAATATGTATACTTACTTATCATTTGTGGTTTCATCCTATAATAAATTTCTAACCAAAACTCTTCTTTTCTTTGAACGATGAGTATTCAAGAAGACTTGGTCACACCTGAAACACAAGAATCACTTTCTAGAGACCCACATAATCCAAAAAGATGAACTATATATCTTTAGACATAAACAAAAACCGAAATGGAAAGTACAAGATCAGATAATCCCCTAAAAGATAATATTTTATAAAAATCAATACTACTATTAATATCCAAAATTGAACAAATAGTACCCAAAGTTTAACATATACCTCTCAATACACAAGCGTCCATAAATTTATTCAATATAATCCAAACTATGATTGAAACCAAAAATTTAGAAGGAGTTGATCACATAGTCTTCAAAAAATCATAACAATTATCTCCAAATAATATTGGTTATCCAAAAAGTCTCATACTAAAAAGAAATTAACCTAGTCACATATTATCATTGATTGTTTGATAATTTCCATAAATAACCCAAATCGCCATATGTCCACAATAAAAACATAGATTCCGCCAAAATAAAATTTCAACCAATACTTGTAATATCACAAGTAAATGAAGAATATGATATTTTCAAACTTATTAATATTTTTGAATTAAATATTTATTTTAATTTAAAAGGGTTTCTATGTTCGATAGCATACCTGATACGCAACAACAAGTTTCTTTGGAATATTATGTTGCACACTAATAATATAATATTATTATTTTTTAATTTTAGTTAAATCCTACCATTGTATTGGCTGGAAGGAATGAAACTAACCATGATATTATTACACATGTTTGTTAAATGTATTTACATTTATACAATACAATTTATAGGCTCAAATGTGAATGAATCTAATTTTAAGCATAATTTACATTAAACGGCCGATTTATCGCATTTTAATGGAGAACCCTATTTAAATATAGTTTTCATTAATTTAATACATTCTATATGACCAAATAAAATCCTTTTTTTATTCGGGACATCAAAATTTACTTTGTGTAATTTTTTGAAATTTTTCTGATAAAGTACATTTTTTTATTGAATAGTGAAAAATATTGTATTTAATTCAAAAGTGTCATTTAATATAATTTATTTATATGGGTATGTTATCTTTTTAATTGGTTTTAATGTGAAATTAAAATATATTTTTACCATTTAATCCAATTTTGGTCATTTGAATTAATTTCACTTTGAAATTGGACATAAACAAATATCAATCTTTTGATAGTTATTGTTTCTAAAAAATGCGCTATTTGTTTTGATAACGGGAATTAATTTTAAAATTAATCAATGAAACTTATATGTTTTTAATTTCTCAAAATAGAAATCATTTTTTAATTCGTAATATAAAATATAGCTTAGGCTGAATTTTTGGTAGTTTTCTGAAAAACGTCAATTTTTGATGAATAGTGAAACCACTTAGTGGTGGTTAAAAAACTGACTTTTTCATTTAAATAAAATTTTACCACTTCTTTGAATTGAATTTCAAAAATATGACATACATGGTTGTTATCAATAAGTAAAATGTGGATAAATAATATGAAAATAATTTTTGGTGAATAGTAACTTTTGACTTTTATTTACCGCGGTTAAAGGTAAATAGGGTAATTCAAGCTTAAAAGAATATTATAATAATTCAAAATTACTTTAACACTTGTCCAATAATTATTGGATTAGTCATTTACGACCATGGGTTTCTTTGGGTCCAATTTGGGGACCCCATTGAGCCACAAGGGAGTGACAATGACAATTTAGATTAACAAACTTAAAGTAAAGGCAAAAATAACGAAAGTAAATATCTTTTAGTAAATTAATTTTCAAAACGACATAAATAAATTATCATTTTGAATATAAATATTCATTGTAAATATAAAAATATTTCCTACATGATAGTATTTTTTTATAATTTTTAGACATCGAATAAATTAAATTATGTATGACACAATAATGATGCCGTATTTACCTCATTAATAAATGATTTAAATAAATAAGATTAAAATGATTAAAATATTATCCAAAAAATGTCCAATTATGATTGGATGATTATATTTCTACCATGATTAATCTTATATTTTACTATAATGATTTTGGGACATTAAGAAACCGAATATCATTATATTATAAAATAATATTTTCATACTTTCCTAAATAGTCCCACCTCTCCCTTATATAAAGAGACCACTTCTAACCAATTCCTCACACCTCTCAAGCCATTTGGATCGACCAAAATATTCCACTTAAGCTTCAAACATCCTTCTTCTCCTCCTAGAATCCTTACCTTAGGCATAAGGCACTTCAGTAAGTCCTTTGGTTCAAACAAAAGGGAGTTACCCAAATTAAAGGTAACCGTTTCTCTTAAATTGTTTTCATTTATTTTACATCTACAACCCATTAACTCTTTTTACTACATTCAATTATAACAAAAATAGTATCCTGAATATACAAGGATGTTTTTATGAGAATTATTAGAAAAACACTTACACACACCTCCATCTAATGGATGAACAAAATAATGTTTCTGTGGATGGAAAACTAAGGCCTCACGAAATATTGATTGTTCGATTTACATATTACCGCCTCTCATGGTGGCCATTATTATGGAACTGTATTTATATAAGATATATATTATGTTTATGATTTCCTTATGCTTCTGTACTTCCCATTTTAGCACGCCCTTATGGTTTCCATAGTGGGTAAATACGATAATCTCATTTGAGGAAGTGCGGACTATCGCCCCCTCAAAGTGATTTGATTCGTTAATGCCTTATATGGGATGTATAAAGGATGGAGTTAACTGGAATTATAATATACCTATGTATCATTATGTTTTATTTCCATTAAAATAAGAAATATAAATGAAAGTAGCATTCATGCGTATGTACGGCTTACGGTCTCCATGAATGGTGCATTTCATTTCTTACCTCTAAATGGTATGTACTATTATAAAAACATGTAAATTATGGATATATATGATACATATGATATCCAAATCATGAATATAATTATGGATATAATTAACCTTTGACCACATGGATAACTTGTAAATATAAGGTTTTCATTTTTTACTCAAGTACCAAATATCAACAAAATGAAGGTTTTTAACATAAATGATTGCATATTGTTTATAACATGGTAATAAGTGATATAAAAGGAATAATAAACTAGAAAAAATGTTCTTATACAAGTATAAATTAACTTTAGTTTATTATTATGGAGATTAATGAATGATCGAGTCTAATCGGACACGAAGAAACGGACATCGTCTCAATCTCCATTCATTGAGGCATTTTTAGTTTAATACAAAAAATTATTTTATATGGTGTATAAACCCCTTTTACTTTTCATTTTATTCAACGGAAATCTTTTATAAGAAGCTTTTTACTAAAAAAAAGAAATGTTTTTTTCATAAGCGGTGACAACGACCTTTCCTTCGCCCCGAGTATTATTTGATCTTTGGCTTCCTTAACAAGTTGAAATGTTTTTAAAAGGAAAAATAAATACCATAAACTCTTTTTACGTATTGTGGTATTGAAAATGATTTTTATAATGTATTTATTATTTCAATACCTTGAAGTGATATTCTATTACTTCAATGTGGAAATGTTATCTTTCCTTTATGCTTATGTTATGTGTTATTATCATGTTATGGTTCTTGGGAATTATTTACGTATACAGGTGGTTCTGTGATAAACCTAGGGCTGGTGAGCCCGAGATAGCTCTCCAATGCATTGGGTAATGTGAAGGAGGTAAACGTGAATGTTTCTCCTAATAGATTTTGGGAATATACTTTGATGGGTATTCCAAAGTAACTCCCTATCTATCTTTGATAGCTACAATGTAAGTATGATATGGATGCCACAAGTTACCTTTATGATTAATGATTTCTATGTGTCCTTCATAAATCTTATGATTTCATGAGGTAAGTAATTGATTTCATGTTTTGTATGTATTTGTGAAAAAATGTTTTCATTCTTTGTTTTGTAACCCTTAATGAGATTTTTATGCTCATCCCTAGTTTTGAAATGTTTTCACAGGACTTAAAGATGAATAAGGTCAAGGATGGGATCAAGGAAAAGTCATACTGTCTAGAACATAGAACTAGACATGACTCTTTTTTTCAAGAGTTTTTATATTATGAAAAAAATGGAAACTGTGTAGATATGTCAACCTTGTAATCTTTTGAGATGTAAAAGTGCTATCCTAATTCTCTAAAACTCTAAACCTAAAAAGATCCTCAATGTGAATTATTCATTTAATTCAATATTATGTAATGCTTAAGGTCGGGTCCTTATAATACTCCACAAATGTGATCCCATAGTATTCTATTTTCCTTAAGAATATACGTTTCTCAAAAGAAAGAATGACTTCCAAAACAACCATTATCACATAATCACCAATTCATTTTATTATACTGAGGATATGCATTTGATAAAACGTAATATCAAAATTAAAATTATTCTTTATCAATAAATTAATTTAACATAAAATAATTAGTCATACTAATCAGGGACTTCTTGTAGTCCAGTGGTATGTGATAAATCCCATTCGCACTTTGGTTGTGTGTTCTATTCCTGTATCTATATTCAACGTGACAGATAGTCACATGATCTTCATTTTGTCCTTTTTAAAAAATTATATAATTTTATAACTTTCCCAAAAATGATATATATTCCTCAAAAATAACCATAATATATTCTATCCTCAAAGGTTATCTAATAACATTCATTTTTAATCCTAAAATATAATAACCATTTATCACCACTAAAATAAATATGACTCTTTCTAATATGCTAACCATTATGGTTGTGTCAATTATGCATAAATAACACCCTAAATATAAATATATCTAAACCAACCTATTATGTCAATTATAAGGACCTGGCCTTAAACATTAAATAATCTGGAATTATGTTAATAATTCACATTGAGGATTTTTTCAGGATTAGAATTTAATAGAATTTAGTAATAAATTATACATAAGAACTTGAATATTACAAGTAGACAATTCTAATAATTATAAATTTTTTTATAATATAAAAACACTTAAATAAAAAGAAACATGTTTATTTACATGTTTTAATCATCATGAATTTTCCTCGATACCATCCTTGACCCTATTACACTTTTAGTCATGTGAAAAACACTTCAAAAACATACGATATGCATAAAAACCTCAGTAAGGGTTACATAAATAAAGAAAACTATTATTTTTCAAACATAATAAGTAAACCATGAATACTTTATCATTAGTAATACTTTTCACCTTTATGAATTAGTAAATACTCTTCACTGAAAAAAAGATCATTTCTTACCCTTTTGTAACCAAACAATTACCACAAATCCCATAGAAAGAACTCATAAGATATAAATGTAGCATGGTACATAAAAAAACATAAATGGAAAAACCATTCGGTCAACATTAAAGAATATCACTAAATGCAATATCCATATGAATGACTTTCATACCCAATGCATTGGAGGTTATAACGTAACCACCAATCCTGTTATATCACGACACTACTCATCATTTGTTTTATCATGTAACCACCTGTCAAATGTCCAAGTACCATTATAAAATCATAACACATAAAATATTTCAAATATAATAATTTAACTAATAAAATTTCATTTTCAGTCACAATAAATCATTTCATGATATTTAAATAATGAATCTGTAACACCCTGAGATTTTATGAAAAATATTCTTTTTAATTTCATTAATGCCTTGTGTTGTACGCTACACCAAAAGGATCTTGCACAACATGCATCATTGACTTTCCTTGCATTACACGCAATCACGACCTTCCTCGATTGCGTGTGTAGTACGCAATACCGAGTTTCACTAAACAATGATATGCTATTAAAATATTATTAAAACTAGCCATTATGAATAGTAATAACCACTTTTTGAAATTTGTTAAATTTTAGTTTTCAAAATGGACTTCATTTTTGGATTCGGAATATCGAAATTAGCTTAGGGTGAAATATTGGTACTTTTCATATGACTTTCATTTTCTGATGAAGAGTGAAAATTACTAAATTTTAATTAAAAACAACCTTTTTAATCGAAATAATTAATAGTGATAAATTATTAATTTGAGTGGTTTTAAAGTAAATTTATAATATATTTTTATAATTTAATATAATGTTGGTCATTGGATTTAATTTCACATTTAAACCAGACATAAACAACTGTCAATCTTTTGATAGTTATTATCTCCTAAGAACACACTATTTGTTTTGATGATGGAAATTAAATTTTAAATTATGTAATGCAACTGATATGTTTTGAATTTAGTTAAATAGACATCGTTTTCAGCTCATAATATAAAATATATCTTAGGCCTAATTTTTTGTATTTTTCTAGAAACTTTTATTTTTTTATTAATAGTGAAACCAATAAGTAGTAGTTAAAAAAATGAATTTTTCATAAAACATAATTTTACCTCTTATGTGAATGGAATTTAAAAAATCCGAGAGACAAGGTTGATGTTAGAAAGTAAAATGTGGTTTAATTAGATGAAAATAATTTTTGGTGAATACTAACGTTTTACTTTTATTTACCACGGTTAAAAGTAAATAGGATAATTAAGGGTAAAAATGATATTATTATTATCCTAAAACATGTCCTAATTATATTGGATAAGTGAAATTCTACCAAAAGCAACCTTTGGAATAAAATATGAACATTTAGGCCCACTTGGATTAGATTAGGACATTTATTATTAATTTATTTAAAGAAGGGTTAAAATATTTAAAATCAAAATTTAATAAGTAATTCATTTTTAATATAGGGTTATGCATAAGATAAATTCAACTATAAATATTCATTAGAAAGATAAAAAGTCTTCATACATAATGATATTTTATTTTTAATTTTTAGAATATAAATAAGTTAATTTATTAATGACACAATGATGATGCAGTAATTATCTTATTAATGAAATATTGACATAATTGATGTTATAAATATCAAAATAAATGTAATTTGAGATTTTTTTGAATTCCACTAATTTTAAAGGTTACTATGACATGTTATTGTTGACTTAATTAACTGTTTTCGAACTAATCAATCTGTTATGATTTTCACAAAAACCAATTACTAAATAGTGTCAAAATAGACATAAAATAGTTTTTAAAACAAATATTGTATTATTAATTGTTATTTTATTCCTAAAAATCTATGTTTTGGCCGAATGACTTGGATAAGGTTACATATATTAATAATAAACAACTTGGGGTTCGTTTGTCTTCTTATAGTATGTTTATTAACCTTATAGTGTAAAAACACAAAAGGACACGGTAAAAGTAAAATTATTTAACTTAATGTTAATTCTAAATGATAAGGTTAAAATAGGAAACTAAACTTTTCTAAATTCTATTGGATAAGAGGATTTCGACCCATCCCCACCTTAGCTTCGTAATAAATCAATTTGGAGCTATTTAATATCGAATTTGTCTTTATAATAAAATAATAGTTTTAGTTATTCCAAAGGTGCCCCTCTCCTCCCTTATAAAAGGGAACCTCCTCCCTCTCTTCCTCACACCACTTTGAGCCTTCAAGCTCGGCCAACCCCTACCAAATTCTCTTCTCCACTTCCCTAGAAACATCATCGAGTTCCTGGTCTTCTTCAAAGACCAATTTTAGTACCCTAAGAGCAGGACTCAAAGAGGCGCTTCAAAGAAGAGGTAATGTCCGTTACCGATTCTTTCAACTTTATTTCTTCTTCCACATCTTCTTCTTATGTTGTTTCATTATGAAGTAATAACATCTGTATCACTCATATACTTATATGTTATTATAAGTATGAAACAACCCTATTTCACCATCTATCCATCCTACGGAAAATGAAATCACTGCACGTGCGTACGTATGGAATACCGTCTCCACACCGTGGTGTAATCTATTTTCCACCACCACCTTACATGGATGGGTATAATGGTGTAAATAATAACTATATATGATTATTTTAAAGTAATATTGAATATGAAATAGTATACATACACTCCAATACAATTCCACGATCATGAGAACGATATCATCGCTCGTGCGTACGTACGGACTACCGTCTCCACGACGTGATGAGATTCATTCTCCACATTAACCATTCATGAATGATTATAAAGTATATATAATAAGTAATCATGAAATATATGACAAAATAATGATAGTGGATTTATGTGTATATATATATGTCATCTACTTAATTCCATTCAACTCAATAAGGAAATGAAAATAGTGTTCATGCGTACGTACAGCCTACCGTCTCCATGAACGGTGTATTTCTTTCCATTTACTGATCTATTATATATAGGTATATTCTGAATATATATTATATATAAATCATGTTTTATATTCTTGAATTAAGTAATCATGATCTAAGTAATCATATGAATAATTACAAGTCAAAACACGGACGACAAATAAAACGGTTTTACCCAAAACGCTCTTTAACATGGAATTTACAAAAGAACGGGTAAAATAAAGTCATAAGTGAACCATATATGATATCATAACAATTATTATAATTCTGGAATAAGTCAATAACATTATTTAAATCATTATACAGGAGGTTCGGACACTTACGAAGCAAATCAGACCTAAGATAAGAGAAATATCACAATCTCATTTTTATCCGAGATTGTTTATACTTTGGTATTTACTGGGGTGTATTTTATCATCCACATCCATGTTTCCACAATATGTAATATTTATATCCTTATACAATAGTTTAAATCCAATTTTACCCTTCGGTGAGTTTTTAGTAAAAGATATGAAAGTATTCTTTTGTCGTTTTTCATACGAGGTACTCTTTGACTTTTTCGACAAAAGTACGAAGAATGTTTTTTTAACTTATACGGCATGAATGTATTTTTAAAACATTTTTTCCAAGAATCTTCCTTTAAAAGATTTCAAGTTTATTTTTAATCAACTTCTTTTATTTTAGAATTTTATGACATGTTAAGAAATGAAAAGTGTTTTTGAAGTAGAAATGATATTTTCCTCAAGAATGGAGTTCAAGTGTTTTATCAAAATTATTTTCCATCTAAGATAATAAAGGGTCATGTTTCTATCCTTTTTATTACATTTATTTGATTATGTTGTGATGGAATTATGTTAATGAATTCCTTTATCTTATATGAATTTTTTTATGATGTCACGATGTTTAAGATTCCCATTTTTATTACATGGGTTATGCAATGATGTATGATTTATGATTTTGTGGCACACATAAGAATGGTATCATTATGAGATGGGTGGGACCTATATCTCCCACCAATGCTTTGGGTAAATATTTTCTATCTCATGAGATAGACATGGCTGGAATGGCAGGTTAAACCGGTTCAGTGAAACAGGACTGAAACGTTGAGTGAACTCGGTTCAGAAATGGACTTTGTCCACTAAGATAGTCTTGGCAATGAGTCTTGACTAATAAGAAATGACTCTCTATGATTATGTGTGTATGCCACAATGTTTCATGTTTTATGTTATGATTATTCAGATTACATTTCACTACTATGATTTATCCCATGTTATGAAATTATGATTTCTTTTGCAGGTTAAGATATCGAAAAGTTATGTTCTTATGTATATGATGTGATTGACATTTATTTTGTTTACCCTTAATGAGAATTTGAGCTCACCCTTTTATGTTTTCTTTTCCCCAGGATATAAAGAAAGGTTTTAGGTAAAAAAAGAAGATCTTTATTGGAGATGTCGAAGATCTTTCACCATGATTAGAAGATTATATTCCGAGTTTCCAAAGACATTCAACTATTATGGTCCTTGTGTGTGTTTTTTTGTTATGTACTAAGTATTCCGAAAAAGTAATGTAATGTCTATGTACGTTAATCTTCGGGTCTCTACAGTTGGTATCAAAGGAAAGCTTTAGTCAACCTTTGGAAACTAGGATAAGAAAACTATAGTGATATCCCTAGAGATATTTCTAAGGTATGTCTAGGGATGTATCTAAGGTTAAGTATACATATAGGTTATAGTCCAAGAATTGTGCTAACCATCATAGAATTTAACCTAAGATGTTAGATATTGAGGGTAATTCCCCTTTACTATGCTGTTTTCCCTAGTATGATTTTTTCCTCTAACACTATTATTTTTGGGTTTTAGAAAATGGCTGGAAACAGGAAGATTCATGATAATGGAGGATATAACGAACAATGGAATGATATTCTTCATGAGCAACCAAATGAAATGGGATTTGGAAGTCCAAACATCGTTATTATGCCTAATTAGAAATATCATAATATGATCAATAATCTAAACTTTGGTAAGTTTCCCGACTTAGATAATAAGATAAAATGGAGTTTCATGATGATCATAGAGGAAGGAAAGATCAATTTCTCTCATGGAAATCATGTGGCAAGAGGCATCGGGGAGATTGTTTCAAGGGAACTGGAAGATGCTTTGGGTGTGGAAAAGAAGGACACAAAGCCAGTAAGTGCAAAGGAAAAGTTTTAGTTAACACCATGGACAAGGATAATGGTATTTCTACGACATCAACAATGATTAGATGTTTTAAATGTGGAATGAATGGGCATTATGAAAACCAATTCCCTAAGGGAAAATCTCATGAAGAGAATCAGCATGGTCACATGAGTAGTATTTATGTGGATAGACCACAAATGAAATATGAGATGAAAGAAATGATGAATCTCAGCTAGTGGTTTAAGAAGTTAGTGGAATGATTGTATGTTTATAAAGAATAAAGTATGGTACTATGGAATAAAGAATCATCTATGGATTGTTACACTATTATTTTTCCTAAAGAATTTGAAGGTATATGTTGAATGGTACCGGTAACCATGGAAGGATATTCAGATATTTTTGAAAATTAGATGATATGGGCATAATGAAGGGATAAGAAGATAATGATATGTTTGATTGTATTCATGAGCGCATGACTGATATAAGGACAATGTGATATCACGGTTTGAGTATATTGAAATTTTTTATTTTGGTATGTGGAAAGAGTTAACTTTTGACAGCATTCATGATTTCACTAAGGTTTAATGGGTATTAATTCTTCAAGAGAATACATGATTAAGGTATTCACATGTTTTTAATTTGACCCACAAGATATATCTTAGGATATATGGGGGATAAATGATGGAATTCATGTGATTGTTATGTGGCATTTCAAGTAATCATTTTCTTTATACTATGAGCTTGGACCGAAGAATTTTAGATAGGCCTAAATATTAGAATGGATTATGTTGGACATAAGTTAGTATTGTTTAAGGATGGAACTTTTTTTGATATTATTGATAGGATGTTATAGTAATGTTTTTTTACGAAAAAGGACAACCTGCAGGACGGGCAACATCCCATCGCGTCGGACAAGGCTGTGGGAATCGAACCCACAACAGAAGTGCGACTGGCCTTTATCGCCTACCACTAGCCTACAAGAAGTCCCAGGTTAGTAGAAACTAGTTTTATTTTATTATGCGGTATGATATATGAAGTATAAGTTCATTTTTGGAATCGTATACGATTAACCTCACCATAGATGGACTTATGTATATTTGATAATTTTTGCTAACCTTTTGTTTGAAACAGATGGAATGACCCATCATTCTATCACATGATCTATTAACACTTCATGAATAACAAATTCAATTTTATTTCTTTAAGGGATGAAGTGGAAATTGTTTAATTCACAAACATCGGTGAGATTGTACCAAAATCATGTATGTATTTCTTTTAATTCATCAACTTTAGAGAAATGATCTTGAAAACCAAAAATGTTGTCTTAGTGACCTTATATCCGATGAATTAGATGGTACCTTAGATCATCATAAATATATGGCTTTGTGAATTTTGACTTTTTCATAGCCATGTTCTCTACCACTCTCTATCAGAACATGATGGTTAGATTTCTCTTCCATATCCATATTTTCACCTATATGGGAACCCAGCGATTAGATTATTTGGGTAACTGTTACATTTCATAATTTTGTTTTTAAATAATGGTTTTGGTATTCCTTTTTAAGATGTGGGTTTCTTTTAAATAATCTTTCAAGTAGTAAACCATTTATAACCCCGACGAATTTGAAGGGCAAAATTCATTTTAAGAGGGGTTGAATGTAACACCCTGATATTTTATGAAAAATATTCTTTTTAATTTCATTAATGTCTTGTGTTGAATGCTACACCAAAAGGAGCTTGCACAACATGAATCATTGACTTTCCTTGCATTACATGCAATCGCGTCCTTCCTCGATAGCGTGTGTAGTACGCAATACCGAGTTTCACTAAACAACGATATGCTATTAAAATATTATTAAAACTAGACGTTATGAATAGTAATAACCACCTTTTGAAATTATGTAAATTTTATTTTTCAAAATGGACTTCATTTTTGGATTCGGAATATCAAAATTAGCTTAGGGTAAAATTTTGGTACTTTTTGGATAATTTTCATTTTCTGATGAATAGTGAAAATTATGAAATTTTAATTAAAAAAACCTTTTTAATCGAAATAGTTAATAGTGATAAATTATTAATTTGAGTTTTTTAATGTATATTTAGAATATATTTTTACAATTTAATACAATGTTGGTCATTGGATGTAATTTCACATTTAAACCAGACATAAACAAGTGTCAATTTTTTTATAGTTATTATCTCTTAAGAACACGCTATTTGTTTTGACGACGGGAATTAATTTTTAAATTAAGTAATGCAATTGATATGTTTTGAATTTGGTAAAATAGAAATCATTTTTCAGTTCATAATATCAAATATATCTTAGGCCTCATTTTTTTTCCTGGAATCATTCATTTTTTGATGAATAGTGAAACCACTAAGTGGTAGTTAAAAAATGAATTTTTCATAAAACATAATTTTACCACTTCTGTGAATGAAATTTCAAAAATCTGAGAGACACGGCTGATGTCAGTAAGTAAAATGTGGTTCAATGAGATGAAAATAATTTTTGGTGAATAGTAACTTTTTTACTTTTATTTACCACGGTTAAAAGTAAATAGGATAATTAAGGGTAAAAATGATATTATTATTACCCTAACACATGTCCTAATTCTATTGGATAAGTGAAATTCGACCAAAAAAAACCTTAGGAATAAAATATTAACATTTAGGCCCACTTGGATTGGATTAGGACATTTATTATTAATTTATTTAAAGAATGGTTAAAATATTTAAAATCAAAGTTTAATAAGTAAATCATTTCTAATATAGGGTTATATATAAGATAAATTCGACTATAAACATTCATTAGAATGCTAAAAATATTTCCTATATAATGATATTTTATTTGTAATTTTTAGACTTTAAATAAGTTAATTTATTTATGACACAAAGATGATGTAGTAATTATCATATTAATGAAATATTGACATAATAGATGTTATAAATACCCAAATAAATGTAATTTGTGACTTTTAATGAATTCCAATAATTTTCTATGTTAATATGACATGTTAGTGTTGATTTAATTAACTTTTTTATAACTAATCATTCTATTATGATTTTCACAAAAACCAATTACTAAATAGTGTCAGAATAGACATAAACTAGTTTTTAAAACAAATATTATATTATTAATTGTTATATTATTCCTAAAAATCTATGGTTCATGTAAATGACTTAGATAGGGTTATATATATTAATAATAAACAACTTGGGGTTAGTTTGGCTTGTTATATTATGTTTATTAACCTTATAGTGTAAGAACACAAAAGGACACGGTAAAAGTAAAATTATTTAACTTAATGTTACATCTAAATGATAAGGTTAAAATAGGAACCTAAATTTGTCTAAATTCTATTGGATAAGATTATTTAGACCCATCCCCACCTTATATTCGAAATAAATCAATTTGGAGCTATTTAAAACCGAATTTGGTTTTATAATAAAATAATTTTTTTAGTAATTCCAAAGGTGCCTCTCTCCTTTCTTATAAAAGGGAACCTCCTCCCTCTCTTCCTCACACCACATTGAGCCTTCATGCTCAGCCAAACCTAGCCAAATTACCTTATCCACTTCCCTATAAACATCCCAGACGTCCTGTTCTTCTTCAAAGACCAATTTTAGTACCCTAAGAAGAGGACTCAAAGAGGCGCTTCAAAGAAGAGGTAATGGCTGTTACCGATTCTTCCAACTTTATTTCTTCTTCCACTTCTTCTTATTAGGTTGTTTCATTATGAATTAATAACATCAGTATCACTCATATACTGATATGTTATTATATGTATGAAACAACCCTATTTCACCATCTATCCATCATATGGAAAACGAAATCACCGCGCGTGCGTACGTACGGAATACCGTCTCTACGCCGTCGTGTAATCTATTTTCCACCACCATCTTACATGGTTGGGTATAATGGTGTACATAATAACAATATATTATTATTTTAAAGTAATATTTATTATGAAATAGTATACATGCACTCCAATACAATTCCATGATCCTGAGAACGATATCATCGCTTGTGCGTACGTACGGACTACTGTCTCCACGACGTGATGAGATTCATTCTCCACGTTAACCATTCATGAATTATTATAAAGAACATATAATATGTAATCATGAAATATATGACATAATACTGATACTGGATTTATGTTTATATATATATATTTCATCTACTTAATTCCATTCAACTCAATAAGGAAACGAAAACAGCGTTAATGCGTATATAAGGCCTACCGTCTCCACGAACGGTGTATTTCTTTCCAGTTACTGATCTATTATATATATGTATATTCTGAATATATATTATATATCAATCATGTTTTATATCCTGGAATTAAGTAATCATGATCTAATTAATCATATGAATAATTACAAGTCAAAACACGGACGACAAATAAAACGGTTTTACCCAAAACGCTCTTTAACATGGAATTTACAAAAGAACATGTAAAATAAAGTCATAAGTGAACCATATATGATATCATAACAATGGGTATGATTCTGTAATAAGTAAATAACATTATTTTAATCATTATACAAGAGGTATGGACACTTACAAAGCAAATCAGACCTAAAGTGTGGGAAATATCACAATCAAATTGTTATCTGAGATTGTTTAAACTTTGGTATTAACTGAGGTGTATTTTATCATCCACATCCATGTTTCCTCAATATGAAATATTTATATCCTTCTATAATAGTTTAAATCCAATTTTACTCTTCGGTTATTTTTTAGTAAAAGATATGAAAGGAATCTTTTTTCGTTTTTCGTATGAGGTACTTTTTGACTTTTCCGACAAAAGTACGAAGAATGTTTTTTAACTTATATAGAATGAATGTATTTTTAAAACATTATTTCCAAGAATCTTCCTTTAAAATTTTTCAAGATTATTTTTAATCAACTTCTTTTAGTTTAGAATTGTATGACATGTTAAGAAAGGAAAAGTGTTTTTGAAGTAGAAATGATATTTTCCTCAAGAATGGAGTTCAAGTGTTTAATAAAAATTATTTTCCATCTAAGATAATAAAGGGTTGTGTATATATCCCTATTATTAAATTTATTTTATTATGTTGTGATGGAATTATATTTATGAATTCCTTTATCTCATATGAATTGTTTTATGATGTCATGAATTTTAAGATTCCCATTTTTATTACATGGGTTATGCAATGATGTATGATTTATGATTTTGTGGCACACATAAGATTGGTATAATTATGAGTTGGGTTGGACCTATATCTCCCTCCAATTCATTGGGTAAAGATTTTATATCTCATGAGATAGACATGGCTGGAACGGCAGGTTAAACCGGTTCAGTGAAACAGGACTGAAACGAGGAGTGAACTTGGTTCAGAAATGGACTTTGTACACTAAGATAGTCTTGGAAATGAGTCTTGACTAATAAGAAATGATACTCTATGATTATTTGTGTATGCCACAAAGTTCCATGTTTTAAGTTATTATTATTGGGATTACATTTCACTACTATGATTTATCACATGTTTTGAAATTATGATTTCTTTTGCAGGTTAAGATTTCCAAAAGTTTTGTTCTTATGTATATGATGCGATTGACATTTATTTTGTTTACCATTACTGAGAATTTGAGCTCACCCTTTTATCTTTTCTTTTCCCCAGGATATAAAGAAAGGTTTTAGGAAAAAAAGTAGATCTTTATGGGAGATGTTGAAGATATTTCACCACGATTAGAATATTATATTCCAAGTTTCTGAAGACAGTAAACTATTACGGTCCTTGTGTGTGTGTTTTTTTTATGTACTAAGTGTTCCGCAAAAGTAATGTAATGTCCATGTACGTTAAGCTTCGGGTCTCTACAAAATCCATTTCCAAAACCATTTTCAAAAACATTTAAAATATTAAATGAAGATATTTTTGAATCAAAGTGTCCCATACCACTTTGAATATTTTAAAATAAAAATTGATTTTAAAACATTCATGTCTATATAAATAAATCATTAAAACCATTTTAAAAACATTATAATTAATGAGAAATATTTATAAGAAGACATTTTTAAAAATTTAAAATGATATTTTTGTTAAAGAGTTCCAAAATTAATGAGAGATGCTTAAATACAAATAATTGTGGAATATCATTAATCAAAGCTTATAATATCATGATAATATCGGTATTACTCATATAATATTTTAAAGTGTGTTATATAAACTATTTAAATGTGAATAGGTTTTTAAAAAAAAATGTCTCAATGGAATATAAATTGAGACAAAGTCCCTTACAAAGATCATTTCCTTAGATTAAGGACAAATCGGTGACATAATTATGTGTAAAAAATAAGAATACACTAAATATATATAAATATTATGTGTAAAAAAATCATGGGTAATTCACACATATTCATAGCACGACATAATCAACATGTATAATTTTAACCCCAATGAATTAAAATTGGATTAAAAGTACACTTACAGAAATTTTACACCCTATTAACGTCACTTTAAAATTCATAAAATGAGTTGATGATAGAGAAAAGGTTCTATCAACACATTGAAATTATATTTATAAATATAAGGATATATATGAACATATACCTTCATTTGAGAATTGAAATTTATAGACAAAACATTAAAGATGTCTTTGACTAGAAGAGGAGGGTGAAAGTTTCCCTTACCAATTTAGTAACTTATGAAAGATACACCCCATAAGAGAATGATAAAAAAATGAAGATGTATATAAGAATAAATTAAATTATATTACATTATGAAGACAATAAATTTTAGTACATAAACCACACACAAAAAATACTCACAAATATGTATGATTCTCTGGGAAAAAAGGTGAGATGGAAACCGCTTAACATATGTCCGACTTGACTTGTTCGTTGTTTAAATTCTTGAATAATAAACTAAAGTTAATTTATAATTTATTAAGAAGAATTTTTAGTTTTTAATTCCTTTTATATCACTTATTACCATGTTATAAGCATTACATAATCATTTATGTTAATAACGGTCGTTTTATCAATATTTGGTACATGAGTTAAAAATGAACTTCATATAATTACAAGTTTTACATTTGGTAAAACATACATTATCTCCTAAATGACACTAATGATTCTGATATAATATATATAATATATATATGTTATATATTTATTTATAACAATATATAAAATTTGGAGAAAAAAATTAAATGCACCATTCATAGAGACGGTTAGTCGTACGAACGCATGAATGCTACTTCCATTTCTATTTTGTATGGAATGAAAACTTAATGATACATAGGTATATTATAATTATAATATAATATAATATATAATTTCATTAACCAAGATTTTATACATTCCATGTATGGCATTAATGAGTCACATCACATTGGAGGGACGATAGTCTACACTTCCCCAAATAAAATTATCGTATTTCCCCATTTTAGAAACATGAAACAATGATATAAATGAAAAAAATACAGAATAATATAAAGAATTTAAATATAATATATATAACATGTAAATATTGTGCCATCATAATGTCCACCATGAGAGGTGGTAGAAGATAATTAAACAATCATCGTTTTATGAGGAAGTAGTTTGTCGTCCATAGAAAGAGTATGTTCTTTACCCATTAGATGGATGTGTTTGAAAGTTAATTTGAATAAATTTAATAAAAAAACTATAATATTAAGGATAATGGGTTTTTTATATAATAAAGAATAATAAAATCATAGATAGTGAAAAATTAAAATAAAAGAATAGAACATGAGGGAAGGTGATACCTTTAAATTGGGTAACTCCCTTTGGTTTGAACCAAAAGACTTCCTTGAAGTGACTTATGCCTAAAATAAGGATTCTAAGAGGAATATAAAGATGATGTGAGATTATTTGGGAATTTTTTGGATGATCCAATAGGGCTTGAGAGGTGTTAGTAATGGGTTAGAAGTGATGGACTTTTATAACGGGGAGGAGGCGCTCTTTTGGAAGGTTTGAAAATATTATTTTATTATTAACTGAATATGGATTTCAAAATGACCCAAACTCAATAAATTAAAATTTCAGAAAACTATTATTTGAAATAAAATCAATCAAAAATAATTTTACTACTTTTTGATATCTTTTAATCCTTATCTTCTTTGTTTAACACTTTGTTAACTTATTTAACTTTTATCATGTCTTCTTTTATATTCATACTATATAGTTAATATATTTAATATAAAATGACAATCGAACCAAATGTGGTTCATTAATGAAATTATAAACCTTATATAAGTAATTTTTATGAATATTATATTTTTAGGATTGTTATATAATCTAATTAAATATTATTTGATTTAAAAACTCATTTATGTCAAATTTTATACTATTCATATCATAACATTTTAAATAATCCAAAACATCATGATTATTTCTAAAAACCATAATTAATTGGAATATAACAATTCATCCACATATATAAAATTTTTGGCTTACATTAAAAGTTTCAAAATAAATTTTATTGAACATTAATAAAAACAGTTATTTAATTCGTTCATTAATTAGGTAATCATTACATCATCATTGTGTCATAAATAAATTTATATACTTCATGTCTAAAAATTATAAATAACATATCATTATGTAGGAAATGTTTTAATATTTTTAATGAATATTTATAAGTAAATATATCAATAATATAACAAAAAATTATATTTGATTTAGTAAAATAATAAATTGTTATGATATTTTTATTTTTACATCAAATAAAAAGCTATTATTATCATTATCATATCCAAATGGCTTTCAAAGGAAAAAATCCATAGCTGAGGATTTTAATGGTCATCCATGACTCACCCAAAAAGTTTATGACATGTATTAAGGTAATTTTATATTATTATAATATTATTTTTACCTTGAATTACCCTATTAACCTTTAACCGCGGTAAATAAAAGTCAAAAGTTACTATTCCCAAAAATTTATTTTCATCCTATTGAACCACCTTTTAATTACTGATTAGAACCATATATTTCATATTTTGGAAATTCAATTCATAGAAGATGTAAAATTTCATTTAAATGAGCAATTCGGTTTTTAAATAATATGTAGTGTTTTTTTATTATTAATCAAAAAATTGAACGTTTTTAGAAAAATACTAAAAATTAACCCAAAGTAAATTTTGATATTCCAAATTCAAAAATTATTTCTATTTTAAAGGATTCAAAACATATAAGTTCCATTTATTAATTTAATATTAATTTTTTTTTGTCAAAACTATAAATCATGTTTATAAGAAGTAAAAACTATAAAAAGATTGACATGTGTTTTTGTCCAATTTCAACGTGATATTCAATACAATGACCATAAATAGATTAAATGGGAAAAATAAAATCCCATTACACATTAAAAAATTTTAAAAATGTAATCTATCTATATATAAAAAAAATATAAAAATACAGTTTTGACTTTAAATGCATAATTTTTCTATATTCATAAAAAATGATCTTTATTAGATAAATACCAAAATTTTACCCAAAAAATTTTCATTTTAGAAGTATAAATAAGAATTTTATTTTTTAAATACATTATAAAAAGTGACAAAACATTTATTTAATAGGGTTTTTTCTTCAAAAGGTGATAAAAATACAATTTAAAAATATTTGATTATTAATGTTTAAAATTGGATGCATTCCCATTTTAGGAATATAAATGTTATTGGATAAATGTAAAAAAAATTAACAAAATTGTTTCATCATAATATTCATTTTTTTGTTCCTCATTTCCTCTAAAATGAAAAGGCCTTAACTAAAATTTAAAATAGTTTTATTATTATTTTTTTCAATATGACTCAACATTGTGTGCAATATAAGACTTTAGAGAATCCCATTGTTGTGGGTCGGGTATGCCATCAAACATAGAATCCCCTTTAAATTAAAATTAATATTTAATTCACAATTATTAATAAATATGAAAATTGAATATCCTCTGTTTACCTGGGCTGTTACAGTAACAGTACCACATTATAGTGTAGAATTCATGTATTGGTCATCACCATACATGGAAAGGATCTAACCGATCTTAATGAGTATAGAACCTTGTAAAAATATCATTTATAATACATCACTACCTTCAATTATTGAATGTTATTGGAAAAAAGAGAACAAGAGAATCAGTAATCTAATAGGTCAAGAGGTACAGGGATAAAAATTTGGAATTGGTTTAAAAAATACCCAACACTGATTCACCCCCCCCCCCTTAGTGTTGGGTATATCCCAAAATGGTACATTCAAATACAAGATTATATAATATATTAACTATCGTAAACATATTCTTACTTTTTAATGTTAATGTTTTTACCTTCACCTTATCACACTTCCATCAAATGTGATATGCAATCATTGTTCATGTGTACAGTTGGCCACTGCCTCATGAACAAATGCAATGGGTTCTTCTTTAACACTTCTCAAGGCTATGAATAATGATGAAAATAATATTTTTACTATATTTATATGATATTTTTTTATTTATTCAATCTTATTGAATTATTATATAACACATACCATCATTATTTTCATTTTTAGGTAATATGAAAACATTATTGGTGGAAATGTGGACTACATCCTCCGGAAAGAAAAATTACACGTTAAAACTTTACAAGGAATGTTTTAATGATTTATTTAATATAAATATATGATATAAATGACATAATTATTATATTAAATATAACATTATCTTAATTTTTGTAGAACATATAATTTTCTCTTTTTCTTTTCACACACTAATAAAGTGATAATGTATTTTATGCACGTGTAGACTATACCCTCCTCAAATGGATGCGATTATTCCTTTCTCATCACCAAATCACACGAGTGAAATATATGTGTATTTAAAATTAAATAATATAGTTTTTATGATATAATGGTTTTTTAAGATAAATTTTACTTAACTTCTTTAAATAATGATCAATGAAAAATGGGAATATTACTCATTCATACATGTGACCTATCGTGTCCATAATTCTAACATTGGTTCATTTTTCATAACCATATATCCTGTTTAATTTTAAATGTATACTTTATATATAATTTTGAAAATTATTTCATGAATATTATTATAGATATTTTTAATTAATAACCTCATTGGCCATAATCAACCTATTTAAGTCGTTTTTCACACATAAGCTATATATTGCTAAAACATAAGACATAAACATTATTGATTAGGTGACTATATATAACTTATTAATAAAAGAAATAATATTAATAATGAACAAGTAAAAATATCTGAGGAAATTAAATAATTACCATTGGTTTATTATTCTAGATGATATAGAATAATAATGATAACTCAGACTCAAGGTGATGAACTTCTTCTTAATATACATTCATTGAGGAATGCTTAAATCTTGTACGGATAATTTCTTATATATATTATAAATACATCAAACATAACATGAAATATCCTAGATAGATAATATATAAATATATTTTATGATTTAACATTTATTAGTTTCTCCTATGGGATTTTACATGAATGTTACCAAGAAGTAAGTGATTTCTAAAACCAATTCGCATTCATTGATTTAGACATATATGTCATTGGTTATGTTATGCCAATATATTTTTTGAAATGAATTATGATTATGTTATTATTATTATTATTATTTTAAAATTATCACACATAATTATTTCGTTGATTTATTCTCACTCTAATGATATTATTTTGGTAAAGGATTTACTTGTCTAACTTTTATTTCTATGATACATATTCCATATCCAAAATGTATTTTTTTCTGTGATATATATACTGACAATAAATATATTTGATAAATTTTATCATTAAATATAATGATTTTTACATATCATTTTTCTAACTTCACATTCATAGGATTTACTATTTCCATGTTATGATTGATTTTAAGGATTTTTGGTCACAGTTTTATTTCCCTGAGATGTTTGTTATGATATACAAATACCTTATTTTATAATGTGTGTATACTTTTCATTTGACATGATATAACATTATTCTAATTATGAACATGATATTATACATTCAATTTTTCATTATTCTTTTATGGGACATATGATTCAATTTTTTCAAGGTGGTGTGAGACAGTTTGGAATATTTAAATGTTATTTTACCCAAAAATCTTTTTATGTTATTTTAATGATATTTCTATTAATCATCAAAAACAACCCTTTTTTACTTATCCAACAATTAGAAAATATTATATTTATATCAGCTTCATTATATTATGGATGGATTTATATTTTTAATATATATTTTTATAGAATCTATTTCATTTCCTAGGGCCAACTGTGATTCATAGAGATGGTTATAGAACCCATTTTTTCTATGGGTTAATAATGACTCAATTTTAATGTTTTTTAACAAATTTATTTTCCATGTTTTATTCATGTTCAAAAAATATTCTTTTGAAACCCATTCATTTTCCATTATTTAATTATTTTTCAATTAGATTCTTCTAGAATCCATTTCTTTTTTAAGGGTTAGTCATAATCCATTGAGATTGTTTTTTCACCAATTTTTTAATGGGTTAATCATGTTTCAAGGATATTATATTTAAACACATTTCTATTCCAAGGTATAATCATGCATAGAAGATATTATTATAGTAACAATTTGTTTTACAAGGGTTATTCAAATTTCCAGTAGATTATTTTGGATCCCATTTCATTTCTAAGGGTTAATCATGTTTCAAAGAGATTTTTTTGGAAATAATTTATTTACCCAAATTTAATCAGATTTAAAAGAGAATCTTTTGTAACATATTTCTTTTCTATGTGTTAAATATTTTGTAAATAGATTGTTTTGGAACCCATGAAATTTACATGGGGTAATCATGTATCACATTGATTTTTTTGGAACCCATTTCATTTACATGGGTTAATCAAGTTTCAAATAGATTGTTTTGTAATCCATTTCTTTTCCATGGGTTAATCACGTTTCAAAACGATTTTTCTTGGAACCAATTTATTTTACCTGGGTTAAGCATGTTTTAAAATGATTTTTTGGAACCCTTTTTTCCATTGGTTGATCATGTATCAATGAGATTCATTCATAAAAAAATTAATTTAAATGAGTTAATAATGTTTCAAAGATATCGTTTCACAACCCATTTGATTTCCATATTTTAATCTTGATTTAAAGAGATTGTAGTGGAAGTTGTTACCTTTTCATGAGTTAATCATTTTTTTAAAATAATAAAAGTTTTTTCAATGATTTTGGATGAATTTTCAATGAATTATGTTCATATACATTATAAATGATGGGTGTGCCTAGATAGAACTAGGTGAGCCAATTATATATCATACAATGGTTGGTCCAAAATAACGATATGATGTACTGGGTAATCTAGATATAAAAGTTGACCATTTTGGTAATTCCATTAATATGGATTCTATACTTTTTTTGTAAGGGTTCAATTAGATGATGTTCCAAGATACCAATATGTATTAATTATGCTTTCTATGTGTATATAATGTTTATAATCATCGAGATTGATATCAAATGGATCATGTTTTTTGATTCTAATGACTCCTTTCTTTTCCATTTTATCACGTTTCAAGATCTTGATATTGATGGGTATGAATATTTATATGTTCTACAAATGTATTTTAATTATATAATCACATCATTATTCTTTTATTATATTCACTGATGAAATACATTTGTCAATGCATACTTTTTATTATTCAGAGAATCTAAGCTCATCCTATTTATGTTTCATTTCCCAATGTTTTATATAATGTTGAAAATTGATTTATGACTATAATGGATTTTAATAACATGATATTGAAGGCGTAATGGAAAATAATAAATGTTGGGTATAAAGGGATATGATTTTCACATTTATGAATTAGTCGTTTATGATTCTAAGTGGATGTGAACAGTTTATATAGGAGTTTTTCCAAATTTTATAAAAATATAAAACTAAAAGGTCCACTAATATGTATTTGATAAATGTTTTCCTCTATATGTTGTATGGTTTTATATAAAAAACATATTTTACAATTTTTGGCATCATAGCCTGAAATGTAATTTTTTGGATTTTAGCATAGTATCATGGAGTACAGGTCCTAGGCAGTTGTAATAGTTATTTTATAATGGTTTATTAAATATTAGAATATATATATATTTATATTTTTATTAGTGAAGAACAAATCTTATGTCTGGAAAATGATAAAATACTATGTTTTTTGAGAGTTCAATATTTTCCAATATTCAAATAAGAATAGAGCCAAATCCCAGAGTCCATAAAGTGTAATATGACTAAGTATCCAAACAAATTATAGTGAATATATATAACACTAGATCTTATTTAATTTTTAAAACCAGTTGAAGAGGAAGCTGGTTCTGAATATCTCGAAGAGGTATACATGAAACCTTTCTAATCCATCTTCTCTATGAGGGTGATATTATTTGCAAGTATAGTTATATAAATGATGATATGAAGAAGATATTTCTATTTTGGAACCATATTGGAGAATAAATTTACATATTCTAGTCGGTGATAGATGTATAGGAATATATTAATAATCTATCATGATTATAGTCTATTTTTTAGGGATGTAATAACATGTTTGATAGTGAAGAATCTATGTATGGGGGTAACCAACATATAAATTAGTATGACTTTATTCCAAAAAATTTAAATATTATGTACTTCCCAATTTTATTACCACATATAGAGTTCATGTTTTTATAAATATTTATGTGGATCACGAACATTAACCAGATCAACTGTTTGAGTTGAATGGAAATAGAGTTTCTAATAAGATACAACTCATTCCCCCCCCCCTCATTTCTCATCCCTCCAAATGGGCCATCTAGCCTGGGACCCCACATGTTTTGTTAGATTACATTCCCTACAAATATCCAATGTATAATTATATTATATTGATAATATAAACTCTTTTAACTGATGTGGGGTTCCCATATTCAAATGGATAAATTATCACAATTGGGGAAATAGGATGATACCATATCTCATATCTCATTGAATATAAGTGAGATATGCTAAAAAGGTGTGGTTTATAATAACTAATTTAAATTGATCTAATAACTCAAGATTAAAAAATAAATACTTGGTTATATGAAAAGGATTAAAATTCTATTATGATGACTCTATTATAAAAGTTCTACAAAAAGATAATGGGTATCTAAACATCCTATGAAATCTTGTACAATTTGATGGAATTATAAAAAATATAATAAAATTTTTAAGGAATAAAAAATTCATTTTGTGATGTTTCAATTGGAATATATATATATATATGTTTATTATACTATTTAGGGATAATTTAAATACGTAAATTTGAATTTTGGAAACAATATTGGATTTATTTAAGAGGAATGGGATTATATAACTATCAAAACATTGATGAAGAATTCTCTAGATTAGTTTGATTCAAAAGTTTCATCTCTAGAAGAATCTGATGAATTTAAAATTTATAAGATAAACATAATACTTAGATATTATGAGATGATAAAAGAACATCTGTTCAAATAGATGTAGAAAAGATGAAATGGATTTTGAAGATATGATAAACTGAAAAATAGGAAAATAATGGCCTCGAAAATATAATGATATAGATGATGAGAATGATGAATAATTGTATTAGAGATTTTATCTAATATAAAAATGATTTAAAAGAGGAATATTGAAATTCAAGGGTAATAAACCACAAACTTTTTCAAATTTGGTGAACCTGGTCATTATTAAAAAATTGTCCATGGAAAATTTTCAATGAATCAGAATTAGATGATGAGATGCCTCACAAAAAAATAGTTCAATAAGAAAAAGAAACTCTTTAGTATAATGAATAGGGATTTAATCTGAAAGAATAAAATATTTTCATCAATAATTTAATTGTTTTATTATGAATTTTCAATTATTCTACATTTAAACAAAGCCATTGAATCTTCATGTAGTAGTAATGACAGATAAGGAAGGATAAAATCTTGTGTGGGAGATGAAAGATAAATTATAATTATATATGGGTCAGATATAATATCATAAGAAATAAAATAGAATATTTATAAGGAAAATAGAATTTTGGATGTAGAAAAAGAAGAACAATGTAATATTGAAACATCCTATACTAATTAAATTACGTTATATAAGATGAATTTTGTTGATCTTTAACTATTGTAGATGATCATGAAAAAATTATGGCTCAAAAGAAGAAAAAATATTTGAATAAAATAACATATGTGTCACCATAGAATTAGAATTGATAAATTCTAGAAAATAATTTACTAAGGATAGTTGGGTAAATGGATAGTCTTCACTGGCCCATGGGAAGTAAATTTCACTTAAAGAGTGTGAATCATTACTAAATGATTTTTAAAAAATAACTGTTTTATATAATAGTGAAGTTATAGAAAACAAACTTGTTGTTATTTGATTTAATGAAATTGAGAGGAAATATTAAAAATAAGATTAACAAAAAAATTATTTGATGGAAGGAGTTGTTTCCCCCATATAGGTAAGGCTAATATTGCAAAAGGATAGTAATAATACAAATAGGGACAAATCTAGAACAAATTTAGAGGAATTTTGTTTCAAGGGTTTTGTTGGTGTAATAGTAAGAATAGAAACAAGTACTATTCTTGTTAAATTAACCTATCTTATGTAATAACATGATAATATTAACATGGATATTTTGAGTGAATATAAGTATAAAATATATGAAGAACCAACTTGTAATAAAGATCAATATAACAAATATCTACACTCAAAAAAATTAAGATATGGGAATTAGTATGTGGTATATGTTGTTTTGAATATCAAATGGTTGAGGTATTGATGATATAGTTGGAAGTACGGGTCCCTATACTATGAAATGGAAGATGTTTTTGGAGAAAAATAGTGATAAGTAATGTGAAAAATATGATAATATAGTGAGTTTTAAGAATGAAAGCCTTTTTTGGCTAAGTAAATTAAAAATTTTATCCAATTTAGATAAAGATAAAAAACCATGTTGAAGAGAATGGGAAAAGGGTTGGAATAGAAAGTGAGTTAATAATTTATGACATTTTCTATGAAATTGGAATCCTATATTTTTGGATGACTGAATTGGAAAAATTTATTTCCCATGAAAATGATGTTCAATGGAAAAAAAATTATCTAACACGTTGAGTATTTATGAATTATTTTTTTTCAAATAAATTAAAATTATCTGATGTGAGGATTTGAAAACTACACCAAAATAATATTTTGGTAAATACAATACTAGTTTTAGATTGAATTGTCTATAATAGTGAGTCTCTTCAATAACATGCATTACACACAAGACCTAGTTTTACCAACCCAAAAAATACACTAATATTATTTTTAAAATATTATTATAGTTATCACCAGCTGCTCAAATGGATAGTATGAAATGTATTAATAATATTATGAAAATATGGTTTATTAATGTAAATAAATTTAATTCTTTAGAAACACATAAATTTTAAAAAAAGTAAACTATTTGAAAATATATAAATATTTTTTTTTGAAAAAATATTTTTCTATACATAATTAGTTTTTTTCTAAATAATATATGTAACACCCCAATCATCCACGATACGCTTCTCTTTGAATAATATAGTAGCGTGTGTTGTACGCAACTTCGAGTTCTAACACACCGCAACCAATCAAACTAGCCGTTATGAATAGTAATACCCACTATTTAAAATTTTATAAATTTCATCATTCAAAATGGACTTTATTTTTTGATTTGGAATATCGAAATTAGCTTAGGGCGATTTTTTGGTATTTTTCTCAAAACTTTCGATTTTGATGAATAGTGATAAACACTGAGTTATAGTTTAAAACCAAATTTTTATTTAAATAATAATTTGTTTTATTTAAATTTATTTTAAGTCAAAATAGATATATAATACCTATATAAGTTCAATGTAATTAATTGGAGTCAATTTATAATAAATTTAGATATATAAAAATTTTATTGACCTTTTCACCGTGTTTTACCCACCTCCTATGAAAATTTGCAAATTCACATAAAACATAATTTTACCGCTTCTGTGAGTGGAATTTCAAAAATCTGAGAGACATGGTGGTTATCAGTATGTAAATTTGTTTCAATAAGATGAAAATAATTTTTGTTGAATAGTGACTTTTTTACTTTTATTTACCACAGTTAAAAGTAAATAGGGTAATTATGGTTAAAAATGATATTATTATTACCCTAACGCATGTAATAATTCTATTTTATAAGTATATTTCAGCCAAAAAAACCTTAGGAATAAAATATAAACCTCATTGGTCCACTTGGATTAGATTAGGGCATTTATTACTATTTAATTCAAAGAAGAGTTAAAAGAATTATAATCCAAGTTTAATAACTAAAACATTTTTAATATAGGGTTATACATAAGATAAATTCAACTATAAATATTCATTAAAAAGATAAAACGATTTCCTACATAATTGTATTTTATTTATATTTTCTAAAAATTAAATAATATAATTAATTTATGACACAATGATGATGCAATAATTATCTAATTAATGAAATATTAAAATAATTTATATTATAAATATCCAAATAAATGTAATTTGAGACTTTTTCTGAATTCCACTAATTTTATAGGTTAATATGACATATTGGGGTTGGTTAGGTGAATTTTATTTTAAGTAAAAATGATGTTATGAATTTAGAAAAAACAAAATACCAAATAGTGTCAAAATTGACATAAAAGAGTTTTTAAAACAAATATTATATTATTAATCGATATTATATATCTAAAAATATATGATTCGGCCAAAAAACTTATATAATGATAGGTTGATCATTAATGTACCACTTGGGGTTCTCTGGGAAGTATATAGTATGTTTATTAACCATATAATATAAAAATACAAAGAGACATGGTGAATGTCATACTATTTAACTAAGAGTTAAATCTAAAAGATAAAGTTAATATAGTGACAAAAACCTGTATAAAAACTATTGGCTGAGTGGTTTTAGACCTATACCCACCTTATCCTTTAAATAATGTATTTTTGAGCCATTAAAAACCGAAAATGAGTTTATTATAAAATAATATTTAAATCTTTTCCTACTGTTCCCCCCACCACTTTTATAAAAGGGAACTCCCCCTTATCTAAAATTCACACCATCAAATCCATTTTTATCGGCCAACCTCTTTCCAAATACCCTCTAATCTTCAATAAATTAGTACTATAGGACTTACATTAGTCAGAAAGTGAACCTAAGGATCCCTTTTGATCAAATCAAATGGATGAACCCGAAGAAGAGGTAAATATCTCACAACATCTTTCAAGTTCCTTTCTTTTTCCACTAACCTTTTCTTTGTTGTTTCCATTTTAAAATAGTAACTCTAGTATCTTGTATATAATTTGATTTTATTATAAATATGGTAAAACCAAATTCATTTTTCTATCCATCCATTGAATGACATGTCACCATATGTGTGTGCGTACGGCTTACCATCTCCTTGTCATGGTGTCATTGTAATTCAATACATTATTATATGGATGGGTATAATAATGATGTGTAATTAATGTAAATAATAAATATAACATTATAATGATTATGTATATATGATATTCCATCCAATTAGATATTATTTTAACATGAAAACTATGATTTTTTTGCTCGTGCGTACGTAAGGATTACCGTCTCCCAGAACGCGATGAGATTCATTCCCCATCATATCCATTCATGACTACTTTACATTAGATGATTAAAAAATAATGTTAAAAGACTTGATATAAATATGTATTTGAATAATATACATACCATCCCTAGAAATTATGACTCACATAACAATGAATATAAAATAAAATGAATCGGTTAACACCCGAAACTATGATAATACTAAGATATTATTAACACAGCAATGTTAAAAGATCATATATGATATCATATTAATGTATATGATTCTTGTATAATATAATAACAATTATCTCACCAATATACAATAGGTTAGCCTACCATAGACCAAGGAAAAGTACAAGGTAATGGTTAATTTCACATTCTCCTTATTATCCGCGGTTGTTTTTACATAAATATCTACTCGGAGCTCTTTATCATCCACATCCATGTTTATTAAAAATGTATTGCAACACATTCATACTATTTTATAGATTATGGGTAAAATTCATTTATACCCTTGTTTTAATTTTTATAATATTTTTATAAAGGAATATTTCTGTCGTTTTCCAAACAAGTTTCTTTTTTACCTTTTTGACAAAATTAAGGTAAGAATGCCCTTTTTAACTTATATGGTTGGTGCGTCTATTTTCTGGCGTTATAAATTCTTCAAAGAATCCATTATAATATTAGAATAATACATTCAATATAAATTTTATATTTTATAATTATGTGACTTATATATGATTTAAAAAAAGAGATATTTCTCTTAAATAATTTGATTTCATCTATGTCAACATCCTTTGAGGGATTTTAAGCTTATTTGAGGTTGATTTATTATGATAAAAAACTTCCATATTGTATTTATTGTTTTGTTTTATGTTTGACTTTGTGTGTGTTATTTTTATTACATACATGGTCTATGGATAAAGTATTGACTTTTCGTATGCTAGGTTGAATACAAATGATTATGTTATTTTTAAACCTATTCATATGAGGAATGAATTGGACTTAGTAAGTGATAGGTGGAGCCCGTTATAGCTCTTCTATGCATCAGTGGGTCTCATGAGACAAACTAGTGTCTTGGCACAAGTCCTTGACAAAATCATATTTGACGTCTGGGAAAAATTACTTGACTATGTGGTTATGATAGTCTTGAATTTTTCATTCCATCATTATGAAAGTGGATATTGATATTGCATGTGATTATTCTACTAGTAGAATATCCATCTGGGTAAGTAAATGGAATTTTTTCCTATTATTTTTTCTATATTATGCTGAAGTTCATGTTTAAAAGGATTTTGTTTTAGTTATACATTTCCTTAATTGTTTATGCTTATTTATGAATGTTTCCGCTATATTGTTATCCTTATTGGGCATCTGAGCTCACCACTTTTTTTGTTTTATTTTCCCAAAATTTGATAAAGTATTATATAACTGAACTATAGGGATAGTCTGAGGGAATATGAGTGTGGACTACGGAGACTATTTTGTTGTAGTTTTTCACTTTATCATGTACTGTAATAATTATTAATGTATCTAGTGTTTCCAAGGCTACTAATCTAATCGGTCTTCCAAGACTTGATCTTTGGTGATTATGCCAGTGTTATGTAATAATACACTGAATCTAGGTAACTAGGGTGAGGGTGTTACATTTTGTATCAGAGGGAGGTTTAGTACAAACCATGGAATCTAGATTTAGATAATCTCTGATTAGAGCACATAGACCTAGGATGTACTTTGAGGATTAGTATAGAAAAACTTCCTAGAATTTTGGTATTGTATTGATTTTGTGAGTTTTCTAGAAATACATCCCTGTCTGGATACGAGCAGGTAGTGGTGGCTCTGGTACATGTGTACCTAGGGGTAAAACCCAAAAACATCCCTTTGAGATAGACTCTAACTGCAACTGGTGCACAACAACGGGCCTTTCTGCACTCTTCGTTACGATACTCCCAGGGGATATGCTTAAGATAATTCCCATTTTCTTTAAAAACCATTATGATGAGTTTATGAGTATATACGTGTTTAGAGAAAACATTTTTTTATCATTATGGATTATATCCATAAACTGTTCAAATTATGATGAGTGTTTTAGAAGTTTGGAATTAAGTATTTCGATTCATAAACTATTCTAGTTTTTGCCATTGTTTTGAAATGGCCCCTAGTGGAAAGAATGGAAACTATATCAATGGACACACTCCATGTAGGGATCACCCTCCAGCTCAAGATAATTATAATGGATCTTGTGATACAACTGGTGCCGATTAGCTTATCACTATATTGGGACAACTCACTCAGGTTATGAATAATAACCTTACCCATATGGAGCACCCTGATCCACAACATAGAGGATCAATGTTAGATCGGTTCATGAGGAAACAAACACCAACATTAAATGGGAGTACAAATCCATTAGTAGTAGAGCAGTGGATAAATTCCATAGAGAAAGTATTCCATGCCTTGGGGAGTAGTGAAAGAGAAAAAGTTATCATGTCAGTTTACCGCCTCACTGGAGATACTGATTAATGGTGGTCATTGATTCAAAATAGAAAGTAAGATGAAGAATTATCAAATATAGACTAGAGGGAGTTTAAAGAGATTTTCTTAAAAAAATAATTTCATCATGACCATCAAGCTGATATGGAAAAGAAAATTTCTGAGTCTGAAGAAAAAAGAGGATGATAATGTTGCAAAGTATGAGGCTAACTTTACAAGGTTAGTGAGGAATGCTGCAGATTATATACATAACCCCAGAATTATGATTGATCGTTTAATTGATGGGTTAAAACCATTTCTCCATCGAGAATTAGTCTCACAATCCTTCTTATCATATGATGATATTATTTCATGTTCTATCAAGATAGAAATATGATACTATAAATCACATTATTTTAAAGATATTTTATGATTCATGTAATTTTATTATATCACGTGGATTTTGATTCAATGTTGCTAATTTGGTAAGATTTTATTACTACAATTTAATTATTTATTAACAGTTTTTATAATTATGTTTCCATTAATGAAATATTATAATACATCTCTCAATAATTTTCAGGAATTTTATTCTCTTGTATTTATTCATGATATAATTTAGAAATGGAATCATTTTCACCATTTGGTGCCTGAAAAATTAAGAATGTGTTTCTATAAAAATTTGACCATATTTCTCTCCTTTATTTGATATTTTTTTATTCAAAAAATAATTTTTCGAAAACATTTTTCAACAAATATTATAAATAATTTAAATTTCTCATTTAAAAGTGATATTATTTTATAAAAATTTTGATTTAAAAAGTTTTTAAAATTATTTAAAAATCATCCATTATTATTTTTTATCATTATTTTATAGGAAATAGGTTTTCAAAATATTTTATAATTTAAAAATGGTTTTTTCAGGGTAGAAAGAATGTTTTCCACATGAAATTTTTTAAATGATTTGTAATGAAAACTCCATAAAATTTTAATGTTGTTTTCAATGAATTTTTTTAAATGATTTATGTCTTCTTTAAATTATTTTCAAGGAAAGGTTATTTACCTCATGAAATTTACCAAGTGATCTTTCAAAATCCTTGTTCATATAAGATAAAATACTTTGATATAGTATATTTCTTTGAATGGATATTATCCAAGAACACTAAACAGTTTTTTTAAATGAGTGGTTTATGTTTATGATGACAAGTTGTTTATAAAACCTGATACTCTTCAATGGTTTATACCATGAAAAAAACGCTTATAAATCCCACTCCCTTTCACAAGTTATTTTATGGTGAAATTATTGTGAAAGCTATCGATTTTTTATAGGTTATGTTATGATGCAATTTTTATGATACTCATATGATTTCATGTTTCATGACATGATATTTATGAAACCCATCTATTTTTATGATTCATGATATGATGAATGTTTTATGATCATGTGTAACATGTTTGTGTAATTCCATTATGTGATAGGTGTGACCTATATCTCTATTCGATGAATTTTTAATGTTAAATGTTCTATGAGCTCAAATGTGAAATAAAATGTCATACCAATCCCACAATAAGAGGTTACATGAGAGGAAATCCCAAACCCAAAACAATAGGGTACCTAGGAGGGAATCCCAGTCCTCCAATAAGAGGGTACATAAGAATGAATCCTAACCCTAAAACCAGCGATCACAAAAGAGGGGATCTCAATCCCAAAGTAGTTAAATGGATTATTATCCCAAGGCTAACATGTTTTTAAGTTCTTTTTTGGTATCCTTGAGATAATACATTCTATGCTTATGTGTATGCCAAAATTCCATGTAATATTTCTATGATATTCTCTCAGGGATTATGATCGTGATTTCATTATCATTCATGTATTATGGTCTTTCAATAATTATTATATGACTCATGTTTAAGATCATAGGTATATATGTTATGATATTCATATGTTATGATCATTTATTCATAACCCTATGTTCATGATATTCTTATGTATATCTTTTATTTACCCTTTTTATGCATATGAGATCACCCTTTGTTATGTTTCATTTCCCCGTGTTATAAAGAAAAGATTAATGTAGGATAAATAAATGGGATGATATTTTTGGAATACATTGAATATATTTGACTAGACTAGAAGATTATGTTCCATGTATGCAAAGGAACTAAACTATTACAGTATTTATGCATGTTTTTTATTAATATAAGGAATATTCATTTAAAAAAATGTAATATAAATTTATGTTGGGAATGGGTCACCATATAATGTCAACAAAATGAAACACATAATATAAATATGAGTCCATATAAACAATATCATGATATTGTCGGATGAAAATAATACCCTAGATTGAGAGGAAGATCTGAACTTGAATATTGTTTCAAAAAAAATATTAATTTCCTAGTCATCTAATTTTTTTTCATTTTTTGGTCTTAAATATATGTAATTAAAGGATATGAAATAATATTGTACAATTCTATAATAAAGGAAAAAATATGGAGTATCTCACTACTGAACAACATGATAAAATAATCATTCATGGGGTTTATTGACTACTAAGAAACTAAAGAATGGGAATTAATCTCTTAAGGGGTCAAACTACGAGGAAAATATATTGTAACTAATTTAATATAAATATTACATTTTTGGATAGATTTATGAGTGGGTGTATATAGGAATTATAATCACTATCAAAATCCTCTCTCTTTATTATTTGAAAGTATTTTTTGGGTGAGAGTTGATTGATTAAAATGTTAAGAATAATGGGAATTTCATATTGTACACTATAACATTTTGATTTGTTTATTAATGTGTGTAGGAGTACATATTTCCTATTATGTCTGATATATACAAGCCTTATTTCAGAAATAATTAAGTTGTAAGCATGTCCTCACATGAATGGTGGTCATTGAAAATCATAGACAACCTTGGTTTTTAATCTATTGTTTTCTACACCATTATTCCCACAGAGGCATATAGTCGATATACTAAGTGATATTTTCTAAGAGAAACTTGTAGTATTAACATTCCCTCAGATATAGTGTAAGAGAATCATGTGTTCAATAAAATTAACATTAATGTATGAGAAGACCTTCAAATTTTCCATTTTATTCAATTACAAATAAGGATAATATAGAGATAATTCATGAAAATAACATATATTTGTTTTTAATATTGATATTTACAAAAAAATTAATGTGTGAGATTGTTATCTCTTTATCATTTACATAATACGATTCAATAAGTATTTGTGAGTGAAGATGAAGTGGTGATTCAAAGTGAATTATATTTTATTCATAAAATGAATTTGATATAATTCCAAATAATGAATCCATGTATGTCCATAATTTTATTGAGTTACTATAGTGGTAGATTAAAAATGATATACATTCTACTTCTTCCTGAAGAACTCATGTGAGTAAGATCAAGAAAATGTTCATAAGAAATAAGTTCTACCATTTAGTTTCTATCATTATGTTACTAACATCAGTGTTTCCAAAAGTTTCTATAGCAAACATCTACCATTGGGATTATACCACTAATGTGTTACCATTTATGTTTTTCTATTAGGCACTAATGTTTTTGTGCTACCATGATATTCTACAATTATAATTCTATTGTTAGTTTCTACCATTATGTGCTACCATTTAGGTGGTTCTATGATATGATACCATTGGGATATGACCATTAGGATACATTTATTTGTGTGTGACCATTGGGGTTTTACATGGGATGATATTTCATGATAAAACATAGATTAACTTTGAATTACATGGTTTTTGATTCTACTCAACTTGTTGTGTCCTTGTACTCGAGTAGTATATCTAGATGATCACAAAAACAAATTTTTGAATTAGTAATATTAATTTGTACGACCCTACGTTATAGTGACCCACACTTTTCATATACATAAATTCATCTTAATAGATGAATTATCAGTCCATTTTATAAAAAAATAGATTGTGGATCATAATTGTTTATTTTCTCTGAAAAAATGGGCGCATAAAAAACTGATTCATAAGTGAACTACATCATCTCCCACTATGTTTTTCAAAACTAGAACCCTTCAAATAAATTTCATACATAATACATTTCACCACAAAATGGGGAATGGAAATATAAGAAAGGGTTGATTCATATTCAAGATGATGGTAAACATAAGATATATCAACATAACATGCTTATATGGGTGTTAAAATGTAGGAATAACATTTGAAGACCATACACTTCAAATTATTTATCATAAATTTTATACATGAAAAAAAAATCAAGGTAGTTAATAAGACATGAATTATAAAAAAATAGAAGAACATATGACAAGGATTCATAAAATTGGTTTAAGATATTGAATGGCATCATAAAAATAACTATAGAAAATAATTTCCTTAGTAGTCAAGGTTTATTGGGAAAAAATAACAGTGGAATGGGTTCACTCAATAAACCATTATAGTAGTCAAGTTCCATTTTCAAGACTATCATAGTGGATTAATTACCTTAACGAGTCTGTTTTACTCCCTATAATAGTCCTTTTTATCTCATGAGATATTATTCTTAAACTAATGCATTGGATTACTATATAATTCTATACACAAGTGTCACATAATTTAAATCATACAGATTTGTGACCCAATATCATAAAACATTCATCATATCATTACCCATGAAATAAAAATGGGTTTCTTAAATATTTCATCAAATAATAACACATAAAAATGAAATAGATTTAATAAAAATTTAGTCAATGCATAACCCATGAAAAATAAATGGTATTCATAATAATTTTATCTATTAATCATAAAAACCTATGTAAAAATAATATATTTTATAAAGATCATTCATAAAACTCATAAACGATCTAGAAAGTGGATAAGAATGTTATTCTTGGATCATATCCCTTTTAAATATTATGTAACATAAATTGATGACATCATAAATTGAAAATTATTTTAAAAAATAACAATTTTAACATTTTTGGAGGAAAATATCCTTTTCACATGAAAATCACTTATTTAAATTCTAAAAATTTCATGAATATTGAAAACAAAATTTACATAGAACGTAACACTTGAAGCATGTATAGTAATAATTAAATCTTTGAGTGATCCAGATGGTAGGAAATATTGTTCATGTTGTACATTTAAAAAATGATTCCTTCCAATTTTTTTATGGAATGAATAAACTAACTCATTAGGAATAAGAAAATATGTTTCTTATTAAAAAATTTATAAAAAATAAAACTTGGGTATAAATGAATTTAAATAGTAATTGGAAAATATTTAAAACATTATATAAAATAATTTTTAGAATACATGTACATGGATGATAAAGGATTTTCGACTGAAGAGATAAATAAAGAAAATTTTCCATAAATACATAATTTTGATCTCTTTAGTACATAACATATGATAATTTAATGTAAATAATCTATTATTTTTAAATAACTTTTGGTGAATAAAATTCATGAGTATATTGAGTGGTATATAATATGATCTCATCACCGTAATCTTAGTCATAAATAATTTGGATAAGCAGTGATATTCTATCATAAAACCTTTTCCATTTTGGTAGATTTTGAATTATGAGAACCATTAATGAAATAACAATATATTGATTCTATGTAGATTAACTTTCTGTGTAATAATCATTAAATACATTTATAGTATCTATATACAACAGACAAAGGAAACTAGTGGTGAATATGTTATGAGTCCCACAAAAATAAATGTGAGACAAAAATCACTTACCTCAAGTCTCGAATTTAATTAGACACATTTTAAAATCCTCTATTTTAAATTTTGGTTTATTATTAATATATTAAATAAACATAAAAATATATATACATTCATAATTTATTTATATATAATCTTTTATCACTGAATTTTTTATAATTATTTTTGAAAATCACATTTCTTAGTGATAACTACTTTTATTCTTATATAGTTTTTTTAGAAGGTTTGGTCTTTGCAAATTGTTTATGGTTCCATAAGAAAAAATCATTTAAAAATTATTAAAATATCATATATATTTTTAATATACATATTTATATTCTTCTATAAAAGTTATATAGAGGAAAATGTATCACACTGTTCATGGAGATGGTAGGTTGTACTTACACATCAATGTCATATCCATTTTCACTACATATGGAAATTAAGAAAGGAAAATATTAATTCAACTTTATGGAATAATTTTTCTATAAATTATATGATATATAATCATTAAATATTTCCCTTTTAACATACCTATAAAATTTAAATTAAAATGTATCACATCAATTTAAGAAGGTAGTACTCCACAGGTATGCGTGAGCAATGTTATCATTTTTCAATGGATTTGTAGGTAATAAGAAAATGTGATATTATTTTTATAGAAGAATATTTCATACATAAATTTAATATATATAGTTTAAACCCATAATGATATCCACCCATTATAGGTGGTGATGAAAAATGAATTACATTGATTTGTGAAGAGGTAGTCTGTCGTACACATAATCAACAGTTTCATTAACTATTTGATGTAAGTGGTGGTAGATATTTATTATTAAATTTCATAATAAATTATTACTAAATGAAATATATTACGTATTATTTCATATTATTTTTAAATCATTTTAAGGATATGTATGAGTAAATAAAACTAAAGCACTCGGTTAATAAAGATACCTCTTCTCCTGAAAACCTCTTTAGGATAGCATTAAAATCCTTCATAGGATGGACTCAAAATAAAAATAAGGCATGTATGATGTTGGGATGGAAGTAAGTAATGGATTTGGGTAGGAATATTTTGAACAAAAATTATTTATAAGTTTGAATATTAGAGGATAGTGGGTGTCATTTTTTAAAAGTGATAGAGGAAATGATCAGAATTTTTTATATGAACAATTATATCCATGTGTTATACACACCACAAGGCTACAAAATGTTTCATTATCGAACGTTTGAAGGAATATTTTTTAAAAGGGAAAATAAAATAGGAATTGGATATGTTTTTATGTCATTTTAATGAATATATTTTACTTTAACCATGGGTAAATGTTTTTAACCTTAACAAAAGTAATTAATTTTAACAGTTTTTAGAATTCATTGTGACCAAGAAACATTTACATGTATTATATATTGATACTTATTTTTATTCAAAATATGGAATCGATTTTATCAAATTAAATATATATTATTGGAAAATTTTAATTTAAATTTAAACCAATAAAATTTAATGTCTAGGTTATAATGGTCGTGTTTAAATAATAATATAAATTCTATAATGTTATTTTTCACAATTCGGTGTTGCGTGTAACATAATAAATCAATGAAAAAAAAATTTAAAAAAAATATTTCTTAAAATCTCATGATGTTACATGTTACTCCCACTAAAATAAATTTCACCATTGAAATTTTTATACTCCAATAAAAATAGATAAGAATACTTTTTCCTTATCATATACTCAGGTTATCACACTACTTTTTTAAATTGGTGGTTTCACCAATTAACATTAACCAATTGAGAGGTCATGTTTGATGGAAATTTATCTCTATTATCAATAAACCACACTAGTTATTCATTATTGTAAATATTATAATCTATTAGTGTGAATCTATGTTTTGAAAATCTAATGGATTAGGTATATACAGCTTCATTAGAGATACATGGATCACATCATGGACATGATATTGGTTTAGTGGAAGAACCAATAAATAAGCTAACATCCTAACTCTATAAATAATGTCAAATGGGGAAATATACCATGTTATTGAAATTACATTCTTCATAATTCTGAGTAACATATTCCATGATTAAATTCAATGAAAAATATTTTCAACTACTTTATCTTATTGATTACAACGATAATTATCATCATATTTTTTAGGTAGACAATATACGGACCCAGCCATAAAACATTACACAATATTGAATTAAATGAATTATTCACATTTACTATTTTTCAGGTTTAGAGTTTTAGATAATTAGGATAATTAGCACATAACTATTAAATCTCAAAAGATTACAAAGTAGACACTTCTAATCAGTTTCAATTTTCTTCAAAAAATAAAAACTCTTGAAAAACAGAGTAATGTCTCGTTCCATGTTTTAGATAGCATGACTTTTCCATGATCCCTTCCTTGACCATGTTCATATTTAAGTCTTGTGAAAAACATTTCAAAATGTGGGATGAGCATAAAAAGCTCAATAAGGGTTATAAAACAAAGAATGAAAACAGTAGTTCATAAATACATATAGAACATAAAATATTTTACTTAGCACATGAAATCATAATATTTATGAATAACACATAGAAATCTTAAATCATAAAGGGAACTTTTGGCATCCATAACATACTTACATTGTAGCAATCACAGCTACATAGGGAGTTACTTTGGAATAACCATCACAGTATATTCCCTAAATCTTTTAAGAGAAACATCCATGTTTACCTCCATCACATTACTCAATTCATTAGAGATCTATCATGGCCTCACCCTCCCTAGGTTTATCACGTAACCACCCGTATACGTAAACAATTCCCATGAACCATAACATGTTTGAAACATATAAAATAAACATAAAAAAAGATAACATTTCCAGATTTCAATCACAATATGTCATTTATTTATATTGACATAACAAATCGATTATCAAAACCATTTTTAATACCAAAATACAAAAAAGAGTATATAGTACTTATATTACTTTTAAAAATATTATGGCTTGTTATGGAAGCGAAAGATCAAATAGTACTCACGGTGGAGGAAAGGTCGTTGTAACCTCTAACGTTAAAAAGAAACAATTTATTTTTTTTCATTTAGTAAAATGCCTCATTAAAAATGATTCCCTTTGACTGATATAAAAATTAAATGGTTTTTATAAAGCGTATAAATGAAAATTGTTTATTAAAATAATATATGCCTCAATGAAAGGAGATTGAGACGAAGTCCCTTACCTCATATCTAACATGACTCGGTCGCTCTTTAATCTCATGAATAATAAACTAAAGTTAATTTCTACTTGATTAGGAACCTTTTTCATGTTTATTATTACTTTTATATCACTTTTTACCATGTTATAAACATTATGTAAACATTTAAGTTAATAACGCTCATTTTGTCGATATTTGGTACTTGAGTCAAAAATGAACACCTAATATTTACAAGTTGTCCATATGGTCAATAGTACATTATATCCAGTATGATATTAATTAAATAGATATCAAATATATCTTATATATCATATATATCCAGTATATATATATATATACTTATTTATAAAAGTTCATATCATTTGGAGGTAAGAAATGAAATGCATCGTTCATCGAGACAGTAAGACGTACGTACACATGAACGCTACTTTCATTTCTAGTTCTTATTTTAATGGAATTAAAATATAATGATACATAGAAATATTATAATTCCATTATAATTTCATATATAATGACATTTACTCTATCCTTTATACGTCCCACATATGGCATTAACTAGTCATATAACTTTGTGGGGGCGGTAGTCCACACTTCCCCATATGAAATTATCGCGTTAACCCATATTGGAAAGTATAAAAGTATTCTATTAAAGAAAAATACATAAGCATAAGGAAAACATAAACATAATATATATCATATATAAATATAGTGTCATCTTAATGGCCACCATGATAGGTGGTAGGAGAAAATCGAATAAGCATCGTCTTGTGAGGTGTTAGTTTTCCACCCACGGAAATAGTATGTTTCTCACCCATTATATGGAGGTGTGTGTAAGTGTAGTTCGAATACATCTCATAAAAAATCCTAATATATTTATGATTCTGGTTTTTTTAGAAAATAAAGGCATAAAAAGACTTTAGGGGTTGGATAAATAAAATAAAATAAAAGAATTTAAGAGAAACAGTTACCTTTAATTTGGAGAACCTTTTTTGGTTTGAACCAAAAGTACTTCTTGAAGTTTCTTCTAGATTTGGTAAGGCTTATAAAAGGAGGATAGCAATGTAGGGATCATAATTAGGAAGAGTTTGGACGAGCCAATATGTTTGAGAGGTGTGAGGAATTGGTTATAAATGGTATCTTTTTATAAGGGAGAGGAGGGGCTCTTTAAGAATTTTTAAAAATATTATTTTATTATAAACCTATCATCCGTTTTTAAAGATCCAAAACTCATTAAATATAAAGATAAGATGAATAATGGTCGAAATAAAATCATCCAATAAGAATTGGACAGGTTTTGGATGTTATTTTAATATTTATAATCTTATTTATTTAAATCGTTTATTAATGAGGTAAATACTACATCATTATTGGGTCATATATATTTTAATTTATTTGATGTCTAAAAATTATAACAAAAATACCATGATGTAGAAAAAAAATTTAGATTTCAAATTAATATTTATTGTCAAAAGGTTAATTTATATAACCCCTTGTAAACATTAATTTACTAAAAGATATTTGTTTTTGTCATTATTTCCTTTACTTTAATTTAATTAATCTAAACAGTCATTATCACTCCCATGTGTCTCAATGGGGTCCCAAAATCGACCCAAAGATGACCATGGACGTAAATGACTCAACTAATTATGTATGGACAAGTGTTAAAGCAATTTTGAATTATAATAATATTATTTTTACATTGAATTACATTATTTACCTTTAAACGCGGTAAATAAAAGTGAGAAGTTACTATTCACCAAAAATTATTTTCATCTTATTGAAAAACAATTTACTTACTAATAAAAACCATGTATGTTGGAATTTCAAAATTCAATTTACATAATTGGTAAATTTTCATTTAAATGAAAAAGTCAGTATTTTAACTAGTACTAAGTGGTTTCACTATTCATCAAAAATTGATGTTTTTCAGAAAAATCCAAAAAATTCAGCATAAGCTATATTTGATATTATGAATTCACAAATGATGTCTAATTTTACAAATTACAATAATATAATTTTTATTAATTAATTTAATAATAATTCTCGTTGTTTAAACAAATAGTGTGTTTTTAAGAAACAATAACTATCTAAGGATTGACACTTATTTATGTCCAATTTCAAAGTGAAATTAATTCCAATGACCAAAATAGGATTAAAATTTTAAAATATATTCTAATTACACCTTAAATCCATTTAAAAATAAAATCTAACCATATAAATAAATTAGATTAAAACACAGTTTTGAATTAAAATACAATATTTTTCACTATTCATTAAAAAATAAACTCAATCAGAAAAATTCCAAAAATTTACACAAAGTAAATTTTCATGTCCCCATTATAAAGAAAGATTTTATTAGGTCAAAAGGATTTTATTAATGTGACCAAATCTATATCTAATGAGATTTCTCCATTAAAAGGCAGTAAATAGGCCTTTTAATGTAAATTATGCTTAAAATTAGATTCATTCACATTTTAAGACTGTAAATTTTTTATTGGTTAAATGTAAATACATTTAACAAAAATGTATAATCATATTGTAGTTAGTTTTTTTCATTCATACAAAAATAACACTTTGGAGTTAACTACAATTAATAATAATATTTTTATATTATTTGTGTGCAACGTAAGATTTCAAAGAAACCCGTTGTTGTGTATTATGTACGCTATCGAACATATAAACCCCTTTAAATAAAAATAAAAATTTAATTCACAAATTTTAATATATATATATATATAATATTTCTTATTTTTTATATACCTAGGATGTTTCATTCTTCCCACATTTTCAAAATTTCTTCCTAACAATTTTACTTATCAAAATAAGTTGGGGTATTTATCCCTCATAACATTTTTAGATTCCCACGTCACCTCTTCAACCATATGGTTTTCCCACAAAACCATAACCTAGTGAATTACCTTATTCTGCAACACATTCTCTCTTTGGTCAATAATCTGGACCGGTTGTTCCTCATAATAGATATCCTCTTCTAACTAAACTACATCTAGGATCAAAACATGAGATGGATCGGGCATATACATTTTCAACATCGATAATGAAAAACATTGTGCCCCTGGGATAAGATTGGAGGTATAGTCACATCGTACATAACTGATCCAACTTTCTCTAGTATTTAATAAGGTCCAATGATCATTGGAATCAACATTCCCTTCATACCAAGATTCATCACAATTTTCCATGGAGAATCTTTGAGAAATACATGATCACCAACCTCAAAAGGGAGATCATTTCACTGTTTCTATACATAACTTTTCTATCTGAACTGAGCTGTTCTCATGTGCTTCGGAATCAACTAAACTCTTTCTACCCTCTCGTCTACCAATTAGGGTTCCATATGCTTCCTTTCACATACATTGTCCCAAAAGCGGGTGTTCGAAAATGCTTTCCATATAATGCCTTGAATGGGGCCATCTGTATACTAGAATGAAAACTGTTATTATATGAATGTTCATCCAAAGAATGATTTTGGTCCCAACTTCCCTGATAAACCATCGAGCAAGAATGTAACATATCCTCCAATGTCTGAATTTTTTGTTCTGATTACCCAACTGATTGAGGATGAAAAGCTGTACTAAAATTTAATTCAGAACCCAACAACTTCTAAAGGCCTCTCGAAAAGTTAGAAGTAAACCTGGGATCACAATCAGATACAATCGAGCGGAGAACTCCATGAGACCTAACTATATATTTAGCATACAATTGAAAACATTGATCTAGAGACAAAGTATCTTTAATAAGAAGTAAATGAGAAGAATTTGTCAATCGATCAAAAATAACCCAAATTTCATTATTACCTCAAGATGTCTTTGATAATCCCACAACACATCCATGGATATATTTTCCCATTTCTACTCTGCCACCGGTAAAGGCTGAAGCATCACATCAGTAACTGTCGCTCTACTTTAACATGCTGACAAGTCAAACAATTCATAGTAAAATCTCCAATATCTAATTTCATTCTGTCCCACTTGTAATACTCTTGAAGATCTCTATACATCTTAGTACTGCCAGGATGAACTAAAAATAGAGAACTATGAGCTTCAGATAACAACTCATTCTTCAACTGTGAATCACAACGTACACATAATATCTTTCTAAATCTCAAAACTAAATTATTATCAATGTTAAATTCAGGAAACATACCCTTTTGAACCAACTCTACCTTTTTCATTAACTCGCTATCTTCCTTCTGTGCTTGCTTAATTATGTCTGATAGAGATGATCTCACCTACACCTGATACAAAACAGAATAATTTTCTGCAACATCAACTTGTATACCAATGTTTATCAAATAATAAACCAAAACATCTTTTTCCAAATGTAACATGGTTAATGAAGCATTACTTTTTTGACTCAAAGCATAAGCCACTTTTTTTCTTTTCTTGGATGGTAATGGATTGTGCAATAATAATCCTGGATTAATTCCAACCATCTCCTATGTCTCATGTTAAAATCCATTTGAGTGAATTTATAATTTAAACTTTTTCGATCAGTATATATTTCACATTTTACTCCATACAAATGATGCCTCCAAATTTTTAAAGCAAAGACAATAGCAACTAATTCCAAATCACATGTAGCGAAATTTAACTCAAGTGGTTTCAACTGATGTGAAGCATAAGAAGTTACGTTATCATTCTGTATTAGGACAAAACCATGTCCTTTCAAATAATCATAATTATAGATAGAAAACTAACCCTTTCTAGATGGTAGTGCCAAAACTATAGAATTCGCAAATCTTCTTTTCAATTACTGAAAAAAATCATCACATTCTTTTGTCGAGATGAACTAAATTCCGTTTCGAGTTAACTTAGTCATTGGACTAGATAACCATGCAAAATTTTCAGCAAATCTTTGGTAATAACCTGCTAAACAAAGAAAACTATGGATCTCAGTTATATTTGTGGGTCTTTTCTATTATTCAACAACTTTAGTTTTAGAAGGATCAATAGTTATGCCATTTAATGAAACAATGTATCCAAGGAATGAAATTTTTTGCAACCAAAACTCACATGTGATGAATTTCTCAAATAGTTTTCTTTCTCTTATGTTTTTTAAGAAACCCCTTAAATGACTTTCATATTCCTCTTTACTTTTGTAATAAACCAAAATATCATCAATGAACACAACCAAAAACTTATCCAAGAACTCAAGAAAAAATCTATTTATAAGATCCATCAATACAGTAGATGAATTGGTTAAACAAAAAGGCATAACTACAAATTCATAATGTCCATATCTAGTAAGAAATGTGGTCTTCATAATGTCTTCTTCCTTTAATTTCAACTGATGGTACCCCAACCTCAAATCAATCTTTGAAAAATACTGAGCTCCCTGGAGTTGATCAAAAAAATCATTGATATGAGGCAAAGGATACTTGTTCTTAACGGTGATATTAATCTGTTCTCTATAATCAATGAAAATTCTAATTGAAAAATCATAATTTTTAACAAACAAGATAGGACCACCCCATGGTGATGTGCTAGGTCGAATTAATCCTTTATCTAATAACTCCTACAATTGCTTCTTTAACTCTAAATGTTCAATTTGAGCCATTCGATAATGAGGTTTTGAAATTTTCTTAGCATCAGGAATTAAGACAATTGTAAATTCAACTTCTCGATTAGGTATAAAATAAGGAACCTCATCAGGGAAAAATCAAGGTACTAATTTACCTCTAGAACATCATTAATCTCAACACTTCCTTTATTTTCAACAATATGATCAAGGTAACAATCAATTGCATCTTTTACTAGATTCTATGCTTCCTGATATGTTATCAAAATCAAGGGTTAATTTTTGTACAGAAACATCAAATTATTCTTAAAATAAACCTATTTAGATCTACATTCAATCTTAGCATGATAAACAAAAAATCAATCCATACCCAAAATAATATCAAACTCTACCAGAGGAAAAACAATAAGGTTTGCTGGAAGATTCTTTCCGCACCCAAGGATAGTAATGTTCTTATGTTTTCTTTTTTTCTCAACATTTCCTCCAGGTGTTTTTACCATAAGTTCTATATTCATATCTTGACGTGGAATTACCAATTTACTAGAAAACTTCTCTAAAATGAAAGAGTGTGTAAAACCAGAATCAAACAACACATTTGAAAAATTTGAACAAACAAACAGTGTACCTGATACTACTTCATTTGATGGCCCAACATCTATAGAAGTAGTTACAAATGATTTAACAACATCATTCTTCTTGTAGTCTGCCTACTTTCCCTCAGTTGAATTCTTTGTTGGACACTCATTTTCATAATGACCCATTTAAGTGTACTTAAAATATTTTACTAACTGTAAAGAAGATTGTGTATTACCATTACCCTATTCTATTTCAGTGCAATTATGTGCTTTATGTCCCAATAACCACATCGATAGCACTTTACAAAATTCAAGACATTCCCCAACATGATTTTTACCACAATTTTAAAAAATTGTGAACTTATGTTTCATACCGTTAGATTTTTTGAAGAGTTCTTCCCTTCCGCCTCCCAACTCAAACTCTTATTCTGTTGTTTTTTAAAGAACACATGATCATCAAGAACCTCCATTTCCACCATCTCCACACTACGAACAAGTTTTTAATAACTTTTGAACTCATGATAAGTTAAATCCTATTCATACTTTGGCTTTAATCCTGAGTATAAACGGTTGATTTTACTATCAAGATCTCGTATGATATTTGGAGCATACCATTCCAGTCGAGTGAATTTTCCTTCATAAGAAGCCACTGAGTCATCCTCTTTCCTCAATTCCAGGAACTATTTTTCCACTATAAGATGAACCACCTTAGGAAAATATTTCTCAAGAAACATACCATTGAATTCATCCCAATCAAGATCACCAATCTCTTCACTATCCCTGATATTTTCACCATCGACTACCACTGATCAGCTTCACCTTCAAATGTTAAATAGTGAGACTAACCTTTAGATGTTCTGAACAACCCATGACCTAGAAAATATTTTCCAGTGCTTTAATCCACCCTTCTTCTAGCACCGGGTTCGATGGTCCTCTGAATGATGGGGGTTGTTGCCTCATGAAATGCTCCACTACTGACATGTTCCTCTATGGTTGATCTCGTTGATCTCGTACATGGATACCACCACCAATTATAGCCTGAGTCAAATGTGCCATCACTGCACCAAACTGTTCAGTTCCGATTCTAACCATCTCAGGTAGAGGATTTGGAAGGTTCTCTTCCTCCTAATGTCGTCCCAAAATAGATGCCTTGTTTCCTCTGCAAAAAAACATTCTAACCACAAAAATATCTTTGGAGAAGCAACATGGTAATCTCTAAATGCTATATTATATCAATATTAACATAAATTACTTTATGAATATTAATTTAGAAATGCCCAAACTCCTAAAGTTATCTAAACTAACCTCTAATACCAACTATAAAGACCCTTCGTTAAAACATTACATAATACTAAGTTAAATGAATAATTCAGATTTAGGATCTTTTCAGGTTTTGAGTTTTAGAGAATTAGGACCTAACTATTATGTCTCAGAAGAATACAAAGTATACACTTCTACTCAGTTTCCATTTTTTCATAAAATAAAAACTCTTGAAAAAAGGGACATGTCTAGTTCCATGTTTTAGACAACATGACTTTTCTTGATCCAATCCTTGACCCTATTCATCGTTATGTCCTGTGAAAAACATTCCAAAATATGGGATGAGCATAAAAAGCTCAGTAAGGGTTATAAAACAATGAAAGAAAACATTAGTTCATAAATACATACAGAACATAACCTCTTTTACTAACCTCATGATATCATAAGATTTATGAATAACACATAGAAATCATAAATCATAATGGTAACTTGTTGTATCCATAACATACTTACATTGTAGCTTTCATATCTATATAGGGAGTTACTTTGGAACACCCATCATAGTATATTCCCTAAATCTCTTAGGAAAAACATATATGTTTACCTCTGTCGCGTTACCCAATTCATTGGAGAGCTATCTCGGGCTCACCCACCCAAGGTTTATCATGGAACCACCCGTATACGTAAACAATTCCCAAGAACCATAACATATTCATAGCACATAAAACAAACTTAAAAGAAAGATAACATTTCCACATTTCAATCACAAAATATAATTCATATATATTGACATAAACAATCCATTATCAAAACCATTTTTAATACCAAAATACATAAATGATTGTATGGTAGTTATTTTCCTTTAAAAAATATTATAGCTTGTTAAGGAATCCAATGATCAAATAATACTCATGGCAGAAAATATGTCATGGTCACCGCTTACGTTAAAAAACATTATTTTTTTGTCATTTTGTAAAATGCCTCATAGAAAAATATTCCCTTTGAATGAAATGGAAATACCAAGGTTTATATACAATGTATAAAAGATAATCGTGTATTAAAATAAAATATTCTTTAATGAAAGGAGATTGAGACGAAGTCCCTTACCTCATATCCGACATGACACGATCGCTCTTTAATCTCTTGAATAATAAACTAATGATAATTTATACTTGCTTAAGAACATTTTTCAAGTTTATTATTCTTTTTATATCACTTATTAACATGTTATAAACATTATTTGATCATTGAAGTTAATAAAGTTCCTTTTGTCTATATTTGGTACTTCAGTAAAAAAATGAACACCTTATATTTACAAGTTGTCCATTTGGTTAATAGTACATTATATGTAGATTGATATTCATTATTTAGATATCATATAACTCACATATATCATATATATCCATAATATATATATATATTTATAATAGTCCATATCATTTGGAGGTATGAAATGAAATGTACCGTTCATGGTGACGGTAAGTCATACGTACGCATGAACGCTACTTTCATTTCTATTTTTTATTTTAATATAATTAAAAAATAATGATACATAGGTATATTATAATTACAGTATAATATCATATATAATATAATTGACTCCATCCATTATACATCCCACATATGGAATTAACGAGTCATATCACTTTGAGGGGGTGGTAGTCCGCACTTCCTCAAATGAAATTATCGCATTTACACATAATGAAAACCATAAAGGTATGATATAAAAGAAAAAAATATAAGAATAATGAAAACATAAAAATAATATATATCATATATAAATATAGTTTCATCTTAATGGCCACCATGATAGGGAGTAGGAGATAATCGAACAATCATCGTCTCGTGAGGCTTTAGTTTGTCATCCATAGAAATAGTATGTTCTTCCCCAATTAGATTGAGGTGGGTATATGTGTTTTTAGAATCCTTCACATAAAAACATACTAGTGTATTGAGGATACTGGTGTTGTTATGAAATTAAGTAATAGAAATATTTTAAGGGTTTGAGAAGTAAAATAAAATAAAAGAAGTTAAGAAAAACTATTACCTTTAATCTGGGTAATTCCTTTGGTTTGAATCAAAAGGGCTTCTTGAAGTGCCTTATGCCTAAGGTAAGGCTTCTAGGAGGAGGATAGGGATTCAGGGAGCTTAATTAGATAGATTTTAGAAAATACAAATTTCTTTAGGGGTGTGATGAATATGTTATAAATGGTCTCATTTTATATGGGGGAGGAGGGGCTCTTTAAGAAAGTTTGCAAATGTTATTTTGTTATAAACCTATCATCAATTTCTAAAGATCCAAAACTCATTAAAGAAGAATATTAGATAATTCATAGTAGAAATAAAATCATCCAATATAAATTTTCTAGGTTTTGGATGTTATTTTAATATTTATAATCTTATTTATTTAAATCATTTATTAATTAGTTAAATACTACATCATTATTGTGTCATATATAATATAATTTATATGATGTCTAAAAATTATAATAATGTTACCGTGATGTAGGAAATATTTTAATATTTCAAATGAATATTTATAGTAGAAATGATAATTTATAAAACCCCCCTGTAAATATTAGTTTACTAAAAAATCATTGTTTTTGTCATTTTTTCTCTTACATTAAGTTAATTAATCAAAAGTGTCATTATCACTCCCATGTGGCTCAATGGGGTCCCAAAATCGACCCAAAATCGACCCATGGTCGTAAATGACTCAACCAATAATCATTTTATAGGTGTTAAGAATATTTTAAATTATTATAATATTCTTTTAACCTTGAATTACCCTATTTATCTTTAACCGTGGAAAATAAAATTCAAAAGTTATTACTCATCAAAAATTATTTTCATCTTATTGTACCAAATTTTACATACTAATAACAATCATGTATGTCGGATTTTCAAAATTCAATTCACATAAGTGGTAAAATTTTATTTAAATGAAAAATTCAGTTATTAACTAATACTTAGTGGTTTAACTATTCATCAAAAATTGATGTTTTTCAGAAAAATCCCAAAAATTCAGCCTAAGCTATATTTGATATTCCAAATCCAAAAATTATGTCTATTTTTTAAAATTAAAAACAAATAAGTGAAATTAGTTAATTTAAAATTAATATTCGTTAAAACAAATAGCATGTTTTGAAGAAATAATAACTATCAAAAGATTGACACTAGTTTTTGTCCAATTTGAAAGTGAAATTAATTCCGACGACCAAAATTGGATTAAATGGTAAAAATATAATCTAATTACTAATTAAAACCAATTAAAATGATAATATAATCATATAAATAAATTATATTAAAAAACAGTTTTGAATTAAAATACAATATTTTGCAATATTTTTAAAAATGAACATTATCAGAAAAATTCCAAAAATTACACAAATTAAATTTTGATGTCCCCATTCTATTAAAAGATTTTATTTGGTCAAATATAATTTATTAAAGTGAACAAAAATATATTTAATGAGGGGTTTCGATTAAAAGGTGGTAAATCAGCCTTTTAATATAAATTATGCTTAAAATTAGATTCATTCACAATTTAAGGCTCGAACTTTTTATTGGATAAATGTAAATAAATTTAACAAACATGTATAATAATATTGTAGTTAGTTTTGTTCATTAACACCAATACAATAACTATGAGTTAAATACTATTTAAAATAATAATATTATATTATTACTGTGCAATGTATGATTTCAAAGAAACATGTTGTTGTGTATCGGGTACGCTATCTAACATTAAAACCCCTTTAAAGTAAAATTAAAATTAAATTAGAAAAATTTAATATATATGAAATATGTCTTATTCTTTATTTTCTTGTGAAATTATAGATAATGTGCTTCACTTCTATTTAATTAAAGTTTTCTAACCATGTATTCCATTTCTTTATCTAGTTCTATTCCAAATAGATTTATTTTTTAACATCATTCCAAAATATTGGAGTTCTACACATCATTATATGGAAGGATTCATAAGGATCCATCATAATACATTAGGGAAACAAATTTTTCTACGAAAACATGTCTAGTTGATGGTGTTCATCCCAACAAACTTTGAAATACATTGAACATGATCTTTTCAAATCTTTTAGGATTTAAATTTTTCACTTGGATTGACCATCAATATATGGATGATATTATGTGATGAAATTAAATATAGTATCAATATCTTATTAATAGATTAGCTTCTACATTAAGGTATACCATTGATCCCAAATAATTACAATAGAATTTTGTACTACATGAGTCTTTAACACTTTTTTAATGTATATCATAGAAAAATAATCCCAAGATATATATTCTTTGATATAAACGTAGTGTGATAAAATTTTAAGGTGAATGACTATAACACATATAAAAATTTTCCATTTATATTTTTTTGTAGTTTTATGAAAAAAATCCCTAGTGATGTTTTACCATTTTCATTATGTTATGGTTAACAGTTGTAACACACCCTTAGTCTTTTTATTGTTCAGCCAGAAAATGCTCACATACTAAGAAACGTGAAAACTACGTTGAAATTTATCTCTTCATTCCATACCACATTAAAACATAATTCAAATCACTATACAACTTCTTTACATCCATGATTAATGTAAAATAAATAACACTATTATTTCCTAAATAAATCCATCAAATCTAGTTTGGATAGAACAAATACAGGGTTCCTTAACCTCATAATTTAATAATAGTGAAAGAAAAAATGCATGAAAATTTGTCATTTTATTCTTCAACTCTATATCTTCCTCTTATGCAGAAAATAATCCTTACTAGGTCAGACATTAGAACACTAATTTTAAAATGATAATATTTCTCCCCTTACATCATGATTTCCATATCCATCATCTAGAAATTAATAGATATGGGATATTTTGTTATACTAATTATAGTAAATCTAAATTGATTATTTTGAATCAATGAATTTTCAACCATTTCACATTCCTAGTGTTATAATCTTTAGAAAATATATAATATTTAATTTGATTAGAATCTCTTATCAAGAACATATATAACTCTTTCAGGGTGAAAAAATAGATTAAACTTTTATGATCAATATTGTGACACCCTAAGATTTTTTGAAAAAACGAAATAAATGTAATCTTTTTTATATTTTGTGTTACAAAAAACATCATATTTTTCATGCATTGTATATAATACCGATTTTTCTTGTGTTACACATGACACAGAGTTCTAACAAAACATGACATACTATAAATATATTATAATTTAATATGATAGTTATCAATTAGCCATTGGGATGGTGGGTATTAATATGAGTAAATAAAGTATGAAAATATATATTTTACATATGAATATTAAAAGAATTACTATCTATCCAATAATTTATAATAAAAAAATCTATTAAAAAAGTAATTCTCTCCTAGAAAAACAATTTTTATGCACACATGAATGTTTTACCTCAATGAATTAAACAAATCCATTCTGATGAATGATTTTATTAAAATTTACATATTATATAATCAATATCATTTCAAACATTTTTTTATTTTTGTATTAATAATATATTAGAATATATCCAATCTTACTCTTAAAAAAATATTTTTCTTAGAAAACTATTTTGTCACCCTCTAAGAACATATTTTAAAATTAATTTTTTCAAATTTTATTAAAAATATTTTAATAACTGAATTTAATTTTTATATAATAAATTCATAATTATATTCAGTTTAATTTTTTAAAATTCGCATATTGGATTTTTTTTAATGATAATTGAAAAATACAGGTGATTATTAAGAATTTTCATTTATTTTAATGATTTTATAAACATAAATACTTTTTTAATATATATTTAAAACTAAACCTATTTTACTTAAATATATATTAATCCAATTTAATCCATTGAGATAAATTTAATATTTAATTTTGATATATAAACAGTTAATTAGTTTTAATATTTTCTCTTAAGAAAACTGCTTTCTTGTCATGTCCTGATATTTAATTTTAAATTAAAATTTTACACTTATATATTTTAAATATAGTAAAATTTATCTAATATTTGGAATAAAGGTAATTTATATTATCTAATAATATCATAATAATTTTTGACTATTATAAATTGTAAATGTAATAAAATGTATTTATTAGGGTTACGGTGAAAATGGGTTTACTAGGGGTTAAACTGAGAAGATAATGGGTAAAATGAACTATAAACATATATAAATCCCTTTTTTATGTTCATATATTCACCTTATCAATAATAATTTTCTATAATGGAACATTTTAGATCCTCTATCATGTTTAAAAAAATAGGGGTATTTTTTTCCTTTCAAAATTTTAATGTGTGTTACTCACATCACATATAACAGGAATCCTCCTCTCCTATCCTATTTAAACATCAAATAACCATTATTTTTTTAGGGACTCCTAAAATATTTTTTTAATTATATAATATCATCCAATAAGAATTTTTTCATAAATCCAACATAAGAATCATTTTTGTGCAAAACAAAAGAAGGTGTCTGATGAAGAGGTAATGTTCCTAACTTATCGTTGTATATTATTTCTTCATTATCACCCACAAATTACTAGTAATACATGATTATATAGTAACATAGTCAAATTAAATACAATTATAATATATTATGTCATTTTAAAAACCTAAATCCTCCTCGTATTCCATCTGATCAGTCACAAAATCAATATTCATATGTATGGAGAACTTTTATGTCACAAACAGATCTTATAACTTCTTCCAGCACTATATATCACAAATAGATATAATTATGGATTAAAATATTATATATGATTTTTATTATTTTCTATACTTATAGAATTATTATATCACAAATAACTTCTTTTATTCCATTCTGTGTGAATATGATTACATCGCTCATGTGTACATTAGGCTACTGCCTCACAAAGAGAAGTTAATTTCCATGATTCACATTTAAGGTAATATGTATGTTTTTAATTAAAATTTGTGATAAAATTTATAAAAAATTATTATTTAATGGAAGTATTTTATTTTCCAGTATTTATTTAAATCCATTAAGAAAATGGGAATAGCGTTCATGCACACGTATGACCTACGACCTCCATGAACGGTGTATATCATTTTATATCAATAACGTCTATGGTTTAATAAAAATACATATATAATTATTATTTAATAAAATTAATTGGTGTTTAAAATTAAATATAATAGTTTAAAAGGATAAATTTAATTGGATCAAAAATTATAAATAAAAACATACTTGAAAAATGAAACATTTATAGCTCAAAACATGACATTAACAATAAATTGTTAATAAATGGTCTATAAAAATTCATAAGTAAATCATATATTGTATTATATATATATGTGTGTGTGTTCTTTAATATATTTATAATAATCATATATTTTTTATAATGGTGATTTGAATATGTACAGTGGATTTCGAGACTTAATATAATGGACTTTCATAAAAAAAAATTGTGAGACAAATGTCATCTCCAACACATTTTTATTTTATGATGTGGGTATAATTATCATGAATTTATATTATAATGGTTTTCTTGAAAATTTTATGGATTTTATGATCCATTTTTTAATCTCTTTTTAATTTGGTTTAGGGTTTGAAATATACCACTGTAGTTAAGGATTTTTCTTACACCATTTATTTCTTCAAGGCATGTATTGTGTTATTCATTTGTCCTATTTTATGAGTTTATTATATAAACCCTTTGGAATGTAATAACAATAATATATTTACTCTTATAAATTTTTTTTATTTAATTTTATTCTTTAATGGGTCTTATGATTCAATGTTACCAAAGTGGTAATGGTTTTATGATACAATCTCATCATTCATCAAGATTGTTTATGTTCATGATTCCGATGATGAAATATTATGAACTATGTCTCAAAGAACAAAATAATTTTATTCTTATATGGTTGTTAATTATATTTTCATTATAATAGTGTCATTTATCTTATCATTAGTACTTAAAATTATTGAGAATTGTTTCTATTGAATATCTAACTTTATTTTCCACTTTAATTAAAAATTCCTTTTCTTTCAAACACTTATTTATTTAAAAAATAAAAAATGTTTTTAACATTTTCTAATTAATTTATTCAATTAATATTTTCCAAAATTATAATTTTATTTAAAAGAAAATTGAAATTAATCATAATGTCAGTTTCACCATCATCAAAAATGTGAATAGAATATTATTTTTAACTTGTATGGGATGAAAAATATTTTATTTCATCATGACCAAATCATTGTGTAAATGATTTCATTCTATGATTTATATTTCATTTTTGAAGAAAATTATTTCCCCAATATTTAATGCATTTTTTGTTATTTTAAAATCGGAAGGATATTTTACTCATGGAAATCATTAAATGATTCATAATTATTTCATTATAAGTGTCCAGGGTTTTTTCAAAGAAAATTATTTAAAAAAATATGTTTTAAAAAGTCTGTTTCAATGTGGAAATTTTATTTTCCTACTGAAATTTTCAAATTGATCTTACAAATGATTTTCCATATAAAATAGAATCCTCTGATATTACTTATACATTACAAGGAATAATATTAAATAATACCACATTTATTATTTCACTAGATAGTTAATGTTTATGTTAATGAAATTTTTATAAAACCCAATTATTTTTTTATGGAATATTCTATGTTGAATGGGTGAAATGTTTATGAAATCAATTTTATGTTCACAAGATATAATATGATGAATTGTGTTTCATTATGTGTAACACATATGTATGAATTATTTGATGGGTGGGACCTATATGTATCTCCAATTTATTGAGTAATGATGGATAACTCACGAGTAAATTTGTTGTCTGTAAACCTAATTACAATATTGCAATACTATACGTGAACAAGATTGCATGTTCACAATTTTATGCATGAAATTAATTACATGGTCACTATTTTATTCAAGAAAATAATAATATGATCACAGTTTTATGTGTGGAATTGGATTTCATGTTCATATGGTTCAACATTAGACTAGTTTAATGTATATTACTTTTTTCCTGGGGTATAATTCTTGTTGATAACATAATAAAATAACTTATTTCTATTTATACATGTTCACAAAGTTATAATCATATGTGTATGCCATAATTTTATGTCTAATTTTAGTGATATGTTATCATGGGTCATGATATGTGATTACATTATGATTAATGTCTTCTGAAATACAAATATCCATTCTATAACATATTATTTTGATCTTTTATATATAGGGTATAGTTTTCATAATGATCATTTTCATGTGCCCTTATAATCATGTTATGTTTACATGATTTCCATGTTTACCTTTACAAATCATATGATCTCTCCCTTTATTATGTTCCCTTACCTAGGTTATGGATCCTGTTTTAATGTATAGTATATTTATGAAGTATAAAAAAGGGAATGATAATTATGGGAGATGTTGAAATTCATTCATTTAATAATAAGATTTCATACCTAGTATCCAAATGATGTAAACTGTTACAGTCCTTGGGTGTGTATATTTTAAATGTAATGAATATTTATCTATTTATATGTGATATATATGAATGATAATATTGTGTCTCTATATTTTGTAAAAGATGTATGCTTTAGTTATACTTTTAAATCAAGGATGGGAAATCATTATTGAGATTTATAAGGATATATCCAAATATATTTCTATGGATATGGCTTAGAAAGTTTTAAAGAATAATTATATTTATATGAAAATATCATTATATATTTTTGAAGGACATAGTCAGTAGCTTCCTAGAAATATATCCATGTTTGGATAATAGAATTTGTTCTGGTTTTGGAATAAATATATTTATATAGGTGTAATAATAATAAAAAAGGAACATCGAGCTTCACTCGGGTGTTACCCTGTAAATGAAAATGGTCCCTACTACACACCCTCATAAAAACTCAAGGGTGATATGTTTATGAAATTCATTAAATAATTATGAATTATCCTGAATGATTTCAATAATGATAATTAATAACATAGGTTATGCCTATGATTTCAGAAATTAAATTGATGATGTCATGATTTAGTCATCTTATAAATTATTTTTCATGAATATTAATATTTCATCTATGAATAATATTATCACAAAATTAATTTGGATTTATTAAATTGTTTGAACTAGAAGGAACTGGGTTAACTTTTATTGTGATAGACAATGTTCTAATGAGAAACAAAATGTGGTGATAACAATAGTGAAAGAAATTGTGATTATTCGTAATCATTTAACATGACATATGATTAAAATCATTCATCAGATCCAACTATTTAACACACTAAAGAATATATGGATATAATTATTTTACTGTTATTATTGTCAATACAGTGGATGAAATAAGAATAAGTTTCCCAAATTCTAGAAATGTTGGAATAAGTACAGAAAGGAATGTCTTAAAAGAATGAGAGGACGTTGTATGTGGGGAGAATAAGGGCATATAGTATTCACATTCCAAGTAAAACTAAAATGTTATATGAACTAAATTTTTGATAATAATTGTTTCACTAATTCATTATCAGTGGTTGAATATTATAAATTTGGAAAATATATGCATTATAATAATCGATGACTTTGGGGAATACTCAAAAAGTTGATCAACAATGTTGTATGAGTAATGGTTTTGATTTTCATGAGGAAGAGACAACAAATGACATATGAAAAGATGGAGGTATTAATTAATACGAGGATAAATCCTAGTTACTAGTGTAACAATGAAGTAGAATGATTTATGTGTTTATGTATTGGGACTCAATAATTAAGAAATATTTAAGGGCATTTTGGAATATGGTTTTATTTAAGGAGTTTAGAAAATATGTTGAATGGTACTACTAACCAAGAATAATGATTTAATGGAAAGGGGATATTTTAAGGAAAAAATGATTATGTGGAGATGAAACGTAATATTTTATTGAGTTTTAAAAAATGATGTTTGGATAAAGTGATGGTGGATATGAATAAAATAAATTGGATATTACTTGGGTCTTGGGAATTGAATAATATTTTTTTGGGAAAGTGGTTTATTTTATATTTTATGGAGTTTAATTTTTTTTTTAAATTTTAGTAATATATTCAATAAATAGTGGTTTTATTTGATAAATAAGGAAGCATGGATGTTTTTATTGAGGTTTTATGGTAATTATGCTTATTATTGAGCATGAGGATAATATTTGTCCAAAGTATTATCATATTTGGCATGTGACCACTAACGGGTATTATTTTGTTTATTAGATTAATGTTAAAATAATTTAGGGAAATTTAGGTTCCTTTTTTATATATTTTAACTTTTGTAAGGGTCAAGAGGTTATACATTTTTGTAATGGTTTAATTTTAACTTTGGATGCTTCTTTAGAGATTATTGTATATTGGATAAATTTCACTAACAATTTTTTTTTAAATAACTAGAGATAGAAGGAATAAATTACCAATCTATAATAGATCTTGTTTTCTATTAGTGATTCATGTATTAAAAATCCCCATTATTTACTGGAGTATGAATTGAATTGAAAATTGATCAAAGTAGATCCAAAACACGAAATTATTCTTATTGTATAATTGAAAGATAAGCCATAGGTGTATTGATCAATTTTATTTTCTCGATTATATCATGATGGTAACTTATTAATTCGTGCTTCATCAAAGGATCAATCATGTCCATGATGAGTTACATGTATCTCTCCTAAAGATGTACATAAATGATCCTTGTCATGTACTAAACTTAGTGGTTAAATCATAATATAATGACATTTCATAAAAGGAATAATCAGTTGAGATTTTGGATCATACAGAGAATGTACTAAAAATGACCATCGACTTCATTATTTATTTTATGTAAAACACCAGCCAAAAAAAAGTTCTGTGGGGAAATAAAGATATAATAAAGAAGTAATATCCACAACTCTTGGTAAAAAAGTGATGAATTTCATGGTTGAAATTATTTTTAAGTGGGGAAGAATGTAACACCCCTAGATTTTTTAAAATATATTTCTCAAATAAATTTTATATTTCAAATATTAATCATTACACATAACCCAACATTTTGCTGGATTAACATGAAATACCATGTTTATATTGTGTTAAATGGAACACTAGATTTTAATTAAATGTGATATACTATTATAATGATTTTATATCATATGGTAGTTTCCACCTTGACATGGTAATGGTGGGTAGAAAAATTATTAATGAAACTATGTACTTATATGGTTTAAATATTTTTATAAAATAAATTCTTTTGTTACCAATTAATTAAAAATATTAAAATCTACTTAAAAATAAAGGATATCTTTTTTTGTGGAAAACATTTTTCACAAAACATGATTTACCTAAGTAAATAAAATATCACATTTTTATATGATATTAAAGAAATTTAGATTATATATAAAATTAATTGATTAAATTAATCATAATTTTTTTTTATAAAAGAGAATATAAAGAATCCAATTTTACACTAAAAACTATATTTTTCTAAAATGCCATATTTTTTCCTATTGTGCACATATTTTATAGTTATTTTCCCCCTATAATATAATTTATTTGAAAAAAATGAAATTATGCATTAAAATCATAATTTCAAAATTATCATTGGGTTAATGTATAATATTTTTCTAACAATATTGTTTAATCGATTAATAGTGAAAATAAAGGATTTTATTAAGAACTGTCAATTCATTTAATGAATTTAAATCCATGAAATATATAAAATATATTTTTAAAAGTACAATTAGATAAATGATATATAAATAAATACAATTTATTTTATTTTAATCTATTTCATATTGAATTTTTATATTATAACATTATATACTTTTGAACATTTTTTCATTGGAAAATCACATTAAAGCGAGTCTAGTAGGTTATATTTAAATAAAAATTTTACAATTACATGAATTGAATTTAAAATATGTATTCTATATTTGTAATCATCATAATTTACATTATTTAATAATATCAACATAATTTTAAACCAAAATGAATAATAAAAATGGTAAAAAAATCACATTTAAAGTGAAAATGGGTTTAACCAATGATAAACTAATAAATGCATGGATAAAATGACAAATAAGTATTCTTATAATTTCCCTATACCATTACATATATTATTACATTATTTTAGGAATAATTATGCAACAAATAAAAACTATGGATTGTAATTTCTAGTGACTTTGAACGATTGGGCACATAAAACTGAAAACATGGAAGAAGAAAAGAACACCATTATATTAATCATACATAAAGAGGTATTATGATTATTTTGATATCATACATCTTTATAAGATGACCTGTAGAATACATAATCATTATATGTGTGTTAAACATTCTAATAAGGGAATAAACAAAGAAATAAATCATAGCACATCAGATAGATGGAATAACATGATGACATAAAAAAGGATTGGAACAAGAATAAACATATATAAGAATAATATATAAACATGTTATCATGTAATAATGGAATAAAAAAAGGTTTAGTAACATATTGTAGTATATAAGCATCAGTCAATGCTAACTTCCAAGATTATTTAAAATGACATAAAAAGTTCCATAAAGGAATCAGGCTCACTCATTATCCAAACATTAACTCTCACATGACTAAGCATTATAGAATGTATTGGAGAACTATATCATATCACCCATCACTACATATTCATGAATATTTATTCCACATGAATAATAAAATAATAAAATAAGGGTTACCCATGGAAATAAATGGGTATTATAATAATGTCTACAAGAATAACAAATGGGTGTATCATAAAAGTGTCCATGAAAGAAAGTATTTAAATTATACATAGACATTAATAATGTAATGTATTAATATATAATAATAAATCATGTTCATCTTAAGTGAAAACATTCAAAAATAGTATTTAAGAACCTTTAGAAATTATTATCTTTACTACGGTTTAAGGGGAAATATTAAAGAGTCTATAAAGTGGACAAAGGGATAATTGATTAAATAAAACCTGAAATTAACATAGATATATTTTCTAGATAAAAATATATTTTTATATAAATATATTTTTCATAAAATATATTTTGGAGTGTACTTGAAAATTGGTAAAAGACTATGAATTTTCCATTGGTTTTTCTTTTTAGAAGGAATTGAGTAGGGATCCCTATAAAACATGTATTTCCTTATTATATAAAGATTAATTGAGCTATGTACATAAGTTAGGAACATAAAAAAGGAATTTAGTAAGAATAAATTAGAATAACTTGTAATTAAATATGGTTAAAGAGTGATAATTCCATCCCAAAGGAAAAAATGAATATTATTGAGAGAATCCCTTATGTTATGTTCAAAATTGATCAAGAATTGTATATATTGTCCTTGATAATAAAATTAAATCCATTAATTAAATAATTAATAAAATATTAATAATTTTTTATTTACTAAAAATTTATTAAGTTCATTTATAGTATTTTTAATTAGTTATAATATATAATTTCATCATTTTGGGATCATTCCTTTTTCTGTTTTTCATAATCTATTCGCTTGTATACAAGTATGAAAATCATATAAAATGAAGATAATTAAACATTATTGAAATTATTGGTTATTAATGAAATTTAAAACTTCTAAATGATATTATATACCATTTTTTAAAATTCCATGAAAATGGTTCATTAGATAAAATGTTATTGAAAATGATTTAATTAATTTTGGTGGGTTTTACAACCATCATTAACTTATATCATTTAATTTAATATCATATATATATATATTGGATCCAAAAAATTATATAACTTATAATATTTAATCTTAATTCTATTTTAATAATAATAATGGTTTTATGAATTTCCTTGAAGGATATATAGGAAAATAAGAAAGCATCACAAATTATGAGGGAAAATCGACACATCGTGGATGATGTCTTCATTTTTGGATTAAAATGAATAAGATAATATGTTTGAAAATTTATCATACATTAACAAAAAACATTATATTATATATAAGATATTGGATTTATCCAATCACATATATAAGGGGTGATGAGTAGAAGATAATAAATTAACTAAATTGAAAAAATAATAAAATAAAATGAAAGAGGATTTTGGAACATGAACTTATTCTCCTTAAAAACATCCTTAGATAAATTGGTATTGGCCTATTTACTATATCACAGCCATGACCAAGAGTCTCAAAGGGATTTCTATACCTAGGAATAAAATTGTATTCTTCCTTAATTTCATTATCCTCTTCGATGGACATATACAAAGGAATCCCCTATCTCCACGCTTAAACTATTGGTCATGTCAGTATTTGTATGCCTAGATCTTCTTTCAAATATGGACATCCCAAATATACTACTAAATTTCTTTCACATTTTCAAAAAAAAATCTACAATTTCATGTCATAATATATTACAATCGCTGACATCATCCCAGCATTCATTTTTTCGACATTTTTTCCTACAAAGGGCATTATATATTGCTATTTAGATGCTCAAGTGGAAACTGTACTTGAAAGAGAACTCATCCAAAGGTTGATATTGGTCTCATAACCCATTGATGACCAAAGATATTATATCCATATATCATCCATTTTTTGAATATTATTATATGATTGGCCATCATTTTGAGGGTGATTGGTTGTACTGAAGTTCAAATCAGTTTTTAGAGCATGATGAAGATTTCTTCCGAACCTAGATATAAATATCATATTTCAATCGAATACAAATGATAGTGGTACTCCATTAAACATTTCCATTTCATTTATTTATTTATATGAAATTTTATCTAGTTAGAGTTCCTTACAAATTTTGATAAAGTGATATACATTTTTATGAAGATTCATAATATCCCATATAGCATTGCTTCACCTAAATCTATTCATAAGTTAGGTAAATAAAATAAATGGTGATATCTTTTCCATTTTCATGCTGTTATATGAAATGGTTACATAATCCCCTTAGACATTTTTATTTAAAGCTTCACTTATTGACATATTGGGAACAATTATGTATACTCTGTGTTCTCTTCTTTATATTGTCCCACCAATAGTTCTCTAAACGATCTTGATACGTCTTTCTTATCCTTTAGTGGATAGTTAATTTTGATCTATTTCCAACATTTATATGAAATCTGTTAATATATGGATTATAGGGTACACATATCTATGACGCAAATATTATGGATCCTTCCTCTTCAATTTTGAAATCTGAATATTTTATATTTCGGATATATTCCCCCTTTTGAAGAATTTTTTCTTCAATTCTTTTGGAATCCTTTATTTTCATTAAGTGGGATGGTTGAAAAATAATTAGAGAAAATATTGATGTTGACACTTATTTAATTTTCCTGGTGTCCATATTTTTAAATTCTAATAAGATTGTATTCATATAAATTCTCAAAGTTAAAAAATTTGTAGGATCCTTTCTACTTAGAGAATATACCACTTCATTCAATTTTCTAGGCTTATAGTAGATTGAGAAGTAATTATCCTTAATGATATCTTACAATAATCCCTAGATCATTTTAGTCTCCTTCTGTATGAATATATATTTTAGTATTTTATGATTGTTATATATTTCACAATTCTCCCCATATAGATAATGCCACCAGATTTTCAATGTGAAGATCACATATGCCATCTCCAGATTATATGTGGGATTGGTTCGAAAATGAAATTTAAAATCCATTGAGTAAGTGGATTTATCATTATCAATTTGTATTAGTTCAAATGCTATGACCTTTTTTGAATCATCATTATATACCAAAAAAAGTTCTCAACATATTAAATGTTTGAGTACTGGTGTAGTGATAATCCTATTTTTGAAATCCTTAATGCAAACCACACATTCACTAATTTGGAAAAAAAATTACTCCAAACATAGTCATATTGGTTTGTTGGTTTTGAAATGAAGATAATTTCTTCCAAAATTTTTGGTAAAAACCATCCACATCATGGAACCTATGAATCTCTATTACACATGTTTTCCTTTGAAACTATTGTATTTTTTTATTATAAGGGTCAACAAATATTCCTTTTTAGGTGATAACATACACCATGAATGATAGCTCCTCTATCTGGAATTCATAATTATTATTATTCTTATTGAGTTTATCCCTTCCCAAGGTCATTAAAATAGTATTCAAATGCTTCTCATGTTTCTCCTTTCTCGGGGTGTATATCTGGATTTCATCGATACAGTCTACCAAATATTTTTCAAGATAATATCTAAAGACTATTCATTATATCCATGATCATATTCGGATAATTAGTTAGTCTTAAGGGTATCACTATGAACTCATAGTGTATTTACCATGTTTTAATGGTAGCATTGAGAATATCTTTCTTCCTCACCTTTAACAAGTGATATCCCGACCGATGATTAACCATAGGGAAATACATGCACCCACATAGTTGATCAAAGAAGCCATCTAACCATGGGAGGGGATAAATTTTCTTTATCATATTTTTAGTGAGCTCGTGATAATCAATTCAAAGGTGAATAAATCCATCCTTCTTCTTGAAGAAGTTGACTAGAACACCCCATGGTGAACCACCTGGAATTAGAAAACCCTTTCCCAAATTATCTTATAATTGCTTCTTCAGTTCCTTAAACTCAATAGTGGTCATTCAATAAGGTTTCATTTGTATAGTTGTAGATCCATGAATAAGTCCAATAATTATCTCAACCTCTCAATTTGGATTAAGAATTAGAATATCTTTGGGGAACACATCAGTGTAGTCACTCAAAATATGCATGTCATAGGACATGATTCTCTCTATTGCCTCAATCATTTTGTGATATATATTCTTTCTCAAAACGAATTAATATCCAAACATGAGATGATTATTATGAATGAGAAAAATCCACATCCTTTATTTTTTATATATTTAAAGGACTCTTTGGGATGGGATGAGTGATCTACCTTTCTCTAATGTTGACTATGGCTTTGAATTAAGATAACCAATCCAAGCCCAATATTGCATCAAACGCCACCAATGGAAGTAAGATAATATTTTCCTAGAGTTTCAGTCTACAAACATTAACTGGTGTGGATTTATACACCTAGGATGCAATAATTACTCCATTTTATGTTATTATAGAAAAGTCAACATCCATATTTTGAGGTGGTTATTGAATAGTTATACTAAACATGAATGATATGATTGAATTCATTGAAACAGAATAAAATAGTTCATTCTCTATTATTGAATGAATAATTAGAAAACCTATCACCACATCAAAGTCTGATTCCACCTCAGTATTTATGATTTAATATTCCCTTCGTTTCTTTTGAGGTTGTTTTTGGTAATTACCCCTAAAAACTCTTGGATTAGGGAAATGGATAAGATAATTATCGTGTTATTTATAGGTGAAACACTTTACTACTGGTGGTGTTTTAAATAGAACCATTCTTTATTCATACGCATTTGTGGTATTCTTCATATCCCTTCTAAAATTATAATCTATATACCTATCTCTTAACATTTGATGAATTATTTGGTTCCCCTAAGGTTGTTTGTAGGATTTTTATTCTCAAGAAAATTAAAAGTGGGATATTGGGTTTTCTTTTATTCCCGTGGTCTATCAATTTATGCTCCCATATTAATCTATATTTTCCCGATTTCATCTTCAGGACCACAATACCACATAGAGTCTCTAATATAAATTTCAAACGTAATGGGGAAATATTCAGTTTCCCCATAGTTTTCAAAGTTTTAAGTCCCCACCATTTTTCATAGGCTCATATATAGTCTACTAAAGAAGCAATACACCTTGCTTTAAATGTTCATGATAAAGCTAGAGGCATATCATTCATGTCCTCTAACATTTTCTTTATGTGACTCAATATACTTGTCTTCCATTTTCTTCACTATAAAGAAAATACCTTTATATCTTAATGTAGAGGGTTTGGGGAAAATATTTATTAAAAAATATTTCTTTTTAAATATTCCCATTACATAGAAATAATTTCTTCCATGGAATATGTATTTTTATCAGTTTCTACCATTGATAAGATTCCTTATGAAGTTGATAGACCCCAAACATGAATTTCTCTTCTTTTTTTAACTAGAATATAGATATTATCTTCCCAGTTGAGTAAATCCATAGGTCTATTATGATGGGATCAGAAGATCCAATAAATATGGGAGGCCATTTTTACATAATGTATTTGAACACAACTTGATTTTTTAAAAGATTAGGAGGAAATTACACATGATTAAATGTATTATTCATAACATGATCTTGTTGATAAAGTACTAGTGTGGTGTTTTGATCTCCAATTCCAATTATATTTTGTACTTTATTAGGTTAATCATCATATTTCTTATTACATTGATTTTTGGAATGGGTTATACTATTTAAATACCTTAACTAAGAAAAAAATAAATTATAATTACGGGGGATAGAATACATAGATAAAAACAATATAAAAAGGAAAAATCAAATATTGAAGTATAAAAATTCAAATGAAAATGTTATACTAACATGTGATTATATAATTTTCAATCAAGGTTATCAGTGCTAATTAAATTATCCCTAGGGTTCTTAATAAATATTTCTTCTACAAATCTCCAAAAATAAATAGGCCTCTATCTGATATCAAAAAAATCCCCTGACATTTACATATATTAATATATGATATTACACCTAATTATCCATCCAATTTTAACCAATGATTGTAAATTTTAGTGTCTTCGTAGGATTAGGTACATAAAACTGAAAACATTGAACTAAAATATTACATAATTATATTAATCCTTCATAAATACCTCTTAAATTATTTTGAGATCCATCATATTCATATTATAACTTGAGGAATACATAAAAATGTGATGAGCTAAAAATCCCAGTAAGGTAATAAACATAGAAATAATGAATATCACATGGGTTAGAAGGAATAGATTAATAACCTAAAAAGGATATAAACAAAAATAAACATATGAAATCATTACATATATTACAGTGTATAATGTAATCATAAACTATTAAAATGTGGAAGACATATACAATGTCACAAAATCATGTGTCAAGGAAAACAACCAAAAAAATTACACATGGAAGACAAAGACCCATAAAATAAATCATGTTCACTCTTTATCCTAACATGAAGTCTCATGTGACTAAACATTACCCAATTCATTGGATCACTATCTTGGTGTACCCATCATAACATTTTAATGAACATGTCTAACAAATGTACACTCAAACATAAACATAATTGTTTCTCATAGAAATAAATGGGTATCATAATCATTTCTTAGAACATAACAAGTGGTAGTTTTATAATAGTTTCCATGAAATAATTGATCTAAATCATAAGTGGACATTAATAATATTAAATAGGCATAAATAATGATAATTTATTCTCAAATGATGATAAAACATATAAAAAGTGTTTTTAATAAACATTATAAATGAGTCTCCATAGTGTGGTTCAAGGGAAAATATTAAAGAGTCCTTAAAGTGGGAAATATATAATTATTTAAATAAAAATAGAAAATAACTTAGATATATTTTCATGACAAATATTTTTTTATTAATATATTTTGGTGTTAAAATATTATATGATGTGTACTTGAAAATTAGTATAGAATTATGATGTTCCCTTTAATTGGGCTTCTTCATAATGAGGAATTTAAAAGGTAACCTTATAAAACATGTGTTTCTTTATCAAAGAATAAATAATTGATAATTTACATATGTTTTTAAAATACACACGAAATTTAGGAATAATATATAAGATTAATTAATAATTATGTTGGAATAAAGAGATACAAAGTGTATCCTACTGGAAAAATGAATGTTCGGTGAGAATCCATTACATTATGTCAGAAAGTGTTTTCCACTTGCACATAATATCCTATATAATCAAGATAAATACATTAATTAGATAATTAATAACCTATTATTCATGTATTTGATTTAATATAATTTTATTAAGTTCATTTATGTTCTTTTTTTATGAGTTATCAGTTTCAATTTTTCCATTCTTAGTGCATTTAATTTCATGGTTTTCATGATTCGTTTGCATGTATTCAAGTATAGAATTTCATGAAAAAAAAAGAAATAGTTATCCATAATTGAAATAATTTTTTGAAAAAAAATTCTAAAATATTAGATGATCTTATATATGGTGTGTGGATGATTCATTAGATAAAATGTAATTAAAATGATAGAATTTATTTTAGTGTTTTTATGACCTTCAAGAAAATATATCATTTAATTTTATATCATGTTTAGATATTCATTATATATCATTATATAACTTATAATATGTATAATAAATCTTATTTAACCAAAATACTGGTTTTTTGACAATCCTTGAAGGAAGTAATAGAAATGTAAAACACACCATCCATAATTATGGTTAATCTACATATCATGTGTTATGTTTTCATTTTTTGAATTAAAGTGGGGGGGGAGAATAGGTTTGATAATGGATATTTCATTAACATAACTAAATTATACTACATATAAGATACTAAATTTATTATATTATTTGAATAAGGATAGGTTAGGAGAGGATAATATATAATATGAACATAAAAGAAAAAAAATAAGAGGATTTTACCACTGCAACAGATTGTCCTTGAGAACCTCATATAGAAATTGAGTTTGGTATTTTGTTGATTCCAAAGAGTCCTAGAAATGGGCGATAGAATTGTTAAAATTAATAGGTATAATTTTTAATGAGTAATGGATTGGAATGTGGGATGAGAAGAGGTGGTGAGGGTGGTATTTATAGTGGGGGAGAGGGGTGTTTTTGATTATTTTATTCACTTATTTATTATTTTGGCACAAAACTATCATTTGATATGATTCCCATGAATAAATACAGTAAATAGATAGGTATAGTTCAACATAATCATGCTTACATCATCCATACATCAATAATGACTCGAAAATTTATGTATTTTTTATATTTGTTAAATAATCATACTTTATTATTCGACAAAAATTCAACTATTGGCCGAGTTACTATTTTTAATGGTCGTATTAATATTCAAATTGTAAAGTTACTTTCTCATCATTAAAGGATCGTTAATTTAGATAAATACCTATTATTTCATTCAATATTCATTTACAATGATTTTTTATCTCTGTTATTTTATGTGATTTATACTATATGACATAATTATAAGAAGGGGTTCCCCATTGATAAAATTCAGGGTTGTTATAATATACATAACCAATTATATAGAATTTTTTCATCATTATTACCTAATAGGATCTATAATGGCACATTTTGGATCTTTTTTCCAAGTGGAAACATGTTTACACCTTTTTCATGGAAAAAATTACAATTGTTTCAGTCACCTCACTTATAAAAGGCCACCCATAGTCCTCTCTTCTTCACACTTCCAAGAACCATGGGTTCATCTAGTAACTACCTAGATAATTTTATTATATCCATTTTATAATACTAGATTACATATTTTGTTCCTAAATATATCCTAATAAACCATTTGGTGCAAACTAAATGATGTTGTCTGATGAAGTGGTAATGCCCCTAACCGAGCCTTTTGTATTATTTATTCCTCCGCATCCATAAATTCTTTTTAAACCATTATAATATCATATTATTTAAATATTACATATAATGATATTTTATTATGTTAATTTAATATCCTAATTCATTCTCCACTTTCATCAAATGGGACAAGAAAACATCTTTTGTGTGTAAAAAGGACTATAGCCTCATGAATTGGTGTTATTTTTTTCCATAACTAGATCTCTCTAATGGATATAATGATTTATTAATTATATATATATGTTATTTAGGATATTATTATACATTTGGAATAATTATATAAAAAATATCATTTAATTACCCATTTTGTACATTCATTAACATTACATAACATTTTTTGGAATACATAAATTATTGCCCCAACATATGCATGAAGATAGTACTAGTCTATTGCCTTTTGAAATATAGAAACATAAATACTAGAACAAAATGGAGCAACATTATCTCATACTAGATTCTTATTTACTATCACCCTTCTTATAACCATCAAACATAATACATATCTTCCTAACTTGAGGAAGGAAAAATAAAAAGGGGTGAACTTGAATGCTCATTAAGGGTAAACAATGGAGACATGTAAGAATAATCAAGAGAATAAGGGTTTGAGAACAAGATTGTAAAAATAGATTATCATACCTTGTATATAAAAGATAATATACATGAATCAAGGAATAAATATTGTATGTTCATTTGATGATAATAATAAATAAATATTGAAAATAAGCCAAGATATTATAACTTAGGAATGAAACATGGTATCCTCACAAACACATTGGCATATTATGATATCAATAGTATATGAGGCATCACATCCAAGACTATATTAGTAGTATGGGTTCACTCCCCATACCATATTATAGTCCTGGTTCACTACCATTGACCTCTTAATAGCATGAGTTCCCTCCTTATCCCATCTTGGAAGTCTTGGTTCACTCTCATAGACATCATAGTAGTCAAGGTTCATTCCCAAGATAATATTCATCTATCTCATGAGATATAAATAATTACTCAATTCATTAGTAATAGCTATAGGTCCCACACACCTCATAAAAAAATCATAAATACATATTCCATAAGATCATAAATGATCATATCATAAACCATGATATGAAATGTGTATTATAAACCTGTAACCATGTCATAACCTATGGAAAGAGAAAGGTTTCATGATCAATTATGCTAACCATATACATTTTAAAAGAAAAGGGTTTCCAAATCATATAACCCATGAATTTGATATGGGTTCCATAAACAACATTCCACAAAAAACAGTCCATTCATAGAATGAATATGAATGGGAATATTCAATAGATTCAACCTAAACTCAATAGTAACACCAATGGATGTAATATTATATGGGAAATATTTCTTATAGTTCTTTTAAATCATTTTAATAGGAAATATTATTTCTTCTTTGAATATGAAATGATTTTTATAACATAAATCAAATTGAAAACATTTTTCTTTGAAAATATTTTTGACAAATTATAAATAAAAATTTGTAAATAATAAAAAACATTAAAATAATTTTTCCTTAAAAATAATATCGATCTATATTTTGAAAACATTTTTGAAAACATTTTCAATAACATGGTTTTGAATATAATATATTTCTAAAACAAGTGATTGGTGGTCATATTTAATCAAAAATATTATCATATTTAGAAAAAGTGAATAAAATGGAACTAAAACATGAGATTACCTAGAATAAATAGAGGATAAAAAATGGTGTTCCAAAGAGATGGATTGTACAATTACATCAATGAATAAATTTAATTAACAATATCGAAAAGCAATGAGATTGTTTCAATGAAATCTAACCAAATTGTTACATGGGACTATACTCTTCATGTAGAAAAAAGAAAATTACATGAATCTTAAAATATCATGAAATTAAGGAGATTCATAAAATAAAATGTATATACATAAATCTCAAAAAATATTTTAGTTCCATGTAAATAAATTAGTCTCAAAGAAGGTAATTTGAAATTTTTTTTTTACTAATTTGGAAACATTAGAATTTTAAACCCAAATTTAAGAATGATCACAAAATGGATATTTTAATACTCAAAAATTTAATATCAGGTTATATAGAAAAAAACTATGGTATGTAAATACCCCATATTAAATGAATGAGTGGGGAACATAGCATGTATCTCACAAAAATAAAAAGTGAGAAGAAATCCCATTACCTTGTGTTTTGACCCTCATCGTACTCATTAAAACCATCGATATAATAAATATAAATTTATTAAAATATTTTAAGGAACCATATTATTATATATAGTACCATATATGGTTTGATTATTACCTTATATTACCTTCGAGTTAACGACCGTATTTTAAGGTTTCACTTTGGTGAATATTCACTTTGTTCTTCGCATGTGTCTTAGTTTGTTATATCGTTGGTCCTTATACTTATATCATGATTCCATACTGTAAAAAATGATAAAAATATCATTTATATATCTATTATATTTTTAATATAATAATCTATATAATATATATTTATGAAACACAATACACTGTTCATGGGGATGGTAGGTCATTCATACGCATGAGCGCTATTTCCGTTTAATTGTTTTGTTGAGAGAAATAAGGTAAAAGATATATATATAAATATCATTATTGTATTACTATTTTTATATCATATATATATTGTATATTCACTAAAACCATCCTTAATACCATCCATGTAGTGTATGAATGAACCATATTTCTTTGAGGAGGCAGTAGTCAACACTTTCTCAAACAAACTTTTCGTACTTACATAAGATGGAAAGAATATAGGAATGTTTAAAATTAAAAATAAAGAATAATAAATAAATTATAAATGTAATATATATCATATGTAAATATATTTTACATCATAATTTCCATCATTATAGGTGTTAACATAAAAACTAACAGTCATCATTTTGTGGGGCAGTAGTTCACAATACACAGAAACAATATGTTCATTAACCTTAAATGGATGTGTGTGTATGTGTAGGCAAAAAAAATTAAATTAAAATATACTAGTATATTTAGGATAACTTTTTTATATAATAATGGAATAAAAAGAGTTTGAGGGGTGGATCTGAAAAATAAAACAAATCTCTTGAGAGAACAAATTACCTCTTAATCAGGTAACTCTTTTTTCGTTTGTGTTGAAAGGCTTACATGGAAGACTTCATTCCTATTAGTTGGGATTATAAAAGTAAGGTATAATATATAAGATGATAATTTTTTATTTAATTTCAAAACATAATTGGTTTGTGAGGTGTGTTGTAGTGGGTGAGGTGGTGTCCTTTTATAGGGATTGAAATGGAATCCCCTGTTATTTTTAGAAACAAGTTCGACGAACACTTGTTCTTAACTAAAAAAGTCATTAAAACATTAAAAACTAAATAATTTAAGTTTTATGGCCGAAATATGTTCATAAATTTGGTTTTGGAGAAGTGGATACTTCATTTGGTCCATTATTTTTAATGTTTAGTCCTTAACTATGATTCATTTGTCCTTAATTATTGTGATTAATTTTAATCACTTTTACTAATCATTTTGGTCAAAAATTTACAACATATTATTCGAGTAAAAATATTATACCAAATAAAATGTATTATTTATATTTTTTTAAATTTATTCCCTGTAAGCCGCAAATTTAAAATTAATGCTAATTCAGTAGGCTGGACAAAATAAAGGGGTTTTAAGGTAGAAAACATATTCCAAAGTTTGATAATATTTTATTCTAAATTTTAAAGTGAAATTGGTTCTAATGAATTAAATTTTATTAATACATGTTATATTAATATAATGTGGCCTTAAAAAATTCATAATATCTTTTAACATAAATAATTAATTTAAAAAAGGTAGTTTTTTAGTTACAAATCAGTATTTTTCACTATTCATCAAAAGATGAATATTCTCATAAAAAACACCAGAATTAAACCCTAAAATAATTCTGACATTCTAAATTAAAAAATCTATTTTATTTTTTCAAATTAAACATTCATTTTTTTTCTAAAAACTATTTATTTTTTTCCCAAAAGGACATTAAAATAAGTTTATTTGTGGAAATTGTAGTTTTAAACCAAAAATACATTACCAAAATCATATCTTTAATTATTAAAGTGTTTTATTCAATTAACAAAACTATAAAAAAATATTTGAAATTTAGTTATTATTGTTCCTATTACTAATTTAAATAGCATTTTTATAATTATCACATTTAAATAATTATATCATTAAAATTATATTTATTTAAAACTCTATGTTGTGTGTGATATACGATATGTTTGTGTTCTGCGTATCATACACCATGTTAGAATTTTGTGTAACATATTACAAGATAGTGATGCATGTAACATATTCCATGTAATTTTTTCCATATTACATCTACCAATTTTTTTCATGTGATAGTAATTTTTGACTAAATTAATTACAAGATATAACTGTATATTTAATTTATTCAAAAAAGTAACATAAAAAAATTGTGTGTTATATTGTTCCCGCTTAAAATGAATTTATTATTCAAAATTCATAACTTAGGTAAAAAATTAAGTATACTTCTACTTTACCATATCCTTATGTTTTCAAATAGCTTCCTCTAACTAATGGTTTATCTATAAATAAATAACTAGGTGAGTGGTCATGTTTCATTGAACATTCACTCGTTGGTCAATCATTTCAATTGTTTTTTCTTTGTATGATATATCATGATCAAGCTGTATGCCCTCTATGTTCTGTCCATGTAATGTTTTAGGTTTCTACTTCCTCATGAGAGATACAAGTAGCACATTAAGGACATTGGATAGATTTGGAGGAAGTTCCAAGTGATAGGATTTAGTACCAATATGATAAATATTATCAAAAGGACCAATATACCTAGTGATTAGTTTCCCTTTCAACCTAAATCTCATAACTTTCTTCTGGGGTGAAATTCATAGAAACACCATTCCACCAACATCAAATTACAGATCATGACAATAGTTATCAGTGTAACTTTTCAAGCGACATTGAATTGCCTTGATATGCTGCTAAATGGTTAAAACATTCTCAACCATTATTAAGAAATCTCATATACAAATAGATTAATCTAACATCATCCCAAAACAGTGGATCTCAATATTAATTCTTGTAAAGGGCTTCATAATGTTCCCTCTCAATTCTAGAGTGAAATATATTATTGTAGGAAAAAAATAGATGAAGGTATTGATCCCAACCACCCATGAAATCTACATAAAAAGAACTCAACGTATCATCTAAGGTTTGAACAATTATTCTAAAATATCATTTGTCTTTGGATGATATGAAATGCTAAAAATAAATTCTATATCATGTTCTTACGGAAGACTTATTCAGAACATTGAGTTATTCCTCGAATAATGATATGATATAATAGAATGTGGTACTCCATGAAACCTTACAACTTCCTTTATGTATATCCCAACAATATAATCCAGATAGAAGACTTATGTAATAGAAATGAAGTTTGTTGTCTTAATAAGGTGATCGACTACCACCCATCTAGAATTGAACCCTTAAAATGTTTTTGGTAGTCCTAAAAAATCTACAGTGATGATATTTATTTCAATTCTAATATTGGTAATGGATGCAACGTCCCCCTTTACTTTTTCCTTTCAGTATTAACTTGTGGGCATACCAAAAATCATGATAGAAACTCTACGATAAATTTCATCATGTTTTCCTAGTAGAAATACTGTTTCATGTCCCTATACATCTTCATACATTATGATGAATAGATATGTAGTAACTGTGATATTCCTCTAACAACTACTTCTTCATATCTGGTATCGAAGGAAAACAAACACAGTTCCTAAACCATATCACTCTATCCTGATCAAGGTTAAACATAAGAACATTTCTAAATTTCTTTTTTGGACTATATCTTCTCATGTTCCTCTTTAATTTTAACTTAGATGTAGGGTTGAAAATTCTTTTTATAAAGATACACTTTTAGCCTTACTTCCAGATTTATAGATCCATCCCCCAAAAATACATAAATATTTTATTTTTTTTAATCCTAATCATGGATAATCGTGAATGATCTTTCTGAGTCAAATAATTATCCACATTTTTTGATTTCCCTAGGTGGTAATGTATCGAGCAGACATAATCATTTATCAACTATAACCATATTCTGTAATGCTTTTTCAACTTCTTCTATGGTAATATATATTTTAAACATTTAGAATTAGTATATATATTAAAAAAAATTCCATAAATATAATTCCACCATATCTTTAATGCAAAAATTACGGATGATAACTTTAAAACATGAGTTTGTTAATTTTTATCATGAATCATAAAATATCATTAGTAATATTTTATAACTATGTTTTTGTGTATAAGAACACATACCAATCCTTTATTAAATGCATCACATTAGATTACAAACCCTTCTCAACAATAGGGAAATGTAAGCATAGGTGCACTAACGAACATTATCTTCTGTTCCTTGAATATTTCATCACATTCATCTATCCAAAGGAACATGACACCCTTCCAACTTAACTTGTTCATATTATTAGATAGTCCTGAAAAATTATCCAGATAATTATGATAATATCCAGATAAACCAATAATGTTATGAATCTCATTAATTGTGGTTGGTCGAGGCTAGCATTCAATAGCCTTGTTCTTTGTTGCATCTACTGATAACTATCTCTTGTGATTATTTGACACAAAAACTAATCCATTTAAATCCAAAATTCACCCTTTTTAGATTTTTTAGATACCATATCCTTCCTTAGGGTCTTTAGTACAATTCTTAATTGACAATCATGCTCTTCATTTCCCTTTTAATATATAAGAATATCTTCTATATTGACTATAACAAACTAATTAAGGTAAACCCTAAGGATTATATTCAAAAAATCCATGATGATAGTAGAGGAATTAGTAAAATAAAAAGGAATCATGATTTATTTATAGGGTCCATACCTTGTAAGTAATGTTTTCATGGGTATATCCTCTTTCTTAAGCCTCAATTGATGATATCCAAAATGAATATAAATCATTGAAAAATATTGATCTCTGTGTAGTTGATCAAAGAAGTCATCAATATAGGGAAGATGATACATTTTCATTATTGTGATCTTGTTCAACTCCCAATAATTAATTCATAGTCAAATTCATCCACCATTCTTTTTAAAAAAAAATTTACGAACCCCAAGGTGACACAATTGGATAAATAAATTCTTTTTTAAGACCTTCATGGATTTTTTTTCAAATATTGAAAATAATTCAATTCCATTTTTAATGTAGTCTGCTAAATTGGTGTGGAAGAATTTATGTGTTATATAGAGAACTCACCGTTGTGTTTTAGTGGAAGGCTATGATAATATTCTGAAAATATATCCACAAATTTCCGAACTCATGTCTTATAATCAATATCAACTCTCTCAAAAACCATTTTAGATAAAAATACAATTGGAATGAAAATTAAGACTCTTACATTGGTTATAATCTCTATAGGACGTTCATACTTATCAACACATGTATGGATGATTATAAGATGGTTTGAAATATCTATCATAACCTCCCTTCCAAAATAATTGATGTCTGATTTATGAGATTAAATCCACTCCATGTCTAATATGGAATCAAATTAAACCAAATGAGGAATGAAAAGAGTTTAATAAAGAAAATTCCAACAAACATTAATTGGGGATGAATGATATACTCGATATGAAATCATCATACCAATAGATGTTTTCACAAATAATTCCACATCTAATTTTTTTGATGGAATAATAAATCTCAATTAACATTATTTAGATATGAATGAGTGGGTGGATATAGAATCGAATATGACATTATAAGTTATATAGCGGTTAGTAAGTGTACCTTTCATCACATCATTATTTAACCCCTTATTAGAAACCATGGTTGCATGATATTTCTCCTTGTACCTCTACTTAAGAAGTTGATAACATTAATCATCATCAGCTCCCTCTGGGTTTGGGGAGTGGATAGAATAGTGACCATTCTCTTTACACTTTTTGTGTTCAACCATAGGAGGTTCATTTTATGTTTATTTTATTCTATTAGTGTTTTGAGTTTACTTCATCCCATCACAATAGTAATAAAATGATCGATAACCACCCCTCTAATACTTAAAACATGTATTATACCCCTTAAGGGAATTTCCCCATTTCATCATCCCACACATAGATAATAATTGAATTGTCATCTTCTTTTCTTTGTGGTTTTTATGTTTTCCATTAAACTTCATCTTCATCTTCTTGTGAAAATGTGAGCTTGATATGTAACTCCATCCTCCATTTCAACCATGATTGAACAATGAAAATTATTTTCGTAGATACAAAATTCACTTTTTGAAAAATCCCTTATGAGACATTGAATTAAGCTAGTGAATAACCTATCAACATTATATTCGGGTTGGATAATAATTCCTAAAGCCAACATTGTAACTCTCGTGAAATTAGCTTTATAGTTACCAACTGGTTCACCACCATTTTTAAAAAACTCAAGGAATTCATTATCTATATTTTTATTGAGAATATGAAGAAAATAACTATTGAAAAATAATTTCTTTAATTTTTCTCATTCAATTGATTCAATATCATATAGCTTACTCACATTCTTTATTAGAGTACAAAAATGGTCTGCTTCACCTTCTAACCATTAGACTATAATAACAACATTATCATGCTGTAAGCACAGGAGAATGAGGAAGACCCTATGAATAAAGGAGTGTGTTGACACATGAAATAATAAAAAGAATATTATTCAAACCTTTAATCATTTTCGAGTACTCCATGATATGTAGCATAATAAAAAAATTATGAGAACAACAATGATGTTTTTCATCACAACTCCCATAGAATTTAGTTTCTCATGAGAAAAATTGTTGCATTTTTCATCACAATCACTATTAACACAGTTTCTTCGAGAACCATCTATTGACTAAAACAAAAATAATATAGTAAGAAATAGATATCAATGGGAGGAAGAACATAATCATGAAAGGTCACTTATAGTATGTCTAAATCATGAAACCTGCATTAATCTAGGACTCCTTAGGATTATCCAAGGTTGTACATAGAAAAATTCTATTTTAATCCTTAATGAGGGTTCATGAAGAGGTTTTCATTTTCCAAATAATATCCCCTAGGTTTGTCAAACTAGGGGTGTAGTGAGTTTCATTTTCAGGTACCAGATTACATCAATTCAGGACCAGAACATCATAACTGATATAATACAACTAGGTACATTTTTTCTAGAGCAGTATCCAATTTTAGTATCCAAAAATCGATGTATTGATAAAAAACCACTCACTATATCCTTTACCAAAATTCAAATACATTTTTCTAAATGTTGTCTCATCCATATACCTATCCTTATACATTTCCATATGGTTCTCTCTATGGTTTTATAATCCCAGTTTCCAAAGGATAACAAAACATTTCCATTGATACCAACTATAACAACCTTGTCTTGACACACATTAACATTACATCACTTAAATGGTATACATATAAAATTAATCAAACAGGCGCATGAAGATTGTACTTGTCTAGTTACTTTGGAAAAAAAATGAAACTTGAACATGAGTACATAAATGAGATAGATTATCTCCCACTAGGTTCTTCTTGACTTGGACCCTTCTTAGAAAAATTGAACATAATACATATCTTCATATCCTGGGGAAGGATACCTAAAAAGGGGTGTCCTAAAATACTCAGTAAGGGTAAAAAATGGAGACATTTAATCAAAATCATGATAATAAGTTTATGAGAAAATGATCATGAAAATATAATATCACACCCTACATATCAAATATTTTATAAATTAATCATGTAATAAAACATGTCGGTTCATAAGACATTAATAATAAGAAAATAAAGAACATAATTCATGAAAGCATAACATAGGAATAAAACATGTAATTTATTTAGAGACATAAGAATATAATGATTTCTATATTAGTCAAGGCATCACTTCCAACACCATCTTTGTAGTGCGGGTTCACTCTCCATACCATCTTAGTTGTCATGGTTCACCCCCATGGCCATCTTATTAGCATTACTTATCTTCTCATACAATCCTAGTAGTCATGGATTACTCCCATGGACATCTTAGTTGAAAAGGTTCATTACTAATACCATATCTTTTTATCACAGGAGATATATATATTTACCCAATGCATTGAAGAGATATATATGTTGCAACCATGTCATAATAAAATCATACATACACGTGACATAAGATCATCATAAATATTTTCATAATCCATGAAATGAAACAGGTATTATAAATATGTAATCATATCACAACCTGTAGAAAGAGACAGGTATCATAATCATTTATTCATAAAAATAACCTTTGAAAAGAAGCAGGTTTCAAAATCATATAAACCATGAATGTGAAATTGGTTCCATAAACAACATTCCATCAATAACTAATCCATTCATACAAAGAATATGAGTGTATTTATTGAATAAATTACCCATAAAGACATTATTTACACCAATCGAAATTATCTTAGATGGGAAATAATTTTGAATGATATTTTAAAAACAATTTCAATAGAAAATATCCTTTCTTCTTATAAAAATTTATTTTTATAACATGAACCCTTTCCAAAAACATTTTATTTGAAAATAACTTTGAAAACATATAAATTAATTTCACAAAATAATAAAAAAAAATTAAAATATCTTTTCCATGAAAATAATATTCAAGGATATTTTGATTTTATTTTTTAAAACATTTTTAAAGACAGGGTTTTTGTAAACAAAACATTAATGAATGAATAGAGTGGTTGATAGATTTTACATAAAAATATTTTATTGTGTACCAAAGAGGTAAAAAATGGTAATAAAAAATGAGGATATCTAGATTAAAATGTGGAGAATAAAATAAAGAGTTTTCTTGAGATATGGATCATAATATACTATCAAATATACAAATTCATTAATATTCTCATACTGCAATGACATTATTTCAATAAACACTAATCACTTGGTTACGTGGGACCATACACTTCATATATAGAAAGGATATTACATGAAAATTAAAATATCAGTAAAATAATTATATTCATGTTATTACATAGAAAAATATATAGCTAATAATTTAATTTAGGTTATTAACAATACATGAGTCAAAAAGAAGACAATTTGGTATAAAACATTTCTTACCGATTTGGAAGATTTTGAAACATAAACCCCATGACAGAATGTTAATAAAATTAATATGATAATACCCATAAATTTAATTATAAGATAAATAGAATACAATCATGGGGAGTACATACACCACATAAAAGAAAAGAGTGACAAACATATAAAGTATAGCATTAATCTAAAAAGTGAGAAGATATCCCCTTACCTTATGTCTTGACTCTCATCATACACGTTGAACCCTCCTGTATAATAAATATAAATTTATTTTAAATCATTTGTAAAACCATATTATTATATCTAATTCCATATATGGTTTTATTATGACTTTATATTACCCTATTTTTAACAATCCTATTTTAAGGTTTTACTCGGGTAATATTCCCATTGTTCTTTGCATGTGTCTAAATTTGTTATATTGTTTGTCTTTATAATTATATATTAATTATCGAATATATAAAATGATATAAATATAATGTATATAAATTATATTTTTTTTATAATATTTTATATAATATATAATTATGATACTGAAAACACCCTTCATTTAGATGGTAGGTCGTACGTTCACATGAAGGTTATTTATATTTATTTATCATGTTGAGAGAAAGAAAGTAAAAGAAATATATCTATAAATATACATATATTATTATTAAAGTATCTTTATGAAATCATATATATCTCATATATTCACTGAAACCATCTTTAATACAATCTATGTAGTATATGAACGAATCATATCACTTTGAGCAGACAATATTCCGAGCATCATCAAATGAAATTATTGTATTTACAAAGGATGGAAAGTATAATGGAATGATCTAAATAATTAAAATATAAGAATTATGTCATTGTAAATATAATATATATCATATATAATTATATTTTCTATATTATTGTTCACCATTATAGTTAGTAATCGAAAAATGAACAATCATCATTTCATGAGGCAATAGTTTACCATACAAAGAAACATTATGTTTGTTACCAATTAGATGGAGGTCTTTGTTTGTGTAGGTCAAAAAATTTACATAAAAATATCCTAGAATATTTATAATAATTTTTTATTATATAATCACCGATTAAAGTAATTCTATGGGGGAGGAGAAGTAAAATAAATTAAATGACTTGCAAGAAAACATTATCTCATAACCATATAACTCCTTTTTTTGAAAAAAAACATCCTTTCAAGAAATCATGCCCAAAGGGAGGGATTATTGAAAATAACTAAGTATTTCAAGGTTGTATAATTGTATGAGATTGAATGAACATAAGATGTTTGAGAGGTGTGAATATATAGGAGAGGTGGTGGGCTTTTTATAGAGATGGAAAAAGACTTACTTGGTATTTTTTGAAACATATTAGGTGAACACATGTTCATACCTAAAAAAACCAAAAAAATAAATAATGTACGTTTTTATAATATAATATGGATAGAAAACTGGTTTTAGACAAGTTAATAGGTCATTTGGGCCCTTTTTTAGGGTTAGTCCCTAATTTTGATTAATTTTCCCTTAATAACGTTGAATAATTTCAATCCCTTTTATATATCATTTTGGTAAACAATTAACTAGTTAGTATTGGAATATAAATATTATAATGAATAAAATTTAGTATGTCAATATCTCAAATTTCAAATCATAGAAGTGTCAAAATTATGAATAATGTAAATCTCATAGATGGGACGAGATAACAGGTTTTTAATATTGAAAAATGATCAAATGTTTGATAAGATTTTATATTCAATTTCAATGTGAAAATGATTCTAGTGAATTAAATTTCTGAAATAGATTTATATTTTATATTATGTGACATGAAAGAAAAATTTATAATATCATTAACATTAATAATTAATTAAAAAAGGTAGTTTGAATCAAAAATGCAGTATTTCAATATTTATCAAAAAATGAAGTTTTTCAGAAAAATACCAAAAATTCACCATAAAATAATTTAAACAATATAAATACAAAAGATTAATTTTATTTAATCAAATTAAATTTAAAAATGTGTCTAAAATTAATTTTATTTATTTTAAAATAAGGTAATTAAAAATTTGTTAGTTTGAGAAAAGAGTAATTTTAAACATAAAAGGACTTTACCCAAAATCATATCATTCATTGTCAATAATTTTCATTTATATAAAACAATTATAAAAAATTATTGAAAATTTGTAATTAATATTCATATTACTAAGTTTAATGGATATGTTATAATTGTCTCATTTAAATAATTATATCCTTCAAATGATATTTCATAGAAAATCATTGTCACGTGTGATGTATGTTATGTCAGTGTTGTATGCATCGTACTCCCATTCAGTGTTCTTTGTAACATATTCCATGTCTGTGTTGAATATAACGTACTCCATTTCATTGTTACATGTAACTTGCCCTGATTTTATGTCATGTGAAAGGAATTTTTGACTTAATTCATTTTAAGACCCATATGAATATTTAATTTATTTTAAAAAGGTCTATAAAATTTATGGTTGTTACATGACAACTTAGATTTAATTTTTTATGAATATAATAATGTCGCTCGTGTGTACAGAAGTTTATCATCTGAAGAAGCACTATGATTCATTCACTCATTTCATGTAAGGATGTAAATATGGATTCATTGATAACATGTAATATATATGAAATAAAAAATATTTTTTATTGTTAATATATTATTTACATTTATTTATTTAAATCCATCAATAAAATTGAAACAACATTCATGTGTATTTATAGCCTACCATCTCCTACAAAACTGTATAACATTTTTAGTCCCTAAATTATATGGATTACATTATGTTAATATAAAATAAATATAAATGATATTTATATCATATTTAACATTATTTATATTATGGAACTATGATTAATGTAAGAGGTCAAAAAAATCAAACCTTACTTGAAAAAAAAAACATTTATTTTCAATACCTTGACTTTAACATAGAATTATGAATTAATTGGAAATAAAAAGCCATAAGTAGATAATATAAGGTATTATATATATAAATATAGTTCATTTAATATTTATATAATAAGATTATATTTATTATACATATGTTTTTAATGTGAACAATGAAATTCAGTAATTAAGGTATGGGTAAGTGATTTTCATACCAACATTTTTTCTATAATAAAAATTCCAAATTAACCACATATTTTATTAATATATAATATATAATTATAGTGAATGTGTCTTGTAATTATTATAATGAAAATTATGTGGATTTACATACCCATTTTAGGATCTCTCTTTCATGTGTCTTTTAGCTTCAATGTTACCAACGCCATAAGGGACTTTTATCTCAATTTTCTATATTTGAGACTTACAATGTTTTATGAACTTATATTATTTTATCATATATTTATATAACCCAATTAAAATTTAATATCATTAATTTTATTTATTCTATTAGTATTTTGTGTTTCATTTTATAATTATTTCATGGGGCTTACAATTCAATGTTACAAACACGGCTGGGGATTTATTATACAATCTCATTTTTTATCAAGATTATTTATATTTATGATTCTAATAATGAAATATTATCATCCATCTATTGAGAAAAAAATATTTTTTTATCATGTTATTCATTTTCTTATAAATGTAATTAAAACATTTTACCTCTCTTTGAACCTAAAAATTATTTAAGAAATGTTTCTAGGAAAATATGAAATTATTTCTCTATTCTATCAAAAATCCAGTTTCTTCTGAAACTATATTGAAAAAAGAAATTAAATAAAAAGTAATTAAATTAATAGTTCATTTATAATGAATATCATTATTTCTTATATTCATTGAAATTTTATTCATTTCATAAAATACTCAAAAACTCACTCAATGATAATTTTTTATTATGGATTTCAAAAAGAAAAGTTAATTATCAAAATAACATTTCTAAAATTGGTGAAGATTAATTTTATTATTTTTTCACAACAATCCCTTAAAATCATTTTTTGAGAAAAATTTATATATAAATCATATAGAGACTATATAAAATATTAGTTACTTATATATAAATAAATTTTCTTCATATAAAACAATCATACACAACATTTAAAATTTAGTTATTCCTGTGATAATATAATCAAAATTAATGGATGGTTTATAATAGTTCTTTTTAAATAATTCTATAAATATTATAATTTGATTTGTTACAACATTGTTTTGTGTGTACCACAAACTATCGATGAAATAAATGTTTATTTGAAGAAAATTATTTCATAAAATCTAAAGTTGTTGCATTCACATGACTTAAATTTTCATTCATGATACATGAATAAAATTCCATGAATGATATATAATACTTATGAAAAGACTTAAATTTTTTTGTATACATTCTATATAAAATGAGGGTAATTATTACATATTAAAATGAATACATGTGTTCTTTTGTTATTTAATTGAGGAGATTTTGAATTATATTTTACAATAAACTATGTTGTTCTTTAATTATAGAATGTGATGATACATGAATCGTCATTCACCATGTATTCTAAAGATACAATTTTTTGGTATTTATATAGTGACACATACAATACATACATTTATATTACATAATAATTGACTTATATTCACAACAACATATTACAAAACCATGATAGGAATGTATATGTATTGTGTCTTTAGAAGCCAAGATAAATAATCAACTGGTTTATAGAAAATCGATATTGTCTCCTATTTATTTCATCATTACTATACTTCTTTTTGGAATATCACACATAATACCCTTATTCATGGCCTAGGGAAAAGAAACATATGAAATTGAGATCTAAAATTCTCAGTAAGGGTAAACAAAGAAAATATCAATCATGTCATATTCATAAGAACATAACATTTTAAAACCATATCCTACATATAAATGATCATAATATCATGTCATGGGATAAATCATAAAAGTAAAATGTAACCCCCAAAGTCATAATATAAGATATGAAATTTTGTGTCATACACACATAACCCTATAAATTCATTTCATATTACTCAACGCTTAGTACTAAGACCATCATAGTGCAAAAAGTTCAATACTAAACCGAGTTCACTCGTTGTTCTTACCTTGTATTACTGAAACAGATTTACATTTCATTCTTTTCATGTTTATCCCATGAGATAAAAATAATTACATAATTCATTTTTTGGATATATAGGTCTCACCCATCTCATAATGAAACCATTCTTATGTTTTCCACAAAATCATAAAAAACATCCACCATAGCATAACCCATGAAATAAAATGGTTTTTTCACGAACCAGCCCAGGTCAACCCTAAACCGGTCACCCAAGACGGCCCGCGACATGGCCCGAGAGGCATTCCCGATCATCCCAGGCTAGCGACAAGCACCAGGTCATCAACAGAGGTTGTGGGAATGATTTTTCTCAAAATAAAAAAATAAAGCAGCAGAGATAAAATAGAGTATTGCATAATAAATAAACAAAGTAAAGTAACTAAACAAGAACAAAAGAAAATAAAACTAACCAAAAGAGACAACCACTAACTCCATGTGACCTCACGGGTCACTCTCCAACCCATGACCAAATGTCGCCCAAGTCTAACGGGCCCAAGCTATAGCCTACGAAAAACACTAAAAAAAGAAAAAAACTATAGGCGTGTGTATTAAAACTTAGTAGGCGTTCCCAACAAACTATTCCCAATCCACTACCTTTAAATAAAGAATATACCAATTTCAGGTTTAAACTAAATTATATAAAATATTGGTTTCCACGCACACTTTCATTTATAAAACAAGTATCATCCTATTGCCCTTTTTAATTTAAAACAAGTTTAATGTTTGTATAGAATAAGAGTATAGCATTTTAAAATATTTCTGTGTGCAATTTAGAAAACCGAACTTTAGTTATTTTCCAAAAAGGAAAACTAAACATAACACACAACACACACCAAGGGCAATGGATAAAAAGTGTCACATAGGGGCCAGCTATCGAACTAGACCTCTCAATCATCCGCCACATACAAATAAACACTAAAAGAAGCATGGGTCGAACCTAGGAGATCATGAACAATTCAGAACATACTATACATCTGACTCATCCTGAGGGCACGCCCTAACTCGATGACGTCATAACGCCCATACTACTACCCAGTATAGACATGCATGGCCTAACCGAGGGGGCCAATCCCCAATACAGCAATAACTCAGTATTCCCCTGCTATGGGGAAACTAGCCAGTGTATAGTCTAAACTATTGCATCAATCATTCTCAGAAGATTCACTCACTATGCCAGTATCTCATGTCAACACATATAATAAAAGAGGGGTGAGTCAACAATTCCAATCCATCGGACATGATATACAAACATCACATATAGCTCACGCAATCAATGAACACCGAAGAACACCCCTGAATGTGTTTTCCAAAATAATTTATTTTATTAAAGTGTTAAATAGGACTTCACCAATTTTAAAGAAAAACCTCATTTCTCAAGAAAACCCAAAATGCTTGTTCAGAAGAAATCATTTATATTTAAAACTAGAAGCACATTTAAAATTCCATGGATTATGTTTAATGTCCAAACGAACATTCTTTTAATACTGGGTGTCTACTCGTCAAGAAAATGTTTCAAGTGTTCAGTATAAAATAAATGGCTCCTTTCACAGCAGATAATTATTTAAAAATTAATTATCTTATTTCATTTCTCATTCATTAAAATTTATAAAACATCAAGAAATTAATAAAATATAAATTTAAGTTGAGTGAAGTGGGGGAACAACCTCAACTCGCAGCCCGATTACGACGACGATGCGGTACGTCCCAACTTGTGCACAAGTACGCGCCACTTGCCGACGACCGCTGCCTCACGGAAAAACATTATCAATGCACTACAACAATGAAAAGCATCTAAAAACACATAAAAACTATCTTAAAATAATCCAAATTAAAAAAAGAGTAAAACCCACCTTGAAACCGGTGCAGAAGAAAAAAAATGAACCTAAAACATGCGGTAAAACAAGGTGTGCCCCACAAATAAAGGCGAACAAAACGAAGTAATCTGAATCGATGCGCCTTCGGCAGCGGCAGACGGAGCGTGGTCCGACGTGACCCAAGACACTCTTTGTAAACCTAGCGAGGGGATTCGCGGCTACATCGGAGCAACACCCTACAACAATTAAACAATACCCACAAACAATTAATGCCGAAGGACCAAAACACGACCAACATGGTATTCGGGACTCACATAAACCAAAAGAAAAACCAAGCGCACATTGAAACCTTCCCAAAGTATCATTCGCATTACACTCAACAATAAATAAATCATTTCCATAAATAATACAAATTTTCTAAAATTAAAAACAAGTCATTATGATAAAAACATACTCCATTTCTTCTCTTTAAGGTCAAACACACCTCGAAACATTTTCACATCATGGTTTGCACCTTTTACAAAAATAAAAACACCATTAAAATAATTTATAAAACAACCTCAATAACACCCACAAATGATTTTAATCCTAAAGAGGACCCAAACCCTCAATAAAACAACTGCATACCAAAACCATATCAAAATACAATTTCAATCCAACACATGATTTAATAAACCACATGCATGATTTATATAATTTTAAGCAGTGACTCGACTATGTTCTTTCCACATAAAACCAATATCATTTCACATAAAGTCGCCACTTTAAAATGATATCCACCACAAAAAGAGATTGAACAACTGAGACGGACCAAAAACATAAGGAAGAGACCGACGCACTAAAAGATAATTACTATAAACATTAAAACACAAAAAGACCCTAATTCAGCTTGTGCAAAACCAAGAAAGAGACATAAAACCTACCCTAAGATGAAACAAATAGATCGAAACCAATCAATTTCACAACATACAATTAAATTTACAAACATTAATTGTCTAATTAACAATTAAAAATGGTGCTAAGAACATGAAAACAAAGTAAACTTTATTTAAAAGTAAAAGCAATGGGGTTACTACATTAGGGTTGGAGAAACATCCGACAACCAATAGCAAAACCTACTTCACACCATCACCGCACCCCAAAGAAGAGAAAAATGACCACTTTAGGAGAGTTTAAGGGCAACCCGGAGCTGATGGAGGCCTGACAGAGAGTTGAGGCTGGGGGCGACGGGTGCAACGTGGGAGGTAGGTGGCGGCGCTGGTTCAAGGGGAGAAGGAGGGATCAGCTGCTGCTGGAAGATAGAGAGGAGGCCGAGAAAGGGAGGGCTACTGGCTGTCATGTGAGGGAGAGCTGATGGCTGAGGGAGGCGCGAAAAGAGGTAGTCCACAGGAGGGTAGGGTGAGATGGGGTGGCTGGCTTCATGCAGAGTAGGAGGACCCAAGGAGGGGGTAATGGTGCGCCAAAAAGGGAGAACAAATGAAGGGGGGCAATGCATCGGGGGGTGTCGAATGCTGGTTCGGCTGGGTGTCATTGAAGTTGGGTGAGAGGGAAGCCGGACCTGGAGGAGGGAGTCGCGCCGGACTAGGAAACCTGGGCAGGGGGGATCACGTGGCAGAACAGGACGATGAAGGGGGAGGGTGCAGCGGCCCACACGGGGAAAAAGAATGGGGTGCGGGAAAATAATATTAGGGTTAAAATAATATATATATATATATATATAACCATAATGTAATAATAATTATTATAATAACAGTAGAACCAACAAATGTTAATAATCCCAATAAATAGAATTGGTTCTTACCTCTTTTATTTTATGTAATAATAATAATATCAATGCTAAAATAATAATTATGGTAATAATATCAATAGCGAAGTAATAAAAAAAATATTAACCACAAAAAATGAAATTAATAATAAACATAATCTTAATAAAATGATAATTTTATTATAATTCATTTTAAATAATAATTATATTTATAACAACATAATAATCATAGTATCATTACCATATTAAATAATAATAAAATAGGCATTTGTGCGGACATATTCTCATTATTATAATTTAAACATTAACATTGTTTCACTGATACAAAATTTTTAATTGGCTTATATTTTCGATCAACATAATTTATTTACTTAATTTATTATTTAATTGAAGTTTTGCGCCATCGCTCAATCACCAGCACCAAATACACGGTCGCCGCTCATAGTGAGGTGACCATACACCGGCCGAAGACCAACCGAAAACATCAAACTTCAGAAAATCTCAAACAAAAATCCGACTAAACCCCGTTCAAACTATGTAGGACTGATAAAAGAATAAAATAACATGTGTCCATGGTCGGGGTGTGACAATTCTCCCCACCACAGATAATTTTTGTCCCCAAAAAGTCACCAAGCCAACAGTTGACACAAATTGAGCCCATGACCAGACCAAACCAGAAGATAACGAGAGGCTCGGGGTGACCATTACCAACACACGTCACACCCGACCAACACAATGAAAATCACTGCCCGAAGACGAGGGGAGAACACGGGTGGGTTCTCCCCACCATAAGAATTTCATGACACATAAACCTTGAAACCTGAACCCACCACCCTCGGGGGGGGGGGGGGGACACAGAAACTCCCATACCAAACTCATTCATTTTCCCCACATGGACCGAACAACACACCTGAGACCAACTCAAAATTAGAACAAGTACATTTATTAATCGGCCCACACCATTTAGAGAGACCAAACAACTTATGAACCACACTGAGAGCAGATAAGACCACTTGGATTGTGGGGGAATGATCTCATCACGCCCCCAGGACAAGGATGAGCTTATAATAGCGATGAGAATAGAATAAGGGAAATTTTGGATATTTCCATTCCAATGTCAAAGAAATTATCTAGACTGACGTTTCGCACACCCTTAACAACTCCAGACTGTGTGTGAGCTTCACCCCAAGACCTATGGCTGGGGCCCTGATAGCTGAAGCGTCTCCTGCCTCACAGTCATGCATTTTCATCTTCTGGTCTATAACTCCTTCCTTTCGATAATTCAAAAAATCACGATGGTCATACGTTTTCAAAGGAATGCAACATGACAACATAGAATGTCTGGATAGGCCATACTGGTGGCGCACAAGAGAGCTGTCCGAAGAACTAGGAGACGGTACCGACGAGGATGGTTTCTTGGAGGTAGGTTCCATCGGCCTGCACCCCTTTCCATGTGTGGAACCTTAGAGGAAATCTACCATCGTTAATCACACCCAAAACTCCAACAAATATGAGAACTCCCACCTTTACTCGTCCAGAACTGAACCCTCAAATACTCTCTGGAACGGTACGAACCTTAACTACCTTGGGAGTTCCCAACAACCCGAAGACACACACTATCTCCATGGATCATACAATTGCCTCTAACGGATTTCTACTACCTCGATAAGCTGGAAACACACAAAAAGAACTCGGAACTGGGCATAACACATTGACAATGTTTGGAGGCTTTCTGGGCGGCATACTCATAACAACAAGAAAAACTCCATCAAAATCGGCATCAATCCAAAACTCCATCAAGGCAACAACACAAGACAAGGTTAATAGGCCCCTAAAACAAACATATAAAACACAAAGAGAAATGAAATTTACAAAACCGTTATTTTATTGTAATTTTAAAAACTTGCCTATGAAACTTTAAGAATCGTCACATGGGTGTTTATTCAATCCCGCTCACATCACCTGCGAACAAGTGCCCCCACACACTTTCCATACATACCCACACACGTGTGACCCTCTATATGGAGTGGCAAGGTTCAAACACTTCTTTTTCTTACAAAATCCAAATCCATACCAGGTATTCCACATCAATAAACCTTCTCTTAAAAAAACCCACTTTAGTAATTTCAAAAATAATTTGGAAGAAACAACTTTCCTTTTCAAAATCAATTTCACTTTTAACGCACACCCAAATTAACCGACATTAAAACAAAACACAGGCAATAAAAACCCACTAGAATGAGGAACTAGTGCATATGTCTGACTCAGTACCATGGTGGTGAGCCATGCCCCAAGTAAATCATAACACTAAGAGGACCTTAAACCGGACACTTGGACTCCACATGGGTCACCACACCATGTGAGGCCGCAATGTGAACCGATTTTCCTCCATTGTCATCCCTCAATCCAAAACAACCAAAGACTAGTTACTCAAATCCCGGACTAACTCTGGTAATTCAAGTCTCGTCACGAGCAGTGGTGATCATTCACTGACCCATAACCTACCTCTTGAGCCCCCGACAGTCCTAATATCCATGTACCGGACATCCCAAATAACAAAGGGCGCTCTAAAAAATGAGATCTGCTAAGATGTGACCTCCTCTGATACCATTTTGCCACGAACCAGCTCAGTTTGACCCTGAACCGGTCACCCAAGCCGTCCCACGACATGGCTCGAGTGGCGTTCCCGATCCTCCGAGGCTGGCGACAAGCATCAGGGTGTCAACATTGGCTGTGGGAACAACTTCGCCCAAAATAAATAAAGAATCTAGTAGAGATAAAACACAGTAGTACAGAATAAATAAACAACATAAAGTAACTAAACAAGAACTAAAGAAAATAAAACTAACCGAAGGAGACAACCACTAACTCCATGTGACCTCATCGGTCACTCTCCAACCCACGACCAAATGTCACCCAAGGTGAACACACCCAAGTTGTAGCCTACAAAAACACTAAAAACAAAAAAAAACTATAGGGGTGAGTATTAAAACTCAGTAGGCATTCCTAACAAACTATTCCCAATGCACCACCTTTAAATAAAGAATCTACCAATTTCAGGTTTGATCTAAATTATATAAAATATTGGTTTCCACACACACTTTCATTTCTAAAATGAGTATCAGCCCATTGACCTTTTAAATTTAAAACAAGTTTAATGTTTTTATGGAACATGTGTATAGAATTTTAAAACATTTCTGTGTGCAATTTAGAAAACAAAAAATTAGTTATTATCCAAAAAGGAAAACTAAACATAACACACAACACACACCAAGGGAAATGGAAAAAAAGTGTCACACAGGGGCCAAATACTGAACATGACCTCTCAATCATCTTCCACATACAAATAAACACTAAAAGAAACATGGGTCGAAGCTACGAGATCGTGAACAATCCAGAACATACTATACATTGGACTCATCATGAAGGCATGCCCTAACACGATGACGTCATAACACCCATACTACTACTCGGTATATCCCTAAATGGCCTAAATGAGGGGCCCAATCCCCAAAGAAGCAATAACTAAATATTCCCTTGCTATGGGGCCACTAGCCAGTGTGTAGTCTAAACTAGTGCAGCAATCGTTCTCATAATATTCACTCACTATGCCAGGTTCTCATGTCAACACATATAATAAAAGAGAGGTGAGTCAACAATGCCAAAAATCAGTCATGATGCACAAACATCACATACAGCTCATGCAATCAACGCACACCAAATATCACCCCTGAATGGGTTTTCTAAAATAATTTATTTTATTAATGTTCCAAATTAGCATTCATCAATTTTAATGAAAACACTCATTTCTCGAGAAAACCCAAAACGCTTGTTCAGAAAAAATCATTTATCTTTAAAACTAGAAGCACATTTGAAATTCCATGGATTATGTTTAAAGGCCAAACATGCATTCTTTCAATACTGGGTGTCCGCTCGTCAAGAAAATGTTTCAGGTGTTCGGTATAAAATAAACGGATCTTATCACACCAGATAATTATTTACAAATTAATTATCTTATTTTATTTCTCATTCATTAAAATTAATAAAACATCAAGAAATTAATAAATTCTAAATTTAAAGATGAGTTTAGTGGGGGACCTACCTCAAATCGCAGTCTGGTTACGATGACAATGATGTACGTCCCAACTTACACACAAGTACGCGCCACTTGATGACGACCGAAACCTCACAGAAAAACCTTGTTGATGCGCTGAAACAACGCAAAGAATCTAAAAACATAGAAAAATTGTCTTAAAATAATCCAAATGAAAATACAGACTAAAAATCACCTAGAAACCGGTGTAGAAAAAATAGAACGAACCCAAAACATGCGGTAAAACAAGGTGTGCCCCACAAATAAAGGCAAACAATCCGAACCATTCTGAATTGCTTTGCCTTCGGCAACGGCATATGGAGCACGGTCCGACGTGACCTGAGACACCCTTTGCGAACCCAGTGAGGGGGTTCATGGCCACATCAGAGCAACACCCTACAACAATTAAACAATACCCATAAACAATTAATGTGGAAGGACCAAAGAACGACCAAAAAGGTACCTGGGACTCACATAAACCAAAATAAAAACCAAGAGCACACCGAAACCTTCCCAAAGTATCATTCGCATCACATTCACCAAAAAATAAATCATTTCAATAAATAATACAACTTTTCTAAATTACACAACAAGGATTTATGCTAAAAATACTCTATTTCTTCTCTTTAAGGTCAAACTCACCTCGAAACATTTTTCCATCATGGTTTGCACCTTTTACACAAATAAAAACACCATTAAAATAACTTATAAAACAATCTCAGTAACACCCCCAAAAGCTTTTAAACCTGAAGAGGACCCAAACTCTCAAAAAAAAAACTGCATACCAAAAACATATAAAAATACAATTTCAATCCTACACATGATTTAATAAACTACATGCATGATTTATAAAATTATAAGCAGTGGCTCGACTAAATTCTTTCCACATAAAACAAACACCGTTTCAAAATAAAGTCACCAATTTAAAACCAAATCCACCACAAAAAGTTACTGACCAACAGAGATGGACTAAAAACACATGGATGAGACCGAATCACTAAAAGATATTTACTATAAACATTAAAACACAAAAATACCCTAATCCAGGAGGTGTGAAACCAAGAAACAGACATAAAACCTACCCCGAGATGAAACCAACAGATCGAAACCAATGAATTTCACAAGATACAATTAAATTTACAAACATTAATTGTCTAATTAACGATTAACAATTGGGAAAATAAAAAGAAAACAAAGTAAACATAATTTATAAGTAAAAGAAATGGGGTTACTTCCTCAAGGGTGGAAAAAAATCTGAGAACCTGGAGCAGAACCTACTTCACACCATCTCCGCCTCCCAAAAAATAGAAAAAAGACCACTATAGGGGATTTTGAGGGAATGTTGGAGCTGGCGGAGGCCTGATGGAGAGCTGAGACAGGGGGAGATGGGTGCAATGTGGGAGGCAGGTGGCGGCGCTCGGTCAAGGGGTTCAGGAGGGCTCAGTTGGTGCTGGAGGATCGAGAGGAGGCCGAGTAGGGGAGGGCTGCTGGTTGTCGTGTCAGGGAGAGCTGATGGATGTGGGAGGCCCGGTGGGAGGCAATCTGCAGGAGGGTAGGGTGAGCTGGGCGGCTGGCTTCTTATAGAGGAGGATGACCCAAGGTAGGGGACTTGGTGGGACAAAAAGGGAGAACAGACGAAGGGGGGGCGCTGCATCGAGGGGGTGCCGGCTGCTGGTTCGGCTGGGCGCCATTGTAGGAGGGTGAGAGAGATGCCAGACCGGGAGGAGGGAGCCGCGCCGGACTGGGAAACCTGGGTAGGGGGGATCGCGTGGCGGAACAGGCCGATGAAGGGGGAGGGGCGGTGGCTCGCGCGAGGCCAAAGAAGGGGGTGCGAGAAAAGGGATATTAGGGATAAAATAATATATACATATATATATATATATATAATAACCATAAATGTAATAATTATAATTATAATAACAATAGAACCAACAAATGTTAATAATCCCAATAAATATAATTGGTTCTTACATATTTTATTTTAAGTAGTAATAATAATAATATCAATGATACAATAATAATAATGGTAATAATATCAATATCGAAGTAATAAAAGCAATATTAATAAAAAAAATAAATTAATAACAAACTTAATATTGATAAAATGATAATTTTATTACACTTTATTATAGATATTAATTATATTTATAACAACTTAATAATAATAGTATCATTAACATATTAAATAATAATAAAATAACCATTTGCGCAGACATATTCTCATTATTATAATTTAAACATTAACATTGTTTCACCGATAATTTTTTTTATTTGGATTCCTTTTTCAATTAACATAATTTATTAACTTAATTTATTATTTATTTGAAGTGTCACGCCATCGTGCAATCACCAGGACCAAATGCACGGTCGCCGCTAATAGTGCGGTGACCATACACAGGTTGAAGACCTACCAAAAACATCAAACATTAGAAAAGATCATGCAAGGACCCGACTAAACCTTGTTCAAACAATGTGAGACCGATAAAAGAATAAAATAAAAGGTGTCTATGGTCAGGGTGTCACAGGTTTATTAAACCGAATTCCATCATAATTGACATATACCAAATGGATTTCATTAATAAAATTACATAAAAAAATAATAGTAATAAGAGGGATAGAACATAAACCTATTTAAACAGTGCCACAATTGATGGAGAATCATTTTGGGAAATCACTGGAGATTAGTTCTTGAGGAAACTATAGTTTCTTATTTAAAAATGATTTCCTTCCTCAAGATTCCTCACAATTTTAGAAGAAATAATTTTATGTGAAGGTAACCTTTTAAGATTATATGGTATGATTCAAGGAAATAAGGAATTATGAAATTGTAAAATTCCATTCAAGCCATATAAGTTAAAAACATTATTCTCATACCTTTTCTAGAAATTTCAAAAAGTACCTCATACCAAAAATGAAAAATGTCTCCATTCATACCATTTAGTAAATATTTAACAATGGGTAAAATTGACTTTTTAAAGATACATAAGGATATAAAGAATATTTTTTAAAACATATTTAGTAATCAAGGATGATGATGATAGTTATACGCCAGTAAATACTTACTAATAAAAATCTCGGATAAAAATGTGATTTGAAATGTTATCAAATACCTTTGGTCTGATATGATACATATGTATATGAACCTCCTATATAATGTTTTAAATGATTTTACTGGTTTATTAAAGAATCATAATCATTTTTATGATATAATTTATGATCATATTTTCATCCTTTTATTAGTAACATTTCTTTGTTACTCATTATTTAGGCATTAACTACTTTATGTTCTTATGCATGTTTCATCAGATAAGATATTATTCCTATATTTAGCTTATAGTTATAACATTTACATCATGGTATTAGTATAATATATATATAATATTTATTCATTCCTTTCATTTATATTAACATGGTTTAATGAGGATTACATAGAACATATCACATCGCACCGGGAAGACAGTAATCTGTACATACACACAAGCGATGATATTGTTCCCGTAATTTTTAACGGTATTTAATTGGATGGTGTATATTATATAATAATTAGTATCATTTTGTAATAATTATATATTTTTATTATTTTTCCATTATACTCATCCACGTTGGGTGGTGGGGAAAAACAGATTACACCACGTCGTGGAGATAGTAAGTCATACGTACACATTCACGATGATTTCATTTTCCCTTGGATGGATAAAAGATGAAATAGGTTTTTATCATATTTATAATAACATATCAGTATAATAGTGATAATAATGTTATTAATTTATAATAATACAACTAATTAATATGATTTAGAAGAAGAATGATATTTTAATAATTCGGTAGAAGAGATTAACCCTTCCTCGACGTGCCTCCTTTAAATTTCCTATTATGGCCGAAGAGTTGGTATTTGAAAAATACAATAATCTCTGTAATGAAAATATGGATTTTGGGAAGGAAAATGGTTGGGGTATCTGAGAATGAACGCCCAAATGAAGTTAAGAGGTGAGGGAGGAGGAGCCCTTTTATAATTGCGGTGAGGGACATTTTTGGAAACCTCCAAAATATTAATTTATAGTAAAAGAAAACCCCACTTCAAATCCACAAAAATATCTCAAATTAGAATATGAGATGATCTATTCTTGTAATATCATCATCCAATAAAAATTTTACAAGTTATTTTATCAATTTAATGAATATCATTAATTGACTCGTAGTTATTCTATTTAATTTTAATTGTGGAAGTAAAATTATAACTATTTTATGGTTATATATATTTTGTTATATGGTGTTAATTTAGAAAAAATGGATATTTCATGATATTTTAGGCTATATAATTATCATTTCATAATTTTTTAATATTTTTATGATTTTTTAATAATTTAATTAAATGTTATTTTTATAAAATGTCAATAGTGTCAATTTTGACACAATTCATTTCATTGAAATTATATAAAATTCACAAATAAGAAAAATTAAAAAAACTTTTAATACAATCATAACATGCCATATTCCGCTATAAAATTATTGTATCACTTTAATTAGTTATTATGATCTTTATTTTAATATTTTTATATCCATTTATTTGATATTTCTATTAATAAAATAATTCCAACATCACTATTTTCTCATCATTAATGGTATTTATTTAATCACTAAAAATGATAAATTAAATTTTGAAATATAGGTAATTAAATTATATTTCCTAATACTATCTATATTTTAAATTATCTTCTATATTTCCATATATAAAAATTAATTTACATATATAAAATGAGATTGTTCATTTTGTCACATTCGTTAGTTTTTGTTAAATTCATGTCATATTCATTGGTATGTGGCCATGAAGTGATTCCATTTCAAACAAATAGATGGTAAGGGTCGGATTTTGTCATCCAATAAGATTTTTATAGGTGTTAAGGTAATTTTATAACATTATATTTACCCTTAATTGCCTGATTTATCATTAACCATTTTAACAAAAAAAATTACCAATGATTATATTCATAAGGAAAAAAAGTAACATATTAACATAATTTGGACCTACTAATTCCAAATATGTAATAAATTTTTCAAAATTAAAAACATATATGTTGTAGAAATTAATTTAAAATTAATACTGTTGTTGAAATGAGAAAATAGGTTATAAAAGTTAAAACTTTTCAAAAGATTGAAACGTTATTACCTATCAATTCAGTGTAAAATTTATGATATTTACAAGAATTATATTGAATGATAAAAATATATACTATTTATACTTTAGAAACATTCAATATTATAATTTATCCATATAAATTGTCTCAATGAAAAAGGATGTTTCTAATTTAAATTTCGTGTATCTTTACTATTCATCAAAACATGAAAGTTATCAGAAAAATATACAAAACTAATACAATGTAAATTATTATATATTTATTCAAAATAAAATGTTTATGTTTCCATATAAATATTATTATTTTGCAAAAATCCTAATTTAAAACAGGTTCTCCACTCAATGGCGTATAATTAATCTTTAAAAAAGGGTTTTATACATCAAATATGGTTTTATTCATACAAAATGACTAAAATATCCATTGGATGAATATAAAAAATATTTTATTAATTATATAACATATATGTATATATCATTAATTTAATTACCAAAAATTATTCACTTAGAAATAATAATATCTAATTGTTTAATATTTTTCCTAAATAATTTATTGTCAATGAATTCATAATGCATTATTATAAGTTAGTTATAATTATTCACATTAACCTAACGACATGGTTATAAAATTAATTTTGTAATAATTTGTTATAGTGGTTCATATATACTCATGATTTCATAAAAATCAATCTACTGAAGAATAAAAATTATTTTTAGGGAATATTTCTTAAAAACGCTCGGGTTTTACATTTTACCCCCCATTAAAATAATTTCACCACCATAATTCATCACTAGAAAACAAAAAGATGAGGATACCTCCACCTAAAAATATCCTCAAGTTATCATGTAGCTTATTAATATTGTTTTTCCCCCATAAATCATTAACTAATCAAGTGGTCTTGTTTCGTTAATCTTTTTCACTATGATCCTGAATCTCTATTGGTTCTTCTTCATAAGAAATATCATTCTACAGTGGTACAACTTCTAAGCTTAGTACATATGAAGGATCAGGTATGTACTTTATCATAAGAGATATATGGAACACATCGTGAACTTGAGAGATATTTGGTGGAAGCACCAATCGATAAGCTACCTTCCCAACACTTTCAATAATTTAAAAATGATCAATATTCCTCATGCTCGAATTTCTCTTCTTTCCAATTCTCATTACTCTCTTCTAGTGAGATACTCATAAGAACACATTATCATCCACTTAAAACTCATGTTATTTTCGTCAGTTTTCAGCATAAATCATTTTTTTAATCTGATCTGCTCTTACGTGTTGTTGAATAGATGTGAACTTTTATGCCATTTCATCAAAAAGATTAGGTCCTAATAACTTTCTTTCCATAACTTAATTTCATCAAGTAGTAGTTCTTCACTTTTTTCCATATAGAAATTCATAAGGATGTATTTTAATACTATATTGAAAGATATTGTAGTAAGAAAATTATGCCAATTGTAGGTTTTGATCCCAACCACCATTTAAATACATAGAACAAGCTCTCAAAATGTCTTGAGAGTTCGAATTGTCCACTAAGACTAAATGTATGTCTATGGATGATAAGTAGTGATGAAACATAACTCAGTATCCTTAGCAGGATAAAGACATATCTAGAACATCGAGGTAATCCTTGGATCCCGATTGGATATAATTCAAATTGGTACTCCATGAAATTTAATAACTTTTTTTACATGTATCCTAGAAAGCTGATCTAGATAGAAATCTGATCTAATATCAATGAAGTGTGTCGACTTTTTAATATGATCAACTATGACCCAGATAGCATTATTTCCTTTGGATGTTTTGGGATTTTTTAATGATAATGTCTATAGTGATGTTTTTCTTTTTCCATTCTAGTATGAGTAATAGTTGTAACATTCCATTAGACTTCCTTCTCTCATCCTTTATTTGCTAACAAACTAAGCATTAGGAGATAGATACGATGGCATCGCTTTTCAAGAATTCCCACCATAAGTACTGTTTCAAGTAAATGTACATATTATTCCTTCTAGGGTGAATAGAGAATAAAGAACTATGTGCCTCATCAAATTTCCCCTTATTTAATTTGAATATTGGAGGAATAAAAACCCAGTTCATGGACTATATTATTTTATCACAATCAAGGTTGAATTTAAGAACATAACTCACCATATTTTGAAAGACAATGTCTTCCTTCTATGACTATTTAATCATTACTTGTATTAATGGTTGAAAATTCATTTAATAATGATAATATTTCTCCAATTCTATTAAAATTTCAAGGTCTATCCTTGGAAAACCCATAAATATTGGTTCTTTCATGATCCTCATCAAAGATAAACTATCATGGTTTTTTGCATCAAAGCATTTACCACCATGTTTGCTTCCCCACTATGGTAATGTTTTTAGGATTCATAATCTTTAATCAACTTCAGCCCTCTTCTTTGGGGAATATTCTGATCCTTTTATGTGAAAAAATAATTTGAACTTTTATGATCAGTAAAAATATCACACCTTTTACCATAAAGATAATTCTTCTATGTATTTAATGAATAGAATACTTCAACTATGTCCAAATAAATAGTTGGGTACTTTTTCTCATTGATTTTCGACAATTTTGAGGAATAAGCTTTCACCATATCATTTTAATTAGAAAACATCACAGCCCCTTATTGGATGCATCACTGTTGATCACATACTTTTCTACACTACAAGGCAGTGTGAGCACAGGTTAACTGGATAACCATATTTTTAGCTCTTTGATATTATCTTCACATTCCTCCATCCAAATGAACTCTACACTATTCTATGTCAATATGGTGAGTGGATTAGATTATAATGAAAAATCATTCACCAAACATCGATAATATCCATCCAAACAAAGATACCTTCCAATGTCAGTTAATGTTGTCGGTCTCAACCATATTTTAATAACCTCAATTTTGTTGGATCCACAAATATCCTCTCTCATGAGATTATGTGACCCAAATATGAATCTTTATGAATCCAAAATTAACACTTGGTAAATTTTGAATAATTCTTTTCCTTTCTCAGTGTCTTCAGTAAAATTCTCAAGTTATCATTATATTATTACTTAATCTTGGAATAGATAAAATATATTCTATAAATACTAAGAAAAATTGATCATGATAGTCTCTAAAGACTCTATTCATTAAATACATGAAGAGAGTGGAAGGAATTGTAAAACCAAAAGTCATCTCAATAAATTCATAGTGTCCATAAATTTTAGGGAATGTCGTCTTTGGTGTATCCTCCATTTGACCCATAAATGATGATATACTGAATGATGATAAATCATGGAAAAGTATTGATCTCCATTTAGATGGTCAAATAAGTCAAAATTTCATAAAGGAGGGAATTTTTTCAAGATAGTGATCTTTTTAAGTTATATATAATCAATTCAGAGTCTCATTGATCAATCTATCTTCTTGACAAAGACAACATGTTCTCCCTGAGGTGATTTCACTAGGGTGTATAAATCCATTATCGATATTCTCTATTAGTTTATTCTTAAAAATTCCAATAAAACAATTAGGGTCATTAAATAAGTTTTATTTGTAACAGGCATAGAATGAGGTATGAGTTTTACTAAAAACTCAACTTCACTATTTGGTGGAAGACCTAGAAATTATATTAAAAAGACATAATCAAACTCTCTTACAATGGTCATATTTTAAACTGTGAGTCTCTCCAAAACCATTTGATATAAATAACATTAGTTTTTTGGAATCAAGACCCATAAGATGGAATAAAATTTTACTAGAAGGTTGTATTCATCCTTGCATCGATAGATGATCATAGATTAATTTGGAATATGAAATATGACATCCCTTCCTTGTAAATTGATATGATCTCCTTATATATTATTCCAATCCATGCCAACAATCATATCAAATTCCATTATAGGAAAGATCACAATATTTTCAAGAAGAACATTCCCACAAAATTCAACCAAAGATTAATTATAATCTTTTTATCAGAGTCTTGCACCATTATATGTTGTCATAGAATACTTAATATCTAATTGTTGTGGTAATATGGTGATACCCTTAGAATATTCTTCAAAAATAAATTAGTAGGTGGATCCAGAACCAAATAAAAAATTTGGTACTTTAGATCAGATGGTATGTCTACCTTTCTTCACTTCATTATCCTACACCACATCGTCGATAGTAATTTCTTGTGACTTTCCACTGTCTTTGACCTTAAGAGTTTGTTGATGGCGATTGTCATTTATATCCCTAGGATTATTTCATTGATTGGATTAATGATCAATTTCCATGCACTTGTAACATTGAAGTGTAGAAGGTGAATTCTATGTAGAATTTTCATATTTCACATCATTAGACATATTTTTACCATCACATCAGCATTGAACTGCCAGATGAACTTATTTTCCACAGTTAAAATATTTACTAGTCCCTTTAAGACAATTCCCTCAATGTTTCATTCCACACATTTAGCATAAGGAAAAACTTATATTTTTTTGTGTGGTCTATAAAATTTCCTTCAAATTCCATTTTTCTCTTCTTATCAAACCCATATGACTGATGGGTTACTCCAATTTCTATATCAATCGGGAGAGAACATAGATCAATTTCTTCATAGCTATTGAAGTCCCTTGTGGCTAATTCCATTCAGAAACATGGTTTTAAGACATTAAATAAGAGATCTATTTTAATCTCATGTTGGATAATAATTTCAGAAGTGTGCCTTTCATGTCTTGTAATCTTTTCTTCATAGATACCAATAGATTCATAATCTATTTGCATAAGTTCAAGGAACTCCTTCTCTATATTTTTTCAAAGAATACCAGGAATGTACTTATTGAAAAACAAGTTCTTTAATTCATCCAATTCCATGGACTCAATTTAATCTATTTTCCAAGTATTCTTGATTAGATTCCACCATTGACTAGCATCACCTTCAAAATGATAGACTTCTAAGATGAATTTATCATGTTCAAAACATTTTAGAACAAAAACTATATTTTTATTGGTACTGATCCATTTTTCAACAATTAATTGATCAGAAGACCCAGTGAATGTATGTGGACATTGTCTCATAAAGGACTCTATAGAATTTCTCTCCCTCCAATTCTCATTTGGCTGTCCCACATTATTAATATCTTGAGAATGTTGTGTCACTGTGGATTCAAGATTTTTCATTCCTACTCTGAAAAAATTTGGTTTCTCTGGGGGACAATCATTGCATTGGTCGTCACATTCATCATTAACATGGATCTTTTAAGATACAACCATTGACTAAAACCAAGAAGCATTATAAGTCCCTATCCTTAAACATTACTCAATATTGAGTTATTTCAAGAATACACATTGAGGATCTTTTCAGGTTGAGAATTTTAGGGAATTAGATCATAAATAATGCATTACATTCCACATTTAAACAAGGTGGTTACATAAAATACAATATTCACATTTCCCATCAAAGGAAACATATTTAAAATAAAACATTGATGCTCTCTTGAAATATCCTCGACATTATCATCACATGATGTACATTTCCCTTGACCTGTGAAAAAAAATTCCAAAACATGGGATGAGCATAAAAAGCTCAGTAAAGGATATAAAAATTTTGAAAGAAAAGATTAGTCCATATATACATAAGAATCAATGAAATCATACTTCACTCATAAAACATAAGAACATTTACATACCTCATGAAATCATATTATTTATTATTAACTTATAGAAAACTAAAGACAAAAAAGGTAACTTGAGGCATTAATAACATTCTTACGTAGGGAGTAACCCTCTTGGTTACGTTTGGAATACGCATCACATTATATTCCCTAAATCTCATTGGATAAACAATAGATTTTAACACCTTCGCATTACCCAATGAATTGGAGAGCTATATCAGGCTCACTCACCCTGAGTTTATCACAGAACCACCCGTCTTCATAAAAAATTCCCAAGAACAATAACATAATCGTATCACATAAAACATGCATAAAAGTAACATAACATTTCTACCGTTCAATCAAAAGATATCAAAAACACATTGATATAATCAAAAAATTATCAAAACCATTTTCAATACCAAATAAAAGAAAAGTAAAACATGGTATTTAATTTTAATTTAAAAAAATTTATGTCTTGTAGAGGAAGCCGAATCTCAAATAATGGTCACGGCGGTAGAGAAGTCGTCGTCGTCGCATATGTATGACACAAACATTCCCTTTTGTCATTTAGTAAAACGCTTCATATAAAAATATTCTTTTTGAATAAAATTTAAATTTCAAAGGGTTTTATACACCGTATAAATGAAAGTTGCGTATAAAACAAAATATGACTCAGTGAAAGGAGATTGAGATGAAGTCCCTTACCTTATGTCTGACTTGACTCGATTGTTATTTAATCTCCATAATAACAAAATAGAGTTAATTTCTACTTACATAAGAACCTTTTTAAAGTCCATTATTCCATTTATATCACTTATTACCATGATGTGATCATTTTTTAATTATTTAAGTTAATAACTGTTGTTTTTTCGATCTTTAGTACTTGATCCAAAAATAAACATCTTATAATTACAAGTTGTTCATGTGGTAAAATATACCTTATATACAGAATTATATTCATGATTTATATATCATATATATAATATATATCCCGTATATACATACATTTATAATATTACATAACATTTAGATGTAAGAAATGAAATGCACCGTTCATGGAGACTGTAAGCTGTACATACACATGAATGCCACTTTCTTTTATATTTTGCATTTAATGGAATGAAATCATAATGATATAAAGGTATATTATAATTCCATTATAATATCATATATAACATCATTGACTCCATCATTTACAAATCCCACATATGGCATTAACGAATCAAATCACTTTGAGGGGGCGGTAGTCTGCACTTCCTAAAATGAAATTATCCCGTTTACCCATAATGGAAACCATAAAGGTATAACATAAATGAAAAATAAATAATCCTATGGAAAACATAAAAATAATATATATCATATATAAGTATATTGAAATCATAATGTCCACCATGAAAGGTATTAAAATAATATTGAACAATCATCGTTTCGTGAGGCAGTAATTCTACACTCATAGAAACAGTATGTTCTTTAACCATTAGAAAGAGGTGGGAGAAAGTGTAAATAGAATCCTTCTCATAAAAACAACCCATTATAATGAAGATACTTTATTTTTTACAAAATATAGGAATAAAAATAGTTTATGGGGTTTGAGAATCAAAATAAAACAAAAGAACATAAGAGAGGGCATTACCTTTAAACCGGGTAACTCCCCTTGATTTTAACCAAAAGGGTTTCTTGAAGAGATTTCTGCCTAAGGTAAGGCTTCTAGGATGAAGAGAGGGATGTGGAGAGATAAAATGAGAAGTTTTTGGCCGAGCCAATGTCTTGAGAGTTGTGGGTAAGGGGGTAGTGGTAAGGGCCTTTTATAAGAGTTAGGAGGGGCACTCTTGGAATGTCTTGAAATGTTACTTTATTATGAAATTATTTTTGGATTTTAAAGGTACCACAATGATATATTTAGAGGATAAGGTGATAATGATTTTAAATCAACCCATCCAATAAGTTTTTGGAAAGTGTATATCTTAGAGTTTACATTAACCTTTCATTTTATTTAAATCATTCATTAATGAGGTAATCACTACATCATCATGGTGTCCTAAATAAATTTATTTATATAATGTCTAAAAATTATAAAACAAATACCATGATGTAGGAAATATTTTTATATTTCCAATGACTTTTTATAGTCTAAGAGATCATTTATTTAGAAAAAATGAAATTTTTTTTCTTAGGTGTTACATACTTTTGTAAAATTTTCTTTTCATTAAAAATAAAATGATAAAATGTCACTATCACAAAAAAGTGATTCCATGGGGTCCCATTGTTTCCAAAAGGCATTCCATGGTAATACATGACTTAACCAGTAGCATTATGACACATGTTGGGGTCATTTTATATTATTGGGATATTATTTTATTACCCTTAACTACCCGATTACTAATTAATCACGACAATTAAAGATAATTACAATCGTTACTATTCATAATGTCAAAAAACAAAAGTCTTAAGTACACATTTTGTACCTTATTATTATAAATATTGAATCCATTTTACCAAATTCCAAACACAGAAATTTCAATAATTAATTTAAAAATAAATCTCGTTGTCAAAACAAATAGCCTATTTTTTAGAAACAATATCTATCAAAATTTTGACACTTGTTTATACCCAATTCCAAAGTGAAATTAATTACAATGAAAAAAATTGGATTAAATCGTAAAAATATATTCTAATTACACTTGAAAACTAATTAAAAAGATTATATAACATTATAATTTAATTAGATGAAAATGCAGTTTTGAAGTAAAGTGCAGTATCTTTCACTATTCATTAAAAAAATGAACATTGTCAAAAAAATACCAAAAATATATCCAAAGAAAATTTCAATGTCCCAATCCTATATAATAAGTTTACTTTCACAAATAGTGCTTTTAAAATTGTCAAAAGTTTGATTTAAAAAATGATTTCCATTAAAAGGCGGTAAAACGATCTTTTAAAAAATATTAGTTAATTCTATGCCTATGATTTGATTTATTCTCATTTTAAGTGTCCAAACAGTATATAATTCATAAATAGACATAGATATGAAAATACAATATTCTTTACTTACATGGGATGTTACATCCTTCCCCCCTTTAGAAAATTGTGTCCCCACAATTTATTAACTTATTAAATAAGTGGGGGTATTTATCCCTTATTGCATTTTCAGATTCCCATGTTGCCTCTTCAATCATGTGGTTTTTACACAAAACCTTTACATGATGAATCAGCTTATTCTACAATACTTGCACCATGTGGTCAATAATCTGGACTGATTGTTCCTCATAAGATATATTCTCTTCCAGCTGAACTACCTCTGGACTCAAAACATGAGATGGATCCAGCATGTACTTCATTAACATTGAAACATGAGAAACATTATGTACCTGAGATAAAATATGAGGTAAAGGAACTCGGTATGAAACTGATCCAACTCTATCCAGAATTTCATAGGGTCCAATGAACTTTGGACTCAGCGTTCCTTTCTTACCAAATCGCATCACACATTTCCATGGTGAATCTTTGAGGAAGACATGATCACCTACCTCAACAGAGATATCCTTCCTCATGTTGTCCACATAACATATCTGCCTGCTCTGAGCTGTTCTCATGTGTTTCTGTATCAGCTAAGCTTTTTCTGCCAACTCTTCTACCAATTCTAGTCCCATCAACTTCCTTTCACCTACTTCATCCCAAAAAGTTGGGGTTGGACACTACTTCCCATATAATGCCTCAAATGGTTCCATCTGTATACTGGAATGTAAACTGTTATTATAAGAAAACTCTACCAAAGAAAGATGTTGGTCCCAAAATCCCTGATAATCCACCGAACAAGAATTTGGCATATCAACCAATGTCTGAATTGTTAATTCTAACTACCCATCGGATTGAGGATGAAAAGCTGTAATAAAATTTAATTCAATACCCAATGACTTCTGAAGGCCCTTCCAAAATTTAGAAGTAAACATGGAATCGTGATCACATACAATGGAGAGGGGAACTCCATGTAACCTGACTATCTCTTTAGGATACAAATGAGAAAGTTGATCAAGGGAATAAAGTATCTCGTATAACAAGGAAATGAGCAGATTTAGTAAGTGATCAACAATAACCCATATTGCATTATTACCTCGAGCTGTCTTCGACAATCCCACAACGGAGTCCATTGATATATTCTCCCATTTCCACTCTGGTACTGGTAAAGGCTGAAGCATCCCTTTCGGTAACTACCTCTATTCTTTAACCAGTTGACAAGTCAAACACTTCATAGTAAAATCAGCAATATCTCTTTTCATTCCATCCCACTAGTAATACTCTCTAAGATCTCTATACATCTTAGTACTGCAATGATGAATTGAAAACGAAGAACTATGAGATTCACATAACAATTCTCTCTTCAACTGTGAACCACAAGGCACACACAATCTCTTCCCAAATATCAAAACACAAACAGTAACAATGTTGAATTAAGGTAACATATCCTTCTGAACTAGCTCTACCATTTTATGAAACTCACTTTCTTGCTTATGAGCTTGCTTAATTATGTCTATTAGAGAATATTTCACTGATACGTGAAACAAAACAGAAGAAAATCCTGCACGAACTTATTCTATGCCAAATTTCATGAAATCCTTAACCAAAGGATCACGTTCCAAATGTAACATGGTTAATGAAGCATTACTTTTTTGACTCAAAGCATCATCCACTTTATTTTATTTTCCCGGATGGTAATGAATCGTACAATCATAATCCTTGATTAATTCTAGCCATCTCCTCTGTCTCATGTTCAAATCTTTCTGAGTGAATATATACTTTAGACTTTTTTGATCTCTATATATTTCACACTTTACTCCATACAAATTATGCCTCCAAATTTTTAAAGCAAAAACAACAGCATCTAATTCCAAATCATGTGTAGGTTAATTTATCTCATGAGTTTTCAACTGATGTGAAGCATAAGCAATTACCTGATCATTCTGTATTAGGATGCAACCAAGTCCTTTCAATGAAGAATCATTGTAGATAACAAACTCACCATTCCTGGAAGGTAGTGCCAAAACTAAAGCATTCACCAATCTTATTTTCAATTCCTAAAAAATCATCACATTATTTTTTCCAGATGAACTTAACACCCTTTCGAGTTAGCTTAGTCATTGGACTAGATAACTGTGAAATATTTTTAACAAACCTTCAGTAATAGCCTTCCAAACCAAGAAAACTACGAGTCTTGGTTACATTTTTGGGTCGTGTTCATTCTTCAACAACCATTATTTTTGTAGGATCAACATTTATTCCATCTTTTGAAACAATGTGACCAAGGAAAGAAATTAGTTGCAACAAAAACTCACACTTTCTGAATTTCCCATACAATTTCTTTTCTTTTATAGTTTTCAAAATAACCCTTAAATGACTTCCATGCTCCTGTTTACTTTTAGAAAACACGAAAATATCATCAATGAAAACAACCAAAAACTTATCCAAGAACTCATGGAAAATTAAATTCATAAGGTCCATGAATACAATAGGTGCAATGGTTAACCCAAAAGGCATTACTACAAATTCATAATGGTCATATCTTGTAAGAAACACAGTCTTCCGGATATCTACTTCCTTTACCTTCAACTAATGGTACCCTGATCTCAGGTCAATCTTTGAAAAATACTGAGCTCCCTGGAGCTGATCAAACAAATCATCGATATGAGGCAAAGGATATTGGCTCTTAACATTGATTTTATTCACAGATCTATAATCAATGAAAAGTCTCATTGAACCATATTTCTTTTTAACAAATAAGAAAAAAGAACCCCATGGTGATGTGCTAGGTCGAATGAAACCTTTCCCTAATAAATCATGCAATTTCTCCTTCAACTCTAAAAGTTCAATTTCATCCATTGGATAAGGGGGTTTTGAAATAGGCTTAGAATCAGGATCTAAGTCAAAAGTAAATTCAACTTCCCGATCTAGTATTATTCTAGGAAACTCATCATGAAAATAATTAGGATACTCATTTACCACTGGCACATCATTAATCTGAACGATTCCTTTGTTTTCAAAAATATGTTCAAGATAACATTCATTTCTATATTTTACAACTTTCTCAGCCTCTTGACATGTTATCAATAGTAAGGGTTTATTCTTTGACACAAACTGAAATTCTTTCTGAGAAAAAACTTCTTTAGCTTTACAATCAATCTTATCATGGTAAACAGAGAGCCAATCCATACCTAGGAAAACATCAAACTCTACTAGAGGTAAAACAATAACCTTTTTAATTAGGTTCTTTCCATGGATAAGGATAAGAAGATTCTTATAAATTATTTTTTCCTCAACATTTCCCCCAGGTGTTTTTACCACAAGTTCAGGAGTCTTTTCTTGAGATTGAATTTCTAATTTACTATAAAATTTTTCAGAGATGAATGAATGTGTAGACCCTGAATCAAACAACACATTGGCATAATCTGAAAAAAAAAACAAAGCACCTGATACCAATTCATTTTATGGCCCAACATCTACTGAAGGATTTGCAAAGGATTTAACCACACCCTTCTTCTTCTAGTCTGAATGATTCACTTCATTCGAGATCTTTATCGAACACTCGTTTGCATAATGTCTCATCTCATTGCACTTGAAACATTTCACTAATTGTAAGTCAAATTTGGTCTTACTGTCACCCTGATCTTTTTCAGTGAAACCAGGCGCCTTATGTCCCGTCATACCACATTAGTACCACTTTCTAGAATTCAAAATACATTCCCTAGCATTCTTTTTACCACATTTATCACAACCTGAAAACATAGTCTTCTTACTATCAGACCTTTTTGAAGGATTCTTCCCATTATCCTGCCACCTTGGTCTCTTCTTCTGTTAGTTGTTATAGAACACTTGATCATTGGAAAACTCCATTTCCACCTTCTTAGCACATTGAATAATCTCTTAATAATTCTTCAACTCACGAGAAGCTAATGCCCTTTGATATTTTGGCATTAATCATGAGTAAAAACCATTGATTTTTATATCATGGTTTCGAATAAAATTTGGAGCATACCTTTCCAATCGAGTCAACTTTTGTTCACAAGAAGCCACTGAGTTGTCCTCATGCCTCAAATCAAAGAATTTATTTTCTATCCTATGTCGAAAAACCTTAGGAAAATATTTCTCAAAAAACATACCTTTGAATTTATCCCAGTCAAGAGCATCAATCTCATCAGCTTCCCTGATATTTTTAACCATCGACCACCACTGATCTGCTTGATCCTCCAAACGGTAAAAAAAAGACTAACCTTTTGATTTTCTGAACACCCATTGACATTGAAACTCTTCTCCGGTGCTTTAATCCAACCTTCTGCTAGCATAGGGTCAGCTGATCCTCTGAATGATGGGGGGTGCTGCCTCATGAAATGTTCCACCACTGACATGTTCCTCTGCGGTTGACTTGGATGATCTCGTGCATGGATACCACCACCATTTATCGCTTGATTCAACTGTGCCATTAATGCAACAAACTATTCAGTTCTAATTCTGACCATATCAGGATGCTGATTTGGATGGTCATTTCCTTTTCTATGCCTTCCTAGCACTGCTTCCCTGTTTCCTCTACGGAAAACCATTCTGAACAAACATGTCTTAGATAAAGCAACATGGTAATCTTAAAATGCTATATCATTTCAATTTGACCATAAAAAAAATATTTTAGGATAATCATTCAATAGAATTATATCTCCTAAAGTTATCTAAACTGACCATTGATACCAACTATAAGGCCCCATCATTAAACATTACTTAATCTTTTGTTATTTCTAGAATACACATTGAAGATCTTTTCAGGTTTAGAGTTTTAGAGAATTAGATCATAAATCATGCATTACATTCCACATTTAAACAAGGTGGTCACATAAAAGACAATATTCACTTTTCCCATCAAAGGAAACATATTTAAAATAAAACATCGATTCATTCATGAAACTTTCTCGACACTATCATCACATTATGTACCTTTCCCTTGACCTGTGAAAGACATTTTAAAAACGTGGGATGATCATAAACTGCTCAGTAAGGGATATAAAAATACGGAAAGAAAACCTTATTCCATGTATACATAAGAATCAATGAAATCATAATTCACTCATAATACATAAGCACTTTAACATACCTCATGAAATCAAAATATTTATGATTACCTCATAGAAAACATAATACATAAAGGTAACTTGAGGCATCCATAATATTCTTACGTAGGGAGTAACCCTCATGGTTACGTTTGGAATACCCATCACATTATATTCCCTAAATCCCTTCGGAGAAACCTTAGCATTGTGCTCTATCGAGATACGTAATTCATTAGTGATCTATATCAGGCTCACCCACCCTTAGTTTATCATGAATCCACCAGTCTTCATAAAAAATTCTCAAGAACCATAACAAAATCGTATCACATAAAACATGCATAAAGGAAATATAAAATTTCCACATTTCAATCACAGGATATCAAAAACACATTGATATAATCAAAAATTTATCAAAACCATTTTCAATAACAAAATAAACGAAAAGTAAAACATGGTATTTATTTTTCATTAAAAAATGTTATGGCTTGTAGAGGAAGCTGAAAATCAAATAATGGTCATGGCGGCAGAGAAGTCATTGTCGCCTCATACGTACGACTAAAACATTCCCTTTTGTCGTTTAGTAAAATGATTAGTATAAAAATATTCCTTTTGAATAAAATTAAATGTCAAAAGGGTTTATACACTATATAAAAGAAAGTTATGTATAAAACAAAATATTCCTCAATGAAAGGAGATTGGGACGAAGTCCCTTACCTCGTGTCCGACTTGACTCGATCGTTCTTTAATCTCATGAATAATAAACTAGAGTTAATTTATACTTGATTAAAGAAACTTTTTCAAGTTATTTATTCCTTTTATATCACTTATTACAATGTTATGAACATTATTTTATTATTTATGTTAATAACGGTCGCTTTGTCGATCTTTGGTACTTGAGCCAAAAATAAACTTCTTATAATTACAAGTTTTTTATCTGGTAAAATATCCATTATATCCAGAATTATATTCATGATGTATATATAATATATCATATATATCCAATATATAAATTCATTTGTAATATTACATAAAATTTAGAGGTAAGAAATGAAATGCACCGTTCATGGAGACGGTAATCCGTACGTACGCATGAACTCCACTTTCATTTCTATTTTGTATTTAACGGAATGAAATCATAATGATTTAAAGGTATATTATAATTCCAGTATAATATCATATATAACATCACTAACTACCACTTTTATACGTCCCACATATTGCATTGACGAATCAAATCACTTTGAGGGGGCGGTAGTCCGCACATTCTAAAATGAAATTATGGCGTTTACCCATAATGGAAACCATAAAGGTATTCCATAAATGAAAAATAAAGAATCATAAGGAAAACATAAACATAATATATATCATATATAAATATAGTGACATATTAATGCCCACCATTAGAGGTGTTAAAAGAAGATTGAACAATCATCGTTTCGTGAGGCAGTAATTCACCACTCACAGAAACAGTATGTTCTTTAACCATTAGATGGAGGTGTGAGTAAGTTTAAATCAAATACATCTCATAAAAACATCCCAATATATTGAATATTTTTTTTTCTTACAAAGTATAGGAATAAAAAGAGTTTAGGGGGTTTGAGAACCAAAATAAAACAAAAGAACATAAGAGAAGACATTACCTTTAAATCGGGTAACTCCCCTTGGTTTGAACCAAAAGGGTTTCTTAAAGAGATTTCAGCCTAAGGTAAGGCTTCTAGGATGAAGATAGGGATGTGTTCAGATAAAATGAGCAGAGTATGGCCGAGACAATGGATTGAGAGGTGGGGGTAAGGGGGTAGAGGTGGGGGCCTTTTATAACAGGGAGGATGGGCACTGTTGGAATGTCTTGAAATGTTACTTTATTATGAAATGCTTTTCAGATTTTAAAGGACACAAAATGATATATTTCGAGTATAAGGTGATAAGGGTTCGAAATACACCGATAAAATAGGTTTTTGGAAAGTTTAGGTTTTAGATTTTACATTATCGTTTCATTTTATTTAAATCATTCATTGATGAGGTAATCAATACAACATCATGGTGTCATAAAAAAATTTATTTATTTATTGTCTAAAAATTATAAAAAATTACCATGAAGTAGGAAATCTGTTTATATTTCCAATTTCCATTTATAGTCCATGATATATTTTATTTTAACAAAATTAAAGTTGTTTTACTGAGGTGTTACATACTTTTGTTATATTTTCATTTTTTTAAAAATAAAATGATAAAATGTCACTATCAAACAAAAGTGATTCCATGGGGTCCCAAAGTTGGCCCAAGGAATCCCATGGTCGGCCATGAAAAAACCAGTAGCATTAGGACACATTTTGGGGTCATTTTATATTATTAGGATCTTATTTTATTACCCTTAACTACCCAATTACTAATAAATCACGATAATTAATGATAACTGCCGTCGTTACTGTTCAAAATGTCCAAAAACAAAATAGTCTTAATCAAATAATTTGGAACTTCTGATTCCAAATATGGAATCCATTTTACCAATTTCCTAACACAGAAATTTCAGTAATTAATTTAAAAATAATTCTCATTGTCAAAAAATAGCGGGTTTTTTAGAAATAATATCCATCAAAAGATTGACACTTGTTTTTTTCCGAATTCCAAAGTGAAATTAATTACAATGACCAAAACTGTATTAAATGGTAAAAATATATTATAATTACACTTGAAAACCAATTAAAAATAATAATATAACCATATAATGAAATTAGATGAAAAGCCGTTTTGAAGTAAAATGAAGTATTTTTCATTCTTCATTAAAAAATGAACATTGTCAGAAAAATACCAAAATTTTATCCAAAGTAAATTTCAATGTCCCAATAATAAAGAATATGTTTGTTTTGACAAATAGATCTTATAAAATTGTCAAAAGTTTTATTTAAAAATGGTTTTCCATCAAAAGGTGGTAAAACGATCTTTTAAAAATTATTAGAGTATTCTATGCTTAAGATTTGATCTATTCTCATTTAAAGCCTCTAAAACACTATATAATTAATAAATAGACATAGATATGAAAATCCATTATTATTTACTTACTTGGGATTTTACAAGCATAGTGTGAGAAACACTAATCATAAGAGGAAAACCACATAATCAAGAATAAAATTTCCATTTAAGAAACATTTGGTTTTATCCTAGGTTAATACATGGTCATTTCTAAAACACTATTATTGTATCCTATACATATACATATCCTAATAGTATTTCATAATGCTTTCTCATCCTAGGTTTCAATGGTTAACTATACCTTTCCACTAATACCAACTATAGTGACCCATTCTTTACAAACATTGATATTACATTAGAATATAATTATTTTCATTAAAATGAATAAAAAATCATAAAAGGACTGTATTAGAATGGTTTATTTAAAAATAGGGACACATAATCAACTCATTCAAAAATCATCTACATAGTCTACCATTTATTTCATTACAACTAGTACCCTTTTTGTCATATCATACTTAATAAAATTATTTATGACATGTGAAAAAAGAAAAAATTTAAAGGGTGATATCCCATTCTCAATAAGAATAAACAAAGGAAATATAAATCATATTATATTTATAAGAACCTAAAATTTGAAAATCTTATCCTTCATATAGAAGATCATAATATCATGTCATGGGACAAATCCTAAAAATGAAATGTAATGCTAATAATCATAAAAAATTACATGAAATTTTGTGTCACACAAACATAATCATAGAAAATCATCTCATATTAGTCAAATATCATTTCCAAGACCATCATAGTGGACAATATACATTACTAAATAAAGTTCACTCTTTGTTCTAGCCCGATATTACTGAACCAGATTTACATGTCATTCTAATAATGTTTATCTCATGAGATATAAATATTTACACAATAAATTGGAGGGAGATATAGGTCACACCCATATCATATTTAAATCATTATTATTTGTTCCCAAAAATCATAAAATCATTCAACATAGAATAACCCATGAAATAAAATGGGTTTCTTAAACATCATTCCATCATAAATGATAGCAAACAAATTGATTTCCTCAATAACATTTCAAAAAAACACAACCAAACCATAGTAATAGTATGGATATAAATATAAACATATTTAAATACATTAATCATATATGGAAAATAATTTTTAGATAACACTTGAATTTAATTCTTCAGGAAAATATGCTTTCTTCTTCAGAAATGTTTTCCTTCCTCCAAATGACAATATATTTTAGTAGAAACAATTTTTTCTAAAAATAACATTTTATGATTATAGGGCAATATTCATGTAAATAATTTATTATTAATGTGTAAAAATATGTTCATTATGTGCAATATAAAATAACATTCTTCTCGTAATTTTTCCAGAAACGTCAAAAAGCACCTCGTATAGAAAACCACAAAAGATTTCAGTCATATCATTTAGTTAAAATTTAACAATGGGTAAAATTGACTTTTAAAAATTATATAAATATATAAACAATACTGTTAATTTCATATTTATAAAACAATGATTTTGATGATAATTATACCCCTATAAATACTAATGAATAATAAATCTTAGATAAAATAGATATTTGAAAATTTATTCCTTACTATATGTCTGATATGCTATGTATATATTCGAACCTCCTGCATAATGATTTATATAATGATAATGATTTATTCAATAATCATATTAATTTTTATGATAACATTTAGGATAATAATTCTATCCATTTTTCGTAACAATTCATTATTACTCGTAATTTGGGTATTAACTATTTTATGTTCTTATGCGTGTTTTGCAAGATAAGTTCTTATTAATCCTTTTAGGTAATAATTATATAATTTCAATCATGGTATTGGTATAATATATATCATATTTATTCATTTAATACACTTATATTATCATGATTTAATTAATATTTTGTAGAACAAAGCACACCGTGGAGATGGTAAGCGGTACGTACACACAAGTGATGATATTGTTCCCATTATTTTTGAATGGTATTTAAGTGGATGGTGTATAGTATCTCAGAATTATTATAATATAATAATAATCATAAATTTTTATATTTCCACCATTATACCCATCCATGTTCGATGTTGGTGAAAAACAAATTACACAACGGTAGGGGGACGGTAAACCGTACGTATGCACGTGCTATGATTTAATTTTCATATGATGGATAGAAGGTAAAATAGTGTTATTTAATATTTATAATAACATATAAGTATATGAGTGAGACTAATTTTATTTATTTAAAATGAAACCAATAATTAATATGAAGTAGAATTTGAATTTTTTTTAAGGAATTGGTAGAAGAGAACACCTCTTCCTCAATGTGCCTCATTTAAACATTCACTTATGGTACTAGATCTGGTCTTTGAATAAGATCAAAACCTCTATAATAAAAATAAATATGTTTACACAGAAATATGGTACCAGATTTACATTCATTAAAGCTCATAATGAAGTTAATATGTGAGGGAGGAGGCTCTCTTTTATAATTTAGGTGAGGGATACTTTTTGAAACCTAAAAATATTAATTTATCAACAAGGAAAACCCTGCATGAAATCCTCCAAAATATCATAAATTAATATATTATATGAGATAGTTATATAATTTTATCGTCCAATAAATTCTGAAAAATTAATTTTTTAAATTTAAACCATATCATTTCAATCAACACATAGTTATTCTTTTTTATTTTTATTATGGTAATAAAATTATAAATATTTAATGGTGATAAATATTTACTAATATGGTTTTAATTAACCATAAATGCATATTATATGAAATTTAGAACATAAAATTATCACTTTATTTTTTATAAATATTTTTATGATATTTATATAATTTAATAAAATTTTATTTTTATAAAATGTCAATATTATCAATTTAGACACTATTCATTTATTTGACTTTAAAAAAAATCACACATAAGTTAAAGGAGAAAAATAATATTTAATAAAATTCTATCATGTCCTATTCACCTAGATAATTAGTGTATCACTTTAATTAGTTCATATGATATTTCTTTTATAATTTTTAAAACCATTTATTTGAAATTTCTATTAATCAAATAATTTATAGATCACTATTGTGTCATCATTAATGGTATTTATTTAATCTATAAAAATGTTAAAAAAATATTTTTGATGTATATAATTATTTTATCTTTCCAAATACTATTTATAGTCAATATTATCTCTTAGATATATATATTAAATTAATTTACTTGTTTTGAATGAGATTGTGACATTTTGTCACATTCGTTAGTTTTTATTACAATCATGTCATATTCATAAAAAAGTGGCCATAAATTGATTCCATTTTGAAAAATAGATGATAAATGGAGAATATAGTAATTCAATAAGATTTTTATAGGTGTTATGGTCATTTAATATTATTATTTTTATTCATAATTACCTTATTTACCTTTAACCATGTAATAAAAATAATTACGAATGTTACTATTCATAAAGACAAAACATAAAATAGCATATTAACATAATTTGGACATGATTATTAAAAATATTGAATCTGTTTTTCAAAATTAAAAACATAGAAGTTGTAGTAAATAATTTATATCTAATTTTGTTGTGGAAATGAGAAAATTGGTTTTAAATGTTAAAACATTGGAAAATATTAAAATGTTTTTACCTACGAATTCATTATAAAATAAATGATAAAGACATGAATTATATTGAAAGATAAAAATATATTGTATTTATAATTTAAAAAAATCAATATTCTCATTTAACCACAATAATTATCCAGATGAAAAAAGTAGTAATTAATTAAAATTTAGTATGTTTTTACTATTCATCAAAAAATGAATGTTATCAGAAAAATTTCATCAATTTATCCAATGTAAATTTTTATATCATGCATCAAAATAGAATGTTTATGTTTTCATATAAAAATTATTAATGTATCAAAATCTTAATTTAAAATGGGTTCTCCATTCAATGGTGTAAAATCATCCTTTTAGAAAAATAGTTTTTTATACGTTAAATATGGTTTTATTCATCCCATATAACTGAAATATCCATTGGACAAATATAAAAAAAATATTCTAGTAAGTACATAACAAATATATATCTCATTAATTTCATTACAAAAAATAATTCTTTCAAAAATACCAATATCTAATTGATTAATATTTTTCAAAAATAATTAATAGCCAATGAATCCAAAATGAATTTTTATAATCTATTTGTAATTATTCTCACAAACCTGACTACAAAGGTATAATGGTAATTTTATAATAATGGTATCTCAAATTTCATTTTAACTCAAAATTGCATGAAAATCATCCATACCAAAGAATAAAAATATTTAAAGAAAATATTTCATAAAAACATTTGAGTTTTACAATTAATCATTAATTAATATACAGAATTAATGAGGAAAAAATTGGGTTACAATGACTCAATTTAAAATAAAAAAAACATTTTAATTTATATAAATTTCTTATAAATAAATTGTGGGTGTCTATAGGAAATCATATAGGAATACATTTTTTATCCTGAAATTATAATATTCTTTATCTGAATCTTATTTGGTTTAACACAATCATTTTTAAATCATTTATTAGGATTCTACAATGATGAGAATAATTTGACATATAATATATACATATATATTCCTGTAAGTATAAAATAATTCTTGTTATCTTGAAATGAGAACATTCTAAGATTTTTTGGAATTTAATTATTTTCAATGCTAAAGTAAGAGAATAGATGAATCTAGGAGTCCCAAAATGTGATAGACCTAATTACTCACTAAAAATAAAGAGAATATATAAAATAATACATATGCAAGGTGTTAAAATATAGGCTAAGATACATCATTGTGTTAAAGTTTTGAAGAGGTAAATAAGAAGTCTTATCATTCCATCTACCCAGGGAGGAATATTCTATTTCTATATGGTGCTAAGGAAACCCAAGAGTGGAATATTATATTTATTTGTGTGATCCCCATTGAAGATGATATTATAATCTTCTAGTTGATGTTGAATATAGAGTGACATGGTGGAACTCTTTGTTGATTAAATTTGGTTTTTTAAGGATGTAATCACATTCTCTATAGTGAATAATCATTACTGGGAATCTAACAAATATAGAGAGGAGATGAATTTTATATCAAATATTGTAAATAATGTGTTATAATATCATTTATTACACCGCACCAATGTGAGTATTTAACAAATTGTTTAGTTTATTATTAACTATAATGTGTTCAATAAGTTAAATTAAAAATCATAATAATTTGTAAAAATAGATCACTAAATCACCCCCAGTGGTCCATCTACCCTAGGACACCACAAGATCCTTTAGCTTACTTAATATTTTTATCTTCAATAAAACATTAATAAACTTTTAGATAAGATTTAGTACCTAATTATTGTAGATTCCATCATTATTCAATGTGATAATACATTATTCTATGTCTTGGATATATGATATAACTTTAAAATAATGAGTCTAAAATCCATAATTCTTATAAGATATTATATGTCTGATACCTAGTAGAGAAATACTAACATAACGCTTCTTCTATAGTTTCTTAATGGAGTAGTAATTCTATATTCTGTTCCACTTTCACCATTTGACATGAAATGTTGAACCCCTTTGGATATCCTGATAGAGAACCATGTTAAAAAATGTTTTACATTTACAAGGGGTTCATCGACATTAATTAGTTTCCATGTGGAAATTTTCTATTTTCCCCCTTTCCCAATTTATCATCATGCACTGTATTTTTTCCATCCTTATATAATGGTTATACCATTTTCCTTGATAAGTAATTACATGAAAATTTAATTTTTTTTAAAGACACATCCATGTCCTGGAGTACGAAGAAAATATTGTTCTTATGTCATACACTTATGGTAGGGTTACAAGCATTAGTTTTACCTCATAAGACGACATTAACCATAATTATAATATGATAAACATTGGTTTCTCATTATAGGATTCACATAATAGTTACAAACCTAGTTTTTATAGTAATTTAAACATGAGGGAGGGTCGATAAGTGGAATAATCCACCCTTAATACATTAACAATGATTCACAGCACTGATAATTTATTTTAGAATAAAATAAAATATGAACTCTCCTCATAGACAATATTGTGATCACATATTACATTATGGTAAGAACATTATATGGAATGAATGAAAACATTCAGTTGTATCTCATAACATTAATGAGATCCTATGTGTCCATGGTTATAGGTCACACACTAGTATGTTTGGTGTAATTGGTCTAAACAAAAAACAAGGAATTGATATAGAACTATAAAACTTAGGCACATTAAGATAAATTCCTACACATTCATATAAAACATTAACTTGTATGAATATCTATTATTGTGTCTCACATTTAGGGATAAAACCCAAGAACATGATAAATCATTGATATAACATTGACTAGATGGTTTATCGACATCCCAAATTATAGTTTCATCACCATGATGAATTTTCCTTGATAAAAATTAGTTTATAATTATGATAATTATAGTAACAACCTGATGAAAAATATCATGATAAAATCAACCAACCGAAGATGTGGCATCAAATGGGTATTAATTTGGCATTCCTAATATATAATCATTTCACATATAAAATATTTCATTAAAAACCCTCATGTGTATAGTAATACCTATAAGGTTATTCTTTCAACCTCTTCACCTCAAACATCACCACATAGATATCAAAAAAATCAATCCATTTCATAAATGGGATATCTTAGTAATGATATAGTTTCTTATTTAATTTTTTATTTTTCATATATCATAATATATTTGTCTTAAAATAAGGTTTGTTGTGCATCATTACAAGAATCATATTTTGAGTGGAAACCATTAAATATATATTTAATAATCTATATTCCCACCTTTTTATAAATTTCTTATATGGTGATACCTACTTATCCATGTAATATTTTTAAGCTATTATTATTTAGGAACCATTCTTGATGTTGTTCCGAGATCATGTCATTGTATCAATAGTTAAATAACAATGAGGTTTATATGGATTAATTAATAAAATTAAAAGTATTTTTTCCCAAATTTTATATAGCTTTAGTGCACTCACTAATTCAAGGCCCATTCATCTATAAAATTTCAAATGGTAGAGATATCCCAAAAAGATATTTTTTTATGAAGATATATTATTATATTTAAATTGATTAATTTGTAAATACATATGATCATCTCATAGGTTTAAGTCTATTCAACCATGCTCAATGGTGAATTACATAAGTTTTGTTCCAATCAGTAATTTTCCTCATCAATAAATTAGTCATTGAAATATATTTTTTGAATGGTCTAACATATATTTATAAATATTCTTGATGATTTTTTTAGTTTAAAATTAGTATTTATGTATCATTTGAAAGGATAAAGTTGTATACATGTAATTCGGTTAAAACTAATATTCTTGGATGGTTATAGTATAGGATTTCCTGTAATTGTCTAGTGATGGGCTGTATTTTTTTAAACTACTAGTTAGGTATCATCATTTCAAAAATAGAATTTCCTCTCTCATAAGTTCCTAGAAAATTATGTAAATATTTTTTCACATCTATTTCCATACGGAAATAAAATGAATTAATAATTATCACTATTAAACAAAAATGTGAAACAATAAGATGGATGAAAATATTTACAAATTATAAATTTGTACTCAATTTCTAATTTTATTTTTTTAGTCATTCATTAAATATTCCATTCATGTAATTGGTATTGAAGTTATAATTATGTGTGAGAGTCAAAGCATTAAACTAGAATGAATAACTAATAAACTTAAGATTTTTTTTAAAAAAAATCTATTATTTATTCGGATTAGTAAATATCACGGTGTCTCTCTATTAAGTAGAGGAAGCACTATATAAAATGGTAAAATAAAACTTTCATCATCCATTTTCATGAATATGTATGATAATGATAAAATACCATTCAATTTATCTTTAAATTATATTATTTTAATCTTAAAAAATTAAAATTTTGACTGGTGAAATGTTTTGACCAGACGAAAGTTTTTACCATATCAATAAGAAGATTAAGAATAATTTTCATGAAATGTGGAAACAATTTTTTATACCTGATTAACATCTAACATTTACAATGTGTTAATTACTTTGATCATCTAGGACTACATTAAGAATTACCATTATAATTATTCTGGATATTTATTATAATTCATATCCTCACATACAACTAGGAGATTAACTATCAATTGGCTATATTGATTAAAATCATTTGTGTAATATTAATTAAACACTTTTAGGAAACAAAAATCTCATCCTCCCATGTGATTAACCACATAAAACTACCTCAATAACAATAAAAACTCTCATAATTGATCTTGAAAACTAGAAATAGGATGACATACTTGTAAAGAAGACAATTATAAATGACTCATATATAGATATTATATTAAATGGATCTTGGAAATTTTTAAACACTCTAGATTATGTGAACGATATTTAAAAGATCCATTTATTTGATTACTTACATGATAAAACCTCTCATGTTTCTCCACATGATGTACATCGTCATTATTTTCACATAGGTATAAAAATCCATTTACTCACACACACAAAATTATAATAAATTTCCATTTCATTGATGATATTATATTTACCACAATTATTCCCACTCCAACAAGTATTTTAAATTATATTATAGTCTTCTGTATGACTCTCTTTTCATTCACTCAAGAAATTATTTTTGACATAAAGACACTCCTTGTAATGCCCTGACCCTATTTACCCAGAGTCGGTGCATTATTACATAACATTGGCATGATCACAAGGAAATCATGCCTCTAAAGACCTATCAGTTTAGTATTATTGGAAACAAGATTTGTACATAAGTTCAACGTTACGGCTTGAAGTAAAATAAAACACAAGTATATTTCATTAGAAACATCCAAGCCTCATAGATTATGTCTGCTGTCACTCATAACTAACTTCTTCTTATCTTGTGAAAATGAAACATAAGAAAGGAGTGAGCTCAAACTCTCAGTAAGGGTATGTAATACAGCAGAAAATGATATAAATATTAATCATGGTAAATAATTTAAACCACATGCCTTTTCCAATAATAAACAATAATACTTTTAGGTCATGAATATGAGTCGAGTAAATAATGCCATAATAAAACATAATCATGGGTATTCTACTAGTCAAATGACCACGCGATCCATAAATATTATTTCCATAATGAGGGAATGTATAATGCTAGACATTCTGAAACATTTTGTCAAGGCCTCGACCAAGACATCTAAAAAATGATTAAAGCCATAGCCAAAATCATAAATAAAATTGGGAAAGGGCCTTAGACAATTCCACGGTTAGTTGTCTCATGAGACCTACCGATGCATCGAGGAGATATAGTGGGCTCCACTCGTCACTTACTAAGTCCAATACATTCCTCATATGAAATGGTTTAAACATATCATAAACATTTGTATTAAAACTAGCATACTAAATGTCAATAAGTTAACCATAAATCATGAATGGTATAAAAAAAGCACATCCATAGTCAAACATATCACAAAACCATCAATATAATATGGAAGTTTTGTATCATAATAAATCCACTGCAAATAAACATAAAATCAATCAAATGATGTTGACATAGATGAAATCAAAACTCTTTTTAGAGAAATATCTCTCTCTATTTTGAAATAATTTTATAGTCACATAATTTAAAAATAAACATTTACATTTAAAATATTTTTATAAGCTTTTATGGGAAGCTTCGACGAGTTTATAATGGTTGAAAATTCCAGCACTCGCCGTATAAGTTAAAAAAATACATTCTTACATTAATTTTGTCGAAAAGGTCAAAAAGGACTTTGTTTGAAAAAAGATGGAAAGATTCCTTTATAAACATGTTATAAAAAGTAAAAAAATGGTATACATGACTTTAATACATATTATTTAATATAATAAGAATTTTTTTAAATACATTTTTAAGAAACATGGATGTGGATGATAAAGAGGTCCCAGTAAATAATCATGTATAAACAACCTCGGATAATGAAAAGATTCTAAAATAAACACTTACCTTGTACTTTTCCTTGGTTGAGGGAAATTTAACCAACTATATAATGGTGAAATATTTGTTATTAAATTATACAATAATCATATACATTAATATGATATCATACATGATCTTTTAACATTGCTTTGTTAATAATATCTTAGTATTAGCGTCGTTTCGGGTGTTAACATACTCGTTTTATTTTTTCTGTTTTGTTACATAAGCCGTGTTTTTTATGGATAGGTTGTATATTATTCATATCCATAATGATATCAAGTTCTTAAATGTTATTGTTAATCATCAAATGAGAATTATACTTGAATGGATACGATGGGGAATTAATCTCATCGCGTTCGTGGAGACGGTAGTCCGTACGTACGCATGAGCAAAAATATCCTGGTTTTGATATTAAAATAATATATAATTGGATGTTATATCATATATAAAGAATCATTATCATTTTATATTTATTATTTACATGAATTATACATCATTATTAAACCTATCTAAATAATAAATTATTGAATAACAATTACCACGACGTGGAGACGGTAGGCCGTACGTACACTGGTATGGTGACATGTCATTCAAATGATGGATAGAATAATGAATATGGTTGTACAAAATTTATAATAAAATCACATTATATATAAGATACTGGAGTTATTATTTTAGAATGTAAACATCAAAGAAAAAATAAGTTGAAGAAGAAATAAACTTGAAAAGGGGTGGTGAAAACATTACCTCTTCTTCGGGTTCTTCCTTTTGATTTGATAAAAAGGGATCCTTAGGTTGGCTTTCTGACTAATGGAAGGCCTCTAGGATTAAGGTAGGATATTTTAGAGTGTATTTGGGCAGAGTTTGGCCGATCCAAAAGGCTTTGAAGGTATGAATAATTGGTTAGAAGTGGTGTCCTTTTATAAGGGGGAGGAGGGTCTCTTTAAGAAAAAACTAAAAGTATTAATTTATATTAAATTAATATTCAGATTATAATGGCTCCAAAGTAAATTATTCAAAGTATAAGGATGGTATGGGTTTAAATACTTTCAACCAATATATTTTAGACAGGTTTGGGTCACTATATTAATCATATCTATTAGTTTTAACTCTTAGTTAATTAGTTTGACATTTACCATGTCACTTTGTATTTTTATATTATATAGATATTGAACTTACTATATACATCCAAGAGACCCCCGAGTGGTACATTAATAATACACATACCATTATATATGTTCTTTGGTGGAACCTTATAATTTTAGGAATATATTATCAATTATTGATAAAATATTTGTTTTAAAAACTCATTTATGTCAATTTTGACACTATTCAATAATTAATTTTTGTTAGAGTCATAAGAAATTTATTAATTAGAATAAAATTTATTTAATAAATCCTAACATGTAATATTAACCAATAAAATTCGTGTATGTCATCAAAACATTCAAATTATCTTTATTTTATCATTTATAATAGTAATTATTTGATTCTATCATTAATAAAGAAAATACTTCATCATTATTGTGTCATAAATAAATTTAATTATTCAATGTCTACAAATTATAAATATATTAACATTATCTAGGAAATAATTTTATCTTTCCAATTAATATTTATAGTCAAAAATATAACTTATATATCTCTATGTAAATATTGTTTTTCTAAAAGATATATGCTTATGTCATTTTTTGTATTTACATTAACTTAATTAATATAAAGTGTCATTATCCCTTAAAATTGGATCCATGGGGTTCTAAAATCGACCCAAATAAGCCCATGGTCAGAAATATATCCACCAATAGGGTTAGGACACATTTTAGAGTAATTTATTATTATTATAATATTATTTTTTACCCTGATTTACTGGATTTACGCTTTAACCATGGTAAATAAAATATTTACCGAAATAATTATTCAAAATGTATAAATATAAAATTTAACTATTTTTAAAATTTGGACCTCATGATTCAAAATATGGAATACATTTTTCAAAATTCAAAACACAAAAGTAGAAGAAATTAATTTAATATTAATTCCTGCTGTTAAAACAAAAAACGTGTTTTTAATAAATAATAACTATCAAAAGATTGACACTTGTTTATGTCTGGTTTAAATGTGAAATTATGTCCAATGACCAAAATTTTATTAAATGGTAAATATATATTCTAAATATACTTTAAAACCACTAAAATTCAGAATTTATCCAGATTAATTTTTTCGATTAAAAAAGTTGTTTTTAATTAAAATTTACTGATTTTCACTATTCATCAGAAATTGAATGTTTTCATAAAAATACCAAAAAATCACCCTAAGAAAATTTTGATAGTCTGAATCAAAAAATGAAGTCCATTGTGAAAGATACAATGTATAAAATTTCAAAAATTGCGTATTACTATTCATAACGGCTAGTTTGATTGGTTGTGCTGTATTAGAACTCGAAGATGTGTACAACACATGCTATTGTATTATTCAAAGAGAATCGTATTGTGGAAGCTTGGGGTGTTAAATTCTCCCATCCATAAAATAATTTCATCCTCAAAATTTATAGAATACTACCACCTGAAAAGACTTGGGTGGTTCTTCATCATATGTTCCTCGGGTTCCCACATTGCCTCTTCCATCTAATGGTTTCTCCAAAAAAAACTATTACCAGATGAGTCATCCGAGTTCTCAGTACTTGTTATCTCGTATCAAAAATCCTGATGGGATCTTCACAATAAGAAATATTGGATTCCAATTCTAATTCCTCATAGGATAGTACATGCGCTGGGTCAGGCATGTATTTCCTCAACAGTGATACGTGGAACACATCGTGAACTTTGGAGAGATTGGAGGCATTTCCAAATGGTAAGATACAACCCCAATACGTTCTAGAATTTCAAATTGTCCAATAAACCTGGGACTCAATTTATTTTTTTACCAAAACGTATAACGCCATTCCATTTTGATACCTTTAAGAAAACATGATCTCCTACCTGAAATTCCAAAGACTTCCTTGGGTTATCTTCATTTCTCTTCTGCCTATAATGAGATGTTTTGATGTGGTTTTGGATTACCTTCACCTTTTCTATAATTTCCTCCACAAGTTCTAAGCCTACGAGTTTTCCCTCACCAACGTCATCCCGAAAGGTTGGTGTGCAACATCTCTTTCCATATAACGCTTTATATGGTGTCATCTCAATACTTTAATGGGGTCTATTATTATATTAAAATTCTACTATAGGTAAATATTGATCTCACATACCCTGAAAGTCAACTGAGAAAGATCTCAACATGTCTTCTAAAGTTTTAATAGTTCGTTCATATTGTCCATCAGTTTGGGGGTGGTATGCAGTGCTCCAACGGAGTTCAGTATCTAGGTATTTCTAAAGACCATTCCAGAAGATTGATGTAAAACGGGGATTGTGATTTGAAACAGTTGAAAGGGGTACTCCATGAAGCCTCACACCTTCATTAATATATATTCTTGCTAGACGTTCAAGGGGTAAATCTTCCCTTATAGCAAGAAAATGTGCTGACTTGGTAGTACGATCAACAATGACCCATATTCCATCGTTCCTTCAAAGAGTCTTTGGTAGTCCCATGACAAATTCCATCATGATATTATCCCATCTCCACTCAGCTATGGGAAGAGGTTTCAATACACCACTAGGTTGTTGCCTTCCAGCTTTCACTTATTGACAAACCATGCATCTTGACACAAAATAAGCAATCTCCCACTTCATGTTGTCCAACCAAAAATGATCCTTCAAATCTCTATACATTTTGGTGCTCCCAAGCTGTATAGAGAAGTTGAAACTATTAGCATCATCCAAAAATTCTCTTTTTAGATCAGGTATATCAGGAACACAATGTCTCTTCCCAAATTTCAAAATTCCATCTTCATACACAAAGTCACTAAATCTCCCATCATTCATAACTTTAATATTCATTTGAAACACTTCATCATCGGTCTGATAACTCTTTATATTGTATAGTAATGATGGTTTGGCTACCATTTGAAAAATAATTTATGTTTTACCTTCCATGGGGATTTTCATATCCTTCTTTACTAGATCCATGAATATAGGATCATTTTCAACTCTCATCTTGTTCAAAACTCTATGATACTTTCTACTCAAAGAATCTACCACCTTATTTTCCTTCCCCTAGTGGTAGTGTATTGAGCAATCATAATACATGATTAGTTCAAGCCATCTCATTTGCCTCATGTTGAGTTCTTTTTTTGAGAAAATATACATCGAAATCTTATGATAAGTATAAATCTCACATTTTTTACCATAGAGATAACATCTCCATATCTTCTAAGTAAAGATTACAGCAGATAACTCAAGTTCACGAGTAGGATAGTTTTTCTCATGAATTTTCTGTTATCATGATGCATAGGCAATAACTCTATCATTCTGCATAAGGACACAAGCAAGTCATTTCTTCGATGAATCACTAAAAATAACGAACCCATCATTCCCCGATGGTAGTTTCAATATAGTAGCATTGACTAATCTTCCCATCAGTTCCTCAAAACATTCTTCACGCTCTTTTGTCCAAACAAATTTAACCCCTTTACATGTGAGATTCTTTAATGGGTTAGACAATCAGGAGAAATTCTGGACGAAACTTTAATAATAACCTGCTAAACCAATAAAACTGTGTACCTCAGTTATACTCATCGGTGCTGTCCATTCTTGGTATTCCTTTCTCTTAGAAGGATCAACCGATATTCCATCCTTAGAAACAATATGGCCAAGGAAAGAGATCTCTTGAAGCTAGAACTCACACTTTCTAAACTTCCCATATAATTCATGTCTTCTAAGAGACTTCGGGATATTGCGCAAGTGATTTTCATGGTCTTTGTAGCTTTCGGAATATACCAAGATATCATCAATAAATAACATTACAAAATCAACGAGATATTCCATGAAAACTATGTTCATTAGATCCACGAAAACAGAGGGTTCATTAGTCAATCCAAAAGGCATTATTGTAAACTTGTAATGCTCGTACCTGGTTCGAAATGCTGTCTTCGGAATGTATTCCTTCTTCACACCCAACTGATGGTATCCAGATCGAAGGTAAATCTTTGAAAACTATTGAGCTCTGTGAATTTGGTCAAATAAATCATCAATGTGAGGAAGGTGATACTTGTTCTTTATTGTTATAGCATTGATTTCCCTGTAGTCGATACATACCCTCATAGATCCATACTTCTTCTTAACAAAACGGACAGGGGCTCCCCATGGAGAAACACCGGGGAAAATAAATACTTTATTGGTCAATTCCTCTAGTTGTATCTATAGTTCAACTAATTACATAGTGGCCATTCTATAAGGGTTCTTCGACATAGGCCTTGAACAAGGAATTAAATCAATGAAAAACTCAATTTCTCATTCTGGAGGATTTCCAGGTAAATCTCTCAGAAACACATCCACATATTCTCTTATAATTAATAAATACTCTATTTGAACATTCCTTTCCTCAACCATAGTTATTTCATTCTCTTCCTCCCTACTAATTGAATTTTGTTGAGCTACTAGGGGTGGATCTAGATAATAATCAAGGGGTGAAGATTTTTCTCTAAAGATAAGGTGTTATTTATCATCATTATCAAAAAATTTATCCTCCTTCTTATAGAAAATTTTCACATCATGGTCCGAAAGACAATCCATACCGAGGATTATATCAAATTCATTCATGGTTATGATGATGAGATCAGCAGATAAAAAACATTTATATGCCTTAATGGGAACAGATCCACAGAACTTTGTAGCAATGATACTTCCCTTAAGAGTTTTAACTAACAACTCCCTTGTTAAATAAAATTGAAAATATATACTTTTCATAGAAAATTGGGAAGATTTGAAACAATACAATGATCTAGAATCAAATAAAAAATTTTCTAAACATGAGGAAACCATTAAATTACATGCCACCACATCTTTTGGGGATTCAACCTTAGCAGTAGTGATTGCATAAGCCTGCCCTTGATCCCATGGCCTTTTCTGAGGTAAGTTTCTCTAATTCTTAGGACATTAATTTTCATAATGTCCCATCTCTCTGCAATTGTATCATTGAACATTGGTAGTGTCTTTCATTCCTTTATAATCACTAGCTAGATGGCCTTTCTGTCCACATTTGTAGAATACTCCTTTTCCTTATAGACAGGAACTGTGGTGCTTCCTTCCATAATTATCACAGGGGGGAATTCAATTCATACCTTCTTCCATATTTCCTTATTTTCTTTCCTAGAGTGTTCAATAGATCTCTTCTTCTCTTTCTTTGATTTAAAGTCATATGACTTAGAGAATTCTGTTTCTGTCTTAATAGCACACGAGACAATATCTTCGTATGATGAGAAGCATTTTGATACTAATTCTCGATGGAGAAATGGTTTTAACCCATCAAACAAATGATCAATCTTACTTCTTGGGTTATGTATATAATCTGCAGCATGCCTCACTGACCTTGTAAATTTAGCCTCTTACTTTGCGATATTCTCATCCTCCTTTTTCCTCAGACTCATAAATTGCCTTTCCATATCTGCTCGATGGTCACGAGGAAAGTATTTTTCTAAGAAAATCTCTTTGAACTCCCTCCATTCCATATTTGATACATCTTCATCTTTATTTTTGTTTTAAATCAATGACCACCATTGATCAACATCTCCAGTGAGGTGGTAAACTGCCATGATAACTTTTTTCCCTTTCACTACTTCCCAAGGCATGTAATATTTTCTCTACGAAATTTATCCATTGCTCAGCTACTAAGGTATTTTTACTCCCATTGAATATTGGTGGTTGTTGCCTCGTGAAGAGATCTAACATTGATCCTCCACACTATGGATATGGGTGCTCCATATGGGTAAGGTTATTATTTATAACCTGAGTGAGTTGTCCCAGTATGGTGATTAGCTGATCTGCACCAGTTGCATCATCAGATCCACTATAATTATCTTGAGTAGGAGGGAAATCCATGCATGGAGTTCGTACATTGATATTGTTTCTGTTTTTTCCACCAAGAACCATTTCAAAACAATAGTATACACTAGATTAGTTTATGAATCACAACACATAAATCCAAACTTGAAAAACACTTAACATAAATTTAATAGTTTATGGATGTAATCCATAATCATAAATAAAATTTCTTTCAGGAAGTATATACTAATTAGAACTTCATAATGGTTTTTAAAGAAAATGATAATTATTCTCAGAATACCCTCTGGGAGTGTCGTGACCAAGAGTGCAACAAGGCTCAATGTCATGCACCAGTTCACGTTCGAGTATAGCTCAAAGCGGTGTTTTCGGGTTTTACCCCAAGGTACGTCTGTTCCAGAGATGCCTCTACATGCTCATATCCAAACATGGATGTATTTCTCAGAAAACTCACAAAATTTATACAATACCAAAAATCTAGGAAGTTCATCTATACTAATCCTCAAATTCCATCTTAGGTCTATGTTCTCTAATTAGAGTTTATCTAAATCTAGTTTCCAATGTTTGTACTAAACTTCCTCTGATACCAACTATAACACCCCGACCCTAGTTACCCAGAGTCGATGTATTATCATATTACATTGGCCTGATCACAAGGAAGTCATGTATCGAAAGACCAATCAGTTTAGTATTATTGGAAACAAAATTCATACATAAGTTCAATATTAAAACTTGAAGAGAAATACAAAACAAATATATTTCATTAGAAACATCCAAACCTTTTAGATTATGCCTGGTTGCCACTCAAAGCTAACTTCTTCATATCCTGGGAAAATGAAACATAAGAAATGAGTGAGCTCAAACGCTCAGTAAGGGTAAGTAATACAATAGAAAATTACATAAACATTAAGCATGGTAAATAATTGAAACCACATTCATTTACTAATAATAAACAAGAATACTTTTATTGAATGAATATGAGTTGATTAAATAATGACATAATAAAATATAATCTTGGGTATTCTACTAGTCGAATGACCACATGAACCATCAATATTATTTCCATAATGAGGGAATGTATAATGCTGGACATTCTGAAACATTTTGTCAAGGCCTCGGCCAAGACTTCTAAAAAATGATTAAGGCCTCAGGAAAAACCATAAATAAAATTGGGAAATGGCCTCAGCAAATTCCATTTCTAGTTGTCTCATGATACCTACCGATGCATCGAGGAGCTATAGCGGGCTCCACCCGTCACTTACTAAGTCCAATACATTCCTCATATGAAAATGTTTAAACATATCATAATAATTCGTATTAAAATTTGGATATGAAATGTAAATACTTTAACCATAAATACTGAATGGTATAAAAATATCACATCCACATTCAAAAATTTCACAAAACCTTCAATACAATATGGATGTTTTGTACCATAATAAATCTACTCCTAATAAACTTAAGATCCATCAAAGGTTTTTGACATAGATGAAATCAAAACACTTTTTAGTGAAATATCTCTTTTTATTTTGAAATAATTTAAGAGTCACATAATTATAAAATAAAACATTTACTTTGAAAATATTTTAATAATATTTTGCGGAACAATTCGACAAGTTTATAATGGTAGAAAATAACCACATCTGCCGTATAAGTTAAAAAAAGTCATTCTTACCTTAATTTTGTCGAAAATGATAAAAAGGACCTTGTTTGGAAAACGACGGAATGATTCCTTTATAAAAATCGTATAAAAAGTCAAAACAAGGTATAAATTACTTTAACCCATATTATGTAAAATAATAATAATGTTTTTAAATACATTTTTAAGAAACATTGATGTGGATGATAAAGTGGTCCCAGTAGATAATTATGTATAAACAACCTCGGATAATGAAGAGATTGTGAAATAAACCCTTAACATGTACTTTTCCTTGGTTGAGGGTATTTTAACCACTTGTATAATGGTGAAATAATTTTTATTAAATTATAAAAGAATCATATACATTAATATTATATCATACATCATCTTTTAACATTGTTATGTTAATAATATCTTACTATTATCATCGTTTCAGGTGTTAACTTACTCATTTTCTTCTATATGTTTTGTAACATAAGTCATGTTTGTTATGTATAGGTTGTATCTTATTTATATCTAGAATTATATCAAGTCTTTAAACATTATTTTTAATCATCAAATGATAATTATACTTGAATGGATATGATGGGGAATGAATCTCATCGCGTTCATGGAGACGGTAGTCCGTACGAATGCACGAGTGACAATATCATTATTTTGATATTAAAATAATATATTATTGGATGTTATATCATATATAATGAATAATTATCTTTTTATATTTATTATTTTCATGAATTACACATCATTATTTTACCCATCCAAATAATAATGTATTGAATAACAATTACACCATGACGTGGAGACGGTAGGTCGTATGTACGCACGTATGGTGACATTCCATTCAATGGATGGATAGAATAATGTAAATGGTTGTACCATATTTATAAAAACATCACAGTATATATAATATGCTGGATTTATTATTTTATAATTGAAACAACAACGAAAGAAGATGTTTAATAAGAAAGGAATTTGAAAAAGGGTGGTGAAAACATTACCTCTTCTTCGGGTTCTTACTTTTGATTTGATGAAAAGGGATCCTTAGGTTGGATTTCCGACTAAAGGAAGGCCTCTAGGATTAAGGGAGGGTAGTTTAGAGGGTATTTGGGTAGAGTTTGGTTGAACCAAAATGCTTTGAAGGTATGAAGAATTGGTTAGAAGTGGTGTCATTTCATAAGGGGGAGGAGGGGCTCTTTAAGAAAAAACATAATGTATTAATTTATAATAAATTCATATTCAGTTTCTAATGGCTCCAATGTGTATTATTAAAAGTATAAGGTGGGGATGGGTCAACACCCATTCATCCGATAGATTTTAGACAGTTTGGGTCACTATATTAACCATATCTTTTAGTTTTAACTCTTAGTTAATTAGTTTGACATTTACAATGTCACTTTGTATTTTTTTATTATATTATTAATGAACATACTATATAAATTCAAGAGACCCTCAAGTGGTCCATTAATAATACACCTACAATTATATAAGTCTTTTGGCCGAACCTTAGAATTGTAGGTATATAATATCAATTATTAATATAATATTTGTTTTAAAAACTCATTTATTTCAATTTTGACACTATTCAATAATTGATTTTCTTTAGAGTCTTAAAAACATTATTAATTCGAATAAATTAGTTTACAAAATTATAACCTTCAATATTAACCAATAAAATTCGTTTATGACATTAAAATGTTCAAATTATATTAATTTTAACATTTATCATACTAATTATTTGATTCTTTCATTAATATGGAAAATACGGCATCCTTATTGTGTCATAAAAAAATTTAATTATTCAATGTCTAAAAACTATAAATAAAATACCATTATGTAGGAAAATTTGTTTTCTTTCTAATGAATATTTATATTCTAAAATATAACATATATAACCTAGGTAAAAATTGTTTTTCTAAAAGATATATGCTTATGCCATTTTTGTATTTACTTTAACTTAATTATTATAAAGTGTCATTATCACTTACAAATGAATCCATGGGGTCCCAAAATCGACGAAAAGATGTACATGGTCGTATATGTATCAACTAATAGGGTTAGGACACGTTTTAGGGTAATTTATTATAATAATATTATTATTATTTTGTACCCTTATTTACCGGATTTACCCTTTTACCATGGTAAATAAAATATTTACCGAAATAATTATTCAAAATGTATAAAGAAAATTTACCTAATTACACAATTAGGACCTCCTGATTCTAAATATGGAATCAATTTTTTTAAATTCAAAACACATAAGTAGTAGAAATTAATTTAAAATTAATTCCCACTGTCAAAATAAAAAGTGTGTTTTGAAGAAATAATAACTATAAAAATATTGACACTTGTTTATGTGCGGTTTAATTGTCAAATTACGTCCAATGAGCAACATTGTATTAAATGGTAAACATATATTATAAATATAATTTAAAACCACTCAAATTCTTAATTTATCACTATTAATTATTTCAATTAAAAAAGTTGTTTTTAATTAAAATTTAGTGATTTTCACTATTCATCAAAAATTGAATGTTTTCAGAAAAATACCAAAAACTCACCCTATGATAATTTCGACATTCTGAATGCAAAAATGAATTCCATTTTGAGTGAAAAAATGTATAAAATTTCGTAAATTGGGTATTACTATTCATAACGGCTAGTTTGATTGGTTGTGGTGTGTTAGAACTCGAAGTTGCATTCAACACACGCTATTGTATTATTCTAAGAGAAATGTACCCTGGAAGCTTCGTGTGTTACATTCTCCACTCCATCAAATAATTTTGTCATCAAAATTTCTAGAATACTACCGCATGAAAAGACTCAGGTTGTTCTTCATCATAAGTTCCTCGGGTTCCCACGTTTCCTCTTTCATCTTATAGTTTCTCCATAAAACTTTTACCAGATGAGTCGTTCGGTTTCTCAGTACATGTTCTCTCGTATCAAGAATCCTGATGGGCTCTTCTTAATAAGAAAGATCGGGATCAATTTCTAATTCCTCATATGTGAGTACATGCATTGGATCAGGCATGTATTTTCTCAAAAGTGAGACGTGGAACATATCGTGAACTTTGGAGGGACTTGGCAGCATTGCCAAATGGTAAGCTACATCCCCAATTTGTTCTAGAATTTAGAATGGTCCGATGTACCTGGGACTCAATTTATTTTTCCTACCAAAACGTATAACTCTCTTCCATGGAGATACCTTCATGAAAATATGATCTCCTACATGAAATTCCAAATCCTTCCTTTGGTTATCGGCATAGCTCTTCTGCCTACTTGGAGCTACATTGATGTGGTTTTTGATTACCTTCACATTTTCCATCGTTTCCTCCACCAGTTCTGGGCCTATGAGTTTTCCCTCAAAAAGGTCATCCCAATAGGTTGGTGTGCGATATCTCTTTTATTATAAAGCTTCATATGGTGCCATCTGAATACTTGAATGGAACCTATTGTTATAAGAAAATTCCACCATATGTAAATATTGATCCCACGTACCCTGAAAGTCAAGTGAGAAAAATCTCAACATGTCTTCTAAGGTTTTAATAGTCCGTTTTGATTGTCAATCAGTTTGGGGGTGGTAGGAAGTGCTCAAATGGAGTTTAGTTTCGAGGACTTTCTGAAGACTTTTCCAGAATCTTGATGTAAAACAAGGATCACGATCTGAAACAATTGATATGGGTACTCTATAAAGCCTCACAAATTCATTAATATATAGTCTTGGAAGATGTTCACGTAGTAAATCTTCCCTTATAGAAAGAAAATGTGTTGTCTTGGTAAGACGATCAACAATGACCCATATTGCATCATTCCTTTTAGGATTCTTTTGTAGTCCCATGACAAAGTCCATCATGATATTATCCCAGTTCCACTCAGGTATGGGAAGAGGTTGCAATACACCACTAGGTTGTTGCCTTCCATCTTTCACTTGTTGAAAAACAATTCATCATGACACAAAATCACCAATCTCCCTCTTCATGTTTTCCCACAAAAAATGTGCCTTCAAATCTCTATAAATTTTGGTGCTCCCAGGGTGTATAGAGAAATTGGAACTATGGGCATCATCCAACAATTCTCTTTTTAGATCAGGTATATCGGGAACACAAAGTTTCTTACCAAATTTCAAAATTCCATCTTCATACACAAAGTCACTCAATCTCCCATCATTCACAGATTTAATCTTCTTTTGAAACTCTTCATCATTGGTCTGAGAACTCTTTATCTTCTCTAGTAAAAATGGTTTGGCAACCATTTGAAAAATCATTTATTTTTCACCTTCCATGGTGATTCCCATGTCTATCTTTACTAGATCCATGTATATAGGATCCTTTTAAACTCTCATCTTTTGCAAAACACCATGATCCTTTCTACTCAAATCATCTTCAACATTATTTTCCTTCCATGGTTGGTATTGTATCATGCATTCAAGAACCTTGAGTTGTTCAAGCCATATCCTTTTCTTCATATTGAGTTCTTTCTGTGAGAAAATATAATTCAAACTCATGTGATCATTGTAAATCTCACATTTTTCACCACAGAGATAATGCCTCTATATATGAAAAGAAAAGATTACAGAAGCTAATTAAATATCACGAGGAGGATAGTTTTGCTCATGAATTTTCAGATGTCGTGATGCGTAGGCAATAACTCTATCATATTGCATAAGGACACAACCAAGTCCTTTCTTCGATGCATCACTATAAATAAAAAACTCATCATTCCCTGATGGTAGAATCAATATAGAAGCATTGACTAATATTCTCTTCAGTTCTTCAAAACATTCTTCAGACTCTTTTTTTCAAACAAATTTAACCCCTTTACGTGTGAGCTTTTATAATGGGTTAGCCAATCGGGCGAAATTCTAGATGAAAGGTCGATAATAACCTGCTAATCCAATAAAACTGAATACCTCAGTTATACTCATCTGTGCTGGCAATTTTGGGTTTGCCTTTGTATTAGAAGGATCATCAGAGATTCCATCCTTATAGACAATGTGGCCAGGAAAAGAGATCTCCTGGAGCCAGAATTCACACTTGCTAAACTTCCCATATAATTCATGTTTCATAAGAGTCTTCAGGATAATGCACAAGTGATTTTCATGGCCTTTGTAGCTTTTGGAATATACCAAGATATCATAAATAAATACCACTACAAAAGCATCGAGATATTCCTTGAAAACTCTGTTCATTAGATCCATGAAAACATAGTGTGCATTAGTCAATCCAAATGGCATTACTGTATACTCATAATACTCGTACTTGGTTCGAAATGTTGTCTTCGAAATGTATTCCTTCTTCACACACGACCTATGGTATCTAGGTCAAAGGTCAATCTTTGAAAATTATTGAGCTCGTGTAGTTGGTCAAATAAATCATCAATGTGAGGTAGGGGATACATGTTCCTTATTGTTATAGCATTGATTTCCCTATAGTCGGTACATAACCTCATAGATCCATCTTTCTTATTATTAAAAAGGACAGGGGCTCCCCATGGATAATCACTAGGGAGAATAAATCCCCTATTACTCAATTCCTCTAGTTGTTTCTTTAGTTCAACTTATTCCACAGTGGCCATTCTATAAGGTGTCTTCGATATAGTGCTTGAACCAGAAATTAAATCAATGGAAAACTCAATTTCTTGTTCTAGAGGATTTCCACGTAAATCTTCCAGATACACATCAATATATTCTCTCACAATAGGTATATCCTCTATTTAAACATTCCTTTCCTCACCCACAGTTATTTCATTCTCTTCCTCCACAATAATTGAATTAATTTGAGCTAGTGGGGGTGAATCTAGATAAGAATCAGGTGGTGAAGATTCTGATCTAAAGATAAGGTGTTCTTTATCATCATCATAAAAAATTGTAACCTCATTCTTCTTACACTAAATTTTCAAATCATGGTCTGAAATCCAATCCATGCTGAGGATTATATCAAATTCAGTCATGGGTATGATGATTAGATCAACAGATAAAAACCTTTATATGCCTTAATGGGAACAGATCCAAAGAAAATTGTAGCAATGATATTTCCCTTTGGAGTTTTAACTAACAACTCCCTTGATAAATCAAATTAGAAATATCTAATTTTCATAGAAAACTTGGAAGATATGAACAATACAATGATCCAAAATCAAATAAAGCATTTTCTAAACTTGAGAAAACCACTAAATTACCTCCCACCACGTCTTTCCGGGATTCAACCTCAAATTTAGTGATTGCATAAGCTTGTCCTTGATCCCTTGGACTTTTCTGAGGTATCTTTCCCAAACTCTTAGGTCATTTATTTTCATAATGTCCCATCTCTCTGCAATTGTAGCATTGAATATTGGTAGTGTATTTCTTTCCTTTACAATCACTAGCTAGACGACCTTTCTATCCAAATTTTTAGCATACTCCTTTTCCTTTTATACAGGAACCATGGTGCTTCCTTCTGTAATTCTCACTGGGTGGAAATTCAATTCTTCCCTTCTTCCCTATTTCCTTATTTCCTTTCCCAGTGTGTTCAGCAGATCTCTTCTTCTCTTACTTTGATTTAAAGTCCTAAGACATAGATTATTCCTTTTCTATCTTGATAGCACAAAAGAAAATATCTTTTTATGATGAGATGGATTGTGATACTAATTCTCGATGTAGAAATGCTTTAATCCAATCAAATAAACGTTAAATATTACTTCTTGGGTTACATATATAATCTGCAGCATGCCTCACTAACCTTGTAAAGTTAGCCTCAAACTTTGTGACATTGTCATACTCATTTTGCCTTAGTCTCAGAAATTGCCTTTCCATATCTACTCGATGTTCATGAGGAAAGTATTTTTCTAAGAAATTCTTTTTGAACTCCCTCCATTCCATATTTGATACATCTTCATCTTTCTTTCTGTTTTGAATCAATGACCACCATTGATCAGCATCTCCAGTGAGGTGATAACTTCAATGATAGCTTTTTCCCTTTCACTACTCCCCAAGTCATGTAAAATTTTCTCTAAGGAATTTATCCATTACTCAGATACTAAGGGATTTGTACTCCCGTTGAATGTTTGTGGTTGTTTCCTCATGAAGCGATCTAACATTGATCCTCTGCGTTGTGTGTAACATTGGAGATTTTTATGAGAAGTATATATTTTTTATGTTATACACAACATCAAAGGAATATTTCACTACACACAAAATTATCTTGGCTTTCTTTGCACTCAATGGCAACCTTCCTCGATAGCTTGCGTTGTACGCAATACCGAGTTTCACTAAACAACGATATGCTATTAAAATATTATTAAAACTAACTGTTATGAATAGTAATACCCACTCTTTGAAATTTTATAAATTTTATCATTCAAAATGAACTTCATTTTTGGATTCGGAATATCAAAATAAGCCTTGCTTGAATTTTTGGTATTTTTCTGAAAACATTCAATTTTTGATGAATAGTGAAAACACACGGTTACTATTTAAAAACAGACTTTTTATTTAAATAATTATTTATTTTATTTAAATTTATTTTATGTCAAAATTGATACATAAAACTTATATAAGTTCAACATAATTCATTGCAGTCATTTTATAATAATTTTAGATATATAAAAATTTTATTTAACTTTTCACCGTCTTTTACCCACCTCCTAGGAGAGATTGAAAATTTACATAAAACATAATTTTACCGCTTCTACGAGTTGAATTTTGAAAATCTGAGAGACACGGTTAATATCAAGGAGTAAAATTTGGTTCGATAAGATAAAAATAATTTTTTTACTGAATAGTAACTTTTTACTTTTTTACCACGGTTAAAAGTAAATAGGCAAACTAAGGGTAAAAATGATATTGTTATTACCCTAACACATGTCCTAATTCTATTGATTCGACAAAAAACAACCTTAGGAATAAAATATGACCATTTAGGTCCAATTGAATTAGATTAGAACATTTAATATTATTTTATTTAAAGAAGAGTTAAAATAGTTAAAATCAATGTTTAATAACTAAAACATTTTTAATATAGGGTAATAAAGAAGATAAATTCGATTATAAATATTAATTAAAAAGATAACAGATTTCCTACATAATGTTATTTTATTTATAATTTTTAGACTTTATATAATTTAATTTATTTATGATACAATGATGATGCAGTAATTAATTTATTAAAGAAATATTAACATAATTGATATTATAAGTACCCAAATAAATGTAATTTTAGAGTTTTTAAGAATTAAACTATTTTTATAGGTTAATATGACATATTAGTATTGATTTAAGTAACTTTTTTTGAACTAATAATTATGTTATGATTTTCACAAAAATCAATTATCAAATATTGTCAAACTTGACATAAAATTGTTTTTAAAACAAATATTACATTATTTGTTGTTATTTTATTCTTAAAAATCTAAGGGTCGTCCAAATGACTTATATAAGGTTATATATATTAATAATGAACCACTTGGGTTCGTATGGCTTGTTATAGTACGTTTATTGACCATATAGCGTAAGAAAACAAGAAGACACGGTAAACGTTAAATTATTTAATTTAGAGTTAATTATAAATGATAAGGTTACAATTTAACCTAAACATGTATAAAATCTATTGGTTGAGTGTATTTCGACCCATCCTCACCTTAGCTTATAAATAAATCTATTTGGAGCTATTTAAAACCGAATATGACTTTATAATAAAATAATATTTTATGTTTTTCCTATGGTGCCCCTCTCCTCCCTTATAAAAGAGAACATCCTCCCTCTCCTCCTCACACCACTTTGAGCCTTCATGATCGGGAAACCCCTTCCAATTTCTATTATAAACATCCCTAGAAACATCCTAGAGGTGCTGTTCTTCTTCAAAGACTATATTTAGTGCCTTAAGGGAATGTTAAGAAGAAGTGCTTCAAAGAAGAGGTAATGTCTGTTACCGATTCGTTCAAATTTATTTTTTCCACAACTTCTTCTTATTTAGTTGTTTCATTATTATGTAATGAAATAAGTATAACTCATATACTTATATGTTATTATAAATATGAAAAAACCCTATTTCACCTTCTATCCATCCTATGGAAAATGAAATCACCGCACGTGCGTACATACGGAATACCGTCTCCACGCTGTGGTGTGATCTGTTTTCCACCACCACCTTACTTGGATGGGTATAATGGTGTAAAGAATAACTATATATGATTATTGTAAAGTTATATTGATTATGAAATATTATACATACCCTTCAATACAATTCCACGGTCATGGGAATGATATCATCGCTCGTGCGTACGTACGGCCTACCGTCTCCACGATGTGATGCGACTCATTATACATGAGCGTCAATAATTAATGATTATATAAATGAATTTAATGAATAAATATGATATATATTACACTAATAACATTCTGGAAATGAGGTATCTATATCCTAAAATGAATAATAAGAAAAATTATTTGACAAAACACGCATACGAATAAAAAGCAATAAACACCTGAATAACAAGTAACAATGAAATATTACTAATAAGAAGCTAAGAATATGACCATATATGATATCATAACAATGATTAAGATTTTGGAATAATTAAATAACATTATTTAAATCATTATACAGGAGGTTCGGACACGTATGAATTAAATTGGACCTAAGGTAATGGAAAATCGCGCAATCTCATTTTTATCCGAGATTGTCTATACTTCAAAATTTACTGGGGAATATTTATCATTGACATCAATATTGCCTCAATATGTAAAATTATTTCTATCATCCTACAATTTTTTAAATCCAATTTTACCCTTTGTTATGTTTTTAGTAAAAGATAAGAAAGGAATCTTTTGTCATTTATCGTACGAGGTATTTTTTTGACTTTTCTGGCCAAAGCACGAGAAGAATGTATTTTTAACTTATACGGCATGAATGGATTTTTAGAACATTATTTACATGAAGCTTACTTTACAAGTTTTTATGTTTATTTGTAATCATGTTCTTTTAGTTTAAAATTATATGACATGTTAAGAAAGGAAAAATGTTTTTGAAGTGGAAAGTATATTTTTCTCAAGAATGAAGTTCAAGTGTCTTATCAAAATTATTTTCCATCTAAGATAATATAGGGATATTTTACAATACCTGTTTTTTTACATTGATTTGATTATCTTATGATGGAATTATTTTTATGATTTCATTTTATCTTATATGGATTATGTTATGATGTCATGATGTTTAAGAATCCCATTTTTATTACATGGGTTATTCTATGATGTATGATTTATGATCTTGTGGAACAAATAAGAATGGTATCATTATGAGATGGGTAGAACCTATATCTCCCTCCAATGCATTGGGTAAATATTTATATCTCAGGAGATAGACATGGCTAGAACAGTAGGTTAATCTGGTTTCGTGATACATGACTGAAACGAGAAGTGAACTTGGTTCAGAAATGGAGTTTGTCTTCTATGATAGTCTTGAAAATGAGTCTTGACTACCAAGAAATGATTCTATATGATTATGTGTGTATGCCACAAAGTTTCAAGTTATTATTATTTTGATTACATTTCACTACTATGATTTATACCATGTTATGAAATTATGATCTATTTTACAGGTTAAGATTTCCAAAATGTTATGTTCTTATGAATATGATGTGGTTGATATTTCTTCCGTATACCCTTACTGAGCATTTGAGCTCACCCTTTTGTATGTTTTCTTTTTCCCATGTCAGGAAGAAGGGTATTAATTAGGATATTCCAAAAAGGGATTCTGGATATCATGAAATAAATGTGAGACAATGTAGATGCTTTATGAACGAGTTGTTTGTGTTTCCCAATTACTGAAGATGCTATAACTATATGGTGCTATCATGGTTTTGCTATATGTTGTAATAAGTGTGCTTCAATTTTGAGGTAATAACAATGTATGTAAAGTATGGGTCGTTATAGTTGGTATCAGAGGAAACATATAGCCAACCTTTGTAAACTAGGATGTGAATGCCTTAGTAAGAACCCTAAAGATTTGTCTAAGAATAGGAAAAAATATTAGTATTTTAGAAATGTCCATGAACAACCTATGATAAGACCTTAAGTGTGAAATTTCAGTCTTGATTATGTGGTTTTCCTATTATAATTAGTGTTTCTCACACTATTATTCTTGGTTTTAATCAATTGATGGAACCCGAAGGAACTGTGTTAATGTGGAATGCGATGGGAAATGAAATGATTGTCCCCCTGAGCAACCAAACGTTATGGGAGCTGGAATGAAAAATCATTTATCCATGATCACACAACTTTCTCAAGATATGAATCATGCAGGAATTCTAAACGAGCAGAGGAAGAAGAAACATTCTATTGAATCCTTCATGAGGTAGCGTCCACCTTTATTCAGTGGGTCTGCTGATCCATTAGTGTCTGAACAATGGATCAATACCACAGAAAATATATATTCAGTTCTTTAATGTTCTGAACATGATAAAGTCATCTTAGCAGTATATCGTTTGGAAGGTGAAGCTGATCAATGGTGGAATCTTATCAAGAATACAAAGCCAAGAGAAAAAATTGAGTCCATGGAATGGGATGAGTTCAAGAACATATTTTTCAATAAGTACTTCCCTCTTATTCTTCGAACAAATATTGAGAAGGATTTTCTTGAACTAAAGAAAAAAGATGATTAATCTGTTGGTACCTAAGAAGAAAATTTTACCAGACTTGCAAGGTACGATTCTGGGATTATTATCCAACCTGAGATTAAGATTGATTGATTCTTGAGTGGATTAAAACCAAGTCTTCGAAGGGTGTTAGCCATAAGGGACTTCAATAGATACAAGGAAATAGTTCGATGTGCTCTCAAGGTTGAGATGGAGATTGGAGTAACCAATCAGTCATATGCGTATGATAAGAAGAGGAAAATGGAATTCAAAGGGAAATATAAAGACCACACTGAAAATAAGATGAGTTTTCCCTTATGCTCAAATTGTGGAAGGAAACATTGATGGAGTTGTCTTAAAGGGACAAGTAAATGTTTCAAATGTGGAAAAGAATTTCATTGGGCATTTAAATGCCGCAATGATGGGAAGAAGATGTCTAGTGATGCGAACAAAGAAAAGGCTGCACAGAGTGTACCTCCTACACTTCAATGTTAAAAGTTCAAGTAAATGGGGAATTATTCTAATAAATTCCCTAATCCAAGGGATTTTGATGATGATCGATGTCAACAAACTCTTAAGGCTAAAGGCAAAGGAAAGTCACATGCAATTTCTATCAGCGATGTGAGTACGATAATGAAGTGGTGAAAGGTAGACTTACCATCCACTCTAAAGTAGAAAATGTTTTATTTGATTCTGGATCCACCCACTCTTTCATTTCTGAAAAATTTTCTAAGGGTATTTTCTTATTACCTCAACAATTAGATGTTGAGTTAGTTGTGACAACCTCTAATGGCACAACAGTCGCATCAAAAGTTTATAATTCTTCTCCGATTAAAGATTGTGGGAAAATGCTTCCTACAAATCCTGTGATCCTTCCTATAGTGTAATTTGTTGTGATTCATGGCATGGATTGTATTTCTTTATATGAATCTCATATCAACTTCCAAAGAAGGGAAGTCACATTTCATATTCCAGATCAATCTATGATTGTCTATCGATTCAAGGATGAACATAACCTTCTAGTAGAAATTTCTTCCATCTTATGGGTCTTGATTCCACTAATTTAAGGTTATTTATCTCAAATGGTTGGAGAGAAACTCAAGATTAAGAATACACCCATTGTACGAGAGTTTGATGATGTCTTTTCGAAGGAATTTCTAGGTCTTCCACCAAATCTTGAAGTTTAGTTTTCAATAGAACTCCTACCGGGTGCTATGCCCATTTCAAAGACACCATATAGAATGGACCCAATTGAGTTGCAGAAATTGAAGAAGAAACTCCAAGAGAATCATGATAAAGGATTCATACGTCCTAGTGTGTCACCTTGGGGAGAATCTATTCTATTTGTTAATAAGAAAGATGGATCAATGATACTCTGCATTAATTATCGAGAACATAACGAGATCATGATCAAGAACAAATATCCTCTCCCGTGTATTGATGACTTATTTGACCAACTACACGGAGCTAAATACTTTTCGATGATTGATCTCCGTTCAGGGTATCATCAGTTATGGGTAAAAAGGGAGGATATACCAAAGACGGCTTTCGTAAAAGGTATGGACACTATGAATTTATAGTGATGCCATTGGGTCTTACTAATGCCCCTGCTATATTCATGGATATGATGAATAGAGTATTTAGAGACTATCTTGATCAGTTTGTGGTAGTCTTTATAGATTATATTCTTGTATATTCAAAGAACAAGGAAGAACATGAAGATCACTTGAGAATTGTATTAAAGACCCTGAGGAATGAGAAGCATTATGCGAAATTTACCAAGTGTGAATTTTGGCTTAAAAATGTTGCATTTTTTGGGTCACAAAATCTCAAAAGAGTTGATATCTGTGGATCCACCAAAACAGAGGTTATTGAAAGATGGTTGAGACCCACAAGAGCACCTGAGATCCGATGTTTTCTTGGTTTGTCTGGATATTATCGACATTTTGTGAAAGATTTTTCTTGATTATCTAATCCACTCACCAGGTTGACTCGAAAAGGAGTTAAGTTCATTTGTCAGAGGATTGTGAATAGAATTTCAAGGAATTAAAAAAAAGGTTATCAAGTGAACCTGTGCTCGCACTGCCTTGTGGTGGAGAATGGTTTGTGAAATATAGTGATTCATCCAAGAAGGGACTTGGGTGTGTTCTCATGAAAAATTATATGGTGATAGATTATGCCTCACGACAGTTGAAAATCCATGAGAAAATATACCCAACTCATGATTTGGAGTTAGATGCAGTAATCTTAGCATTAAGGATTTGGGGGCATTATCTTTATGGTGAAAGGTGTGACATTTATACTGATCATAAAATTTTAAAGTATATTTTCACACAAAAGGAGCTAAAAATGTGCCAAAGAAGATGGTTGGAGCTGATTAAGGATTATGAATGCTCAATTCATTACCACCCTGGGAAAGCAAACAAGGTGGCCGATGCGTTAAGTCGACAAGACCATGCTAGCTTATCCATGATGAGGATCACAAAATATCCAATATTTTTGGATTAACAAATGATGGAACATGGAATTATAATGGAAGGGGAAAAATAATATCTTTCTCAAATGAATGTTCAAGCATCTATACATGTGAAGATTAAAGAGGCACAGAAAGAAGATGTAGAGTTACAAAAGAAGGTGAAAAATGTTCCAGAATTCAACCTTGATTGTGATGGGATAATAAGGTTCAGGAATCGGGTTTGTGTTCCTCCCATCCCAGAATTAAAGAAGGAGCTACTGGTTGAGGCTCATAGTTCTTTTTTCTATATTCATCCTAGATGCACGAAGATGTATAGGAACCTGAAATAGTACTTCTGGTGGGATGGCATGAAAAGAGATGTTGCTGAATATGTCTCTCGATGCTTGGTTTGTTAGCAAGTTAAAGCTGAGATACAAAATTCTAAGGGGATGCTACAACCATTGTCTATCCTTGAATGGAAATGAGAAAACATAACTATGGGCTTTGTCACTGGACTTCCTAAAACATCCAAAGGAAATAATTATATCTAGTTCATATTTGATCGTCTTACGAAGTCGGCACACTTGATTTCTATTAGAGAAGATTTATCTCTTGATCATCTTTCCAGGATATATGTAAAGGAAGTGGTAAGATTACATTGAGTACCACTTTCCATTATATCTGATTGGGATCCGAGGTTTACCACAATGTTTTGGCAAAGTCTTCAGCATACCTTCGGTACATAGTTGAGTTTCAGCACTGCTTATCATCCTCAGACACATGGTCAGTCTGAGAGGAAAATTCAAACTCTAGAAGATATGTTGAGATCTTTCTCTATGGATTTCAAAGGAGGTTGGGATCAACACCTACCTTTGGTGGATTTTTCTTATAATAACAGCTTTCACTCCAGTATTTAGATGGATTTTTATAAAGCTCTCTATGGAAAGAAATGTCGAACTCCACCTTGGTGGGATGAAGTCAGGGAAAGAAAGCTATTAGGACCTAATCTTGTTGATGAGATGTACGAAAAGGTCAGATCTATTCAACAACACATTAGAGCAGCTCAGAGTCGACAAAAAATTTATGTCTATATGTGAAGAAAAGTCCTACAGTTTTAAGTGGGTGTTAAACTGTACTTACAAATATCTCCTTAGAAGAGAGTAATGAGATTTGGAAAGAAGGGAAAGCTGAGCCCTATGTGTATTGGTCCTTTTGATATATTGGATCGTGTTGGGAAGGCAGCTTACCAATTGGTGCTTCCACCGAATATATCTCTTGTTCATGATGTGTTCCATGTATCTATCCTGAGAAAGTAAATTCCTGATCCTTCACATGTACTCAACTCAGAAGTTGTACCGCTGGAGAAAGATCATTCTTATAAAGAACAGCCGATAGAGATTCTGGATCGTAGTGAAAATGTCATATGGAACAAGACCACTCGCTTGGTGAAAGTTGTATGGAGGAACCACTAATTAGAGGAACCTACAAGGGAACATGAGGAGGTGATTAGGGAGAGGTATCCTCATCTTTTTGTTACAAAGTGACGAATTTCAAGGGCGAAATTCATTTTAAGGGGTGTAGAATGTAACACCTGAGATTTTTTTGAGAAGTATATATTTATTTTATGTTATACGCAACATCAAATGAATATTTCACTACATACAACACTATTTTGGCTTTCTTTACACTCAATCGCGACCTTCTTCGATAGCTTGCGTTGTACGCAATACCGAGTTTCACTAAACAACGCTATGTAATTAAAATATTATTAAAACTATCCTTTATGAATAGTAATACCCACTTTTTGAACTTTTATAAATTTTATCATTCAAAATGGACTTCATTTTTGGATTTAGAATATCAAAATTAGCCTAAGGTGAATTTTTGGTATTTTTCTGAAAACTTTCAGTTTTTGATGAATAGTGAAAACACTAGGTTACTATTTAAAACCTGACTTTTTATTTATATAATTATTTATTTTATATAAATTTATTTTAGTTCAAAATAGATACATAATACTTATATATGTTCAAAGTAATTAATTGGAGTCATTTTATAATAATTTTAGATATATAAAATTTTTATTGACCTTTTCACCGTCTTTTACCCACCTCCTTGGAGAGTTTGAAAATTTATAGAAAAAATATTTTTAACGCTTCTACAAGTGGAATTTTGAAAATATGAGATACAGGGTTAATATCAAGGAGTAAAATGTAGTTCGATAAAATAAAAAAAAATTGGTGAATAATAACTTTTTACTTTTTTAACCACGGTTAAAAGTAAATAGGGTAATTAAGGGTAAAAATCATATTATTATTACCCTAACACATGTCCTAATTCTATTGGATAAGTATAATTCGACCGAAAACAACCTTAGGAATAAAATATGACCATTTAGGTCCACTTGTATTAGATTAGAACATTTACTATTATTTTATTTAAAAAAGAGTTAAAATAGTTAAAATCAATGTTTAATAACTAAAACATTTTTAATATAGGGTTATAAATAAGATAAATTCGACTATAAATATTCATTATAAAGCTAAAACGATTTACTACATAAATGTATTTTATTTATAATTTTTAGACTTTAAATAATCTAATTTATGTATGACACAATGATGAAGCAGTAATTACATTATTAAGGAAATATTAACATAATTGATATTTTAAATACCCAAATAAAATTAATTTGAGACTTTTTAAGAATTAAACTAATTTTATAGGTTATTATGACATAGTAGAATTGATTTAATTAATTTTTTTCTAACTAATAATGCTTTTATGATTTTCAAAAAAATCAATTACCAAATAGTGTCAAAATTGACATAAAATAGTTTTTAAAATAAATATTATCTTATTAATTGTTATTTTATTCATTAAAATATATGGTTCGGCAACATGACCTATATAAGATTATATATGTTAATAATGAACCACTTGGGGTTCTTTTGGCTTGTTATAGTAAGTTTATTAACCATATAGCGTAAGAAAACAAGAAGACACGGTAAAAGTTAAATTATTTAACTCAGAGTTAAATCTAAATGATAAGGTTAAAATAGTATCCTAAACATGTCTAAAATATATTTTCTGAGAGGATTTCGACCCATCCCCACCATATATACTAAATAAATCAATTTGGGGCTATTAAAAAACGAATATGACTTTATAATAAAATAATATTTTATGTTTTTTCTAAGGTGTCCCTCTCCTCCCTTATAAAAGGGTACCTCCTCCCTCTCCTCCTCACACCACTTTGAGCCTTCAAGCTCTACCAACCACTTCCAATTTCTCTTCTCCACTTCCCTATAAACATCCTAGAGGTCCTGGTATTCTTCAAAGTCCATATTTAATGCCCTAAGGGAAGGTTAAAAGGAAGCCCTTCAAAGAAGAGGTAATGTCCGTTACCGATTCTTTCAAATTTATTTCTTCTTCAACTTCTTCTTATTTAGTTGTTTAATTATGAAGTAATAACATCAGTATCACTCATATACTGATATGTTATTATAAATATGAAACAACCCTATTTCACCTTCTATTCATCATATGGAAAATGAAATCACCTCGCGTGCGTACCTACAAAATACCGTCTCCATGCCGTGGTGTGATCTGTTTTCCACCACCACCTTACTTGGATGGGTATAATGGTCTAAAAAATAATTATATATGATTATATTAACGTTATATTAATTAATAAATAGTATACATACACTTAAATACAATTCTATGATCATTGGAACGATATCATCGCTCGTGCGTACGTACGGCCTACCGTCTCCACGATGTGATGCGACTCATTCGACATGATCTTCAATACTTAATGATTATATAAATGAATTTGAGGAATAAATAAGATATATATTACACTGATAAAATTCGGGAAATGAGGTATCTATAACCTTAAAATAATAATAAGAATTTATTCGACAAAACACGCAAAAGAACAAAACGCAATAAACACCCGAATAACAAGTAGCAATGAAATATTACTAATAAGAAGCTATGAATATGACCATATATGATATCATAAAAATTATTAGGATTATTGAATAAGTAAATAAAATTATTTAAATCAGTATACAGGAGGTTGAGACATGTTCAAAGAAAATCGGACCTAAGGTAAGGGATTATCTTGCAATCTCATTTTTATCTGAGATTGTTTATACATCAGAATTTACTGGGGAATATTTATCATCCACATCCATGTTTCCCCAATATTTAATATTATTTCTATCATCCTACAATTTTTTAAATCCAATTTTACCCTTCGGTAATTTTTAGTAAAAGATATTAATGGATTCTTTTGTTGTTTTTCGTACGAGGTACTTTTTGACTTTTCCAGCCAAAGTACGAGAAGAATGTTTTTTTAACTTATACGGCATGAATGGATTTTTAGAACATTATTTCCATGAATCTTCCTTTAAAAGTTTTCAAGTTTATTTTTAATCAAATTATTTTAGTTTAAAATTTTATGACATGTTAAGAAAGGAAAAAAAAATTTAAGTAGAAAGGATATTTTCCTCAAGAATGATGTTCATGTGTTTTATCAAAATTATGTTCCATCTAAGATAATATAGTGTTCTATTTCTATCCCTATTTTTTACATTGATATTATTATTTTATGATGGAATTATTTTTATGATTTACTTTTATCTTATATGGATTATGTTATGATGGAATGGATGTTTAAAAAACCCATTTTTATTACATAGGTTATGCTATGATGTATGATTTATGATCTTGTGGAACACAAGAGAATGGTATCATTATGAGATGGGTGGGACCTATATCTCCCTCCAATTTCTTGGGTAAATATTTATATCTCATGAGATAGACATGGCTAGAACGGTAGGTTAATCTGTTTAAGCGATACAGGACTGAAAAGTGGAGTGAACTCGGTTCAGAAATGGACTTTGTCCGCTAGGATAGTCTTGGAAATGATTCTTGACTACTAAGAAATGATTGTCTATGACTATGTGTGTATTCCAAAAAGTTTCAAGTTATGATTATTGTGATTACATTTCACTACTATGATTTATCCCATGTTATGAAATTATGATCTCTTTTGCAGGTTAAGATTTCCAAAATGTTATGTTCTTATGAATATGATGTGATTGATATTTCTTTTGTTTACCCTCACAGAGCATTTGAGCTCACCCTTTTGTATGATATATTTTTCCCAGGTCAAGAATAAGGGTATTAAGTAGGATATGCCAAAAAGGGATTCAAGATATGATGAAATAAATGGGAGACAATGTTAATGCTTTATGAACCAGTTGTTTATGTTTCCCAATTTCTAAAGACACTATACCTATACGGTCATATCGTGGTTTTGCTATATATTTTAATTAGTGTGCTACAATTTTGAAGTAATAACAATGTATGTAAAGTATGGGTTGTTATATTGTGGATCTGGGTGCTCCATATGGGTAAGGTTATTATTCATAACCTGAGTGAGTTGTCCCAGTATGGTGTTTAGCTGATCAGCACCATTTGCATCACTAACTCCACTATAATTATCTTTAGAAGGAGGGAAATCCCTACATTGAGTGTGTTAATTGATGCGGTTTCCATTTCATCCACTAGTCGGCATTTCAAAACAATTTCATACACTAGAATAGTTTATGAATCGAAACACATAAATCCAAACATGAAAAACAATTAACATAAATAGAATTGTTTATGGATATAATCGATAATCATAAAAATGTTTTCTTTAAGGAAGTATACACTCATAAACCCTTCATAATGGTTTTCAAATAAAATGAGAATTATCCTAAGCATATCCCCCAGGAGTGTCGTAACCAAGAGTGCAACAAGGCCCATTGTCGTGCACCATTTCTCGTTCGAGTCAAGCTTAAAGCGGTGTTTTCGGGTTTTACCCTTAAGTACATCTATGCCAGAGCTACCTCTACCTGCTTGTATATAAACATGGATGTATTGCTCGGAAAACTCAAAAAATTTCTACAATACCAAATTTCTAGGAAGTTTTTTTATACTAGTCCTGAAAGTCCATCTTAGGTCTATGTGCTCTAATCAGAGTTAATCTAAATATAGTTTCCAAGGTTTGTTCTAAACTTCCTCTGATACCAACTATAACGCCACGACCCTAGTTACACAGAGTCGGTGCATTATTACATAACATTGGCATGATCACAAGGAAATCATGTCTTGAAAGACTAATCAGTTTAGTATTATTGGAAACAAGATTCATACATAAGTTCAACATTACACCTTGAAGAGAAATACAACACAAATATATTTCATTACAAACATCCAAGCCCCATAAAATATTCCTGCATGTCACTCAAAACTAACTTCTTCATATCCTAGGAAAATGAAATATAAGAAAGGAGTGATCTCAAATGCTTAGTAAGGGTAAGTAATACATCGGAAAATGATATAAATATGAAGCATGGTAAATAATTGAAACCACATGCGTTTACCAATAATTAAAAAGAATACATTTCTGGAAATAATATGAGTTGAGTAAATAATTCCATAATAAAACATAATCAAGGGTATTCTGCTATTCAAATGACCAAATGAACCATCAATATTATTTCTATAATGAGGGAATGTATATTGGTGGACATTCTAAAACATTTTTTTAAGGCCTCAGCCATGACATCTAAAAAAATATTAAGGCCTCAGCCAAAAACATAAATAAAATTTGGAAAGGGCCTCAAGAAATGCCATAGCTAGTTGTCTCATATGATTTACCGATGCATTGAGGAGCTATAGCGGGCTCCACCCATCACATACTAAGTCCAATACATTCTTCGTATGAAAAGGTTTAAACATATTATAAACATTCATATTAAAACTAGGATACGAAATGTCAATACCTTAACCATAAATCATGAATGGTATAAAAATAGCACATCCATAGTCAAAAAAATCACAAAACGTTCAATACAATATGGAAGTTTTTTATCCTAATAATTCAACTCCAAATAAATGTAAAATCCATCAAAGGATGTTGATATAGATGAAATCAAAACTATTTTTAGAGAAATATCTCTTTCTATTTTGAAATCATTTAAGAGTCACATTATTATAAAATAAAACATTTACTTTGAGACTATTTTTTTAAGCTTTTAAGGTAATCTTGGACGAGTTTATAACAGTAGAAAATTTCCGCACCCGTCATATAAGTTAAAAAAAATACATTCTTACCTTAATTTTGTCGAAAAGGTTAAAAAGGACCTCGTTTGGAAAACAACGGAATGATTCCTTTATAAAAATATTATAAAAAGAAAAACAAGGGTATAAATTACTTTAACGCATTTTCTGTAAAATAATAATAATTTTTTTAAATACATTTTTATGAAACATGGATGTGGATGATAAAGAGGTCGCAGTAGATAATTATATATAAACATCCCCGTATAATGAAGAGATTGTGAGATAAACCCTTACCTTGTACATTTTCTTGTTTGAGGGTAAGTTAACCTCCTTTATAATGGTGAAATAATTTTTATTAAATTATAACAAAAATCATATACATTAATATGATATCATACATGATCTTTTAACATTCCTTTGTTAATAATATCGTAATATTATCCTCGTTTCGGGTGTTAACTTACTCATTTTCTTTTATATGTTTTGTTACATAATCCGTGTTTGTTATGGATAGGTTTTATCTTATTAATATTCAGAATGATATCAAGTCCTTAAGCATTATTTTTAATTATCAAATTAGAATTATACTTGAATTGATACGATGGGGAATGAATCTCATCGTGTTCGTGGAGACGGTAGTCCGTACATATGAACGAATGACAATATCATTTTTTTTTATGTTAAAATAATATAGTATTGGATGGTATATCATATTCAAAGAATCATTATCATGTTATATTTATTATTTACATGAATTACACATCATTATTATACCCATCCAAATAATAATGTATTGAATAATAGTTACACCACGACGTGGAGACGGTAGGCCGTACGTATGCACGTATGGTGACATATCATTCAAAGGATGGATAGAATAATGAATATGGTTGTACTATATTTATAATAACATCATAGTATATAGAATATAATGGAGTTATTATTTTAGTATGGAAACAACAATGAATGAAAAAATTGAAAAAGAAAGGAACTTGAAAAAGGGTGGCGAAAACATTACCTCTTCTTTGGGTTCTTCCTTTTGATTTGATCAAAATGGATCCTTAGATTGGTTTTATGACTAAAGTAAGGCCTCTAGGATTAAGGGAGGATAGTTGATAGGGTATTTGGGCAGAGTTTTTCCAAACCAAAAGGCTTTTAAGGTATGAAGAATTGGTTAGAAGTGGAGGCGGTTTATAAGGGGGAGGAGGAGCTCTTTAGGAAAAACTTAATGTATTAATTTATAATAAATTAATATTTGATTTATAATGGCTCCAAAGTGGATTATTTAACGTATAAGGTGGGGATGGGTCGCAATCCTTTCATACAATAGATTTTAGAAATGTTTTGTGCCACTATATTAACTGTATCTTTTAGTTTTAACTCTTAGTTAATTAATTTAACATTTACCATGTCACTTTGTATTTTTATATTATATATTTAATAAACTTACTATATACATCCAACCGATCACCAATTGGTCCATTAATAATACACCTACAATTATATCTGTCCTTTGGTCAAACATTAGAATTTTAGGAATAGAATATCAATCATTAATATAATATTTGTTTTAAAAACTCATTTATGTCAATTTTGACACTATTCAAAAATTGATTTTTGTTAGAGTCCTAACAACTTTATTAATTTGAATAAAATTAATTTAAGAAATATTAACATGTAATATTAACCAATAAAATTCCTTTACGTCATCAAACCATTCAAATTATTTTTATTTTAATTTTTATAATACTAATTATTTGATTCAATCATTAATAAGGAAAATACTACATCATTATTGTGTTATAAATAAATTTAATTATTAAAGGTCTAAAAATTATCAATAAAATATCATTATGTAGGAAATATTTTTTTATTTCCAATGAATATTTATAGTTGAAAATAAAAAATATATAACCATATGTAATAATTGTTTTTCTAAAAGATATATGCTTATGTCATTTTTGTATTTGCTTTAACTTAATTAATATAAAGTGTCATTATCACTTACAAGTGGATCCATGGGGTCCCAAAATCGACCCAAAGATGACGATGGTCGGAAATGTATCAACCAATAGGGTTATGAAACGCTTTAAGGTTATTTATTATTATTATAATATTATTATTTACCCTTATTTACCGGTTTTACCCTTTAAACATGGTAATTAAAATATTTACCAAAATAATTATTCAAAATGTCTAAAAATAAAAGTTACCTATTTACACAATTTGGACCTCATGACTCAAAATATGGAATCCATTTTTATAAATTCAAAACATAGAAGTGGTAGAAATTAATTTAAAATTAATTCCCACTGTCAAAACAAAAAACATGTTTTTAAGAAATAATAACTATCAAATGATTGACACTTGTTTATGTCCCGTTTAAATGTGAAATTACGTCCAACGACCAAAATTGTATTAAATGGTAAATAGATATTTTAAATATACTTTAAAACCACTGAAATTAATAATTTATCACTATTAATTATTTTGATTAAAAAAGTTGATTTTAATTAAAATTTAGTGATTTTTCTATTCATCAAAAATTGAAAGTTTTCAGTAAAATACCAAAAATTCACCCTAAGCTAATTTGGATATTCTGAATCCAAAAAAGAATTCCATTTTGAAAGTTCAAATGTATAAAATTTCAAAAAGTGGGTATTACTATTCATAATGGCTGGTTTGATTGGTTGTGGTGTGTTAGAACTCGAAGTTGAGTACAAAACATGCTATTGTATTATTCAATGAGAAGCATACCGTGGAATCATGGGGTGTTACACTCCTTTTTACGTGAGTGATTCTCCATGGGATTCATCATCATAATCAATTAAATTTTTAGTGGATTCATATCCAATCTATGATACTCTACTATAAGTCCCCATCAAGGTTTATCCTTCTCAGACATAAACATTATGGATTAGTCCTTATCATATAACATAAAACTACTTGTCTTGGGACATTTTCAAGTAATCTAAAAAAGTATTGTAAATTCATTTGATGCATGAACTAAAAATATATAATATGAGTTTATATTTATATTTTAATTGTAATACTTTTTTCAAAATCATATGTGTTATACCCCTGTCATACTAACTTGGATTACATGTTATAAAATTTTATCATTGCTTAAAATTACATGTCTTATATCTAAAGTAATTGAGTCATTCTATGATTTGTGGATTTAAATTTTTTTCTCATATTAATAAACTATGTTGATTGTGATTCCATTATTTGGGATATCTAGAAAGCCACCTAGATGTTCCATAAAAATATCAATGATGTCTTCCTTTTCCTTTCTTATGACACTCCCAAAAGTACTTCTCTATTCTATAGTACTCCCAAAGGATATCCTATGTACATTATTGATGTAATTTAGCTATAAAATAATGTTATTATGCTACTAATTTGTTTTTAACTATAATATAATCTTCATATATTCTTATACTAAATTAAAAAATATTGTTATTTCCAATAAGGATTTAAAAAATAGAATGTCTTCCCAGGTATTAAAATCATTGATTTAATTATAATAATGATTTAAATTATTGATAGTATTGGGATGAATTAAACTAATAGAGTTCCATAATGTAAGGATTAATTTATAGTTTTTCTCCACCTGATATAAATTGTGTAGTGTTTCTCTATAGGGATTCAAAATAAAAAGTCCTTTATTTCTTCTATATAAACTATATGGCATTGTATTTTCCTTGAGTGACATCTATGTGATTCTCTAACCCTAAGAAAATTTTATTATTAAAAGGGTTTAATGAGAATGAAATCTATTTTTTATTAAATCAGTGGTCTGAAACTTATTTTAATAGAAATATAAGTGACAAAATGGGAGACACAATATTAGAATGAAGTAAAATTTCATATACATGTTTTGAAGCATTATGAGAGTATCGAACTAGAAAATAATATCTTTTGTGATTCATATTTAAATTACAACCTCTTGATTTCAATATGTATGTTCATAAATTCCAGGTTTTCTACCTTTTATAGAAGAGATATAGGTGGAGGATGGACATATTGATAATTTAATTCTTATAAAATAGTGGGGGATGAAACCTTCCAAGATTAAAATTTTGTTTTTATTGTTATCCTTTACGAACCATTCAATTGAGGGGTGAAGTGTATGTCATATAAAATTATACATAAAAGAAAGGAATCAGGTATTCCATTATGAACTCTATTATTGTTATAAAATATTCATATAATCAATAAAACCCTCATTATTTTAATTATAGAAATTTGTACATAGATATGGATATGAAAAAATCTGTTTTAATTATATTAAGACATTTCTTTTATAGGAAACAATGTAATATATACATTGACCACCAAAGTATAAAGTATATATATGCACAAAAGAACTAAAAATTGGGGATGTGAGATAGATATAATTTATTTAATATTATTAAAATACTATTAACAACCACACATGAAATGAGAACATGTTGATTGGTGCACTATGTAAGAAAGACCTGGTACCTTGTGATGGTAATTATTTGAAGTTATTTTTCTACTCAGAAAACATTAAATATGGATAGGGAAAACATAAGGGTTGGGATAAAAAAACCTAACATAATATATTATTCAACCATCATTACTTGTGAAGATCACGAAATACCATTAATATTCCCCTCTATTAAAAACAAATATATTATCGTAAATTCATGGGATGTTTCCTATGTTCAATTTTATCTAAGACAATGTTTCAAGATATATAGATTGATATGTATACCTTTAATTTAAATATTAAAAATATATTTACTATATTAATACCAATATTAACAACATCTATATTTTACAATCATGTTTTATATGGTCCATCATATGATATTAACCATATTAATATGTCTATTGACCACCATAATAAGGAAAGGATTGCATTGAGACGGATTTTTCATATTGGTTTTCAAAAAAACAAATAATTTTTTATATTAGAATATTAAATCATTTTAAAAACAACCAAATCATTTTTTCAGTAAAAATATTAAATTATTATTTCCAGATAAAATATTTTGTGCTTGGTTTTTTAAAAATAATACGTATTTTCTTAAAATAATATTTTTAGCCTAAAATTTCTCCCACATTATGAATCCATCCCCTCGCTAACTTTTGGTGATTTTCAAACCCAACCCTCCCTCTCCTTGATGAAATTTTTGAAATTAATTTCTCGAACCTCATTAACCCAACCTACCCTCTCTATCAAGACCTCTCAATAACACTTCTCCCTGACTATGTGACTCTAATTAGAAACCCCCCACCACCCATTAATAAAAGGTATATTGGTCCACTCACTTTATAAACCTAACACCCACGATGAGCATCCCACTTACTATAACTAACCCTTCTGATGTTATAACCTGAAATCCAAAAGCAGTCGGAATACCCTGGATTCATTATTTAAAATTTATGGAGAATCATAACCAGTTAAATTTTATTAAAAAAATGATTCTTAAAATTTATTTATATTTTTTATCTTTTAAATTCCACTCCCTAGTGTTTTTTATTAAAATTTAGATAATTTTATAAAAAAATTGTCACAATTATATTTTTATTATAATAATGATAAATATTATAATACTATAAAAACGGTGATATGAATTCTTTATTGGGAACTATATGTCAATTCGAATGTCTAATAATAAATGCTATTTATTTTTTTTATCAATAATAGATTAAATAATTATGTTAATATTCATAGAAGTCATTGAAAAACTAATCATATATTTATAGTGTCTTAGTTTTTTGTTGATAAAATAGTGTATTGATAAAAATATATATTTATTTTTTTGAAGATGGTTGATTAAAAGACTCTCATATAGTGAAGCATAATGGGAAGAGGTGTTGTACATAATTAATGTAATGATGGATGTGGTGTGTGAATTTATTTTTCAATTAATATTGACATAAAAATTTATATATTTTAAGAAGATAGAATGAAGAAGTTTTATACATTCTTTATTATCATATTATAAGTATTTGTATCTGTTACATTAAAAATGATTAAATTTGTCATTTATGATACATGAAGATGTTTTATTATTGGAGCTAGGGATTGAAGGAATTTACCTAAATATGGATGAGTTCAGAATGGATTAATAAATAATTTTAGTTTTTTATAAATCATTGATTAATAATACTGAAAATTGTATCTTATTCCAAAAAGTCTTATAAAGGTGTGGTTAAAATCTAATGTATATTTCATTGAGTGGCATAAGGATAACATGACTATTTTAAAATTATATGATATTTAAATGATAATTTTAAAATTTATATATATGTGATTTAATAATAAGATAGTCTAAATATGAGTAAATTAGATTATCGATAATTGTTAAATAATAGTGAACTTGGAATTATTCCCATTTTTTATGATTTATTTGAGTATCTGGATAGTCATGTGAGGAATATAATAACTCTTTCTGAATTAAATTACATGATAAAAAATGGGAATGTATGATCCAAATATTATATAATAGTTGTAAATCTAATCATGAAATGTGTAATAATGAACTATTCTAAAAATTCTTAAAAACTGTGAATTCAGAATTTTTAAAATTTCAAAAGAGTTCTAAAGTTGTTTCTATGTGTTACATAATATTTTTATAACAATTTTTGACATTGAATATCCATTTATATGTTTTTAAGGGTTTTCTTGAGAACTTTAATATTAAATAAAATTATTTAGAGGCTACATGAAATTAAATATAAAGATTTAAAATGTATTTGAAACTGATATGACTTATTTAATGATTATTTTTATTATTAGATAATAAAAGAAAATTTAATCACATACAAATATTTGAGATGAACAGAATATTTTATAAATAAATCATCTGATTTTGAATAATCATTAGGACTTGTTTTTTATTAAGAACATAAATCATTATGTGGAATAACATGAGATAGATGTATCACAAAAGTTTTCAGAAAAAGGAAATGATTCCCCCATAAAAAATGGGGTCATTCGGAACATATGGAATATATACGCCAAGAGAGAATGATAAATGTAAAACATTATGTTATATAAAGTTACTAGATTGTTTTTAATTATCAATAATTAATTGAATTTGTGTTGAAATATAAGATAAATATTTAGAAATTACAAAATTACCTTTACATATTGAGGGAAAATACTAAATATAATGACTTTTATTTACTCATGGATTGATCTCAATATGGATAATTATTTGTGAAGAAAGATGAATCCAAGTGAGCTGAATCATGGATTGTAAATATATATTCATTATATAAATCTAGATAATTAATAGTGAGATTGAGTAAAATATGTTAAATATATTATTACCTTACTAATTGAAATAGTTAAGATTACATAAGAGATAACTGTTATGTTGGTGTGTTTCAAAATATTATAGGGAAATGTTAAAGAAGAATATTATTGAAGATAGTAGTAGATGATAAAATAGTGTTTGGAGATAATTACATGAGTGATATGATTCAATTTTATTTCATCAAACATATTCATTATAACAGAATAATACTATGTTGGGAATCCTTGATATTAACATGTATTTTATTTAATTATTACATTGGACGATTGATGTTTTTATAATAACAATAAAAAAGTAGACATTTATTTATTAATTCAGATACACTTTTTCCCAAGTCTAAGATAATCATATCTTTACTAAAAATATTTTCTGAGTATAGTAAATTGCATGGTCGTGGTTGATTTTATCCGCACCAAGGATATATCTACCTATGATTAGTAGTGATCTTTGTAAATATTAGTGTTCTATAAATGCAACTATGTTTGTTTTTATTTGGGTTTATATTATATATATAAATAATTAAAAAGTTAAAATAGATAAAATTGTGCACTATCTCTAAAAATGATGCATTTAATTTTTGAGAGAAACCATCAAAATCCTAAAGTCATGGATCCACAGTGTGAACCCAAATATTTCATAGACTATTTCAGAATTTATACTCTATAAATAATTGATAATAATAAGTGAGGTTTGATTTATCATCCATTGAAATATTATCATATAAATTATCAAATTTAAAAAATTATAATTATTATTTCTAGATTTTCAAAATTCATGGTGATCCAAAATATTCATGGAAATTAGAGTATTCTCCCATAGTTTTGTTGTAATATATGAAGGTTATTTTAATTTATTAACATAATTAGATTAATTATACAAGATAATTGGTCATTTAATGTTGGTTTTATTTTATCCTTTAAAATTTATAAACCATACAGATGATTTTTTCTTTCTCTCAATGTTAATTTAATTACTTAATAAATAAGAATTATTTTTTAAACACTTTTTCTAGTTTATTATTTAGTAAATGTTATTTAATATTTTATTAATTTCATTGGTCTCCCATTTTTTTATGCTATAATGATTTAAGAAAATACATTCATATACATATAATTTTCTTGTTATTATTTTCTATTTAAGATATGAATTATACAACCTTGTTGAGTTTATTTTTTTTAAATAACCATATATCCAATAGTTTAAATATATTTTTTTTAATTATATTTTTTTTAATATATTCTATATTTTTATATATAATTTAACATCATTTAGATAAACTTATATCATTATATTGAAACAAATAAAAAATAGGCCATAAAAAGTAAGATATATTGTTATATAATAGTCATATATTTCCTATATGTTATAGATTCTTGAAAAAGGTATTAAACACTCTATGTTGGTTTTTTGGAGGGGTTTTTTCATACATTATTCTAGGTTTTTTGGTTAATGCCCAATTCTCCAGTATAATTTTTATTTAATTTATGGTATTTAATGATAATACATTATTTATTTCATTAAATTTATTTCAAAATATTTTATCTCAATTTTTTGATAATTGGAAACATATGGATAAAATTTCTTTTTAATTTCACTAAAAATCATCTCAATATATTAATATTATTGATATGTTATTTTATTTTTTAGTGTAATGTGAATCCATCGATGGAATAAAAATTCATTTATCCAAATTTTAAATGCAAATAATTCTTGAAGACATGACCTATTATTAAAGTTATTTTGAAATAAGTATTATGTCAATTTTTGTAGTTGATTTTCCATGGGAAATCGAAAATTAAATAACATTTTAGTACCAATGTCTATTACTAAAATAAATAAGCTACTCTATAAGTAGTAGGGAATGAAATTAAAATCATTATAAATGTGTTTTGGACCTATGGGAAAACATCATCAATATCATAATATATTTCTGGATGTTAATGTTTTTTGGAAGATATTAACTTTATAATTGTTGTTTTTAGAACTAAAGGATAACATTATCTAGAGTAGAACATATCATTTGATCATATTTAGAATGATATGAAGATCAATATAAGGGAGAAAATATCTATGAAAAAAACTCATTTATGAATTATTGTAATATAGAACTTATGATTAAGAATATATAGAAAAATATTGGAAATTCATTAGATAAAAAACGAGGATAGATTACAATAACCCATATGTCAATAGTGTATGAATAAGTACCCAGGAAACAATTGGACTATGATGTTTTGACTCATCTTTGTAAAATATTATTAATCAGAATTATGTTTAGTATAAATTGGTTAGTGGTAGCATACTGAAATATTTTAATAGAAAATCGAATTTTAGTTACTCTATACGGTGGTAAAACTATTAGAAGTTAATATCGTTTGACATATTCTTGGTGAACTGGATAAGACTATAGATTGATGATCTATGATATATTTACTAAAGAAGGATGTTGATATCAATAAATAATATAGATATCACTTGGAACATTTCAAATGGATGGTTTTCCAAAAAAAATTATATTGAAAGGAAACATGGATAACGGGTCTGATTTTTTAATAAAAGGAAGTGGGAACCTTCTTCATAGTGTAACATATATTTGAATATTGATTATTGATTATATATAGTGTACTAATGATGAATGTATAGTTGTATAGAACTTATATGTATTTATTATTATAAAATAAAATCTTATTTATGGTTTTTTAGATAAATATAATATTATAATTTTGATGAATTTTATGAATTCACAGTATTTCATTCATGAATATTGGAAAAATAATCTAAATCAAGTTAACATCATTTCATTTTATACAAATTTCATTATATTTAATTATTATTCCATTAATATATTTGGTTTTTTTCTTGAGTTTTGTGAGAGGATGAATTTTTTAAGTGGGTAGGATGCTTCAACTTCCTACTTCTGTACAATCAATCATGTGAGAAACCATTAAAAGGTTATGATCCCCATTATAATAGTCTATAATGATATTATAGTTAATCTTCATGCGATGTTTATGTTGAAGATGCTTTGAACTTCTGTTGATCACATAGTTGGATACACTATCCTCTAAAAAATTTATATTAGTTTTAGTTTATTTGTTGTTAAATACAGTGAAAGTTGATCAGGTATTGTTCTCTCTTATTTTTATGTGATTTCATTTTTCTATTTGAATTTATTATGAATTGGAGTTCATTAATTTGACTAATGAAATATTTTGAAAAATAAATTTTATGTAAGGATGTTGGTTTCTACATAATATATTTATTGGATCATCTGATTTAAAAACACATGTTATTATATCATGTGTATGTTTACAAAAAAATAGAGGTGGAGAAATTGGAATAATTGGATATGAGGGAACTTTCAGTAGTTGGGATATAATTAAAAAAATATTTCATTCAACATTCGGGAAAAGAAAACAACATTAATAGTAATGGATGTATTGTTATATATGTGTGAAAAAACATTGGATATCATCAATGTATTCATGATTCATTGGTTTTTTTACATAATGTTATAATAAATAAGAACATTGAATGTTCATGTAAATGAATTATACATGATTTGTGATTTTCTCGATTCTGTAATGGTTTCATTTACAGATGATGTCTGTGAACTACTTTTATTATCTTTACATTCAAAAATATGGGATGATATATTGTCTTTGGTGAGTAATTCCAGTTAAAAATTTGATTTAGTGATAAAGGATATCATTAACATGATATTGAAAGGGGATATAAGGTATCAAGAAGTTCATGTAATATCTAGTAATTTTGTGAATGATAATTGATGATTATGGTCACCCCAAAGGAGATAATAGACAATAACATTAGATGATATGTCTCTTAAAATGATTTAGATTAATTCAATTTGAAGCATTCCTAATTGGTAGATTTTTTAAAAGAAGCAACATATTGGTAAAATTTACAAAATTTATATGGAGTATAGAAAAATTGAGTTAACATTATGATATTAGAATTATGAAACTAAAACTGAAGGAGTGAGCCAACATTTTTTATGTGTAAATACTCTTGAATAAAATTAGGTTTTTAAATAAAGATAATCCTTTAATTCAATTAGTGATCAAAGATACGTGATCAATTATGTGTCTAGGATATTTAAAAAATTTCATCTAGCGGATATATATTCCAAATAGGTTACAAGAAAATGAGTTGAAAAAGTATGACTGAACAATGATTGGTTCTTAAATATCAAAAATTAAAGGAAAAACCCTAGTCTAGGGAAAAATCATACTTCCATTGGAATGAATTGTGATGTTTGTTTTGTAACTAAATTTTTCCATGGGATATGGAAGGTTACCTGAGGATCTATAGAGGTTTAAAAATCTATAAATTATCGAACTCTTTACTTGACTGAGAGTTCAAGTGGAGTAATTATTTTCAGAAGTATAACACATGATGATTCATAAGTTTGTCATTATAGGATTTTTCCACCACGTGAGAATTATGTAAAAGTTATAATAAAAAAATTCATGTTGAATCATGATCACATATAAATTTTCAAATTTTATTATTTGGTGATTGGTAATGTAAGAATGGTTTCATTAAATTTATATGGATAAAATCTAGGATCAAAGTAGTTATAGCTTGTGAACATAAAGATTGGCGTTCATGCCCTATTTAGTCTCTTGTTGGTTATCTCTAAATTTTAATCGTTATTAATCATGTAACTATAAAATTTTATATTTACTTTTAAAATGGTAATTATAATATATTCTAGGTTCTAATTAAATGGAATGATTTATTCTAATGGGAATGTACCTATAAGTTAGTGACTATTCCAAATGACAATGAAGGTGAATAAACCAAATATAATTTCTAAATATTCTTCAAGAGGAAAGGCATAAAGAATTAGAAAATAGTGAATAAGACACAACAATATAATAGAGTATTTGATGGGATAAGCCACATTTTAACAAAGAATTTTTAAAGTATGAGGTTAAGAAATTTTCCTAAATATAGTTCCCCAGAGTTAGTGGTTACATTATTACATTTTCACTTGGTACAATTAATCCCATCTCAAAGAAAAAAATATATTTCTAGTCTTGAATAACAATATACAAATATGATTCCCATATTATAGTTGAAATATAAAATACATAGCATAAAATAATTTTTTAATCCCTGATGTTTTTAATAATAACCTTACCTATATCTTGGGTGAATAAAAATATATAAAATTACAAGATTATATACTCATTTTGGGAATGCATAATATAAAATATTTAAATACATGAATAATATTATAAGAATAAATTATGGTAGTAATAACAAAACATAAATAAACAAATAATCATAAACCTCATCTATAAGTATCATAAGTTGTGAATTAATCATATAGAAGAGAATAATTTGTTTCATAATGAGATATTGAATAATATTTGACATCTAAAACATACGGTCTATGAATTTTCCAAGACATCTGAAAACATCATCATGAACCTCTTCCAAGAGAAATGTAAATAAATGCATAAGGCCTCACCCAAAACCCAATACAGTTTTTCTCATGAGCCCTATAGATGATATTAGGGGATATATATGGCCTCTATTCTCACATACTAAGTCTGATATATTTGATATACGAATGAATAATACAATTGAATCAAGATGAATTAAAAATCAATTATTATCTATATTTGAAGAACTATTCACTTGAAATATCTAAACATTTTCTAGTTAAACTAATCATAACTCATCCAATGAAATACGATGAATTTTATATTTAGAATAAATAATAAATATAATATTCAATAATATATATTTATACAGATAAAAATATATTAAATATATTACACGAATATTTATAAAGGAAAAAACCCTATTCCATTGGAAAATAATTTTTAATCTTAAAACATAACACATATTAAAGAATACATTTTATATGAAAATAATGATATCAAATTGTAAAGTAAAATTAAAAAAATAAATATTTCTCATTATGATGGGAAATTATATACATACCTTATAATAGTAATGAAATATTCCTTTTAAACAAGTAGTAAAATTCAAAAAGTACCTCGTTCAGAAAATCAATAGGATGTATCGTTAAACCATTTTTTAAAATGTAAAATATTTATATGATGTCATTAAAAAATTATTGGATAATATAAAAATCATATATTGATTTTTTTTGAATATATATATATATATATAAGATAATACTTCCCTAGTAGAGACTTTAATGTAAAAAATCACAAATATTGAAGAGATTTTGAAATAAACCCTTAAAACATAGGTAACAATTGTATCATAAACCCCATGAAAGAAATAAAATAAATTGAAACATTAAATAAAATTAATATAAATATATAAATTATATAACATATTATTATTCTAGTATATACACCACATAATGTAAATTAGTTTTAGAAATGGCATATATTCTAATGATGTAAAGATGAGTTGAAAAACACTTATCTCAGCCGTGATGTCCGTTTTATGTATTATAACCAATCACGTAATAAATATACAATTTTTTTAAACATATCCCATAATATTATTCATACATATCATACCATATAAGATTTACATATAATCGTTTAGCATTTACTAATTATTAATTAATTAATAAAATTACAATTTGAGATGACAGCATCATTTTTTTTCATTTATGCTATGGTATGGTAGTTCTGTTTATTGTAATTTGATTATTTTATTATGAGTAACTTCTCGGTTCTAGGTGTCGCCTGAAGGTTTTCTAAACCTAGTTGGTCACATGACCTCAATTTCATTTCCCCAAACACCAGTGGCTACCAACTATTAGTAAGGTTTAAGGTCTGATAATGTAGAAATCATGCCATCATTGGAAGAGTATACACTATTGTATAACAAAAAAAATACCTGATGTAGTAATACCAAACAACAAAATTAACAGTTGAATACTAATAGTAATGTAAAAATTGTAGCATATATAAATGATCCATGTTACATGTGTCTAGGAAAGCACCCAAACAAGACACAGTGATAGAAATACGACATATAAACCAAATTACAGAAAAGTAGTAAACTCCTACAGCATCGCATAAACAAGGTCCCATGCTCTCCAACACTAATAGAATTCATGTACCTGATAAAGAATGGAACATTCCATTATATATTACTACCACCATATAATCTATTTGGGTCCAAAATCATGACCCAAACAAGGTTTGAGACGAATCCCAGAAGGGAACCACCAGAAGCTATGTACCTAACCATCAATGAATATATATAGTAGGTAATATGCCAAAATAATGTTATAAACATAGAATTACTCAAAAGTAAACTATAATATAGTTTTTAATTAGGTTCATTAACATTTATTAATTAATCGAACCGTTTAATAATGCAATCTCCTGATCTAGACTAAGCTCTATATCTCTAGTGTAATAGAAAAAAAGATGTCTCAGAAGACCATCTAAACAGTCTAGTAAGACCAAGTCCATGTTTGTGATTATTCTTGACAGACTCATCACAATCATGCAAATAATAAAAAACGACCCTCTGGGAATGCTCTCATAGTCTAACCCCTATGGTTTTACATAGCACATATCATTTACAAATGACCACTAGGGTAGGTGTCATTATCAATACCATATTTTTTTCAATACAATAACAAACTATAATGACCACCTTGCATCTTTCTCATTCAATTCCCTAGGGTCCGACATTCAATTAATAATGACCCTCTGGGTAGCTCTCACTGTCTGACCCCTCTGGTCTATGACCACCTGGAAGCTTTCACATTCAATACCTCTAGATCAACATAATAAAAATTTATACCAAAATAACCCTACGTTAGGAATATCTCATAGTCAATTTCCCTTGGAAATAATTTTAGAATGTGAATCACATGCATCTCATATAATCAGTAACTCCATCCTAACAACATGATGCATTGAAGAAAGAACTATCCTAACATGCATTCTGGATCAAAAATCCTTTATCAATCAAAAAATGGAAACACCCCCATAATCTATGTATAAAACTGTACACTTGTGAAATAACCCTCTCTCAATCAAACAAACCATATAAAGTATTAAATAGGGTAAAATTTCAAAACACGCAATACCCAAAACATGGGTATTGATAACTTTGACCATATATAATCCAAATACAATCAATGAAATTCTCAAACCACCTATCGTGATGTCGTATAATCAACACTCTTGAACTTTGTCCCTTGAATCGGCCATGAACAATGGAGATCTAAAAAAATGGTGAAAAAGAACTTCCTTGAGATACTCACCAAAGAGGAATAATCAGGAGGAAAGGATCTATGGAAAGAGAGAACCCTCCAGTGGGAATCAAATCCACCACGTGGTGTCTGATTTAGATCATAGATGAAGAACCAGGAGGAACTTAAAGTTCTTCTGTGTTCCATCGCTCTCATGTACGAAACACGACGAGAAGAAGGGTGTTCTAAATGTGAGACACAAAACTGCTCAGATTTACCAAATAAAAAAGAAATGTACATGGCATGTTCATTTCATGTTCACATTATGTACTTGCCTCAACCGGCCCCCACATTAGTCGGTCTTCTAGGTCACCAACAAGGCATGTACATGGCAATTACATGGCCAGTAAGAGGGTATATGTGTCAACCTTGTACATGTAATATATTCATAAGTACACGACATGTACTTAAAAAGATACATTTCATCCATTTTGATAAAAAAACAGAAATCAAGATCCATGTCTGAAATGAATATCTTGGTTCCTACAAACTCCCCCTAAATAATCCCTCCCCAATTTTTCCTTACATGTATGTTATAGAAGAATCTATGAAAAACTCTAGACACTATGATCATATGTCGGCCTCCCTCTCCCAAGTCTTATCCTATAATCCCCTATGTTTCCATAGCAACCATACTAGATCCACAAAACGGCCATGGGGAAACATCATACTATGATCCACAATCCATATAAGGTGCTCCTTGGAGGATGAATCCACCTCCAACACAACCTGTTCAAGTTGAAAAAACATTTTATGGCTAAAAAAAGTAACTTCATAGCTAAGAAACATGAATGATGTCGTGAATATCTTGGTAACTATGAAGTAACTGTAATAGATTGGAAACTGGACTGACTTTCTCGAAAAACTCAAACTGCCTGACGTATCTCGTTAAAAGCTTCCCCTGCATCCTAATCCTCATGTGTCCAAACCACACTGTGAAACAAAATAAAACCTGATCACCATCCATTAACACTAGGGGTCATCTCAATCGAACAACATATGATTTCTGCTAAGACTATACAATATGCATCTTCTTCTGAATTAGCTCCACCTACTTTGTGGCATCCTTGATAAAGCCTCATAAAGTTCCATCCAAATCATTTCCTAAAAATTATTATTTTAGTCAAACTCCACTAGAGGTATCATTATCTCTTATGAGACCCCAAAATACACAACGCATTATCAATGAATGTACTCCAAAACCTTAATTGTGTACTCAAGCTACCCATCTTTCTAGGGATAGTATGTTGTACTCAGATGTACCAGTGTACCCAAATCCCTCTATTGTTTCTTCCATACCTGAGATGTAAACCAGGAATTCCTATCTGAAATGATAGAGTGTGGAAACCAATGCAATGTACAATATCCCAGATGTAGAACCTTCCAAGTTCATCAACACTGAAGTTTTCCTTGATCGGTAAGAAATGTGTTCCCTTTTGGAGTTTCTCGATAATAACACAAACTTCATCATTCCCTCGAGGATACCTTGGAAAAACCTTCATGAAATCCATCACAGCATCATTCCACTTTATCCCGGGAATGGAAAACTATTGTAAAATCACTTTTTGTCACTAATCCTCCCGTATCACCTATTGACAGGGGGAACATCTCATAAAAAATCCAAAAACATCCCTCTTCATACATGGGGACCAATACTGACGATGTAGATCTAGATACATCTTGGTGACACTAGGATGAACTTCCAATACTAAGGAATGAAAATCTCACCAAATCTACTCGCATATGTCTATAGACACTCATAAGTGTCCTTTAAAATGAAATACTTCATCATCTCTTATAGTCCACCCAATAGTAGGGTCCTCGACTGACAAACTGTCATGTATGACTAGGCCTTTAGAATATTATAATTTCTTAATTTGAACTTGATATAGTAAATTATAGGTAACCACTATTGAATAAAAAATGTTTACCCCTGACTTTCATGAACATCCAAATTCATCTCAAAGAATAGATCTATAGTTTTCCACTCATTTTACACATCCTAAACATCATGTATATGAGTCATTCTGCTCAACGCATCAGCCACTATGTTTGCATTCCCATGCATGTAGGCAATATCATTGTCAAAAGACTGATTGTACTCAACCCACATTATCTCCCTCAAATTCAGATCATGCTGATTAAAGATATACATGAGGATTTCAAGGTTAGTGTATACCACAAAATGTTATCCCAAAAGATAATGTTTCCAACAACACAAATCATCCACAACTGTAGCTAACTCGAGATCATGTGTTGGGTAGTTCATCTCACGCGGTCTCAACTACCAAGACCCATACACAACACTAATTCCCCATTTATAATCACTTCTGATACTCTCATACTTGATGCATCATATTAAACTGTGTAGCTCTTTCCTAGATTAAGAAAAATTAGTATTGGTGCTAAAGTCAATATCATGTTCAACTCATGAAAGGTTGATTCATAATAATCAATCCACACATTCTTTTCACCCTTCTTAGTAAGGTGTGTCAGTTGTGATGTTATGTGTGAAATGTCCTATATAATGAACCTGTAGAAACCATCCACCACCAGAAAACTTCATACCTCAAAGAAGTTCTTCGGATGCCCCCAGGAAACAACTGCTCTCACTTTCACTAGTTCTACTTATACTCTTATCTCTGAGATTCCATGATCTAATAAGTGAATCTAATCCATAAAAACATGTTGTTTTGAGATATTACCATATAACTAATCCTATAATAGTGTAATCAATACAATCTCGGCATAGATGTCATGGTCATGTCAAGTGTGATAGTACACCAAGATATCATCCCTAAAGACTACCACAAATGAATACATATAAAGATGGAACACTTTGTTCATTAGTCCCATGAAACTGTCAGTGTGTTCATGAGACTGAACGACATAATCAAATACTCATATAGACCATACATTCAATAAAAGTATGTAAGAGTTATTTATGATGTTTTAACATGCAAATGATGATAATTAGATCTCAATTCAATCTTAAAGAACACATGGGCTCTTCAAAGAATATAAAAGAGGTCATTAATCTTAAGAATTGGATAACGGTCCTTAAAATTATACTAGTTTAGCTTCATACAATCTACACAAATTCTGAGGGTATAATTTGCCTTCATTACAAAAAAAAACAAGAAAACCACAAGGAGAAGTATTGAGTCAGATGAAACTCTTCTCCTTCAACTCCATTAACTACTTCTTGAGATCCTATAACTCTAGTGTAACCATCCTATATGGAGGAATGTACACCAGTGATTATCCTCGCAAAAGATCGATAGAGATATCTACCTCTCACTCCAGATTTAAACATGAAGAGTAATCTAGAAAGATATGTCTAAAATGATCCACCACTGGAGAAAAGTCATTCTATGAAATCTTCTGGTCATATAGATATAAACTAGCAATATATGTTTTAATTTCTCAAAAGAAATGATGCTCAGGCCCATCTCTACAAGCAAGGACATCCCATTCTCCCTTGTGTAGAAAAGACCAACCCTCTGGTGATGCGAAACTCACCTTGCAGAGATAGTAGTTAACAATGGCCTAAAAGGTGACTAACAAGGGAACTCCGATAATTACATTAAATCATGTCATCTCGAAGACAAAGAGGTCCCATACAAAGTGACACACACTAACATCAAGAGGGAACTCATGTCAGAAATGTACACTAGCCATCCTAATCACTAACAATGTGTCTATAATTATAATATCCTCAGACCTACATATACATATTTCAATTCACTCCATAATGGAAACAGATATAAAACTATGGTAGGACCTTGTATCAAAAAGTGCAGAAGCTGAAACTGAGGAAACAAGATTCATTCCTCATACAGTAGAGGGTCATAGATCAATCTTCTATAGGGTCTACTCCGCCACAAAACTCAGAACTATACTGTGGCCCTACGACCCTGTTTAGCTACCATAAGCTGATCCACCCCTGTTGTCACTGAAAACCAATCATCTGTATACGATGGCCATGACCACCTACTCGGCCTGAACAACCTGATGAACTCTAGTTCCCTTACTAATGAGAAATTTGGGTCCTTCTTCGGAATGGGGAGTGATAATAGAACCCCTATTACTCACTACTAGTGATAATATTCAGAAAAAGCATTGAATATGAACCATTTTTCCGAAATATAGTCAATTGACTGGGTACTCTGAGAAATATGGTCTTGTAAGACCACTCTTCCCACACTAGTATCATACAACCTTTATACCTGAACAAACAACGCTTGAAAGCTCCCTGCGGTGGTTCATGCAATCTGACGAAGGACTACCATCCCTGGATACTGAACTATCGTAGCTCACAGTTCTCAACTCCCTCAGATTTTGATTGATAATCAACACCTAGTTCACTATAGTTATCCCTAAAGTCATCTTTAAAACATTCAACAACGATCAGATGTCATACCTAAGACAATCCTCAGATTATCAGGCCAAAGATAACATGTCACCTCCCAGAACAGATGTGAAGCACTGAAGCTCTATAAAACAATAAGATTAATTCATCACTAAAAGAGCGCCCTACTCCAAATGCATGATCTCCCGGGTTCAGTTGGCCCTAAATGTCTTAGGGTATAAGTAATCATATAAGGTCCTCTGAAACTCTTCCCAGTCCATATCTTAATGACATCCCACCTATGAGATAACATACCATCATATCTGTGAGGAATCATGTATCTTGTATATTGTGAGCTTTACCCCCCCCCCCCTCTCCGGAGGCGTCTACAGTTGCTCAAAGATAGAAAGCATGGCATCCAACCATTACTCTACAACCAGTGGTCCTCCATCCCAAGAAAAATTAGGAGTATTCTGTTTTTATAACACTCTCATCAACTATAAGGACATGGCCTTAAAGATTACATAATATTGATTTAAATAGATAATTTACATTGAGGATCTTTTCAGGTTTAGAGTTTTAGAGAATTAGACCATCACTATTACATTACAACTTGAATATTACATGTAGACACTACTACTCAGTATAAATTTTTTTCATAAAATAAAAACACTTAAAAAGAAACATGTCTAGTTCTATGTTTTAGATAGCATGACTATTCCTTGATCCCATATTTGACCCAATACATATTTAAGTCATGTGGAAAACATTTCAAAAACATGGGGTGAGCATAAAAAAGATCAGTAAGGGTTATAAAATAAAGAAGGAAAACATTAGCCCATATATATATACAAATAAATGAACCCATACCTTTCAATAATAACATACCTTATGAAATCATGAGGTTTATGAATAACATACACAATCATAAATCATAATGGTTACTTATGGAATCCATATAAAACATACATTGTAGCTATCACAGCTACATAGGGAGTCACAGTTGAAATACCCATCACATTATATTCGTAAAATCTCTTAGGAGAAACATCACGTTTACCTCCGTCACGTTACCCAATGCATTGGACAGCTATCCCGGGCTCACCTGCCCTAGGTTTATCACGGAACCACCCGTATACATAAAAAATGGCCAATAACCATAACATAATCATAACACATAACACAAGTACAACAGAAAGATAATATTTCCACATTGAACTATATCAAATCAAGATATTTAAGTATACGATGCTTTATCAAATCATTTTGAAAAACCATTTAAAAATATATTTTTGAATCAAAGTGTCCCATACCACATTAAAGCTTTTAAAGAAATTATTGTTTGAAAACATTAATGTCCATATAAATAAATCCTATAACCCATTTTTAAATCATGGACATTGATGATAAATATTTATAAGAATAAATCTTTAAAACATTTAAAATGATATTTTAGTTAAATAGTTATTTAACAAAAAGAGAGACACTTGAATACAAATAATTGAAGAATAACATTTAATCAGAACATTATAATATCATGAGAATAAATTGATTCATGATATAATATGTCAAAGTATAGTATATACTCCATATTAGAGTGAATTGGTGCATAACAACAATGAAGTCTCAATGGAAAAGTAAATTGAGATGAAATCCCTTATAAAGATGGTATCCTTAAATTAAGGATAAATCAATCAAATAATTATGTGTGACAAATATAAATACACCCAATATAAGTGGATATTAATTGTAAAACAATAAGAGGTATTCACACATATTCATTGGATGACATATTCAATAAGTACAAGTTGAACCCAAAGAAATCGAAATTTGGTTAAGAAGTTCCCTGGTAAAAATTCAATAGTCTAACGACATCACATTATAATATAGAAAATGAGTTGATGAGACAAAAGGGTATCTCGTCACTTAGAAATAAATTATACATCCATATGGATATCTAAGAACATATCCCAACATAATAACATGTAAATTAAAATACCTAATAAAATATTTCTTTTAAAAAGAGGAGGGTGACAGGTTCCCTTACCGACTTGGGTAACTTTCGAAACATACACCGCATGAAATAAAGACTATACAACATTGATGTAAATACTCATAAAATAAATTATATTACAAAAAGAGTATAATAATGGGTAGTAAATTCACCACTCAAAGGAAATTGTGGCAAATGTAGCATAAATCCCACAGGAATAAAAGAGAGATGAAAAATCTCTTACGAAAACTCGGCAGCCTAACAACGCCACTTAAAATTTCAAAAAATGGATTTATGAGATAAAATATTGTATCTAATAATATGAACATAAAAATTACAGTATGATTAATATAATAGAACATCCCCAAACATAATAATGATGGGCTTAAAAGAAATTACATAAAAGAGAGTACTTAAAAAGAAAGAGAGAGGTAGGATCCCTTACCTCGCGTCCGACCTGACTCGATCGTTCTTTAATCTCATGAATAATAAACTAAAGTTAATTTCTACTTTCTTAATAACCTTTTTCAAGTTTATTATTCCATTTATATAACTTATTAACATTTTATAAACATTATGTAATCATTTAAGTTAATAACGTTAATTTTGTCGATATTTGGTACTTGAGTCAAAAATGAACACCTTATATTTACAAGTTGTCGATGTGGTCAAAGGTTCATTATATCCAGAATTATATTCATGAATTGGATATCATATATATCTTATATATCCAGTATATACATGTTTTTATAGTAGTACATAACATTTATAGGTAAGAAATGAAATGCATCGTTCATGGAGACGGTAAGCTGTACGTATTCATGAACGATACTTTCATTTCTATATTTTATTTTAATGGAAATAAAACATAATTATACAAAGTTTTGTTATAATTACAGTATAATATCACATATAATATCACTAACTCCATCCTTTATACATCCCACATTAGGCATTAATTAATCAAATCACTTTTAGGGGCGGTAGTCCGCACTTCCTCAAATTAGATTATCGTATTTTCCCACTCTGGAAAAAATAAAGAAATAATATAAATGGGAATTATAGAAGCATAAGGAAATCATAAACATAATATATATCATATATAAATATAGTTCCATCATAATGGACACCATGATAGGTGGTATGATGTAATTGAAAAATCATCATTTTGTGAGTCGTTAGTTTTCCATCCATAGAAACAGTATGTTCTTCATTCATTAGATGGAGGTGTGTGTAAGTGTAGTTCTAATACATCTTATAACAACATACTAGTATATTTAGGATACTGGTTTTGTTACAAAATAAAGAAATAAAAAGAGTTTAGGGTTGGAGACGTAAAATAAAAGAAAACAATTTAAGAGAAATTGCTACCATTAATTTGGGTAACTCCCATTGGTTTGAACCAAAAGACTTCTTAAAGTGCCTTTTGCCTAAGTTAAGGATTCTAATATGAGGAGAGGGATGTTGAGAGCTTAATTGGGTAGAGGTTGGACGATCCTAATGTCTTGAGAGGTGTGAGTAATTGGTTATAAGTGGTCTCTTTTTCATAAGGGGGAGGAGGGGCTCTTTAGGAAAGTGTCAAAGTATTATTTTATAATATAATGATATTTGGTTTATAATGGTCAAAAAATCATTATAGTCAACGATAAGATGATTCATGGTCTAAATAAAAACATTCAATTAGAATTGTACATGTTTTGGATAATATTGATAGTATTATAATCTTATTTATTAAAATCATTTATTAATGAGGTAAAACCTGCGTCATTATTATGTCATAAATAATTTAATTTATTTGTCGTCTAAAAATTATAGAAAAAATACCATAATGTAGTAAATATTTTTATCCTTCAAATGAATATTTATAGTAAATAATATTCCTTTTATAACACCATATAAAAATTAATTACTATAAGATTTTTGTTTATGTCTATTTTGCCTTTACATTAAAATAATTAGTCTAAATTGCCATTATCACTACCAAGTGGCTCAAAGGGGTCCCAAAATCGACCCAAAGATGCTCATTGTCGTTAATGACTCATCCAATAAGGTTTGGACAAGTTTTAAGGTAATTTTGAATTATTATTATATTCTTTTAACCTTGAATTGCCTTATTTACCTTTAACCGCGGTAAATAAAAGTCAAAAGTTACTATTCACCAAAAATTATTTTCATCATAATGAACCACATTTTACTTTTTTATAACAACCATGTATGTAGTATTTTTGAAATTCAATTCACAAAAGTGGTAAAATTTTATTTAAATGAAAAAGTCAGTTTTTTTAACTACCACTAAGTGGTGTCACTATTAATCAAAAATTGATGTTTTTCAGAAAAATACCAAAAATTCAGCCTAAGAATTATTTGATATTCCGAATTAGAAATTTATTTCTATTTTACCAAATTCATAACATATAAGTGGTAGTAATTAATTTAAAAATTAATTCCCGTTGTTAAAACAAATAGAGTGTTTTTAAGAAACAATAACTATCAAAAGATCGACACTTGATTAAGTCCAATTTTGAAGTGAAATTAATTATAATGACCATCATTGGATTAAATGGTAAAAATATATTTAAATTTATCTTAAAAACCAATTTAAAGGATAATCTAACCATATAAATAAATTAGATTAAAAGGCACTTTTGAATTAAAATACAATAGTTTTCACTATTCATTAAAATGAACTTTATCAGAAAAATGCCAAAATATTACCCAAAGTAAATTTTGATGTCCCAATCCTAAAGAAGTATTTTATTTGGTCAATTAGAATGTATTAAAGTGACCAAAACTATATTTAAAGAGGTTTCTCCATTAAAAGGCGGTAAATTGACCTTTTAATGTAAATTACGCTTAAAATTAGATTTATTCACATTTATGCCTCTAACATTTATTGTATAAATGTAAATACATTTGGAAAACATGTATAACCGTATTGTAGTTAGTTTTTTCATTCCCACCAATAAAATGGCTAGGAGTTAAGTTCTATATAAAATAATATTATTATTTTATTAGTGTGCAATGTATGATTTCAAAGAAACCTATTGTTGCTTATCGGGTATGCTATCATACATAGCAACCCATTTAAAGTAAAATTAATATTTAATTCACAAATATTAATAAATATGAAAAGTGTCTTATTCCTTATTTATCTTTCATGTTTCATCCTTCCCCCCTTTTGGTAATTGCGTCCTCGCAATTTTAAAATTGGGCTCAGAAACAACATTGAATGTCCCACATCAGAAAAAAGTCAATAAAACTATCACTTTAAAATAAAGAAAGATATATATAAAGGTTACTCGAGACAACCCATACTGGGATTCCATGTAAGAAAACATGGATATGAAACAAGAACTAACTATCATAGATTAATAGAGAGTGATAGAGAAATTGATCATAGAAAGTTAACCGCCACAATACCATGAATTATTGGTTGTGTAAAAGTATGATGATAAAAGAGAGGTTATAAAAAAATTTCTTCAAGATCATTTTCATAGAGTTTTATAATTTTATTAATAACTAGACTACGATTGTAAGGAAATATACTTAATTGTCATGTATAGTTTCATCCTTTAATAAAATTATACCACAAAGTAATCTTTTCTCCAGTAGATGAATATTCAAGACGACTTGTTCACATTAAAAGCGCTATAGTAAATGTCTAGTGAATTAAATTATCCACAAAAGAAGAACTATAAATTTCCCTTGTCTATAGACATTAACAAAAACCAAAATTGTTAGTACAAGATCAGATAATCACCAAAAGGATAATCCTTTATAAAAAGAAAAATTACTCTTAATCTCCAAAATTCAACAAAAAGAACCCAAGGTTCAAGAAACACCATTAAATAAACTACTATCCATAAAATTATCCAATGTAATCCAAACTAAGATTGAAACCCAAATATCTGAATCATTTAATCACATAGACTTCCAAGGTAAATCTTAACATTTATCTCCATATAACATTAGTTACTCTAAAAGTATCATACTGAAAAGTAATTAACTTAATCACATATCCTCCCTGATAGGTTAATAATTTCCATAGATAACCCAAAATCAACTTATTCATAATTCATAAGATCATCTAACTAAAAATAATTATTTATACTAACTAGGGACTTCACATAGTCCAGTGGTAGGCAATAAATACCAGTCGCACTATGGTTGAGGGTTCGATTCCCGCAGCTTCGTCCGACACGATGGGTTGCCACACGATTTGCGTGTTGTACCTTTTCAAAAACTAAATAATTTTATAAAATTCCCAAAAAAAGATATAAATTCATCAAAAATATCCATAACATATTTTAACCACAAAGGTTATCTAATAACTTTCGTTTTGAATCCCAAAACGTATTAACCGGTAATTTCCTCAAATTCAAGGATCATATAAACCAAAATGATTATTTATAACTACATCCACAAAAGAAAATATAATTATTCCTTGAATAAAATTTTTATATATCAAACATCAGGGTTACAAATACTATAACAAGTCTTCTAATGTAATCCCATCATCAAAAATCCTTAATACTTTTAATTATTTCACCATCCTAAAATATACCATAACTCTTGAATACCATATATGTTGACTTCTTACTCATTGAACATTCTTCATGATCCATTAACCATTAACCATTCCATTTAAATTTATTTTGAAATAAATCTTCCCTACAAACAAAATCATGAATCATATCCTCAGACCCAATCATGTCAAAACATATGTTAAGAAATAATCCATACCTTTCATTGGTCATTGTTAGTTTCTTCATCCTCAATCGGAATGGCATTAGTTATTGGTAAACAAATATTTGTATGATCCTGGTGATCCCATTCCTGAATCTTCTTCGTAGGACATCTGTTTGTATAATGAACATGCATACCACATTTAAAACATTCAATTGATCCCTTAGAAATAACTTCTTTCCCTTTCCTATAGTCAACTAGATTCTTCCTTTTTCCATGGTAGGTTGTTGCTTTATGACCTTAATTTCCACATCTATATCATCTTCTATTCCCTTTGAAGCATTTTCCTAGGTTATTCTTTCCACATCCTTGACACAAAGGTTTTTGAACATACTTACCTTTATGATTATTACCAGAACTACCGTAGGGATTTGTTTCTCGCATATACGACACCTTATAAAAATAACCAAGGTTAAGGTTTTCAATCTTGACTCTAGATAGTTGGTTGATAATAACCACATAAGTTCTCATTGTAGCTCCCATTTCATTCAATTTCTCATTTAGAAAATCGTCATAGTTTTCTTCACATCCATTGTTACTTTGATGCCTACTAGATCCATCCATTGAATAAAACCAAAAATGTAAGTGTGAGTATATCTGTAAAATCATCATATAATATCTTATGAGTAAGGTAAACACTAAGATATACTTATGAAAGTAATCATAAACTCATTCAAATTATCTAAAAAAACTATGACTCTTTCTGAAATTCTAATGGTTACGGTAATGTCACTTATGCTTAAAGAATTTCCTAACCTCTAAAGTTATCTAAACTGATCTCTGATACCAACTATAAGGACCCGGCCTTAAACATTACATAATATTGAATTAAATGGATAATTCACATTTAGGATCTTTTCAGGTTTAGTGTTTTAAAGAATTAGGCCATAACTATTACATTACAACTTGAATATTACATGTAGACACTACTACCCAGTTTCCATTTTTTCATAAAATAAAAACACTTAAAAAGAAACATGTCTAGTTCCATGTTTTAGATAGCATGACTATTCCTTTATCCCAAATTTTACCCAATTACTCTTTAAGTCATGTGGAAAACATTTCAAAAACTTGGGGTGAGCATAAAAAGCTCAGTAAGGGTTATAAAATTCGGAATGAAAACATTATCCCATCAATATATACAAATCAATGAAACCATACTTTTCAATCATAACATACCTTATCAAATCATGAGGTTTATGAATAATATACACAATCATAAATCATTAAGGTTACTTATGGAATCCATATCAAACATACATTTTAGCTATCACATCTACATAGGGGGTCATAGTTGGAATACCCATCATAGTATATTCCCTAAATCTCTTAGGAGAAACATCATGTTTACCTCCATCATGTTACCCAATCCATTGGAGAGCTATATCGGGCTCACCCGCCCTAGGTTTATCACAAGACCACCCGTATACGTAAAAAATTCCCAATAACCATAACATAATCATAATACATAACAAAAGTATAATGGAAAGATAAAATTTCCACATTCCACTATATCAAATCAAGATATTGAAGTAAACAATGCTTTATCAAACCATTTTCAAAAACCATTTCAAAATAGATTTTTGAATCAAAGTCTCACATACCACATTGAATCTTTTAAAGAAATTATCATTTGAAAACATTAATGTCCATATAAATAAATCCGAAAACCCATTTTGAAATCATGGACATTAATGATAAATATTTAGAAGAATAAATCTTTAAAACCGGTAAAACGATAATATAGTTAAAGTGTTTTTTAACAAAAAGAGATACACGTGAATACAAATAATTGAGGAATAACATTTAATAATAACTTTATAATATAATGCGAATAAAGGTATTCATGATATAATATGTCAAAGTATAGTATATACACCATATTAGAGTGAATTGGTGTATAACAACAATGAAGTCTCAATGGAAATGTAAATTGAGATGAAATCCCTTATAAAGATGGTATCCTTAAATTAAGGATAAATCAATCAAATAATTATTTGTGACAAATATAAATACACCCAATATAAGTGAATATTAATTGTAAAACAATCACAGGTCATTCACACATATTCATTGGATGACATATTCAATAAGTACAAGTTGAACCCAAAGAAATCGAAATTGGGTTAAGAAGTTCCCTTGTAAAAATTCGACAGTCTAACAGTGTCACCTTAAAATTTAGAAAACGAGTTGATGAGACAAAAAGGGTATATCATCACTTGGAAATAAATTTTACATCCATATGGATATATAATAACATATCCCAACATAATAAGATGTAAATTAAAACACCTTACAAAAGAATTATTTTAAAAATAGGAGGGTGACAGGTTCCCTTACCGACTTGCGTAACTATCGAAACGTACACCGCATGAAAGAAGGACTATACAACATTGATGTAAATACTCATAAAATAAATTATATTACAAAAATATTAGAATAATGTGCAGTACATACACCACTCAAAGGAAATGGTGGAAAATGTAGCATAAATCCCACGGGAATAAAAGAGATGAAAAATCCCTTACGAAAACTCGGCATCCTAACAGCGCCACTTAAAACATCCAAAAATGGATTTATGAGATCAAATATGGTATCTAATAATATGAACATAGAAATTACAGTATGATTAATATAATATAACATCCCAAAACATAATACATATGAGCTTAAAATAAATGACATAAAAGAGAGTACTTAAAAAGAAAGAGAGAGGTAGGATCCCTTACCTCGCGTCTGACCTGACTCGACCATTCTTTAATATCCTGAATAATAAACTAAAGTTAATTTATACTTGCTTAAGAATCTTTTTCATGTTTATTGTTCATTATATATAACTTATTACCATGTTATAAACATTATTTAATCATTTAAGTTAATAACGTTAATTTTGTCGATAGTTGGTACTTGAGTCAAAAATGAACACCTTATATTTACAAGTTGTCGATGTGGTCAAAGGTTCATTATATCAAGAATGATATTCATGATTTGGATATCATATATATCGTATATATCCAGTATATACATGTTTTTATAATAGTACATAACATTTAGAGGTATGAAATGAAATCCACCGTTCATGGAGATGGTAAGCCTTACGTACGCATGAACAATACATTCATTTCTATTTCTTATTTGAATGGAAATAAAACATAATTATACAAAGTTATGTTATAATTCCAGTATAATATCACATATAATATCACTAACTCCATTCTTTATACATCCCACATAAGGCATTAACGAATCAAATCACTTTGAGGGGGCGGTAGTCCGCACTTCCTCAAATGAGATTATCGTATTTACCCACTATGGAAACCATAAAGAAATGATATAAATGGGAAGTACAGAAGAATAAAGAAATCATAAACATAATATATATCATATATAAATACATTTCCATCATAATTTCCACCATTAGAGGTGGTAAGATGTAATTGATCAATCATCGTTTCGCGAGGCATTAGTTTTCCATCCACAGAAACATTATGTTCTTCATCCATTAAATGGAGGTGTGAGTAATTTTAGTTCTGATTATTCTTTTAAAAACATCCTAGTATATTGAGGATACTGGTTTCGTTACAAAATAAAGAAATAAAAAGATTTTAGGGGTTGGAGAAGTAAAATAAAAGAAAACAATTTAAGAGAAATTGCTACCTTTAATTTGCGTAACTCCCATTGGTTTTAACCAAAGGACTTATTGAAGTTCCATTTGAAGAAGGTAAGGCTTCTATGATGAAGATAGGGATGTCGAGAGCTTAATTGGGCATATTTTGGACGATCCAAATGGCTTGAGAGGTGTGAAGAATTTGTTATAAGTTGTCTCTTTTTATAAGGGGGAGGAGGGGATCTTTAGGAAAGTGTGAAAGTATTATTTTATAATATAATTATATTTAGTTTATAATGGTCCACAAATCATTATAGTCGATGATAAGATGAGTCATGGTCAAAATAAAATCATCCAATCATAATTGGACATGTTTGGGATAATATTGTAAGCATTATAATCTTATTTATTTAAATCATTTATTAATGAGGTAAAACCTGCGTCATTATTATGTCATAAATAATTTAATTTATTTTTTTTCTAAAAATTATAAAAAAACTACCCTGATGTAGGAAAGCTTTTTATATTTCAAATGAATATTTATAGTATAATATATTTCTTATATAACACCATATAAAAATTAATTACTAAAAGATTTTTGTTTATGTCTATTTTGCGTTTACATTAATATAATTAGTCTAAATTGTCATTATCAATACAAAGTGGCTCAAATGGGTCCCAAAATAGACCAAAAGATGCCCATTGTCGTTAATGACTCAAAAAATAAGGTTTGGACAAGTGTTAATGTAATTTTGAATTATTATAATATTCTTTTCACCTTGAATTACCTTATTTACCTTTAACCGCGGTAAATAAAAGTCAAAAGTTACTATTCACCAAAATTATTTTCATCTTAATGAACCACATTTTGCTTTTTTATAAAAACCATGTATGTCGGATTTTTAAAATTCAATTCACAGAAGTGGTAAAATTTCATTTCAATGAAAAAGTCAGTTTTTTTATCTACCACTAAGTGGTGTCACTATTCATCATACATTGAAGTTTTTCAGAAAAATACCAAAAATTCAGCATAAAAATTATTTGATATTCCAAATTCAAAATTGATGACTATTTTTCCAAATTCAAACCATAGAAGTGGAAGTAATTAATTTAAAAATTAATTCCCGTTGTTAAAACAAATAGCGTGTTTTTAAAAAACAATAACTATCAAAAGATTGACACTTGATTAAGTCCAATTATGAAGTAAAATTAATTCTAATGACCAACATTAGATTAAATGGTAAAAATATATTTCACTTTAACATTAAAACCAATTAAAATGATAATCTAACCATATAAATAAATTAGATTAAAAGGAACTTTTGAATTAAAATACAATTGTTTTCACAATTCATTGAAAAATGAACTTTATCAGAAAAATACCAAAAAAATTACCCAAAGGAAATTTTGATGTCCCCATTCTAAAGAAGGATTTTATTTGGTCAATTAGAATTTATTAAAGTGACCAAAACTATATTTAATGAGGTTTCACCATTAAAAGGTGGTACATCGACCTTTTAATGTAAATTACGCTTAAAATTAGATTTATTCACATTTATGCCCCTAACATTTATTGTATAAATGTAAATACATTTGAAAAACAAGTATAATTTTAACACCCCGAGATTTTATGAGAAATATTCTTTTTAATTTCATTAATTTCTTGTGTTGTAAGATACACCAAAAGGAGCTTGCATAACACGCATCCCGGACTTGGCTTGCATTACACGCAATCGCAACCTTCCACGATAGCGTGTGTTGTATGCAATATCATGTTTCACTAAACAATGATATATGGTTATAATATTATTATTAACTAGCCGTTATGAATAGTATTAACTAAATTTTTAATTTTATAACATTATTATTTCATCTTACACATTTTCTAGAACATGGTATGTGAACAAAATAACTTTTTCGGGTAAAATAAGTATTTTTCAAAAAATGCAGTTTTGCCGCCTTTTAATGGTGCACCCACATTAAATCTAGTTTTTTACATGTTTATAAGTTCAATTTGAAAAAATAAAATTCTTTTTTGGAATCAGGATATAAAAATTTACTTTGGATAAATTTTTCATATTATTCTGATAACTTTCATATTTTAATGAATAGTAAAAACACGCTATATTTTAATTAAAAACAACTTTTTTCATCGTAATAATTTATATGATTAAATTATAATATTAAATGTTTTTAATGTATAAATATAATATATTTTTACCATTTAATATAATGTATGTCATTATCATTTATTTTACATTGAATTCGTAGGTTAAATCAATTCAATATTTTGCAATGTTTGAAACAAAAACCCGTTTTCATTCGACAACTGGATTAATTTAAATTTAATTTCTGCGACTTCTGTGTATTGAATTTTAAAAAATGGATTCCATATTTAGATTCAGTGGGTCCAAATTATGTTTACATGTTACTTTTATTTTTCATGATATTGTGAATAGTAACTACGGTAATTTTTTATTTACTATAGTTAAAGGTAAATCGGGCAATTAAGGGTAAAAATAAGATTATAAAATTATCCTAACACATGGAAAAATCATATTGGATGACTAAACTTCGACCCATATAACCTAAGGGTCGGATTATATTCATTTAGTGGACTTTTTTCCATGAAAATAATTTAATTATTATTAAATCCAAAGAAAGTGACAACATGTCATTTTCTTAAATCTTATAAGTATATTAATTTTAATTTGGTGATAAACATCATGAAACTTCAAACATGAATAGTCTCCAGAAATCTAATAAAATTATCTACGCCTTATGAATTTATTTATAATTTTTAGGGATTAAATAATTATCATTAATTGTGCCACAATAGTGATGCAGAAATTGTTTATCCAGTAAAAAATCAAGAATATAGTATTTATTAAACTAATAGTGACCATAAAAGGCACAAAACCCTGAGAAAAACTTATTGGCCATGTATATGTAAACCCTAATCATCAAATGGTCTAATATTGGACCATTTGGAAAGCGATTATGAAACTTATATTATTTTATTTTAAATGATGCCAAAGTTGTCAACTTTATAAATTAAAAAATATAACAATTTAAATATTGTAATTTTAAGATGATAAATTAGAGTAAAAGTATTATTGTGAAAGGTATTATATTTATCTACATCATAAGATTTAATTTTTAATTTTTATGCAACAAATAAGTATATTAAATAATTATACAAAAATGTTGTAGTAATTATTTTATTAATAGATATACGAAATAAATGGTTTTAAAAATATTAAAATAAATATTATATGAACTATTTAATGTTGTAAATTAATTTTATAGACAAATTTTTAATTTTATTAATCTATTAAATTTTTTATTTTGAATATATCTTCTTTGTAGATTTTATTTAAATTCAAATAAATTAACAGTGTCAAAATTTACACTATTGTTATTTTATAAAAATAACTTATTATTAAATTGTTTAAAAATCAAAAAAAATATTTAAAAATTATAAATTGAAATTTATATAGTCTCCAATGTCATACTTTATCCATGTATGGAAAATTAATAACACATAAGTTATTATTTATAACCATTTATAATTTATAATTTTATTACCACAAATAAACTTAAATAGATTAAATAAGTATAAATCAAACTGATAAGGTTTACAATAAGATCAAATCATGTCTAAATTTTATTGGTTGATGAGATTACCACCCTATACCATCTAATCTTTGAATTGAGTCATTTTTGGAGGTTTTTATGTGGGGTTTAAATTTATATTAAACTAATATTTTTGAGGATTCCAAAGGTGCCCCTCTCCTCCCTTATAAAAGGGCACCTCCTCCCTCTCCTCCTCACACAACTTTGAGCCTTCAATCTCGTCCAACCCCTGCCTAATTATCCTATAAACTTCCCTAGAAACATCCTAGAGGTCTTGGTCTTCATTAAAGAAAAAATTTAGATCCCAAAGAGGAGGTCTCAAAGAGGCGCTTCAAAGAAGAGGTAATGTCCGTTACCGATTCTTTCAACTTTATTTCTTCTTCCACATCTTCTTATTTAGTTGTTTCATTATCAAGTAATAACATCAGTATAACTCATATACTGATATGTTATTATATGTATGAAACAACCCTATTTCACCATCTATCCATCCTACAGAAAATGAAATCACCGCACATTCGTACGTACAGAATACCGTCTCCACGCCGTGGTGTAATCTGTTTTTCCACCAACACCTTACATGGATGGGTATAATGGTGTAATGAATAAATATATATATTTATTATAACTTCATACTGATTATGATATATTATACCATCCACTCCAATTCTATTCAATAATTATGAGAATAATATCATCGCTCGTGCGTACGTACGGACTACCGTCTCCACGACGCGTTGAGATTCAATCTCCATGTTAACCATACATGAATGATCATAGTGTTTATATAATGAATAATAATGAAATATATGAAATAATAATTCGACGGGATTTATGTATATATATATGTATTCCATCTATTTAGTTTCATTCTATTCAATAAGGAAACGAAAACAGTGTTCATGCGTACGTACGGCCTACCGTCTCCATGAACGGTGTATTTCATTCATTTTGTCGATCTATAATATATATGTATATGACGAATATATATTATATATAAATAATTTTTTACATTATGGAATTATGTAAATCAGGATATAAGTAATAATATCAAGAATGACAAGTCGAAACACATACGATAAATGAAATGATTTTACCCAAAACGCGGCTTTAACATGGAATTCACAAAAGAATGGGTAATTCAAAGTCATAAGTGAAACATATATGATATCATAACAATGAATATGATTATTTAATAAGTCAATGACATTATTTAAATCATTATACAGGAGGTTCAGATCCATACAAATCATATCGTACCTGAGGAAAGGGATAATTTTGCAAATCTTATTTTTATCCAAGATTGATTATTCGTAAGTATTTACGGGGGTTATTTCTATCATCCATGTCCATGTTTTATAAAAGTGTTTTCATGTATTTTTAAAGTCATTTTTACCCATTTTTTAATTTTACTACATAGTATGTAAGGAATCATTCTGTTTTTTACGTTACGAGGTACTTTTTTTGACTTTTCCAGCAAAAGTACGAGAAGAATGTTTTTTTAACTTATACGGTACGAACGTATTTTTACGGTTTTATAAAGCCTTATTTTCATGAAGCTTCCTCCAAAATATTTCATGAATATTTTCAACAAAATCCTTTTCTTTTAAAATTGCATGACATTTTGTGAAAAGAGAATCATTTTGAAGAAGAAATGATATTTTCCTCAAGAATTCATTTCAAGTGTTTTATCAAAACCATTTTTCATCTAAGATGACATTATTTCATATTAGTATGTTTCAAGTATCATGTCTCTATGATTTACATGGTTTCACTTTTCTTATTATGAAATGATATCCATTTCTTTTATATGTATTATGTGATGATGGGATGATGTTTATGAAACCCATTTTATTTATTGGGTTATTATGAATTTCGTATGTTTATTTTGTGGCACAAGTAAGAATGATTTCATTATGAGATGGGTGGGACCTATATCTCCCTCAAATGAATTGGGTAAATATTTATATATCATGAGATAGACATGGCTGGAACGGTATGTTAATCTGATTCAGTGTTACAGGACTAAAACGAGGACTGAACTCGATTCAGAGAGGGACTTTGTCCACTAAGATGGTATTCGCAGCAATGCCTTCGATACAATGGAAATCATTACATGTGCTTAATGGATTCCAAAATTACATGTTTTATTCCCATTCTATGTTATCATGATTTATGTTTTATTATGATCTATTCCTTATGTACTTCCATGTTTTATGTCGTTGCTCAAGATTTTGATGTTTAAACATTATGTCTATGTTTTTAAGTTCAAATGTATGTGGTATGTTTTATTTTATCCATGAATACCCATAATGAGTATTTGATCTCACCCTTTTTATATTTTATTTTCCCCCAGGATTAAAAGAAATGTTTTAGGTAAGGAAACAAAAAGGGGAAGATCGTTATGGGAGTTGTTGAAGATCTTTCACCAAGATTAGAAGATTACGTTCCGAGTTTCCAAAGACACTAAACTATTACGGTCCTTGAGTTTTGGTTTTTTTATGTATTAAGTATTACGCAAAAGTAATGTATTTTACATGTACGTCAAGCTTTGGGTCACTACAGTTGGTATCAGAGGAATGTTTTAGTCAACCTTTGGAAACTAGGATGCGAAAACGTTAGTGAGATCCCTAGATATATTTCTAAGGTATGTCTAGGGATGTCCCTAAGGATAAGTATACATATAAAATATATTCCTAGAACAATGGTAATGATCTTAGAATTTAACCTAAGATGTTAGATATTGAAGGTACTCCCCCTTTACTATGTTGTTTTCCCTAGCTTGAATTTTTCCTCTCACACTATTCTTTTCAGGTTTTAGAAAATGGCTGGAAACAAGAAATTCACGATAATTGAGTATTTGACGGACAATGGAAGGATATTCTTCATGAGAAAACAAATGAAACGGGATTTGGAAGTCCAAACATCATTATTATGCCTAATCAGCAATCTCATAATATGATCAATAATCTCAACTTTGGTATGTTGCCCGACTCAGATAATAAGGAAAAGATGGAGTTTCATGATGATCATAGAGGAAAGAAAGTTCAATTTCTCTCATGTAAATCATGTGGGAAGAGGCATCAGGGATATTGTTTCAGAGGAACTGGAAGATGATTTGGGTGTGGAAAAGAAGGACACAAAGCCAGTAAGTGCAAAGGAAAAGGTTCAGTTAACATCATGGACAAGGAGAATGGTATTGCTACGACATCAACAATGATTAGATGTTTTAAATGTGGAATGTATGGGCATTATGCAAACCAATTCCCTAAGGGAAAATCTCATGAAGAGAATCAGCATGGTCATATGAGTAGTTTTTATGTGGATGATGATGAAGAGACTACAAATGAAATATGATATGAAAGAAATGATGAAGCTCATTCAGTGGTTTAAGAAGTTAGTGGAATGATTGTATGTTTATAAAGAATAATGTATGGTACTATGGAATAAAGAATCATCTAAGGATTGTTACACTTTTTTTCCTAAAGTATTTGAATGTATATGTTGAATGCTATCGGTAACCATGAAAGGTTATTCAGATATTTTTGGAAAGTAGATGATATGCACATAAAGAAGGGATAAGAACATGATGAGATATTTTATTGTATTCATGATCTCATTACTGATATAAGGACTAAGTGATATTATGGTTTGAGTGTATTGATTTTTTGGGATTTTGGTAAGTGTAAAGAGTTACCTTTTGACAGTATTCATGTTTTCACTAAGGTAATATGGTAATTTATGTTTCAAGAGAATATATGACTAAGTTATTCGTGTGTTTGGAATGAAACCAAAAAGATATATCTTCTGATATATGTGAGATAAATGCGTGTATTCACATTCTTGGTAGATAACCTTTCTAGTAATTGTTTTCTTTATACTATAAGCTTCGACCGAAGTATTTTAGATAAGCCTAAAGATTGGAATGGACTATGTTGGACATAAGTTACTATTTCTTAAGGATAGAACTTTTTTCGATATTAATGATGGGATGTTATAGTAATGTAGTTTTAGAAAAAGGACAACCTGCATGATGGGCGACAGCCCATCGCGTCGGAAAAGGCTGTGGGAATCAAACCCACAACCGAAGTGTGATAGGCCAATATCGCATACCAATGGCCTATAATATGTCCTTGGTAAATATAAACTAGTTTTATTTTATTAAGTGGTATGATAGATGAAGTATATGTCCATTTTTGTAACGATATACGATAGATGGACTTATGTATATAACTATTGCTAACCTTTTGATTAAGACGGATGGAATGACCCATCATTATTTCACATGATCTGCTAACACTTCAGGAATGACAAATTCAACTTCATTTCTTTAAGAGATGAAGTGGAAATTGTTTAAGGCACGAACAACAGTGAGATTATATAGAAATAAAGTAGGCATTTCTTCTAATTCAAAATTTTCAACTTTAGGAAAATGATATTGAAAATCAAAAATGTTTTCCTAGTGCTCTTATATCTAATGAATCAAATGGTACCTTAGATCATCACAATTGTATGGCCTTGTGATTGATAGATTTTTCATAGCCATGTTCTCTACCACTCTCCATCAGAACATGATGGTTATATTTTTCTTCCATATCCATAATTTCACCTATGTTCTCCTATGTGGAAACCGAGTGATTAGTTAATTTGGGAAACTGTTACGTTTCATACTTTAGTTTTAAAGCCGTGTTTTGGTATTCCTTTTTACGATGTGGGTTTCTATTAAAGAAACTTTCGAGTAGTAAACCATTTATAACCCCGACGAATTTCGAGGGGGAAATTCATTTTAAGGGGGGTAGAATGTAACACCCTAAGATTTTATGAAAAATATTCTTTTTAATTTCATTAATGTCCTGTGTTGTATGATACACCAAAAAGATCTTGCACAACACCCTTCCCTAACTTGTATTGCATTACACGCAATCTCGACCTTCCAACATAACGTGTGTTGTACGCAATATCAGGTTTCACTAAACAATGATATATGGTTATAATATTATTATGAACTAGCCATTATAAATAGTATTAACTAAAATTTTAATTTTATAACATTATTATTTCATCTTACACATTTTCTAGAACATGGTATGTGAACAAAATAAATTTTTCGAGTAACATAAGTATTTTTCAAAAAATGCAGTTTTGCCGCCTTTTAATGGTGCACCCACATTAAATCAAGTTTTTGACATGTTTATAAGTTCAATTTGACAAAATAAAATTCTATTTTGGAATCAGGATATAAAAATTTACTTTGGACAAATTTTTCATATTATTCTGATAACTTTCATATTTTAATGAATAGTAAAAACACGCTATTTTTTAATTAAAAACAACTTTTTTCATCGTAATAATTTATATGGTTAAATTATAATATTTAATGGTTTTAAAGTATAAATAGAATATATTTTTACCATTTAATATAATCTATGTCATTATCATTTATTTTACATTGAATTCGTAGGTTAAATCAATTCAATCTTTTGTAATGTTTTAAACAAAAACCTGTTTTCATTCGACAACGGGATTAATTTAAATTTAATTTTTGCAACTTCTGTGTATTGAATTTTAAAAAATGGATTCCATATTTGGATTCATTGGGTCCAAATTATGTTAATATGTTACTTTTTTTTGATATTGTGAATAGTAATTATGGTAATTTTTTATTTACTATAGTTAAAGGTAAATCGGGTAATTAAGGGTAAGATTAAGATTATAAAATTACCATAACACATGGAAAAATCCTATTGTATGACTAAAATTCGTCTCATAACACCTGATGGTTGTATTAGATTCATTTAATGGACTTTATTCCATGAAAATAATTTAATTATTATTAAATCCAATGAAAGTGACAACATGTCATTTTCTTAAATCTTATAAGTATATTAATTTTAATTTAGTGATAAACATCATGAAACTTCAAACATGAATAGTCTCCAGAAATATAATAAAATTTTCTACGTAATTTGAATTTATTTATATTTTTTATGGATTAAATAATTATCATTAATTGTGACACAATAGTGATGCAGAAATTGTTTTTCTTGTGAAAAATGAAGAATATAGTTTTTATTAAAGTAATAGTGACCATAAAAGGCACAAAACCCGGAAAAAAACTTATTGGTCATGTAAATGTAAATCATAATCATCCAATGGTAGAATATTTTACTATTTGGATCCTTATAAAAATGATTATGACACTTATATTATTTTATTTTAAATGATTCCAAAGTTGTCACCTTCATAATTTAAAAAATATAACAATTTAAATATTGTTATTTTAAGATGATAAATTTGAGTCAAAGTATTATTGTCAATTTTAATATGTATTTCTGCATCTCAGGATTTTATTTTTAATTTTTATGCAACAAATAATTATATTAAATAATTATACAAAAATGTTGTAGTAATTATTTTATTAAGAGATATACCAAATAAATGGTTTTAAAAATATTAAAATAAATATTATATGAACTATTTAATGTTCTCCATGAATTTTATAGACAAATTTGGCATGTTATGAATCTATTAAATATTTTATTTTTAATATATATTCTGTGTAGAGTTTATTTAAATTCAAACAAATGAATAGTGTAAAAATTGACACTATTGTTATTTTATAAAAATAACTTGTTATTAAATTGTTTAAAAATCAAAAAATATTTAAAAATTATATATTGTAATTTATATAGTCTCCAATTTCATAAACTATCCATGTATGGAAAATTAACAACACATAAGTGATTATTTATAATTATTTAAAATTGAGAATTTTATTACCACAAATAAACATAAACATATTAAATAATGATAAATCAAAATGACAAGGTTTTCAATAAGATAAAAACATGTCTAAATTTTATTTTTTTGATGAGATTACAACCCTATACCATCTAATCTTCTAATTGAGTCATTTTTGGAGGTTTTTATGTGTGGTTTGAATTTATATTAAACTAATATTTGTGTGGATTCCAAAGGTGCCCCTCTCCTCCCTTATAAAAGGGAACCTCCTCCCTCTCTTCCTCACACCACTTTGAGCCTTCAAGCTCGTCAAAACCCTGCCAAATTATCTTCTCCACTTCCCTAGAAACATCCTAGAGGTCCTGTTCTTCTTCAAAGACAAATTTTAGTGCCCAAAGAGGAGTTCTCAAAGAGACGCTTCAAAGAAGAGGTAATGCCCGTTACCGATTCTTTCAATTTTATTTCTTCTTCCACTTCATCTTATTTAGTTGTTTAATTATGAAGTAATAACAAAAGTATCACTCATATACTGATATGTTATTATAAGTATGAAACAACCCTATTTCACCATCTATCCATCCTACGGAAAATGAAATCACCGCGCGTGCGTACGTACAGAATACTGTCTCCACGCCGTGGTGTAATCTGTTTTTCCACCAACACCTTACATGGATGGGTATAATGGTGTAAAGAATAACTATATATGGTTATTATAACATCATACTGATTCTGATATATTATACCATACACTCCAATTCTATTCAATAATTATGGGAACGATATCATCGCTCGTGCGTACGTACGGACTACCGTCTCCACGACGCGATGAGATTCATTTTCCATGTTAACCATAAATGAATGATCATAAAGTTTATATAATTAATAATAATGAAATATATGAAATAATAATTCTACTGGATTTATGTATATATATAGGTATTCCCTCTATTTAGTTTCATTCAATTCAATAAGGAAACGAAAACAGCGTTCACGTGTACGTACGGGCTACCGTCTCCATGAACGGTGTATTTCATTCATTTTATCGATCTATAATATATATGTATATGATGAATATATATTATATATAAATCATGTTTTACATTATGGAATGATTTAAATCAGGATATAAGTAATAATATCAAGAACGACAAGTCGAAACACATACGATAAATGAAATGATTTTACCCAAAACACTTCTTTAACATGGAATTTTCAAAAGAACGGGTAATATAAAGTCATAAGTGAAACATATATGATATCAAAACAACGAATAAGATTATTTAATAAGTCAATGAAATTATTTAAATCATTATACAGGAGGTTCGGATCCATACAAAGCATATTGGACCTGAGGTAAGGGATAATTTTGCAAATCTCATTTTTATCCGAGATTGATTATTCGTAAGTATTTACGGGGGTTATTTCTATCATCCATGTCCATGTTTTATAAAAGTGTTTTCATGTATTTTTAAATACCTTTTTACCCATTTTTGACTTTTACTATATGGTATGTAAGGAATCATTCTTTTGTTTACGTTACGAGGTAATTTTTTTGACTTTTCTGGCAAAAGTACAAGAAGAATGTTTTTTAACTTATACGGCACGAACAGATTTTTATGGTTTTATAAATCCTTATTTTCATGAATCATCCTCCAAAAGATTTCATGTCTATTTTCAACAAAATCCTTTTTTTAAAATTGAATGACATTTTATGAAAAGAGAATGATTTTGAAGAAGAAAGGATATTTTCTTCATAATTCATTTCAAGTGTTTTATCAAAACCATTTTTCATCTAAGATGACATTATTTCATATGTGTATTTTTCAAGTATCATGTCTCTATGATTTACATGGTTTCACTTTTCTTATTATGAAATGATATCCATTTCTTTCATATGGATTATGTGATTATGGGATGATGTTTATGAAACCCATTTTATTTATTGGGTTATTATGAATGATGTATGTTTATTTTGTGGCACAGGTAAGAATGATTTAATTATTAGATGGGTGGGACCTATATCTCCCTCCAATGCATTGGGTAAAGATTAATATCTCATGAGATAGAAATTGATGGAACCGTAAGTTAATCCAGTTCAGTGTTACAGGACTGAAACGAGGATTGAACTCGATTCAGAGAGGGACTTTGTCCACTAAGATGGTATTGGCAGCAATGCCTTGGATACAATGGAAATAAATTTACGTGCTTAGTGGATTCCACAATTACATGTTTTATTCCCATTCTATTTTATCATGATTTATGTTTCATTATGATCTATGCCTTATGTACTTCCAAGTTTTATGTCGTTGCTCAAGATTTGGATGTTTAAACATTATGTTTATGTTTTTAAGTTCAAATGTATATGGTATGTTTTATTTTATCCATGCATACCCTTACTAAGCATTTGATCTCACCCTTTTTATGTTTTATTTTCCCCCATGATTAAAATAAAGGTTTTAGGTAAGGAAAAAAAGGCGAATATCATTATGGGAGTTGTTGAAGATCTTTCACAATGAATAGAAGATTACTTTCCGAGTTTCCAAAGACACTAAACTATTACGGTCCTTGAGTTTTGGTTTTTGTTATGTATTAAGTATTCCACAAAAGTAATGTATTTTCCATGTACGTCAAGCTTCGGGTCGCTACAATAATCATATTGTAGTTAGTTTTTTTCATTCCCACCAATAAAATGGCTAGGATTTAACTACTATATAAAATAATAATATTATATTATTAGTGTGCAATGTAAGATTTCAAAAGAACCTGTTGTTGCGTATTGGGTATGCTATCGAACATACCAACCAATTTAAAGTAAAATTAATATTTAATTCACAAATATTAATAAATATGAAAAGTGTCTTATTCTTTATTTACCTAGGATGTTACATCCTTCCCCCCTTTTGGAAATTGCGTCCTCGCACTTTTAAAATTGGGCTTGGAAACATCATTGAAAGTACCACATCGGAAAAAAGTCAATAAAACTATCACTTTAAAATAAAGAAAGATATATATATATATAAAGGTCCCTCGAGACAACCCATACTAGGATTCCATGTAAGAAAACATGGATATGAAAGAAAAACTAACTCTCATAGATTAATAGAGAGTGATAGAGAAATTGATCACAGAAAGTTAACCACCACAATGCCATGAATTTGTGGTTATGTAAAAGTATGATGATAAAAGATAGGTTATAAAAAAAATTTCTTCAAGATCCTTTTCATAGAGTTGATGAATTTTATTAATAACTAGACTACGATTGTAAGGAAATATACTTACTTTTCAGGTATAGTTTCATACTTTAATAAAATTATACCACATACTTATCTTTTCTCCAGTCGATGATTATTCCAGATGACTTGTTCACATTCAAAGCACTATGGTAAATGTTTAGAGAATTACATAATCCACAGAAGATGAACTATAAATTTCCCTTGTCTTGAGACATTAACCAAAAACAAAATTGCTATTACAAGATCAGATAGTCCCCAAAAGGATAATCCTTTATAAAAATAAAAATTACTCTTAATCTCTAAAATTCAACAAAAAGAACCCAAGGTCCAAGAAACACCGTTAAATAAACTACTATCCATAAAATTCTCCAAAGTAATCCAATCTATGATTTAAAACCAAATCTCTGAAAGATTTAATCACATAGTCTTCCAAAGTAAATCTTAACATTTATCTCTAAATAACATCAGTTACTCTAAAAGTATCATACTGAAAATAAATTAACCTAATCACATATCTTCCCTGATAGGTTAATCGTTTCCATAGATAACCCAAAATAATCTTATTCCTGATTCACAAGATCACCTAACTAAAAATAATTATCCATACTCACTAGGGACTTCACGTAGTCCAGTGGTAGGCGATAAATACCAGTCACACTTTGGTTGTGGGTTCGATTCCCGTAGCTTCGTCCGATGTGACGGGTTGTCACACGGTCTGCGTGTTGTCCCTTTTCAAAAACTAAATAATTTTATAAAATTCCCAAAAAAGATATAAATTCATCAAAAATAACCATAACATAATTTAACCACAAAGGTTATCTAATAAATTTCGTTTTTCATCCCAAAATGTATTAACCGGTAATTGCCTCAAATTCAAGGATCATATAAACCAAAATGATTCTTTATAACTACATCCACAAAAGAAGAGATAATTATTCCTTGAATAAAATTTTTATATATCAAACATCAGGGTTACACATACTATAAAAAGTCTTCTAATGTAATCTCATCATCAAAAGATCCTTAATACTTTTAAGTATTTCACCATCCTAAAATCTACAATAACTATTGAATACCATATATGTTGACTTCTTACTCATTCAACATTCTTCATGATCCATTAACCATTCCATTTAAAAATATTTTGAAATAAATCGTCCCTACAAACAAAATCATGAATCATATCCTAAGACTCAATACTGTCAAAACATATGTTAAGAAATAATCCGTACCTTTCATTGGTCATTGTCAGTTTCTCCATCCACAATTGGAATGGCATTAGGTATTGGTAAACAAATTTTTGTAAAATCCTGGTGATCACATTCCTGAAACTTCTTCGTAGGAAATGTGTTTGTATAATGACCATGCATACCACATTTAAAACATTCCATTGCTCCCTTAGAAAGAACTTCTTTCCCTTTCCTATAGTCAAGTGGATTCTTCCTTTTTTTCATGGATGGTTCTTGCTTTATGACCTTCATTTACACATCTATAGCATCTTCTAGTACCTTTGAAGCATTTTCCAAGGTGTTTCTTTCCACATCCTTGACACAAAGGTTTTTGAACACACTTACCTTTATGATTATTACCTGAACTACCATAGGGATTTGTTTCTCGCATATAAGATGCCTTATAAAAATCACAAAGGTTACGGTTTTCAATCATGACTCCAGATAGTTGGTTTATAATAACCACAAATGTTCTCATTGCAACTCCCATTTCATTCAATTTCTCATTCAAAAAATCGTCATAGTTTTCTTCACATCCATTGTTACATTGATTCCTGCTAGATCCATCAATTGACTAAAACCAAAAATTTAAGTGTGAGTATATCAGTAAAATCATCATATAATATCTTATGAGGAGGTTAAACACTAAGATATACTTATGCATGTAATCATAAACTCATTCACTTTATCTAAAAAAACAATGTCTCTTTCTGAAATCCTAACCATTATGGTAATGTCACTTATTCTTAAAGAGTTCCATAACCTCTAAAGTTATCTAAAATGACCTCTGATACCAACTATAAGGACCCAGCCTTAAACATTACATAATATAGAATTAAATGGATAATTCACATTGAGGATCTTTTCAGGTTTAGATTTTTAAAGAATTAAGACATAACTATTACATTAAAACTTGAATATTACATGTAGACACTACTACTCAGTATCCATTTTTTCATAAAATAAAAACACTTTAAAAGAAACATGTCTAGTTCCATGTTTTAGATAGCATTACTATTCCTTGATCCCATCTTCGACCCAATTCATCTTTATGTCCTGTGGAAAACATTTCAAAAACATGGGGTGTGCATAAAAAGATCAGTAAGGGTTATAAAATAAGGAAGGAAAACATTATCCCATCAATATATACAAATCAATGAAACAATACTTTTCAATCATTACATACCTTATGAAATCATGAGATTTATGAATAACACACACAATCATAAATCATAAAGGTTACTTGTGGAATCCATATCAAACATACATTGTATCTATCACAGATACATAGGGAGTCATAGTTGGAATACCCATCATAGTATATTCCCTAAATCTCTTAGGAGAAACATCACGTTTACCTCTGTCACGTTACCTAATGCATTGGAGAGCTATCTCGGGCTCACCCGCCCTAGGTTTATCACGGAACCACCCATATATGTAAACAATGCCCAATAACCATAACATAATCATAACACATAACACATGTATAACCGAAAGATAAAATTTCCACATTCCACTCTATCAAATCAAGATATTGAAGTAAACAATGCCTTATCAAACCATTTTCAAAAACCATTTAAAAAGAGATTTTTGAATCAAAGTGTCCCATACCACATTGAAGCTTTTAAAGAAATTATCATTTTACAAAATTAATTTCCATATAAATAAATCCTAAAACCCATTTTGAAATCATGTACATTAATGATAAATATTTAGAAGAATAAATCATTAAAAAATTTAAAACTATATTTTAGCTAAAGAGTTTTTTAACAAAAAGAGAGACACTTGAATACAAATAATTGAGGAATAAAATTTAATAATAACATTATAATATCATGAAAATAAATGGATTCATGATATAATATGTTAAAGTATAGTATATACACCATATTATAGTGAATTGGTGCATAACAACAATGAAGTCTCAATGGAAATGGAAATTGAGATAAAATCCCTTATAAAGATGGTATCCTTAAATTAAGGATAAATCAATCAAATAATTATGTGTGACAAATATAAATACACCCAATATAAGTGAATATTATGTGTAAAACAATCAGAGGTCATTCACACATATTCTTTGGATGACATATTCAATAAGTACATGTTGAACCCAAAGAAATCGAAATTGGGTTAAGAAGTTCCATTGTAAAAATTTGACAGTCTAACAACGTCACTTTAAAATTTAGAAAATGAGTTGATGAGACAAAAAGGGTATCTCATCACTTGAAAATAAATTTTACATCCATATGGATATATAAGAACATATCCCTACATAATAATATGTAAATTAAAAGACCTAACAAAAGAATTGTTTTAAAAAGAGGAGGGTGACATGTTCACTTACCGACTTGGGTAACATTCGAAACATACTCTGAATGAAAGAAGGAATATACAAAATTGAAGTAAATAGTCATAAAAGAAATTATATTTTAAAAATAGTAGAATAACGGGCAGAACATACACCACTCAAAGGAAATGGTGGAAAATGTAGCATAAATCCCACGGGAATAAAAGTGATATGAAAAACCCCTTACGAAAACTCGGCACCCTAACAGCGCCACTTAAATCTTCCAAAAATGGATTTATGAGATCAAATATGGTATCTCATAATATGAACATAAAAATTACATTATGAGTAATATAATATAACATCCCCAAACATAAGAAATATGAGCTTAAAAGAAATGACATAAAAGAGAGTACTTAAAAGGAAAGAGAGTGGTAGGATCCCTTACCTCACATCCGTCCTGACTCGACCATTCTTTAATCTCCTGAATAATAAACTAAAGTTAATTTATACTTTCTTATGAACCTTTTTCAAGTTTATTATTCCTTTTATATAATTTATTAACATGTTATAAACATTAGGTAATCATTTATGTTAATAACGTTAATTATGTCGATATTTGGTACTTGAGTCAAAAATCAACACCTTATATTTACGAGTTGTCGATGTGGTCAATGGTTAATTATATCCAGAATTATATTCATGATTTGGATATCATATATATCTTATATATCCAGTATATACATTTTTTATAATAGTACATAACATTTAGAGGTAAGAAATGAAATGCACCGTTCATGGAGACGGTAAGCAGTACGTACGCATGAACACTATTTTCATTTATATTTATTATATTAATGGAAATAAAACATTATTATGCAAAGGTATGTTATAATTCCAGTATAATATCAAATTTAATATCACTAAATCCATCCTTTATACATCCCATATAAGTCATTAACGAATCAAATCACTTTGAGGGGGCGATAGTCCGCACTTCCTCAAATGAGATTATCGAATTTACCCACTATTGAAACCATAATGAAATGATATAAATGGTAAGTACAGAAGAATAAGGAAATCATAAACATAATATATATCATATATAAATATAGTGCCATCATAATGTCCACCATGAGAGGTGGTAAGATGTAATTGAACAATCATCGTTTCGTGAGGCGTTAGTTTGAAATCCATAGAAACATTATGTTCTTCATCCATTAAATGGAGTTGTGTGTAAGTGTAGTTCTAACCCTTATTATAAAAAAATTCTAGTATATTTAGGATACAGGTTTTGTTACAAAATAAAGAAATAAAATGATTTTAGGGGTTGGATAAGTAAAATAAAAGAAAACAATTTAAGATAAATTGCTACCTTTAATTTGGGTAACTCCCTTTGGTTTAACCCAAAGTACTTCTTGAAGTGACATTTGCCTAAGGTAAGACTTCTAAGATGAGGAGAGGGATGTTGAGAGCTTAATTGGGTAGAGTTTGGACGAGCCAAATGGCTTTAGAGGTGTGAGGAATTGGTTATAAGTGGTCACTTTTTATAAGGGGGAGGATGGGCTCTTTAGGAAAGTGTGAAAGTATTGTTTTATAATATAATGATATTCGGTTTATAATTGTCAAAAAATCAATATAGCCTAAGATAAGATGAGTCATGGTAGAAATAAAATCATCTAATAAGAATTGGACATGTTTTCGATAATATTGTAAGCATTATAATCTTTTTTATTTAAATCAGTTATTAATTAGGTAAAACTTGCGTCATTATTATGTCATAAATAATTTAATTTATTTTTTGTCTAAAAATTATAAAAAACATACCATGATGTAGGAAATATTTTTAACTTTAAAATGAATATTTATAGTAAAAACTATTCCTTATATAACACCATATAAAAATTAATTACTAAAAGATTTTTCTTTATGTCTATTTTTCCTTTACATTAAAATAATTAGTCTAAATTGTCATTATCAGTACCAAGTGGCTCAATGGGGTCCCAAAATCGACCCAAATATGTAAATTGTTTTTAATGACTCAACAAATAAGGTTTGGTCAAGTGTTAAAGTAATTTTGAATTGTTGTAATATTCTTTTAACCTTGAATTACCTTATTTACCTTTTACCGTGGTAAATAAAAGTCAAAAGTTACTATTCACCAAAAGTTATTTTCATCTTAATGAACCACATTTTAATTTTTTATAACAACCATGTATGTCGTATTTTTGAAATTCAATTCAAATAAGTGGTAAATTTTCATTTAAATGAAAAAGTCGGTTTTTTTAACTACCACTAAGTTGTGTCACTATTCATCAAAAATTGAAGTTTTTCAGAAAAATACCAAAAATTCAGCCTATGAATTATTTGATATTCATAATTCAAAATTGATGTATATTTTTCCAAATTTAAAAGATAAAACTGACAGTAATTAATTTAAAAATTAATTCCCGTTGTTAAAACAAATAGTGTGTTTTTAAGAAAGAATAACTCTAAAAAACGACACTTGATTAAGTCCAATTTTGAAGTGAAATTAATTTTAATGACCAAAATTGGATTAAATGGTAAAAATATATTTCATTTTCACTTTAAAACCAATTAAAAGGATAATCTATCCATATAAATGAATTAGATTAAAAGTCACTTTTGAATTAAAATACAATAGTTTCACTATTCATTAAAAATGAACTTTATCAGAAAAATACAAAAAAATTACCCAAAGTAAATTTTGATGTCCCCATTCTAAAAAAGGATTTTATTTGATCAATTATAATTTATTAAAGTTACCAAAACTATATTTAAATAGGGTTATCCATTAAAAGGCGGTAAATCGACCTTTTTAATGTAAATTACGCTTAAAATTAGATTTATTCACATTTATGCCTCTAACATTTATTGTATAAATGTAAATAAATTTGAAAAACATGTATAATAATATTGTAGTTAGTTTTTATCATTCCCATCAATAAAATTTCTAGGAGTTAACTACTATATAAAATAATAATATTATATTATTAGTGTGCAATGTAAGATTTCAAACGAACATGTTGTTGCGTATCAGGTATGCTATCGAACATAGCAACCCATTTGAAGTAAAATTAATATTTAATTCACAAATATTAATAAATATGAAAAGTGTCTTATTCCTTATTTATCTGGGATGTTACATCCTTCCCCCCTTTTGGGAATTGCGTCCTCACAATTTTAAAAGTGGGCTCAGAAACATCATTGAAAGTCCCACATCGGAAAAAGTCAATAATTCTATCACTTTAAAATAAAGAATGATATATATAAAGGTCACTCGAGACAACCCATACTAGGATTCCATGTAAGAAAATATGGATATTAAAGAAAAACTAACTCTCATAGATTAATAAATAGTGATAGAGAAATTGATCACAGAATGTTAACCGCCACAATACCATGAATTTTTTAGTTGGGTAAAAGTATGATGATAAAAGAGCGGTTCTAAAAAAAATTCTTCAAGATCCTTTTCATATTGTTGAAGAATTTTATTAATAACTAGACTACTATTGTAAGGAAATATACTTACTTGTCATGTATAGTTTCATCCTTTAATAAAATTATACCACAAACTTATCTTTTCTCCAGTCGATGAATATTCAAGATGACTTATTCACATTAAAAGCGATATAGTAAATGTCTAGAGAATTACATAATCCACAAAACATGAAATATAAATTTCCCTTGTCTTTAGACATTAACCAAAACCAAAATTGCTAGTACAAGATCATATAATCCCCAAAAGTATAATACTTTATAAAAAGAAAAATTACTCTTAATCTCCAAAATTCAACAAAAAGAAGCCAAGGTTCCAGAAACACCATTAAATAAACTACTATCCCTTAAATTCTCCAATGTAATCCAAACTACGATTGAAACTCAAATCTCTGAAGGTTTTAATCACATAGTCTTCCAAGGTAAATCTTAACATTTATCTCCAAATAACATCAGTTATTCTAAAAGTATCATACTGAAAAGTAATTAACCTAATCATATATCCTCCCTGATAGGTTAATCACTTCCATAGATAACCCAAAATCAACTTATTCCTGATTCATAATTTCATCTAACTAAAAATAATTATTCATACTAACCATGGACTTTACGTAGTCCAGTGGTAGGCAATAAATACCAGTCGCACTTTGGTTGTGGGTTCGATTCCCGCAGCTTCGTCCGACGTGACAGGTCGTCACACGGTTTGTGTGTTGTCCCTTTTCAAAAACTAAATAATTTTATAACATTTCCAAAAAAAGATATAAATTCATCAAAAATAAACATAACATATTTTAACCACAAATGTTATCTAATAACTTTCATTTTACATCCCAAAATGTATTAACCGGTAATTGCCTCAAATTAAAGGATCATATAAACCAAAATGATTCTTTATAACTACATCCACAAAAGAAAAGATAATTATTCCTTGAATAAAATTTTTATATATCAAACATCATGGTTACACATACTATAAAAAGTCTTCTAATGTAATCCCATCATCAAAACATCCTTAATACTTTTAAGTATTTCACCATCCTAAAATCGACCATAACTCTTGAATACCATATATGTTGACTTCTTACTCATTCAACATTCTTCATGATCCATTAACCATTACTTTTTAAAATATTTTGAAATAAATCTTCCATACAAATAAAATCATGAATCATATCCTACGACCCAATAATGTCAAAACATATGTTAAGAAATAATCCATACCTTTCATTGGTCATTGTCAGTTTCTGCATCCTCAATCAGAATGGCATTATTTATTGGTAAAAAAATATTTGTACGATCCTGGTGATCCCATTCCTGAAACTTCTTTGTAGGACATGTGTTTGTATAATGACCATGCATACCACGTTTAAAACATTCAATTTATCCCTTAGAAAGAACTGCTTTCCCTTTCCTATAGTCAACGAGATTCTTACTTTTTCCATGGCATGTTCTTTCTGTATGACCTTCATTTCCACATCTATAGAAACTTACAGTCCCTTTGAAGAATTTTCCTATATGTTTCTTTCCACATCCTTGACACAAAGGTTTTTGAACATTATTACCTTTATGGTTATTACATGAACTACCGTAGGGATTTTTTTCTCGCATATACAACACCTTATAAAAATCACCAAGTTTAAGGTTTTAAATAATGACTCCAGATATTTGGTTGATAATAACCAAAAATGTTTTCATTGAAGCTCCCATTTCATTCAATTTCGCATTCATAAAATTGTCATAGTTTTCTTCACATCCATTGTTTCTTTGATTCCTGCTAGATCCATCCATTGACTAAAACCAAAAATGTAAGTGTGAGTATATCAGTAAAATCATGATATAATATCTTATGCGGAGGGTAAACACTAAGATATACTTATAAAAGTAATCATAAACTCATTCACATTTTCTAAAAAAAAATATGACTCTTTCTGAAATCCTAACCATTACCGTAATGTCACTTATGCTTAAATAATTCCCTAACCTCTAATGTTATCTAAACCGACCTCTGATACCAAATATAAGGACCCGACCTTAAACATTACATAATATTGAATTAAATGGACAATTCACATTGAGCATCTTTTCAGGATTAGAGTTTTAAATAATTAGGCCATAACTATTACATTACAACTTTAATATTACATGTAGACACAACTACTCAGTATCCAATTTTTTTAATAAAATAAAAACACTTAAAAAGAAACATGTCTAGCTCTATGATTTAGATAGCATGACTATTCCTTGATCCCATATTTGACCCAATTCATCTTTATGTCCTGTGGAAAGAATTTCAAAAACTTGGGGTGAGCATAAAAAGCTCAGTAAGGGTTATAAAATAAGGAAGGAAAACATTAGCCCCTCAATATATACAAATCAATGAAACCATACTTTTCAATCACAACATACCTTATCAAATCATGAGATTTATGAATAACACACACAATCATAAATCATAAAGGTTACTTATGGAATTCATATCAAACATACATTGTAGATATCACAGCTACATATGGAGTCATAGTTGCAATGCCCATCATAGTATATTCCCTAAATCTCTTATGAGAAATATCACGTTTACCTCCGTCATGTTACCCAATGCATTGGAGAGATATCTCGGGCTCACCCACCCTAGGTTTATCACGAAACCACCCATATACATAAACAATGCACAATAACCATAAAATAATCATAAAAAATATCACAAGTATAACGAAAAGTTAAAATTTCCACATTCCACTATATCAAATCAAGATATTGAAGTAATCAATGCTTTATCAAACCATTTTCAAAAACCATTTCAAAAGAGATTTTTGAATCAAAGTGCCCCATACCACATTGAAGATTTTAAAGAAATTTTCATTTTAAAACATTAATGTCCATATAAATAAATCCTAAAAACCATTTCGAAATCATGGAAATTAATGATAAATATTTATAAGAATAAATCTTTAAAACATTTAAAACGATATTTTAGTTAAAGAGTTTTTTAACAAAAATAGAGACACTTGAATACAAATAATTGAGGAATAACATTTAATCAGAACTTTATAATCTCATGAGAATAAAGGGATTCATTATATAATATTTCAATGTATAGTATATACACCATATTAGAGTGAATTGGTGCATAAAAACAATGAAGTCTCAATGGAAATGTAAATTGAGATGAAATCCCTTATAAAGATCGTATCCTTAAATTAAGGATAACTCAATCAAATAATTATGTGTGAAAAATATAAATACACCCAATATAAGTGGATATTAATTGTAAAAAAATGAGAGGTCATTCAAACATATTCATTTGATGACATATTCAATATGTACAAGTTGAACCCAAAGAAATCGAAATTGGGTTAAAAAGTTCCCTTGTAAAAATTCGATAGTCTAACGACGTCACATTAAAATTTAGAAAATGAGTTGATGAGACAAAAAGGGTATCTCATCGCTTGGAAATAAATTTTACATCCATATATATATATAAGAACCTATACCAACATAATAATATGTAAATTAAAATGCCTAACAAAAGAATTCTTTTAAAAAGAGGAGGGTGAAAGGATCCCTTACCGACTTGGGTAACTTTCGAAACGTACACCACATGAAAGAAGGACTATAAAACATTGATGTAAATACTAATAAAAGAAATTATATTAAAAAAAGAGTAGAATAATGGGAATTACATACACCACTCAAAGGAAATGGTGGAAAATGTAGCATAAATCCCACGAGAATAAAAGAGAGATGAAAAATCCCTTACGAAAACTCGGCAGCCTAACAGCGCCACTAAAAACTTCCAAAAATGGATTTATGAGAAAAAATATGGTATCTCATAATATGAACATAAAAATTTCAGTATGATTAATATAATAGAACATCTCCAAACATAATTAAGATGATCTTAAAAGAAATGACATAAAAGAGAGTACTTAAAAAGAAAGAGAAAGGTTGGATCCCTTACCTCGCGTCCGACTTGACTCGATCATTTTTTAATCTCCTGAATAATAAACGAAAGATAATTTATACTTTATTAAGAACATTTTTCAAGTTTATTATTACTTTTATATAACTTATTACCATGTCATAAACATTATGTAATCATTTATGTTAAAACGTTAATTTTGTCGATATTTGGTACTTGAGTCAAAATGAACACCTTATATTTACAAGTTGTGGATGTGGTCAAACTTTTATTATATCCAGAATGATATTCATTATTTATATATCATATATATCTTATATATCCTGTATATACATTTTTTTATAATAGTACATAACATTTAGAGGTAATAAATTAAATGCACCGTTCAAGGAGACGGTAAGCCATACGTACGCATGAACACTACTTTCATTTCTATTTTTTTTAATGGAAATAAAACATAATTATAAAAAGTTATGTTATAATTCCAGTATAATATCACATATAATATCACTAATTCCATCCTTTATACATCCCACATAAGGCATTAACGAATCAAATCAATTTGAGGGGGCGGTAGTCCGCACTTCCTCAAATGAGATTATCATATTTACCCACTATGGAACCCATAAATAAATGATATAAATGGGAAGTACAGAAGCATAAGGAAATTATAAACATAATATATATCATATATAAATATAGTTTCATCATAATGGCCACCATGAGAGGTGGTAAGATATAATTTAACAATCATCATTTCGTGAGGCGTTAGTTTTCCATCCACAGAAACATTATGTTCTTCATCCATTAGATGGAGGTGTGTGTAAGTATAGTTCAAATACTCCTTATAAAAACATACTAGAATATTTATGATACTGGTTTTGTTACAAAATAAAGAAATAAAAATAGTTTAGGGGTTGGATAAGTAAAATAAAAGAAAACAATTTAAGAGAAATTGCTACCATTAATTTGGGTAACTTTCTTTGGTTTGAACCAAAGGACTTCTTGAAGTGCATTTTTCCTAAGGTAAGGCTTCTAATATGAGGAGAGGGATGTTTAAAGATTAATTTTGCAGAGGTTGGACGATACAAATGGCTTGAGAGGTGTGAGTAATTGGTTATAAGTGGTCTCTTTTTATAAGGGGGAGGAGAGGCTCTTTAGGAAAGTGTGAAAGTATTATTTTATAATATATTGATATTCGGTTTATAATGGTCCAAAATTCATTATAGTAGAAGCTAAAAAGAGTCATGGTTGAAATAAAATCATCCAATTAGAATTGGACATGTTTTGGATAATATTGTAGGCATTATAATCTTATTTATTTAAATGATTTATTAATGAGTTAAAATCCGCGTCATTATTACGTCATTAATAATTTAATTTTTTTGTTGTCTAAAAATTATAAAACAAATACAATGATGTAGGAAATATTTCTATATTTTCAAATGAATATTTATAGTGACAAATATTCCTTATATAACACCATATAAAAATTAATTACTAAAAGAGTTTTGTTTTTGTCTATTTTGCCTTTACATTAAAATAATTAGTCTAAATTGTCATTATCACTACCAAGTGGATCAATGGGGTCCCATAATCGACCCAAAGATGCCCAATGTCGTTAATGACTCAAAAAACAAGGTTTTTACAAGTGCTAAGGTAATTTTGAATTATTATAATATTCTTTTAACCTTGAATTATCTTATTTACCTTTAACCGTGGTAAATAAAAGTCAAAAGTTACTATTCACCAAAAATTATTTTCATCTTGATGAACCACATTTTACTTTATGATAACAACCATGTATGTCAGATTTTTTAAATTCAATTCACAGAAGTGGTAAAATTTTATTAAAATGAAAAAGTCATTTATTTTAACTACCACTAAGTGGTGTCACTATTCATCAAAAATTGACGTTTTTCAAAAAAATACCAAAAATTCAGCCTAAGAATTATTTGACATCCCAAATTCAAAATTGATGTCTATTTTTCCAAATTCAAAACATAGAAGTGTCAGAAATTAATTTAAAATTTAATTCCTGTTGTTAAAACAAATAGCATGTTTTTAAGAAACATTAACAATCAAAAGATCGGTACTTGATTAAGTCCCATTTTGAAGTGAAATTAATTCTAATGACCAAAAATGGATTAAATGGTAAAAATATATTTCAATTTCACTTTAAACCGAATTAAAAGGATAATATAACCATATAAATAAATTATATTAAAAGGCACTTTTGATTTAAAATACAATAGTTTTCACTGTTCATTAAAAAATGTACTTTATCAGAAAAATACCATAAAATTACCCAAAGTATATTTTGATGTCCCCATTCTAAATAAGGATTTTATTTGGTCAAAATATAATGTATTAAAGTGACCAAAACTATATTTAAATAGGTTTCTCCTTTAAAAGGCGGTAAATCGACCTTTTAATGTAAATTATGCTTAAAATTAGATTTATTCACATTTATGCCTCTAACATTTATATTATAAAGGTAAATACATTTGACAAACATGTATAATCATATTGTAGTTATTTTTTTCATTCCCACCAATAAAATGGCTTGGAGTGAACTACTATATAAAATAATAATCTTATATTATTAGTGTCCAATGTATGATTTCAACGGAACCTGTTGTTGCGTATCAGGTATGCTATCGAACATAGAAACCCATTTAAAATAAAATTCATATTTAATTCATAAATATTAATAAATATTAAAAGATTCTCATTCCTTATTTATCTGAGATGTTACATCCTTCCCCCCTTTTGGGAATTCTGTCCTTACAATTTTAAAATTGGGCTCGGAAACATCATTGAAAGTCCCACATCGGAAAAAAGTCAATAAAACTATCACTTTAAAATAAAGAAAGATATATATAAAGGTCACTCGAGACAACCCATACTAGGATTACATGTATGAAAACATGGATATGAAAGAAAAACTAACTCTCATAGATTAATAGAGAGTGATAGAGAAATTGATCACATAAAGTTAACCACCACAATACCATGAATTTGTGGTTGGGTAAAAGTCTGATAATAAAAGAGAGGTTATAAAAAAAATTCTTCAAGATCCTTTTCATAGAGTTGAAGAATTTTTTAATAACTAGACTACGATTGTAAGGAAATATACTTACTTGTCATGTATAGTTTCATCCTTTAATAAAATTATACCACAAACTTATCTTTTCTCCAATCGATGAATATTCAAGATGACTTGTTCACATTAAATGTGCTATAGTAAATGTCTAGAGAATTACACAATCCAAAAAAGATGAACTATAAATTTCCCTTGTCTTTAGACATTAACCAAAACCAAAATTGCTAGTATAAGATCAGATAATCCCCAAAAGGATAATCCTTTATAAAATGAAAAATTACTATTAATCTCCAAAATTCAACAAAAAGAACCCAAGGTTCATTAAACACCATTAAATAAACTACTATACATAAAATTCTCCAATGTAATCCAAACTAAGATTGAAACCCAATTCTCTAAAGGATTTAATCACATAGTCTTCCAAGGTAAATCTTAACATTTTTCTCCAAATAACATCTGTTACTCTAAAAGTATCATACTGAAAAGTAATTAAACTAATCACATATCCTCCCTGATAGGTTAATCATTTCCATAGATAACCCAAAATCAACTTATTCATGATTCATAAGAGCATCAAACTATAAATAATTAGTCATGCTAACCAGGGACTTCACATAGTCCCATGGTAGGCGATAAATACCAGTCACACTTTGGTTGTGGGTTCCATTCTCGTAGCTTCGTCTGACGCGACGGGTTGTCACATAGTTTGCGTGTTGTCCCTTTTCAAAAACAAAATAATTTTATAACATTCCCAAATAAAGTTATAAATTCATCAAAAATAACCATAACATATTTTAACCACAATGGATATCTAATAACTTTCATTTTTCATCCCAAAATGTATTAACCGGTAATTACCTCAAATTCAAGGATCATATACACCAAAATGATTATTTATAACTACATACACAAAAGAAAAGATAATTATTCCTTGAATAAAATTTTTATATATCAAACATCAGGGTTACACATACTATAAAATGTCTTCTAATGTAATCACATCATCAAAAGATCCTTAATACTTTTAAGTATTTCCCCATCCTAAAATCTACCATAACTCTTGAATACCATATATGTTGACTTCTTACTCATTCAACATTCTTCATGATCCATTAACCATTCCTTTTAAAAATATTTTGAAATAAATCTTCCTACAAACAAAATCATGAATCATATCCTAAGACTCAATAATATCAAAACAGATGTTAAGAAATAATCCATACCTTTCATTGGTCATTGTTAGTTTCTTCATCCTCAATCGGAATGGCATTAGGTATTCATAAAAAATATTTGTACGATCCAGGTGATCCCATTCCTGAAACTTCTTCGTAGAACATGTGTTTGGATAATGACCATGCATACCACATTTAAAACATTCACTTGATCCCTTAGAAATAATGTCTTTCCTTTTCCAATAGTCAACTGGATTATTCCTTTTTCCATGGTAGGTTCTTGCTTTATGACCTTCATTTCCACATCTATAGAATTTTCTAGTCCCTTTGAAGCATTTTCCTAGGTTTTTTTTTCACATCATTGACACAAAAGTTTTTTGAACATACTTACCTTTATGATTATTACCTGAACTACCGTAGGGAATTGATTCTTGCATATACGACGCCTTATAAAAATCACCAAGGTTAAGGTTTTAAATCATGACTCCAGATAGTTGGTTGATAATAACCACAAAAGTTCTCATTACAGCTCCTATTTCATTCAATTTCTCATTCATAAAATCATCATAGTTTTCTTCACATCCATTATTACTTTGTTGCCTGCTAGATCCATCCATTGACTAAAACCAAAAATGTAAGTGTGAGTATATTAGTAAAATCATCATATAATATCTTATGAGGAGGGTAAACACTAAGATATACTTATGCATGTAATCATAAACTCATTCACTTTATCTAAAAAAACTATGACTCTTTCTGAAATCCTAACCATTACAGTAATGTCACTTATGCTTAAATAATTCACTAACCTCTAAAGTTATCTAAACCGACCTCTGATACCAACTATAAGGACCCGGCCTTAAACATTACATAATATTGAATTAAATGGACAATTCACATTGAGGATCGTTTCAGGTTTAGAGTTTTAATGAATTAGTCCATAACTATTACATTTCCACTTGAATATTACATGTTGACACTACTACTCTGTATCCATTTTTTCATAAAATAAAAACACTTAAAAAGAAACATGTCTCATTCCATGTTTTAGATATCATGACTATTGCATGATCCCATCTTTGACCCAATTCGTCTTTAATTCCTTTGGAAAAAATTTCCAAAACATAGGGTGAGTATAAAAAGCTCAATAAGGGTTATAAAATAATGAAGGAAAACATTAGCCCATTAATATATACAAATCAATGAATTCATACTTTTCAATCATAACGTACCTTATCAAATCATTAGATTTATGAATAACACACACAATCATAAATCATAATGGTTACTTATAGAATCCATGTAAAACATACATTATAGCTATCACAGCAACATAGGGATTCACAGTTGGAATACCCATCACAATATATTCCCTAAATCTCTTATGAGAAACATCGCGTTTACCTCCGTCATGTTACCCAATGCATTAGAGAGCTATCTCGAGCTCACCCACCCTAGTTTAATCACGGAACCACCTGTATACGTAAAAAATTCCCAATAACCATAACATAATCATAACACATAACACAAGTATAATGGAAAGATAAAATTTCCACATTTCACTATATCAAATAAAGATATTGAAGTAAATAATGATCTATCAAACCATTTTCAAAAACCATTTAAAAAGATATTTTTGAATCAAATTGTCCCATACCACATTTAAGCTTTTAAAGAAATTATAATTTGAAAAAATTAATGTCCATATAAATAAATCCTAAAACCCATTTTGAAATCATGGAAATTAATGATAATTATTTAGATGAATAAATATTTAAAACATTTAAAACGATATTTTAGTCAAAGATTTTCTTAACAAAGAGAGAGACACTTGAATACAAATAATTGAGGAATAACATTTAATAATAACTTTTTAATATCATGATAATAAAGGTATTCATGATATAATATGCCAAAGTATAGTATATACACCATATTAGAGTGAATTGGTACAGAACAACAATGAAGTCTCAATGGAAATGTAAATTGAGATGAAATCCCTTATTAAGATGGTATCCATAAATTTAGGATAAATCAATCAAATAATTATGTTTAACAAATATAAATAAACCCAATATAAGTGGATATTAAGTGTAAAACAATCAGATGTAATTCACTCATATTCATTGGATTACATATTCAATAAGTACAAGTTGAACCCAAATAAATTGAAATTGGGTTAAGAAGTTCTCTTGTAAAAATTCGACAGTCTAACGACGTCACTTTAAAATTTAGATAACGAGTTGATGAGAACAAAAGGGTATCTCATCACTTGAAAATAAATTTTACATCCATATGGATATATAAGAACATATCCCAACATAATAAGATGTAAATTAAAATACATAACAAAATAATTCTTTCAAGAAGAGGAGGGTGAGAAGTTCCCTTACTGACTTGGGTAACTTTCGAAACATACACCATGTGAAAGAATGATTATAAAAAATTGATGTAAATACTCATAAAAGAATTTATATTAAAAAAAGTGTAGAATAATGGGCAGTACATACACCACTCAAAGGAAATGGTGGAAAATGTAGTATAAATCCCACGGGAATAAAAGAGAGATGAAAAATCCCTTACGAAAACTCGGCTGCCTAACCGCGCCACTTAAAACATCCAAAAATGGATTTATAAGATCAAACATGGTATCTCATAATATGAACATAAAAATTACAGTATGAGGAATATAATATAACTTCTCCAAACATAAGAAAGATGAGCTTAAATGAAATGACATAAAAGAGAATACTTAAAAAAAGAGATAGGTAGGATCCCTTACCTCGCGTCCGACCTGACTCGATCATTCTTTAATCTCATGAATAACAATCTAAAGTTAATTTATACTTTATTACGAACCTTTTTCAAGTTTATTATTCCTTTTATATAACTTATTACCATGTTATAAGCATTATGTAATCATTTAAGTTAATAACGTTAATTTTGTCGATATTTGGTACTTGAGTAAAAAATGAACACCTTATATTTACAAGTTGTGGATGTGGTCAAAGGTTCATTATATCCAAAAAGATATTCATGATTTGGATATCATATATATCTTATATATCCATTATATACATGTTTTTATAATAGTACATATCATTTAGAGGTAAGAAATTAAAATGCATCGTTCATGGAGACGGTAAGTCGTACGTATGCATGAACGCTACAGTCATTTGTATTTCTTATTTTAATAGAAATAAAACATAAATATACAAAAGTATGTCATAATTCCAGTATAATATCACATATAATATCACTAATTCCATCCTTTATACATCCCACATAATGCATTAACGAATCAAATCACTTTTAGGGGGCGGTAGTCCGCACTTCCTCAAATGAGATTATCGTATTTACCCACTATGGAAACCATAATAAAATGATATAAATGGGAAGTACATAAGTATAAGGAAATCATAAACATAATATATATCATATATAAATACAGTTCCATCATAATGGCCACCATGAGAGGTGGTAAGATGTAATTAAACAATCGTCGTTTCGTGAGGCGTTAGTTTTCCATCCACAGAAACATTATGTTCTTCATCCATTAGATAGATGTGTGTGTAAGTGTAGTTCGAATCCTTCTTATAACAACATCCTAGTATATTGAGGATACTGGGGTTGTTACAAAAGAAATAAATAAAAATATTTTAGGGGTTGGAGAATTAAAATAAAAGAAAACAATTTAAGATAAATTGCTACCTTTAATTTGGGTAAATCCCTTTGGTTTGAACCAAAGGACTTGTTGAAGTGCCCTTTTTCTAAGGTAAGGCTTCTAAGATGAGGAGAGGGATGTTGAGAGCTTAATTGGGCAGAGGTTGGACGAGCCAAATGTCTTGAGAGGTGTGCGGAATTGGTAATAAGTGGTCTTTTTTTAAAAGGGGGAACATGGGCACTTTAGGAAAGTGTGAAAGTATTACTAAAAGATTTGTGTTTATGTCTATTTTTCCTTTACATTAAAATAATTAGTCTAAATTGTCAGTATCACTACCAAGTGGCTAAAATGGGTCCCCAAATCGACCCAAAGATGCCCATTGTCGTTAATGACTCAAACAATAAGGTTTGGACAAATGTTAAGGTAATTTTGAATTATTATAATATTCTTTTAACCTTAAATTACCTTATTTACCTTTAACTGCGGTAAATAAAAGTCAAAAGTTACTATTCACCAAAAAATATTTTCATTCTAATGAACCACATTTTACTTTTTGATAACAACCATGTATGTCGGATTTTTGAAATTAAATTCACAGAAGTGGTAAAATTTCATTTAAATGAAAAATTAAATTTTTTTATGTACCACTAAGTGGTGTCACTATTCATCATAAATTGAAGTTTTTCAGAAAAATACCAAAAATTATACCTAAGCATTATTTGATATTCCAGATTCAAAATTGATTTCTATTTTCCAAATTTCAAAACATAATAGTGGAAGTAATTAATCTAAAAATTAATTCCCATTGTTAAAACAAATAGCGTGTTTTTAAGAAACAATAACTATCAAAAGATCGACACTTGATTAAGTCCAATTTGAAGTGAAATTAATTATAATGACCAAAATTATATTAAATGGTAAAAATATATTTCAATTTCACTTTAAAACCAATTAAAATGATAATCTAACCATATAACTAAATTAGATTAAATGGCACTTTTGAATTAAAATACAGTAGTTTTCACTATTCATTAAAAATGATCTTTATCAGAAAAATACCAAAAAATTACCCAAAGTAAATTTTGATGTCCCCATTCTAAAGAAGGATTTTATTTGGTCAATTAGAATGTATTAAAGTGACCAAAACTATATTTAAATAGGGTTCTCCATTAAATGGCGGTAAATCGACCTTTTAATGTAAATTACGCTTAAAATTAGATTTATTCACATTTATGCCTCTAACATTTATTGTATAAATGTAAATCCATTTAACAAACATGTATAATCATATTTTAGTTAGTTTTTTTTCATTCCCACCAATAAAATGGCTAGGAATTAACTACTATATAAAATAATAATATTATATTATTAGTGTGCAATGTAAGATTTCAAAGGAACCTGTTGTTGCGTATTGGGTATGTTATCGAACATAGCAACCTATTTAAAGTAAAATTAATATTGAATTCAAAAATATTAATAAATATTAAAATTTTCTTAATCCATATTTATATGGGATGTTACATCAACATTTCCATAGTCATGGAATGATTGGGTTTTCCCTAAAATGTATGTATCATCCTCAAAAATCCTTCACGGAACTGTGCTTCAGCACATGTGTTTAGTATAACAGCTGGTTCCATGACTGGCACGATGGGAGGATCTACTGGTAGTCCTTAATCTACCATTTTTGGTGTCTTTGCATCACCCTTCACCTGCCATAAAACCAGAGTACGTCTTGGTGGAATGACTCTATAAGGTCAAGCACACACCATAGGTGAATATTATTAAGAACAAAAAACATAAACGTTCAATAATAAAACATGATAAGGATAGAATTGATTATTACAAAATAGGGTTACATGGTGTGTATAACTATCACATAATGTGTTCCCTTTAATTAATAACATGGTAATGTACCTATGCCATGCCAGGTCTTGTAACGCACCTACACATGGAGTGTTCCTCCTGAGAAATGGCATATACTTGAATTTTTCCTGACCAAATTCATCTACATGACTAGAAATACATGGTTCACTCATATGTAACACTACACGGAATGTTCCCCATAGAGACAGTGTGAACTATTTATGTTCCATCCACCAATTTCATTGTATACATAGTTAGATACACGGTTGCCAACTACACGGCATGCATAATCGAGACACGACATGTACAACCTATGTTCAATCCACTCGTGTTGTTGGTCACACGGTTGGATACATAGTTCTAGACAACATGTCTTGTACTCTTGGTACACGACATGTTCCACCAATGATTTCTCAACCCCATGTCTCTACTCACACAATCATGTCACATGGTCAACAACTACACAGCGTGCACATAATATACACAGTGTGTACTTAAGAAATGTTAGTTCTTCCAGAACCGAAGCACACATGGTGTGTGTTCATAAAACCACACATCGTGTTGTTTGGGTTTTTGGATTGTAATCCTATAAAGCTTATTTGGAACCCTTAATAACATAAAATTTTGTCCAAGGCTTGAAAAATTATGATCTTTGAGAGACCATACTTCATGCGAATCAAATTTTTTCATTCTTTTTCACATCATAACTTGAACAAAAATCAACTAATGTTCAATCATGATCCACCAAATTCCAATACACGAGTGAAAATAACACCTTAGGTACCATGTATGGAATCCATATAAATGGAACATTACATATACCAATACCCTATCAAAATATTAGGTATTCTTATCATGGAATCTATCAAAACAACATGCATATCAAGAACAATATCTGTCACAATAGCATGAAATCATTAATGCACCCTAAATGGCAAGAAATGTGATATATGGAAAGTGCATATACGATACATGAGTTGGAATACCCTCATCTCTTTTGGTTGTGACAAAAATAGAACCACAATGACATCAGTCATGATAGAAAAAATAGTGAATCACCAAACAGTGAAATCAAATGAAAAGTAACAATTGAAAAATCCTAAAAAATTTCAATATTAAATGTAACTTGCCTCTTCAAATTAAATGAGTTAGCTACTCTATGGAATAGCTTATTAACAACTTCATATTCCTTTATATCCTTGCCTAAAGGCTCTAAATAGTAATACAAATCATAAAATAAACTCTTATGAAACCACGTTGTAACATCCTTGTTATATGGTGTCGCCTAATGGTTCCCCAAACATGGTTGGTCACATAACATAAAGAACATTTCCCTAAAGACCATAGGCTATCTACTATAAGTGAGGGCCATGTTTTGATAATAGGGAAACTATACCTACATTTTCATATTATATACAATGGAATAACAAATAGTAAACTATAGCGGAAGAAGAAATACCATACAATAAAAGTAACTGTTGAAGACTGATAGTAATATAACAACTGAAGAATATATATAAATGATGCATGTCACTTGTGTCTAGTAAATAATCCAAACAAGTCATAATGCTAGAAATACAGTACTATAACCAAAGTTTAGAAAATAATTAAAATCCAAAAGCATCAAAATCCTTTTCTTGGTCCCATTATCTCCAACCCCAACAGTAATCAAGTACAAGATGAAGAAGGGTGTTTTCCCAAATCAATAGCAATAACCATATAACCTTCTTGGGTCCAAAAGCATGTCCCAAACATGGTGTGAGATAAATCCTAGTAGGAAACCACCAAAATATATGTAACTAAATGTCAGTGAATATATATGGCAGGTAATATGAAAAATTATGTAATAAACTAGGAAGTACTCAAAGGTAAACAATCCTACATTTTTCAATTACATTAAATTATATTTATTAATTATTTGAACTATTGAATAATGAAATAGTGGGATCTATCCTTTTCTCTATATCCCTTATGTAATAGAAAAACATGTCTCAAAATACCATCTAAACAATCTATTATGATGGATTCCAAGCTTGTTCTTATGCTTGATAGACTCATCAAAAAAGTGAAATCAATCAAAAACAACCCTCTGGGAATGTTCTCACAGTTTAACCCATGTGGTTTTACAAAGCACTAATTATTTAAAAATGACCACCTGTGAAGATCTCATGGTCAATACCCCATTGGCCTGTAAAGAAAAAATAAACTATAATGACCATATGGATGCTCTCAAAGTCAAGGCCCTAGGGTCCAATATTAAATTAATAATGATCTTATGGGTAGCTCTCATTGTCTAACCCCTCTAGTCTATGACCGCCTAGAAACTCTCATAGTCAATACCTTTAGGTCATCATAAGAACAATTTGTACATAAATAACTCTATCTTGGGAATCTCTCATAGTAAATTCCCCTACACATACATTCACAATGAAAATCACATGCATCTCATATAATCAGTAACACCATCTTAACAATAGGAGGCATGGAAGACAAAACTATCCTAACTAGCATTCTAGACCAATCTTCTATAATCAATCAAACAACGGAAACACAACCACAATCAATGTAAAAAAACATATTCATAAGCAATAACCCTTTATTAATAAAAATACATATCAGGTGTTAAACATGGTTAAATTCCAAATCACACAATACAACAAACATGGGTATTCAACATATTAAGAATATATAATCCAAAGACAATCCAAGAAAAGAACAACCCACCTACCTTGATGTCGTAGATCAACACTCATGAACTTCAACCCATGAATCAGCATAAAACTTGGTAGATCTATAAAAATTATGTAAATGATCACCCTTGATATACTCACGAGAGAGGAGGAATAAAAAAAGACAGGCTCTAGTGAAAGAGAGAACTCACCGGTGGGAATCCAATTCACTGGTCGGTGTCTTAATCAGAGCCTGGCTGATGAACCAGAAAAATCTCGAAGATCATCATTGTTCTATCACTCTCCTATACTAAACACATAGAGAAGAATGGTGTTCTAGATGTGAGATGCTACGCTACTCCAATTTATCAAATAAAAAAAGTACATGGCGTCTTCATTTAATGTACACACCATGTAGTAGCCTCAACCGGTCCCCACTTTAGGTAGTCTATCAGGTCACCTACATTTCCATGTACTCGGCCGTTACACATCTAGAAGAAGGCTATATGTGGAATCCAGGTACATAGCATGTACTCCAAAGTACATTGTGTGTACTTAGAATATTTTTGTTTCATTATTTTTCATTAAAACACCCGAAATAAAGATCAATATCAAAAATGAAAATCCGGGTTCTTACAATATCATATAAATATTTTTTATCATGAAATAAGTACTAGGTGAATTAATTATATAAAAATTATTGGTCAACCAAAAATGTTATAAAATGAAAATTGAATTACACTATTCATGGAGACAGTAGGTCGTATGTATGCATAAACACAACATTCATTTTTCAAAGGATATAATGAAATAATGTTAAATAATAATAAAACTTTTCAAAATCACTATTATATCTTAAAAATAATATATATATTAATCATATATATTTTTAATTCTATCCACATAAAACAAAAATTAAAAAACAAATCGCATCACTTCATGGAAGTGGTAGTCCACACGTACGCATGAGCAAAACAACTACAATCCAAATGATGGGTAGGAAATTTGGTAGATTTGAAATTATAATTAAAATTATGTAATATTATAATATTTATCACGTATAACCATTAAACCAATCATAATAACCATCCATAAAATATAGTAGTGTAAAATAATTCGATTACTATACGGATACAGTAAGTCATATATATGAACGGGTAATACCATCACTTCGTATTTGGTGTGAAAGAAGGTAGATAATAGTAAATTAACTATAATAATAATATTTTAGTGTATTTTATATACTGAGTTTTTATTTTTTCTTGAATAAAATATATTTTGAATGGGTGAAGAGAAATTAAAAAAATAAATTGATTGTTAAGATAATTACCCCCCCCCCTCCCCATTGAAAAAACTCCATTAAATCTCCTCTTAATTGTCCTAGGATTAATTTTTTGGGATTAAAAACAACTCTATAATGTGGAAACATAAGTTATAAGGTAGTTTGGTAGGTTTTGGTCAATAAATTATTCTCAATGGGTTTTACTGAATCGGGGGAGGAGGTTCCCTTTTATAATTGAGGTTTGGGGAACTTTGGGAATATCATAGAAGATTAAATAATAACAAAGCAACTATTAATAAAAACTCATCCAATTGTACATTTATTTTATTTATGGTTAGTATATAATTTTAATGTTATCAAACATTGGAATATGGAATTTTTAATTTGTGGTTTTAAACATTGTCTTTTTTTACCTTTAAATTAATTTGTTTTAACATTAACTATGGTAATGTATTTGTCACAAATAAAGGGTGGTAATTCTACATATAAGATATCAATTGACTCATAAATGGAAAAGAGGTGAAATTTTAGAACATATATTACCCACATTAAATTTTCAATATTTTTATGATTTTTATTTAATGTAATTAAATATATTTTTGATAAATTGTCATTAATGTCAATTTTGACCATATTCATTTTATTTCAATTCAGATACATCAAAAACAGTTTTACATAAAATAATTTTTTTTAAACATCCTTAATTCATTATATGAATCTAAAAAAGTAATGTAACACTGTAAATAACTCAAATTTTATAACTTTAAATATTATTAATATCATTTTTTTCTATTAATTGAATAAAAATTTATTATAATTGCCCAAGAATTTAACGTAATTATATATTCACTAAAATTTAGAAATAAATTATTACCCTGAATATAATTTCATTATGAATGAAACGGAATTTATATTCATTATTAAATTTATTTTTACCCTACATGGATACATAATAGATATTTAATAGAGAGAAACTGAAATTTTGTAACATTCTTTAATTTAAATATAATATTTGAAACTTTCTAGAAAATGGACCATTAAACATATAAATTTCTATAATAAGGTTATAAGGGTATAATTTACATAATCTAATGAAATTAATGGTGAAATATTATAAACTTTTCAATTATTTTTAACCTAGATTTTCCTGATTTTCCTTTTATAGTAATGGTACATTTTACTACAGTTACTATACATATTGATCAATAATAAAACGGACGTATTTCCCAAATTTTAAATAAAAATTCCATATGTGTTACAAAAATTTTAAAAATTAAATAACTATAAGTTGATTAATATAATTCAAATTCAAAATAAAAAATGCAATGAAAACCAGTTTTTAAGAAAATTACCTTTTATGTACAAAAATGTTTTTATACCAAATTCATTTTGGTAATTGATTCCAATTAACATAATTTGACTATTAATAATATAATAGAACTAATTTTAGTATTAAATAAAATTAAAGTAGAATGAAGCTTTTTAAATTCTTGAAATAAAATTATAATTGTCAATAAAATCAGTGATCTCACTAATCACTTGAAAATCCATCTTTTAATAAAAATAAAAAAAATTCAACCTATGTTTATTTTATATAACAATTTCAAAAATTATATTATTTTTATAAAATAAAAAATATTCAATATTCATAAATTAATTAAAATATTTTATCATAAATTGAAATAAAACCCATTTCTGAAGAAAACATATTGTAGAAACATAATATAGGATTACTAAAAATTATGAAATTATTTTGTAATAATCAATCAATGCATTTGGTTTGAGTAAGTTCATTATATTTATATTTATCACAATTTTGTTAATTTTATTCATACCCACCAATTCAATAGATTGGTTATAATGGATATATTTAGATAATACTATTTTTTTGTTCATTTATGATCAGTGTTGTGTTTTTGTATAAACTATCGAATGTAGTGTTCTTTTAAAATATTAGGGTGTTAAATTCACCCCATTTAATAAATTAGATCTCGATAATTTGAACATATTCATGGAATTATTGTTTTTTTATATTAGAAACTATTTTATGTAAAACCAACATCTACAAAGTGATAATAAATATACCTCTTAAAAAGCTATAAAGATAAATATGGAGGTCATCAAAAAACTAGGATCGCAAAAATAGAACATTATTTTTATGCAATAATATAGATATGAATGAGAAAAATAATTCCCATGTATAAATAGACAGTGATATAGAACATTTAATGAGAAAGTTAACTATTAAAAAACAAGTCATATATGAAGGATTAAGTCAACATTAATTTCAAGGTAATAAATTTAAATTGATAAGACATTTATTTCAAGGTACTTTTTACTAAATTTGATGTATTAATTTCCTATACAAAAAAGATCTCAAGAAATAATAATGATTTATTTCTTTCCATGTCAAAAGCACATTCTCATCCTTTGGATGTTCTTCTATTTATTTTCACATCATCTCTTACTCCTGAAAATTGAAATTTAAGAAGAATTGTTTCCATCATAATAACTTTTAAAGAATCATAAGTCCAAATAATCAATCCATTATCTTGTAAATAGTTATAAAAAATAATAATTATTGATTATTCAATATGATTTATCATACATTAACTTCAAAAAAAATATCAAATAATTCTAATTAGTCTCATAATTAGTTTATCTTAAGGATATTTAAAATTACGTATGAATAAATTTAAAAATAAAAAAACAATTAGGATTGAGGTTACTAAATTTAAAGAATCAACATACCATTAATCCCCCCTTATAAATTATATCTTAATTTCACATGTAAATACATTTATTATATATTTAATAAAAATATGGTAATAAGTTAAATCGAAATAAAAAATAATCATAAACATGAATGTTTCAGATAAATAACTCTATAATTATTAATTAAATAAATTTAGATATTATAGAATATATTTCATCAATCCAAAAATACATTAAACATCATCATGAAATACATTATCATCAAATTAGAAATCATTTCCAACAATGCCAGTACTATCCCATTTATATTATTAATTATTTCAATATCTCAAATAAACATTACAGTTCTAACATCATCACATATTAAGTTATATATTTCCATCAAAGATTAATTTTCAATAAAATATCACAATATTATTAAATAACTTTTATAGATCATCAGTACTATTCAATATAATTTTATAAATACATGATGAAAAACTACTACAACACAATCCTTGGTTGTTTCCTAATTATTGTAACTATATTATCATTTATAGAACACTTCATCAACATACTTATTTAATCCAAATATGAAATAAATTTAATCATTTGAAATTCATATTTTGTAATAGAACAGTTCAGACCTTGATATATTAGGTTATTATAATGTGTATTGCCTTGATGCTTAAGGAAATAATTTGAATAGTTTCTCATCTAATTATACTTGATTAATTTCAAAATGGAAGATTATTTTTTCCCTTAAAATTATGATCCTAGTGTCCTTTCTTTCCAAACATGTAGTAAATATCTATTTCTTTCAATCTAGTTCGACGGTGTTTCTTTCTATAATTATCACATGTTGGGAAATTCTTCTTTCCATTTTACCACTTCTTTATCTTTACCTATGTTGTAATTTTATTCTATTTCCTAAATTTTAGGATTTCATATTTATAGAATCATTATTTCAATTTATAGACCATGAAATTATATCCTTTTATAATGATAATTTTTTGGAGACAACTTCCCATTGAAAAATTCGTTTAAACGCATCAATTCTCTTTGTATTATGTGTGTATTATATAGAATGTATTTATAACCTTATTAAATTGGATTCATATTTAGAAACACATTCTTCGTCCTTTTTTCTATGAATAAATATTTTTCTTCATATATCCAGTCATTGTTTTCTAGGAAAATGTTTTTCTAGGAAATGTTTTATAAAATCATTATGTTATCTTCTCAATATTTCATCCAAATCCGTAGTGTTTTTAATCATTGACTACCATTGATCAATATACCTAGAGATATGATAAACATACATGAACACCATCTCCATTTCATCACTTACTAAGGTGATAAATAAAATTTCTATGAAACTTATCTATTTAATCACAATATATGGATTTGTAATTCTATTGAATAATGGAGGTTGTTGACACAAATTAAAATATATCATTATTACAATGCATTGTGGATCAACATGATACTATATAAAAGAAGTTATCTTAGTCATAACCTGAGTCAACTATACAAAAATAGTTATACTTTTTTCATCTTCAACTGTATCTTCAGCCCCATATTCGTTATCATGTTTTGGAGGGAAATTCCTATATAGATTTCTTGAATTGATATGGTTCACATTCTATACACTAGGTGAAATTTATAAATAATTTATTAAACTACATTTGAACATAACATTATGGATCAAAATTTTTAAATTCAAAAATATTGAAACAAATAACATAAATTGATTATTTAGTTATAACTTATCTCAAAATCATAAGCATGGTTTCATTGGTAATATTCTTAAAGTCAATAAAAGTGTTACATTCCATAATATACATTTTTTTAAATACAGTTCCAAATGTTTCTCCTAAATATTCTCTAATTACAACTATAAAGACCCCAACACTAGTGGCTAAGATCCAGTGGTAAATTAATTACATTTTCAATAGATATATGTAATAACATCCTAATGTTCTAAATACTTTAGTAGTCTTGAAGAAAAAGATAAAAATATGATTCTCATATTACATTAGAACTATAAAATAAATACCATCAAATTTTTATATCATCATCAATGTAATTCATAATACCACTGTTTCATATCATGTGGAAAATGGTGACCTCAAATTCATGTGAATGGAATTCATATTGAAGAAGAAAATATGGAATCAATGATATGGAAAGAATAAATAATGGCCAAAATAATACCACATAAATTATCAAATGAACTAGATAATCAACCATGGATATCATAAAAAATAATATAATCACATAGAGATTGTTAATTAATTTTATAATGAGTGAATGAATAATGTTGTACGTCTAAAACATACCATCAAGGCCTTCTCTAACACTCTAATAAAATATTTCTTTCCTCGTTCCAATAAATTAAAAATAAATGGGCAAGGCCTCAAAAAAACCCAACATAGTCTTTCTCATGAGACATAACAATGAATATAGTTTCAATATAGGGCCCCACCCATTTCTTACAATGTCTTATTCATTATACATAAAAATAAATATACAAATTAATCAACATTCCTTAAAAATTGATTAATGGCAATATTAGAAGAAGTTGTCATATAGAATATCAACACTTTTCTTAGTACAAATTATCTTAAACCATTCAATGAAATATTTCTAATGGTTTAATTTTACCACATTCTCAATATATGACTCAATAAATGATAATTAAATAGAAAAAATACATTTTTTACTTTGAATGCAATTTTTTATCTAATACTATAAAACATATTAAAGAGAAAATATTAATTGAAAATAAAAGTTCAAACATATAAATTAATCATCATATCATTTATAAGTAATGAATGTGGAAAATTACATTCCTTCTATATAAGTTAAAAACATTCATTTTACACACATTGTAAAAGTAAAAGAGTCACTAATTCTACAAACGATATGATGTTTCATTTAAATAATTTGTTAAAAATTAAATAATGGTTAAAATATTAATAATAAATAATATAAGAATAGTAAAATAATTCTTTAATAAAATTTTAGAAATGATGGATATAGAATAAAAAACTCCCCCATTAGACACATTAATATAATCAATCTTGAATAGTGAAGAAATTGTGAAATAAACTCTTTCAAGTTGGGTAACTTTTGAATCCTTATCCCCATAATAGAAATAAATTTAAATTAAACAATAAATAAAATTAATATGAACAGATTAATGATATAAAATATTATATTAGTAGTAAATTCACTACAAAAAATTAAATAAGTGATGATTATGGAACATTTCTAACAAAAGTAAAAGTGATATGAGATACCCTTATCTCTGGTCCGACCGCCGTCGTATGTGTTAGAACCTATTGTATAATAAATATATATTTATTATAAAAATATATCATAAAAATATTCTTATATATCATACCATATATCATATACTTAAAACCATTTATTACTAATTTATTAATAATTCATTATTAAAATCACTCTTTTGGGTTTTGACCACATGATTTTTCATGTATGTTTTTATGTGGTAGTTTTAGTCCTTGTAATTAGATCGTAGTTATATCATATTATGAATTTTTATCATGATAAAATTATCATTTATATTTATTATATAAAAATTATGGCTCATCTGTAAAAGTTATAAATTAAAAATCTAATTACATCATTCAAAGAGAAGGTAGGTTTTATGTACAAACAAAAACAGTTTTCATTTTTTGACTATTGGAATGAATGAATGTTAAATAAAAATTATATTTTCAAGAAGATTTTTTAAATTATAATTTTTTTATATATTCTTGAAATGAATACTTATTACCATCAATTTAAATTGAAAATGAAAAAAAATCACATCCCTTCGTGGAGGTGGTAGACCACACATATGCATGATAGATGTTATTCTATTCTAACAGATTGTAATATAAGACGTTTGATGTGATGTTATAATTAAATTGGTAAAATAATTTCATTAGTGTAATATATAAAAATTAAATACATCATCATAACTTTTCATGAAAAATAGTGTTGGAAAATGAATTGTATAACTAAGTACAGATGGTAAGCCATACGTACGCATGAGTGAGACCTTAACTTATCATTTGATACAAAAAAAGGGACGATAATGGTGATTTAATAATAATAATATTAATAAATTTAATTATTATGTATACTAAATTTATTATTTTATGATAAATACCATAAATTAAGATTATTTAATGAAGAAGTAATAAAATAATGTGATCAGTTATGGAGATTCGATATCCAATAAAGGAACCCATTTAAATATCATCTTAAGTGGCTATGGGATTGCCTTTATGGATGAAAATTCGTCTAGGAATTGTCAAATGATGTTGATTAGGGATTTTGGTAGGGGATGGTTGCGATCAGAGGCTCAATTTAGTGTAAATACGTGAGGGAGGAGGTAAACATTTATAATTTATGTGAGGGAATTTTTTTGATTTTTCTAAAATATTAAATTATAATAAATTCATTATCAATAAAAATGATTCCAAATGGATAGGGATTCAAAAAAGGGTAATATATTGTTGAAATATAATAATCTAGTAAAAATAGTTTAGATTAATGTCGTGTATTAATCCTTATATTTTGGTCGTATCCCATCATTTGTCTATATTAAAATTAACTATGATAACTTACTTTTTAGTCTTAAAGGGTTACAATATAACATATAAGATTAATATTGAATAATAAATTAAAAATGGATGATGTTTCATTACCAAAATTTACCATGGTCTCTTGTTTTAATATTTCAATTGTTTTTAAAATTGTTTAATACAATATTACTTTTATAAATTATCATTAATTTCAATTTTGAAACAATTCATTTCATTTTTATTAAAATAAAAAAATAAATATATTTCATTGAAATATAGTATATTGAAAAACAACTAATATATTACATTAATATATAAAATTTTTAACACTATAAATTACTCATATAATATCACTTTTAATATTTTTAATATCATTTATTTTATATTATATTTATATAAAAAATATTGTATTAATATTCCACAAGAATATAAGGTAATTATAATAATAATAAATTATAAAAAAAATATCATAATGAGGATAATTTCATTATTAAAAAAATATAAATTTAGATCCTTTCAATAATTCTCTTTCATTTTCAATGAGGATGCATAATAGATATTTAAAACTAAGGGAGTGACATTTGTAAAATTCACTGATTTAAATATTTTATTGGACATTTTGATTTTCAAGTGTCCATTAAACATATATATTTACACTATAAGGTAAAAATAGAACAATTAATTCATAAATTAAGATTATATATGAAATATTATGATGTTATTTGTTTGTTTTTACCTTGATTACCTCAATTATCCTTTTACTGATGTGAAACATTTTACCCCAGTTACAATTCATGCTGAAAAAATAAAAGAGACTTACCTACCAAATATGATCCTCTTAAATCCAAATATGGGAAAAAATTAACAAATTTATAACCTATAAGTGGAATAATATCATATAAACTGAAATCCCAAAACCCAAGGGAAAAAGCTATTCATAAAAATGATCGTATTCCAAATGAATAATGAAATAGATTCAAATGAAATTAATTGGGATATTAAAAATATAATGTTACTATTTTTATTTTTATAACACATTAAAAAAATATCTTTTTATGTTCTTGAAATAAAATTGCAGATGTCAATAAAAATCGGTATTTTTCACAATTCATTGGGAAATCAATCTTAAATGAAAAATCTAAAAATATCACCCTAAAATAATTTTGATATAATTATTAAAAAAATGATATTTTTATTATCATAAAATAAAACTTATACATTTTCCAAATAATATTTATAATATTTCCTCATAAATATCATTAAATATTAATTTTATAGAAAACATACTTCTTAAATAGAAAATATCTTTACTTAAAATTGACTAATTATTTTCAAGGAATAAACCAGAGAATTTTTTTAGCATGCATTATATATATATAATATAATTTAGTGTTTACTATTCATACCCATCAATTCAACAATTAGGTTTTTATGGACATATTAGAATGAAAATATTTTGGGGTTCATCTAGGTTCCGTGTTTCATGTTATATACACTATAGAACATAGTTTTATTTTAAAATATGTTGATTTTATAGGTTCCACTCAATAACTGATAATGTAATTTTTTAATATGAACTCAACATATATAAATATTTATTCAATAATATTTTATCATCATTAGTATGGTATGATATTGAGGAGGAGATGTGGTCCAATAAAAACAAGAAATTTCGCCAACAAAATGTACTTAAAAACATGTTATTTGTTGCTGTTGAATGTAAGGATCAAGGATAGCTCAAGGAAAATTCTAAAATCTACTTTTTACTAAAATATTGAGATGATAAATTTTTATATAGGTTATTATATCATTACAGGGGACTAGTAATCATTCGTAGGGATGTTCTAGTTAGTGAGTGTTTTTTGTTGAAGGACTAGAACATGGTTGTGAAATCATTAAAGGTATATATATATCAACAAATAAGGTCAAGTTTGATCTATGTAAGAATAATAGAATAATGAAATTTTCGGAGTACTCAGGTGAGATTTCTATAAACACAACATGTATAGTGGTGAGACCAGTGGAAGAGTTATAGGAATTTTAAAGGGTGACTGAGTCTCAAGATGGGGTAAAACAAGTTATGTATATAAAATATATATAAGATCCATGATCTTTTTAATATCAATATAATCTAAGAATATAAACTTGATGTAAATGTTTGTATCAAAGGTTTGTGGTTTATCTGAATTTTCTACTCTCAATAGATTCCATGGAATTTAAATGTATGGATTTACTAGAAACACTACATGATATTAATCAGCAGAAGTCATTCATTGATAAGGATATGGGTTCACATAAATCCCATAGACCAAGGGTTCTGATAGAGTTAAAAGAAGGGAAAAATGAACTTAAATATAATTTGGATATCAGGTTGATGGAGGATGCTGATGGAAAGAACTTGTTTAAGGAAACGCTGGAAAAAATCGATTTCAATAGAAGTAATGTATTGATTTCTAAAAAAAATTCATCTATAGTAAAACATGAAACAATCTAGAGGGTTTTGAGTATGTATTCATCAATATATATATTCTAAATATATGAATTTAATTATGGATATCCTTAATAGATTGTTGGAGGGAAAAACATATATGAATAAACATGTCGGTTTCACCAAATATTAGAACCTGATATAAATCTCTATGTCAATGAAAATTTCATATTCATTAATGTGAGAACTGTTACAATAGAAGTGTAAATATTGAGGATTTATTTTGGAAAACGGTTTCAATATTAGTGACCAATATCATTTTTTATTAAAATTAATGGGGTGATGATTCTTTTGTAATTATACTCTTATATTTCATCGATATATTTTTAGTTGATCCATATGAAATATGTATTCATAAATTATAGGGTAGATTTTAAATGTGTTGTTATAAGAAAGTTATTATGAAAGATATAAAGATATTAGGTTGTTATCTAAATGTGAATTTATCAAAAAATCCATACAAATGTTTGAAATAATCATATGTAAGGCATTGTAAACCCCTCTTTTTGAACACATAATATAATTGAAGTTACATGCACAAGAAATGTAATAAAAAGGCTAATTCGTAGACTAATTAATTTATAGAGCATCTGTTAGAGGACTGATGTGTGTAAATCATTTTATTCAAGTAGATATAGTAGTCTTATATTTATTTATAAGTAGATTTATCTCATCCCCATAAAGGGAACATATAGAATCTGTCAAATATATCCATCGATATATGAATGGAATGAATTTTATAGAATTATAATTTTGTGAATAAGATTCATTATAATGTTTTGAGTCATAAAATTCACAAATGATATTGTCACCCATAAAATAATTACCAATATTTTTATTACCCAATGTGAAACAGATATAAATTGAAAGCCAGTGAAAGATAAGATTGTAATATTATCTACAATGGAAGAGAAGTGTTTAGTTGGAAATAAATAATAGTAGGATTTGGTTTGGTGGAAGTGATTTCTGAAGAAATCTTAAGGATTCAAAGAGGTATATTTTTATAGGACAATCAACGTGTTATTTATTTATAATAGAATCTAGTAATTTATTCAACAACAATGAATATTGACCTGAGGTAACCCATCATTTGAAAATATAGGAGCATAAAGTGTTATATATTTAGATTATCACTAGTATCCAAATTCAATTGAATATGTTCACAAGAATGTTAGTATAAAAATTTATAATGAAAATTCATACCACAATATGGCATGGGTGAAATGAGGGAGGTGGATAATGAATTAATGCTTTTGACGAGGAAGAAATGAAGGTTTTCCTAAATTACGGAGTGGGGTCACAATTTCCCTAAAATAAGTCTCCATGTTCTATATTTTTGGTATGTGATGTATTGATTTAGTTTATCATAAGATAATTCACAAAAACCATGTTTACTGAAATTTTATCATTGGCATGTTGTTAGTCATAGTGTCTAGATATTAGTAGAAAAATAACCTTATATGGTGGAAATATATTGAAAATTCATATTTTTTGAAGGAGTCAGAGGGGTCTAAAATGTTTAGAAAAACTCAAAATACTCCAGAATGATGTTTCTAGATATGTTTTTTAATGTAATAGGTTGTGATCAATGGAGTAACTAGAGATCAACAGTCACATTACTGAATAAATTTTTTTATTAAAATTTAATGGTGTTGAGATATGGATATCTGGCCAGATTTTCTTATAAAAGGAATTCGGGACCTTTAGTATTATGTATCATATATATGAATAGTTTTTCTTGGATACATATAGTGTACCTATGAAATATATAGTGAATTAATTACTTTATAGAGATTTAATCTTCTATAATTGGATTTCAATGATGATTCAATCATTTTAATATAATCTTGTGATTCTGGTTAATACTAAGAAGTCACGTGTTTCTCAGGTGAAAGTATAACAAATCATCCAAATCATATTAATCTATTGTGTTATTTTAAATTGATTTATGTAATTCAATTACATTAATTTTTTTACCTTTAATGTTTTTGAGAGTTTCTTGAGTTGTGTATGACATAGACATTGTGTAGAGGTTAATGTAATTTTAATTTGAACTTATAGAACACTTAACAAAGGAAGGAAGCTATTGGGAGTTCATATCTCTACTCTTTATCTATGTTGAACATTTAATGGATCATCATTTGATGTTTCAATGGACTAATGTCTGAGATTTGTGAAATCACATGTTTAAAGCCATCTTACTACCAATTAAAACTTATTTCTAAGAATTTTAAGGAATTATAACATTGTAATGGATGGACAATATATTTTTTATTTTAGTGTGGGCATAAAATCTAAACCGATAATACTCGATTTTTGATATGTTGAATATGGTGAAATTGAATTCCGCTATTCATTATTTCAAAATTGTTGCGAAGGAAATTTTTTATAACAATTTTCTTTGTTAATGGATGTTATAATTGAATAGATATCCCCCAAATCCATGTCATGTCAATAACATTCAGGCTTTTGTATTTATTAATGTAGATGTTTAGCCTCTTAAAGGATATGGTGGTAGTTGAACTCATGGTGGACTAAAATATAGATAAAAATAGTTTTATTATGATTATTTTTATTCTATTATTTCAATTTATATTTTTGAATATTATCAAATTAACTACTGAGCTACTACAAGAAGAGTTATCAATTAAAATTCAATGAGTGAAAATAAAAAGAATAATACTATTTAGAAGATAAATTATTTATTAAGAGGGGATAAATATAGTCTCAATCTAGTTTTTATACCAATTGTGGATTTTTAAATAAAAATATGAATGGATTGTCTCTAAATGTATTTTTTTTATAATCCACAATTAATACAATGAAATAACAGTTTTGTGGACATGTAAACCTACAATAAATTTTAAAATAGGAATATCCCCACCAGTTCTATGTCATTAACTATCAATTATGGAATGAATTATAATAGTTATTAGTGAAAAAAGTGATGTGGTTGGGAATATAGTGATATAAAACATACCCATTGTTCATTAATTTGATGAAATATTTCTATGTAACCTACATGTACCTCCCCAATAGTATGTCATATATTTATTTCTCAAACTCATGACTAGATAAAAAATATATAAAATACTCTATATAGCTTAGATCTTATAGAGTTAGAATAATTAAATAAGAAATTCAAATAACTCATGAACAAGGGTTTTATAAGACACCGTGTATCTCTTTTGGGTAAACTTTTCCAATTTATTAAAAAAAATGAAGAATATAAATGGATATGCATCAAATACAGTGAGATGAATGGAATAACCCTCCATCACAAGTATATTTATGAAAGGATTAATGATGTGTTCAACCAACATCATTACACTCAATTCATCTCTATAATTTATCTTTGATTCTAGAATCATCTATTCAACTTGATGATTGTGGACATTTGAAATATATCTTTCAAAAAAATGTATTCACACTATCAGTTTTATTAATTTCATTTAGATTAGTTAATTAATGTAAAATATTTATTTATGTAATTAATTAATATATAAATTATATCCATGATAAATTAATTGTGATATTTATTTATAACATCGTGATATATTATAAAAACATTAGGATTAATTATAGATTACTATAAAAAATTGAACGATTCGATATATATTAAGTATATAAATTATAAGTTATTTTTGGATTAATTCTAATTATTATCATTTTTTGTATTATTAATGTAATGTTAGCTAACATTTGTAACATACAATTTATAACAGAGCATCCCCATTTCCCCAAATTTATAAATACCTATAGTTTTCTTTTTTCAAATTACTTTCATTGCTAATATAGTAAAAATATTATGACAATAAATTCAAATAATCACGTTAACAATGATGGATTTTCAATTTATTTTCATAATAGAGTGTGATAATGGGGTCCAAGAGCTTAAGAGAATATTTTTTATTGTACATGTGTTGACCATTATATCAAAAGCTAAATGGTATGTCATCTATAGTGGTGCGTCAATGAAAATACATATGTGAAACCTTTTCCAAAATGATAATTTGACAGCCATTTAATCATACATATTAATGATTCAAGAATATAATTATCCATATAATGATATAAATCTAGCTTCATTTATATTCACTTTAAGGATATGACAAAATGTTCTTTATATGGAAAGGATTGATATATACCCTTATCATAAAAGTAAAAATTATATAATTTTTTTGAAGGAACTGAATATGTGGAAGAGGATAATGATATATATATTATTAAATATTGTGACCACAACTTCCAGTATCACCCAAAAATTGAAAATAAATCATTGCACAAAACATAAAAAGCCATTTTTACTTGAAATAGAGTGGACTTAAAGATAATAATTGATCTAAGATCCTATAATGACAGATATTGATATCATAATGGAATGTAAAACATCATGCCTTACCCTAAATAATTGTTAACTGATCCTTAATAAATCATATCATGAAATCCCATTGAAATGGCGTTGTACAAAAAAATATAAATTTTTTTAATCATGTGAAGTTTATTGACTACAATGTTTTCCAAGGAGTGTTATTGTTTCATAAAATGATATGTATACTATGAATTTTAAAATTATATAATGATTTACTAATTTATTTCCATAAATAAAGACTCATTGAACAACATAAAAAATGAAGATTTATTGATATTTTTTATGACATTATTCAATAGATAACATGAAGTGGGATTTTAAGAAATATATATAAATGTCCTCAGATTTTTAACAAGTAAAATTTGAACTACTCCAACCGAAGTTGTTGCAGAAATAAAAATATATGTGTATATATCGGTATTATAAATTAACTATGGATTTCATTTATATTTCTCCAATTAAATCCAATAAAAATAATAAAACAATGGTTATTTTTTACAGAATAAATTAGAAGATTAGTTTCACGGATATAAGAGGGTATTTCTCTCATAGAACCATACTCATATCTATATTCAATATTTGGCGGTGAATCCTAGTTTCCATATATCAATCCTATTAACATATAATCTATGTATTACATTTATATTTTTTTAATATTCTTTTAAATTAACTAAAACCATATGAGAATCATATCATTAATTATCATCAATAAATTTATGGGTATTATAAAAATGATATATAAAGATTATAGAATAAGATGTGATATATTTTTATATGTTTTAATTTATGTTTGTACCAATATCATTCCTTATAGTAATTCTCATATAGTGGTATTTTCTCTCAATTATCCAAACAGATTTATATAATAATTTTTTTAAAGATACTATAACATCCAGGTATTTTTGGAAATATTTCCTTTAAAATTAAATTTAATTATTTGATAACATATATTACAAAAAATGAATAGATAATAATGAATTGTAAAAACACCAACTTTATCATTCTTTCAACATAATATTTATTCCATTTATAACTTTTGTTATACGCAAGGCCCAGTATTACGAGACAACAATATACTATTCATATTATTTACTTAATATGATAGTTATTACCTATAAATTGTAATGATGGGAATGTATATGAATAAAAATATTATGAATATAATTTATACACATGTTTATATAATGAATACATGGGTGATAATTTAATTATAAAATAAAATAAAAACAAAATGAATATAATGGATTCGTTTTTATGAAACGCTATTTTTAGGTCTATAATGGAATTTTTCATTATTTAATTAAATTTTTAATTATTAATGAAATATATAAATGAAATTTTAATGTTATATATTTAATAATTTTTTTTTACTTTCATCCAATTATTTTTATGTTGTTATGATAAGAATAAATTTACATTTTATCATAAAAATTCAAATTTTTAAAAAACACTTTTATCAACATTTAATATAGCACATATTTTTAAAATTTTAAAACTATTATATTTTTATTTCAAAATTAAACATATTTTTTGAAATCATAACATCAAATTTAATTTTGATGATTTTTTTGAATTTATCTGAGAACTTTCATATTTTGATGAATAGTGAATCACACTGAATTTTAACTAAAAACTGCATTTTCATGTAAATATTTCATAATGTTAAATTATATTTTTTATTTGTTTTAAGTATAATTATATTAGTTTTATATAATTTAAACCAATTTATTCCACTTTAATAAATTTCACATTTAATTAAGAAATAAAAACATTCTATCATTTGAATATTTTCAATTTAAGAAATCTATTTTAGTGTCATATCTATTGTGTTTATTTTAAATTAATTGCATCCAATTTTGTTATTTAAATTTAGGAAAAGATATTAAATATTTTTAATTAGAATGAATTATAATTTATAAAATGTTCAACATTATTTTTGACCCAAAATATTAGTAAATGTAATTAAAATTAATTATAGAGACTAAGGTAAAAGTTATTTTATTTATTGGATAAACATTAATATTAATGGTTCAATTGACTAGAAACATGTAAAAAACTATTGTATGGAAGTGATTATGAAATATTAAAACGTGTTTCTAATTTATTTCCTTATTTGGGAACATTATGTAATGTATGCCTCCAAATAATTTTTACCTTTCTATATTTACATGAATATCACTCCCTCTCCACTATAAAAAAAATCTAACCCACCCACTCTCTTCACACTTATCAATCCATTTCAAAACATCAAACTACAACAAAATAAAGCTACCAAATTCTACCCTCTCTCTTAAAATCCTCAGTTTTGGTATAAATAATTCCATGTAAGTACATCGGTGTAATCTAAAAGGAGTTACCGAAAAAAAGGTAGCATTCTTAAATGATCACTTTTTTCTTTTTTCCTCAAAAAAAATAAATTATACTTATTTTATGATAATTTAATAACTTAAATATCATCAATATAATGATATGTATTTATTTAATGAGTTATACGTAAACCATAACATTATTCCATCAAATGGGATACACAATCATCATTCGTGTATACGACAGACTACCGCCTCATGAACTGGTGTAGTTCATTCTTCCATTTCCACCTCTCAAGGTTGAGAATAATGTTAGAAATTATATTTTAATATTATATATATGATATTTATCATATTTATCATATTTATCATATTTATGATTCATTAATACATGTTTAATAATTATATAACACAAACCTTTGTGATTTCAACTTTGTGGGAATATGCTAGCATTGATTGTAGATGTACAGACTACTGCCTTATCAATGTGATGTGATACACCCACATATTACATGGAATATTTTAAGTATGGATTTGATAAATATATATGATATAAATGAAATAATTCTGATATTATTAAAATAATTACCAATATTTTTATATAATATAGCCTTTTATTCATTCCCTTTCACGTACAGAAAAAGTGATAAATTCTTTCATGGACGTGTGGACTACCGACTCCTCGAAGCGATATGATTCTTCTTTCCTCATCACCAAAAAAATAAATTATATATGTAATTATATATAATTAAATAATTATTTATTTATGATATAATATTCATTATATATGATAAGTTTTACTTACCTTCTTTTCATAATGATCAATGAAAAATGGGAACATTACTAATGCATATGTATGACCTTCCATCCACAGGATTGTAACGTTGGTTTATTTTTCATAAAAATATTTCATATTTGATTTTTAAAGTATAATTGATTTAATTTTAGGATAATTATTTCTTGTGTATTATTCTATATTCTTTTATATAGTATCCTCATTGACCATAGTTGACTTTTCATTGTTTATTTAAACACATAAGTTGTATATGGTAAAAACATCCAACATAGACATTATTGATTATGTAGTGGTATAAAACATGTTTATATGTGAAATAAAAATGATAATAAGTTTGTAAAATGATATTGGGAAGGTAAATAATTAAAATAGGTTTATTATTCATGAAGATAAATAACAAGAATGGAAAATTGGACTCAATGATAGGGACTTCATATCAATTTACATTATTTGAGGCCTTCATTATTATTATGCACCTAACTTATTATATATGGTGTACATAACACAACAATAACATGTAATATGATGAATAATTTATATTAAAATATATTTTACATTTCAAATTGAACTATTTCATCTTATGGGGTTTTACTTGAATGTTACCAAGTTGTAATGGATATCTTGACTAAATTTACATTCATTACTTTAAACTTATGTTTCATTGGTTATGTTATGAAAATAATATGTGTTAAATGACTAATAATTGTATTATTATGTATTTAAGTTTTTTTGTGTTTATTTCCAATTATCACACATAATTGATTCATTTATTTGTTATAACTCAAATGATACAATCATTATAAGGGTTTTTCCTATCTCACTTTTATATCTATGAGATATATTCCAGATTGAAAAATTATTTTTCTTGTGTGGTCTATAAAATTACCATTAATGAATTTTTTTATTATTATTATTAAATTTATGGTTTTTACATATCCTTTTAATAGAATCACATTCATTTGGTTTACAGTTTCAAAGTTACCAAAGAAGTAATGGTTTTTTGTAAAAACATCCTTTATTGAGATGTTTATTTTATTATACAACTATATTATTTTAAGAATTGTGAATAGTTGTCTATTGACATGATAAATCATGAATCTAATTATTCTAAGGATATTATAATTTTCATTTAATGTAACATCTTATGTTCTTTGATCAGGTTGAAAACATCTCTGTTTTTTTTATTTTTGTAATTAGTGGGTATGAGAATTTATATTTTGATCATCGGATCTTAAATATGAGATTTTTCTCAAACAAATATCCTGTTTTGGATGGTTTTAGAGGTTTATTAAAGGACTCAAAAATTTTTGTGTAATTTTGTTTATGTTAAAGGCCCAAAGACTTTTTTTGGGAGTCGAAGGTTGAGGCCCTGTATTTACATTTAACTATGTGGCTTCTTAGAGAGATTCATGTCCCCTCATTGTGTAATGAAGAATGGTTTGGAAACATGTGTGGGGTTAGAAAAAAATACATGTGATAATATCTATAGTTTTTAAATATGGTATTTTGAAAGGATTTCTTAGGATTAGGGAAAACTGTGCAAAATCCACAGAGGTAGTTCCACATATGAAGTACATCAACACAATAGAACATAGAAGTTGTGAATAGGTTGTAATATCAAGTGGGATAACTATAAAGTCCCTAAAAATATGTAAATATAATTTTTTACAATCTCATAATTTATGTTATCTCATTATTTTTCCCCAACGTATTGGTCATTATGTCATGTATTAGCAAGGAGGAGCTCTCCTCCCCCTTTCCTCCTAGCGTGTGGTCCATATCCTTTACCTAGCCTCAGTTTTTAAATCTATTGGTCGAATTGGAACTGTTTCAGAAATAATCTAATCACCCATGATTATACATTTTTCTTCTCTAGCCTAAAAAATAGATAAATCAATTGGAGTAGTTTTTCCCTATATTTTGGTGTTCTATAGAAACTAATATTAAATCCAAACTGGTCGAAGATAAAGTCTAATTCCAGATGTGAAAAACTCTATGACTCCCATGTAGCTGGTTCATATCATTTTTTTGTTTTTTTAGTCTATTTAGGGGTTTGTATTTTTTTGATCCATTGGGTGTTTGAGTGAGACCACATTTTAATTCCAATTCTTGATGTCAAATTGATAGTACATATGACCTTATAATATTACATTGGTAATTACCTATCCAAATTATTATATTTAACTATAGTTTATAGTTCATAGACCACATTGGGTAGTTTATAAGGGGTTTTCTTAATTTAATATTTAGTATTTTTTAATTTAAATAGTAAAATTAAAATAGGTTGAATTGTTCTTATTTGAAAGTGAATTTACTAGTATATATGTGTTTTATTGTTATATGATACCATGATCCTTTGGATCATGAATGGATTGGAATGAGTAAATCGGATTTCATGGCCATCAAAATTATGGTGAAGTGTTTTATGGTTTGGATTTCCCCATATACATTTAGTGATGTTGATCATAGGATATGATGACTATGTTATTAGATTGAGGTGGTGAGGCCATCATGTTGAGAGCATGGTTTATAATATTGGATATAATGGACATCCTATTTTAGTGACATGGTTTCTATGGAATGAGGTGATATAGTTGATGTGGTTAAGTTACTATTTGGTGATTTACACTAACATGTAATAGGATAAAGAACTATTTTGGTAGTGTTCACAAAGTTTTTCTTAGTGATGATGTCTTTTTCCTACTCGTGTTGGTAGAGGTCCCTGGTAGTGTATCTTAGGTCATTTTTTTGTAGCTTTCTTCAATAGAAAGACATAGGCAAGGATCAGATCTTTTGGATGATAATGTTTAGTCTATAGGTTATGGCTGAGGCTTTCCATTCATGGGGCCTTCATTCCATGATCATTTGGTGGGATGGAATCTATATTCTTTTGGATATTACAATTTGATCATATGGTGATTTTACATGAGGAAAAATATTGTTGTTCCTCCAGATGTCGGGCTTCTAGACGATATGTGATTTTGAGAAAGAGCCGAAGAGACCACGTTTCTATTTTCTTGGGAATTCCTTTGGGATGTTATTCATTTTATTTGGGACATGAGGTTTCATCTAGAATGGGGTAATGGGTTACTTTATTGCATTTATAACCTAAGGGTTCTACTGGGACTAATTAATATAATGGGATACCAAAGTCTTTAGGTCAAGGATCCTCTCCACTATAGTGTTTTTAGTGTTGGTAAAAGAAATTAAAAGCTTCCTGGTACCTATTCAACACCACAGAATCTTGTTTTATTATTTAAATTGAATATTTTTTTTCTTATTATGTTACACACTTTCTTAAACACATATGATAGGTACGCACCTTTGTGTGGTACCATGCTATGACTTCTTCTCACACCTTACTTGAGTTATTCAGGACATGTGTAGAATTTATAATTTAGTTTAAAGGTAAGTGTTCTAGCTCAAGAGCCCAATACATGTTACTTTATAAAGGGTTGATGGCATGATAACTAATGGTATTACCTTAGTTGGATTTTTTTGTTTAGTATTCATCTTTTGGTTCAACATGCTTATGATGAATTTTTTGTATGCACTATGGTCAGCCTACGATGACCCCTCCTATTTTTTATAAGTTTGGATTATATATTTTAATTACTAAAAATTGTATATTTTGATTCATTAATTATTTATATTGTTGTTTTTAATTATTCCTCCTCTATTGTATGATATTTTTTTGTTCTACCATGTTTTGCGGGACTAGTTTGAGTCTACTGAGTCTTCTCTTCCACTATATTATATATATATATATTACAACCATTATATATCTTTCCTTTAGGTTATACCCCCCACAATATTCCCTCATTACACCCTCTCTTCTTTTCATTAGCCTTTAGCATTAGGGGAGGTGCCCTTAAGGCTAGTGGAACCTGACACGAAAGCACTGTTCGAGTCTCTAATCTGGTCACGGGAACTACCAATGGTATTATATCATTTATTTTACTTCTTTTAATGGTATACCTATTTTTGGTTTTATTATTTTAGAGATTATGATGTGGTTGGAACTAGATTTATAGATCATTATTGGATGAATATAGCCCCATGTATGAGGGATGTACCATATTTTCATGGGTGGTAATTTCTATTCTATTTTTCTCAATTTATAGTTTATATTATTTCGACATTGAGTGATATTATAGGATGTGTTTATTACCAAATTTAATATGTGATGTTGTCCTTGTATGGAAAAGAATGAGATGTGGGACCCTTGAATCAGTACGATAAGGGGGTGTTTCTTATACATGTTATGATTTTTATAAGGCACATTATAGGATTTCTAAACTATATAAAAATGGGTTCATGTGGTATATTTTTGAAATGTGATGATCTTAAAGCATTAATAGTTTTTAGTTTAATATATTATATTTAATATAGTCATGGATCTTATAGGATCATGCATGTATGATATAGGTTGATGTTGATCACTATTTAGGGTAACATTGTCATCAGTTTGAGGTAATGTGGTTCATCATGATGGGAATGGCCCAAGGTATATTTGATTATGGGATATGATAAGGGTGGGTATGGAGAGCATGAGGTAGGGGTGTCTTGTGACATGGTTGTGGTAGTCAAGGTTAACATTAGTGAGTTTATATTACCTCTTATTCATTTGTTTATCTATGATATATATGTGTGTGTGTGTAATATATTGGATGTCTTGACATGTAATTCTATTCAGTTAGATTCCACCAAGATAGATCATATAAAGATTCAAGATAGTGATCACTTGGTATCAATAGTGAACGTGCAGGTTGAAACCCTTAAGGGTCGGGCTGAGATGGTACAGGCTATGTCCCATGTATAGGTCCCAGTGCAGGTGGTCCAGCCACCAAACATGATAGCATTAGGGCCATGGATTGATGGTAAGCTTCGGGTGAGCCTAGTACATGTGAATCATGGTATCAAAAGGGGGGTCAGGGAGAAGATCCTTCGATTTCATACCTTACATGTGAGTTCTAGTTGTATCACCCACTATGTTTTTAGGGTGATATTTTTCCACTAGGTGCATAGGATTGGATCAAATTGATGCAGTTTATTTTTGAGAAGCTGGAGAGACCACCAAGTTGGAGGGTGAAGCTATCTTCTTACATGCACAGAGGACCATATAACAATTAGTGGTACATGCATGTTCACGAAGATATCCATGGGGGGATATCCTAGAAAGACATTAAGGCTTGGTTCGTTGATCACTTTTTCCAATGGACACTCAGGGATGCAGCAACTGAGGAGTTCTTCAGCCTTTACTAGGGTGACATGACTTCATGGACAATGTTCCAACATTCACTACATTGTCTAAATTTTCACCTAGCATGGTGAGTGATGACACCTAGTGGGTGAGTCACTTCATGGATGGTTGACATCATTCCATTCATGTGTATGTAATCAAATGTAGTTTCTCCCGCTATACCCTAGCCTTTTTTACCATGGCTGAGGATTCACTATCAAGGAATATGATGTGATACTTGAAGGAGGGGTTCATATTACTCAGTAATTACTAGGAGGGTGGTAGTATTATCTATCATTTTATTTTTATGGATGACACGTTGTTTTCCAATATGCTATAAAGAGATCTATAAATGTATGGATGAAAATGAAGGAGGTTTAGAGTAAAAAAAGTGGGAAGTTCATGAACATAGATAAAATTAATGTTTATAACTCTAAAATTTGTGTGGCACGATGAGCCAAGTACATTAAAAATAAACTATGTATACATGACATGGATTTTACATTGATTTAACTAAGTGTTCCAATAAAAAATGGCATAATCCAAAAGAGTTTTTAAAGGTTTTACAACTGGAAAAATATATTCATGTTCTCTGGTAGCCACATCACGCAGATAAACAGTGTGCTAAATTCCATGCCAATGCAAGTTCTTTTGGTCATAAGATCTCCAAAAATATTAATGGACCATATAGAAAATATTCTGTCCAAATTTATATTTTATGCTAATAATACTGGTATATATCACTGGGAAAGATGGAAGAAATTGGATAGACCAATAGAAGAAGGGTTTTTGACCTTAATGATCTATCAAAAATCATTATTTCTATGCAAGTGAATCATTACTGGGAAAAAATTGAATGGAATTCTCAATGGGTATGATTCATGAAACAAAGATATGTTGAGAGATTGAATGCCTAATTCACTGGCATGAATAAGTAGTCGAGATTGGAAAAAATCATGATCAAACATCAAGTGTTTCTAGATGATAATGTCCTCTAGGTGTTGGGATGTGGTGAGATTAGTTACTAGAGAGATAATTAGTGAAGAACCCCTCTATTCATTCATGTATAGTAGACTAAAAATATTCCCTTCAAAGAATATTCTATTTTATGATTCTTATTTTATCGACGCTCGACCGACAGTAGTGAGATGTGTCAAACAACATCGCCTTCCATGATGAAACTAATAGATTTATCCTATTTATTTCAAAATTAAGGCATCATAATGTTAATAATCAATAGAATTCCATGCAAGTGAAATATGGAAATAATGAATGGGAAGTACTCCTGTGGTCAAAATGGATTCCATCAAAGATGATTTTTTTAATAGGGTTTTTTCAGAACATGGATCTCTATATAGATGAGAAAATATATAAAAAGGGGATTTCACTATCCTCCAGATGTTGGTGTATCGTCACACCAAGACATGATTCTTGTTTCCACCACTTCCCCAAGAGTGAAGTTAGGATTGGAATATGGAATTCTATGGTGACATACATGGGGGTGACTACATGATGAGAATCTATGGTATAATTCTTTTCCAATTGGTTACATGGGACTGATCATTACTGTGAGGAGGAAAAGCCAGAGAGTATCATTTTTACTTCTCTCTGATGGTTCATTTTGGGCGGCGCATAATATGGAAATAGAAGGAAGTGGTTTTCCCATTCATATATGTAGGTGAGAACTAGATATTTTCGAGCTGTGTTAGGGGGTATCCACTCATGGGAGTATGAATCCTCCATTCTTAGGAAATTAATTCCAAGTGTGCTTATTTTAGAAGAATGCAATTAAAGGTGAAATAAGGGATTATGGGTATGCTGGAAACCCCCAGTTCATTGGCTAAAAATGATTGTGGATGGGTCATGTTTTGAACGATCCATGAGAGGGGGGATTAGTCAAGGATGGTAGGGGATCTATTATACTGGGTTTTAGAACACACTATGGAACATGTAATTATCTTAGAGAAAAGGATAGGACTCTAATCAGTGGACTCCAGTAATAAAAATTAAATTACATTTGGCTCAAAAAAGTATAAAATAGTTCCAATGTTCTTGTTGGGATGATTCAAGGGTGTGCACATGGCCACTGGGATTTGGATCATCTCATTAAGTAGGGAAGGAGATTTTAAAATCATGGAGAAATGGTTTTTCACACTTAGAGAGAAGGAAACAATATATCTGATGATTTAGCAAGTAAAGGATGTCCTAATGAAAATTTCTGACTATTTTATAGTATGGGATCTATCCCAAAATATTGTAACCATATTTTTAAGGGTGATGCCTTGGGCTGATACTATTTTTGACCACCTTGATGTGTAACCATTTATCTTTAAAATAAGAAATTATAAATTTTAGTTAGGTTGGACTCATTCTCAGTGGCTGAGAACCAAGAAATCATATCCAACGGAAATGTAACGGACTGGTTACTTTTTATTTGGGTGAGGGCTATATGTGATTTCAGTGATGACAATCCAGATTGTTAGAAGTGGGGTTACGATGAGTTCTAGTAGGGAGGTCAGTCTATGTACCTGAGTAGACCACCTTGGAGGTGATCATATATGGTTTGATTTTAGTGTGGGAATCGAGGACATTTTCATATTCAGTGAAAGCCTCCTTCGAAGGAGTTTCAGGCATGTGTTCTGGTCAGAAATCTTGATAAATTTTGAAGGAATCCTTCACATATTTCCAATAGTCAGTGACTAGGGAATACATTTGATGCTAAGGTCAATTCAGGATTGATTCCAGGTAATGGTAGTCGATATTCCTCTTTTTATGGATGAATATAAAATATAGAGATGCCTAGTAGTGGGTTTAGTGGTCAGTGTCTAGTGCAACACCATAGGGAGTATAGGTTTCAAGATGTTTGGTGCCAAGCCATGTACATGCCTCAGAGTTCCAGGTTCTTAGTAGGCTGGTGATCTGTTGAAAGTCAAAGGTAAGTTATGCATGTTGTGAGGATTTTTCTATTTTTTGGCATATAATGTTAAAGAATGTATATTTTTAGTTCATGGGGTGCATGAGATATTTGTATTTACTATCCAAATGCAGGTTAATAGGATTGAAGCAACTCAGTTGTATTATATATTGTAATCTCTATACATCATGTTTGAGGGACTGGGATCTATGTGAACATCATTGGAAGTGTGACTTCTCCGGTTTTATGGAATCGATGAATTAATGATAAGTAGGTTACCTAAGGTACAATAGAATCTAGGAACTATTGTGGTGTGGTGAATTTATGATTTGTGAGTTACCATGGTTGGATTTTATCATTTATTATTATGTTGGGACTCACCGGTTTTATTTTAGTTGTGAGCATGATGCGGGCATCAATGAGATGTGGGATCCTAATGGGTGTCATATATGAAATAGGATCACATGAAGAAGTATATGATTGGTGATGTGTCATGGGATGAATTTTGAGTCCTAGAATTGGTCAATGTTCCATTGATTGATTTGTGTTTTGGTTAGGATGTGACAGTGGTTGGTAACTCCTTAGGTGGAGATCTCCACTGAGGTTGTTGTACTGTAACCTTCTGACTAAGAATGTTTGAGTTGTTATTAATTGGATGTTTATGTTTGGTACCATATATGGGATTTTTTTTATAGATTTGGGATTAACTATGTTACATTTGGGAGACTATAAAGTCTCAGGTTCTTAGATTGAGTCGAAAACACTCTATTTTTGAATTTCTTGAATTGGTGGGTATGCAATTTTTCGGATCACATGATATTACTTCAATAAATTTACTCAATCCAATATCTTTTTATGGATTTTTTTTATATTTTTATTGAATTCCTATGGATTTTGGAAGGGTTTTGGGTGCGTTAGAGGCCCGAAGTCTCTATTTTGGGAGTTTTAGGTTGAGGCACACTTTTTATATTTAAATGTGTGACCTCTTAGAGGATACCATTATCCTTAATTTTAAACTAAATCACGTTTTGGAAGACCTTGTTGGGTGATTTACAAGGTCATGCAAGGATACCTGTAGTTATTTTAGAGGGCATTCTCATGGCTTTTCCTTAGTTTGGGAAAACCATGAGCATTTTGCAAGGGTAGTGGCACATAGGTAGTACCTCAACATTATATCATGAATAGATTTTTCATGGTTTGGAAAAAAGTCCAAACTAACTATACAACAATTAAAAATTCTGAAAATTTGGTATTTCCCCTATCTTATTTTCATTCTCATACTTCTTTTTCCCCGCCATCGTTCATGGGTATCATAGAAGCAAGGAGGTGATATCCTCCTACATTCCTCATTGGGTGAGGTCTAGATCCTTCACCCATCATCCATTTTTGAAATCCATTTGCAGAATTGGAACCCTATTAGTAAGTATCTCTGTAACACCCCAAGCTTCTACGGTACGCTTCTCTTTGAATAATAAGGTAGCGTGTGTTGTACGCAACATCGAGTTCTAACACACCACAACCAATCAAACTATCCATTATGAATAGTAATACCTACTTTTTGAAATTATATATATTTTATATTTCAAAATGGACTTCATTTTTGGATTCGGAATATCGAAATTATCTTAAGTTGAATTTTTGGTATTTTTCTGAGAACTTCAAATTTTTTATGAATAGTGAAAAATACTTAAAAACAACCTTTTTAATCAAAATAATTTATAGTGATAAATTATATTATTGAGTGGTTTTAAATTATAATTAGAATATATTTTTACCAATTTATCCAATGGTGTTCATTAGAATTAATTTTACTTTGAAATTGGACATAAACAATTATCAATCTTTTGATATATATTGTTTCTTCAAAACACGCTATTTGTTGTGACAGCGGGAATTAATTATAAAATTAATTAATTCAACTTATATGTTTGTAATTTTTTAAAATAGACATCATTTTTTAATTCTCAATATCAATTATAGCTTAGGGTGAAATTTTGGCATTGTTCTGAAAAACATCAATTTTTGATAAATAGTGAAACTACTAAGTGGTAGTTAAAAAACTGAATTTTTCATAAAACTTAATTTTACCGCTTCTGTGAATGGAATTTCGAAAATCCGAAAGACACGGTTAATATCATGAAGTAAAATGTGGTGCAATGAGATGAAAATAATTTTTGGTGAATAGTAACTTTTTACTTTTATTTATCACGGTTAAAAATAAATAGGGTAATTAAGGGTAAAAATGATATTAATATTACCCTAACACATGTCCTAATTCTATTGGACAAGTGTATCTCGACCAAAACATCCTTAGGAATAAAATATTATCATTTAGGTCTACATGGATTAGATTAGGACATTTATTATTATTTAATTCAAAGAAGAGTTAAAAGAGTTAAAATCAATGTTTATTTACTAAAAATTTTTTAATATAGGGTTATACATAAGATAAATTCGATTTTAAATATTCATTAGAAAGCTAATACGATTTACTACATAAGTATAGTTTATTTATAATTTTTATACTTTAAATATTTTAATTTACTTATGACACAATGATGATGCAGTAATTACCATAATAGTGGAAAATTAAAATAATTGATATTATAAATACACAAATAAATATAATTGGAGCCTTTTTAGGAATTAAACTAATTTTATAGGTTAATATGACATGTTAGGATTGATTAAATTAACTTTTTTCGAAGTAATAATTCTGTTATGAGTTTTACAAAAATCAATTATTGAATAGTGTCAAAATTGACATAAAAGAGTTTTTAAAACAAATATTATATTATTAATTGATATTAAATTCCTAAAAATATAATTTCGTCCAAGAGACTTATATGATGATATGTGAATCATTAATGGACCACTTGGGGGTCTCTTGGATGTATATGGTATGTTTATTAACCATATAATATAAAAATACAAAGAGACATTGTAAAAGTGAAACTAATTAACATAGAGTTAATACTTAAAGATAAGGTTAATATAATGACCCAAACCTATCTAAATTCAATTGGTTGAGTGTTTTTATACCTATCCACACCTTAAAATTTAAATAATTAACTTTGGAGCCATTAGAAACCGAATATTAATTTATTATAAATTAATATTTCTAGCTTTTCCAAAGGTTCCCCTCACCCCTCTTATAAAAGGGAACTCATACTTCTCCTTTCTTCACACCTTCAAAGCCTTTTGGTTCGGCCAAAATCTTCCCCAATACTCTCCCAACTTCCCTAAATACAACCTAGAGGCCTTAGTTTGATCATAAAGCCAACCTAAGGAGCCCTTTTGATCAAATCAAAAGGAAGAACCCGAAGAAGAGGTAATGTTTTCACCACCCCTTTTCAAGTTCCTTTCTTCTTCCACTTCTTCTTTCTTTGTTATTACCATTATAAAATAATAACTCCAGTATATTATATATACTGTGATGTTATTATAAATATGGTACAACCATATTCATTATTCTATCCACCCTTTGAATTATATGTCACCATACGTGTGTACGTACGTCTTACCGTCTCCATGTCGTGGTGTAATTGTTATTCAATATATTATTATTTGGAAGGTTATAATAATGATTTGTAACTCATGTAAATAATAAATATATCATGTTAATGATTCTTTATATATGATATACCATCCATTTATATATTATTTTAATATCAAAAGAATGATATTGTCGCTCGTGCGTACGTACGGACTACCGTCTCCACGAACACGATGACATTCATTCTCCATCATATCCATTAAAGAATATTTATCATTTGATTATTTAAAAATGACGTTTAAGGACTTGATATCATTCTGGATATGAATAAGATACAACCTATCCATAAAAAACACATCTTATGTAACAAAACATATAAAATAAAACGAGTAAGTTAACACCTGAAACGACGATAATTCAAAGATATTATTGACAAATCAATGTTAAAAGATCATATATGATATCATATTAATATATATGATTCGTGTATAATTTAATAACAATTATTTCACCATTATACAGGAGGTTAACCTACCCCAACCAAGGAAAATTACAAGGTAAGGGTTATTTCACAATCTCTTCATTATCCGAGGTTGTTTATATGTAATAATCTACTGGGATCTCTTTATCATCCACACCCATGTTTCTTAAAAATGTATTTCAAAACATTTTTACTATTTACAATAATATGGTTTAAAGTCATTTATACCCTTGTTTTACTTTTTATAAGAGGTTTATAAAGGAATCATTCCGTTGTTTTCCAAACAAGGTGCTTTTTAACCTTTTCAACAAAATTAAGGTAAGAATGTTTTTTTAACTTATACAGCGGGTGCGGCTATTTTCCGCCATTATAAAATCGTTGAAGCTTCCCTTACAAGCTTATAAGAATATTTTCAAAGAAAATGTTTTATTTTATAAATATATGACTCGTAAATTATTTCAAAATAGAATGAGATATTTCTCTAAAAAGAGTTTTGATTTCATCTCTGTCAACATCCTTTGGTGGATTTTACGCTTATTTGAAGTTTATTTATTATGATACAAAACTTCTATATTGTATTGAAGGTTTTGTGATATGTTTGACTGTGGATGTGCTATTTTTATACCATTCATGGTTTATGGTGAAAGTATTGACATTTAGTATGCTAGTTTTAATAGGAATGTTTATGTTATGTTTAAACCTTTTCATATGGGAATGCATTGGATTTAATATGTGAAGGGTAGAGCCCGCTATAGCTCCTCGATGCATCGGTAGGTCCCATGAGACAAACTAGTGTCTTGGCATAAGGCCTTGGCAACATCTTATTTGAGGTCTTGGCACGAGGCCTTGGCTATGTGGTTTTAATAGTCTGGCATTAAGCATTCCATCATTATGAAAGTGGTTATTGATATTGCATGTGATTATTTGATTAGTAGAATATCCATGTGAATAAGTAAATGGCATTATTTCATTTTACTTTTTCCATACTATATTGAAGTTCAAGTTTAAAAGGATTTTGTTTTAGTTATACATTGCCTTAAATGTTTATGCTTATTTTTGAATGTTTCCAATATATTGTTATCCTTACTGGGCATTTGAGCTCACCCCTTTTCTATGTTATATTTTTCCAAGATGTGAAGAAGTAAGTTATGAATGAAATGCAGGGATAGTATCTGGGGATATGAGTGTGGAATATGGAGACTATGTTGTTGTAGTAGTTTATCACTTTATGATGTAATGTAAAACTTTATGAATATATCTAGTGTTTCCAAGGCTACTAACCCAATCGGTCTTTCGAGATTTGATCTTTCTTGTGATCATGCCAATGTTATGTAATAATGCACTGACTCTAGGTAACTGGGGTCAGGGTGTTAAAGTTGGTATTAGAGGAAGTTTAGCACAAACCTTGGAAGATATATTTAGATAAACTCTGATTAGAGCACGTAGACCTAAGATGATCTTTGAGGATTAGTATAGAAGAACATCCTAGAATTTTGGTATTGTACAGATTTTGTGATTTTTCTGAGCAATACATCCCTGTCTGGATACGTTCAGGTAGAGGCAGCTCTGGAACAGATGTACCTAGGGGTAAAACCTGAAAACACAGCATTAAGCTAGACTCGAACGGGAACTGGTGCACGACAACGGGCCTTGCTGCACTCTTGGTTACGACACTCCTGGGGGATATGCTTAGGATAACTCTCATTTTCTTTACAAATCATTATGAAGGGTTTATGAGTATATACTTCCTCAAAGAACATATTTTTATGATTATGGATTATATCCATAAATAGTTCAATTTATGTTAAGTGTTTTATAAGTATGGGATTGTGTATTTTGATTAATAAACTGATCTAGTTTATGCCATTGTTTAGAAATGGCGCCTAGTGGAAGAAATGGAAACCATATCAACGCACACACTCCATGTAGGGATTGCCCTTTTGATCAAGATAATTATAGTGGAGATGGTGATGCAACTGGTGCCGATCATCTAATCACCATACTGGGACAACTCACTCAGGTTATGAATAATAACCTTACCCGTATGGAGCACCCTCATCCGCAGCATGGAGGATCAATGTTAGATCAATTCATGAGGAAACAACCACAAATGTTCAATGGGAATATAAATCTCTTAGTAGCTGAGCAATGGATATTTTCCCTAGAGAAAATATTTCAGGCTTTGGGGAGTAGTGAAAGGGAAAAAGTTATCATGGTTGTTTACCGCCTAACTGGAGATGTTGATCAATGGTGGTCATTGATTCAAAATACGAAGGAAGATGATGAAGTATCAAATATGGAATGGAGGGAGTTGAAAGATCTGTTTTTAGAAAAATACTTTCCTCACGACCATCGAGTAGATATGGAAAGGCAATTTCTAAGTCTGAGACAGAAGGAGGATGAGAATGTCACAAAGTATGAGGCTAACTTTACAAGGTTTGCATGGTATGCTGGTGATTATATACATAAACCAAGAAGTAAGATTGAACATTTCTTTGATGGGTTAAAACCATTTCTCCATCGAGCATTAGTCTCACAATACTTCTCGTCATACGAAGACATTGTCTCATGTGCTATCAAGACCGAAAAGGAATTCTCTAAGTCTTATGACTTTAAAGCAAAGCAAGAGAAGAAGAGGCCTGCTGAACAATCTGGGAATGGAAATAAGGGGAAGAAAGGAAAGGTTGAATATCCATCCTGTGGTAAATGTGGGAAGACACACCCCGGTACTTGCTTCAATGGAATGGGCGTCTGTTAAAAATGTGGTGAAAAGGCCACCAAGCTCATGATTGCAAAGGGAAGAAGGAAACTACCAATGTTAAGTGCTAAAATTGCAGAGAGATGGGTCATTATGAAAATGAATTTCCTAAGAAACATGAGAACTTACCTCAAAAAAGGCCAAGGGATCAAGGCTAGGCTTATGCTATCACTACTGTTGAGTTAGAAGCTCTGAAAGACGTGGTGGCAGGTAATTTAATGGTTTCCTCAATTTTAGAAAATGAATTATTTGATTCTGGATCATCGCATTGTTTCATATCTTCCCAGTTTGCTAAGAAAAATATATATTTCCAATTTGATTTAACAAGGGAGTTTTCAGTTAAAACTCTTACGGGAAGTATCATTGCAACAACGTTTTGTGAATCAGTCCCCATTAGAGCACATAAATGTTCTTTATCTGTTAATCTCATCGTCATACCTATGATTGCGTTTGATATAATCCTAGGTATGGAGTGGCTTTCGGACTATGATGCGAAGATTTATTGTAAGAAGAAATAGCTTACGATTCTTTATGATAATGATAAGGAACACCTTATCTTTAGAGCAGAATCATCACCACCTAATTCTTATTTAGATCCACCCCCAGTAGCTCAACTAAATTCAATTATTGGGGAGGAAGAGAATGAAATAACTATGGGTGAGGAAAGGAATGTTCAAATAAAGGATGTACCTGTTGTGAAAAAATTTGTAGATGTATTTTCGAAAGATTTACCTGGACATCCTCAAGAATGAGAAGTTGAGTTTTCCATTGATTTATTTCCTGGATCAAGGCCTATATCAAAGACCCCTTATAGAATGGTCACTGTATAATTAGATGAACTAAAGAAACAACTAGAGAAATTGAGTAATAAGGGATTTATTCTTCCTAGTGTTTCTCTATGGGGAGCCCCTGTTCTTTTTGTTAAAAAGAAAAACGGATCTATGAGGTTATGTATCGACTACAGGGAGATCAATGCTATAACAATAAATAACAAGTATCCCCTACCATGCATTGATGATTTATTTGACCAACTGCATGGAGGTCAATACTTTTCAAAGATTGACCTTCGATCTGGATACCATTAGTTGTGTTTGAAGAAGGAAGACATTCTGAAAACAACATTTCGAACCAGGTACGGGCATTACGAGTTTACTGTAATGCCTTTTGGATTGACTAATGCACCCTTTCTATTCATGGATCTGATGTATAGAGTTTTCAAGGAGTATCTCGATGAATTTTTGGTGGTATTTATTGATGATATCTTAGTATACTCTAAAAGCTACGAAGATCAGGAAAATCACTTGCGCATTATCTTGAAGACTCTGAGAAGACATGAATTATATGGGATGTTTAGCAAGTGTGAATTCTAACTTCATGAGATTTCTTTTCTTGTCCATATTGTCTCTAAAGATGGAATCTATGTTGATCCTTCTAAGACCAAGGCGATCCAAGAATGGCCAGCACCTACAAGTATAACTAAGGTACGTAGTTTTATTGGTTTGGGAGGTTATTATCGACGATTTGTCCAGAATTTTTCTCGATTGGCTAACCCATTAACGAAGCTCACACGTAAAGGGGTTAAATTTTTTTGGACAAAATAGTGTGAAGAATGTTTCGAAGAACTGAAGAGAAGATTAGTCAATGCTCTTATATTGACTCTACCATCAGGGAATGATGAGTTCGTTATTTATAGTAATGCATCGAATAAAGGACTTGGTTGTGTCCTTATGCAAAACGATAGGGTTATTGCCTATGCATCACGACAGTTGAAAATTCATGAACAAAAATATCCTACTCATGATCTTGAGTTAGCAGCTGTGATCTTTTCTTTGAAGATATGGAGGCACTACCTCTATGGTGAAAAATGTGAAATTTATACTAATCACAAGAGTTTGAAGTATAATTTCTCACAAAAGAACTCAACATGAGGCAAAGGAGATTGCTTGAATTACTCAAGGATTATGATTGCACGATACACTACCACCCGGGGAAGGCAAACAGGGTAGCAGATGCTTTGATCAGAAAAGACCATGGAGTTTTGAACGTGATGAGAATTGAAAGGGATCCAATTTTGATGGATCTAGTGAAGATGGACATGGTAATAACCAGGGAAGGTGAAACATCAATGCTTTTTTAAATGGTTTCCAAACCATCTTTACTAGAAAGGATTAAGAGTTCTCAGACCGATGATGATGAATTTCAAAAGAAGATTAAAGCTATGAATGATGGGAGACTGAGAGACTTTATGTATGAAGATGGAATTTTGAAATTTGGGAAGAGACTTTGTGTACCCGATATACCTGATCTAAAAAGGGAATTGATGGATGATGCTCATAGTTCCAATTTTTCTATACACCCTGGGAGCACCAAAATGTATAGAGATTTGAAGGAACATTTTTGGTGGGACAACATGAAGAGGGAGATTGCAGATTTTGTGTCAAGATGTATGGGTTTTCAACAAGTGAAAGATGGAAGGCAACAGCCTGGAGGAGTCATGCAACCTCTTCCCATACCGGAGTGGAAATGGTACAATATTACGATGGACTTTGTCATGGGGATACCAAAGACTCCTAGAAGGAACGATCCAATATGGGTTATTGTTGATCATCTTACCAAGTCAGCACATTTTCTTGCTATAAGATTAGATCTACCCCTGGAACATCTAGCAAGACTATATATTAATGAAGTTGTGAGACTTCATGGAGTACCCCTATCGATTGTTTCTAATCGTGATCCCCGTTTTACTTCAAGATTCAGGAAAAGTCTTCAAAAATACATGGATACTGAACATCATTTGAGCACTGCATACCACCCTTAGACAGACGGACAATCAGAATGGACTATTCAAACCTTAGAAGACATGTTGAGATCTTGCTCACATGACTTTCAGGGTATGTGGGATCAATATTTACCTCTGGTAGAATTTTCCTATAACAATAGCTTCCATTCGAGTATTCAGATGGCACCATATGCAGCATTATACGGAAAGAGATGTCGTACACCAACCTGTTGGGATGACGTTGGTGAAAGAAAACTTGTAGGCCCAGAACTGGTGGAGGAAACGGCGGAAAAGGTGAAGGTAATCCAAAATCACATCAAAGCAGCTCAAAGTAGGCAGAAGAGCTATACCGATAATCGAAGGAAGGATTTAGAATTTCAAGTCGGTGATCATTTTTTCCTGAAGGTATCTCCATGGAAGGGAGTCATACGTTTTGGTAAGAAAGGTAAATTGATTCCCAGGTACATCGGACCCTTCGAAATTCTAGAATGAATTGGGGTTGTGGATTACCGATTGGCAATGCCGCCAAGTCTCTCCAAAGTTCACGATGTGTTCCACGTATCTCTATTGAGGAAATACATGCCTGACCCAACGCATGTACTCACCTATGAGGAATTAGAACTGGAACCCGATCTGTCCTATTGTGAAGAGCCTGTCAGGATTCTTGATACGAGAGAACAAGTAGTAAGAAACCGGACGACGCATCTGGTAAAAGTTTTGTGGAGAAACCATAAGATGGAAGAGGCAACGTGGGAACCCGAGGAACTTATGATGAAGAACCACCCGAGTCTTTTCATGTGACAACTATTTTAGAAATTTCGAGGACAAAATTATTTGAATGAGAGGAGAATGTAACACCCCAAGCTTCTACGGTACGCTTCTTTTTTAGTAATGTGATAGCGTGTGTTGTACGCAACATCGAGTTCTAACACACCACAACCAATCAAACTAGCCGTTATGAATAGTAATACCTACTTTCTGAAATTATATATATTTTATATTTCAAAATGGACTTCATTTTTGGATTCGGAATATTGAAATTATCCTAAGTTGAATTTTTGGTATTTTTCTGAGAACTTCCAATTTTATGAGTAGTGAAAAATACATAAAAACAACCTTTTTAATAAAAATGATTTATAGTGATAAATTATATTATTGAGTGGTTTCAAATTATAATTAGAATATATTTTTACCATTTTATCCAATGGTGTTCATTAGAATTAATTTTACTCTGAAATTGGACATAAACAATTATCAATATTTTGATATATATTGTTTCTTAAAAACACGCTCTTTGTTGTGACAGCGGGAATTAATTATAAAATTAATTAATTCAACTTATATGTTTGGAATTTTGTAAAATAGACATCATTTTTTAATTAGAAATATCTATTATAGCTTAGGGTGAAATTTTGGCATTGTTCTGAAAAACGTCAATTTTTAATGAATAGCGAAAGTACTAAGTGGTAGTTAAAAAACTGATTTTTTCATAAAAATTAATTTTACCGCTTCTGTGAATGGAATTTATATAATCCGAGAGATACGGTTAATATTAAGAAGTAAAATGTGGTTCAATGAGATGAAAATAATTTTTGGTGAATAGTAAGTTTTTACTTTTATTTACCACGGTTAAAAGTAAATAGGGTAATTAAGGGTAAAAATGATATTAATATTACCCTAACACATGTCCTAATTCTATTGGACAAGTGTATATCGACCAAAAAAGCCTTAGGAATAAAATATTATCATTTAGGTCCACTTGGATTAGATTAGGACATTTATTATTATTTAATTCAAAGAAGAGTTAAAAGAGTTAAAATCAAAGTTTATTTACTAAAACATTATTAATATATGGTTATACATAAGATAAATTCGATTTTAATTATTCATTAGAAATCTAAAACTATTTTCTAAATAAGGATATTTTATTCATAATTTTTAGACTTTAAATAATTTAATTTACTTATGAAAAAATGATAATGCAGTAATTACCATAATAGTGGAAAATTAAAATAATTGATATTATAAATACACAAATAAATATAATTTGAGACTTTTTAGGAATTAAACTAATTTTTAGGTTAATATGACATGTTAGGATTGATTCAATTAACTTTTTTAGAAGTAATAATTCTGTTATGATTTTTACAGAAATCAATTATTGAATAGTGACAAAATTTACATAAAAGAGTTTTTAAAACAAATATTATATTATTAATTGATATTAAATTACTAAAAATATAATTTTCGACCAAAAGACTTATATTATGTTATTTTCATCATTAATGGACCACTTGGGGGGTCACTTGGATGTATATGGTATGTTTATTAACCATATAATATAAAAATACAAAGAGACATTGTAAAAGTGAAACTAATTAACTTAGAGTTAATACTTAAAGATAAGGTTAATATAATGACACAAACCAGTCTAAATTATATTGGTTGAGTAGTTTTCGACCTATCCCCACCTTAACATTTAAATTATCAACTTTGGAGCCATTAGAAACCGAATATGAATTTATTATAAATTAATATTTCTAGCTTTTCCAAAGGTTCCCCTCACCCCTCTTATAAAAGGGACCTCCTCCTTCTCATTTCTTCACACCTTCAAAGCCTTTTGGTTCGGCCAAACTCTACCCAAATACTCTCCCAACTTCCCTCACTACATCCTAGATGACTTATTTTGATCATAAATCCAACCTAAAGAGCCATTTTGATCAAATAAAAAGGAAGAACCCGAAGAAGATGTAATGTTTTCACCACCCCTTTTCAAGTTCCTTTCTTCTTCCACTTCTTCTTTCTTTGTTATTACCATTATAAAATAATAACTCCAGTATCTTATATATACTTTGATTTTATTATAAATATGGTACAACCATATTCAGTATTCTATCCACCCTTTCAATAACATGTCACCATACATGCGTACGTACGGCTTACCGTCTCCACGTCGTTGTGTAATTGTTATTCAATATATTATTATTTGGATGGGTATAATAATGATGTGTATCTCATATAAATAATAAATATAACATGTTAATGATTATTTATATATTATATACCATCCATTTAAATATTATTTTAATATCAAAAGAATGATATTGTCACTCGTGCATACGTACAGACTACCGTCTCCACGAACGTGATGAGATTCATTCTCCATCGTATCCATTAAAGTATAATTATCATTTGATGATTTAAAAATGATGTTTAAGGACTTGATATCATTCTGGATATGAATAAGATACAACCTATCCATAAAAAACATGGGTTATTTAAAAAAGCATATAAAAGAAAACTAGTAAGTTAACACCCGAAACGACGATAATTCAAAGATATTATTAACAAATCAATGTTAAAAGATCATATATGATATCATATTAATATATATGATTCTTTTATAATTTAAAAACAATTATTTCAAAATTATACAGGGGGTTAACCTACCCCATCCAAGGAAAAGTATAAGGTAAGAGTTATTTCACAATATCTTCATTATCCGAGGTTGTTTATACGTAATAATCTACTGGGATCTCTTTATCATCCACATCCATCTTTCTTAAAAATGTATTTCAAAACATTTTTACTATTTACAAGAATATGGTTAAAAGTCATTTATACCCTTGTTTGACTTTTTATAAGAGGTTTATAAGGGAATCTTTCCGTCGTTTTCCAAACAAGGTGCTTTTTAAACTTTCGTCAAAATTAAGGTAAGAATGTTTTTTAACTTATACAGTGGGTACGGCTATTTTCTGCCGTTATAAAATCGTCGAAGCTTCCCTTACAAGATTATAAGAATATTTTCAAAGAAAATGTTTTATTTTATAAATATATTAATCTTTAATGATTTCAAAATAGAAAGATATATTTCTCTAAAAACAGTTTTGATTTCATCTATGTCAACATCCTTTGATGGATTTTTTGCTTATTTGAAGTTGATTTATTATGATACAAAACATCTATATTGTATTGAAGGTTTTGTGATATGTTTGACTGTGGATGTGCTATTTTTATACCATTCATGGTTTATGGTGAAAGTATTGACATTTCGTATGCTAGTTTTAATACGAATGTTTTTGTTATGTTTAAACCTTTTCATATGGGAATGTATTGGACTTAATATGTGATGGGTGTAGCCCGCTATAGCTCCTCGATGCATCGGTAGGTCTCATGAGACAAACTACTGTCTTGGCACAAGGCCTTGGAAAAATCTTATTTGTAGTCTTGGAATGAGGGCTTGGCTATGTGGTTATGATAGTATGGCATTATGCATTCCATCATTATGAAAGTGGTTATTCATATTGCATGTGATTATTCGATTAGTAGACTATCCATGTGAATAAGTAAATGTCATTATTTCATTTTACTTTTTCCATACTATATTGAAGTTCAAGTTTAAAAGGCTTTTGTTTTAGTTATACATTGCCTTAAATTTTTATGCTTATTTTTGAAAGTTTCCAATATATTGTTATCCTTACTGGGCATTTGAGCTCACCCCTTTTCTATGTTATATTTTTCCCAGGATGTGAAGAAGTAAGTTATGAATGACCTACAGGGATAGTATCTGGGGATATGAGTGTGGAATATGGAGACTATGTTGTTGTAGTAGTTTTTCACTTTATGATGTAATGTAAAACTTTATGAATATATCTAGTGTTTCCAGGGCAACTAAACCAATCGGTCTTTAGAGATTTGATCTTTCTTGTGATAATGCCAATGTTATGTAATAATGCACCGACTCTAGGTAACTGGGGTCGGGGCGTTACAATCTCATCACCCATTCTTCTTTATTCATTTATAATCGCCTCACAGAGTGCTAAATCAGTGTGAGTCATTTACCCAATTATCAGTGCATTTGATAGTGACTTTCATTTAATCCAAAATGATCAGTGTTAGAGGATAATATTAGGCATTCATACATCTATGGTTCCAAGGGATGTGTTAAATACCATTATTCATGTTTTTATACTCAATTCTGGCATGCGTATTTTAGTTATCCGTTGGTTGGATGAGCAAGACCCATTTTAAAATTGAATTCATAAAGTTAAATTGATAGTATAACCACATGGAATTCCTTTCAGCCTGGCCTATCCAAATTCATTTGTAAAATGATGGGTAAGATGTTGTTGTCCACAATGGGTAGTTATGTATAGGGTTTTATTTATTTCATTTGAATTGTTCTGATACATTAATATTGTACAATACATTTTTTTTGAATTATTCTTTATTGAAATCCCAGTGAAATATGTATACATGTGTTTTCATGTGATTTGTTACTGTGATAATTTGGATCGCGATGAGATTTTCAAGAGGAAGTGTGATGAAATGGATATTAGTAATGAAAAAACATGGTAATATTTTTGGGATTGGCCTGAATATATTGATTGATGTTGATCATAGGATAGGATGACTTAGTCATCAGATTGAGGCTATGAGGCCATCAGAATGAGGGAATGACCAATGATATTGGATGGAATGGACATCATATTTGATAGACATGGTGATTTGGGCACAAGGATCTAGATTTTATGTGGCTTGGGTACTATTACTAATTTTTACTCACCATGATTGGAGAAAGCACCGTTGTAGTTTGTGAAAATTCCTTGACTTAGCGATGAAGTTTTTTTTACCACTCATGTAGGTAGAGACCAATAGTAGTGAGGCATAAGTATTAGTTTTGGGGGTGATTTTCATACAAATACACAAGAAAGGATAATAGCCTTTGAATAATATCGTTGACACTTTAATCTTGGGAATGAGGACCACCTTGCATGAGGCCATATGGCCAGGATCATTTGGAGGATGAGTATTATCATTCCTCGAGACAATTTTCTTTGATCCAACATTTATTTTACTTGAGGATAGATATCATTATTCTTCTAGATGTTGTGTTCTGAGATGAAGGTTGACTTTGAGCATGGTTCTGAGTGAACAAGGTTCTATTTTCTTGGGTGTTAATTCGAGACATCGGTGACATGATTTAGGACCTAAATTTTCAGTTGGAAAAAGGTTCTAAGATAATTTATTGGTTGTGGAAGATAAGGATTATCCTGGTAATATTTGACTTCAAGGGATACCTTGGGCCATGGGTGAAGGATCCTATCATGTTCAATGTTTAAAATGTTTTCTGAAGTAGGTGAATGATTCCATGTAGCTATTAATCACTAGGGAATATTTTTTGTTTGGGTTAAATTTAATTAGTTTTTTTCATATTATGTTTCACCCCTAAATAAACTAATATGTTCTGTATTCTCCTTTTGGTGGTACCATTCAATGACTCCTTCTCACACCCTAAATAGGACCTTCATGATTCATATAGACTTTATGATTTTTCATAAAGGTAAGGGTTTGGTTTAGTAGATGGATCTTATTTGAGTTGGCAAGGGATTTTTTCATGGGACCTTGAGGACTTTCATTAGTTGGAGTGTTGTATTTTGATTTCATCTTTTGTTTCAGCAAGATTATGATGTATGTGTATATGTATTGTGGTTATCCAACATAGAACCCATCTATTTATTGATATATTTTCATGATCAATTTTACTTTATACAAATTATATGTTTAGAATTTATTTTTATTTTTACTGTTTTCTTTTAGTTATGCTTACACTATTGTATGAGATTAATTGTGATTCCTCCTTTGGAGAGTCTAGTTCTAGTCAGGATAATCTTTTATTCCACTAATTTTTTATATATATAATTTGAAAATTATTTATCATTCTTAGAGGGTATTGCCTCGCTACTTTTCCCTCTTTACACCCTCACTGCTATTCGAAAGCCATCTTCATTTGGGGAGGTGTGCCTAAAGTTAGTGGAACCCTACCTAAAAGCATTGTCCGGTTTTATAATCATGTCAAGGATGCTAAATTTAATTTTTTTACTTAATGGGGATTATCATTAAAAAATTTAAAGGTGGTATGGGAAACTTTGTAATGTTTAATGTTTATTTTCCTCATAATTTTTTATATTGATCATTTAATGGAATTTCATTTGTCAACATCAACAACCCATTTTCTTACTTATCCTCCACATGAAATATTTTTTATTGATATCATCCTAATAATTTTATGGATGTATTAATAGTGTTTCAAAGAGATTTTTATGGGAGTAGATTCATTTCCATGGGCTAACCAGGTTTCAAAGAGATTGTTATTGAACTCATTTAATTTTCATGGGTCAATCATGTTGCAAATAGATTGTTTTCGAACCCTTTTATTTTCCATGGTTTAATAATGTTTCAAAGAGACTCTTTTCTAACCCATTTATTTTTAATGAGTTAATCATCTCTCAATGATATTATTTGGGACCCCATTTATTTTCCATGGGAGATTCATGTTTCAAATAGATTGTTTTAAAACCCATTTCATTTTCATAGGTTAATCAAGTTTCAAAGAGATTATTTTTTAACAGAATTCCATTCCCTGAGTTAATCATATTTATAAGAGACTATTTTGGAACCATTTATTTTCAATGGGTTAATCGTGATTAAAATTTATTGTTTTGGATTCTATTTTTTCTATGGATTGATTATATTTTAAATTGATTATTTTTGTAAAACTTTTTTTCAATGTATTAATCATATTTCAAAGAAATTTATTTAGAACCCATTTAATTTCTATGGAATAATAATCATACAAAGTCATCATTTGGGAACACATTATTTTCCATGTTTTAATCATGTTTTAAAGATATTATTTTGTAACCCACTAATTTTTTTTGGTTAATTATATTTTGAAGAGACAGTTTTGAAACCTATTTCATTTCCATATGTTAATCATGTTTCAAAGATATTACAGCGGAACCTATTTAATTTTCATGGGTAAATCATGTGTAGAATTTAATAATGGTTTTTTAATTATTTTTGATTAATATTTTATGTATTTTGATCTTGTACATTACAAATTATTGGTGCACCCAGATAGTGCCTAGTGGGCCCATTATCGCTTATATGATGGGTGCACCCAAATAGTTCTCCAATGTATTGGGTGCTCCATAGATAGAAATTTCCTATATAGGTTATTCCACTTTTAAGGGTATTTGTGGGTTCTAAAATGGTTCAATGAGATGATGTTATATGATTCCAATATGTTTTTCTTATTCTATAAATGTGTGTATAATGTTTCTAATGATCAAGACTGATATCACACATATCATGATTATAAATTCTAATGACAATTTCATTTTCCATGTATTCATGTTTCATGATCAATATATTTATGGGAATAAATATTCATATTTTATACTAATGAATTTTGATTATGTCATCAGACCCTTATGATCCTCTTATGATCACTGATGACATTCATTTGTTAATTATTACATTTTCCCATACAATTAATCTAAGATCACACTTCTTATGTTTCTTTTTTCCCTATGTTCTAAATAATTATGCTTAATGATTTATGTCTATAATGAATTTTTATAGGGTGAAGTTGATTAACTAATGTAAAATAAGAAAATTTGGGTGTAATGGGAGATGATTTACAACTTTATAAATAAGCTTTTCATGAGTGAAAATTGATGTGAATTCTTTATGTTAGATTTTTATATAATTCTATAAAAAACAAACCTAAAAGTTCTTCTAGAATATATGTTCTCAAAGTTATCCTTTTAATGTTTTATGGTTTTATTGAAAAACTAGGGTCACACTAATCATCATTATAGTACAAAATATAATGTTATTGAGTTCAACACAAGATCCTAGACTATGGGTGATGGTTTTTATATTTGGTATCAAATTTATGTTTAGATAAATTTGGATATTGGTATGTTTTCATGTGAGGATATATTATGAGATTCAGATAACATCATAGGTTTATAAGATTAAGGATGATCGTAAGTACAATTTATTAGATACCACATTGATGTTTTAAGATAATATATATTAAAGTGAATTTTAGGGATTATTTTTTTGGTTGAGGTATTTTTTAACCACTATAAATAATATGAAGAGTTTTTAATGAGGATTTATAGTTTATGTTTAAAGGAATAAATAAAAACTTGTATACTCAATGAAAACCCATCACATATGGAAAGGTTGTGGGGCCTGGGCCCTTGACCAAAGAATGATAAGGTTTTTACACACTACCACTAGACTACAAGATGTCCTTGTAAGAATTACATTTTTTAGGTAAATATTATGTTAGGAACACAAGTGATTTTATTGGAGGAATAATAGTTTATTTATCATGGAATAATATATTATCAAATCCATTAAATTATTGGGTTTCAATCATAGTCAATAAATGATTAAATAATTTTAAGGATAGTTATTTATAGAATAATTTCGTTTTAACATTGGGTATTAATATTGAATTTTGAATATTAATATATCAAATGAAATTTTACACATTTTAAGAATTATATTACCATGTTATAAAAAAAATTCAATTTTGTTAGTTTTTAAAGAAAAGGGGAATATTATATTATCACTTTTATGGTTATGTGGTCTTTAAATTATGGCTTCAGTACTTCATGTGGGAACAAAATTACTTTTGAATACTCTTGATTTAGTGAAAAATATGATATTATTTTAAAGGATGAAATTCATTTGTTAACTAAGTATATTTACTTATTCTCTTAGTAGAAATGGTAAAATAATCCTTAAACATTAGGAAAATGATCTTGAATAAAATGTTATCATATTACTATATTTTAGGAATATTTCAACGAAATTTTCAACACCTATATAGTTTTTGGTATTTTTGTTGTTGAATTCCATGTGACCACATTATTTATCACTCTCTATTAGTCCAAAATAAATATTTTTTCCTTCAAAATAAATCTTTTATTTTTCACTAAAGATCTATCTATGTTTAATGCTAGTTTTATGTAACATCCAATGTCATTTATATATCATAATTTCCTGGTCTATTTGAATGTTTCAGTAATCCTTTTTACTAATTGAGTTACAATAAAGGAATTAAATAAATTTTAATCCTTTGATACCTATAAATAAATTCAAGGGTTAAATTCATTTCAAGGTTTGTAGGATGTAACATCAAGATATTTTAAGATATAACATATTTAAGAATAATTTAAGTACATTGATATCTAGTGTCAAATTAAATGCATCTTGAATTATGGGAAACACATAGATTGTATTCCATTTCAAGTAACATTTATTTTCTTTCATAACTTGTGTTACACCCAAGGCTTAGTCTTACTAGAAAAAAATATAGTATTAATATCATTTATTTAACATAATAGTTGTCACCTGGTCATTAGATATGGTAAAAAGAATATAGTTAACATGGATATGAATATATATATATATATATATATATATTAATCTTTTTTATATAATTAATACTTTGGTAAAAATTTAATTATAAATGAAAATAAAATCCAATCCAATATAAATGATGAGTTTTTAGGAAAAACTATTTTTATGACTAGAATGAAGTTTTATCCTAAAAAAATTAATCATTAGTAGTTAAAGTATTAATGAAATTTTTATTTTATATTTTTAATAAGAAAGTTTATAAATTCATCCAATAGGTTTTATGGGGTTATGATAATAATAAACCCTATTTTAATCAAATAAATAATATATTTTTAAAAGAGAGTCTTACCATTATTAATGGTGCACCTATTAAAATCTAATTTTGGATACCATTATCATTTTTATTTGAAAAAAATAAAATTAATTTATGAAATAATAATGTCAAAATATAATTGCAGAAATTTTTTGATATTTTTCTATGAACACTGTTATTTTGACGAATAGTGAATGACATCGAATTTTAATTGAAAATTGTTTTTTCATCTAAATATTTTTCATGGTAAATTATATTTTTAATTTGTTTTAAAGTATAATTACATAAATTTTATATAATTTAATGTATATAAGGAAAATTTAAATATTTTATCATAGAATTTGGATATAAAAACATAGAAAACGTTTTAACATATTCGCTTTCAGAATCCCACTTTTTCGTCTCATCCATGAGATTAATTTTAAATTAATATCAATCATTTTTTTTATTTAAATTTAGAAAAATGATCACATATTTTGAATTATAATAGTTTATAATTTATAATATGTTCATCATAGTTGTCTTTACAAAAATATTATTGGAAACAATTAAAACAAACTACATTGATTAAGGTAAAAATGTGTTTACAGAGTCTTTAAACATAAGTATTAGGGGTCAAAATGACCTAAATACATGTAATTAATCTACAATAGGGACATAATCAGACCCTATAACCTGTTTTATCAAATTTGTTTCATTATTTATGGGTTATTATTTAAGGGTGGCCTCCTAATAGTTTTTATCTTCATATATTTTCCATAACGCTGTTCCCTTTCCCTTGTAAATGGAAACTCACCCACCACCTCTATTCACACAACTAAATCCCTTTTGGATTATGAAGAATTTGAAAAACTAAGATTAAAAATTTCTTTCTATCCTCCTAGAATCCTCACTTGGGTATTAAATAAATCCATGGATGTCTGTTGTTGTAACCCAAAATGAGTTACTCGAAGAAGAGGTAACATTTTTCAACGATCTATTTTTTAATTTATTTATCCAAAAACCTAAATTATCCTCCTTACAAGATTATATAATAACACAATTATACTAAATATAATGATATTTTTTATGTTAATTTTTCTACCTAAACCTTCCCACAATTTCATCAAATAGGATACGCAACTATCATTCGTGAGTACAACGGACTACCACCTTACGGATTGTTGTTGTTCCTTCTTCCATTGTCACCTATCACGCTTAGGAATAGTGATATTATATTTATTTTTATATGATATATGTGATATTTAATATAAATTAAAAATTCTATAAATATTATGTATCACATACTTTTATTCTTTTGATTTTGGGGGAATACGATAACATCATTTGTGGATGTGTGGACTATCGCATACTCAAAGTGACGTGATACATTCAATCATTAAATGGAATGTACAAAGAATGTATTTAATAATGATATATGATATAAATTAAGTATTAATGATATTCTTGAAATAATTAACTATATTTTTATATAACATATCTTTTTATTATTTCCTTTTCACACACATAAAATGTAAAAACATTCTTCGGGTGCATGTGGACTACTGCCTCCTCCATGTGATGTGATTCTTCCTTTTTAATCACCCAATCACAACACAGAAATATATAAGTATATATAATTAAATAATATTTAATTTTTTATAAATTTCCCATTATTTAATTTTAAACATTATGTACATTATTTTAATATTAATCAATGATAAATGGGAATGTTACTTATGTGTACATACGACCTATCGTCTCTATGATCATAGCATTGGTTCATTATTCCAAACCACCCTTCTCAATTTATTTTAAAAGTATAATTTTTGTTTAAATTTCATAATTATTTTAATTTATTATTCTATTTATGTTTAAATTACAACAAAATAGACCATAGATGACAAACTGAATTCAGTTTTGTAGCATAAGTCATATATGGTCAAAACATAAGACATTAACATTAATAATTAATTAATTATATATAAATTTTTATAAGTGATGAAAAGGTATAATAAAAATTTAAAATGTTATTAATAATGTAAATAATATAAATAGGTTTATTATTCAAGAAAATAGACAACAATCAGGAAAAATCATACTTAAGGGAAGGTACTACATCTGAATTCCAATTCTTTAAAACATTATATATTATTGTGCACCAAATATATAATATATAGTGTCAATACTACCGAATTGAAATTTAATATCATTAATACATAATATTTCACTTTATTTTATGTTGATGCTTGAAACATTTTACCCTATTGGGTTTTACATCAATGTTACAAATTAGTAAGGGATTTCATAACTCAATTTCTTTTCAATGGGTTAAACTTCTATGACATCAATTATGTGATGTATATAATATATATGAAATGACCTATGACTATTTTATAATTTATTTAAAATTTTAGGGACTTGATTTGAAATTTTAACACTTAATTATTTCATTGATTTGTTCTCACTGCAATGATATGATCATTATAAATTTTTTTCTTTTCTTACTTTTATTTCTCCGAGATATATTCCATATTAAAAATTAATTTTTGTTGTTTAGTGTATATACTACCGATGAATGTATTTTATAATTCATATCCTTAAATTAATAGGGTTTTTTATATCCTTTTTATGATTCTTCTTTGATAGGGTTTACTATTTCAATGTTACCAAAGTGGTATTGCATTTTTAACACAATTTTCTTTTGTTGAGACATTTTCTATGTTATACACATATAATATTTTATGAGGTGTGGGGACCCCCCCCCCCCCCCCCGATATGATATGTAATAAATATAATTATTCTCATGATATTATATGTTTTATTTATCATTATTCTTTCATGGGGTCCTTGTTTAAATGTTTCAAGGTTTTATGGGATACTTTGAATTAATTAATGGTAATTTCCCTAAAAAATATTTTTAATGATATTTTAATTGTATTTACATTCATCAAAAAAATACATTTTTTACTTATCCTCTAAATAATATATTATGTAATTATTCCATAATAATTCTTCGATGGATAGATTAATATGGATACAAATATATTGTAATGGAATTCATTTATTTTCCACGAGCTAACCAAATTTGGATGATATTGATGTGGAACCACATTATTTTTTATCGGTTAAACAAGTTTCAAAGAGAATAATTTGGAAGGAATTTCATTTACACTATTTAATAATGTTTCATTGAGATTATTTTTTAACCCATTTCTATTCCACGGGTTAATAATGTTTCCAAGATATTTTATTGGAACACATTTATTTTCCTTTTGTTAATCATGTTTCAAAGTGATTATATTAGAACCCATTTATTTTCCATGTGTTAATCATGGTTGAAAGAGATTATTTTGTTACCCATATATTTTATATGGGTTTTTTATGTTTCAAAAATATTGTTTTCGGACCCATTTTGTTTCCATGGGTTATATTGTTTCAGAAACCATTTCTTTTCCATGGGTTAATCATGTTTTGATGAGATTATTTTGTAACAAATTTATTTTCCATAGTTTAATCATGGTTCAAATATATTGATTTAGAACCCATTTCTATTACATGGAATAATATTGTTTCAAAAATATTCCTTTGGAAACCATTTATTTTTAATGGTTCAATCGTGTTTCAAGGATATTATTTTGAAACCCATTTATTTTTCATAGGTTGATCATGTTTCAACTAGGCTTTTTTGAAACCCATTTATTTTCAATGGGTTAATCGAAAGTAAAATAGATTATAGTGGAATATGTTTCCTTTTAATGTGATTGTCATTATCTAAAAATAATAATTGTTATATCAATGAGTTTTGATGATTTTTTTATATATTTTGTTCATGGACATTTTCAATGATGTGTGTTCCCTAGTTGACATGGGTGAGCCTATTATAGATTATATTATGGATGAACCCAGATAGTTCTCTTATGAATCGGGTACTCAATATATGGAAGTCGACCATATTGTTTATTCAATTTGTAAGGTATTTTTATGGGTTCTTTAAGGTTTCAATAATGGGTCAATGAGATGATATTCCAGCATACAAATATGTTTTCCTTATTTTTCTATGTGATTATAATGTTTCTAGTGAGTGAGATTAATATCACATCACTCAGGATTATTTATTCTAATGAATCTAAAAATTTATATTTTTTCATATTTAATGATCAATTTAATGATGGGTATGAATATTCATATGTTCTACTCAAGAATTTTGATTAATTCAACATACTATTACTCTCTTCTTATGTACAATGATGACATTCATTTGTTATTGTTTACGTTTCCTCATTCCGATCATCTGAGCTAACCTTTCTTATGTTTCATTTTCCTCTAGTTTTAAAGAATGATTTTGGATGACTTATTTATATAATGAATTTCACTCGGATGATATCAATGAACTAATGTGTAGTACGAAAAGCTATATTAAATGAGATATGTTGTTTAACTTTATAAACTTGTTTATTATGAGTCCAAGTTGATGTAAATTGTTTATGTAGTAGTTTTTCAATAACATTATAAAATTATGAACCTAAATTTCTCTATAATTAATGTGATCCTAGTTTTCATTTTAATATTCTATGGTTTGATGAAATGAATTGGTTCACAATTATCAGCATCATGGATGGGAAAATAAAGCTATGGATTTCAGCATGGGACCCCGGAGTGCGAGACCTGGGCTGTTGTAGATATACTAAAATATGACATTGTGTAAAAATGATAGATAAAGGAAGAAATTGTAACTATAAATTTTAGAGTATATTAATTATAAGAGAGAGGTGGTCTATAATTATATCTATGTTGTAAAACATTGAAAAAAAATAAAAGGATAATAGATGAAAATATTTAATGATCTATTTTAGAAAAAAAATTCAAGGAATTATATTCCCTAAAACTGGTTTACAAAATTCAAGAAAGGGTTTATTGTATCCAAGGTATAACTTTTCAATTTACATTCTTGATTTAATTAGGATTATAGTATTTTGGTTGGCTTAAAACTCAAACTTTTCAAAATTTCATTACATCTTACATGTATCATTATTGATAAATAATATTTCAAAAAAAATAAATATACTCAATAACAATCAAATATAATGGTATAAATCATTTAATATGATGAATAATGGATTCTTATACTAAATAATCCAGATTAAGTGTCACAAAACTAAGTGGCCAGAGTAGTGAAGTTGTTATGTGTAAATCATAAATTAAAATAAGTAACACTGAATCCAAAAAAATTGAGTTAAAAATACGGCCATATATTATTATTTATTGAATAATTTTTTTGGTTAATTTTTCTAAAGGAAGATAAATGTGGGAGGTAATAATTTTTCCAAAAAATATATATCGAGTGAAATATCATGAAATAATGTTTTTTATTGATTCATTATAAATCATTTCCCATAAATGTAAAATACATTACATATGACTAGAAAAAATAAAATAGGACAATATAAAAAAATATTATGAATTTAATTTGTATGTATAATGAATCTTGGTCCCTCAACAATGCCCAGAAGAGTCATTATACAATGAACGAAAACACTAATAAAGGGATAATCATAATTTAATACCTTAAGAAATAATTTAATGAATAATGGGAATGAATTTCATGTAGAATGTTTATTAATTTTTAGGATGTTTTTTGGAGTAAATAACATCATTTTTTGATCTTTGAAAAGGATTATAAAAATCAGTGGAATTAGATCATTAGAATTGTAGTATACAGATTAAAATAATAATCCACCCTTATGAATTGTAATTTAACAGTTACAAATAACCATTTATGTTTTAATTATAGAAATATTTTATTTATATGATGTGTTTTATGATTAAAATTTGATATAAAAATAATATAAAATGTTTATAATATTAAACAACCCAAATTTTATTTAATCATAAAAATTTCATGCTTTAAATATTAATTGTAAGAACTCGGTTCTTGTTTTAGAGGTACAGGCTTCTTCTATTCCTTTTCCTTAAGTGTTTTTGAGAAAATATGGAAAATGGGGAAAAATATTAAATTTTAGAACTACACGCCGTGTACTTTATCAACATGCCATGTACTTTTGGCCGTGTTGGGATGAGTACACAGGGCGTGTGGCCATGCCGGTGACGAAGGGTGTAGGAACCGACTACACGCCGTGTAGTGGTACCTTACACGTCGTGTAGTTAGTCAGCAGGCTTAAACAGTAAGGCGGTGGCATCGCCGCCATCTGGGCGACAGTACATGCCGTGTACTCGAGAGTACATGCCGTGTACTCATGTCGACTGATGAATAGTGTGGCGGTGCTGCCAAGTGAACAGTTAAATGAAGGGAGTACAGGCCGTGTACTTTGAAGTACATGTCGTGTACTGTGTTTTTTCGGCTTAAAATAGGTAGTAGCCTCCTCATTTGGCAGAGGAGGCAATTGAGCCATTTTGGAGCCAAAGGAGGAGGCCAGATCATTGAAGATCCATCGGGCATTCTTCTAGAATCCGTTTCGGCTTCGGACGATCTTGTTGGAACCGCACGGGTAAGCCCTTCCTCCTCCTGGCAATGTTCTTGCCAATTCTTCTCACAACGTAAGTTATTTACATTTGAATGGGTTTTGTTCTTCGTCAGATTTACGTCATTCTTGGGCATTTATGGAATCGGCGTTCGTGTATAACGTTCGTTGGCGTATAAGGTAGGTGGCATTGTGATCATTTTCCAACTGTCGTGCGTTTTTGTGCATTTTTGTGCCATGAACCCATGTTGGGGTGTCGTGTGGCTGAGGATGTTGCTATATTTAATTCCTATAATTGCATAGGTGATTAAATTGTGATAATAAAATGATGTTTGGGATCGTTGCTTGGATCCAGGACCATCCCGAGGGGTGTGTTCCTCTGTTTAGTCGTTTGGCTAGGATACTCGAGGGTATGCCTTAAATGTAGTAACTGTAGAATTGCCTTGAGAGGAATTGCTTGTTTACTGCATTTTGATATGTTGGGAATTGGCCGGTTACCTATTAGCCTGATGGCGTTGTTGTGATTAGCCTGAGGGCGTGACTGTTTTAGCCCAAGGGCTGTCGTTATTCCACCTGAGGGCAACCTTTCGTGCCTGAGGGATTCACTTCTATGCCTGAGGGAGACACTTCGTATGCCTGACGGAGATAATTTCTGTTACACCTAAGAGAAATACCTGTGGGTTGGATTCTGTATGGCCTGAGGGAAAGCCTGAGAGCATGGTTAGTATTTTAGTCTGAGGGAACAATTCTAGTTGGCCTGAGGGCATGGTGCTGCTGAGCAAAAAAATTGTTAGTAAATTAAAGGAATTAAATGAATAATAAAATGTAAATTTAACTGTTAAGTTAGTTACTTTTTATTACTACTCAGTTATTGCATTTTACTACTGCACACTTGTTTCATGTTTTACACACAGTTGAGCACGGGCCTTTGGTGGGTGCCTACTGAGATATATTTCTCACACCCTATTTGGGTCATGTTTTTTGGCTCAAACAGATTACATTGTTGCAGGTGTAGATAGGGGCAAGAGTCCCTATACAGGTACTTGACTGTTGCTGAGGAGTAGGAGGGCATGGGACCGAGCCTAGGCTTGCGATTCCGCTGCTAGCTGTTTGGCTTGCTTTGCTATACTCTATTTTCTGTTGTACTGTATTGATGTATAATATGTTCTGACTGTTTTCATAGAACTTGAAACATGTAGCATCATCACTTATATACTGTTGGTTATATCCACTACTGTAGTTATTTCAGTTGTGTATGTTTACTGCTTCCACTGTTTTTGTATGTTTATTTTGGTATTCCGCTGCACTACAGAATGACAAATGAGGGCATGGTTTCCCCACAATCAGTCCTGGTCCCTCACTGCTAGTCGGCAGCCTCTGGCATTTGGGGAAATGCGCTTGAGGTCACCTGACGAACCGGGCTCGGGGCACCCGTTGTGTGGCACCCGGTTCCGGGATGTTACAAAGTGGTATCAAAGGGGTTTCTTTTCATTGACTTACTATTTAGAGACGTAGTCAGGGATAGGACAGAACGGTAGTTGGTAATAAGATGTGTTCGGGCGTAGCTAACCCGTGTAAATGGAAAATCCAGTCTACCATTTATTTTGCATTATTTGATTTGCAATTTTACGGTTGATATTTTTTCACCATTGGGTGACGCACGTGGATTGTGCTATTTATATTTAATCTGTGGGTTCTATTTAGTTGCAACCCGATGAGATGAGGGTATGTCATCTCATGCATCATATAGGAACATACTAGATATCACATGCCATGCATAGTTTCAATGCCATTTAGGTGCATTAGAAATTCTCATGTTGTTGTGATAGTTTTTGTGCTAGAAAATCATGTTGTTGTGATAGCTGCTTGATAAATACATGCCTTTTGATATGGTATTTTTGTTTGAGCTTGTTTATAGGATGGACGCCAAACTCTGGTTTTTGGGGATTATGGGCCCCCATTGACTGGAATTTGGTGTATCATTGACTGTTTTTGGTTATAACACAATTAAGATGTCAAACATTGGTTCGTGGGGGTGTATGGGACCCCACGGGTCGGAATTTGACACATAGGTGTTGTTTTTTAGAATTTTCTGGGTTCCGAAGAAGTTTCTAAGGAATACTGTCCGGAAACCCAGTATACACGCCCTATAGTATTGTTATACATTCCGTGTATGTTCTTCTGTTTGGGAAGAAAAATGAACTTTTTGAGTACACACCGTGTACCCTGAGTACACGCCGTGTACCCTGAGTACATGCCGTGTAGTCTCTTCCCATGTCACATACCGTGTGGGCGGCGACACTGGGTAGGGAAGGGCTTGGGTAAAACACATCGTGTAGTTTTTAACATGTCGTGTAGTGTTGACCCGGAGTCCGACCATGTAACTAACAACAAGGGTTGGCGAACTCCTTGACAGAACACACTGTGTCAGTTATGGACGCGCCGTGTAGTGTGACCTGGGGACTCGTCCGTGTAACTAACAACACGGGCAGGTTTCACCTCTCCCAGAACATGTCGTGTGCCTTTGGGACACGTCGTGCAGTCTTTTCCGGGGAAAGACCGTGTGGAGTTAGCCGTGTGGTTGGGAAACGGGATGGTGTACACTCTGTGTTCGGGTGTAACACGTCGTGTAGAGTAAATCCAAGTAGTCGGTCGTGTCACAGATGACACATGAAGTTGGAAAATAACACCATACACGCCGTGTAGATATTATACACGCCATGTAGTTTTGTTGAATGGAAGTCGTGTGGCTTAGCCGTGTGAAAGGACTCGGGCAGGGGAAGGGAAGTCAAGTACACGCCGTGTAGTCTTGTTTTGCCAATTTTGAATACCTTCTTCCTCTTGTTCCCTTAGTGGTTCCTTCGTTTCCGTCTTGATAATCTTGAATCTGAGGCGTGCTTTTGACATTGTAGAGTCATGCCGCCTAGACGACCGTGAGTTGTTCGCCAACAGATCAGTGACGATTATACTCCGGAGATGGTGGGCCATGGGCTACTAGTTGATCCACCAGCAGAGCCAGATGCGGCACCAGCTGTTATATCAGACATGGGCGTGGAGGCGCAGTTCCGTGAAGGCTTATTGCGGTTCATCTAGACCTTTCAGGGAGCACCGCAGGCTACCACATCTATGGTCGAGCTGACACGTATCATTCAGCAGCAGCATCCGCCTACTTTCTCAGGGGATGGCGGACCACAGGCTGCAGAGTCTTGGCTAGGATCGATGCAGACTATTTTCGAGCATCTTGAGACACCTCCAGGGCGGAGGGTCAGGCTCGCGAGTTACATGCTGCGTGATTCCACCAAGAGGTGGTGGGATGTTACCACCCAGTCAGAGAATCACAGGGACATGGCGTGGGAAGATTTTCAGGAATTCTTCTATGAATTCTTCTTTCCCGAGACGCTGAGGGCAGATAGAGCATGAGAGGTCATGAATCTGCAGTAGGGTTCTATGTCGGTGATGGACTACTCTGCTCGTTTTATAGAGCTTCAGTGTTTTGCACCTGTGATGGTGGGTGATAGGACGTTGAGAGCCAAACGTTTTGATGATGGTCTTCGGTATGACATCCAAGTGCTGGTGAATGTTTTCAGGTTACCTATTGTACACGCAATTGTGAACTAGGCGTTGATTACAGAGACGAAGCTGCGAGAATCTAGTGGCGTGGGATAGGGCTGTTTGGCACCAGTTACTGGTACTATTTCTGCTGGCAAGAGGAAGAGACAGATGGACTTCTCTCTGGGGCGGTAGTACCATTCAGGAAGCTTCTTCAAGTGGCCCGATCAGGTGCTACCAGTGTGGCAGAGAGGGGCACAAGAGGCCGCAGTGTCCAAGAGACCCAGTGGAGTGCCGAGCTTGCGGTAAGATGGGTCATCTGCAGCGCTTTTACAGGGCGTTTCTACCAGTGTCTAGTGAGAAGGGTTCTGTGCAGACTCCGCGTGCGGGAGTAGGACCAGTGGCTTCTTACCAGTCAGGGAACTGAAATATGTCAGGGCGTGTAGGCAGAGATGGTGGTCGTGGCCGTGGTAGCCAGACACCAGGATCTCAAAGGCAATAGGGTTGTACAGCTCAGGGTAGCCAGGTTGTGTCGCAGGGTCGTGGCACTGGACAGGCATATGCAGTGCAATAGACCTAGCTGGAGTAGGATCCCAGAGCTTCAACAGTCAGAGGTACTATTCTAGTATCTTATGTCTTGTCTTCAATACTTTTTGATATGGGTGCTACACATAGTTTTATATCTGTACCCGTTGTGGAGAGCCTTGGGCTCGTTGTTTCTACTTCTTCTGATATCATGACACTAGACACTCTGTTGGGGACTAGGACGGTTGGTGTGTGTCAGTTCAAGGAGTCCCCCCTTGGGGTTGGTGGGTGTCACTTCCTTTGGGACCTCTATGTCCTGGAGATGACGAGCTATGACTTCATTCTTGGGATGGACTGGTTGGTTCCCTTTCGAGACTTTATAGACTTCTATCGTCGCATGGTGTGTTTCATATCACTAGAGGGCGGGGAGTTTCTATACAAGGGCGAGTGGGATGTTCAGGAGATTCGAGTAGGACCAGAGCATCATGGGCGCGGTGGAGTCACAGCCCAGATTGCGAGCTTATATCTGGATGACCAAGGGACTTATCAGACGGATTTCCCTCTAGTCATCGATTGTTTCAAGGATGTATTCCCGGATGACTTTTCAGGTCTACCTCTGGTGTGTGAGGTGGATTTCTCTATCGAGCTTGTTCCAGGAGCATCACCGGTGTCTATTCCTCATTATAGGATGGCCATGCCTAAGTTTCAAGAGCTCAAGAGGCAGCTAGGGGAGATACAGGCAAAGGGTTTTATCCGACCCAGTGCATCTCCTTGGGGTTCTCCGGTCCTTTTTGCGATGAAGGCGGATGGTACCCTCAGACTTTTTGTGGATTATCAGAAGCTGAACCAGTTGACGGTTAAGAACCAAAATACCTTGCCGATGATAGATGATCTGTTTGATCATCTTAGTGGAGCACGAGTGTTCTCGAAGATCGACTTGAGATCTGTATATCATCAACTGCATGTGAGACCATCTGATATACCTCTCACGACTTTCAAGAGTAGGTATGGTCTATATGAGTATACGGTTATGCCATTTGGACTCATGAACGCGCCAGCAGTTTTCATGGCTCTGATGAATCGTGTGTTCCATCCGTATCTTTATTCATTTGTGGTAGTATTTTTTCACGACATCTTGTTGTACTCTCTGACTCGACACGACCATGCCACCCATCTTGAGATCGTATTGAGTACACTGAGAGAGCATCACCTATATGCTAAGCTCTCGAAGTGCCACTTTTGGATGGACCATATTCACTTCTTGGGTCATATCATCTTAGAGGCATAAGTTGCAGTGGACCCAGAGAAGGTGAGATCAGTAGTTTACTCAGAACATCCCAAGAACGTGTTTGAGATACGAAGTTTCTTAGGGATGGCTGGTTACTACAGACGCTTCATACCTGACTTCTCCAGCTTAGCATCACCGTTGACAGGTCTGACTAAGAATGGTGTGAAGTTCGTTTTGTCAAGAGCTTGTGAGACAGCTTTTCAGGACCTGAAGGGAAGGCTGACATCAGCACCGATCCTGATACTCCCTGAGCAGGGGAAGAGCTATACAGTTTACTGTGATGCATCAGGGATTGGGTTGGGAGCCGTTTTGATGTAGGGCGACCAAGTTGTGGCATACGGGTCTTGGCAGTTGAGTCCACATGAGAGGAATTACCCGACGCACAATCTCGAGTTGGCTGCAGTTGTTCATGTGTTGCACTGTTGGAGACATTATCTGTTGGGAGAGCATTTGTGGTTTTCACCGACCACAAAAGCCTCAAGTATATCTTTACTCAGTGTGACCTGAATTTGATGCATAGAAGGTGGGTCGAGTACCTGTAGTCCTTCAATTTTGAGCTTGCCTATACAACTGGTAAAGGTAATGCAGTGGCCGATGCACTGAGCAAGAAGACTCAGATACATGCAGTGCAGGAGGCCAGTGGTGAGTGGAAGCTCATGGCATTGTTCTCTAAGATGCATCTTGAGGTGCATGATAGTCAGGGGCAGAGTTATCTTTCCTTGTTAGCTGTGACTTCTACCCTCCTGGACAGAGTGAGGATGAGGCAGCTATCGGTTTCAGAAGGCCTAGTTCTACGAGAGTTGGGGGCAAGTGAGGACCCTCCTCCCAGTTGGATGATATGAGATGATGAGGTTTTTTGTTTCCATGGATGCGTATGGGTTCCAGGGGATATACGCGAGGAGCTGATGTGGGAGTTTCATGCTTCAGCTTGGGCAGTTCATCTCGGGGTTACCAAGATGTACCGTGACATGAGGCGTCAGTACTGGTGGTCGGTTATGAAGAGAGTGATAGCTGGTTTTGTTACTAGGTGTTCCACCTGTCAGCAGGAGAAGGCAGAGCATTAGAGACCAGCTGGGCTATAACAGCAGTTACCAATTCTAGAGTGGAAATGGGATGATGTCACGATGGATCTCGTGACGGGTTTTTTGAGGTCACCTCGTGGCAATGACACCGTGTGGGTTGTTGTGGACAGACTCACAAAGGTAACTCACTTTTTGCTGATCAAGGAGACCTTCGGTATGGATGAGCTCGGAAGGTTTTATATCCGAGAGATCGTACATCTTCATGGGGTCCCTAGTTATATCATTTCAGATAGGGACGCCCGCTTCACGTATCATTTCTTCCAGAGTTTTCAGAGGGCGCTAGGCACATAGGTTCTTCTGAGCACAACATACCACCCTCGGATAGATGGCCAGTCATATTGGATGATACAGGTGCTAGAGGAAATGTTGCACGCATGCGTCCTAGACTTTGGGGGATCTTGGGAGAAGCATATACCTGTAGTCAAGTTTTCCTATAACAATAGTTTTCAGGCAACTATTGAGATGGCACAATAAGAGGCTTTATATGGTAGGCCATGCCGATCACCTTTGTGCTGGTTAGAGGTAGGTGAGGCAGCTTTACTGGGACCACAGCTCATGCAAGAGACATCTGAGCAGGTCCAGTTGATTCGGAACCGGATGGCTATCGCACAGTTTCTTCAGAAGTCTTATGCTGATCGCCACAGATGACCTTTGGAGTTCGTGGTTGGGGATCAGGTTTTCTTGCGTGTTTCGCCAAGGCTGGGACACAAACGGATTAGGGGACAAGGTAAGCATTCACCGAGGTATGTGGGACCATTTGAGATTTTGGAGAGAGTCGGGCTGGTTGCCTATCCGTTGCAGTTACCGCAGCGGTACCAAGCCATGCACGACGTCTTCCATGTGTCTCAGTTGCGTCATTACCATTCAGAACCATCTCACACCTTTCAGCCAGAGGAGGTTGAGCTTCATCATGATGCGTCTTTGAGGAGAATCTGATCTGTATCGTTGACAAGAGCACGAAGGTTCTCCGAGGCCGACCAGTTCCTCTCGTACGGGTGCTATGGAAGCATGGCCGAGAGCAGGACGAGACCTGGGAGAGAGAGGCTGACGTACATGCTCAGTGTCCAGAGTTGTTCTGAGCATTCTCTTCTCCACCCCTGAAAGGGCAATTCGAGGATGAATTGCTATAAGGGGGAAGTTTTTAAGAACCCAGTTTTTGTTTTAGAGGTACGAGCTTCTTCTTTTCCTTTTCCTTAAGTGTTTTTGAGAAAATATGGAAAATGGGGAAAAATCCTAAATTTGGGAACTACACGATGTGTACTTTATCCACACGTCGTGTACTTTTTTCCATGTTGGGATGAGTACACGGGGCGTGTGGCCATGCCGGCGACGAAGGGTGTAGAACCGACTACACGCCGTGTAGTTAGTCAGCAGGCTTAAACAGTAACGCGGTGGCATCGCCACCAGCTGAGCGATATTACACATCGTGTACTAGAGAGTACATGCCGTGTACTCATGTCCACTGATGAACAGTGTGGCGGTGCTGCCAAGTTAATAGTTAAATAAAGGGAGTACATTCCATGTACTTTGATGTACACGCCATATACTTTGAAGTACACGCCGTGTACTTTGTTTTTTCAGCTTAAAACAGGCAGTAGCCTCCTCATTTGGTAGAGGAGGCACTTGAGGAATTTTGGAGCCAAAGTAGGAGGCCAGATCTTTGAAGATCCACTAGGCGTTCGTCTGGAATCCGTTTCGGCTTCAGACGATCTCGTTAGAACTGCACGGGTAAGCCCTTCTTCCTCCTTGTACCGTTCTTTCCAATTCTTCTCCCAACGTAAGTTATTTACATTTGAATGGGTTTTGTTCTTAGTCATATTTACGTCATTCTTGGGCGTTTCTGGAATTGGCGTTCGGGTATAACATTTTTTGGTGTATAAGGTAGGTGGCTTTGTGATCATTTTCCAACTGTCGTGCGTTTTTGGGCGTTTTCGTGCCACGAACCCATGTTGGGGTGTCGTGTGGCTGAGTCGGTTTCTATATTTAATTCCTAGAATTGTTTAGGTGATTAAATTGTGATAATAAAATGGTGTTTGGGATCATTTTTTGGATCCAGGACCATCCCGAGGGGTGTGTTCCCCTGTTTAGTCGTTTGGCCAGGATACCCAAGGGTATTCCTTAAATGTAGTAACTGTAAAATAATCTTAAGAGGAATTTCTTGTTTACTTCATTTTGATATGTTGGGCATTGCCTAGTTACCTGTTATACTAAGGGTGTTGTTTTGATTAGCCTGATGAAGTGACTGTTTTAGCCCGAGGGCTGTCGTTATTCCACCTGAGGGAAACATTTCATGCCTGAGGGAATGAATTATGTTCCTGAGGTCGACACTTCGTTTGCGTGAGGGCGAGAATATCGGTTACGCCTGAGGGAAATACCTTCGGGTTGGATTCTGTATGGCCTGAGAAAAAGCCTGAGGGCGTGGTTACTATTTTAGCCTGAGGGCACGGTTCTAGTTGGCCGGAGGGCTTGGTGCTATTGACCACAAAAATGTTACTAAATTAAAGGAATTAAATGAATAATAAAATGAAAATTTAACTATTAAGTTAGATAATTTTGAGTACTGCTTAGTTATTTCATTTTACTACTGCACACTTGTTGCATGTTTTACACACAGTTGAGCACATGCCTTTGGTGGGTTCCTATTGAGATATATTTCTCACACCCTGTTTGGGTCACGCTTTTCGGGCCAAACAGATTACGTTGTTGCAGGTGTAGATAGGGACAAGAGTCCCTATATAGGTACTTGACTATTGATGAGGAGTAAGAGGGCATGGGACCGAGCCTAGGATCACGATGCTACTGCTAGCTGTTTGGCTTGCTTTGTTGTACTCTGTTTTCTGATGTACTGTATTGATGTATAACATGTTCTAGCTATTTTCTTAGAACATGAAACATGTAGCATCATCACTTATATACTGTTGGTTATATCCACTACTGTAGTTATTTCAGTTGTGTATTTTTACTACTTCCTCTATTTTTGTATGTTTATTTTGGTATTCTGCTGCGCTACATTTTGTCAAATGAGGGAATAGTTTCCCCATTATCAGACCTGGGCCCTCGCTGCTAGTCGGCGGCCTCTGGCGTTTGGGGAAATGCGCTTGTGGTCATGTGGCGAACTGGGCTCGGGGCACCCGTTGCGTGGCACCCGGGTCCGGGACGTTACATTAATATCGATTTCTAAACCCATAAAATAATTTCCAATGTACTTATTTTGCCATTTTAGAAAAAAAATTAATTAATAAATTATACTTTCAATTTTAAAAAAAAAATAAAATATATAAAAAATATTTATTATACATTAAATTAATTTCTAACAAACATTTTTCAAAGGCTTGTATTCACAAATTATAAAATTATCTCTCTAGATTGATTATAAACTTCCACATCTTTTACCAATTTATCATCTCTCACAATATCATTATTAACACATATATATTTTATTCTCCTAAATATTTTTTAGAATGTTATTTATATCATAATGAGTTCATCTTCTAAGACAAGGAAGTGAAATATAATATTAGGGTTTCCTTTCCGCTCTTTCTTACTCACGTTCATTATTTTTCGTTTTCCCCCATTTTATTAACATTAATATTATATTTATACAATTATATAAATTTTAAAATTTTATATTCCCTGTATGGTCCATAATATTTAATAAACTATATCCCTTATTCCTTAAATTGTATATGGTATATATCCATCGAAACGTTTTTAAGTGGCTATGGAACAATCATTAAGTTATATTTCTAAAAGGATAATTCTGAATAAATGTAAAATTACTTAGCAATCATGGATTTTTTAGACAAGATCACTTGTATTTTTTGTAATGTGATTTAATTGTTTTAGCATTTTTATACCATAAATAATCATATATTTGACATACTGAAAATCATTTTGTAATACCTTTTTAAAAAAAATATACTTTAATTGTATGATATAATCATTAATATGAAAACCCTGTATGTTTTCAATTTTACATAAGGTTATTAATATATATATCAACACCATTCATTGATAGGGGATTCCATATATTTACACACTCGTCCCTTTCTCTTGGGTTAACCATGATGGATGATCTCAAGTTATAAATTTTTATTTTATGTAATCATGTTTGTTTCTAAATTATTATATTTAAATTCAATAAAATCATATGTTTCTTGGATTATATCCCCCAAAATGTATTGGGTAATGATTAAAATTCAATGTTGTTATGATACATGTTCATAGAAGTTACCCTTAATTATATGATAGTCAGTTAATGATGCATGGTAATATGTGTTGGATGTGAACTAAAATATACTTACATGTGATTCATGTACTCATGAATATAATTCATGATATATTTATATAATATTCTATTTTATAAATAGTTCACACTTATTATATTAATATTATTCAGGAATTATTTCGTTCATGTGATGCATGAAATATATATATATATATATATATATGGGATATATATTTATTATGCATGTCAAGCATTGGAGTAGTAAATATATATATATATATAATAAAACATATATATATAATTATTATTATTTATCCTAAAATATTTCATTATTAAAAATCCATTTATGAGTTGATTGAATTGATTTGAATAAATTCACTCAATCCTTTCAATGAACTATCCCAACTAGTAGAAGAAAATGTGATGTGTTTGAGGAGCCTTGAGTGTCGACTATATCAGAGGATGATGACTTCGTGTAGGGTGTATGGGATGTGATGTGTATAAGACTTTGTTAAATTGTCTTTCTCTAGAAACTCCATTTATTTATCATTAGAATGAGATATCACCCCTTCAGATTATGGGTATCCTCATGTTGTTCCTGAAGATAGATGTTTCTATTGTACTCCCTCAGAGGCAAGGTGATTTTCATTACTACTCTTCATGATCTTCCTCAAACTCTATTTACATAAGGTAGATTGAAATTGCAACATCAATTCAATTCCAGGTACTCTATTTATAGTATTTTTTACATGTTATTATTATTAAAGATTTACTTCATAGGGTTTTGGTTTTTCTTCTTCACATTATGGTCATATAGTTTTCATACGAAACCAATCATTTATATCATAGTGAGTTTCATCATGTTTATATTGTGTTTGATTCACAATTTTTCAAATAAAACATTCATTTTAAATTTTCATAAAAGGGGAAATGTTTTAACGACCATTATGTGATAGTTTTAATGGTAAACATGTTTTTAGCTTATGTAGGTTGGATACATACAAAAATTTAGGCATTTTACCCTAACACAAGTCAGTTTGTAGAAGTACTTTTGTGTTATACCCTTACATAATTCATTGTTTAAAGGTATTTAGACCTTTTTTATTAAGATATTCACTTGTAAAAAAGGTATATTTTAGGGTAAACACATTGATTACCTTTACAAAATATTTTTTCATAAAGGTAATACCCATATGAATGGGATTTTTCTAAGGTTCATGATAACTTTTACCCTTATACATAACGCTAACAGGGTTCATAATGGAACCTAATATTAAAATTTATGCATTGTATGAAATATATTTAATATCTTTTCACAAATTCACTTTATTATGGTAATAATTTTTGAATGGAAAGAGTTAGAGTTAATATTTTTATTACAATTACATAGGGGTATTGATATATATAATTGTTAAATTTTTCCTTTATGTGTGATATTAAAAACACCACTTTCTCTTATGATGACTGACTACATAAGGATAAAAAATTTAAACCCTTATGTAGAGTAGGGGTGCAATGTATGGGTAAGAGGAAATCTGTCAAAAAAATTCTTATCATATTTATTTATTTCTATAGTTAATAAATCGTTTATAAATAAAGTTAAAATGTATTTTAGAAATATTTAATTTTTTTGGATCTTTTAAATATATTATTTTATAATAAATTAATTAAAAATAATTAAATTAACGTTTAGAAAAAATTATTATCAATTATTAATGAATGATATTTCAAAATAAATTATACTCACCTAGGGGATTTTATTTTTTGTAGATGATATAATACTCCACACTAATTCGGTTGAAATAACTAATTTGTACGAATTTTAAAATAGTTAATGATGGGTAGCTAGGAATGAGAATTTTTCTATTGTAGAAACATTAAATGTAACAAAATGTGAATGTTTTCAAAATCAATTTCTCCAACTCTGAATCATGGGTAATAGATATTGGTGGTGATTTACATATTTGTGAGAACAAACATGGTCTATGATATATGATGAAAATTTTGAATCTTGAATTAGAAATTCTGGACAATAATGGAGAAAATGTAATTCCATTCAAGGATAGGAAAAATTATTTATTTTAAACTAGAGAATTGGTCATAGAATTTTAAAACTCTTATTATGTTCCTAAGATAATGTTTTTTTATTTGTGTATCTTATTTGGAAAATATGGTATTTTCATTCATTACTAAGAATAATATTTGTTCTATATATATGAATGATTATTTTTTTAGTTGACAATATAATGAATGGTTTATATATTTTTGACATGAATAATCCTAATCAGAACTATAAAAATAAAAAATACATGGTTAATTATAATCCCACATATCATTTCCATTGTCACTATGGACAAAAAATGATAAATAGGTACTAATAATTCACAGATATGAATTTTTAAACTCATTAAATTATGAATTCATTCATACATGTAAATATTTTTTACTTGGTAAAATGAAACAGTTGGCTTTAGTGTAAAACTTTTAAAGGGATATTGGAATATTGGATCTCATACATAGTTATATATGTCAACAAATGAGTACTCACAAAAATGTTGTTTTTTGGTATTTCATTACTTTTAATTATTACATTAGTGGGTATGAGTATGTATTTCTGATGAAACACAGGTATGAAAATTTTGAATTCTTTAAATAGTTTCTTAATGAATTAATGAATAACTATGAAAAAGTATTAAGGTCCTCCAATCAGATTAGGGTGGTGAATACTTTATCTAGGAATCCATATCCAATCTACTATATTATCTAATGTTTTCAAAACTCACTCCTCTTAGAACACCACAATAGAACGGTGAATCTAAAAAGAGGAATCATACCTTGTTAGACAAGGTTCATTCAGTGATGATTATGTGTGCACTTCATATCTCCATTTTGGGTTATTTTCATGAAACATTTCTAAACCTAGAAAACCACATTCCCTCTAATGTCATAAAAAGACACTATATGAGTTATAGTTTGGGAAATTTCTTATTTTATCTTATGTAATTATTTGGGGTTTCAAATCTTGTGTAAAACATTTTCATTATGATAAATATGAACTTATTTATAAAAAATAATATTTTTTATTATCTTAAGGATGAAATGTAATATTTTTTATACTACACTATTAAGAACAAAGTGTTCTGGCTTGAAAAAGTATATTCCATGATAAGTAACAAATTAACAGAGGATTTAGTGGAAGGAAAATTTAACTTACCTATGTTCAAGACCAAAACTATTGAAATGAATCTAATATGAAAGTTGAGATGGTTCCACAAAGTGTAGCATATGATAAAGTAACTCAAACTACATAAAATCATTTATGGTCTTGAATAATTGATAAAGAGATCATGAGATATGTATTTCTCGTTGTTAATGATCTTAAATTAACATGCAAAAAAGATGATCCTAAATTCTATTAAGAGGACATTAGGAGTTTTGTTTATAAGAAAATGTTAAAATCCATTGAATCTAAGATGAACTTCATCTACAGAATCCTTGTTTGGAACATGGTGGATACACAAGAAGGGGTGATGCACATAGGGTGGATGTGGATTTTCCATAAGAAAACAGACATGGATATTAGATTTTCAAGCTATAAATCACACTTAGTAGGGAAGGGTTACATAAAACATCATGGTATTGATAACAAAGAGACCATTTCATATATTGTAATGATAAATTCCATTCATATTTTTTACCCACAACAACTCATTATGATTTTATATATATCGAATCGATTCCAAAACCACATTTCATAATAATAACTTAGCCAATAATATGCATATGATTTTCCCTTATGTTTTTAATGTTCCAAATGAGAATGATACGGTTTACAAGTTTCATCTATCCATTTATGGATTGAAGAAAACTTCTTGGGTTTGGAATATCTTGTTTCATAATGCAATCAAAAAAAATTGTTTCTTAAAAAATGTTGACGATTAATGTGTATACAAGAGTATTAGTGGGATAATAATAGTATTTATAATACTATATATATATGGCATGTTTATTATTGGAAATAATATCATGAAACTTCACTATGTGAAGTTGAGGCTTAGAAAATGTTACTCAATGAAATATATGGTTGAATCTTTATATATAATTATAATAAGGATCCATAAAAAGAAATAAAATAGGTTCCTTTGATTGAGTCAAAACACAAATATTGGTAAAGTGATTCTGTGGTTTAGAATTTAGAACACATGAAGGGAACATTTCCTATATTTCTTAGCTTGAATTATATATTCATTTTGTTTCTATATAAAGAGTTAATAGTATGCATGAGATTATGAATTAATCCTTCATAGGATATATCGTGTATGACATGTTGTGTACACAACCTAATGTCTCATATTATTTAATCATAACAATTAGATACTAATCATCCCAAGTAAGATTGTCTATATTAATGTGAATAAAATCCTTAAGTACATAATAGGGACTGAGGAAATTTTTATAGTCTTTAGAAGAGATGATAAGTTATGTGTAAAAGGTTATATAGATGCATGATTCCAATATGAAAAATATGATATGAAATCATAAAATTTATTCTTTATTCTCCTAAATAGAGGATAAATTTCTTTGATGTTTCTAAAACAAGCCACCATAGTAGACTCTGTAATAGATGGATAATAAATCAATGCATCATATATAGAAAAATAAGTTGTATGGATCAAGAAGTTAATTTCTAAAAATGGAGTTGTTATAAGTATCAAGTGAGTAATCAAGATATATTTTTATAATAATAGTGTTGCTTCTTAGGAAAAGGGACCCCTGACTCATCAAATTACAAAACACATCCTTCCCATATACCATAGCATATGAGATATCTTTGAGAGGGGTGATGTAATGTTTTTTTTGGTTCATATCTAATATAATTTAGAAGTTCTATTGATAAAAATATCATCCCAGAAAAAACATTATAGTCATGTAAAATTTCTAAGTGTTAGACAGATGAGATATAGGATGTAATGGTTGGAAATGTATCATGTTATTATTATTAGACCAACTAGGTTAAATTCCCTAAGAAGTGGGTGAATTATGGTATGAGAAATTAATAAAAAAAACCCTTCAGATCTTGTTTCATCATTAAGAAATACACTCTTCTCTCTCTTCCCATAGAAATGTATAAGAAGAAATGAAAATAAGCATGATACATAGAAATTTTTATTTTTTCACCCACACTGGTCTATATCCAAGAATAATACATAGTAAATGTTTATATTTACCAAATCAACTAATGTGCGATTCCGTTTTAAATATGATAATGGAATCTCTATCCCTCCAGGTTCACTACCATTCACAATTGAAAATCTCAATGATCTCTCAACATAAATGTACTCACTGCTCCATCAGAATTTTCTTCCATGGATATTTTGAATCATTATATTTTATAGATCATTTGGTTTATCATGTAACTCTAATTTCATTCACTTGATGAATAAATATTTTCCACATAATTATTTGGATATTCCTTCTGATTTGTATATGATTCACTTTTGTGAAACCCCGTTGTCACTAACCATAAAACTACCCAATTATTCACCAAAAAAATTCAAACCTTCATAAAACAATCCCATTTTCAATAATCATATCTATTCATGAAACGATCACTTTATTAAAATTTCATTCATTTATGAAACAGATATTCTTATGAATTCATCACAGTAGGAAATATTTCATTAAATTCATTCTATAATTCCAAACCTTTTTATTTTTTTAATGATTTCTTCTGTTCAAATGAAGGGATAGCTACATATTCATAGTTTTTCTCTCCAAATAACAAAACTACCATGATTTCCATAGCTATTTTTTGAAACTATTCAAACATGTTTTTGAATTTCTATTACTCTGTGAGATGATAGGTAATTTTTTCACAAGATATACATCTCATAATCATGTAACATCCCATATTTCCTTTATAACTCATCCATATTAAATAAAATAATAATTCATGAAACTGCAATCCTTTATAAAGAACCATATGTTTAAAAATTCTATAAATTCCCAAAACAAAAAAAAATTCATACATTCCATTCCTTTTCCTTTTTCCCAAATGAAACATTCAGATTAATAGTTCCAAACACTAAAATTTTGACCACACAAAATGGAAAAAAATGGAAAATTATTCATGTTTGTACACAAAACATCCTGAACCAATTTTTGAGCTTCTATAACTCTGTCTTAGATCATTATCAATACACCATATCAATAATCACTCTAGAACTCCACAAATTTCCTTTTCAAACAGCATTGTCAATAGACAAAATTTACCCAAAAAATAAATGAATGTTATCTTGATGGGTTTTTACCCTTCGATCTCCCTATTTGGGTTTATTGATGACTATTCACCCTTTGATACCAATTTTATTTTTCTTCCATCTTATTCAAATATTCACTTCTTATTATTCTAGATATAGATCAATGATTATCTCAAAACACCCTAAAATCTAATATAAACCACACTTGTTGGGGGAAACAAGAGTAGTGTGAATATTTCATCAATGGGTCACATAATTCCGAAATTAATCACCTAATTTAATCATAATCACCATATTTTGTGATACATAACCTTTTATAGATCATCATTAGCATCATCATATTGAAAATTCACCCTATATCACTATTTTCCACTATAATTTTGTACCCCAATCTTGTTAATAATATTTTATAATTTTATTTAATGAACCCAAATTCAAATAATATGTTGATGAAACATTATAAATAACACATATTAAAACATGAATAAAAACAAACCATACCTTGAGGAGAGGGGTTCCCATGTCCACACATGTTCAAGTGTGTGGAGTTAAATGAACTCCATGATCCGGTTGATGTTGTTCAAGCTCTTATTTTGGTAAGGCCTTCATTGGAATATTAATAACATATAGTTTTTATGAACCAAGTCTAAATTATCATGCCCAATATGCACCATCTCAATGATAAAATTATACATGATTTCAATATGCTTCATGCCTGAGTAATGGAATAGATTTTTTCAATGATTTATAGAAATGGAATTATCAAAATAGATTTGATTGCAGACTTTACTTCAACTCCCATATCATCAAATTGTTGCTTCATCCATAATCACTTCACACAATCTTGAGTTTCTACAATATATTTAGAATCTATAATTCATAATGAAATGAAATCATGTTTCATTCTAGTCCATGAAATAAGAAATCCACCACCATATAATGCACCACCTAATGGTTATTTTCTATCATCTTCTCAACTACACCAATATAAATATATATATCTAAATAACTCTTTATAATAGTATTCATTGTATAGAAAACAAAAATAAATAGTTCTCTTGATATACAGATTTATTTTATTTTTTATAGAATTTTGTACATATCATTTGTATTTATTTTATACTGAAAAACATGGAATTTGTAAAAAGCAGTATCTTTTATTTAACATGAAAAGGAAAATATATTGTAAATGATAAGCGAATATTAAGTGAAATTAACCAATTTTCCATCCTCATCTTGATAATGATTCATCAGGGTAGCCAGCGTAGTTTCCCTCACCTTAGAATTATCCATTATAAATCTTCTCCGAACCTCCATGGTATATTTGGATGGAGAAATGAATGTTCCGTTTATTCATTGAATAACCTAAAAAACAAGGAAAATTATTGAAATTTCAATATCACTTCTCATGATTTCTCAAAATATTTTACACTATGATTCATCTGATGCACAATATTTTATGTCATGGACATAAAACCACACCATAATCCATTTATTATTATCGTTCATTATATAATGATTGAAATCAACACCATCATGCTGAAAAATGAGCTTTTTCAAAAACTAATCAAGTCTTGAATAATGTGACCATGGTTCCTAATTTAATCTATATAATATCTTCTTAAAATAAAAAACATTATTATCAGATATTTGGAAAATAACCGATATATGGTTCTTCAATGTACACTTCATACAGAACCCCACTAAGAAATGTTTAAATAATATCCATCTAAAAAACATTGAATTTTATTTTCACTACGATGGAAAAAATATTTGAATAGTATCTAGAATTGAAATATGTGAAAGTATATCATCAACATTGGTTCCCTTAATATGTGAGTATCCCATGAACACTAGACTAGCTTTTCTTTAAATTACTAATCCATATTCATTTAGTTGGTTCTGGAAGACCCATTTGGTCCTGATGAAAATCTTATCTTCTAGTCTCAAAATAGTCTCCCATATCTAATTATTAACAATTTTTTCACCTCTTCCTTTATATACTAAACCTATTTCTCATCTTTAGATAATTCTTCACAAATATTTAATCACTACTTAAGAGAGGAAGGATGCATGTTGTAATGAATTCTAACTCCATGTCTGACATAGTACTTCCAGATCACCATTGATGTTTTACCTGTCAATTTCAACTTGAATCTTAGGCTTCAATGAATATAAAAATTTCAATTCACCCAGATCATCACCATTTTCTTATTTTGAATCATAATTTTACACTTCTACTCCCCCTGAGTTGCATAAATATTTATAACTGTCATTAGTGAATTTACCGTTATATTGTTGGAGATTATGTTCATTATATTCTCTAATGACATAATTTATTTCAATTAATTCTCCCAACATCTTATTGAATAATTTCTAAACTTTTCTCAAAAGTATCCATGTAATATCACCTCATCTCTACAAGACTCAAACATTTTTTTTCATTAATGTGAATAAAAAACATACCTTCCAACAATTGATAGTAATTATAGATTTTATTCCATCCATACCAATGATCATATGGAATATTTTATTATTTCATAAACAATAAATACCTATATTATATATAAACTGATGTTAACACTTCTTTATTTTATAATTTCTCTATTAGGTCCTGTTCAATGAGCATTATTCTGGAAATCTAGTTTATAATCTGGTTTCTCATATCAACCAATTCAATTTTGTTGACGATTTCCCAAAATTGAATCTTAGTGACTTATCCCTTCTTTCATTAGGTAATACTCCACATCATTATTAATGAGTTCAATACCAATATCATTTCAAAACATTATAATCTTCTATAAAAAGATTCCTTTCATCATTGTGTTGATATTTTTTATGAAATTGAATACGGAAAACATGTTGGAAATAAAAAATACCTTTTCTATACAGCTAAAATCATCATTGAAAAGAACATAATATCATATCATGTCAACTTTTCTTCGTGACATAGGTAAAAAACATCTGTATTCAACAATTTAAAAACATTGGATAAATTTTTCTCATTTTTCTTGTACATATTTTTAATTATATTTTTTTGACAATAATCACACATCTGATAAAATCATTTGATAGCATGGGGAGATCTTTAGCTATATCACATCTAACCAGATCTTCTTGGTATGGTTGGAATAGATGGACAAGTCGTTAATGCCACAACCTACATTTCCCTCATTGGACAAACATCATATATCCTCTTCTCCTAATATAAGGTAGAGAGTCCCATTTATGTTATTTCCCTATAAAGCAACTATACCAACTTTTACCATGATGATCCATGGATTCTTGGTAAATTTTACAGCATAAACAGAGTCACATAATTTACTAACACTAAGAATGACGAAATCATTAAGCAACCAAGACTTCGATACATCTCATACTATTCTGAAAAATTTTACTTTTTAGAAGCTGAAAACCTTCATATCTTCATCATTTATATTTTTTGTAAAACATTCCTTTTAATATTTTATAGCTATTACAAGATCATTATTTCCTATAATATAGGATGTGAATCTACTAACAAGGATCCATAAAAATCATGATATTATGGTTTAAGGGAATTATCTATAAACATATCATGCTCAAATATTTTCCTTTTCATCCATGACATTGATTGTATACATATTTTGGAATGATATTCTTGATATTTTTCTATGTATGGTGGACCAGAATCATCTTTCATAGTGGAAAAACGATTTTATTTTTTCATCTCATTCAATGATTATTTTGGATACTACTTATGACTAATTTGAATCTTCTATGATTAATTCTTCAATAATTTTTATGTGAAAAATGTATCCTTGTTTCTGAATTATCCACATCAAAAATAGTGACCACAAAAATAATTCTCCTAATATTGAAATCTATGAGGCCTCCTTGACTGATCTTTTGAGCTTTGGTAGCTTATGTCTGTGAAAATTAAATTTTGGGAATGTTCCATATTTCCACACCAATAACACCTAATGGAAGATGAATTCTAGTGAGTCGTTATTATAGGACCAGTTTTTTCTGATCTTTTATAAACTGTGTGACTATGATTTTTACCCAAATAAATTTTCAACATTACAGTGGCTGATTGAGGTCTAAATTAAATCATTAGATCTTTTTTTCTGTGATCAAGCCTCATACAAGCCTTTTAATTTCGATATGGATTTTTTAATATTTTTATAGAACTATATTTTCCTCTTCCATCTTTTCTCCCACCTGAGAGATTTAATTTTCGGATTTCATACATAGAGTCAACAGTCACTAATGAACTTCTAATTTACTTATAAGTTTGAAACATTCCTCTTCATGTTCTCCAATTTATTGTATTTGATATTTTTCTATGTTAGTCAACCCATCAATCACTATTTTATATTATTCAACATTAGGCTTATAATTAATTATATATTCTGAGTAATATGGGATTAAATAAATACAGTTTTAAATTTATTCCTTTTTCTAAGACTTTTATTCTTTCTTGTGTTCCATATAGAGTTTGGCTTCATAAACTACTATGTTTAATTTATTAATTTGGTATATCCAAACATTTATGCCCTCAAGAGAGTCTTATATTTCTGACTATAGATCAAATTTTCCTTCAAATTCTCCACCATTATCATCTTCCACCTTTTTAAGAGTTACTTACAGCTACCACCATATCATTTTAAACATTATATATGTAGTTCTACATATCTTCAACCACATATTCATTTAATATATCATATTATTGTGAAACATGATACCACTTTTAGATGATGTTTCACTAAAAAAATTGCTTACCATTTAAATAGGAAAATGATCTCTTAGAAGTAATTTTGACTTTATCATCATCATCATATTGAAACTTCGTGTGGAACCATGTTATAAGTTATCCAACCCTTCACATCATGAAATTTTGAGTGGATGTTCCCCTTTCAATTTTCCTTTACCTCTTTGTAGATTTGAATAACAGAATTACATAACCTCCTTTATCTCTTATTCGTCATGATTATATTCAATAGTTTGATTTTAAATAGCCTTTGATTCAAACTCTTTGGAAATATATTATTTCATCTTCCTTTAATCATCATTTCTAATCTCATATGTGATAAGAGTACTCTGAAAAATATCCAATGTCATATACATTTGATCTTAATCTTCAAGTAAAAAAACATTTTTATTTAACTAAGGAAGATTTCTTCTAAATATAAACTTAATGATCTTTATATATCTATAATACCCGACATGTATTCCACAACACCATTCACCCAATCAAATATTATATTTATTTTCTCATTGGGGTGCCCTCTTATGTCCTTATATTTGTTCCATAGAACATGTAATTTTTCATATCTTCCTTTTCAATCACATTCATAGATATTTAATATCATTTCCAAAATTTAATGTGTGTACTTACATGAAATCACCATCCTATGGATTGTATCAGATAAATATCATTATACAAAACTGATTCCATTAGAATTAGTATCCAATTCCCATAAATATGGTTTTGACATAAATTTGATATACACACTTGCATAAATACCATAAATCATAATTGTAAGGACATAAAAACCTAATTATCATAATTAATACTACATATAATTAATCAAAAAATTAAAATTACTTTCATTGGATACTAGAATCCCATTGTTATTAACAACTATTATTGAAACCACATAGATAGAAACACTAATTTTAACAGTTTTCTATTGTAATAATTGTTATCCTATGAAGATTAAATACTCTATGTGTGGAGTGAATTTAGGTATTATAGATATACAAAATTCCACTTCAATTATTGTTCTTTATTAAACGAAGTACTATTCTCTCCATTCTAGGTAGTAAGGTAAGATCAGAAACGAAATAATGAACGAGACAAATCAATTTTACTTGGTTCATCCTCACTGGGATACATCCAAGGACAATACATAAGAAATGGTTCCACTAACCAAATCCACTAAAGCACAGTACTGTTGTAAAGATCATATTGGAATAACTATTCTTCCAGGATCACTACCATTCATGATTTGAAATTTCACTACTCTCTCAACTAATCTTTTTTCACTACTCCACTAAAAGATTATTATTTTTATCACTGGAATCAATATATTTCACACCTAATTTTTTCATCATTAATAGTTACATTGATTCACTTTATTAATACCTATTTACTCTATAAATATAAAAAAATCCTTTCAAGTTCAAATAATATTCACCTTCATAAAGCCCCTTTCTAAACATTTATGAAACTACACAACTATTCAAGAAAAATTTCTAACAATCGCGAAAAATACCTTTTCATGAAATTTATTAAAGTTCACTAAACGTTTTCATTCAAGAAACATCATTCCTTCATGAATCTAATATTTTTATGAATCCTTTACATAAGAATTTTTTTTTCAAAATCCCTTCGAGAATTCAGAGCATTTGGATTTCTGTTAAGTAATTAATCACTTCAAATGAGGGGGTATCTACATATTTGTAGATGTAGTGAACAATTCGTAAAAAAATAATGCTCTTAATGACATTATTCCAAAACATTTAAAAGACTTTCATTAAAATCTATATCCTCATGGAATTCTAAGGAAAATTTTTACCTATAACACATCTCATAATCACATATTTTACCTTTATTCTTTCACAAATAATTTATCTTTCATGAAACATTCTATCAAGAATATCTAAACCTTTCTGAATCAAAAAAACAATCATGAATCAATACACTTCAGAAAATCACAAAACAGTCATGTTTTCCATGCCTTCTCCATATTATCATGAGGGAACCTTGGTAAAGAAACCTTTAAGAAACATGTTTCATCCTCCAAATTTATGACCCCTAAAATTTATCAAACCATGTTTACTGGAACCAATTTGTAGAGCTCACATCAAAAACAATTTCTAGTGATTTCATTCCAATATATTGGATATTTTCCAACATACCTTGTCAATAATAACTCTAAAACTCAACAAATGACCCTATAAACCAATATTTTTAACAAACACACTCTACCCAAAAAGGATTAAATGTTTACCATGAGGGATATTCATCAATAATTATAATATAGGAAATCTCTAATTATCATTCATTTATGAATGTTGTAATTTATTTTACCTGAACAGTTGAATAATATTGTTTTCTCAAAGAATAAAATTTATTTATCCAAAATTTATTATCATTATGGGGTATTATGGGTTTTACTAATATGATTGGTTTAACATGAATATAATAATATATTTGTTTTAGTGATTTCTATAAGATATGAAGATTGGATTTATGAGGTAGTAAGTGAAGAATTTTTAATTGCATTGTTCTTCTAAATAATATATCATGAATTTTCATATTATCCTAGACATACTTGTAGGTGAATATTTTTTATCAATATTTCTTATATGAGGTTGGTGTGATACCTTGCATGGGAACCTTCATTCATTGATATCCTACTTATATAAGTCATTATATGAACTTAAAAAAATCATAGGGTAGTTGGTTATGTTGTTGATTATTTTATTAGTTTCATAGCATCCATGATGGGATTTATCCACTTTTAGACAAGAAAATAAATCCACCCCTTTATTGAATTATATTTATGAAATCAATGTAAAATAATAGTTATTTTACATATTATGTTTTTAATTACATGGATATGTGAAATGTGATATTCTTATTTGAGAAATAAATCGAATGTGATGTATTCATTGACTTGGTCAATCTTATTTATAGAATCAAGAATTGTTGAGAGGCTAATACATGATTGATATTTTCCATGTCTAATTCTCACACAATGTTATGGAGAAAGGGATTTTATAAGATACAAATAGTGTATATGATTCATCTTTGGTGGATATGATTATATAGAGGAATATATTTACATACATTTATGATATAGGTATTTCATAATTGTTTTTAACACTTTTTAGTCCATTAGTTTTGTATAGATAGGACCTTCGATAAGGATAAAATTTTTGGATTAATTTAGTGTTCAAATTGAATAGATTTTAATGAAAAAAATGTCAACATGAGTTTTGACGGATTCATAAAGATTTTTTATGTTTTTAATAATGTTAATAATGGATATTTATGAAATTGGTTGGGTTATTATATGTGCACTAAAATATAAATTCATGTGATACATGTATACATGAATTCGATGCATTTGAAATATATATATATATATATATAGTGTACAATTAATATATTCATATCATTCGTGTATTATTTCTAGCATATGATGCATGAAATATAAATATATATAACATATATTTATTATTATTGTGATGGATAATAATATATATATATATATATCTATATATAATATATATATATATATGAAATATATATATTATTTATCCTAAATGGTTTCATCATTTACAACCCATTTATAAGGGGATTTACAGATTTTCATTAATTTTTTGAAATTGTTCAATGAATTAACCCAACTAGTTTAAACACATATGATAAATTTAAGAGAATTTAAATTACTATATATAAGAGAATGATATCCCAATAATGGTTGTGTGTGATGTGGTGTGTATAATCGGTAATTAAATTCTCATTCTACTAGAACTCCATTTTTCTCCCACTAATAAGGTGTTAGAACACCTTTATATTACAGATATCCTCACAAAGCATCTAGGGATCCAAATTTCTAGGGTACTACCTTAGAGGAGGGGTTGTTTTTTCATTTTTTCCTATGATATTACCTAAACAATATCTTCTGAATGAAGATGGAAACTATTGCAACCTTGGAATATAGGGTATATTGCATACAATATTATATACAAGTAATTATTATCGATGTTATATATCATGTTTTTTTTGGTTTTCTTATACTGTTTATAATCATATAATGTCCATAAAACACAAAAATATTTTTATGATGCCATGGTTTTAGAAATTTGATAATAAGGAGTCTAAATAGTGGATGAATGTGTCGGCCTAGTGGATTTCCATTAGGTGTTGCATCATGTTCAAACATTATATATCTCTCTCAATGAAGAAGTGAACATAGGTTTTTTTACTAATGTAATGACCTGAACTTTTGAATAATATTTTTTTCATAAATTTGACTGTTATTTCATTTTATACTCCACAAAACTGTGTCATTTATTTAATTAAGTGAGTATAATTAAATGTGAAAGTTGGGTTTTGATATTATAAAACTTTTGGTCAATATAACAATTGTAAACTAAACTCTTTATGTTAAAATTATTTTTTATAAATACAAGTGATCTTGGTTAATATAGAAAGAAGAGTTGATGGCCTCATCCTGTTGACTCAGACCATACCAAGCCCATCTTTCAGAGCATGTGAAGGAGGTGGCTTCACTGGGATTTTCTCTGGACCAAGCCCAAGCCGAACTCCAACATGTGAAGATTGAATGGAGTCACCTAAGGGGGATGTTCAATCTGATTGAAATCACCAGTCAGGAAATGTTGTCTGAGCTGCCCTGAGATTCTATCACCATAGCACACCTTACACGTAGGTCCTATACAGGTGTTATAAGGGGCTATGTAATGAGTCCATAGAGACTTTTTGTAATACCTTGGTATAAATAAAACTTTTATGGTTAAATTTGTGATTTTCATATTTTTGGATAAATATGGGAATAATATTATTGCTAAATATGGAAAGGGGTATTTTAAAATATTTATGTAAACATTAAATAATTAATAATGTGAAATGATTTTCTAGAAAATGGTCTTCAACAGTTATTACAAGTAAGAAATTTGGACTCTAATAAGATCAACTTAATTTTTAGCGAAAAGTAAAGTATGAATAGTAATATACCCTTATGAATAGTAATGAATAGTAATTAATAGTAATTAATAGTAAATCGTCCAAAAAACAGAAACATCACCAAAGAATGTATAAATACAAGAAATATTAGTCAGAGGTGAACCTCGTACCATTTATTAAAAAAAAGGAAAAGTACAAGAATCCAACCCCAGAAGACCAAAACATCAAATACATATCATCAAAATCAAGCCCGTCACTACCTCCCTGATCAAGAACTTCATCCACAATCACGGATTCCCATCCTGAAATTTCTTACTACTTCAGAACCTTGGTGTACTTCCATTTATGATTTAACCACTCTAATGAAGGGAATTCATTAGTCTCTTACATACCTTTATTAAATGACATAGTAGACACCATCTTTGGATGATTAGAGTAATCCTTTCTCGGCCTCCTTCGTGTTGAAGCAAGATTCTCCATCTGGTTATCAGATAGAATATTCATCCTTCCCTGTATAACATAACTATATGGGGGACTAACCATGCTGCCATCATTTTCTTTGTCACTATCAGTAATGTCCCCCCATTTTCCATGATTCTGGATATCCTGATAAATTTCAAACTTGTTCTGTGGAGCTGACTGTTAGTGTCAATTATAACTAAGCATTGTGGGTTGTCTATCACTTCTTAAACATCACATATTCCTTTTTTTAACTAATTCACTACAGCATCCTCTAGAAAAATTCCTCAGACTGCATGTTGACACCATCCTGCATACCCTTCTACACACCATCCTACTCTAACCACTAAAACAGATTTCTTATGGGAATATTGATAATCACACCTTCATTATCAAGATCCCGGCTATAGAACCCATCTCTACATGCCCCTGAAATCCCCATCAAAAGATTATCCCCACATATAGCAGACCCCATGTTTCCCTCCGCCCAAGGCTGCTTCCCCTCAGATAAAACAGCTTCCCTGCCGCTGCTAAACAGCCTACCTTCTGAGCCAGGGACACCCTTACCAAATACACCTTAGGAATCAAACGACATCTCACTATTGACCACCCTCAGATCAGAATTCATCCAGTTAAAAAATGAAATGACTAATGTATTAGACGAATCCACTACCTTACTTCCCACTATGACAACATCACAGTTCTCAGTACCAGAAACTATACCATGAGCCACAACGGGCAATTGTATCTACCCCTCGCATTTCCTCACCTTCGGATCAGACTTCCTGCTCTTACCTTAAAAATGATAGTGTGACACCAGATGCCCGATGAAAAAATTGTTCGAGCAGTATTTATCCAAGGAATCAAAAACCACAGACTATTTTCATCTCAACTATGTACCAAATACAATACAAATCCACTCCACTAGGGGGCTTCGACAGGTCCACCTCCACCCAAATGCATGGATTGATCGGGTGAATCACCGTAGATGTGCAGACATCAAAACAGATGAATCAACAAATATATTTCCAATCATGTGGAAGATTGTAGAATATTGAAAGGGTAAATGATGTTAAGGAAAATATACTCATGTTGCAACGGAGGATGGGACACAATTCATGAAAAGGTCGAACATCCATCACAGAAGGAAGAACTTTCATCTACTGCAACATTGAGGAGCACTGGACTAGGTCCATATTAGATCATCCTCTGAGGAAAACTGTATCATCAGATTCTGTTTATCAAGAAGACCAACAATCACATGGTCTTGTAGGTTCCATTTTCCAATCACAAACCGATCGAAATCATCAACTAACGGCGATCAATTGTTGAAGTGGGCCACCAATATCATGTCCACTAGGCTCGATGCTTCATGGAACTCCATCTGAGAAATCAAGAGCTAAGGTCCACCAAGATGCATGTCAGGGACCTTAGGGCTTAGATAAATCATCAGGAAGTCCAAAAGAGAACTTGGGTCGGAAAAATGAATAAATGGTTTTGTCGAGCTCGGAGGCGGCAGAACAAAATCTTCCTCCCCCTCTCACATCTGGGATTGGGGTAGCTTTGCGTCAATAATTTAGTGCTTCATCACCTCTAATATCCAAGCTCTACGTTATTCTACCCCAATGAATGTAATAATATAATTTATACATCTTAAATGTGAAAAATGGACATAATATAAGTATTGGTATTTTTGAATGTCATAAATATTTTAATTAAAATTTTATATTTAATTTAATAACATAAAATAAAATTTTATTTTCATAAAATGTAATCATAAATTGTTTCTTTATTTTCTTATGGTTATAAATTAATTTTATGGGACCTTGGTTACTTTTTTACGGGGTTACAATATATGTTATAGTTTTAGAGTTGTTGTTTTCAATAAGTATAGATTTTACATAAAAATTAAATTAAAAATAATTAGAAAATTATTTTCATAAAATTATGTTCATTTTTTAATTAAGGGAATCAATATTAGGGTAGGGTAAATTTTTTGGGATTTTCTTGAAACAATTGAATTTTCTATGAATAGTAATAATACTGTTTTGAGTTTTGGGTGTTTAATGACATCATTGATATTGTAATCATGATGTAATCGATCTGGTATACTTTTTAATAGTACTATATTCTATGAGGTGTCCCAAGTGGCAAATACCATGGGCAAGCCCATGGTTTTTTAAATACCACTAATGAGGTGTCCCTAAGAAATTAATTAAATATTTTCTCACTTTTCATATAATTACCATGCCATTCCACGATTCATTTCATTCCAAAATCATCATCAACGAATATCTAGTCTTTTTACATCCCATGGAGTCCTAAAAAGGTTCCCTCATGCCCCCCAAGGTCCCAACCTTCATGCTTTCGAAGTAACCCTTCAAGGTAAGGGAACCTTCCACCCTCTTTTTTTTTAGTTAAGATTTCCTTTAAGTTATGTCTTCCAATTTATATATTCTTATGTGGGGGTATGTTCTTATAGATTCACGACTGGAATTTGGCCTTTTCCCAACGGTAGTATACCAATTGTTTACTTAAACCGTTGTTATAGTGTGCCTTTGCCAACAGTTTAATTAAACCGTTGGCAAAGGAAATTTCGGTGGACCCTTTCCCAAAGGTTCACTGGAACCATTGGGAAATATGTTCCTTTTCCAACGGTTTTTATAAACCGTTGGAAAAGGTTTTCCCCAAATTTCACATCGCGATCTCCCCTCCCCATTCGGACAGAGCCCTAATCTATTCGCTTCGCTGCTCTCGCGAACCCCATCCGACTCCACTGCTCTCGCGAATCCGGACACCAGCACCCCCCATCCCAACAGATACACCCCCATACGAATAGGTGAAATTTGATCTCAACCATATTTTTGTATTTGTTTTAATGAATAGATTTTTTCCAGGTGTTGGTGGTTTACTTGATTATTGAAATTAATATCTAAATAGGATATTATTTGTGTTTGTGAAGACTTCTTTAATGTTTTTATATTCTATGTTTGGAAGGAGAGTGTTCAAAACATGTAAATCAGAGTTGGGGGAGGCTATCGTGAACGTTTACATGTTTTGGATAATGGATTGTGGGTATTATGGATTGTGTTCAAACCAATTTGATATGTTTTGGATAATGGATTGTGGGGGTAGGGGGTGTCCACGTGGGTGGGTGGGTTGTCCACGGGGGTGGGCGGGGCTGTCCACGAGGGTGGGAAAGGCTGTCCACGGGGGTGGACGGGGCTGTCTAGGGGGTTTGGGCTGTCCTGGGGGTCTGGGTGGGGTGTCCTGGTGGGGGAGGGGTGTGTGGGGTGTCCAGGGGGGTGGTATGTCTAGGTGGTGGTGGTGGGGTTGTAGGGTAGGGGGTGTGGGATGTTTGGGAGGGTGGGCGGGGCTATCCAGGGGGTATGGGGTGTCCAGGGGGTACGAGGGTGGGCGGGTTGTCCACAAGGGTGGACGAGCTGTCCACGGGGGTGGTCGGGCTGTCAAGGAGGGGTGGGAGGGCTGTCCAGGGGTGGTGGGTGGGCTGGCCACGGGGGGTAGGGGTGTCCAGGGGGGTGGGCGGGCTATCCAAGGGGGTGGGGGGCTATCCATAGGGAGAAGGGGTGTCGAGGGGGGGTGGATGGGCTGTCCACGGGGGTGGTTGGGCTGTCTAGGGGGTAGGGGGTGTCCACGGGGGTGGGCAGGGCTGTCCAGGGGGTGTGGGCTGTCCTGGGGGTCTGGGTGGGGTGTCCTGGTGGGGGAGGGGTGTGTGGGGTGTCCAGGTGGGGTGGTATGTCTAGGTGGTGGTGGTGGGGTTGCAGGGAAGGGGGTGTGGGCTGTTTGGGAGGGTGGATGGGGCTATCCAGGGGGGTACAGGGTGTCCAGGGTGGTACAGGGGTGGGTGGGCTGTCCACAAGGGTGGACGGGCTGTCGACGGGGGTGGTCGGGCTGTCAAGGAGGGGTGGGTGGGCTGTCCAGGGGGGGTGGGTGGGCTGGCCATAGGGGGTAGGGGTGTCCAGGGGGTGGGAGGGATATCCAAGGGGGTGGGGAGCTGTCCATAGAAAGAAGGGGTGTCGAGGGGGGTGGGTGGGCTGTCCACGGGGGTGGTTGGGCTGTCTAGGGGGGTAGGGGCGTCCACGGGGGTGGGCGGGGCTGTCCACGGGGGTGGGAAAGGCTATCCACGGGGGTGGGCGGGGCTGTCCAGGGGGTGTGGGATGTTCTTGGGGTATGGGTGGGGTGTCCTGGTGGGGGAGGGGTGTGTGGGGTGTCCAGGGGGGGTTGGTATGTCTAGGTGGTGGTGGGGTTGCAGGGGAGGGGGTGTGGGCTGTTTGGGAGGGTGGGCGGGGCTATCCCGGGGGGGTACGGGGTGTCCAGCTGGGTACGGGGGTGGGCAGGCTGTCCACAAGGGTGGACGGGCTGTCCACGGGGGTGGTCGGGCTGTCAAGGAGGGGTGGGCGGGTTGTCCAGGGGGTGGGTGGTCTGGCCACAGGGGGTAGGGGTGTCCAGGGGGGTGGGCGGGCTATCCAAAGGGGTGGGGGGCTGTCCATAGGGAGAAGGGGTGTCGAGGGGGGTGGGTGGGCTGTCCACGGGGGTGGTTGGGTTGTCTAGGGGGTAGGGTGTGTCCACAGGGGTGGGTGGGTTGTCCACGGGGGTGGGCGGGGCTGTCCACGAGGGTGGGAAAGGCTATCCACGGGGGTGGGCGGGGTTTTCCATGGGTGTGGGCTATCCTGGGGGTCTGGGTGGGGTGTCCTGGTGGGGGAGGGGTGTGTGGGGTGTCCAGGGGGTTGGTATGTCTAGGTGGTGGTGGTGGGGTTGCAGGAGAGGGGGTGTGGGCTATTTGGGAGGGTGGGCGGGGCTATCCCAAGGGGTACGGTGTGTCCAGGGGGGTACGGGGGTGGGCGGGCTGTCCACAAGGGTGGACGGGCTGGCCAAGGGGGTGGTCGGGCTACCAAGGAGGGGTGGGAGGGTTGTCCAGAGGGGGTGGGTGGGCTGGCCACGGGGGGTAGGGGTGTCCAGGGGGGTGGGCGGGCTATCCAAGGGGGTGGGGGGCTGTCCATAGGGAGAAGGGGTGTCGAGGGGGGTGAGTGGCTATCCAAGGGGGTGGTGCTATAGTGGTTTTGGATTTTTTGATGTACTCTTAGTGTATTATAAAACCTCATTTGTTCCATATTCATTTAAATTGATTTAATATCATTTTTTTCACACACACCATTATATCCTCTCAAACTATATTTAGATTGTATTTTCAATCGTATGGTGTTAAATATTTTAGTAAATGTTCATACTATCTTCTTTTATGTGTTCTTGGGGGTTAGACTAATGACAGGGCTGCATGATTATTGTGGGGGTATTCTTTTCATATAAATATACCTATACACCCTGACCCCCTTGGACAACCTGACCACCCCCACGGATAGCACACCCACCTGGACACCCCGACCCCCCTAGACAGCCCCCCACCCCCTGGACACCTCCGACCCCCCAGATGGCCCCACCACCCCCTAGACACCCCGCACCCCCTGGACACGCCACACCCCCCTTGGATAGTCCTGCCACTCCAATGATCCTCATCCTACTCCTCATCCTGATCTACTTGGAGAAGTTAAAGTATAAAACTCATATACTCCCAACAAGACCCTTAAGGATTATGTATTCTTTGATCCACTTCCAATATCTTACTAGTCAATCCGTGAATATAGGCATTAGAAATTTTGTATCTTATTTTCTTATATACACTGTATTTTGTTTTATTTCTTAATATGATTCTCATATAGAGTAATGTGTCAGTTATGATTTTATATAGAGTAAACAATTGTCATTTACGTAAATATTTTTTTGATTAAACTTTAATATTATTTAATTGCTTTGAAATGACTTATTGCGATTTTTTTTCAGAATGGATAGAAGTTGGATGTACGAAACTGATCGGATTTCAACCAATTTTCAAAATAATTTGAACATCATTCTAGATTTTGCATTTGACAAGGCTTCAGATAGTGGTCGCATACACTGCCCATTTTATAATTGTTGACCTTGGTTGAGCCTTGAAGCAGTTAGCTATCATATAACCAAATATGGTTTCCAAACATACTATTATGTGTGGTATCACAATGGAGAGAAAATGGAATCTCAAAATGTTGATGATCCAAATGATAGGACTGAATTGGAGAGTTTGATATATGATCGGTTTCCATTTATTCGACATCATAAGAAGGAAAGGATGTCGAGCCAACAAGATTTCAATACAAGAACACATGATGCGTCCAATGAAAATGATGATGTTGATAGGGTGAAAAAATTGAATGATGTTGCGATGACTCCAGTATATCGGCAATGTGGTAAAATGGAAAAGTTGGAATTTTTAATCCAATTATTTCATGGGAAAACTATGTATGGGATTTCAAATACTTCAATTGATTATATTCTTACCTTCTTGAAGGACTTACTTCCAGATGATGCAGATATTCCCTCAAACCACTATATGGCATGGAAGTTGGTTGATGAACTTGGATTCTCAAAAAAAAATTCATGCTTGCCCGAATGATTGCAGCTTATTTTGGGAGGAAACTACTGAAAGAAATGATTGTATAAAATGTGGAACCTCTCGATGGAAGCCAAAAGATGATGGAACACCATCTCGTGTGCCATAAAAAGTAATGTGGAACTTTCCATTGATCCCCAGATTACAGAACCTTTTCATTTCTGATGAAATATCCGTAAAAATGCGATGGCATGACACCGAGAGAAAAAAGAATAATGAAAAGTTGGTTCACCCTACAGATGGATTTCCATGGAAAAGATTTGATGCTCGATATCCTAAATTTGCAGCCGACGTGTGTAATGTGATACTGGGTCTTTCATGTGACGGTTTTAATCCATTTGGGAAGATGCTTACTTCGCACAACACATGGCCGATTTTCATACTCATTTATAACCTTCCCCCATGGTTGTGTATGAAAAAGCCTTACACTTTCTTGAGTATACTGATATCTGGCCCTTCTGATCCCGGAAATGATATAGATGTATACATGCAACCTTTAATAAAAGAGTTGAAACTTCTTTGGGATGTGGGTGTGCCCACATACGATGCATGTTCGAAAGACATATTTCAAATGCATGCTGCACTTATGTGGACTATCAATGATTTTCCTGCTTATTCAATGATGTATGGATGGAGCACAAAAGGAAAATTGTCATGTCCTGTTTGTATGAATAATACTCGATCGAGAAGACTGAAATATCGTCATAGTTTTAGTTTTATGGGACATCGACGTTTCTTGCCAATGAACCATCCATATAGAAAAAATCGTCGAAGATTTGACAATACCATGGAGAATGACGATCCACCTCAGCGTATGTCTCGAACTGATATGATTAATGAATTGAAAGATTTCAGTTATTAATTTGGGAAGAGTGTAATGAAATATAGAAAGAGGAAAAATGTTTTCAATGATACCTGTTACAATTGGAAGAAGAAGAGTATATTCTTTGAGTTTTCATATTGGTCAACCAACTTGTTACGTCATTGCTTAGAAGTAATGCACATTGAAGAAAATATATGTGAAATGTTGCTTTCGATTCTTCTAAATGTCAAGGGGAAGACAAACGATGATTTATGATCTTGGCACGACTTGGTAGATTGGGGGATCCGACCAGAATTGCATCATGTCTGTATCAGTGAAAATAAATGGCAAGTTCCATGTGCTTCTTATGTGATGACTCCTACTAAAAAAATCAATTTCTGGAAGTGCTAGAGACTATTAATGTTCCTGATGGCTATTCAAGCAATATATCAAAACAGGTCAACAGAAAAGAGTTGAAGTTGAAATCTTTGAAGACTCATGATTATCACATCCATTTTCATGAGTTGATTCCAATAGCAATCCGTCATCTCTTTTCCAATAATGTTAGAGTCTTAGTTATTCGGTTGTGCTATTTGTTTAGAGATCTTTGTGCTAAGAGGTTGTCCAAATCCCTCGTGCAAAAACTATTGGCAGAGACACCATTAATTTTGTGTGAGTTAGAGAAAATATTCCCTCCATCATTTTTTACATGAATGTTGCATCTGACTATCCATCTTCTGACTGAAATACTTCTTGGAGGACCCGTTGCTTTCCGTTGGATGTATCCAACTGAAAGAAACATGTGCACATTGAAATCATATGTTCGGAACAGAAATTATCCCAAAGATTCTATTGTGAACAGTTACATGGCTCAAGAATTTATGGATTTCTGCTCAATGTATTTGACTGATCATACTACGAGAATAAACAGACCAATGAGAAATTAAGAAGAACAGTATGGGCAAATTGAACCCAGTTTTCCATCACTTCCTCAGAAAGGAGGAATTCCGGGATCATATACATTGTCAACATTAAGCCTTGAATAGCGAGAGATGGCACATCGCAAAGTGTTGTTCAATTGTGATTTGTTCGATGAGTACATAAAGTATGTTAATTGTACATGTAACTCTTATCTTATCTCTTGTAATTTTAAATATTTGTTAAACTAATATTATTTTTATCTAGAGGGAACATAATGAATTGATATATAGAAAGCATCGTTCTTTATCTTTGAGAAAGAAGGAGACTTTGCATAGCAAAGGGTTTTCTTCTTGGTTGAAATTGAAGATAAAAATATTTCTGTAATAACTAAATAAAAATAATATTTAATTAAGATTACTATTTTTTTATATTTCAGGTATCGAGTTTGCCTACAGACTCTGTTTATGAGGAAATAAGATCTTTGGATTTTGGTCCTAATACCATGGTTCGTGCTTGTAAATCACTTGTGATCAATGGATACAAATTTTTTATCACTGAACGAGCAAGAAACATAAGAACACAGCATAATGGTGTTATGCTAACTGCCACAACAGACTGTTATGCCAGTTCATCGGACACTAGACCTCGTTCTGAAAATGTTGCTTATTATGGTGTCGTGGAGAAAATAATAATTTTGGATTATTACTCGCATGGTCGAGTCACGATGATGAAATGTCAATGGTTTGATTCAATGATGAGGCAAGGCACCTTTATTGATGATTATGGACTTTGAGTTTTTGACATGACTCTCACTCTTTCCACCGATGAACCATATGTATTGGAATCAATGGTGAAACATGTTTTTATGTCAAAGATCATAGTCATCCTAAATTAGGTGTAATTATTGAAGTAAATCCCAGACATGTTTTTTATGATGGTGATGATGAAGTTGACAATATCCCTACTTCAATTGGAAGAAATCCGTTTATTACTTATGATGACCCCAACAACTCAATTGTCAGAGTTGATTGTGAACCCGAAGTTGTGGTGGGAAATATATAGAATCATACAGTCGTGTTCTCACCTACATGTTTCACCTACATCATTCAGAGTGTGTATCCTAGTACATACCTTCATAACACCATAAATCTTCTGTTTCATTATGTTATTTTTATCATAATGGTTTTTATATATTTTGTTTTTTGGGTTACACATTAGTTATCTATTTCTAATTACTTCCATATTTGTTTTCATTGCAGGAAATGACACCCATTGAAGAGAGGCGGCGGAAAAAGATGACAGATAATTATCGTCGCATGGTACAGATGGGTGTTCCTCCACTCATCCCTGTTGTGAGTATTTTATTTCAAATATAAATATTTCAATAACTTATAATATCATGTGTTTACTTTTCTGTCAAACTTTTTTGCAGGATCCACGCCCTAGACGACAGATATCTGACGAGGTGACTGATATTTCTCCCAGTAGAGAGGTTGGTGGTATGAGGGCTCGTGGGGTGAGATTTAGACGATCCACTACCACAGATGTATCTTCTACGCCCTATTTTGATCCTGGCATGTCATCAGGGACATATGAGATATTTAGACCTCCGATGATTACACTACCAGCTGGCCAGACGTCTATGCCATCATCTTTTGCTTCTGTTTCATTATCTCCAGGTTATTATATTCCACCTTCTTCGACTCCTGCTATGACACAGTATGTGGATGAGGAGCATACACTGAGGGACACTCCACCTGTACAGGATATTCCTTCAGCTTCTTCACCCATTGATCCGACTACCACAGGTATATTTATATAACTCTATCAAATTTTTATTCCAAAATTTATTTTTATTATAACTTGTATTGATATTATTTTTCTTTAATAATAGATTCATCTACAGATAGGAGGCGGGGGAGGGGGCGTACTCGCTTGCGTGCCGTATGGAACCGCCAGACACATTTGATGGTAGAATACAATGTTCATGGACAAATGATTGAGAAATCTGGGCAACAATGTCAGGGTTTTTTGGCGACGCTAGCCAAATACTCCGATATCATTCCGGTCAGCCCTCTCTCTTGGAGACATCTGCCAACCGAATTCAAGATTAACATGTGGGAACAAATATGGGTAAAAAATCTATTGGATTTAATGTAGTATATTTTTTTATTTAGATGAACTAATCAATTTGGTTTCAGCTTCGGTTTAACTTCCCTGATGGCGAAGGTGCACGATCAACGCGTTTAAAAGAGCTAGGAGAGCTTTGGAGAGCTTATAAGCATGAGCTGTATGTTGGCTGGTGTGATAGAGTGGGAACAGAGTTAGAGGCATTACCTATCGTGGATGACTGCCCGATAGAGCAATATCGCCAAATGATTACCCATTGGGTGACTGCCAAATTTAGGGTATTAATCACATTTGAGTTATTTAAATGAGAGTTTTCATATTTTGAATTAATATAATCTTATTAATTATTAATCATTATTTTGGAATCTTATGAAAAAAACAAAAAAAACATTGATTCAAAGAAATACCTCCACACTTTGGGGAGCACAACAATGTCAGATCATGAGAGGCAGCTGGTACGATATAGTTGTTTATAATTTTTCTTTAGGACTTTCCCTTTTTATTGGATCCTACATAAATTATGTGATTTATTGAATAATGAATATATGATTATACTTTCACTTTATATTTTTTCAATGTCATTACAGAAGCACAAAATTAATATTGAAGGACGTATCCCTCGAGCAAAATTGTTTTTCTTGAGTAGAAGAAAAAAAGATGGAACTGCGGTAAATGAACCGACCCAAGAGAAGATTGTAAGTTTTAATTTGTTTACTTCAAAGTTTAATATCTAATTTGAAATTTAATAATCTATTAATATTTTTTACAGGCTTATTTAGAGCCTCTTGATGCCCAGGAGCCTGACAATTTTGGGCCACACGATCATTTATATCAGGTTTTGGGAGATGAGCACTCTGGTCGAGTACGCTGCCGACCTGGTAAGAATATAGTCCCGACGAGGTATCAGTCGTCTCCAGGTATCCATTCTAGTACCACCGAGTTGGAACAGGTCAAGGAGCAGGCAAGACTGTCTGATAAAAGGGTCACAGAGTTGGAATTACAAGTTCAAACAAGAGACAGAGAATTTATGAAACTGATGAGAGCTTTATCTTCATCACTTCCACCAGAGGCTAGTGCGGCTTGTCAGACATTTATGTCATCGATGGGTGCATCATCCAATGCACCAAGAGGCAGCTCTAGTGGAGATCGAGATGATGAAGTTCCTGGTGATGATGAGGATGCTGAAGAGGAAGAGGGCGAGGATGAGGATGTGGACGAGGGTGAGGATGGGCCGAGGGAGAGGATGGGGCCGAGGGTGAGGATGATGCCGAGGATGAGGACGACGACGAGGACATAGATGGCGGCGAGGATGAGGCTGATGATGATAGTAGTGATGGTGATGGTGATCAGAGGCAGATTGATCCATTACATTTTTGAATTCTTTATAACTCTTTATTTTTGAACATGGTTTTCCACTTTGGGGTTTTCCTCTTCTTCATAGGGACGTTGCATTCAAATTCTGTTTTTTTCACATGATTCTTATTGTATGATTAGTCTACTACATAGACCTTTAGTATTCCTTGGTACTGTGATGCTCATTTTTATATTTTTTTTACTTATCTTTCTTAGTTAGCCATGTATTTCATGTTTATGCATGTGTAATATGATATGGAGAATGTGCTTTGAAGTAGTGGCCGGCACCACTAACATTTATTTGAAATGGACAGGATTTTAAGTGAAAAAACAAATGGCATACAGAATAAAGATCAAATGCATTCAGATTCTGTTTAAACTATAGGAAAACGATCCATGGGTCATATGTCACGTGTACGAGTCAACCCTGCCTCAATCCGAGGTCCGGTGTGGCCGGTACCACTCAAAGTGTCTTTCTTTTGTTTAAAATGGATGCGCTTTTAAGTAAAAAAAACCACATATAGAAAACGGACCAAACACATTAAGATACTGTTGATACTTTAGGACATGTATCCATGGGACATTTTTGGTGTGTAGGAGTCATCCACGCCTCAATCCGAGGAGCGGTGTGGTCGGCACCACTCAAAGTGTCTAACTTTTATTTGAAATGGACATGATTTTAAGTGAAAACAACAACTGGCATACGGAAAACTGACAAAAGACATTTGTATACTATTGATACATTAGGAAATGTATCCATGGGTCATATGTGACGTGTATGAGTCAACCCCGCCTCAATCCGAGGGTCGGTGTGGCTGGGACCACTCAAAGTGTCTTTCTTTTGTTTAAAATGGATGCGCTTTTAAGTAAACAAAACCACATACGAAAAATTGACCAAACACACTCGGATATTGTTGATACTTTAGGACATGTATCCATAGGTCATTTGTGACATGTACGAGTCAACCCCGCCTCAATCTGAGGCGCGGTGTGCCCGACACCACTCAAAGTGTCTAACTTTTCTTTAACATGGACAACAGTTTAAGTTAAAACAACAACTGACATAAAGAATACCGACCAAACGCATTCGGATTCTGTTGAAACTGTAAGAAAATGATCCATGGGTCATTTGTGACGTGTACAAGTCAACCCCACCTCAATCTGAGGGCCAGTGTGGCCAGGACCACTCAACGTTTTTCACTTTTCTTTGAAATGGACAACGGTTTAAGTTAAAACAACAACTGACATACGGAAAACCAACCAAACGCATTCGGATTCTGTTGAAACTTTAGGACAACGATCCATGGGTCATATTTGACATGTACGAGTCAACCCCTCCTCAATCCGAGGGCCAGTGTAGTCAGGAACACTCAAAGTGTGTCACTTTTCTTTGAAATGGACTACAGTTTAAGTTAAAACAACAACTGACATACGGAAAATGGACCAAAGGCATTCGGATACTATTTATACTTTAGGAAATGTATCCATGGGTCATATGTGACGTGTACGAGTCAACCCCTCCTCAATCCGAGGGTCGGTGTGGCCGGGACCACTCAAAGTGTGTCACTTTTCTTTGAAATGGACAACTGTTTAAGTGAAAACAACAACTGGCATACGGAAAACCGACCAAAGACATTCGGATACTATTGATACTTTAGGAAATGTATCCATGGGTCATATGTGACGTGTACGAGTCAACCCCGCCTCAATCTGAAGGCCGGTGTGGCCGGTACCACTAAAAGTGTCTTTCTTTTGTTTAAAATGGATACGCTTTTAGGTAAAAAAAATCACATATTGATAACCGACCAAACGCATTCGAATTCTATTGAAACTTTAGTAAAACGATCCATGGGTAATTTTTGACGTGTATGAGTCAACCCTGCCTCAATCAGAGGCGCGGTGTGGCCGACACCACTCAAAGTGTCTAACTTTTCTTTGAAATGGACACCAATTTAAGTTAAAATAACAACTGACATACGGAAAACTGACCAAACGCATTCGGATTCTGTTGAAACATTATGAAAACGATCCATGGGTCATATTTGACGTGTATGAGTCAACCCCACCTCAATCCGAGGTGCAGTGTGACCGGTACCACTCAAAATGTCTAACTTTTCTTTGAAATGAACAGCAGTTTAAGTTAAAACAACAACTGACATACCGAAAACCAACCAAACGCATTCAGATTCTGTTGAAACTGTAGGACAACGATTCATGGGTCATATGTGATGTGTACGAGTCAACCTCGCCTCAATCCAAGTGTCGGTGTGGCCGGTACCACTCAAAGTGTCATTCTTTTGTTTAAAATGGATGCGCTTTTAAGTAAAATAAACGACATACGGAAAACCGACCAAACACTTTCGGATTCTGTTGAAACTTTAAGAAGATGATTTATGGGTCATTTGTGACGTGTATGAGTCAACCCCACCTCAATCTGAGGCGCGGTGTGGCCGACACCACTCAAAGTGTCTAACTTTTATTTGAAATGGACAGGATTTTAAGTGAAAACAACAACTTGCATACGGAAAACCGACCAAACGCATTCGAATTCTGTTGAAACTTTAGGAGAAATATCCATGGGTCATATGTGACGTGTAAGAGTCAACCCCTCCTCAATCCGAGGGCCGGTGTGGCTGGGACCACTCAAAGTTTTTTACTTTTCTTTGAAATGGATAACGATTTAAGTTAAAACAAAAACTGAAATACGGAAAACGGACCAAAGGCATTCGGATACTTTTTATACTTTAGGACATGTATCCATGGGTCATATGTGACGTGTACGAGTCTACCCCTCCTCAATCCGAGGGTCGGTGTGGCCGGGACCACTCAATGTGTCTTTCTTTTGTTTAAAATGGTTGCACTTTTATGTAAAAAAACCACATACGGAAAACTGACCAAACACATTCGGATACTATTGATACTTTAGGACATATATCCATTGGTCTTTTGTGACGTGTATGAGTCAACCCCGCCTCAATCCAAGGCGCGGTGTGGCTGACACCACTCAAAGTGTCTTTCTTTTATTTAAAATGGATGCGCTTTTAAGTAAAAAAACAACATACGGAAAACCGAACAAACGCTTTCAGATTCTATTGAAACATTAGGAAAATGATCCATGGGTCATTTTTGATGTGTACGAGTCAACCCCGCCTCAATCCGAGGCACGGTGTGGCCGGCACCACTTAAAGTGTTTCACTTTTCTTTGAAATAGAAAATAGTTTAAGTTAAAACAACAACTGACATACGGAAAATAGACCAAAGGCATTCGGATACTATTGATACTTTAGGACATGTATCCATGGGTCATTTGTGATGTGTACGAGTCAACTCCGCCTCAATCTAAGGCATGGTGTGGACGACACCACTCAATGTCTCTCTTTTATTTCAAAAGGAAATCATTTTAAGTGAATACAACTGAAATTTACACTCATCAACGACTCTTTTTCATGAGTTTGGTAGTTTCACTCATGGGGTCATAAGTGACGAGACTCCTAAGAAAATATATTTTCACCATATATTATAAACAATACAAGTTCAATACAAAATTCATCACAAATCATTACATACCCAAACCTAGTATCACAAAAAAAGGGATTTGAGTCAATTTGAATGTCTTATTCAACTCTAATATATATTTATCAAACTATTCTTCCTATTAGAATTTGATGGGTGAGATGAATTACCACCGGATGATTGTTGTCATGTGTTTTTTTGGGTTATTTTAGGTGTTTTTTATACTGTTTGAGGTTTTTATGTGGCTTTGTTGATATTTTTTATGCAGGTGTATAGTGGAGGGTATACTGAGGGCTGTTGTGTACTGTTTTTTTATGCAGGTGTAGCTTCTGGGGGGCTTCTGGGTGCTGGTGTGCAGCAGTTGTGGGAAACAATTTAACAATGGTTCTCAACCGTTGGTAAATTTTTTTCCAGATATCTGGAAAAACTTATACCAACGGTTCTGAACCGTTGGTAAATTTTTTTCCAGATTTCTCAGAACCTATACCAATGGTTTAAATGAAACCGTTGGTAAAGGGCTTTCCCCACGCCTTACTGGCCAGCGGTTTGGAAAACCGTTGGTATACCCTATACCAACGGTTTTCCAGCCTATCGCAACAGTTATAAACCGTTGGTATAGCCTACTTTTCCAGTAGTGATTCTTATTACTTTCCCTTTCATGTCAAAATTAATATAGACCCCTTATTCTCTTATCAATTTATTTTCTGAATTTTTAAGTGATGTCATTAATTGTGTTGCCGAATTTTCGTAAAATAAATTGTTTCTTCTCTTTTCATTGGAATTTCATTTTTATATTGTATTTACTTCAAATATCCATACCATGATATTATTTATTTTTAATCTGTACTCATACAGTATTATGAGTTTTTTATGAGTGGGTGACTCTTGAACTTTCTCTATTTAATGTTTTCTAAAACCGTGTTATATAGCCATTATGTTAGAGAATTTTCGTCTAAAAATTACTCTCATTTTCTAAAGAAATTCTCTTCTATTATTTAAGTGAATAGCCAAATATATTTTTATTTCCAAGGGTATTCATCAATACATAAAAATGGTCTATTTGATTCTAGAATTGACATACATATAACCCTCACTCCCTTTCTTATGGGTTATAAAAGACATAACGATCATGATTTTAAGAACTTTTAAAACATCCCGATTTTGAAGTGAAACCCATTACTTTTACTATATATGGGTTATTTAGTAAATATTTTATTATTATTTATGTGGATCACATGAATATAAATACATATTAAGGGTTCTCCCTGATAGCGCTCCAATGCATTGAGTAAAGATTTTAATCTTTAGAGATTACAAGTTTCACAATACCTTGGTGAATAAACATGGTAATTTTTATGACTCCACATATATAATTTATGATTCATGTAAGTTTTATTATCATATGACTATTTTTTCATTGCTCGTGTCTTATGTTTTACATCATGTTATTATTGATTTCATAAGTAAAAATATTCCCTTTCTTTCCTAAATGGGACTTAAGCTCACCCATTCAATTTATGTATGTCTCCAGGTTTTGAGATGCAATAATGTTACTTAGTTATAACTTATTATGAAGTTGTACAAGTGTATTAGAATAATAATTTATTTTTTCATGTTTTATTATTCCTGATTTTGATGATACTAGAATTTAAAGATCATCTATTTGTAAAATGTAATGTAATGTTATGTAATAATAATGTGGGATACCATAGTTGTTATCAAACGATAGTTTAGTTATTCATGCAAATTACGATATTAAAACTTTGGGAATAACCCAAAAAAAGGTTTCAGTATAGGAAACCTTTTTGGTATTTTTGTGAGTAATGAGTAAGTGGTTTATCAAGAAAATACATCCATGTCTAGATACGAGAAGGTAGAGGAGGCTTAGACACAGATGTACCAAGGTGGGAAAACTCCGACATGGAGTTTCAGGCTTGAACCAGGGTACCCATGTCAGGACTCGACCCTACCCGGGCTCGAGCCGCAACTACCCCAAGCCCGCCTCCATAGGCCAGGGGCTGGTGACCAGCGCCGAAGGCAAAACAACTTGAGGAGTCCTTTGCCTAAGTACATGTACACACACACACAACACACTCAATGCAAAAGTGTAGAGTAAAAGAAAGAACAAGAAGAGTAAAATGAACAACTACTATATATACCACAAATGTGCATCAACCTCTAAACAGTACAAATAAAGTGCTGGAAAGGAAAAAGGGGCAAAACACGCACCCAACCAGAAAGGTGCCACAACCCAGAAACAGGTAAACAAAACAAACAGCTGATGGGTCTCCCCACCTGGAACCAGGCTACGACCACCGCATGCGGTCCAATCTCCCAAGCTCCTATGCTCCACCGAAGTCACGCTCCACCTGTTCGTCATCTTCAAGGTCACACCAAGTGCGGGAAAAGCCCAAGCAGAGGTGAGTATAAAAATCCTCAGTAGGATACCCCGAAGGCTCGAGGGTGAAACAAAGGAGTTACCGAAGGGTGAGTAGTAGAGTGAACAGGAAAGTAAAGAGGTACAACAGAGAGTACAGTAAAGAGTCCAGCTCAACCCAACAGGAGGAAAGAAGGTAGACTCATCCAGACACAAGGATCTGGGAACAGTGAGAAGACTAACTTCCCGTCAAGTCTTCACTACCTATAGCAGGAGGGTAGACTCGTCCAACCACAAGAAGCTAGACATGAAAAGCATGTGGCATACCCCACGCGTCTTCACCTCTCTTGGAAGGAGAGTAACCAAACCCAAGAATTGGGTACCGGAAACAAGGTATATACATATCAGTATGCTCAACCAGAAACCCGAACAACGTCAAAAGGGGATCTCTGTCCCGTAGCTCAACCCAAGAAAATGAGTCGCCAACATTCCCAGAAGAAACTCCATCGGTGCCCAGCATCCCGCACATCTGCCCTGAACCACAAGCCAAGGGGATCAATCACCGCACTTCTACACTATCCACTTTGGGCGGCACTGACTCGCCTGCACGGTTTTAGATCGCATCACAAGAACACGTCTTGGTGGGGAAAGCACCCCTCGTACTTGAGATTTCTGGGGGAATGTCAAACCACAACTCGTCACTACCCCGCAGTCGAGAGGTTTCCTCAAAGTCAAGCCGATCCATCACCGACCCGTACAACCAAGGGTCCCGCTCCGTTGGTCACGGAGGAAAGCCAAAGTCTAGCCTAGTAGTAAGGACTGAGTCTGGAATTCCAAAAGGTGTCCCACTGCCCAGCCCTACTGGAGGGTAATTCAAAACCAAATATCGGGTGACCCACAGCTCAGCCCTGTTGGAGGGTAAACCCCAACACATAATCAAGTGACCCACTGCCCAGCCCCGCTGGAGGGTAACCCATATTAAGATACTGGGTGACCCACTGCCCAGCCCAGCTGGAAGGTAAAAGATAACACATCATCTGGCGACCCACTTCCCAGCACCGCTGGAGGGTAGATCTTAATACATCATCAAGCGACCCACTGCCCAGCCCTGCTGGAGGGTAGACCTGGAATAAGTCGACAGGCGACTCATTTCACACCAGTGCTGGAGGGTAGACCTTAACACATCATCAGGCGACCCACTTCCCAGCCCCTCTGGAGGTTAGACCTGGAATAAGTCGACAGGCGACCCACTGCCCAGCCGTGCTAGAGGGTAGACGTGTAACTAGATGAAGGGCGACCCACTGCCCAGCCCTCATGGAGGGTAGACCCTAAGAGGTCGTCGGGTGACCCACTGCCCAGTCTCTGCTGGAGGGTAGACCCTAAGAGCGTCGGGTGACCCACTGCCCAGTATCTGCTGGAGGGTAGACTCTAAGAGTGTCGGCTGACCCACTGCCCAGTCTCCGTTGGAGGGTAGACCCTAGAAGCCAATGAGTAACCCACTGCCTTGCCCCGCTGGAGGGTAAAACTCAGAACTGCTCTAGCCAACCAAACACAGAGTGGGTATCGCCTAACCACCCGACTCCAGAACAACACACCCAAAATAAGTTCAGCGCCTGCTCCATCACTCGGTGTCACGAGCACCGCTACCGGCCAATCCCTCGAGGAGGAAACCAGGGGGGACCACTCAACCTTGCTGGTCAACAAACGAGCACCGAGGGACCCTCTACATCGCGAGAGGTCAAAGTACGTATAACAGAGCCCGAAAATCACATGGGACCCACACAACATGTGGCCCCAAGTCAACCCCATCCAAGCGTACGAGCTCCTCAGGTACAAACCACACGTACCTCCATGCACTTTCCTATACTCCCAGAGTATACCTCATTCCAGCCCAAAGGCTAACCTGCCCACAGAACCCAGCATCAACGCGAAGGCGTGACGTAACAACTCCACCTCAAAGGCCTAGGCACGGCCAACCACATCTCATGGACAAATTATATCACTCTCCCAAGAGTGTACGATCAAACGCCAAGGGTCCGCTACAAACAAGGTAGGACGAACCACCACCGGAGCACCTCTCATGCTCCACATTTAACAAGATCGTGCAAGAGGCTCCGCACCACCAAACAAATCGCACCGTTGTAATCCTCGCGGAATAACACGCGAGATCGACTACTTACTCGCCTCCAACAGATATCTGACGGAAAAGTCACCAACACCGCCTCACGCCCGAACGACGTCCCGTGATCCCGAGCCTCGGCCCCGAAAACTGTCGGGCCATCGCACCATTTCAATCCCCATGGGAAAGCATGTCAAAAGCACTACTCACTTGAGTGAAACGGATATCTGGAGAACAAGGTGCATCCCGGCACACCGCACACGAACGGTGCAATGTGGGACCCGCATCCCGGTCCCAAAACTCAACGAACGGATCGCACCGTTGCGATCATCTCGAAAAAGTACATGAAATTGACTATTCACTTGTCCAAAACGGTCTCCCGGTGATAAAGCTGGAAATCACTGTCAACTACTGAAACGGCCCTCACGGGGCCCGCACCATCGTGCGGAATTACAGCGGACAGACTGTGCCAATATGATCCCCTCGGAAATACACACAACATCGACTACTCGCATGCCCCAAACGGACGTCCGAGGAAAAAGTCGCTAAAAGCTGCACGCAGCTCAAAAGACGGGTTGTGGGGCCTGAGCCTCAACTTCGACCTCAATGCCTAAAACCACCCCGGAAACCTCCGACTCAGTTCCAGGGTCGCAACGCCACTTACGGTGCTCAAAACGGACATCGGACGCGTCCGCACAGTCCAAAACAAGATTCTCGGGGAATACACTCGTCTACTTAAGGACACGTCGCGCTTCCGCGGCCCCTTGTTTCGGAAATTAAAAATTCCCCAAACCATCTTTAAACATTCCCCACGATTCAAGGTTTGCGCTGCCACTGACGGCGCGCAAAACGGACTCCCGTAGCGAATGCTACGGGCATCAGAAATTCAAAAGGGGAAACTCCCTTGGGCCGGACCGGCCCGGTCCGGCCGGTCCGCCCAAAGCCGGCCCGCGGCCCGGCCGCGATTCCGGTTCGGTCCGTCGCGGCCAGCTGGCCACGGCCTGTCGCCACCGACTGGCCTTGATGGCCGGTCCCTTTCTCCCGCAGCGACCCGCGTTACGCGGGTCGCGGTCGCCGTACGCGGGGTCGCGCACCCCGCGGCCCTCCCTCTTCCCGCTACGCCGGCGCCGCCCGAGTCCCGCCTCGCCGTCGCCCTGAATCCGGCTGCCTCCGTTGGCCGCTCGCCCGACCGAGCCACCTCATGCCGCGACACCCGCAGACACCACAGACACCCCCTGCTGCCGCATGCCGCCTCCTCGGACCGAAGCCGCGCCGCCCCGAAGCTCCCCGGACCACCACGCTGTCGCCGCAAAATCCCAAAACCCGCAAACTTTGGCGGGAGTTTGCGACTTTGTCCGAACTCGGATTTTTGATCCGAAAGAATCGATGGGAAAAAAATAAAACGTACTACGCATATACGGGTGTTGTTCAATGATTTAACATCAAATAGACACATAAAATTGAATTCAAAGGGAGGTTCGGAAATGAAAACGCAACGCAACCTCCTACCTCACTAGGCTTCGCCCGGAGCATCGCGTCGATTCGCAGGCATCACCGCACATCGCCAGAGTCACCTTGCCGGTCCGTCTCTCCAGAGATGGAGGAGTAGAGGGGAGGGGTTTCTCTAGGGGGTTTAAGGGAGAAGGGGGAGGGGGAGGGTTTAAATAAATTAATTAACGTTTTAATTAATTTAAAACCCCCGAAAAGACCCGCATCTAAAACCCCCGATGGGGTCAAGATTAAGCCTACTCTAGGGTAAAAACCACCTCCCGAGCACAACGACGGTCTCAAAATTCTAATCCGAGACCCCGTTCAAAAGTTATAAAATTTAACGTCTGAAGTCGCTAAATTACAAAAACTCCCCTGGAGCCATTTTTTCACAAACGGCCCGTGACCGCGAAACTTATACCCCTACTTGGGTAAAAGGCACGCTCTGAACTCAACGGTGCCCTCGGTTTCCCAATCCTTTCCACCTTTTATGAGATAATAGCTTTTCTCCATTAAACGAATAAATTAATTTATTAATTTATCCATTTAACCTTCTGGAAGTGAGTGAGGGGTCCAAACTTCCCGCGGCGACATGTTTCATGTCGTTCCTAGGGTAAACACCCAATTACGGACCCATCCAAACACTCGGATATCAGATTCGGAACTCCGTTTAGGAGTTATCTCATTTATCTATCATTTCTAGTGTGAACGCACTGAAAATTAAATTTCGGCCACTCCGAGGCTTGGAATCGCACGCCATCTGAAGGCACTACTCTGGAATACTATCAAGAAAATTCCAAATTATTTCTCAGCAAAAACTGGGTTCTTACATCATTCCCTCCTTCAATATTTTTATCCCCGAAAAACCAAAAATAGGGAGAAACACAGGGTACTAAGCCCACACCTGGCTTTCCCATACCCAGAAGAACCCACACACAGCTCTGTGTCACCGCACACGGACCAAAGGATTGATCCGTTCATGCTAGGTCGACCCTTGCCGATGACGTGCACCCACTACAGACTTTGGGGTTAGGGAAAGGCGGTAGGGTAACACGCTATACCTTTTGCACAGTCTGAAACAGCCTGAAGGCCCTCGGGGTTAGATCACCTCCCCGGTCAAACCTCTACGTCGTACGCCACGACTGGAATCACCGCCCACAACTGAAACAAGGCTCGGTGATTCCCTCATTCAGAATATCCATATGGTGGAACACCCAAGGATATTTGTTCAAACAAGGTTCCACAGTCGATGCTCTCTTACACGCTCAAAAGGCGAAGGAGTCAACACCATCGACTAAAAGAAAAGGTCTCACGCCTTTTTCCTTACCAACACTGGGTTACACCCGACTCCTTGCGTCACCCTAGTAACACCTCAAAAATGGAGCAGGGAGAAATTCCTTTCACATGAAGAGCCTAACAATTCTACTGCAAGATGTAGAAGAGTCGCAAGGGGTACCTCTCACCATCCCATGCTCTCCAGGACTGTAGACATCCAAAGATCGTGGCTGTCTGTAGTCCCAACCGTCAGCTCCCGGAGCCTGACGTGGACTGTCTAGTGGTGATGGGGAGATCTCGTAAAGTCATCCCCCACTACTAGCCACTCCCGCTTTTCTGATAGAACCTCCTCTCTGGGTGCTACTCCGATCACAGCACTGCCTCTGCCGTGGTGGTGTGCCTGCTGCCTTCCCGAAGCTCTCAGCAACTCGGGTCGGGCAGTCTCGTGCCAAATGACCTCGTTCGTCACAAACATAGAACCGAATCTCTCTGGGCTACACTGGTGCCCTCTGGCACCACTATGGCGTACGACCACGCCCCTGAGTCCAGTTGTCAGAAAGGCACCTGTGTCGAGGTTCTGCTTGCCGACGCTCGCTAGCTGCGGTAGACGTCTCGGCTCCGACGTGCCTGCTGCCACCACCAATGCTAAAACGTGACAGGAAGCCCTCTGTCACCAGCGACTTCTCTAGCACCCCGGCATAAGTGCAAATTCCCAAGGGTACTATGACAGCACGAATCTCTCGGCGGAGACCCTGCTCAAACTTCCGCGCTCGGAGGTTGTCGTCATGGATAATGTCCGGGTAAAAATGTGCACGGTCTGCAAAACTAGCGGCGTACTCGGCCACCGTCATCCCTCCCTGCTGAGACGGCAGGAGCTCCTGAATCTGAAAGGATATCAAGTAGGAGGTCAAAACTCCTCACGAAACAACAACTGATAGTCATCCAACGAAAGCGACGACTCATCAAGAAACTAAGTCACCAGACTCCACCAACACCGAGCTGCTCCATGAAAAAGGGTGACTGCAAGAGCCACTCTCTGATCTGTCGGAGTCTGCACAAGCCTGAAAAGGAAACCCATTGTCTCAAGACAAGCCTCTACTGCCTGAGGGTCTGGCTCACCACTGAACCTCAGCGGTCTCTGCCGCTGAAACTCATGGAGCATGCTCAAACTGCGCTCAAACTCAGCCAGCTCTGCTGAAACTATCTTCTGCTCAACAGGTGGGGGTAATGCTACCGGCCCACCTGGAGAAAGGGCTCGCATGATGGGTCCTGTACTGTGGCCTCGTAGCTCACTGGGTGGTCATCACGCACCCAAGCTAGTATCTTGGCTGGCTGTCTTCGCGTATACATTCTGAATAATATCAAGGAGTTCCACAGTCAGATGAGCATTCATGTATATACCAATATCAACGATGGGGAGCTGACTCAAGTAGGACAGTCAAGACTCAGTCCTATGTGATGCACAACCAAATTTTCCCTACAACAAGTGTCTCAGCATGCCGAGTCGACAAGCGGGTTATCAGGGTCCTGGTGAATGGATACGTCAGCCGCCGCACCATCACTGGATTCCCTGGCCTGAGAGCCTCTCTAGAGACACGTTAACACTATTGCCCTAAATCCCAACCAATTCCTCTTTTAGGGATGTCCACACAATGTCCCAAGGAACAAACCAGCTCTGATACCACTTTGTCACAACCCGACCCTACCCGGGCTCGATCCGCAACTACCCCAAGACCGCCTCCATAGGCCAGGGGCTAGTGACCAGCGCCGAAGGCACTACAACTCGGGGAGGCCTTTTCCTAACTACCTGTACACACACACACATACAGCACACTCAATGCAAAAGTGTAGAGTAAAATAAAGAACAAGAAGAGTAAAAAGAAAAACTGATATATATACCACAAATGTGCATCAACCTCTAAACAGTACAAATAAAGTGCTGGAAAGGAAAAAGGGGAAAATAACGTGCCCAACTAGAAATGTGCCACAACCCGGCAACAGGTAAACAAAAATAACAGCTGACGGGTCTCCCCACCTGGAACCCAGCTACGACCACCACATGCGTTCCAATCTCCTAAGCTCCTATGCTCCACCGAAGTCACACTCCACTTGTCCGTCATCTGCAAGTGCACACCAAGTGCGGGAAAAGCCCAAGAAGGGGTGAGTATAAAAATACTCAGTAGGATACCCTGAAGGCTCGAGGGAGCAACAAAGGAGGTACCAAAGGGTGAGCAGTAGAGCAAACAAGAACGAAAAGGGGTATAACAGAGAGTACAGTAAAGAGTCCAGCTCAACCTAACAGGAGGAAAGAAGGTAGACTCGTCCAGACACAATGAGCTGGAAACGGTGAGAAGAAAAACTTCCCGTTGAGTCTTCTCTCCCTATAGTAGGAGGGTAGACTCGTCCAACCACGAGAATCTAGACACAGAAAGTACGTGGAATACCTCGCGCGTCTTCGCCTCTCCTGGAAAGAGAGTAACCAAACCCAAGAAGTTGGTACCGGAAACAAGGTATATACATATCTGTATGCTCAACCAGAAACCCGAACAACGTTGTAAGGGGATCTCAGTCCCATAGCTCAGCCCAAGAATATGAGTCCCCAATAGTCCCAGAAGAAACTCCATCGATTCCTAGAATCCCGCACGTTTGCCACGAACCGCAAGCCAAGGGGCGCAATCACCGCACTTCGATACTATCCGCTTTGGGTGGCACTGACTCGCCTGTACAGTTTTAGATCATGTCACATGAACATGTATTGGTGGGGAAAGTGCCCCTCGTACTTGACAGTTCTGGGGGAACGTCAAGCCACAACTCGTCACTGTCCCGCAGTCGAGAGGTCTCCTCAAAGTCAAGCTGATCCATCACCGACCCGTACAACCAAGGGTCCCACTCCGGTGGTCACAGAGGAAAGCCACAGAATAGCCTAGTAGTAAGGACTGAGTCTGGAATGCCAACAGGTGTCCCACTGCCCAGCCCGGCAGGAGGGTAATTCATAACCAAATATCGGGTGACCCACTGCCCCGCCCTACTGGAGGGTAAACCCCAACACATCATCAAGCGACCCACTGCCCAGCCCCGCTGGAGGGTAAACCATATTAAGATACTGGGTGACCCACAACCTAGCCCTGCTGAAGGGTAAACCATAACACATCATCTGGTGACCCACTGCCTAGCCCTGTTGGAGGGTACACCTTAATACATCATCAGGCGACCCACTGCCCAGCCCCGCTGGAGGGTAGACCTGGAATAATTCGACAGACGACCCACTGCCTAGCCGTGCTGGAGGGTAGACCTTAATAAATCATCATGCGACCCACTCCCCAGCCCCGCTGGAGGGTAGACCTGGAATAAGTCGACAGGCGACCCACTGTCCAGCCGTGCTGGAGGGTAGACATGGAACTAGACGATGGAAGACCCACTGCCCAACCCTGCTGGAGGGTAGACCCTAAGAGGTCGTTGGGTGACCCACTGCCCCGTCTCTGCTGGAGGGTATACCCTAAGAGTGTCGGGTGACCCACTGCCCAGTCTCTGCTGGAGGGTAGACCCTAAGAGTGTCGGCTGACCCACTGCCCAGTCTCCACTAGAGGGTAGACCCTAGAAGCCGATGAGTAGCCCACTACCCAGCCCCGCTGGAGGGTAAAACTCAGAACTGCTCTGGCCAACCAAACACGGAGTGGGTATCGCGCTACCACCCAACTCCAGAACAACACAACCAAAATAAGTTCATCACCTGCTCCATCACTGGGTGTCACTAGCACCGCTACCGGCCAATCCATCGAGTACAAAACCAGGGGGATACCACTCAACCCTGCTGGTCAACAAACGAGCACCAAGGGACCATATACGTCGTGAGAGGTCAAAGTAGGTATAGCATAGCCCAGCACGCACATGGGACCCACACGACGTGTGGCCCCACGTCAACCCCATCCAAGCGTACGAATGCCTCAGGTACAAACCACACGTACCTCCAAGCGCTCCCGTATACTCCCGGACTATACCTCATTCCAGCCCAAAGGCTAACATGCACACGGCATCCAGCGTCAACGCGAAGGTATGACGTAACAACTCCACCTCAAAGGCCTAGGAACGGCCAACCACATCTCGTGGAACAATTATATCACTCTCCCAAGAGTGCACGATCACACGCCAAGGGTTCGCTACAAACAAGGTAGGACGAACCACCACCGGAGCACCTCTCATGCTCCATATTTAACAAGATCACGCAAGAGGCTCCACACCACAAAATGGATGGCACCATTGCAATCCTCATAGAAAAACACGCGAGATCGACTACTTACTCACCTCCAACGGATATCCGACGGAAAAGTCTCCAACACCGCCTCACGCCCAAACGACGTCTCGTGATCCCGAGCCTCGGCCCCGAAAGCAGTCGGGCGCATCGCACCATTGCGATCCCCTCGGGAAAACACATAAAAAGCACTACTCACTTGAGTGAAATAGATATCCGGAGAACAAGTTGCATCCCGGCGCACCGCACACGAGCGGTGCCAAGTGGGACCTGCATCCCGGTCCCGAAACTCAACGAACAGATCACACCGTTGCGATCCTCTCGAAAAAGTGCACAAAATGGACTATTCACTTGTCCAAAATGGTCGCCCGGTGATGAAGCTGGAAATCACCATCAACTCCCGAAACGGCCCTCGCGGGGCCTGCACCATCATGCAGAATTACAGCGGGCAGAATGCACCAATGCGATGCCCTCGGAAAAACACCAAACATCGACTGCTCACACGCCCCGAACGGACGTCCCAGGAAAAAGTCGCTAAAAGCTACACGCAGCACAAAAGACGGGCCATGGGGCCCGTGGCTCAACTTCGGCCTCAACGCCTGAAACCACCCTGGAAACCTCCGCCTCAGTGTCAGGGTCGCAACCCCATTGACGGTGCTTAAAACGGACGTCGGACGCATCCGCGCCGTCCAAAACAAGATTCTCGGGGAATACGCTCGTCCACTTAAGGACATGTCGCGCCTCCACAGCCCCTCGTTTAGGGAATTAAAAATTCCAGAAACAAGCTCTAAATATTCCCCACGACGCAAGTTTTGCACTGCCGTTGGCGGCTCGCAAAACGGACGCCCGTAGCGAATGTTATGGGCGTTGGAAATTCCAAAGGGGAAACACACTTGGGCCGGACCGGCCCACGGCCCGGGCGCGCATCTGGTTCGGTCTGCCGCGGCCAGCTGGCCGCGGCCTGTCGCCACCAATCATCTTTGATGGCCGGTCCCATTCTCCCGCAGCGACCCGAGTTACGCAGGTCGCGCACCCTGCGGCCCTCCCTCTTCGTGGTATGCCGACGTCGCCTGAGACCCGCCTCGCCGTCACCCTGAAGTCGGCCGCCTCCGCTGGCCACTCGCCCGACCGAGCCACGTCACGCCACGACACCCGTAGACACCGCAGACACCCCCCAGATGCCGCTCGCGGCCTCCTTGGACCGAATCCGGGCCGCCCCGAAGCTCCCCGGACCACCACGCTGCCGCCGCAAAATCCCAAAACCCGCAAACTTCGGCGGGAGTTTGCGACTATGTCCGAACTCGAATTTTTAATCCAAAAGAAGTGATGAGAAGAACAGAAAATGAACTACGCATATATGGGCATTGTTCGAAGATTTAACATCAAATTGATGCATAAAATTTAATTCAATGGACAGTTCGGAAATGAAAACGCAACGCAACCTCCTACCTCACTAGGCTTCGCCCGGAGCTTCGCGTCGATCCGTCGGCATCACCGCACCACGCCGGAGTCGCCTCGCTGGACCGTCTCGCCAGAGATGGAGGAGGATAGGGGATGTGTTTCGCTAGGGGGTTTAAGGGAGAAAGGGGAGGGGGAGGGTTTAAATAAATTAATTAACGTTTTAATTAATTTAAAACCCCTAAAAAGACCCACATCTGAAACCCCCGAAAGGGTCAAGATTATGCCTCCCCTAGGGTAAACAGTACCTCCCGAGCACAACGGCAGTCTCAGAATTTTAATCCGAGACCCCGTTCAAAAGTTATAAAATTTGATGTCCGAAGCCGATAAATTACGAAAACGCCCCTGGAGCCATTTTTTTACAAACGGCCCACGCCCGCGAAACGTATACCCCTCCTAGAGTAAACGACACTCTCCAAACTCAACGGTGCCCTCGGTTTCCCATTCTGGGAAACCGTTTATGAGATACTAGCGTTTCTCCATTAAACGAATAAATTAGTTTATTAATTTATCTGTTTAACCTTATGGAAGCGAGCGAGGGGTCCAAACATCCCTTGCCTACTTGTTTTATGTCGTTTATAGGGTAAAAAACCAATTCCGGACCCATCCATACACTCGGATCTTTGATCCGGAACTCCGTTTAGGAGTTATCCCATTTATTTAGCATTTCTAGTGTGAACACACTGAAAATAATATTTCATCCACTCTGAGGCTCAGAATCGCATGCCGTCTGAAGGAACTGCTCTGGAATACTATCAAGAATATTCCAAAGTCTTTCTCATCAAAAAATGGGTTCTTACAACCTAGGTACACCACAATAGTCATTCCTGCACACTTGGTCACGATACTCCCAGCGGATATGTTTGGTTTATCATAATCTTTTTATGAATCATTATGAAGGATTTATAGAGAAATGTAATTGTTTAAATCATGATGTTTTAAGACATAAAATCCTTTATAGTTATATAATATTAAAAAATAAAATATTCTCACTATGGTTTTAATTCATTTAGAAAATGGCTGGTAATGGGAGGAACTATGCAAATGGTGACTGCAATGGATGATGCACTGATGGACCTCTGATGGAATTTGGAATGGAATCATTCATGGGAATGGTGAACCAACTGAATCTAGTTATAGGAAATAACAGGAATCACACTAGGAGAAAGATCTCACTGTGAAGGGAACAACATTCTGTTGAATCCTTTATACATCAACGACCACCAACCTTTTGTGGGTCTACAGAACCATTGATTTTAGAATAGTGGATCAGCTCTAATGAGAAGATCTATTTTGTGCTTCGCCGTTCTAAACAAGATAAGGTTACCTTGGCTATATATCACTTTGAAGGAGAAGCTGATCAGTAGTGGGAATTGATTAAAAACACAATTCCCATAGTGGACTTTGATGCAATGGAGTGGGAAGAGTTCAGAGGGATATTCTTCAAAAAGTATTTCCCTCTATCAATGAGAACAAGAATGGAGACGGATTTTCTCGAGCTAAATCCAAAGAAGAATGAATCTATGGGAAGCTACGAGATAAACTTCATAAGGCTTTCACATTACACCTCTAGATTTTTCATGTTTCCAAATGGTAAGGTTTAGAGATTCTTCATTGGACTAAGACCTCATCTGTAGAAGAATCTAGCCAATCGAGACTATGATAGCTATGAGGAGATCATGCGATGTACGATTAAAGTCGAACATGAGTTTGGAGAGATGCAGTGGTCTCATAAATCTAATGACAAGAAGAGATCAATGGATCTAAGCCTAAGGAATATCTTAGATTAAGGATGAGGTTGAAATAATGTGCAACGTCCCACATGTAATAAATGTGGAAGAAGCATTCGGGGAACTGCCTTATCAGGAGCGGAAAGTGCTACAGGTGTGGTAGACATGGACACATTGCGTGGAATTGTCGTAGTGAGGTGAAGCCACAACTTCAGAACACTAATGAAAAAGTGAAGATGGTGCAGGCCCTACCTAATGTCCAATGATATAAGTTTGGACTAATTGGGCACTTTTCTAATCACTTTCCTAATCTAAGGTAATTGGAGGGGAATCACCATCAGACTTAGCAGTGGCCAAGGGAACCAGGTCGTACTTTTTCAATCACTATGTCCTATGTTGAAGCACAAAATGACGTGGTGGCAGATACTCTTGTTGTTCTCTCAAAGCTAGCAAGTACTTTGATTGATTCTGTTTCTTCTCAATACTTTGTTTCATCATTTTTTTAAAATAATTTAGAGTCTCTCGTGACTTTCGAAAAGAATATTTACTAGTAAAGACTTCTGGTGGGATTATCCATGCATCATTAGTATTTAGAAACTCTAGTATTTTCTTTAGCGATCACAATATTATCGCAATTCTAGTTGTCATTCCCATGATGGAATTCTACATTATACTATGGATGGACTGGATCTCAATGTATAATGCTAAGATAAAATGCAGATGTAATGAAATATCTGTATTTTTGAATGAAAACCCTATAGTTATTTTCAAAGGAGAGATATCTCAACCTGATCTCTGTCTAGAAGAAACTCCTATATCCTTCTTTATGGATTTGATCGGTGAAGAAGGTGAAGGAAATGAGAGTTTGAGGATAAAAAATGTCCCCATCTTCTCAGAATACATTGACGTATTTCCTGAGGAGTTACCCAAACCTCCCACAGATAGAGAGGTATAGTTTTCCATTGAACTCATGTGGTAAACAAATATGGTTTTTTCATTTATGTTTATTAAATGATTCATTTAACTATAACGATTGATCTTGTTTTGGGTTTCTATATTTCTTCCAATAAGTCTAAAAATTATTGTTATATCATCAAAAATATAGTAGTTTTATCATATCCCTATTATGAATTTTATTTTTGAAATTATAATGTTAAATAAATATTTTCAAAATCATTGAACCTCTCATATTCTAATATTAATATATGATTGCAAATATTTCTTTTAGTTTTTTATGTCATGGTTATTGATATGAGATATCTTAAGTCACAAATTAGTAAAAAATTATTATTATTTTATTAGTCGTTGTGTATGAATTTTGGATATCATATTCAATAATTATCATTTTTTGATATTTCTTAACAATAGGGCATTGAATAAGTATTATGATATCAAGGAATATCATAATATAAGATATGATATCATATGATATGATAGCTCTATCAATCAATACTTATAAATTAAATCACACAATTTATTTAATAACAACTTTCTATCAATCCTAATTTATGATTTCCCTTTATTTTTAAAATTCAAATTGTATCAAATTCAATGATACATATTATTTATTTAAATATGATTAGAAAAGAAAAACTTTTTCCCATTAAATTTAATTATAAATTAAACTATATGATATGATTTTTTTTGAATTATAATAAAATATATTTTGGGATATTTCCAATTCAAAAAAAATTATACATTAATTATTTATTGAGACATTAAAATTAAATGTTTAAATATTTATGAAACATTTATTAATAAATATCCCATAATATTATCTTTTATTATTAAAAATATCTTTTACCAAAATTATCTTTCATTCATTGTGAATTATAAATTTAAAATCCATAAGGGTTCTTTATAAAATAATTATAAACAATGAAAATAAGGTTAAATATAAAGTGTTTATATTTTATGACTATGAAATGTTCATAATAATTATTTTAAATTTTTAATATTAACTGACTTCTTTAGGATATCATTTAGTCTACATCAAAATATGTTTTGATTATTTTATTTGATCATGATTTAAATAATATTATGTAAGTAATGTTTAGATTATGTATACATTATACAAAATAGAAATTTTTTTATAAAGACATTATAATTCATAAATTATCATATTTCATGGAGAGAATTCAAATAATGAGTAATATGATTGATTTCATATAATGAAATTAATAAAAAATGTTTCTACTCAGGGTTATATAATTTATATAATGAATTGATAAAATTATAAATATTATTCCTATTATTATTCATAGTTTTAAATTTCTTAAATAATCGTAGGATGTATTGTTTAGTTTAAAGTAGTTAAATAGTTTCTAGATATTTTCACACATGCTTTTACGGAGTTATATGATGGGTATGATAATGTATTTACTTTTCATATAAAATGAAGTTTAAATTTAATTAATGTTATTAATGTGATTATAGTTGTTGAATATAGTTTATACATATTAGGTATTTGTGTTATAAAGAATTATATTCTCTCTTGAGTGAAGTTTCCCTATGTAAATGGACATTGGGTCATACATCCCACATGCCTAGTGGATTACTCCTTGTTCAAGAGAGGTGGGTATTTTCTATATGTGTATTTACGATTACTAAGGTGAAGAATATAAATTTCATATAATTATAAACATTTATATTATAATTTCACATATCTTGTGAATGTGATGATTTTGGATTAGTAAAAACATGTTTAACAGATATTTTAAGGTGGGTATCATAAAATTTTGGATGTGTATGGAGTTCACAAAAATATTGATTAAACATATTGGTTTGGAAAAAGGAATATGATCCCAAAAATAAATCATTAGAATCATCCATACATAAATGGAATAACGTGTGATAAAATGGTGAGATTAAAATCCATTTAAAATGATAATTTTTATATTGATCCAAAGAAACAATTGTCTGTAATATAATCATTCATTATAGGTTACCCTAATCATTTGGTACAAAAGTATAATCTTATATAAAAAAATCAATTAAATTAGTGCATGTTATGATTATGTTCATTGTTATTATAATTTTCATTAGGCTACACATAGTTGGGAACCCCTAACTGTTAAGATATCATTTGAATCAGGCTAATCGAATCTACATGATAGATTTTTATATAAAATTACCCACTGAAATATATGATAATATCATATGATATGACTAAAATTGCAATACAAAAGATATATTCATTGATTATTCTCATGATACCCTGTGTAATCCCATATGAAATATGGATCTTTTCCCACTAAGGGTTATGATAGAATTTAAAAGGGAACGTTATTTTTGTGGGATACCATTTCATAATAGTTATTATTAAATTTCATTAAAACATGATACTCATTTAGTAAAATATTATATTGTAGATAAATGGAATTATCATCAGTAATCTTGTCTTTGAAATAAATCGTTTTTAAATGAGATGCTTAATGTGCACAACTCCTATGAATTTTATCATGATAAAAGTCCTTAATTATAAGAAATATTATTTTTAAAGAAAAATTTTCTAAATTAAAATTTAGTTAAATATATTTAATAATTGAATATATATTCTTATGATAATCATTTAATGATTCACATTGATTTTTAAATGCATTAAATTAAAATTTTCCTATTAAATTTTGATCTTGACAAATACATTCTAAATTAGTGGCTAAGTTAGTGATACTCAGTTCGATTGAGTATGTCAATGAATTAGTGTGGAAATAGAATTCCTTATGGTTGCTTCCGATTATTAAATTCACTATATTACCATGGATGGAAATATTCCAAAAAGGTGAATGAATTAAAGAAAATTTTATCCAATTCATTCAATTTGTTTAGGAAACTCGAAATACATATAAGTTTTAAAGGATATAGCACAACGTTTATAATACCTATGGGTAAAATATTAAAACTAGAATAGGAATATTTAGTCATTGATTCAAAAAATGTTTCATTGAGTATCTCTCTATTTTCATTGAAACCTAGAGTTATCAAAACAGGTTAATGATTATATGGGATTGAATCGTTTAGAATAATTTAAGGAGTTTGAGAAAGTCCCTGGATATCCAAATGAAGAATTAGTGTAATATAGATTAATTATTTTTTTTCAATGGTTATATTATACAAATTTTATACTTGAATTTTTTTTGAAGATACATAAGTTCAAAATACTGGGATGAATAGATAGATCATATAGTTTTAATTCATGTAATAATGAAAATAGTTATTACATAAAACAATTTCTATTTAAAAATGTGTATCAAGCTTATAAGGATCTAATCTAGGATTTTTATAGTCATGTCATATATAGTATAGGATAAAAGAATGTTTTTATAAACTTTTTTAGTAAAAGTATTAAATAATTAATTCAATACACACTATTTATATTTCATTATATTCTATAACATTTTTCAAAAATGAGAAAATTTTATGAATGATTTATCTAGGAATTTTTTTATCTATATATTTGAAAAAATATGAGGGAGGGATCTACCACAAAAAATTAGTGGTACATTTTAAAGAAATAAATATTTTATAGATAAAATTGATCCAAACACATATATTACCAAACCTGATAGGGAAAAAATATTAATTTTGTTAACTAATCCAACTAAAATTAAAACACATTTTATTCTATAACCTAAATGGATTTAATGTTTTTTAATAAGATATTCAAAATATATATTGTGAAAAGAGTATCAGTACACCCTCCCTCTTGTTGTATCCCACTATTGGGATGATAATGAAGGAAGAGATATAATGAACCTCGAGTCCTACCTATATTATGCCTTAGGTTGGATACTCACCACAATGGTATAATGTAAATTATATATAAGAGAGAAATTGCCACCAATAGAAAACTCAGATATGTAAATAGGATTAAAACCACAAAATAACTCCAACATATAATAAAAAATTAAAATAAACCATCCTAAAATTAATGAACAATTTTAAATATATACAAATGAATTCACCAAAAGAAAATATAAAAATAAAAACCAATGGAAAAAACATAGCAACATCTCAAACAACTATGCTATTAATGTTCATAGAAGTCCCAAAAATAATCATATAAATATGAAAATAGATTACTTATACATGGGGTGGGCATATCATGTATACTTAGAAGGATCATACCCATGTTCTCTCATGAAAATATGAAAAGATAAAAATAATAAACAAGTGGCTAAATAATTGAAATGATAAGAACCCAAATAGGTTAACAATCCATCCATATATCACCATGTAACACTTCATAAATAATTCTTCCATGTATAATAAAGTATCATCGAACTGATAATAAGAACATGAACCTCAAAACCACTTCCCACACTGTTGTTTCACTCCCATTCAAAAATTTCAGACTTAATGGGATCTCCTTACATTGATGTATATCACATCACATATCCATCAATAAATGGTGTGTGTTTGACTACATCACTACCTAACCTACACTCAAAACACTCTGAATCTAGTTTTACAATATATATTATCCCCATCACACCCTCATCATGTATCTAGGAAAGTACGACATTATGAATGTGAAGGAAATAAACCTCTCATTCTCCTCATACCATGATTTAAATATACCACATATCATATCCTCATTATAACTAGGCATATCCAATAATAACCATCACCATGATTAAGAATCTCTACCACCACCCATCAAAATCACTATATTGAACAAAAATTGGGGAAGTGGGGGTACCAAGACATCTATTTCACTACCAAGCTAGATGATGGGGAAACCAATAGGAACCCAATGAATTTTCCCATTGGTAATTCTATCTAACTCAGGTTGGGTTTATATATAAATAAAATGCATAATAAAAGATAGATTGATATCTCACGATACAAATGCTCTATGTTCACACTAATCTCTACAAGCACATCCTAGAACACCACCACAATATCTCATGATGCTTTCCAACAATTGTTTCCACCAATATTGCTACACTCTAAACAAACATGACACAAATACAAACCAAAACACATTTGATCATTATAAATAACCCAATTATAGTTTGACTAGATATCATTTAACTTCCACACGCTAATCCACTTCAGGAAATATTAATTCTATCTTTTTCATTCCATTTAGTTCATTAAACAATTATCCCACTTCAAATTTAATCCCTTAATTATTCAAATATTTACTCAAACCATATAAATGTTATCATAAACATTATATTCCATTTCTATCAGGAAACTATGTCTATCCACAACATAATTTCCCACCTACCTTTCACTGAAAACCATCACAGCACATTCCAACCACACTTCCCATCATATTCTTTAATTGAACCCATTTTCCACCATCACCTGACCATTTCAAATAATATATCCTCGCAATACACATAGGAAATTCAAAAATCACACTAACACTAATAGCCATAATTTCATCTTCCACAATCACTACAATTTCACCTTCATATATAGTGCATTATCATATTACTTCATTATATTCAAGGGTATTATTAAAAAATCATATTTACATGGGAAAATTATTTATCATCCATATATAATTTATAATTATTTTAGGAAATATATTTTATTGAAATGTGTTATAACAAGGTCCATCAATCACAAAAATCACAACGAAAACATGGTTCCCTGAAACCATGATTTTTAGAAAAGTAAATAAACATGTATAGATTCATAACAAATATCAAAAAAAAGTCTACACATGTGGTTACTCCCATTCACATTGAATTTGGTTTCATACATTTAATTATCTGATTAAGATATCTCATAACATCTTACCTAATGAATAAAAAATCATGTAATTATAATATATTCAAAAAAATATAGAAATAATGGGGTTCCCATGCTTCAGTTGGAGACTTCTGAATATCATTTAAAATGAAAATAGGTGTAAGATGATCACTATGACCAAAAATTCAAGCAAGACCATGATCAAGCTAATTCTTTGCAATACCCTTCGATCTCCTTCCATGAAACCATCCAAACCCCCATTTCTTTATCCAAAAACAAGTCTAGAATGTATAAGAAAGAATAAAATAAATGGTGGAAGGTGGAAACAAAAATAAATTTCCAAAAAAATGATCATTAGATTCCTCAGGTCAAATCTGACTAGGTGGGGGTCTAAATACTACCAAAAACTCATAGGATTCACTCAAGAATTTGAATAAAGGTCCAAATAGTGATAGAGTTTGAAATTTCCTAGGAATTTATACCATGTAGACTAAATGAAATGTTACAATACAGACCCTTTTATTACACCATAGTACATAGGGTTTTCACCAAAACAATGGTGAAATACTAGGTACTATGCAGTAATAACCCCTAACCAAATGGTCTTAAAATACCATGTAATAGATCATATCCAAATCTTATCGACCCACGAAAGAGGCTATAGAACAACCTATACACTATGATTTATCTACCCTAAAAGTAATAGAGGCAAAAAAAATAGGCCTCCCTAGCCACGAAAACTCATAAACTTAATACACTATAAGAGGACCACCTTCAAAACCACTACACCATAGTTTCTAGGTTTTGTCGAAACATCCCTCAAATATGTAATGAACTTGATTGGACCTAAATTCCATAAAATCCTGGTCATGCCTAAGCTCATCCATCTGGAAGAGAGTAGACCCCCGTCACATGGTAGATAATAGGCCCATACCACATTATTAACCAGATAAGACGTGGAAATAATTTCCCCCTACTTAGTTGGGTTTTTAAATTTCCTCCCCTTAACTTGAACCTATGACCAAAGGCTTAATAGTCATCCCGAAAGTGTTAAGAGAACCATTGGACAAGGGGAAATGAAAATAATCCACATAAAAACTCCACAGTATAAAATTCCTCTACCACGCAACTGGTACTATCTATATAGAGAACCAAAATACTTCATCCCATGATCCTACAGACCATTATGTCGCAACCCCTAGATTTACACCACTGAATAATTCCCCATGCTAGAATCTTAGTAGAAAATAATAATTTTTTTGTAACACAATAAAAATAATATATTTAAATAATGGAAACACATGATACAGATGTCAAGGAAGCCTAAATAAATGATGATAGAGTGTATAACCAATAACATGGGCCACACCTCCACGGTGAAGGAAGATGATGTTACAACACTGTAAAAGGGAATAATTATTGGGAACCAAAATAATTTAAGAAGTCATCTACATGATTACCTATGCACCACATATGAAGAATATACATTTTATTGGAAAAAAAAGTCTCACAATCATGAATCAAATAAGTGATTTTCCATAGAGAGAATGATGTTCTAATGAAAGATCTCCACACCATTATAAAGTATGTTTCCAAGATCGATAAGATATTGTTCTTAGATTTCCATAGATAAAGGGAACTAAGAATAATTGATGCATCTACCTCATGGCTCATAGAATGCACTAAAGGGAAAGATCACCAAGCCCAAAGTGTCACGTACGACACCAACTCCACACATGAAACTAATATGTTTTGTTCCATCAACATTGAGTTTGAGACCAAAGGAAGGAATAGACTAGAAACCCCAATGGCCCTACTGCATGGGAAGGGATCTTTCTAAGGAGGGGTGTCTCGAGAAAAAATGCATGAGGGACTGTATTGTATCATGTTTTTTCAAGAGTCCATCCAACTCCATAGCGAGGCATCGACCTGTGACCATAAGGTAAATATCAGGGCATCAAGGGCCACAATGAGCCTAGTTGTGTACCGACTTGATGCACCAATAGACTGCCACCAGAAGAATCACACAATCCATATCCTCATCTATTTTTTTATGATAGCCACAAAAAAAACTTCATGAAGAAACTATAAATAGATTCCACTATGGTGGAAGGTGGAGAAAACTCCCCAAGATGCACCCCAAATCAATCCATCCCATGCACATAGGAAAGACCAATGCATTATAGGCTCCTCTGAAGGGGACGAGTATTACACACACATAGAAGAAAGATCAAAACACTTTCATTTAATCTCCATATCCAAGGGGATAGAATGGTGTCATAATCTATATTGTAGGAAGGTTAATTTAATTGGAATAGCTTTGCACCATAGGTGCCTCCACCACAGGTCACTCATCAGCTATACAAGAAATTCCTACTTATATTACATGGATATAGACATACCATTTTAGGATCCAGTGAAAATATACTGGTCAGGGGACCCATCCATTCTAACTCTATAAAACCAGGCCTTCTATGTGGTGTAGATAATTGTCTGGATAATGGTAGGGTACAATTTGGCCTCCATGAATAATAGGTTAGGCACTGGGAAACTTGTGAAATCCACTAACCCCCCCCCCCCAATCACACAACCAAATGTTGATATCTCCCTATCCCAGAATCCTATGTAAATGGTCAATAGGCATTGTGAACATGAATGGAGTTCCATTGGCCTGAGGGAGATCTTCCATTATCTATTGATCCAAAACCATACATTCCTCTAATAATCCAACATCACAAGGGTAACCGCTCAATAAACTCCCAAGAAATATTACCCTATAGGTAATGCATAGCCTTCATCACACCCCTTACACCAATTCCTCTCTAATCTATAGGACTAGAATGTTTTCTCTAGGAATCCAAATAGAATTTTACCTTCCTTTAGGCATCCAAAATTGAATCCATTCATGATGTTCTCAATCATCTTGATGATAGTATTGGGAACATAAGGGTAGTTAGTATGTGCATAGGTATAGATGATATGACACAATTTAAAAGAGTTAAACATCCACCAAATGAGAAGAACATGTTCTTCCAAATGTTGATAAGATTGGTGATCTTGATGGCCAAAGCTTCAAAATACCCGACACGTATTTTTCTAGGGGAGATGGGGCTCCAATGCAGAAACAAAACTTTTTCATCCTAAAATCCATAAAAAGTTCCCTCAGACACCCCCACAAAATTCTTTACCATAAATTGGTTAGATGGTCTAAACTACAACATTAGATACCAGAAAACCAATTTATATCCTAAAAATGAAAAAAACCTAAAAAGAAGAGGAAATTGAGGGTTCGAACAACCATAATATAAGATACCACATACGATTCTCATTATATATCAAAAATCCCACTCACCATGCAGTACTATAATGTGTAAAATCTAAATTTCCAAAAACCAAAAATATACCAGGAATTGCAGAAATGATAGAAAAGAACAAACAAAATAAAAACAAAAAATAACTTGGGACACTGATCATGCATATCTGTCTCATGATACCATGTATTATCCTTTATTCCACTATGCCTCAACAAAACTTATTCTAGGGAAATGATTCATTTGTGAAGAACCTTCTCTCAATGATCTTTGATCTCTAATTTTTTATCCACAAATGCATAATCGTTTTCAATATAAAACTCCACAAGTCAATGACAGCAGAGTCATCATGAAGACATCAATCAATCTGAAACATGTAAAATATATTGTGGATCATTTCTGACCATAGTGGGATTGAAAAATGATAACCCCCCCCCCCCCCCACACACACAAATGTCCTCTAACACCTTGAAAGTCCAAAATAACATGGTAGAATTTTTTCTATATATATCAGACCTATACTAACCCTAATGTGGGAAACTCTCAAAAACATATGTTCTTTACCCTCAAACTCTATAGGCCTATATCTACTACTAGAATACATCTTACTGATGTTCGTATATCAGAATCATCACGTCACGAACTAACTAGGGATTCTTGTTATTTCTCGATTCCAAATCAAAAGAAAAAATTTCAACTCCCCATCCTTTCGCCAACATAAAGAAGAACAATTACATGGCTTTTACAATTACTCAAATGAATCCATAATAATTGAATAGTTATGGATATTATTATTGAAAAACTCAACCCATGGAAGTTTTTACACCCATGAGCAACTATAATACAAGATGTTTGACTGAAACATATCCTCCATCATTAAGAAGGTACAATTCATCTATTCAGCCATATTCATATGGGATGTGGTTATAAGACACATCTGAGAGTCCAAAAACATACTTCAATCCCCTCTCAAGTCTTTCAAAGTGAATAATGTATCATGATTGGAAATGATGGTTCATGTAAGATCATAAAGATTCAGAAAATCATCTATATACCAACCACATAGATCAGACAGGTAACTCTATAATCACACAGATAAAAAAATATCCTCTCTATGGTTAGGGTAACACTATTATAAAATACATTAAAATTTCTTCTCACTTCAACTCAGGGACATCTAGGATCAGCAACAAACCTCCTCAAAAACTATTCTCATTTTTCACCCATTACCAGATAAAATAATATGACAAAGCACTACCAATGACTAAATTATCATAAACCACCAAAGATAACTCCTCAACTTAGGATACCAATTAAAAAAACATATATATACCACTAAACATGATCTATAAAACTCATGGAGAAATACCTCATTCTTTTTCAGTGAAAAAAACTACTTTCCTAGAAAGATAAATTGGTTCTGATCATCCTCTAGAAACCCCTCTAGAGCTTCAAAATAACTGATATGATCTCTCATCACCTCTTTTTATAAGTTTCCCCATTTAGTATCCTTAACTGACCATGTTATGGATGATTCCACTGTGATTTGATAAATGAAACTTCTACCAATAAAATCCTTAACATTGAGATGCGTTATTGAAAGTTATTTCATCCCTTTCTAAGAATCACCAGACTCCCAAATGATATCTCCCTATGAATTTTTGAAAATCATGTCTTCTACAACATTCTTCATTCCTAGAGTATAGGATATTTTTAAATAAGATTTCTATAGAAACTTCATTCAACTCCCCTAATGAATGTTCATATCCCACTAATTGAAAATTTAACGAAGGCTCATGTGGTCCATTAAATCCAATATTCACTCATGGATGAGGTAATTTATCTACAAATTCTGTGCATATACATCTAATTATATCTCAAAAAATGGGTTAAATAGTTATTCTTGTGGGGGAACAACTATCATGACTAATAGAAGATCACTAACCATGGTTTCATCAAGACACACCATAATTCCAAAAAAAATTACAAAAGACCTTGACTTCAATTCTTCCTCTTATAAATGAATAATTGGGGAATTGATCAATCATTACATTTGGTAGTTTAAATCTACATCCCAAGAATTTATCTCGGTCAAATCCTAGTCCTTCCAGTTCAGGGATGTTAGTGGGGATATAATAAAAAAGATATCAGAAAAAACCTTTTGTAATATCTTTTAAGACTAAGGAAGATGAAAAAATATACCATATTTTTTAGTATAATGTAAGAAAAAATGAATCCACCATTGATATGTCCATGGTCATACCCAGATGGAATACCATATGTCCATGTAAATACACATAACATATAAAAAACATTCACTTTTATAGAATTCCATAGAGTTAGTGGTGTCAAAGAACCTATAAGAAATCTCAGATATGATCGATATACTCCTCCTCAATATTTTAGTATATATGGATGTAATTGATCATCAAGACTATAAATCAATCCTGGAACTATCTCAACATGGATTTAATGATCCTCAAGAATACATCTGGTGTATATATGACAATAAACAATATAACAACAAGCTCTATGTACCCATACCTATATCAAAATGAATACTTCAAGATATCATCATATTTTACACTGATCTGATGATACTATAAACTAAAATAGGTCCATAAAAACCAATATACATACTTAATCGGTTGAAAAGATCATCTATCCTCAGGATAATGTGGTGGCTCTTGACTATTACACTAAAAAAGTGACTTTTACCAACAGAAAATTCCTAACAGATAATATATATGTTGGTAAAATGGATTAATTCCAACAGATATTAAATTATGTAGATATTAACTATAGGTACAAACAATTATTTTTACCAACATATATGTGTGTTTATATTAGTAGTTCAATACCAACATATGTTTTACTAACACTTATATCTCTTGTCTTATCATAATAATATCAATAATTGATTTACCGATAAATGAATATGTTGTTATTAATTATTGTTACCAACAAATATCTTACCATTAATATAGTCTGTTAATAATAAATTATTCAATAATATCAAATATTTTACAAAAAAGGAAAATGTAGATATATATATATATTACCCACTATAAGCATATAATTTTCATAATAAAAATATATATTTAATTTAAATATCTAAAATTTAGTAAAATTTATTGTTGATATATATATACATACTTAATCTTCATATAATATAATTTTATATATATATTCATAACTTTTTTCATTACATACATATATATATATATAAAATAAAAAATAAAAAAACCCTAATTTTCCCCATACCCACTGCCGCTCCCCGACCCCACTCTCCCTTCTTCCACTGCCACCATCCCCTACAAACCCACAACCGCTCCCCGGACCCTCCCGTCCCTTATTACACCTCCATCATCGCCTCCCACCCCACTGGAATTCCCTAACCCCTCCTATCCCTTCTTCCGCCAACACCATCGCCTTCGGCCCCACTTCCATCCCCCAACCCCTCGTGTCCCTTCTTCCACCATCACCCTCTTGTCCCTTTCCATTATCCTCTGCCCTAGGGTAATCCACACAAGTCCATAGGCTTGGGAAATCAAATTTAAGGGGAAACAAGATGACACCTTCATCACTGTTACTATGATCAAAACACTAGCAGGTACAACCACAACATCTCCCCCACCTTTCTCCTTCCCTTGACTTGACAATCCTCTCCCTCTAACACTGCCTCCTTGTCGTGTCATCTCCTAGAAATAGTCGTATTTTTTTCATGGTGTTGGTGATTCCACCTCCCCACCTCGCCTCACGCTACCCATTCAAATCCTGGAATCCCAATTTTATGAAAAGTTTTGGCTGGACATTTTAGAGGACCAGTTTGCTGGTATGATAACTCATGTTGTCTTTTATATTAATTTCACATGCAGGTGTTCAGACAATTAACAAGTCTCTAACAAGATCTATCACCGCTGTTGTGGAATTAACATCTGAAAAGTCCAAGATTTATGATGTTCAGGATCTTAATCATAGTGATTCAGAACTAACACGACATGTTACAGATTCTCTTAGATTAGTTCCTCTGGGTGATATTGAAAATAATGACCATATGATTTGGGTTCTCCAAAATACCGAACCTAATGAGGGGGCCTTACTGGTGACTAGGTTAAAGGCCTTGATAGGTGATGTTTCATCTATAGATATTTTCCTAAACAGGATGATTCTTTCTACAATTTTTGGAATGAACATGTGGAACAATGGTCTTGATGTGTTGGATGCACTGGTGGAACTTATTACATTCTTGGCGGCGTTAAATGGAAATTTTTTTGATGCATGAATGGAGATTTTTCTAAGTAATTTCAAATGACTGAATAAATTCCTATATATATTATATCTTCCTTGTGGAATTGAAAAAAATAATCATATTATTTACAGGGTGCATTATTCCATTCCCTCCATTGCTGACATGGTGCCTCTTTCCCCATTGTTCTTGTTGAACATATTTCCTCAATGAATGCCAAATGTTTTCAAGAGGGATCCCGGGTATCCAATTATGATATATGTATAGAAAATCTTATGGTTGAAGAGTAGTGAACTAAGAGAAATTTTTTGGAGAATCGTTCTTAAATAAATGATTGATTTTCTATTAGATTTGGATGGGGAGATTTTTTGGGATGACATTTTACAAAATGACCCTTGGAAAGAAGTTTTTTAGATGGGGATGGAGGAGATAGATGAGACCTCTTATGAAGCTGAGGATGATGACGATGATGTTTATATTCAAAAATAATGTTTAAGTTGAAGAAGTTTATAGATAAAAATAGTTATGGGTCGATTAAACATATTAATGGTGGCGATGTTTCAGCATCTTCAGACATGTGTTGATAGTGGTCGACTAATAGAAGTTTTTTGAAACTATTATTTATTCATTCCAAACAAGTGTTCTCCCAATAAAAATATCTAAATTTTCCCAGTTTGTGATTTTCTATGCTTCCTCATTTGATCTTGAAAATTTTGGTGTCAGATTTCCCATTGTTCTTTTACAAATTTTAACATGCATCTCACACCCCCTAAAAATAATATGATCAACATTTCTTATTTATCCACTTTTATCGTGAAAAAATTTCCCCAGCTTCCTAGATTATCACTATGTTGAAGAGGTTGGTTGATTGGTGTGTAGAGTATTGAAAAATTCAGTATATTCAAATAATTCAAACGACCCATAATGTTTACTATTATGGATGCTAGGATATAATTTATGTGTTATGCTTCTAGATATGGTTGATGATGGATGTTCCACTTCTCAAATCAAAGATTATTCTAATGGCCATAGAGACAATTTTGATGCATTCACTATATTCATTGAAGGTGTGTGTTCCATGCATAGTATAAGGGATTATTCATCAAGATATGGCTAATGGACTCTATATTGTTTCAGAGACATTTGTGATCTTTGCTGCATCAGTCTAGGAATTCAAGCGGGTGCTCACTAGTTTGGATTCAATCCCTACAGGTTGACTAGATATAGGCTGGTTGTTATTGTATGGTTAGATCAAGGATGGTTGTTGTTTCTTGGTTTGGATTCAAGCCCTGCAGGTGGACCTAAACTGCCTTCAATCCCCATTCAAACCCCACTGCTAGCCCAATTTCCCACAAGCCCACTCCCCAAATAACCAGGCCCTCACTAGCTTGAAATTGTCCCTACACCTTACTACCAGGAACCTCATCCTCTCCAAAATCCAAGCCAAACCAGGCCCACTTCACAATGCTAGAGACAGACCAACAATATAAAATTGAAGCCCAGTTGAAGGAGGATCATTCTCCCACTGCCACCTAGATAAATGGGTAACAAATTCTCTCTCATCCTCTTTTAATCTATTGAAAGCCCCTATATTGAATTTAATTTATATTTTGAAAATCAAAATGATATTTTGATGTGATTATAAACTAGTGGTGATTCATTTTAATGAATCATATTTTATTTTAGTATTTGAAATGAATTATCAAATGTGTTATTTGAATGTTATCTTCTTTGTTAATGTTCAACTATGACTTTTTATAAACTTTTGAAAAATGTTACACTCATTCTCACTAAGAAACAACATTAGCTTATACTCAACTTGCATTAGTTTCTTTTTTAATTTACTCTTATGCCTTTTTATTAATTTTTTTTCAATGATACACTCTTTCTCACAAATCAGTTTCTACTCAAATTGCATATTTAATGGTGTCATTGATGTGAAAATTTATATAGTGAAAATGGAACGATAGATTTATTTCACTCTAGATGTGTTCAAGATAACTTAATTGGAGAGTAGAACTCATTATCTCTTAAAAAACATCTTTTTTACTCATTTTTCATATTTTATTGGGTACTTGTCATCCTTATGTCATGTAAGTGGCTTTATGTTTTTGGGTGTGATCTATATCTTTTTATCAAACACAACGGCCAATATTTGGTATGCTTCTCGAGTAGCTCACGTTTAAGCTCAATAAAAATTGAGCAGTGTTGGCATTCTCTCCTTGTTTTCTACTAGATTATTTTAGGTGTTTTACTGGGTTAATTGATTGGACTGTGCATCGAAGATAGCATGGTGATCTGCAGGATCATTTGTGAAAATTCTTTGTTACCTTTTTATATGGACGTCAATATAAGTGTTTTAATGTTGAGATGTTGTTCACATAAATACTTTCTATTGTTAATGTGTTTGTTCCTACTGCATGTCACTTTGATCCATATTCTTGGGTACATGGAGTTTTAACTGTTTGAATGCCCTATCACTGGATTCCGCTTCATGTATATTTTTTTAATCTTTATGTTCTTCTGCATATTGAATAATGAAAGAGGGAAATGAAAATCATGTGTACATTTGGTCAGTATTCTAAATATGAAATGTATATTATAGGATATACATATTCTCAGCATGAAATATGAATTTTATTCTACATGTAAGATAAATATACATGATATACAATATGGAGTATGGAATATGTATACTTTGTACTATGAAATCCTGCTTCATCTATTACTCTATTACTGTATTTTTTTCCTACAGAAAATAGGAAGAAAAATGATGATCCATAAAGGATACTATTTTTTCACTACCCTCTTTGGCTTAACAATGACAAAAAAGTCCATAGGGACAAAGTTATTGTTTTTGGTGAGGGAAACACTAAAGTTTTTTTTAAGGAATGTGACATGGATACTTTCACCATTTTTATGGTGGATAATCCGCACACACTTAATAAAGTTTTTCATTTGTGCCCCCTGGTAATGTCTGTTCCATGAATGAGATGGTTGATATTTGGGAGGGTAAGATTGGTAAGAAGGTAGAAAGGATTTACATACAAATGTCAATATTCTCAAGGGAATCAAAAGAACATTGTTCCTGGTGGTGTGCAGAGACTCCATAACCAAAAAACAGGGAGATGGATTTTATATATTTTGTATTCATGAAAATTTACCATTCATACTTCATCATCGATCCAGATAGCGGAATGGAAGGTATGCAACTTTATCCCCATCTGAAGTTCACCACTATAAGTGAATATTTGGACACACTCTTTTAATTATGCTATGCAGTTGGATTTTATATATTTATGCATGGTTTTACTTCTATTTATTCTTCTTAATGATATTTATTTTCATTACTTTATCTATAATAATTATCATTATAACATATATTTTGTAATGTGTTTATATCCCTTGTTTTTCTCATATGATGTGTTTCTGTCCCTTATTTTTTTCCAAGTGTTTTTTAGAATTCATTATGGTATACATTAAATTCTATAATTATAAATGTGTATTATATTTAATGATTCAGATGGTTCTTTCAAGCCACATCTATGGTTTAGAGGATTTATGTAAAGAATGAATTTTATAAAGATGCTTGAAGATCCATTGAAATTATCCCTGGGGAGTAGCTTGAAGGGTTAAAAGATACTTGTATATGTTTTTCTCATGAGTTTGTATAGGCTGGCCAGTTGACTACCAAATCATATTTGTATAGATTTAGTCTCATTTTCTTGGAGATAATTGCTAGAAGGTTGGTTATTTATATTGTTAGGCCCACTGACTAGTAAAATTTGATATCATGGGTACTTTTCATGTTATTATTTCAAACCTAATGCTAAGTCAATATTTTTTTCTAAATAAAATGTTTTCTTTGAATGTTCTTGTTGTTCAGATACTACCTTTGTTGAAAGTAAAAATGAAGTTCAACACAAATGCAGGAAGTTCAATACAAATGTTTATTCCTTGTTGTGTACATACTACCTTTATCCCAATGGTGTAAGTGTATTTTTTTCACTTGTTTATGTACCTCCCATGATTCCATATGGGGTATTTTCTAATCTGTTTACTCATCTGTTTGTGCATAGCCTGGAGCTAGCATGGATGAGGCTTGAACTAGAGCTGGTATAGTCTGGAGTTGGCCTGGATGGGTTGGAGCTGGAGCAGGTATAGACTAGAACTGGAATGGAAGAGGCTGGATTTGGAAGAGCTGGAATAGAGTGGAGCTATAATGGCTAGGGTGGAGATGGCATGGATGGGCTGGGTTTGGAGCTGATATGGATGGGCTGGAGCTGTTGGTGCTAGAGTGGCTGGCGATGATGGTTTGGTACTGTTGTTGGGGGTGGTCATGGTTGTCAAGCGACAGAAATGTGGAACAAAATTTGGGCGGGTCCAATAGGTTCTGTTTGTAATGAATTTCATTATTAATATAAATATTTACTATATTTTTTTGAACATGTGTTGAAATCATCTTTGGTTTAATAATTAAAACATATGAATTATATATGATAAATTAAAAAAATTAATATGATTTTTTAGTGGTAATGAAAATTTATAATTTTTATTTAATTGTAATTTATGAAAAAATATTATATATTGAAAATATTATTACCAACAGATAAGTTTGTCACCGAAACCTATTGCAAAACACTTTAACCAACATATATATTATCTATTTGTATTATTATAATTTCAACAAAACTATTTTATCTATCGCAAAAACATTTACCGACAATGTTTTTACCAACTGTTTAGTGACAGGGACATATATGTTGGTAAAATGTTTTACCAATAGAAAATGCACTTTTATCAACAGATATTCCCCAGTTGGAAAAAAATAAAATATTTTGTAGTGTTACCATATTGATCCTCTCGTAGTCTATACAAATCCTCATAATATTGTCTTTCTTCTTCATGAACAAAAGTGGAGAGTCCAAATGAGACACAACAGAATAGATGAAAACATTATGTATTTGATAATAAGATAATATCCTTAACTCCCACACAATAAGGGTGTTATCTGATAAATAAAAATCAAATTATAGGACATTATCCATTATAACTCTATTTTAAACTCAATATCACGATTAGGGGATAATGTCACAATGTCTTTGAAGAATAAATCCAAAAAATCCTTAAAAACATTAAGGAAATCCACTACTCAAGCTTTTAATAAAAACTCTACCAACTAAGATAAGTGGGATTCATATTCTTATCATCTATTTGATATCACTACTTTCCAATTTATAATACTTGATGGCCATACATATCAGAAAAGGAACCTATCCTCTAGATGAAATCAAAAACTATATTCATAGAATATTACCAATCTATTCCAAGGATAACACAATATAGTTGTATCCACATTAATAAGAAATCACCCTATAAATGGTGCTACCCTATCACCATTCGACATCCCCATCACACATCAAATAGAACATCTTAACCTCAAACTATCATCTATAATACCAGTGTCAACGGAAGCCTCTAGAACTATAATACAAATGCATGGACTAAAGTAACAAAAATAAGGGAGTGAAAATCTCTAGAATAAAATGCGCTAGAAACTAAGGTAAATTGTAAACTAATAATACCTCTAATAACCTCTAACCCCTCTAATATTGGCGCCTCCAAAAAATGTATCTTCTTATTCACAGCACCCACCTCACTGTTGGCATCCTCCATGGCCAAGATCTATTCGAGGTACCTAAGGATATGGACTGTCATGTGGTATTGCTCTTCTACGATCATATCCCAATTTCTAAGCTACAACATCATATAATTTTACCATGGAATTTCCCTCATATTTTATAATTGTTTCGTATTTTTTAATGTATTATTATAGAAGGTACTAGTAACACATATTGAATACTAGCTTGATTTTATTGAATTGGAATTTTTATTTTTATACTAGATATTGATATAAGAATTGAAAATATTAAAAATTGATTAAAATAGTAAATATGATAAATAAATATGGAAATTTTTACATGCTTGATCGACTAAAATAATTGTACTCATGAACGACCCTATAGAAATGATGTTGAATTGTATTAATTAAATATTCATCTTGCAATTGAAAATATATATATCCTTGAGGTAAATAAAACTAAATGGATAATCCTTATAATAATACATATCTACAAAAATTATGGAATCCATCTGACATTAAAAATCTGAATATTAGATTAGCAATCTGCCGATTGGAATAGTAATCGGACCATTGGAATAGTATTTTGATCATTGGGAATAGTAACCTAACCATTAAAAGTGTATCATCACATATAGAAGTGTATAATAATATTTATTTATCTTATAAAATGAAAATATGACATATTTAAATCATTATATAAAAAATTAATTGTTCATAAAATTACGAAATAACTATATGTATTTAGGAAAAAATATATATTTTATTTATTATATTTATAAAAAAATATAATAATTTAAAATAAATTTCATTTTCATAAATTGTGTTTATATATCAGTATTAAAATTCATTATATTGATAAAAAATTATGTTATGAAACCATAATTAATTTTTCAAAATTGTCAAAATATTGACCATAATATTAAAATTGGTATTTTTCATGTAAATAAGGGTTTTAATAAAATATTAACTTTCTAATATTTAGAATGTTATTTTACTAAAATGTATTTCATTTTTTATCTGAAAATTGAAAATTGTATTTGGTTAATATTTTTTATTTTTATAAATTAAGTACTTTTTAGTGAATTTTCAAATATAGTAAAATATGATATTTAAAATTATAAGTAAAATATACGATTAATTGAATCATTAGTGATGTAAGAACACATTAGTTAGAAATAAAATTTACAATTAACTATATATGGTATCAATATTCATCACTGTTTTTAGTATTGATCCAAAATAATAAGCGAATGAATATAATATTCAAAAATACCCCTCTCCTCCTCCTATACATACCACCCAAAATAACCCATTTCCATCACATCTTCTAGGAAATAAATATTTCCATATTTCAACCAAATTATATTCCCATTTCTCCCTTGTATGTCCTAGTTATATTGTTCTCACTAAATTCCATTTCAAGGGGCCTTAATGGGTATCTTAAAAGGACACAACCAAAGGAAGAGGTAAAATTATTGACTAAACCTACTTCAATTTTATTCTTTTTCTACCATCAACGTATATTATAAAACTACCTAAATATAATAACATCATACTAATAGATAAAGTTATATGTTATTATTTTTATTTAATAAACATATTTTATCCTCACCTAATTTTTTTAAACATTTTTAATAGTATGGTTTGTCCACCACCTCCAAGACCAACACAAATTATTTTCCCCAAATCCTTCAAAATGGTCATAAAAATATTTTTATGGATAAGTAAATCTAAAAAAATAATATCATATCATATTTGATATTTTTTGTGAAATAATGATAATATATTTAAATAGAAAAATTAGTTCATGTTGTTTGGTAAAACCACCTGTATAAAATATCCATATGACATTAACATTTTTACTAAATTAATAAACCCTATAACATAATACATAAATATATTTAGGAATATTTCTATTTATATAAGTATATTAATAACTTTTAATTTTACATTGGGAGTTGTATTCCCATTTTACCAGAACTTTAATAATTATCAATAAGTAATCCAACCTAGGAACCATGAAGAAAATCACCACTGAACCAAAAATTAAAACTTTATATCTTAATAAAATGTTTAGGAATTAACATAATAGTGAATCAAAAATAGATGAAAAATATTCTGAATTAATTAATTAATGATTCTTGTTTTATTATCCAGTATTTTATGTGCAAGTGTAGAACAATTCTTGAATGTGGATAGGGGATCTCTCTTTATGACCCTATATTCATTAGGTTGTGATTTATATACTTTTACTCAATTTACCTCACTATTATTTTTATTTAAAACTTATATATTATATATACATGTCCCACACATAAATAAATGTTTTAATTCACCTTTCCCTGAAGGGGATATAAATTATTTAAATGTTACCTCAATTGATTCCCTTATGAAAAGATTATTAAAGTGAAGTTTTGTGTTTTTTTCCTCTTGTAAAATAAATCCAAATGAAATGTTTTAAATTTTTAATTTTTTTTTAAATAATTTTTTTTATATAGAAATATTATATGTTAATTTTTGTTTTATGGAACCTATTATTTTCTTAACCTCTTTAAAATATCATTATACATTTCTTCAAAATTTTTAAGAAGTGGTACATTTCCAAAGTTACTTATTCACACTATCCACATATTTAATTTATTTGGAAATAATTTATCATGATAAATTATTATTTTCACCCAATTAAGGGAAAATAATGTTTTAATCCCAAATGTCATGTAATTAATTTTGATATTATATCACATTATGTTATAATACATTATTACACAATCGATTTCTTTCCATGGGTAATCCTTATGTTTCTGTCATATGATTGATTTCCTTATATGGAACCCATATGCATGTACATATTATTTTCGGTGCCCCAAGATAGTGATTCAATGAATTTTTTAATGTTTATACCTTATGAGTTGATATTTATGGGGTGAGGGAGTAAAACTTATCTATGATTGGACTCTATCCACCATGTGATGTTGTCTTGGTAGTTATCATGGATTTATTATTATGTCATGATTCTTGATGTTTCATCATTTTTATGATTCCATGATCCTATGATCCTATATTATTTATATTATTCTCCCCTAATATTATTCATGATAACTCTATTTTATGATATCATGTAATGCCTTTGGACACTTATGTTATTCTTTGTTATCATGTTTATTCACATATTGAAATTTTTTTCTCACCTCAATTTTATATGTATTTCCTATGATATCCTATGTAGTTTTAGGAGATCAATGTGATTTAGGATCTCATTATATTGAATAAAATAAATAAATTTTCAATTTTTTTTACTTTATGTTTTCTATACCCGGTCTTCCAAAGACATATGGACAATCATTCTATTAGTGGACATTAATGCATATTTATGTTAAAAATCATGTAATTATATGTTTAAAAGGCATGGTTTTATATAGTTTCAATCATATAAAGATTTGGTTTTTTTGTATTATGACTATAATAATTTTATAAGAGCCTTAAGGAAATTTCTATGTTTATGAGAATATCCTAATTGTAATTTGAAATATAAAGAAATTTGTTTCTATGAAATTATATCCATATCTACGTACTATATGTGGATATAGATTTGTAACAGTTGTATATAGATGTATAAACCTGAAAATGGAGTATTGGGTATTAACTCAATGGATACCTAGTGTATGACAAAGAGGACTTGTTGAAAACCTATGTTGCCACTCGTAGGGGATATGCTTTGGTAAATTTAAAAAATTATTACAGACCATTATGATGAACTTAAATATATTTTCATGTTATAATAAATCATTGTAAAATTACCATGGATAACATAGATTAAAAATTAGATACTCATAAGATAGGATTTATGATCAATTTATATGTTATTCCATCTCATATCATAGTTTCAATTTTATATGTTTATTCATACTAAGTACTCTCATCCCTAATTATTTATTTATTTAGTTAATTATGGGAAATAGGATGAATTTTTATAACAAATAATGTGATTGGAAATTTTATTATTACCCTAATGACATACCAAACCTTAAAGGAGTAATAGAAATAAAAGTACATGTAAGTACTATCTCAACTGAATCAAGTTATCAATATTAAATTCAATCATGTAAAAATCGTTCCTCTTTATAAGAATGATCAAGTTATTTTTTATTCATTTATTTGAAAAATTCCTTCTACCATTAGTCAATATTAATATCCACTCATAAAAGAAAAAATCTATTAAATCTATTTAGAATATATTAATTGTCCTCTAAATCTAAGAATTAGAATATTTTTTATTGGTCAATTATTACATGGAGGGTGAACTCATCAATAGAGGATGCTGATAAAAAAGATAAAGTCCAATTAATATATTTATTCCATGTAATTTGATGGAATTAAAAATATATATGTCAAAAAATCCATTTCCCAAACTCTCTATGTTAGAATGGATTGGGATTCCCTCATTTTTATGAAATTGTATGATGAGTCTATTGGGGTGTATGAGGAAAAAATCACAAGTCATTCATGGTACACAGCTAAATTTTTTAGCAACACCAAATGTAAGGTGGACCACTAATTTAGTGTGTTAATGTTGAGTCTAGAATATGATTTTTTGATTTGATACTTTGATATTAATGAAGGTATTATTTTATCATTATAGACTAGATGAAAATTATTTACTATCAGTGGTCTCATGGGGATGAAGATAAAAATCATAAAATAGATTTTAATTTGGAAGAATAAACTGATGAATCCAATAGAGGGAATGAAAAATCAATAGCCCTCATGTTGAAATGTTGGATGAAGCATCCCATAAAATATCTTAAGGGGACAAGGAGATGCATCATGTGGGGAAAAGTGGGGAATGAGGTTAATAAAAGTATAAGAGAGATAATGAAACCAACTAATGTTATAGAAGAAAAGAATGTTGATATCAACACCCATCTTATGGTCCAATGTTTCGTGTTCATGGATTATGAAAAATATTAATAAGTTTTCCATAATAAAATTGTTTTTAGAGTCAATAAAAAAAACTCCAATTCTTAGAGAGTAAGGAAGGGAATCTGTTATCACTAATTCCAAGGGGGGTCTCCATAATGAATTTTTGGTTGGTGTTCCGTTTATTCATTTTGGAATGGATAAAATACCATTTTATTCTAGTTCTATACATTCTTTCATATCATGATTGTTTTTTATAACTATTCAAAAACCACAGAAAAACATAGAATTTGAGATATATATGAGAATAGAAAATGGATAACTTTTTGCATCCCATTATATAACAAATCACTAGTAATTCTTTGTGGAATGAAACTCCAAAAAAAATATTTTCTTACATAGTTTACTATATTTTGATGTTATATTGTCTATGGATTGGCTATCTTTACATTTATCCAATATTAATTTTCTAGAGAGGGAAATTACTCCTAACAACCCAAGTCATCCTTCGATTATGTGCAAGTGAATGGTGTGGAATGAATCAATATTAGAACTTTATGCTATGGAATAGAAATTATTTCTATATGATAAACCACATCTTTCTCAAATTAATGAGAAAAAGAAGACAATATTTTTTGATGACATGTCCATGTTAGATACTATGTTGATGTATTTCATGAAAATGTTACTTTTCATCCATCTAAGAGAGAGTTTGAGTTCTCTATAAAAATTATACCTATATCTCTTCTAATATCCTAGACTCCGTATAGTATAACAAAAATATAACTAATTGAACTAATGAATTATTATCAAGAGTATCAAGAGAAAGTGTTTTATAATTCAAAGTGCTTCACTTTGGGGTGTGTCAGACCTCTTCATCAAGAAGGCTGATAGTTAAATTAATTTCCACATTTATTGTTGTGACCTCTAGAAAATCATGATAAAGAACAAGTATACCCTTTCATAGATTGATGACTTGTTTGATCAACTATGTTGGGCCCAGTACAGATATGATGTGGACCTTCATTTGGGATATATCAAACTAAAGGTAAAGAAGAAATATATTCCTAAAACTGCCTTTCAAAAAAGGTATAGATAATATGTGTTCCTATGGATTCCGGTCGGACACACTAATGATCTAGAAAAATTATTGGACTTAATGAATAGTGTATTTATATATTACCATGATATATTTGTGGTAGTATTTATAGATGATATTATGATATACTCCAAGAGAAGGGACAAACATGAAGAGTATTTGAGTACTGTGATAATGGAATTTTGAAAGGAAAATCTATGTGAAGAGAATAGTAAATATAGTTTTTGGGGAAAGGAAGTCCAATTCTCTGGGCATGTTTTCACTAAAAAGGAAATTTATATACCGTTCTAGGAAAAATAAATTGTGGAGTTCCTTATACTATAATTTTTAATTAAAATCCATATATTAAATTGACTAGCTAGGTATTACTGATTATCTCGGACACACTTGTTTTGAATTTATAGACCACTAACCAAGAAAACTTCTAAGGTAGTAAATATTTAGAGAAATAAATGTGAATATAGAATCAAGGAATTCAAATAGAGGCCTATCATTGTACCAATACTTACACTTCCCACTATTAGGGAACTACACATGTTATAAAATGATTATTAAGTGAAGTGAATATGCTATTTACTAATGTAAAATGATAATGTGATAGTCTATGCCTCAAAGAAGTAGAAATTTTAGGACTATAACTACACAATGAATGATCTACAATTAGATGTAATGTTATTTTATTTGGAAATTTAGTAGAAATTTCATTATGGGTAGAAGTGTAAAATGTATACCAATAATAATATTTTATGGTATATATTCACATTAAATGACCATAATTTGAACTGATAATGATTTTTAGATACGATCCGTGAATATGAATTCTTCATCAACAAACATCTGGGAAAGGTGAATAAAGAAGAAGGTTCACTAAGAATAAAGCACTATTCAACCTTATCCATGATGATAATTGAGAGATAATTTTAACCTAAAAAACATTGATACATGAATCATAATAGAGTAACATCGTCATTCATTTCAAAAATGATTTCTCAACCCTCACTTCTGGAGAAGATAATGTATTCCTTATAGAGAGGATGTTGAAAAACAAAAGAAGGTGGAAGCTATAAAAAAATCGTAACCCTCAAAGTTCAAATATTCTAAATATTTAATTGTATTATTTGGTTCATGATTATGTGTACCATCAAATATTGAGATAAAGAAGGAGTTGTTGAAGGATGGACATAACTAAATGTTCTATGTCCACATTGGGAGCACAATGGCGTATCATGATCTTTAATAGAAATGTTGGTCAGACAATATAATGAATGACATTGTGGAATATAAATCAATATTATTATTATGTAAAAAATTGTAGGTGGAATGGAAAAAAGTATAATTGGATGATAAAACCATTATAATTACATATATGGAAATTGGAAAGAATCATTGTGTATTTTTTCACTCATATTTAGAAGACATCCGGATAAAATAATTATTTATTGGTTGTGGTGGATTTTTTTTACATATATTTAAAACATGATTGAAATTCTAGAGGAATTATTAGTTGACTTACCTATAAGAGAATATATTAGATAAGGGTTGATTTTACATAGATACCCATAATAAATTTTATTCGATATAGACTCATTATTTACCTCTATGTTATTGAAAAGTATCTAATATTCTCTAAAAGATAAGTTTAAATTCAGTATTGATTATCACCCAAAAACTGATGTCCAATTTGAATGGACTATCCAGATACAAGAAGAAATATTTAGAGCATAATCAACATACCTAAAATGAGGATGGAATCAAAATCTTCCCTTAGTCATGTTCTCATACAATGTCATCATTTAGTCATGTATCAAAATGGATCTATATAAAGCCCTTTATGTGATGTTATGTAGAACACCTATATGTTTGGATGGAAGTAGTGAGAAATATATGTTGGTATATAGTTTGGTTGTTGAAATGGAAGAAAATTTAGAGACCATTTATCATCACATCAGTGAATCTCTATAAAAATAGAAGAGTTATGTTGACAATTGTTGATGATACATTGAGTTTCCTGTTAGAAATAAATGTATCATATTAAGTAATGTAATATTATATATAATACATGTAACAAATTATAAAAAACATAAAAAAATTATTGAATTGTAAATAACATTGAGATAAAAAAAATATGAGCATAAGAGTTGAATTTTTTTAATGGGATAAAATTGAAAATAAGATAACTAAAATATGAAAATTGGGATTTTCTCATACTATAAGAACAAATGCACTAGAAAAAAACAATGTCTAATTGAAGAATAATTTTAGTAATGAAATGTTCATCATAATATTTAAAATATAAATAACCTTCTAAAAAAATTAATTTTAATGAAGAAACTAAGAAATTGGATATATTTATAAGAATAAGATAACCTATATATATATTAAAAGTATGATAGTTGGAATAGTAATATTATTGTGGGAATAATAATATGATCATAGGAATAGTAATAAAATCATTGGGATTTCAAACATGACTATTAAAATATCATACTAACCTATGGAGGATAAAATATTATTTATTTATCATATATAATGAAAATATGGCATATTTATATCATTATACAAGTAAATAACTGTTTATAAAATGATAAAATAAGTGATTGTAGTTTTATTAAACAAAAATGTCTTATTTTCTTTTTGATACAAATTATAGTGAAAAATAAAATTTATTTCACTAAAATGGGATTAAAAATTAAAATTAAAATTTATTAAATTGCTAATATAATTTTATAAAACCTCATGTAACGTTTCAAAGGGATAAAAAATTGATTATAAATTTAAATTTGGTATTTTTCAACTAAATAATTATTTTAATTTTAAATTAAATTTATAATATTGAGAAAATTAATTTTATAAAATGGATTTAATATTTATAATCTACACTATCAAAAATGGTTGGGGTGAATTTTTAGTATTTTTTGAAAATAGTTGATTTTTTTAATAGTAAAATATAGAATTTGACATTATGATTTAAATACATGATTAATTTCATAAGGGGTTTTTTAAGAAAATATTATTTAAAAATAAAATGAAACATTTACTATATGTAGACAATATATTAATTAGTATATTTATTCTTCTGAAAAAATCATAAACTATTCAATATAATATTCAAAAAAATTACATTATTCCACTTATAAATAACACCCTTCTCTTCACATTTTCTAAGACTTGGTTCTTTCCAAAATTTCTACAAGATTATCCTCTAAATAATCCACCCAATTTCATAGTACTTCAAATATAACTAAACACAATTTCAAGGATCCTTAAGGGATAGCCAAATATCATACAACCAAATGAATAGTTAAAATACTTTACTATACCTCATTCAATTTTATTCTTCGTATACTACACACATATGTTTTCCATACCCAAAAAATAGTAAAATTAGTATCCTAAATATGTGTATATGTTCTTACTAGGGTGTAGTATCCATCTTCTACCCTCACCTCAATTCATTCTTAAATGAAAATGTTGTTCGCAATGTGGTTGGTTCGCTGTTTCCATGAACAACACACTTATTTTCTCACCATCACCTTCAAGACTGGTCCTAACCTTACTATTATTTTCAAATAGTATGATAATAAATATATTATGGATTATTTCATTTTGATTTAAAAATTTATAATCATTTAATAAATAAACTATTTTTGATGGTTAGTAAACCTTTTAAATTGAACTAAATGTATAACATTCGTGTATTTACTAAATGAATCATCCCTTTCATGGAACTCATATGGATATTTGGAAAAATTCATATTTAATGAGGTATATTAATAATATTAAATTATTCTTTTGGAGTTTTATTCCTATTTGAATGAACTTCAACAATTATACATAAGTGATTCGATCGTGGAACCTTGAAATGATGGCCTTAGGAACAACAAAATCAAACATTATATCTCAATGAAATGGTTGTAAATGAATATAATATAGTTATAATATATAAAATATAGATGAATAAAATATTAAATAATTAATAAGTCATTCTAATTTTATTATCTTGGATGTTATGTGTATGTCTATTGAGATTCTGGAACATTAGTTAAGGGATCTCTTAGAACAACTCCTTTTTTAGTTTAATCATTCCCTCTATTTTCCTAACATTATATCAATAATATTATTGTTTAAATATTATATATTCTATATATATTTCCCACTCATATATAAGTACTTTACTCCACTTTCCTTACTTGGGATAAACATTTCTTAAAGGCTCCCTCATCAATTTCTTTCCTTATGGAAAACTGATTAGAGGGAACTCCTTCGATTTTTATGTCTATATTTGTGTACCTCGAAATGAAATGTCTTAAAACATAAATGTTTTATAATAATACACAATTGTTTGTAAACCCATTTTAGTTCTATTTTAGATTTATGAAAGCTATTATGTTCTTACCCTCTTTAAAGACTCATTACCATTTACCCAAAACCCAACTTAAGTGGTATATTTCTAAATTTACCTATAAACTATTTTCATTTCTTCACATCCATCAGAAATCATTTATCATTATTGATGATTATTTTTCCCCTCTAAATTGAAAATAATTTTCTAATCCCTTCTTTCGTAGAACAGTTATGTTATTCCATCTAGGTATACTATATCACATGATTACACCAAACATTTCATCACATTCTTAATTATTATGTTTATTGTAAGATATAGGGATTAATTTGAGGTATATTCTTGTTTATGACAAGTTTTTAGACACTTTTTGTTTTGTTAATGTATGTTTTTTGGGTTTATGGGAGATTTTGTGGGTTCTATAGGGATTCAGGACAAAAAGAGGATAGAAAGTGGTAATTGATTCTATGCTGCATAGTTGGTGCCTGGTTAATAGTAACCATGAACCCCCACCGTAATTTCCTAGATGAGGGGTTCTTGGTTTATTTCTTAATGAAAGGTGTTGGCTAAACCACGTATTATTTGGTTGAACAATACCACACATTCATGGAACGGTTGGTCAAACTGCATTGGCTCCCTAGGAAACTGTGCGACTGAGCATCCTCTTGGATTGAGGCCGGTTCACAGTTGGCGAACAGTTTGGAAAACCGTGTAGTAAAACTATGTGACTCATTAATGTAGGGGAAATTAACCATTTACCCCCCAAAATAGTATTTAATAAACCGCACCTGATTTTCAACTAATTCTTCCTCCAACAGCAAGAGTGAAAAACCAAAATCCCCCATGCATCGCAAGGGCTAATCTCCCTTATTTCTATGAAATTTAGAAGATCGTTGGTTGAGAATCTAAGAATCAGGTGAGTGTAAAACTAATCTTACTTTATTTCTCCTGATTAGGGATTTTGTAGATGTAATTTATCTCTTGGATCCCCAAAACCCTCTTTGTCTTGAATATATTAGGTTATGTATTCAAAGGGTGCTAAAATATGAATCAGAGGCTACGGATGATCTTGTGGTTGTCAATGGAATAAAGGTAGGTCCTATATGAGTTATATCCCATAGTCTTGAGGCTGGATTATGATATTATGTTTCTTTTATTTGTTCTTTTTCTGATTTCCATTGTTAGAGATGTTAAATTAGTTCATTTATTGATGAATTCAAACCCTCATGATCCTCATGGGATGCATTGATGATGAATAGACTGGGATTGAGGCCACCCATGGGGTGTTCTGTATTATCAAATGTGTGTTTGGATAATTGAGTGTTAATTTTAATGGTTAATGATATGAAACTGATGATTATTTTAATCATGTTATTAGAGGTTTATATATAATAAAATCAATGAGATTATTATTTTATTTCTTAACATGAACCATGAAATGAAATTGATGTAAATGTTATTTAATTATAATAAGGATTTATGGAAAATTTGGTATATTGTTAATGTGTTTATGATTCATGAATTTCAAATGGTAAATGGGTCAATGTGTTATGTCCTAAAAATGATTGATGTGTTGATCAAACTATGAATTATAAATGATACTTGAGTTAAATGGGTATGATTTTTTAATTGGTATATACAGTAAATGATTAAAAAAAGAATTTTCACATGGATTGGTGGTATTTTTGGGTAATGGACTTGTGGTTCTATTCCTATTATTCGAGTTATGCTGAGTCTCCATGCCCCACACACCTGAATACATGGGTCCTGGAGTCATACTGAGTCTCTATGCACCTAACAATTTCATTTGATGACACTACCTTGACTGAGGATCCAAGGTATAAATTGTGAATTGATTGTGTAATATAATTACCTAATGATGTAGGGAACCTGATTCTTAACATTTTTCCTTGTTTATTTTTTAGAAAATAGTCCAATGTGAAATTTATGAAAATTCATATCCCATGTGATAGATGATGAAAATGGTTTAAGTGAACATTGTTTACTAATGTAAACCAGGTTTCCTTTGGTTTATATATTTTTTATTTTTAACTTGTATTCACAATATATTTAGGCATTTTAATATGTATACATTGTTTTTGGTGGACTATTGAGTTGTACTCACATCCTAATCTTCCTTCCATTGGGTACCTGAGAAGACATCATGATTACAAGTCTAGGCAAGTGTAAGGGCTCTCTACTGGATGGTTGGTATAGGAATGAGATGTGCATAGATGAGGGATTTGGACGTGGAGTAAGGACCCATTTTTTGGATACTTAAACTTTTCCTTATTTTGGGTTTTCATTATACCTTTCATTACATGACATGTTATTACTTATTCACTATTTGGTTGTGGGATTGTACCCAGTTTTTGGAAATACGTAGTTTGGAATGTTATTCTAATATATTGTTCACATAATTTCATATTATTATCTATTGTGTATTACATTGATAATGGCGGTGTAGCCTCCCAACATTATAAATTAGACTCTAGATACTAGTTGGTAGGCTCTACTATATGGAGAGTAATTCCTAAGGTCAGGTGATGACCCTGCTCGGGGCACCGTATATATTGGATACCGATTTGGTGAAGATTCAATGTGGTATCCAATGTGGTTTTCTTTTCAATTTTCTAACTATTTTTGGATGATAGATGAGAGACTAGTGAATTTTGTTCCATGTAAATGAGCTAATTCTTATGATTATCTATCCCATGTGTGAAGGAAAACACATGTACCTAGGGGGTTTTTTTTCATGACATGTGTTCTTAAATTTGAATGATATTTCATCATTAGGTGATGCAATTGTTATGAAATATGAATATTTCATGACATTATTCTCATGGGAAAATGTTATGATGTTTTGAATTTATGCACCACATTCATAACCTTGGGATATTAATGGCAGATAACATAGTAGGTAGACATGGGGATGATTTGTGGGACATGAGGGGTAGAATACATTTCCTATTATATAAAAAATTTAAAATATTGGTTTCTAATAATGGTAAATAAAATGTCTAAATTAAAGGAATATAAATTAATGTATAATTAATATTTTCTAAATAAATGTTATAAATAGGGTAAAATTATTGTAGTAATAAATTGTAAATATGAAAAGGTTCCCAGAATAAAAAAATTTGAGTGGTGGAAGTGAAAACTATTAAAAAGGATGTTAAATGAAAACACTTGTGGTTTTATGAGTTGGTTTACCACATGAAAACCATTACTCATGGTAGGGATGGATTAGGGTAGTAAAATAGACGTGAATCTATGTTTTAGGGAATTGTGTGAAAAAATAAGTTCCTCGTGGCATGTAGAGATCCTAATTTTGTGAAAAATGGGGACGTTTTATGTTATTTTTTCTGAGATGAGTGTTTGGAATTTTTTATTAAAGCCACCAAAATGGTTTGTGCTGGTTGGAAGACATAATGATCACTTTCAGAATCCTCTACCAATAGTGGGGAAAGAAACCCAATTCATCCAGGGTAACTGGGGGGAGAAATTCTGTGAGAAATGTTCTCATTTTATAAATATGATGGAACATGACCCAGGGCGGGTCATGCTGAGTATGTTTGATCTAACCAAATCATTTTAGTTACATAACATTCTGTTGTTTGTTAGAGAGGGTGGAACAGAGGTATAATATCTTAGGATAGAGTTTATCCAATAAATTTTGGATCCCTTAGAGACTCATCCTGAGAAGAGAGTCAAGTTGGTATCTTATATATTATAGGAATTTGAAAAGTGCTGGTGGGATATTCTAGTTTGGACTCGACTGGTGGATTTTATTTTATGTTAAAAATTCCATTAATAGTTTCTATAAAATTTATAATAGGATACAATGAGACAAGATAGGATTTATGAGTTTATGAGGTTGACCCAAGGGTCTATATCAGTTATTTATTATATTGACCACTTCACCAACATTCAATGCTTTATTCTAGCATTGGAAGGGGATGATGATGCTACAACGAGGCATTTTCAGAACACACATAGACATGAGATCAAGTCATGGGTGAACATTTTCATTTAAATAGGTCTTTTGAGGTGGTGGATCAGTCCCGTTTTACGGAAAGTAGCTAAAATGAGGCTTATAGTGGTTGAAATGTAGTTCATGTTGGTTGATCCAATAGTGAAGCATATAAGGGTCGAATTTTTTGTTTTGATATTCTTTAAGAAGGATTTGGGGTATATAGTAATAAGATATGAGTACTAGTATCTCTGGTTGGTGGTGATGTGTTTTTCTATCAGTGACATAGGCCAGGAGACATATGAGGTTATTTTTCCCATCCACTAGTTGAGTGATGATCATGTTGAATGATGGTGCATGTGAAAAGTTTTTTTAGGAACACTAAAAAGTTGGGTGATGATGAAGGACCAAGGAAAATGCATATTGTAGGCATGGGTTTGGTTAATGCATATCAGGAAGGCAGTCAGGGCTCTATCGTCCATACTGGTCGAGGTAGTGTAAGTGGTGATACAAGATAGGGTTATTCTTTTTTGCATGGTATGCAACACCAAGAACTCAGACCAAAGCCTAGGGTGGAGATAAAGTCTAGCTTCAGGTATTTTGGAGTTCATCTAGATGTGGTTAGGTTGTACCATCGATATTTTGAGGTATGATTCTTATATCGTACACGCTTTCTTGGGAATTGTTTTATATTTGTGACTCACATTCCATTATATCTGATCCATTTTTGAGTGTGCTGGGATTAGTATTGGAACATGTATTCAAGGTTATATCTATTGACACATCATTTTGGGTGAGAGTCAAAAATAACTTCCAATGTAAGGAGTTTACCATTGTGGTTGATGGGTACCGCTTCTGGAGGAAGTTTTTTGTGCAGATGATGTCAGGATTTGATATATTTTTGGGTATAGATTAGTTGTTGTTGTAGCATGAACATATTGAATATTAATTTCATATGGTAATGATAACATACCTAGAGGGGGATACTTATGTTCAACATGGGAAATGGGATAAACAAGTAGACCATCCAGGGCCAGTCACTCAGTGGTTGGGTGAACTCACAGCCGAAGTGGCTTGTCTTATGCATGATAATGGGGGTAGAAGTGTGTGTCTTTTCTCCAATGGTGGATCAGTTTTAGGATGTATTTCTTGAATAATTATCAGGACTTCATCCTGAGGGAGATGCAATTTTCATGGTAGAGTTTATATTGGGAGTATAACTAGTTTCTATTCTATCAAATAAAGTTGTACTGACAGAACTCCAAGAACATAAATATTAGCTGAAGGAACATTATAACATGGGGTTTATTCATTTCAGTATGTCACCTTGGGGTTCACTGGTTTTTTTATCATGATGGCTGATAAGATGTTGCAGTTATGTGTTGATTACCAAAGGCTGAATCAGATGATGGTTAAGAAACGTTACCCCTTCCATGAATTGATGTTCTTTTGGACCAATTAATAGGTTCTTTTATGTTTTCCACGTGTTAGTTGAGATCAGGGTATCATTATTTGATTGTGAGACCCTATAATATATCATGGAATTATTTCATGATGATTTATGGGTTGTATGTGTTTGGTGTGATGATGTTAATTTTGACTAATTCAATAGAAGTATTTTTTCCCTCAAGAACTAAATCATTCACCCCTACCAGGATCAGTTTGTAGCGTTATTTCTGAATGACATCATGGTATACTCCATGGCTCATGAAGATCATTACAAATATCCTAACATCATCTTGAGTACACTAATATATCATCAGCTATATTCTAATCTCACCAAGTGTCATTTATATATTTACAAGTTACATTTCTTGGGTTACAACGCCTTTAAAGAAGGTGTGCCTATGGAGATTGAGAAAGACCAAGGTGTTGTATCTTATGAGAATCCCAATAATTTTTTTGATGTCCAATGTTTTTTGGGATAGGTAGGATATTATAAAATTTTCATCAATGAATTTTCTCATTTCAAATCCCAACTTTTAGGATTGATCATGAACAGAGTGATGTTTTGATGGTCTAGTTCATGCAATAATTCTTCCGCGTTAAGTTAGAGGTTGACTACAACAATAATTTTGATCTTACCTGATCCATGTATGGAGTATAACTTTTTTTTGGGATTCATATAGTGTTGTGATTGGCGAAATATATATGCTAGATGATCAGGTAGTGGAATAAGGGTCATGGTAGTTGAGGCCTCGTGAAAAAAATAACCCTATGCATGATATTTAGTTGGATGTGGTGGTTTATTCATTAAATTGTTGGTAGGATTACTTGATGGGAGAATGGTTTACTTTTTTTACAAATCATAATATCCTTATGTATGTATTTTCCCATTTTTATTTAAATATTAATCAGTATAGATGAATTGAATACATGTAGTCTATTGATTTTGAGCATGTTTACACACTGTGAAATGGAAATAGTGTCACAGTTGACTTGAGTCAAAATACTCAATATCAAGTGGATTAGGAATCCATTTCTCAAGGACGGATGGTGGATTTTTTTTATATGCATCAAGAGGTTCATTATGGAAAAGGGAAGATGACACTTGCATCCTTGGATGTTTATTCCACCCATCTGAGCTAGATTAAAGAGTTGAATTTTGAGGATAAAGAGTGTTTGGCCTTGAGAAAATTTCTTAAATGTAGGGAGTGGACGTACAATTGGATTTTTAGTGATGATGAGATCATTAATTTTTTTGGTTGTGTTGTCATTCCTAAATGTATGTGGGAAGAGTTGATGCATGATTTTCATGCATAAAAGTTGGATGTGCATCCTAGTTTAACTAAAATTTATTCTTTTCCTCATTAGTATAATTTGTTTCTAGGGATAAAGAAATAGGTTGTAGGTTTATTAATGGGATTTTAAACCTATTAAAAGTTAAATTCTAAGAGTCATCTATAAGGGAAATTGATATAGCACATTCCAATTCCAGAATTAAAATGTTATGACCTGATGTGTTATTTTTTTTGTCATCTAATAATGCCCCATAATAATGATGCAATCGGTGTAGTTATGGATCACTTGACCAAGGTGGTACTTTTATTACTGATTCGAGATACCTTCATCATTGACCAATTTTTAGATTAGTACATTTTTTATATATTTTTGTTTCATAGGGAGACATGGAATATAGTTTCAAATCAGGATCTATGTTTTACTTTGCACTTCTTCTAGGGGTTACAAAAGGCTCTTGGTACCCAGTTTTTTATAGTTAAACAATCCACCCATAGACGGATGGGAAATCGAGGCATTATATTCGGATACTAGAGGACATGTTGAAGGAATTTGGACTAAATGTTTTTGTATATTTAGAATGGAACTTGGATTTCATTGAATTTTCCTATAATAATAGTTTCTAGGTGACAATTTAGATTGCACAAATGAAGTCTTCTATGGGTGGTCATGTAGATATCTATTATATTGGGTGGAGGATGGGGAATTGAAGTTATTCAGACTATGACTCATGAAAGAGAAATTAGAACTTGTATCAATGATTTGGAAAAGAATGGATACCACACATATTATGTAGAAGTAGAATGTTGATTGACTATATTGACCCCTTGATTTTATAGAAGGTTATCATGTGTTCCTTCAGCTATCTAGAAGGTTGGTTCACCCTTGAATTTTGAAACAAGGTAACCTAGAACCTAGAAACATGGGACAATTTGAGATTGTTGAGAGGATCAGAGAGGTGTTTTACTGATTGGATATTCAATAGTGGTATAGTGGAATACATGATGTTTTTAATGTGTTGAAGCTTTGACAGTAACACCATGGCCCTTCTCAAGTGATTGATGATAATGATGTTGAGCTTGAGGCTAATGTATACAGGGAGGATCATCTAGTTTGTATTGTGGATCATAGTTACTATGTATGTTGGGGAAATAACATGCCTTTATTTATAGTGTTATAACATCATTGCAATGTTTAGGAAGAATCTTTGGAGGGGGATACTGATATGTAGTCCTAGAGGCACAATATCGTTACCTCCGAAACATAGTGATTCATGGGTGAGAGGCTCATGTATGATCTCTTATAATGTAAGGAGGTTGTAATATCTTGGAATTACAATAATGTAAATTCTTTTTTATGTTTTGTTTTAAAATAAATTATTTTGCTTAAATTATTTTTTCATGTGTATTATGAGTCTTGGGGTGTCTTGAGGATTTATAACATGAAATTGGGGAGAAATTGGTTTTTCTTTTATTTCACACTTAAACACAATTTATTACCTAAATTTTCACTTAATAAAACATAAAAGATCAACAGTTCTAGTTTCTTTGTGGATTATGATCATTACATAACAACATAAAAATTAAATACTATATCTTTATTGAAAAAATAATTTACATGACCACAACATTCCCTTGTATATAGCTTTGCATGGGATAACCTGGGGACATTCATATGAAAAGGCTGAGCTATAAAGCCCAGTAAGGGAATAAAAATGGAATAACATGTAAAATAAAATACATGATATACAATATGAATATCAATGGTGGACAAGAGAACACGAATATAAATTCAAGATAAATCATGATAATCATAACATGGATATGTGGAAACAACACTTAACATGGAATTAGCAGGATCCAAGGCTCAATGAACATGGAGCATGAGTAAACCCTCGTTGCACATGGAGAACGAGTAAACCCTAGTTGCACATGAATTTTCATAATTCAAAACTCATTGAACATGACATATCATGATACGGTATATTACCCAATGTATTCGAGCACTAATAGGGTGCACCCTTCGTAAACATTCCATTTCATTCATAAGTGTGCCACAAGTATTATATCACATGGAATCAATCAACATCATAAGTTATTCCACCATTAATTAATGTATAATAAATAAATGAATGTACCATTGAATATGTATATGTGAATAAAGTTTAATACCCTTGATAAAGACATGGGTAAGGTATTCTCTACACAATTATCTTGCCTTGGGAAAAAACACGGTGCAATTTTGGCAGCATAACAACATGACATAAGAATTCATAAAAATGGTTGATGGAAGGGAAATTGGTGTCTCATAAAATTTACATGAAAAAGACAGTAAGGGGGTCATATATATACATTTTTCCACAAATTTAATGGAATTTATATACATAAAAAAAATAATTTCCTGAATGTAAATGAGGAGATGGAAATTCCGTACGGAATGTTGGCATGGTATTGGGTGTACATGGGGGGCATTAAAGAGAGAGACATGGGAAATATAATTATTAAAACATGAATAGGGTAGTATGGGGTGGGGCAAAATCATACCCCAACTTTTATAATTTAAAATAAAAGGGCATAACAATATTAAGAAACTTGGATACAATGATAAAGGAAGGTATCCCTTACGAACATTCAGCAATCTAGAAGGTGTACATGAGAGACATTAATGAGAGAGAAATGGGTATCTCATCCTTATAACATAAAGATAGAATTATGAGTGAGGTGATCAATTATACCCTAATATTTACAATAGAATATAAAAGGACACAACAATATTAAAAAACTCGTATGTAAATGTGGGAGGAAGAAATCCCAAACAAGGAAGTGGGATCCCAAAGGCTTGGGAGGGGCTTGACAGAGGCTTCTTTGGAGCATGGGGCGCCTTTAGAGGATTCTAGTGAAAGGAGGGAAGGGTTTGGTCGAACATAAAAGGATTTGAGTGATGATGAAGTGGGAGCATGTGTTGGTTTATATATGAAACGAGAGGGAATTCTTTATTATTTAGGATTGGGACACCCCACATTGAACTAATCAAAACTACAAACCATCCCATGGTTTTTGACCATGGTTTTTGTAAAATTGGAGTGGAAAACTATATATTATAATTCCAATGTCCTAAATTCTTAAAATAATAGGGTTACTTATGTGGAGTTGAATCCCACTCTCAAGGAAATCAATATAAAAAGATAAATAGTATTATAAGTCTTGAAGGGTCCACTAATGATTTGTAAAATAAATAAAACAAACCTAAAATCACATTATATTAAGGATAAGACATATATTGGAAAAACATATCATTTATAGTATTTTATTACATCACTATTGGGTCATTATGATGTCATAATACACATTATATACTTAAACGGTATTTAATTTTTATCCTATACATCGACTGTCTTAGAAAATTATGAAAAATTCACCATTGGATAATTTAGATGTCTTGGGTCCAAAAATAACATTCATTTTATCTAAATAATTTTTTAAATATGTGAATTTTCACTTTTTAAAAAAATTGACATTTATCGAAAAATCATGGGTTTTGAGAAAAACAGCTTTCAAACCATAATAAAAATTACAATTTCATTCCTAAAATTATAATATCATTTATATTTAATAAAAATTAATTTAATAATAATAATATTTTATTAAAATATTATTCAATTCAAAAAACCATTAATTCATCAAAATAAATTTTGTAGTTGAATGTTAACTGAAAATACTATTTGCACCTTAAAAACTATTTACAAAGAAATAATAATAAAATGAATGTATATTCCCCATAAAAAATATTGTACATAATAATAGAGACACGGTCATGTTACCTAACCCCTGATAACACTCGCATAAGACCAAAGGGTAAGCTATGTGATGGTGACAAACTCCTGGTGTGGTTCGGATAACATCGCCTGAGTGGTATTCTCTGTCTACATCTACTTCTTCCATAGGAGGTTCCTCTCGAGCATAACATATTGAATCTCAGCATGGTATTGGTTAGGAGCGAAGCCCAATGAAACCACCTCCTTTCTGAGCTCTGAAAAATGGGATTCAAATGGGGAAAGTCTACTGGATGAGGTCATCGCTTCTTTTGTCTGAGTAAATTTTATATCTTAACAACCTATATTTACACTAATCATGTGATTAATTTCGAACAACTATATAAGAAATGGTCACTATTCATAATGGTATTTTAAAATCCAAAAACATAAAATGAATGAAGTTCAAATTTTATATAACCATTTTACATAATAATACATTTTACTAGATCAAGAGGAATTTTCATTAATGAATGTTTAGCTCGTTACAATCTCCCCCCCCCCCCCTTAAGAAATTTCACCTTCTAATTTTACTTTTCCCACACTAAAACAGATGTGGGAATCTATGCTTCATCACTTCCTCATATTCCCATGTCTCTTCTTCAAACATGTGGTTTCGCCATAACACCTTGACGAGGAGAATTATCTTATTTTGTTGAACTTTTTCTCTACGATCTAAGATCTTCACTGGTTGTTCCTCATATGGAAGGTCATACCTATATTGTACTACCTCTGAAGAGAGTACATGTGAATGGTCTACTTTATATTTATTTAATAGAGATACATGAAAGAAATCATGTACATTGGCCATGGTAGGTGGAATTTCTAGTCAATAGGCCTCATCTTCGACCCGATCTTGAATCTCGAAGAAGATGATGTACCTAGGAATTTACATCCCTTTATTTCCAAACCATATGACCTTCTTCCACGAAGACACGTGTAGAAATATGATGTCTCCAAATTTGAACTCAAGGTCTCGTTGACGGTTATCTTTATAACTCTTCTGTCAACTTTGGGTAGCTTTGATATGCTGTTGAATAATTTTCACTTAATCCAACGTTTCTTTGACCATTTCAGGTCCTAGTAGCTTATGCTCACCTACTTTGTGCAGACACATAGGTGTTCTTCAACTTTTCTCATAAAGGTCTTTATATTGTGTCATTTAGATGCTCGAGTGGAAACTGTTATAGTAGGATAATTCAACTATTGGAAGATTTTTGTAACATCCTCCATTGAAGTCCATAGAACATGATCATAACATATCTTCCAATGTCTGAATAGTTCACTTAGAATGGACATCATATTGAGGATGATAGGTTTTACCCAAGTTTAGTTCATTTCTTAGAGCATGCTAGAGTCATTTCCATAACCTTATTGTGAATCTTGGATCACGATAAGATACAATAGATAGTGGTACTCCATGCAGCCTTAACACTTCATTGATGTAAATCTGTGCAAGTTGATCTAATGAGAAGTCCTCTCGAATCATGATAAAGTGAGCTTTCATAGTAAGATTATCCATAATGACCCATATAGAATTGATTCCTCTATATGTCCTTGAAATTTCAGTGACCAAGTCCATGGTAATGTTGTCCCACATCCATGTTGGTATGGGTAGTCATTGTATCATCCCCTTAGAATTTTGACTCTCAGCCTTCACATTCTGACATACCAAGAAATATTATGTATATTCAGTAATCTCCCTCTTCATATTGTACCACCATAAGTGTTCTAAAAAATCTCAATAAAAAATTTTCTACCCCGGGTGTATAGAGAAGTTTGAGCTATGTGCATTATTCAGAAGCTCCTAATTTATCTCTAGATTGGATGGTACACATAATAGTGACCCGAATATCACAATTCCATCTTTTCCAACCATGAACTATGCGGATTTCCCATTTTGGACAGCTTTTACCATTTTCTAAATATCCACATCCTTTCATTGAGAACCCTTTATTTTCACTATGGGAGATGGTTGAGAAATCATTTTATAAATGATTTATGATATTCCACCCTTAATGATTCCCATGTCCATCCTCTGCAAATCTAAGAATATGGGATCCTTTTCAATTCTCATCATTGATAATGATGCAAGATTATCATTATTCATCAACGCATAGCCTAGGATCTTCTTCAAAGAATCACTAAATACCACAACAAGTTCTCCACTTGTGGGTAATGTGAGCATGGGTGTAGATATAAGACTCTTTTTCAACTCCTTGAAACTTTCTTTGCATTCATCACTCCATGAAAACTTGAATCCCTTCTGAGTTATCTTGGTAAGTGGGTTTGAAAATTGTGAGAAATTTCTCACAAATCGGAGATAATATCTGGATAAACCCAAGAAGCTATGGATATCCATTACCGATTATGGCCTCGGTCATCCCTCAATTTCAGTTGTCTTAGAGGTATCCATAGATATCCCATTTCTTGTGATGATATGACCCAAGAATGAGACCTCTTTCAACCAGAACTCACACTTTATGTGTATTTAATTGAGGTTATCCTTTTTCCAGGTCTCTAGTACAGTTCTTAGATGCACCTCGTGACCCTCCTTTGTTTTGGAGTATATTAGAATATCATTTATAAATACTACAACAAATTTTTTCGAGGTAATCTATAAATAATCTATTCATAAAGTCCAAAAAGATTTCTAGATCATTAGTGAGTCTTCTAGGAATTAAAATGCATTCATAGTGCCCATATCTTGAATGAAAAGTAGTATTGGTGATATCAACCTTCTTCAACTTTACATGATAATAACTCGACCCCAAATCTACCATGGAGAATAATTGTGCTCCACATAGCTGATTAAACAACTCATCAATATGTGGCGGAAGATACTTGTTCTTTATCATGATTTTTCTGAGCTCACAATAATCATTGCAAAGGTTCAATTACCCATGCTTCTTATTGACGAAGAGGAATGGTTCACCCCATGGTGAAGATCTTGGGCATATATACCCTTTATCCAGATTCTCGTGTAGTTGTTTCTTCAGCTCTTTAAGCCCCCCAACAGCTATTCTATATGGATTATTGTATATTCACAATTCCCCAGGTATATGATCAATTTAGAATTCAACATATCTACTATGAGGAAGACCATGAAATTCGTCAGGAAACACATCAGTGAATTCCCTCACAATAGGCATGTATTTAAGGATGGTGGCCACCTTTAACTCAATCATCTAAGCCAGATACGAATTCTCATAGGCTAGTAATATCCACACTTGAGATGATGGTGCTAATGAATATTCATCTTCCTCCTAGCACATGTACAAAATCGAGGTTTGATTCTCCATATGGAGAGTGATTTCACTCTCACAGAAATTTATGTTGGCTCTATATAAGGAAAGACAATCCATGCCAATAATTGCATCAAATTTAACTAGAGGGAGTATGAAAATATTTTATGGGAAGTTCAGTAGACAAATTATGATAGGAGAGGAGTTATATTTAGAGGATTCCATAATTTCCCCATTTTTCATACTCACCGACATCTTTACATCCATGATTTTTGGTTGTGTTGGGATTGGTTTACTAAACATTCGGGATACAAAAGAATGCGTAGAACCAAAATAAAAAAGTATGTTCTCTAATCTTGAATGAGTTACTACATTCCATTCAATAAATCATTTTCGGTGTTCACTTCGGTGGTTGTGATGGCCAAAGCTCTCTATTACTGCCTTGGAGTTTTTTGGTTGCCTCAACAAACTCTTGTCTTAGTGAACTGATTTGAATGATTCCTTGGTTCTTTGTAGTTGAAGCAATAAACAAATCATTTAGAGTCAAATAGAGCATTCCTCTCCTCTAACACAACCAGAGGTTTTTCTTTCCAACAGTTATCATCTTGGTTCCCTTATCTTCCATACCTAATGAATTTCCTCATCCCCTTCATGAAATTTCTTGTGTGCTTCATCCCACACCTTTGGCAAGTTGAGTATGGGATTTTATTAGCACTGTTGGATTTATCCATCAGATTTATAGAATTAACATCCACCTTATGCTTCTTATCCCCATCATACCCATGAGATTATTAGATCTCCATTTCTACCTTGAGGAAAAATTGGACAATTTTATCATAGATGTCGAATTCGCGGATCTCCAAGGCTTTCCGAAAGCTAGGTTTTAGCCCCCCAAAGAAGGGGCATACCATGCATTAAGGGGTAACGATAAAGTCAGAGGCATATTCTACATGCCCTATATAGTTTTCCTCGTATGATCTGATGGATTCGTTCTCTTTTTTCGTGAGGTAAAGGAAGTCCCTTTCCATCTTTAGTCATAGGGTATGAGGAAAATATTTATCAAAAAACATCATTCAAAAATCCTTCCATTCCAACGCCTCGATCTCCTCCTCGGGCTTCTTATTTTTTATTAATGTCCTCCATTGATCTTTTTCACCCTCCATATGATAAGAATACAGAATAACCTTCTCTTCTTTGGAACATTGAATTATGGAGAAGATCTTTTCAATGGATTTTATCCATTGTTCAACGATTGAGGGATCAGATGATCCATTAAAAGTAGGAGGTCTTTCTCTCATTAATCTGTTGATTGAGAAATTTTCTTTCTTAGGGGGGTTGAAAACTCTTTTTTACCCATGTTTCTATTCAATGCATGAGTTAAATAAGAGAGTATAGTGAAAATTTTCATGATTCTCACTCCGATCAGATTTTGAATTTAATTAGAACAGTAATCACATTGGTCTTCACATTAGTTGTTTGTCTGAGTCCTCCTATTACCGGCCAATGGGTGGAATAAAAGAATGTTGGGGGTAACACATAAAGGGTAATCCGAGGAAAAAACATATGACTTATAAATAGATTTTATTTCTTTAATATATTAATCTATAGGGTTCAATCTAGGTTAATGATGATATACTATATTCTTAGGGTCATTTTTTTATTTCGCTTAAAAATGGTTCATACTATGCCTGTGTATATTCAAAGAATATCCCCCCAAGAGTGTCATATCCAAGTGTTCTGAAAGGCTCATTTTCATGTATCAAGATACCTCTAATCAAGCCTAAAAATCCTTGTCATGTTTTTCACCCCTAGGTACATCTGTGCCAGAACCGCCCCTACCTGCTCATATCCAAATAGGGATGTATTTCCTTGATAAACCACTTACTCAATACTCACCAAAACATAGGGATGTTTTTATTATACATATACTTGTCTATAAGGATTTACTAGGGTTTTCTAATCCTAATATAAAAAATAACTAAGCCTATCTTCTAATCCAAACTATGTGAACCCTTATTTTATTTCACACTTAAACAAAATTTATTACATGAAGTTTTACTTAATAAAACATATTATATCGATATTTATAGTGTCTATGGGGATTAGGATCATTACATAACAACATTAAACATGAAATAAAATATCTTTATTGAAAGAATCTTTTATATGACCTCTACATTCCCTCGTACTTAGCATTCCCTAGGATAATCTGAGAACATGCATAAGAAAAGGGTGAGTTATAAAGCCTAGTTAGAGAATAAACATGGAATAACATGAGGAATACAATATATGTTAGAAAATATATATATAAATGTAGTAAAAGAGAAACATGAACATAAAGGCATGATAAATCCTGATAATCATAACATGGAGGTTTGACAACAACACATAACATGGAATTAGCATGATCCAAGGCTCATTGCACATGGAGCATGAGTAAACCCCGATAGCACATGAATCTTGAGTAAACCCTCATTGAACATGAATTATAATTAGTCAACACTCATTGAACATGACGTATTATGACACTATGCTGTACATAATACATTAGAGCTCTATAAGGGTGCACCCATCGTAAACATTTCATTTCAAGCAAAAGTGTGCCACATAAGTTATATAACACAGAATCAATCAACATCATAAGTTATTAAACACTTAAGCAATTTGGAATAAATACATGACAGTAAAATTCAATATTTATATGTGTGTAAAGGTGAATACCCTTCATAGATACATGGGTATGGTATTCAGTACACAATGATCTTTTCTTGGAAAAATGCGGTGCAATTTTGGCAGCATAATGGTCTGACATAAGAATTTAGAAAACTGGTTGATGAGAGAGAAATGGGTTTCTCATTATATTTACATTAAATAGAAAGTAAGGGGTTTATATAGATATATTTCCAAACAAATATAAAAGGAATTTATATACATAATACAAAATAATTACTTGAATGTAAATGGGGAGAGTGAAATTCTTTACAGTATTTCAGCATGGTAATGAGTATACATGAGAGGCATTAATGAGAGTGAAAGGGGATCCATCATTTTTCAAACATGAATAAAGAAGTATGGGGGATGTGAGAAATCATTTCCCAATATTTATAAATGAAAATAAAAGGGCATTACAATATTAAGAAACATGGATAAAATGAGAAAGGAAGGAATCCCTTAAGGAATTCAGCATGGTAACGAGTGTACATGAGAGACATTAATGAAATAGAAAGGGGTATTGATAATTGAAAAATAAAAAGGTAAGTATAGAGGAGGATAAAAATCATTCCCCAACACTTACAATTGAAAATAAAATGACATAAAAATATTAAAAACAAGGATAAAAAAGAGAGAGGAAAAAATCCGTTACATGGAATTGTGATCCTAAAGGATTTGGAGAGGCTTGAGAGATGCTTCTTGGGTGCTTGGGGAACCTTGGTAGGAATCAATAGAGATAATGGAAGGGTTTGGTTTAACTCCAAAGGCATTGAGTAATGATGAAGTGGGATCTTGGGTGGGTTTGTATAGGAAAAGAGAGGGAATTATTTATTATTTAGGTTTGGGACACCACACATTAAACTAATCAAAACCAAAAACCAGCCCATGTTTTTCACCCATGTTTATTGGAAAAGGGGAGTGGAAAAAAATAATTTATAATTCCAATGTCTGAAAATCTTAAAATAAAAGGGTTTCTTATGTGGATGTGAGTCACACTCTCAAGGAAATCAATTTAAAAAGATAAAATGTTTTATAAGTCTTGAATGGTTCACTAAAGCTTTGTAAAATATATCAAAAAAACCCCAAATAAAATTATTTTCAGGATAAAACTTGTTTTTTCTGCACATACCATTTACATTATTTTATTACATAAATATTGGGTCATTATGATGTCATAATACACATTAAATATTTAAATGGTATTTAATTTTTACCCAAAAATAGACATCACAGAAAATTTTAAAAAATTCACCGTTGGTTATTTTTAATGTCCTAATTACCAAAATAATATTAATTTTATCTGAATATTTTTCTATATAAGTGAATTTTCACTATTAAATCAAAAACCGACATTTATCAAAAATCATGGGTTTTGTCAAAAACGGCTTTCAAACCATAATAAAAATTACAATTGAATTCATAAAATTATACAATCATTTATATTTAATAAAAAATAATTTAATAATAATAATAATAATTTACTAAAATATTATTTAATTAAAAAATCCATTAATTCATCTAAATATATTTCTTAGTTGAATATTAACTAAAAATATTATTTTCACTTTAAAAACTGTTTACAAAGTATGAATAATAAAATGAAGGTATATTATCTATAAAAAATATTGTACATAATCATAGTACTAGGGTCCCATTAAATAACCCCTTATAACAACTGCATAAGACCATAGGGTAAGGTGTGTGATGGTGATAGACTCTTGTGGTGGCTCGGATAACATCGCTCGGGTTGTAATCTCTATCAACTTCCACTTCTCCCGTAAGTGGTTCCACTCAAGCTTAACATGTTGAAGCTATTCATGGTCTTTGTCAAGAGTGAAGACCAATGATGTCACCACCTTTTCATGCTCCGACAAATGGGCATCATACGGGGAAAGTCTACTGGATGAGGCCATCACATCCATTTTCTAAGTAAATTGGATTTTTTAAAACCATATATTTATACTAATCATGTGATCACTATTCAACAACTATTTTAGAAATTTCCAAAATTCATAATGGAATTTTAAAATCCAAAATCATAAAACCAATGATGTTTTGATTTTATATAATAATAATACATAATAAGACATTTAACTAGATCAAGAGGAAGTTTCATTAATGAATGTTTGGATCATTTCAATCATTCTACATTTATAAAATTTCACCCTATAAATTTCTTTTTCCAAAACTAAAATAGATGCAGGTAACTCTACTTCATCACTTCCTCTGATTCCCACATCGCTTCTTCAAACTTGTTGTTTCACCATAAATCCTTTTCATGGGGAGTTTCCTTATTTCATTTTTCTTTTTCTCTATGATCTAATATCTTCACTGGTAGTTCTTTGTAAATAATATCATCCACTAATTGTACTACCTCTAACGAGAGTACATGTGAAGGTTCTTGTATGTACTTCCTTAAGAGGGATACATGAAAGACATCATGTACTTTGTCCATGGTAGGTGAAGCACTAGTTTACAGGCCACAACCCTGATGCGATCAAGAATCTCGAAGGGGCCGATGTACCTAGGACTTAACATCCATTTATTTCTAATCCTCGTGACCTTCTTCCATGGATATAGGCATAGAAATACCATGTATCCAACTTTGAACTCAAGGTCTCATCAACGGTTATCTGCGTAACTCTTCTGTCATCTTTGGCCTTCCTTGATATTCTTCTGAATGGTTTTCACCATCTACACCATTGCATTGACCATATCAGGTCCTATCAGCTTACGCTCACTAACTTCATCCGAACATGTAGGTGTTCTTCACCTCTTCCCAAAAAGGGATTCGAATGGTTCTATTCAGATGATTGAGTGGAATCTGTTATTATAAGAGAATTCAACTAGTGGAAGATGTTGGTCCCATAATCCTTTAATGTCTATTTAACAAGATATTTACATATCTTCTCGTGTCTGAATAGTTTTCTTAAATTGGCCATCATTTTGAGGATTATAGGCCTTACTAAATTTATGTACAGTTCTTAGATCATGAAAGATAATTTTCCAAAACTTCTAGTTGAATATCAGTACACGATCACATACAATAGATAGTGGCACTCCATGCATCATTACCCCTTCATTAATGTAAATTTGTGTGAGTTAATCTAATGAAATGTCCTCTTGAGTCATCATAAAGTGATCTGTCTTTGTAAGATGGTACACAATTACCCATATATCATTGTTTCCACTAGATGTCCTTGGAAGTGCAGTGAAAAAGTCCAGGTTAGTATTGTCTCACTTCCATGTTGGTATGGGTAGTTGTTGCATTATCCCATTAGAATTTTGCCTCTCATTATTCACCTACTGACATACAATTCACATTGATGTATATTATACAATCTCCCTCTTCATATTGTCCTACCAAAATTTTTCTCAGAGATCACAATACATCATTGTGCTCCCTGGGTGAAAAGAGAAGTTTGAGCTATGTGCATCATTCTGAAACTCATTGTTTTTCTCTGGATCAGATGGTACACATAATCATGAACCAAATCTCACAATTCCATCCTTATCAACCATGAAATCTATTTATTTCTCATTTCTGATATCTTCCACCCTTTTCATAATTTCCACATCCTTTCTTTGGGCATCCTAATTTTCTCTATAAGAGATAGTTATGAAATCATTTGAGAAATGATTGATGATTTTCCTTGTTTAATGACTCCCATGTACGTCATCTAAAATCTAAGATGATGGGATCATTTTCAATTATCATCATTGATAATGATGGAGGATCCTTTCAACTTAGTGTAACTTCCACCTTGTTTTCCATACAGGGATGGTAGTGGATTCAGTAATCATAATCCTTGATGAGTTCCATCCATCTTCGTTGGTGCATATTAATCTATTTTTGTGTGAATATATATTTGAGGCTCTTGTGATTAGTATATATCTCACACTTCTCCCCATAGAGATAATTACGCCATATTTTCCATGTAATGATTATTGCAACCAATTACAGATCATGTGTGGGATAGTTTTTCTCATAGATTTTCTACTACCTTGAGGCATGGGATATCACTTTATCATTATGTATCAACACACATCCTAGTTCCTTCTTCTATGCATCACTAAATACCACAAAAATTTCTCCACTCATGGGTATGGTGAGCACGGGTGCAGTGATAATCCTACTTTTCAACTCCTTGAATCTTTCTTCACATTCATCACTCCAATAGAACGTTACTCCCTTCCAAATTATCATGCTATGAGGTTTTTAGAATAATTATAAATTTCTCATAAATCAACAATAATATTCATCTAACCCCAATAAGTTACAGATATCTTTCACTGATGTTGTCCTCGGCCATCCCTCAATTGTAGTTGTCTTAGAGGGATCCAAATATATCTTATTTCTTGTGATAATATGACCCAAGAATGAGACCTCCTTTAACCAAAACTCACACTTGTTGTACATTTCATAAATATTCTCCTTTCGGAAGGTATCTAGTACCGTTCTTATATACCTCTCACGATCCTCCTGGTTTTTGGAATATATTAGAATATCATCTATAAATACTAGCACAAATTTATTAATATAATATCTAAATACTCTATTCATCAAGTCCATGAATATTGTGAGATCATTAATGAGTCTGAAAGCAATTACTAGGAATTCATAGTGCCTATATATTGTACCAAAATCAGCCTTGGGGATATCTTTGTTCTTCACCATTACTTGATAATAATGTGACTGCAAATTTACCTAGAAGAAGTATTGTGGTCCATGCATTTGATCAAACAATTCATCAATCTGTGGTAGAGGATACTTGTTATTTATCATGGTTTATTTTATCTCACTAATTGTTTGGGATAAAAAAATAATTAAATTTATAGTGTAGACTGAAAAATAGTTAAAAGAATTGGATGGGGGTTTGTTTCAGGTAATGAATTGCACTGAATCAGTGTTCGTTTATCATTTTAAGGATGTTACTGTCATTCATGGTGGTGTATTCATGTAGGGGTAGCAGCAGAGGTGTTTTGAGTGGGGTGGTTCTATTTTTTGAATCCCATAGGATGGGGTGAGTTTTAGTTACCTATATGATTATTCTTGTAGTTATTTATGTTTTCAATATGTACCCCAACTGTGTTGATCACTTTGTGTTTAACACCCCCATTGTAATGGGGGAAGGTGTTTTCCCAATATCTTAGTGGGAGGATAGATGGAAGGTTACTGACTTTACCCTACTCCCTCTTCTAGGAATTTTTCTCCCATGACTTTTTGGGATGGCTGTAATGGCTTGAGTATTAATACTATATTTATGGTATTGGCTATGTGATAGGTTCATTGTTTCGTGGGTTTAATTAGGATGATGAATAGGTGTTTTTGAGTGAGAGGTGTAGTGGTTGTGTCCCATGTACATGTGGTCAGGATGTGTCTAGTTTGTGGCCCATGTGTGTGCAGGCGGGTTGTGATATTGGGTATTGTTGAAGAGCGTGGTTGAATTAAGAATTCTCCATTAGGGATGAGTTTTTAACCAGTGGTAAGTAGTGTGGGGTACCCCAAAATCGATGTGCTTACTAATTTTCATTACTTTTTCTTTCATTATTGTTTTAACGTTCCTTGGTGGGGTTGGGGTGAATATTATACCTTTTTAGATGATTTTGAGTTTCTTATGTTTTTTCATTTCATCATTAGTATGATTCTCCAACATGTGCATGGGTGACTTAGGTATTTCCCTACTAAGCATAGTTGTACAGTCACCCTACATATAATTTTTTTAGGTCTCTAGGGAGATTACACAAACCCTGATGGAATATACAAGATCAGACATTGGGGACAGTTCTTCTTTCACTTCATAGTTCTATTTTGGTACTTAATTTGGAGTTTTATTTGTATTTCTTGTAGTTTTACCTTAAACATGAATTTGGGATGTATTTTGGATTCCTTGTGTGTGTGTGTGTGTCTTGGAGTATTTTTAGTTGACTACATCTTATCTCCTAATCATGTTTTATGTAGAAAGAGTAATGCCTCCATTTTTTGTGATATTTCTATACTTTTGGTACTATTCTACACCCCAAGTCCAATTTGATGAAGAACTCAGGGGGTTACTTATCTCACCTTCATCTTGTAGAAGAATGTCTCAACATCTTTTTATCTCTTCCCACGTCTTGAACAAGGTGGGTTGTGACAATTCAGATAGTGAAATGAAGATTCCATAGAAAATTACTAGTGAAAATAAAAAAATGAAAGACATTTCATTAATAAATAATTTTTAAATGGATACAAAAATAAAAAAATAGTTTTTGAAAATAGTTTTTGGAAGAAAACAATTTTCTAACAAAAGAGATAAATAAACATAGATTTTAAAAAAAAAGTTTTTCTAAAAAACGTGAGTACCAAATAGTGGAAAATATTAATATTTATTTTAAATATAAATAAATATTATATTATAATATGAATATAGAGTTTTTTTGATATGGATCATAATATCTAATCATTGGATGTGTAATCATAAACAATCCCAACAAACGATGTTATTGTAACAAATTAATCTTACAACTTTTGGAAATTTGAATCGTAATCACTTGACAAAATAATATTAAATTAATCAAATAGTTTTATAAAATTTAGGATCGTAAATTATATAACATGTGAAATGAGATTTATATACATTTCATAAAAATATATGTGTATAACATAATATACGTCTCAAATAACAAAATTTCTACAAAACCCCTTACCATTATGGTAATGTTCAAACTATAAACCCCATAAAATATAGATCCTAAATTGTATAATTGAATCCCAAAAAAAATTATATTAACCATAAAATATATTCATGGGTATTGTATTCGCTACAAATAAATTAGTGGTGAATATGGTATATATCTCACATAAATAATTGTGATATGAAAAAAACTCTTACCTTGAGACTGACTTGTCATATACGTATTTATCTTCCATAACAATAATCATAAGTTAATTATTTACTATGTTTTTAAAAAATTTCTATTTATTATTACTTTTATTTCTATAATTAATAAGAAATTTATAATTTCTTAACTGATTAATTTTACATCTAATGTTTTGACCATATTCAGCTTGTGTGTCAAAATTGACTTAGGTTATTTGACTATGGTCAAATAGAAAATTATTTTAAACATCTATACAATGATAATAAAAAAATAATTATCATATTTAAATAAAAATGAATCTTGTAAAACTAATCAAGAAGTATTGTTATGAAAAATAAACTAACATTACAATCATGGAGATGATTGGTCGTACATACACATGATTAACATTTATATTTTTCAATTATCATTATAGAAAGAAAATATGTAATACCCCGACACTAGTTACCCAGAGTCGGTGTAATATTTTAATACATTGGCATGATTAAAAGGAATCAAGTCCCAAAGGACCGATCAGTTTAGAAGTCTTGGAAAATATATTACATATATGAATGTTACATTACACTTCTTAACATACAAAAAAACATAAATAATCCTTCACGAACGCCATTATCCCTTGGATTAACCATGTAAATAAATCACAATACACTTCTTGGAATCCTGGAAAAAATAAAACATAGAAAGGGGTGAGCTCAGTTGCTCAGAAAGAATAACAATACAGCGGAAACATTCATAAATAAGCCTAAACATTTACGATAATGTATAACTAAAACAAAATACTTTTAAACGTGAGCTTCAGCATAATATGGAAAAAATAAAATGAAGTAATTCCATTTACTTATTCACAAGGATATTCTACTTGTCGAATAATCACATGAAATATCACTTACCATTTTCATAATGATGGAATGCATAATTCCAGACTATCATAACCACATATTCAATGCCTTGTGCCAAGACTACAAACAAGATTTTGTCAAGTCCTTGTGCGAAGACACTAGTTTGTCTCATGAGACCTACCGATGCATCGGGGAGCTATAGTGGGCTCCAGCCATCAATTATTAAGTCCAATGCATTCCTCATATAAACATGTTTAAACATAACATAATAATTTGTATTAAAACTAGCATACGAAATGACAATACTTTCTCGATAAACCATGAATGGTATAAAAATGACACATCCACAGTCAAACATATAAAAAAACCTTCAATACAATAAGGAAGTTATGTATCATAATAAATCAACTTCAAATAAGCTTAAAATCCATCAAAGGATGTCGACATTGATGAAATCAAAACTATTTGAGGGAAATATCTCTTTTCTTGAAAATTTTAAAAGTCACATAATTATAAAATAAAACATTTACTTTGATAATATCTTTATAAGATTGTAAGGGAAGTTTTGAAGATTTTATAATGACATAAAATAGCTGCACCTGCCGTATACGTTAAGAAAGACCTTCTAACCATAATTCTGTCGAAAAGGTTAAAAAGGACCATGTTTGGGAAAAGATGTATGATTCTATTATAAACATCTTATAAAAAGAAAACAAGGGAGTAAATTAATTTAACACATAGTCTAAAATATTTTAATAATTATTTGAAATAAATTTTTATGAAACATGGATGTGGATGATAAAGATGTCCCGGTAGATAATTACGTATAAACATCCTCGAATAATGAAGAGATTGTGAAATAAAACCTTAACTTGTACTTTTACTTGGTCGAGGGTAGGTTAACCTACTGTATAATGGTGATATAATTGTTATTAAATTATAAAATAATCATAAACATTAATATGATATCATATATGATCTTTTAACATTGCTTTGTTAATAATATCTTAGTATTATCGTCATTTCGGTTGTTAACTTACTCGTTTTCTTTTATATGTTTTTTTACATAAGACATTTTTGTTATGGATAGGTTGTATCTTATTCAAATCCAGCATGATATAAAGTCCACAAACATTATTTTCAATCATAAAATGAGAATTAGACTTGAATGGATATGATGGGAAATGGATCTCATCACGTTCGTGGTGATGGTAGTCCGTACGTACGCATGAGCGACAATATCATTCTTTTGATATTAAAATAATATATAATTGGATGGTATATCATATATACAAAATCATTATAATTTTATATTTATTTTTTAATTCAATTACACATCATTATCATACCCATCCAAATAATAATGTTTTGAATAACAGTTACACCACGACGTGGAGACGGTAAGTCGTACGTACGCACGCATGGTGACATGTCATTCAAAGAATGCATAGAATACTGAATATGGTTGTACCATATTTATAATAACATCACAGTATATATAAGATAGTGGATTTATTGATTTATAATGGAAAAAACAAATAAAGAAGAAGTGGAAGAAGAAAGGAACTCGAACGATGGTGGTGAAAACATTACCTCTTCTTCGGGTTCTTCATTTTGATTTGATCAAAAGGGCTCCTTATTTTGGATTTATGATCAAAATAAGGCCTCTAGGTTTAAGTGATGGATGTTGAGAGAATATTTGGGCAGGGGGTGGCCGATCCAAAAGGCTTTGAAGTTAATAATATGATATAAGTGGTAGTTCCCTTTTATAAGATGGGTGAGGGGCACCTTTGGAAAAGCTAGAAATATTATTTTATAATAAATTTATATTCGGTTTATAATGGCTCTAAAGTGGATTATTTAAAGGTTAAGGTGGTGATAGGTTGAAAAACACTCAACCAATAGGCTTTAGACAGATTTGGGTCACTATATTAACATTATCTTTTTTATTTAACTCTTAGGTAAATAGTTTGACATTTACCATGTCTCTTTATATTTGTATAATATATAGTTAATAAACTTACTATAAACTTCTAAATGACCCCCAAGTGGTCCATTAATGATAAAAATATCATTATATAAGTCCTTTGGCTGATCCTTAGATATTTAGTAATAGAATATCAATTAATAATATAATATTGGTTTTAAAAACTCTTTTATGTCAACATTGACACTATTTAGTATTTTGTTTTTGCTAAATTCATAACCACATTATTACCTAGAAAAAAACTCATATAACTAACCATAATATGTCATATTAACCTATAAAATTAGTGGAATTCATTAAAACTCTCAAATGACATTTATTTTGATATTTATAATATTAATTATTTTAATATTTCATTAATTAGTTAATTAATGCATCACCATTGTGTCAAAAATAAATTAAAATTTTTAATGTCTAAAAATTAAAAATAAAATACCATTATGTAGAAAATCGTTTTATCTTTCTAATGAATATTTATAATTTAATTTATCTTATATATAACCCTATATTATAAATGTTTTAGTTATTTAAATTTGATTTAAACTCTTTTAACTCTTTTTTGAATTAAATAATAATAAATGTCTTAATATAATACAAGTGGACCAAAAAGGTTCATATTTTATTCCTAAGGTTGTTTCTGGCCGAATTATACTTATCCAATAGAATTAGGACATGTGTTAGGGTGATAATAATACCATTTTTACCCTTAATTACCCTATTTACTTTTAATCGTCGTAAATAAAAGTAAAAAGTAACTATTCACCAAAAATTATTTTTATCTTATTGAACCAAATATTACTCCTTGATATTAACCTTGTCTCTCAGATTTTTGAAATTACACTCACATAAGTAGTAAAATTATGTTTTATGTGAATTTTAAAATTCATCTAGGAGATAGGTAAAAGACGGTGAAAAGTTCAATAAAGTTTTTATATATCTAAAATTATTATAAACTGACACCAATGGATTACATTGAACTTATATAGGTATTATGTATCTATTCTTACCTAAAATAAATTTAACTAAAATAAATAAAAATTTAAATAAAAATTCGGTTCTAAACTATAACTCAGTGTTTTTTCACGATTCATCAAAAATTGAACGTTTTCAGAAAAATACAAAAAATTCACCCTAGACTAATTTAGAAATTATTAATCCAAAAATGAATTCCATTTTGAAAGATAAAATTTATATAATTTTAAAAAGTGGGTTTTGCTATTCATAATGGCTAGTTTGGTTAGTTCTGGTGTGTGTTAGAACTCGAAGATGTGTACAACACATGCTACTGTATTATTCAAAGAAAAGTGTACCGTGGAAGCTTGACGTGTTACATTCTCCCCACTTTCAAATAATTTCGTCCTCGAACTTTCTAGAATATTATTGCATAAAAAGACTTGGGTGATTCTTCATTATAAGTTCCTCGGGTTCCCACATTGCCTCTTCTATCTTATGGTTTCTCTATAGAACTTTTACCAGATGAGTCGTCTGGTTTCTGAGCAATTATTCTCACGTATCATTAATCCTTATGGAATCTTCTCAATAAGATAGATCGGGTTCCAGTTCTAATTCCTCATAGGTTAGTACATGAGTTGGGTCAGGCATGTATTTTCTCAACAGTGATACGTGGAACACATCGGGTCCTTTGGAGTGACTTGGCGGCATTTCCAATGAGTAAGCCACAACCCCAATTCGTTCTAGAATTTCAAAAGGTCATATGTACATGGGACTCAATTTAACCTTCTTACAGAAATGTATAACATCCTTCCATGGAGATACCTTCAAGAAAACATGATCTCCTTTCTGAAATTCCAAATCCTTCCTTGAGTTATCAGCATAGCTCTTCTTCCTACTTTGAGCTTCTTTGATGTGGGTTTGGATTACCTTCACCTTTTCCCTTGTTTCCTCAACCAGATCTGGTCCAATAAGTTTTCTTTCACCAACAACATCCCAGCAGGTTGGTGTGAAAAATTTCTTTCTGTATAACTCTTCATATTGTGCCATCTGAATACTGGAATGGAAGCTATTGTTATAGGAAAATTCCACTAGAGGTAAATATTGATCCCACATACCATGAAAGTCAAGTGAGAAATATCTCAACATGTCTTCTAAGGTATGAATAGTTCGTTCTGATTGTCCATCAGTTTGGGGGTGGTAGGAAATGCTCAAATGAAGTTTAGTATCCAGGCCTTTCAAAACACTTTTCCAGAATCATGAAGTAAAATGGGGATCACGATCAGAAACAATCGATATGGGTACTCCATGAAGTCTCACAACTTCATTAATATATAGTCCTACTAGACGTTCAAGTGGTAAATCCTATCCTATAGCAAGAAAATGTGCTGACTTGGTAAGAATATCAATAATGACCCATATTACATTGTAACTTCTAGGAGTATTTGGTAGTCCCATGAAAAAGTTCATCATGATATTATCCCATTTCTACTCAGCTATGGGAAGAGCTTTCATGACTCCTATAGGCTGTTTCCTTCCAGCTTTCACTTGTTAACAAACCATACATCTTGACATAAAATCATCAATCTCCCTCTTCATGTTGTCCCACAAAAAATGTTCCTTCAAATATCTATACATTTTGGTTCTCCCAGTGTGTATAGAGAAATTGGAACTATGAGAATCATCCAATAATTCCCTTTTTAGATCAGGTATATCTAGAAAAAAAAGCCTCATCCCAAATTTCAAAATTCCATCTTCATACACCACGTCACTCAATATCCCATCATTCACAACATTAATCTTCTTTTGAAATTCTTCATCATCAGTTTGAGAACACTTAATCCTTTTTATTAAAGATGGTTTGGAAACCATTTGAAAAATTATCGATGTTTCACCTTCGATGGTTATTCCAATATCCAACTTTACTAGATCCATGAAAATTGGATCTCTTGTTAATTATAGAATATTTTATGTACTCCTTATATCAAAAAATGTTTTAAACTCCAGCAATGATGGAATATACAAATCATTAAATAGTTTCAAGGGAGTAAATAATATCCAATATAATTTATCCAAATCAATCATGTATTATTCCAAAACCACTACCTCGGTATCAGAACCATATTATAGATTATCTCTCTTTCAAGCATATATTTTCCAAAACGTTAGCCTATTACTGAGTAACATTTCTTGTTTCCACACAATCTCAAGTCCTTAATGATATAGAACTATAGTTCAATCCTTATATACTCCATAATTATTATAACCATTATATTGTTGATACAACACTCAAATGACATAATTATCTTATAACAACATAAGAACTCTAATCATTCCTCCTCATCTATGGCAGTATCATAACATGATTATTATCCAATAACATCATTTGGGGAAAACTCTGATGATTTGTAAATTGGTTCACGTAGTTTCCCAACTCCTTGCAGATGAAGCATTGTACATTTGAAACCTTTTTCTTACCCTTGCAGTCACATATATGGTTTCCTTTTTCTCCACACTTATAAAAACTCCCATTCCCTTCAGGAAAGTTCCAGAGTGTTTCTTCCCACATTTATCACATATTGTAAAATTCTTCTTTTCCCTCTTCCCTTTATCCATCTCTCTCTCTTCCATCCTTTTCGTTTTTACATCCCTTCAAATCCATAGGACTTAGAGAATTTTTTACTTATCTTATTAACACATGATACTATTTCTTTATATGTTGAGAATACATGGGAGACTATTTCCCTTATAAATTTTGGCTTAATACCATGAATGATATGATCCTTCTTACTCTTTGGATCATACGTATTGTTGGATTTCACATTCCTTCTACTGGGCGCCATTTTTATACAATGGCATAAACTAGGTCAGTTTATGAATTGCAATGAATAATTCTGAAATTGTAAAATACCTAATTTAAATTGAACAATTTAATGATATAATCTATAATCATAGATATTATTTAATTGAGGAAGTATATGCTCATAAACCCTTCATAATGGTTTGTAATGAAAATGAGAATTATCCAAAGCATATCCCTCGGGAGTGTCACAACCAAGAGTGCAGCAAGGCCCGTTGTTGTGCACCATTTCCCGTTCGATTCTAGCTCAATGTGGTGTTTTTGGGTTTTACCAATAGGTACATCTATGCTAGAGCCTCCTCTACCTGCTTGTACCTATACATGGATGTATTTACTTTGAAAACTCAAAAAATCTGTACATTACCAAAATTCTAGGAATTTCTTCTATACTAATTCTCAAAGTATATCTTAGGTCTATGTGCTCTAATTAGAGTTTATATAAATCTAGCTTCCAAGGTTATTGATAAAATTCCTCTGATACCAATTGTAACACCCCGACCCTAGTTACCCAGAGTCAGTGCATTTTTATATAACATTGGCATGTTCTCATAAGATCAAGTCTCGGAAGAACGATTTGTTTGGTATCCTTGGAATCACTAGATACATTCATAAAGTTTACATTACATCATAAAATGAAAAACTACAACAAAATATTGTCTACATAGACAACACTCAAATCCCCTAATACTATCCATGTAGGTCATTCATAAAATACTTCTTCACATCCTGGAAAAAATAAAACATTGAAAAGCATGAGTTGAGATGCTCAGTAAGGATAAAAATACAGCGGAAACATTCATAAATAAGCATAAACATTTAAGACAATGTATAATTCAAACAAAATCCATTTAAACTTGAACTTCAGCATAATATGGAAAAAATAAAATGAAGTAATTCCATTTACTTATTCACATGGATATTCTACTAGTCGAATAATCACATTCAATATCACTAACCACTTTCATAATGATGGAATGCATATTTCCAGACTATCATAACCACATTGTCAAGGCCTTGTGCCAAGATGAGAAATAAAATTTTTTCAAGGCCTTGTTCCATGACACTAGTTTGTCTCATGAGACCTACCGATGCATCGAGGAGCTATAGTGGTCTACATCTGTCACTTATTATGTCTAATGCATTCCTCATATAAACAAGTTTAAACATAACATAAGAATTCATATTAAAACTCGCATACGAAATGTTAATACTTTCTCCATAAACCATGAATGGTATAAAAAAACACATCCATACTCAAACATATCAAAAAACCTTCAATACAACATGGATGTTTTGAATCATAATAAATCAACTTCAAATAAGCCTAAAATCCACCAAAGGATGTTGACATTGATGAAATCAAAACTATTTGAGAGAAATATGTCTTCTTTTGAAATCATTTAAAAGTCACATAATTATAAAATAAAACATTTACTTTGAAAATATCTTTATAAGATTTTATGTTATGATTAAATTTTTTTATAATGGCAGAAAATAGCCGCACTGACTGTATAAGTAAAAAAATACATTCTTACCTTAATTCCGTCGAAAAGGTTAAAAAGGACCTTGTTTGGAAAATGATGTAAAGATTTCATTATAAACATATTATAAAAATACAAAAAGGGTATAAATTAATTTAAAACATAGTCTATAAAATAGTAATAATGATTTTAAATACATTTTTTAGAAACATGGACGTGGATGATAAAGAGGTCCCAGTAGATAATTACATATAAACAACCTCGGATAATCAAGAGATTGTGAAATAAACCCTTAACTTGTACTTTCCCTGGGTAGAGGTTTGGTTAACCTCTTTTATAATGGTAAAATAATTGTTATTAAATTATAAAATAATCATATACATTAATATGATATCATATAAGATCTTTTAACATTGCATTGTTAATAATATCATAGTATTATCGTCGTTACGGGTGTTAACTTACTTATTTCTTTTATATATTTTGTTACATAAGTCTTGTTTGTTATGGATAGGTTGTACCTTATTCATATCCAGAATTATATCAAGTCCTTAAACATTAATTTTAATCATCAAATGAGAATTATACTTGAATGGATATGATGGGGAATGAATCTCATCACGTACGTGGAGATGGTAGTCCGTACGTACGCACGAGCGACAATATCATTATTTGGATATTAAAATAATATATAATTGGATGGTATATAATATATACAGAATAATTATCATTCTATATTTTTTTGTTAATTTAAATTACACATCATTATAATACCAATCCTAATAATAATTTTTTGAATAACAATTACACCACGACGTGGAGACGGTAAGCCGTACATACACATGTATGGTGACATGTCATTAAAAGGATGGATAGAATACTGAATATGAATGAACCATATTTATAATAAAATCCCAGTATATAGAAGATACTGGAGTTGTTGTTTTAGAATTGAAATAACAATGAAATAAGAAGTGGAAGAAGAAAGGAACTTGAAAGAGGGTGGTGAAAACATTACCTCTTCTTCGGGTTCTTCATCTTGATTTGATCAAAAGGGATCCTTACGTTGGCTTTATGATCAAACTAAGGCCTCTAGGTTGAAGTTAGGGAAGTTTATAGAATATTTGGGCAGGGGTTTTTCGAGAAAAATGGCTCTGAAGCTATTAATTTGAGAGAAGGGGGAGTGACCTTTTATAATGGGGGTGAGGGGTACCTTTGGAAAAGCTAGAAATATTATTTTATAACAAATTCATATTCGGTTTCTAATGGTTCAAAAGTGTATTATTTAATGTTTAAGGTGTTTATCGGTTGAAAAACACTCCACCAATAGGTTTTAGACAAGTTTGGGTCACTATTTTAACTTTATCTTTTTTATTTAACTCTTAGTTAAATAGTTTGACATTTACCATGTCTCTTTATATTTTTATATTATATAGTTAATAAACATACTATATACTTCCAAAAGACCCCCAAGTGGTCCATTAATGACACACCTATCATTATATAAGTCATTTTGCCGAACCGTAGATTTTTATTAAATGAATATCAATTAATAATATAATATTGGTTTTAAAAACAATTTTATGTCAAATTTGACACTATTTGGTATTTTGTTCTTTCTAAATTCATAACATCATTATTACTTCGAAACTAATTTTTATAACCAACCCTAATATATTATATTGACCAATAAAATTAGTGGAATTCATAAAATTTCTCATATTACATTTATTTGGATATTTATAATATCAATTATTTTAATATTTCATTAATTATGTAATTACTGCATCACCATTGTGTCATAAATAAATTAAATTATTTAATGTTTAAAAATTAAAAATAAAATACCATTATGTAGGAAATCATATTATCTTTCTAATTAATAATTATAATTTATTTTATCTTATGTATAACCCAATATTATAAATGTTTTAGTTATTAAACTTTGATTTAAACTCTTTTAACTCCTCTTTGAATTAAATAATAATAAATGTCCTAATCTAATCCAAGTTGACCAAAAAGGTTAATATTTTATTTATAAGGTTGTTTTTTGTCGAATTATACATATCCCATTGAATTAAGACATGTTTTAGGGTGATAATAATATCATTTTTACCCTTAATTGCCATATTTAATTTTAACCGTTGTAAATAAAAGTATAAAGTTACTATTCACCAAAAATTATTTTTATCTTATTGAACCACATTTTACTCCTTGATATTATCCGTGTCACTTGAATTTTTGAAATTCCACTCACAGAAGTAGTAAAATTATGTTTTATGTGAATTTTCAAATTCTCATATGAGATGGGTAAAATACTGTGAAAAGTTCAATAAAATTATTATATATCAAATATTGTTGTAAACTGACTCCAATGTATTACATTGAACTTATATAGGTATTATGTATTTATTTTGACCTAAAATAAATTAAATTAAAATATATAATTATTTTAAAAAAAATTCGGTTTTAAACTATAACTCAGTGTTTATTTCACTATTCATAAAAAATTGAACGTTTTTAGAAAAATACCAAAAATTTACCCTAGATTAATTTTGATATTTTGAATCCAATAATGAAGTCCATTTTGAAAGATAAAATTTATAAAATTTTAAAAAGTGGCTATTACTATTCATAACGGCTAGTTTGATTGGTTGTGGTGTGTGTTAGAACTCGAAGTTGCGTACAACAGACGCTACTGTATTATTCAAAGAGAAGTGTACTGTGGAAGTTTGGGGTGTTACAAATTAAGTAACATTTATCTTTATATAATGATAAAAATATTATAAATTCCTTATTATTTATTTCTATATACTTACATATATCTATCTTGTGATTTGGATATGAAAAAATGAATCATATCGACTCGATGAGGTGGTAGTCCACATGTCCACCAACGATGTTATCATCTCTAACAGTGAGTGAAAAGGTAAAAAGCGAATGATATATTATTTATCCCTATATGATAGATATGTCATTAATTTCATAAATATGGAATTTATATCACATATATTTATTATATGTACCCTTAATACGATCCATTTAATGTGTAACTGACAAACGAATCACATCGCATTGCATGGAGGTAGTATGTCATACACAAGAGCAAAATTATTAAATCCCCTGTGGTATGGAATGTGAAATAGAATATATGATATAATTATTCCATAGGTATAATTATGTTATAAATATCTTATATAAAATCTGGATCCATTATCATACCCAACCATGAGAGTTGGTAATGTAAAAATGAATGTCATAATTTTGTGAGGTGGTAGTTCCCAATACACACAAATAATCATTTTCTCACCCATTGGATAACATTTTGTGTTTTTTTAGTTAGTATCATTAATATAAAAACATCTTATTATATTTGTTGGACTCCTCATGTTTTACCCATGTTTTAATGATCACAAATCTCTTTAATTATCACATATTTTATTAATTATCACAAATCTCATTCAACCTAGTTCAATCCTATAAATTATATCCAATCATGTATATTTTTGTTTCAACTTTTCTCATGATTTATAATGGTAAAGCTCAATCCATTTCATGCATATTACTGTTTAAATATGAATATTGTTATTTTGCTAAGTAAAAAACATCATGAGGCAAGACAAAGTTATCAATTCACCATGAAGAGAGACATCGTGACCGAGACACCATTACCAAGACACCATGACCGAGAGACAGTGACCGAGAAACTAAGACCGAGACACTGTATGCCATGACACCGTGAAGATCAGACACCATGACACTCAGACCATGACACTCGGACACTGTGAAGGAGACACCATTTTCTCAACTTACTTTGACACCATTTATTAAACTATTTTTTCATCTTTCCATTTAATGTTTAACAGTCATATTTGATGCCTTTAATGCACTGACATAATTAATGTTTCTTTGTATACATAGTATTAGGTATGAGGTACGAAACATATGGAACCTGTCGGCTAAATCTCATACATTTTTTAAGATAAATATATGAGAGTGCCCAATGACAACTGCGCGCGATACTGAACAGAAAACAAGCGTATGAGCATGACCATGAAGAACACTTTTCAAAGATTAAAAAGAAATCATTTTCACATGCATTCAATCTGACTCTACTGAAGAACATAAGAAGTACACTAGAATCCCGAGAAAATCTTCACATTGTCAAAGCTCATAGAGAACACAAGTTGAATCGCGACACTTTGTTATTCAATAAAAAACCAGAGAAGGACTTAGAAGCATTTCTACTAAATCAAAGGAGTCCAGAGCTGCACATCACATCACAAGAGAATTATAAACTCATATCTACTCTCTCTTAGTGATTCTTTTACTTACCTTTTGAGTAGTGTGTTTTCTCTGTATATTCCACACACACACTGACTCCTCTGCTAAACTGATGGATTTCTAAATCCTTGCACCAAACTCTCTATTTTTATTTACCCATTACATCTATGGAAGAGGTCCCTGTGTGGCCTGGTTATCATTTTTTTTACCCACGAAAACTATGGAAGAGGTCCATGTGTGACCTGGACATTCTGTGTACTTTTGTTAACCCCGATCCAGGGTGTGGATCAAAGTTTATTTATATAAACTACTTGGCGGAAGGTGATCACCAAGTGGAGTGGATTAGGTCTCGGCTTGAGACTGAACCACTTGTTTTATATCTGCGGTGCTATTTAATTTATTCTTCTCTGTTTTACTCTTTATTACATAATCCATAAAACTCTAATTTCACTTTTATAGTTAGTCTTGGAAAGAATTTATATCTGATTTGTCTTAGTAGGATAACTTCAAAATTAATATTAATAATACATATTAAGATTAATAAGAATTAATCAATCTTCTAAGAATTTTGTTGAACAGTCAAACTCTTATAACAGTATAACCTTGATTAACTGGGTTGTATCTATGTTTGGGGAAAACCATTTCTTTTAAGATAATACTTTTTGTAACATAAATTTTTATAGTTACTCAAATCACCCCTCCCCTCCTGATTAAACTACTCCGACCAACATTTGGTATCAGAGGGATGTTGTGTTAGGACTCTGTGTAATCTTATTCAACTGTGATTGTAGTTGTACTTTAAAGATCTGTCAATTTCTGTCAATTCAAAATTACTAGATATTTTAATGTAATTTTTTTATGGATAATATATTGGAAGGTGCTGCAACCAACAGATCACCATTCTTTAATGGAACCATTTATTCTTAGTGGAAAATTAAAATGAAAATGCATCTAGAGAGTATGAGCATTGAAATTTGGTCATCCATTATAGATGAATACAAACATCCTGTGACTAATATAATTAAGGGGGATGAACCTAAAAAACATTCTTATAATAATAACTGCAAATCCATGAATGCTTTATACTATTCCTTAGGAGATGAAGAATTTAATAGGATTTCTTTTTGTAAAAAAGCCCATGAATTTTTGTATACCTTGTCTGTCTCACATGAAGGCACATCAAGTGTAAAGGAAATGAGACTTAATACTTATACTATAAAATATGATAATTTTAAGATGAAACCTTATGAGCCTATTTCTAACATGTATCTTAGATTCAATGAAACATTCAACACAATGATTTCTCTTGGAAGTGAAGTCACTACCAAAGAACATGTAATCAGAATTCTTATACATCTACCTGACAGATGGAGGGGAGACTCTATCTCAATTAGAGAATCTTGTGACATCAGCAAGATGCCTATAAAAGAACTCATTGGGAAACTGATGGTGTATGAGGAAGAGCTGAAAGTCAACAAAGAAGAGGAGGATGAACCAAAGAGGAAATATGTAGCATTCAAGAGCACCTTCTCAAAGCACAAAAACAATGGGAAACTAGAAGCTCATGTAGAAAGCTCTACCACTGAACAATCATCACCTAACAGTGATGAGGAGATGGCTCAATTGGACAGAATATTCAAACTATTTTACAAAAAGAAGAAAATTTTCAGAAAGCCTAACATCAAGGGAAAGTATGATAAAAAAGGAAACAGGAAAAAGGAATGGAAAAGAAGTGATAAAGATGATGAAATTGTAAGCTATGAATGTAAGCGAAAATGGCATATGAAGGCTGACTGTCCAAAGATCAAGTATAAGAAGAAGTATGAGGACATGGAAAAGAAGTAAAAAAAGGCAATGAAGGAAACCTGGAGTGCCTATGAGGATAGTTCAAGTGACTTAGAGACATAATATGTTGAACAGGATAACAAAGCCAATATGTGTTTTCTGAAAAACACATCTGAGGTAACACTAAACTCTTTTATACATAATGCATACCATTCTAAAGAGGAATGTGACTCTGAAAATATGACTAATGAAGAAATTTTTTAATATTTCATCTTTCTTGAAGAGACATGCAATGATTTAAAAGATAAATATAAATCATTGAAGAAACAACATGCTCTCACTTTAAATGATAAATCTAAACTTACTACTGAAAAGGAGAACAATTCCCAACTTCTCAAAGAGAACATTGAATTAAAAAATTTTAATGAGCAATTAAAAAGTGGTTTTGAAAAGTTTACTAATGGGAAAAATACCCTTACCCAAATTCAAGGAAAAAAATTTCCCCAAAATACAATACTGGCATTGGTTATCAACCTGGTATAAGAAATCTTAGTAGAACGAATTTTATTTCCAAGTCTAGGATATTTAATTTTGTTCCCAGTTCGGGAAACTACTCATCTAGCCCGAGTCATAATACATACTCTACTATTTCATGTTTTTGTGGACCAAATACATTTTATTTTTCAATCACATTACAGAATTCTTATAAGAAACCTATGAGACAAATATGGGTTCTTAAAGCACTTATTACTAATGTTACTGGACCCAAACAAGTATGGGTACCAAAATATATCTTTAATTGATAATTTTATAGGAATGCTGCTTAAAGAGCTCCTTCCAGAATCTATGGTATGTGGATAGTGGGTGTTCAAGGCCCATGACAGGAGACTACTCATGTTTCAAGAATCTGATAAAAGTAGATGGAGGACATGTCACCTTTGGTGACAATGCCAAAAGAAATATCATTGTCTTAGTCCATATTGATATCTTTGATTCGATTCTAATTTCTAAATTACTATTTGTTAATGGCTTAAAATATAATTTTATTACTATCTCACAATTATGTGATGATAGATATCGTGTTAAATTTGAAAATGAGGCATGTAATATCTTTAATTCTAAAGATGAATTTATATTTTCTACATCAAGGAATGAGAATGTTTATTCTGTTAATTTAGATTCCTTATCCTCTCAAAATGCTTTATTCTTAAGTGTATTTCATAAATAATCTTTGCTCTGGCATAGGATTATAGGACACTGTAATGTTCACTCCCTTAGAAACCTAATTGGAAAAGGCCTAGTTAAAGACTTACCCAAACTTGAGTTTCCAAATGACAATGTGTGTAATCCTTATCAAAAGGGAAAACAATAAAAAATCTCTTTCAAATCAAAGAATTAAGTTTATACTTCTGAACCTCTCAAGTTGGTTCACATGGATTTTTTTGGACCATCTATAGTTTCTAGTTTAAATGGGAAGCACTATTTTTATGTTCTGGTAGATGATTTTTCTAGATATGCATGGACCTTCTTCAGGGCTCACAAAAGTGAAGCCTACTCTTATTTTACTATCTATTCCATGACTGTAGAAAATATTAGACGACTTAGAATTAAATCTTTAAGAAGTGATCATGGTCTTGAGTTTGAAAATCACGAGTTTGAATCCATTTGCTCACAAAATGATTATAGTAACAATTTCTCTGCCCCTAGAACACCTCAGAAAAATGGTGTTGTAGAAAGAAGAAATAGAACCCTAAAAGAAATTTCTAGAACAACGCTTAGTGAATATTACTTACTTATTTACTTTTGGGTTGAAGCTGTTAATACAACATGTTATATAATCAATAGAGACTTAATTAGACCAATTCTCAAAATGAGCCCATATGAACTCTTGATCAATAGAAAGCCTAAGGTTAATTACTTTAGAGTTTTTGGTTTCAAAGTCTTTATTCTCAACAATAATGTAATCTTGAAAAATTTGAATCCATAAGTTATGAACGAATTTCCCTAGGTTACTCAATACAAAGTAAAGCTTATAGAGTATTAAATAAGAGAAATAAATGTGTGGAAGAATCTGTTCATATCAAGTTTGATGAAACAGATCCACATGAGCCTAGAACCATCTTAGAAAATCTAGAGGATGATGTATCAAATCTGAACATCAACTCATATTCCTCAAATTCCTCTATGAATGAATCAGTGAAAACTTATAATTCTGTAAATTCTCTTCAATCGAGTCATAATGACCCAGAAGCTGTTGATGAACCTAAAATCACTAGTCCCTCTTTTTTAAGAACGGTTATAACCCTTAGAAATCATCCCTTAGATGTTGTTGTAGGAGACTTAGAGAAAAAAACACAAGCTAGAGATTCTCTTAAAACCAGGTTGTACATCAAGCCTTCTTGTAACAACTTGAACAAAAAAACATTGATGATTCCATCAACGATGAATTTTGGGTAATGGTTGTGCAAGAAGAACTTAATCAGTTTGAAAGAAACAATGTTTGGAAACTTGTTGAATGACCCTAGGAAACATTCATCATAGGCACTAAATGGGTGTATAGAAATAAAGTAGATGATATGGAAATATAGTTATGAAGAAGGCTAGATTAGTTGCACAAGGATACAGTCAAAAAGAAGGAATTGACTATGAGGAGACATTTTCTATAGTAGCCAGACTTGAATCCATCAGAATCCTACTTTCCTATATTGCACATCTGAATTTCAAACTATATCAAATGGATGTTAAGAGTGAATTCTTAAATGGGTGTATAGTTGAGGGTATATTTTTTGAACAACCCTCTGGATTTACATATCCTCATTTTCCCAATCATATTTTAAAACTATAAAACACTTTATATTCTTTAAAACAAGCTCCAAGAGCTTGTTATGATATATTAAGTACTTTATTTATTTCTAATGGTTTTACAAAAGGAATAGCTGATCCTACTATTTTTATAAAAGGAATTTATAATGATGTTTTAGTTGTTCAAATCTCTTTAGATGATATTATTTTTGGATCTTCAAAAAATTCATTATGTATTGATTTTTCTAAAATAATGCAAAACAAATTTGAAATGAGATTAATGGGTGAACTAAAATTCATTCATGGATTTAAAATCTTTTAAAATAACGATTGAATTGTTTTAAATCAATGTAAATACACTAGAGATCTTCTAAAACATTTTTGATTGGATAGAACTAAATCTAGTGACACTCCCATGAGTACCACTTGTGAGTTGGATCTTGATGAAGATTGAAAATCTATTAATCAAACCACTTATAGAGGAATGATTGGAACTTTACAGTACTTAACTGCTATCTGTCCTGACATTATTTTTAGTGGGTGTATGTGTGATCGTTTCAAGAAAATCCTAAAGAATCTCATTTAAATGTTATAAAGAGAATTTTTCAAATACCTCAAGCATACACCCTATCTAGGACTATTCTATCCTAAAGGACTATCATCTGAACTAGTTAGTTATTCTGATGCTGACTTCGATGGTCGTAAGTTAGATAGAAAAATCACCTCTGGATCATGTCACCTTCTAAGAAAGTCACTGGTATCATGGTGTAGTTAGAAACAGAACTCAGTTTCATTATCTACTGTAGAAGCTGAATACATAGCTACTGGTAGTTGTTGTGAGAAAATTTTGTGGATGAAAAACACATTACTAGACTATGGATATCAATTCAGACATGTACCAATAAATTGTGACAACACGAGTGCTATTAACATCTCAAAAAATTCTATTCCACATTCTAGGACAAAACATATTGATGTAAGACATCACTTTTTGAGAGATCATTATAAAAAAGGTGATATCACCTTGGAATTTATTGGCACTAAATATGAACTTGCTGATATATTCACTAAACAATTAAATTATGAGTGAATAGACTACATTATACAAAATCTTGGAATGATAAATCTCAAATAGATATCATAATTGCCTTACTGTTCAATAATTTACTATGTTTTACTTAACTGTTTCATGATTACGGTTTCTAAGTTACTGTCTCTCATGTTTACAGTCTCATCATTAGCATTTTGCATTCACAGTCAGACATTTATTGTCTCACCGTAACGCGCACTGACTGTCTCACGGTAAGGCGCACTGAATGTCTCATCGTAACGTGAACTGATTGTCTCACCGTAATGCACACTGACTGTCTCACCATGACGCTCGATCACTTTCCCACTATGATGAATTCTCAGTATCTCACTGTGAAAATTCCTTATAATTTTCTTTAAACACATATCGTGGAAATTTTTATTTTCTCCTCTTTTACTTTCCCGCATTTTGTTTTTGTGACGTTTGACATTCCCAAATGATAAATCAAAGATTTTTCAATCGGTTCTTCACCCGGACATTCTCCTACTCCCTTATTTTGAACCCCTATCAACCATGTAACCCTATTTCTCTCTCGCGACCTTCAGTGGATGCCAAGAATTAAGCGGCCATCGTCATCCACGCATGAGAAGCACCGCCCGAAGAAGAAGAAGATATCACTCAAGCTGACACCCGATGGGCCTCTGAATACGAACATGGTAAATCGCAGTGTCATACCTTAAAAAGAAATCTACCCTAAATAGTTTTATCTAGAAAATATCTTTTCCTGAAAGTGTTAAGAGAACAAGGCTGGTTAGAATGGTTCTCAAGGGAGAATAGACCCATTTATCTGAGGTTAGTTTCTCAGTTCTACTATTATGCTCATATTTCTTTTGACTCTGGTGAATGTTTTGTTGTGAGAGGCTGGATTAATGGCCAAAGATGCCCCTTCTCGTCGAGGTTATGGGTTTCATGCCTTAGGATACCTCACGATGGAATCTGTGATGATTATCAAAGATAACCCCCACCTACAACAGATTTCTTTGACCTTGAATATGCATTGAAAACCCTAACCAAAAATGGCACCAAGAGAGGGCCATAGCTGCTGAACTTGATGGAGAAACAAGGTTTTTGTTTAAGTTTGTTCAAAATCTGGTTAGCTTGAGGAAAGGTGACTAGTTGTATTAAAGTATCTGGATGTGTTATTGATTCATCTTATGAATAATGGATAAAAAAATAAACCTGTGAAAGTACATCATTCACCATATGTGTGAGTTGATCAAGGTCACATACAAATCCACCTCTCTATTCTACTCTTAGTTGATTTCAGCCATGCTTGTTGCCAAAGGAGTAGTTGGACCCAATGAAGAAGTTCTTGTGGATTGCGAGTAATGTCTCTCTAAACCCATCATCAAGATAATGAAGATTAACTAGAACCCTTGGAAAAGGATTGGGTGGAAGACAACGATAATATTTATGAGAAGTTTAATCATGTGGATTATCCATCAAGGGTGAAGGACATTTATGATCCTGGTTTGGAACGAGATGAACTTAGGGAGTATTCAGAATAAGTAGAATAAGATGTTGATGTACCTCATAGGGAAGAAGTTGTTGTTGAGGAAGAAATGACTATTGTTCCTCCTATTTTTCTTGAAGAATAAGTTCATATCCCTAGATATGATGTCAATCTGGAAATCCAACCCAAGGCTGAAATAGAATCATTTGTCCAAGAACATGAGCAACAATTCATGGAAGAAACAAATTTGGAATAACTCCATGTCATGGAAGAAGCTGTAGTAGAATAACTCCCTGTTGTGGAAGAAGAAAATATGGAAGAACCCCCAAAGAAACAAACTATTCCTAGGATAATACCCTCTATTGAAGAGAGGATGGAGATAGCCTTTCAGTTGGCTAGACAGGAGATGACTGTGGAACATAGAGATAAACCTGTGGTTTTAGAACTAGCTCCTGACCTCTAGATCCTGAAAAGGAAGCATCTGCTGAGGGGGAGGAAACACAAAATCTTGAGACTGAAGAAGCATCACATCTTGGTGATTCTAGTCCTATGGACACCCAGTTCAAATTCCCTAGCTTTTATGATGTTATTGAATCCCATCATGTTACTGCTACTGGGAATGATCTTTCCTCACTATTTCAGTTGAAGTCAGTTTCAATCTTTGTCCCTGATATGGATCTAGAACCTAAACCTGCCCCTATACCAATTCCTTCACCTAAACCTGCACCTGAACCCCTACCTGAATAGTTGTCCTTTGTCAGTAAGGAAAATTTGAAGGTTTTTGGAGACACTATCTTGTCTGGAGTTGAGAGGATTTTTAATTCCCAACCTCGTGCTCCGACACATATGAGTGAGAGAGATGCCTCACTGCTTTTGGATTAAATTATTTGGAAAATCCAAACTAAAATGCTTCATGAAATTCAAGAAGTTCGTGTTGAAAATAAGTTGCTGAGTAATGAAGTCTCAACCCTGAAAAGCATGGTTGATGATATGCAGAAAGAGCAGCATTCCAGATCAGAACCTGTTTCTTCCTCTCTAGAACCTTGTGTGTCTCAAATTTCATGAGATGTTGTCTCTCAGATTCACCCATACCTGTTGTCCTTTTATGTAAAGTTTGCAGAAAGGCACAAATAGTTGTTGAAAGAAATGAGAGAGCTTGTGGTGGACCTAAATAAACTCACTGATGAATACACTGGATATCTTCAAAAGGTACTGAATCAGCTCGAGTCTCTAACCACTGCAGTCAAAGCTTCTCATATGTAACGTACCGGACCTGGGTGCCACGCAGCGGGTGCCCCGAGCCCGGTTCGTCACATGACCTCAAGCGCATTTCCCCAAATGCCAGAGGCTGTCGACTAGTAGCGAGGGACCAGGTCTGATAGTGGGGAAACTATTCCCTCATTTGTCAAAGTGTAGCATAGCGGAAAAAGAAAATAAACATACATGACAGCAAAAGCAGTAAACATACACAACTGAAATAAACAACAATAGTGGATACAACCAACATTATATAAATGTTGATGCTACATGTTTCATATTCTAAGACAACAAAAAGAACATGCTATACATCAATACAGTACAATAGAAAACAGAGTACAGTAAACAAAGCAAAGCAAACAGCAGGCAGTGGTATCGCGAGCCTAGGCTCGGTCCCATGCCCTCCTACTCCTCAGCAACAGTCAAGTACCTGTATAGGGACTCTTTCCCCTATCTACACCTAGATCAACATAATCTGTTTGGGCCGAAAAGCGTGACCCAAACAGGGTGTGAGAAATATATCTCAGTAGGCACCCACCAAAGGCATGTGCCCAACTGCGTGTAAGCATGCAACAACAGTGTGCAGTGGTAAAATGCAATAAAGTAAGCAGTACACAAAAGTAACTAATTACCAGTTATATTGAAATTTTATTATCCATTTAATCCATTAAATATAAGAAATCCACACAGTGCATTTCTAAGTAAACAACTAGTGTCCTCAGACACATAAACTCCCACCGTCGGGTAATGAGTATCCAACACAAGAATCTACCATCAGGCATAACAGAGTTTTTTCCCTCATATGTAGGTAGTGTCGCCCTCAGGCACAGAGTTTATGGACCTCAGGCACAGAAGAAGTTGCCCTCAGGCCAAAAATATCCCCAGCCCTCGGGCTAAATAGTGCAGTGCCTACAGGCTAATCGCAACAACACCTTCAGGCTAAACATGTAACCGGGTCATGCCCAACATATCAAAATGCAGTAAACAAGAAATTCCTCTCAAGGAAATTCTATAATTACTACCTTTATGTCATACCCCCGGGTATCCTGGCCAAATTTCTAAACAGTGAAACACACCCCTGGGGGTGGTTTCGGATCCAAGCAATGATCCCAACCAGCGTTTTATTATCACAATTTGATCACCTAAGCAATTCTAGGCGTTAAATATAGCAACGACCTCAGCCACACGACACCCCAACATGGTTTCGTGGCATGAAAATGCAGAAAACACACAGCAGCTGGAAAACTAAACACCAAGCCACCTACCTTATACGCCAACGAGCGTTATACACGAACTTCAGTTCCCGAAATGCCCATGAACGACATAGATCTGACGAAGACCAAAACCCATTCAAACGTAAATAACATACGTTAAGAGAAGAATTGGTAAGAACAGTACCAGGAGAGGAGAGGGCTTACCCATGCGGTTCCAACGAAATCGTCCGAAGCAGAACCGGATTCCCGAGGAACGCCCGGTGGATCTTCAAAGATCTGGCCTCCTCCTTTGGCTCCAAAACGGCTCAAATGCCTCCTCTTCTAAATGAGGAGGATACTACCTATTTTAAGCCGAAAAAATAAAGTACATTACCTATACTTTTTAGTACATGGTGTGTACTTATTTCATTTAGCTGCTCATTTGGCGGCACCACCACACTGTTCATCCATTGACATGAGTACACGGAATGTACTCCCAAGTACACAACATGTACAGTCACCCAACTGGCGGCGACTCCACCGCCTTACTGTTTAAGCCTGCCGACTGTCTACCTGGCATGTAAAGGACCACTACACGGTGTGTAGTCAGTTCCTACGCCCTTTGTCGCCGGCAATGCTACACACCATGTGTACTCATCCCTACACGGCCAAAAGTACAGGGCGTGTGGACAAGGTACATGATGTGTAGTTTCGAAATTCAGTATTTTTCCCCATTTTTCTATATTTTCTCAAAAAAACTTAAAGGAAAAGGAAAATAAGAAGCTCGTACCTCTAAAATATGAACCGAGTTCTTACAAACTTCCCCCATTATAGCCATTCGTCCTCGAATTTCCCTTCCAATGGTGGCGAAGATAATGCTCAGAACAACTCTGGACACTGAGCACGTACGTCGGCCTCCCGCTCCCAGGTCTCATCCTGCACTCGGCCATGCTGCCATAACACCCATACGAGAGGAAATGACTGGCCTCGGAGAACCTTCATGCTCCTGTCAACGATACAAATCGGATGCTCCTCAAAGGACGCATCAGCGTCCATCTCAACCTCCTCAGGCTGAAAGGTGTGAGATTGGTCTGAATGGTAGCGACCCAACTGAGACACGTGGAAGACGTCGTGCATGGCTCGGTAACATTACGACAACTACAACCGATAGGCAACCAGCCCGACTCTCTCTATAATCTCGATTGGACCCACATACCTTGATGAAAGCTTACCCTATCTCCTGATCCGCTTGTGTACCAGCCTCGGTGAAACACGTAAGAAAACCTGATCCCTGACCATGAACTCCAAAGGTCATCTGCAGCGATCAACATAAGACTTCTGAAGAGACTGTGCGGTAGCCATCCACTTTCGAATCAATTGGACCTTCTCAGATGTCTCCTGCACGAGCTGTGGCCCCATTAAAGCTGCCTCACCTGCCTCTAACCAGCACAGAGGTGATTGGCATGGCCTACCATATAAACCCTCGTATGGTTCCATCTCAATAGTTTTATGAAAACTATTATTATAGGAAAACTCTAATAAGGGTATATGCTTCTCCCAAGAGCCCCCAAATTCCAAGATGCATGCGCGCATCATGTCCTCTAGTACCTGTATCATCCGCTCTGACTGGCTATCTATCTGAGGGTGGTATGTTGTGCTCAGAAGCACCTGTGTACCTAGTGCCCTCCGAATACTCTTCCAGAAATGAGACGTAAAGCGAGCGTACATATCTGAAATGATAGAACAAGGGACCCCATGAAGACGTATGATCTCTCAGATATACAGACTTCTAAGCTCTTCCACACCGAAGGGCTCCTTAGTCGGCAAGAAGTGAGATACCATCGTGAGTTTGTCCACAAAAACCCACACGGTGTCATTACCTTGAGGCAACCTCGACATCCTTGTCACGAAATCCATCACGACATCATCCCATTTCCACTCTTGAATGGGCAACTGCTATAACAGCCCAGCTGGCCTCTGGTGCTCTGCCTTCACCTACTGGCAGGTGGAACACCTCGTAACAAAACTAGCTATCTCTCTCTTCATACCAGGCCACCAGTACTGATGTTTCAAGTCTCGGTACATCTTGGTAACCCTGGGATGAACTGCCCAAGCTGAAGAATGAAACTCCCGCATCAGCTCCTCACATATATCTACTGGAACCCATACTCGTCCATGGAAACACAAAACCTCATCATCGCCCATCATCCAACCGAGAGGAGGGTCCTCACTTGCCATCGACTCATATAGAACTAGGCCTTCTGAAACTAATAGCTGCCTCAACCTCACTCTGTCCAGGAGGGTAGAAGTCACAGTTAATGAGGAAAGTTAAGTTTTCCCATGACTGTCATGCACCTCCAGATGCATCTCAGAGAACAAGGCCATGAGCTGCCACTCACCATTGGCCTCCTGCATTGTCTGTATCTGAGTCTTCATGCTCAGTGCATCAGCTACTACATTACCTTTACCAGGTGTATAGGCAAGCTCAAAATAGAAGGACTATAGGTACTCGACCCACCTTATCTGTCTCGGATTCAGGTCACGCTATGTAAAGATATGCTTGAGGATTTTTTGGTCAGTGAAAACCACAAAATGTTCTCCCAACAGATAATGTCTCCAATAGCACAACACATGAACCACTACAACCAACTAGAGATCATGTGTCGGGTAATTCCTCTCATGTGGCGTCAACTGCCGAGACCCGTATGCAACAACTCGGTTACCCAGCATCAAAACGGCTCCCAGCCCAATCCCTGATGCATCATAGTAAACTGTATAGCTCTTCCCCTGCTCTGGGAGTATCAGGATCAGTGTTGATTTCAACATTCCCTTCAGGTCTTGAAAAGCTGTCTCGCATGATTCTGACCAAACGAACTTCACACCCTCCTTATTCAGACCTTTCAACGATGCTGCTAAGCAGGAGAAGACCTATATGAAGTGTCTGTAGTAACCAGCCATCCCTAAGAAACTCCGTATCTCAAACACATTCTTAGGATGCTCCCAGGAAACTACTTCTCTTACCTTCTCTGGGTCTACTGCAACTCCTGCCTCTGAGATAATATGACCAAGGAAGTGAATCTGGTCCATCCAAAAGTGGCACTTCGAGAGCTTAGCATATAGCCGATGCTCTCTCAATGTACTCAATACGATCTCAAGATGGGTGGCATGGTCGTGTCGAGTGTAAGATTACACCAAGATTTCATCCATGAATACTACCAAAAAAGAATCAAGATACAGATGGAACACACGACTCATCAGATCCATGAACACTGCCGGCACGTTCGTCAGTCCGAACGGCAAAACAGTATACTCATATAGACCATACCTACTCATGAAAGCTGTGAGAGGTATATCTGATGGTCTCACGCACAACTGATGATATCCGGATCTCAAGATAATCTTCGAGAACACACTTTCTCCACGAAGCTGATCAAACAGATCATCAATCCTCGGCAAGGGATATCGGTTCTTAACCGTCAACTGGTCCAGCTTCCGATAATCCACGCAGAGTCTGAGGGTACCATTCGCCTTCTTCGAAAAAAGGACCAAAGAACCCCAAGGAGAAGTACTGGGTCAGATAAAACCCTTTGCTTGTAGCTCCTCTAACTGCCTCATCAGCTCCTGAAACTCAGGCGTGGCCATCCTATAATGAGGAATGGACACCGGTGCTGCTCCAGGCATAAGCTCGATAGAGAAATCCACCTCACGCACTGGAGGTAAACCTGAAAATTTGTTCGGGAAGACATCCATGAAACGATCAACAAATGGAGGGAAATCCATCTGACAAGTCCCCTGATCATCCAGATATAATCCCGCAATCTGGGTTGTGACTCTACCTCGCCCATGATGCTCTGGTCCAGCTTGACTCACCCGAACTTCCAATTTGCCCTTGTATAGAAACTATCCACCCTCTGGTGATATGAAACACACCCTGCGACGATAGCAGTCCACAAAGGCTCGAAAATGAACCAACCAGTCCATCCCGAGAATGATGTCATAGCTCGTCATCTCCAAGACATAAAGGTCCCAAAGGAAGTGACACTCTCCAACCTCAATGGGGAACTCCTTACACTGACACACACCAGCCGTCCTAGTCCCCAACGGAGGGTCTAGCGTCAAGATGCCTGAAGAAGAAGAAACAATGAGCCCAAGGCTCTTCACAATGGGTACAGATATGAAACTATGTGTAGCACACGTATAAAAAAGTACTTAAGACAAGATAGAAGGTACTAGAATAGTACCTTTGTCTATAGAAGGTCCGGGATCCTGCTCTTTCTGGGTCTGTTGCACTGCATATGTCTGCCCAGTGTCGCGGCCCTACGACATAGCCTGGCTACCCTGAGCTATCCCGCCCTGCTGCCTCTGCGATCCTGGTGTCTGGCTACCACGACCACGACCATCATCTCTGCTTTCACGCCCTGACGTATTCCAGTTCCCTGAATAGTAAGAACCCACTGGTCCTGCTCCCGCACGCGGAGTCTGCACAGAACCCCTCTCACTAGCCACTGGTAGAAACGGCCCACGAAAGCGCTGCAGATGACCCATTGTGCCGCAAGCTCGGCACTCCACTAGGTCTCGTGGACACTACGGTCTCTTGTGCCCCTCTCTACCACATTGGTAGCACATAACCTGGCCACTCGAAGCATTCTTCTGACTGGTACTGCTTTCCTGAGAGAATTCCATCTGTCTCTTCCTCTTGCCAGCAGAAATAACACCAGTAAATGGTACTGAACCGCCCTGGCCCACACTATTAGATTCCCGTAGGTTCCTCTCTGTAATCAGTGCCTCGTTCACAATCGCGTGTATAGTAGGAAACATGTAAACATTCACCAGCACTTGGATGTCATACCGAATATCATCCTCAAAACGTCTGTCTCTCAACGTCTAATCACCCACCAGCACAGGTGAAAAGCGTTGAAGCTCTATAAAACGAGCAGAGTAGTCCATCACCAACATAGCACCCTGCTGCAGATTCATGAACTCTCAAGCTCTATCTACCCGCAGTGTCTCGGGAAAGAACATAGAAGACTACCTGAAAATCATCCCACGCCATGTCCCTATGATGCTTTTTCTGGGTGGTAACATCCCACCACCTCTTGGTGGAATCATGCAGCATGTCAGTCGCGAGCTTGACCATATGCCCTGGAGGCCTCTCTAGATGCTTGAAAATAGTCTGCATCGATCCTAGCCAAGACTCTGCATCCTATGGTCCTCCATCCCCTGAAAACATAGGCCTATGCTGCTGCTGGAAGATATGTGTCAGCTCGGCCATAGATGTGGCAGCCTGCGGTGCTCCCTGAAAGGTCAGCATGAACCGCATAAAGCGTTCACGGAACTGCGCCTCTGTGCCTATGTCCGGTATAGCAGTTGGCGCCACATCTGGCTCTACTGTAGGATCAACTCGTAGCCAATGGCCCACCATCTCCGGAGTATACTCGTCGCTGATCTCCTGGCGAACAACTCACGGTCGTCTAGGCAGCATGACACTACAAGGTCAAAATCACGCCTCAGATTCAAGATTATTAAGACTTAAAGTGAAGGTCCCACAAGGAACAAGAGGAATAAAGCATATAAAATTTTCAAGACAAGACTACACGACATGTACAATGACTACACTACATGTACTTGACTTCCCTTCCCCTGCCTGGGTCCTTCTACATGTCTAAGCCACACGGCTTCCGTTCAACAAAACTACACGGCGTGTACGATGTTATTTTTCAACTGCTCGGGTCTTCTGTGACACTGCCGGCTACTCATCTTAACTCCACACGGTGTGTTACAAACGTACACGGCTTGTACAACACCTCGTTTCCCAGCCACACGGCTAACTCCACACGGTCTGTTCTCGGACAAGACTACCCGACGTGTCCCATATATAAACGGCGTGTTCAGGGAGAGGTGACACCGGCCAGTGTTTTTAGTTACACAGTCGAGTCCCTAGGTCACACTACACGACATGTCTATAATTGACACGGCGTGTTCTGTCAAGGAGTTCACTAAATCGTTTTCTTAGTTACACGACCGGACTCCGGGTCACACAACACGACGTGTCCAAAAACTACATGGTGTGTTTTACTCAAGGCCTCTTTGTACCCCGTGTCTCCGTCCACATGGTTTGTGACACGGGAAGAGGCTACGTGGTGTGTACTCAGGGTACACCGTCTGTACTCAAAAAGATCATTTTTCTTCCCGAACAGAAGATCATACACGGCGTGTATAAAAATACTACACGGCGTGTATACTGGGTTTCCGTACAGTATGCCTTAGAAACTTCCCTAGAACCCAAAAAATACTAAAAACCAACACCTAAGTGTCAAATTCCGATCCATGAGGGCCCACACTCCCCACGAATCAAAGTTTAACATATTATCTGTGTTATAACCAATAAACAGTCTATGATCCACAAAATTCCAGTCAATGGGGGCCCATAATCCCCAAAAACCAAAGTTTGGCGTCCATTCCATAAACAAGCTCAAACAAACATACCATATCACAGAGAAGGTATTTATCAAGAAGCTATCACAACATTATGCTTTATTAGCACAAAAACTATCACAACAACATGCGTATTTCTAATGCACCTACATGGCATGAAAACTATGCATGGCATGTGATATCTAGCATGTGCCTATATGATGCATGAGATGGCATACCCTCTTCTCATTGGGTTTCAACTAAATAGAACCCTTGGATAAAATATAAACGTCACAATCTCAAAGTGTGTCACCCAATGCGGAAAACATATCAACCGTAAAATTGAAAAATCAAAATAATGCAAAATATGAGGTAGACTGGCTTTTCCCTGTACACGGGTTAGCTACGTCCGGGCACAACTTATTACCAACTAAAATTCCATCCTATCCCTGACTACGGCTCCAAATAGTAAATCAAATAAAATAAATCCCTCTGATACCACTTTGTAACGTCCCGGACCCGGGCGCCATGCAACGGGTGCCTCGAGCCCGGTTCGCCACATGAACTCAAGCACATTTCCCCAAACACCAGAGGCTGCCGACTAGCAGTGAAGGCCCAGGTAAGATAGTGGGGAAACTATGCCCTCATTTTTCAAAGTGTATCACAGCGGAAAAACAAAATAAACAAACATGACAGCGGAAGCAGTAAACATACACAACTGAAATAAACTACAGCAGTGGATACAACCGACAGTATATAAATGTTGATGCTATATGTTTCAAGTTCTATGAAAACAGCCAGAACATGCTATACATCAATACAATACAATAAAAAATAGTGTACAGTAAGGAAAATCAAAGAAAACAGCTGGCAGAGGCATCGCGAGCCTCAGCTCGGTCCCATGCCCTCTTACTCCTCAGCAACAGTCAAGTACCTGTATAGGGACTCTTGCCCCTATCTACACCTGCAACAATGTAATCTGTTTGGGCTGAAAAGCGTGACCCAAACAGGGTGTGAGAAATATATCTTAGTAGGCACCCACCAAAGGCTCGTTCCCAACTATGTGTAAGCATGCAACAACAATGTGCAGTGGTAAAATGCAATAAAGTAAGAAGTACACAAAAGTAACTAATTACTAGTTATATTTCCATTTTATTATCCATTTAATCCATTAAATATAACAAATCACCACAGTGCATTTCTAAGTAAACCACTAGTGTCCTCAGACACGTAAACTCCTACCCTCGGGTAAAGAGTATCCAATACAAGAATCTGCCCTCAGGCATAACAGAGTTTTTGCCCTCAAGCGTAGGTAGTGTTTCCCTCAGGCACATAGTCTATGGCCCTGAGGCACGGAAGAAGTTTCCCTCAGGCCAAAAATATCTACAGCCCTCGGGATAAATAGTGTAGTGTCCACAGGCTATTCACAACAACGCCCTCAGGCTAAACATGTAACAGGGCCATGACCAACATATCAAAATCCAGTAAACAAGCAATTCCTCTCAAGGAAATTCTACAATTACTACCTTTAATGAATACCCTCGGGTATCCTGGCCAAATGGCTAAACAGTGAAACACACCCCCGGGGGTGGTTCCGGATCCAAGCAATGATCCCAACCAGCATTTTATTATCACAATTTAATCACCTATGCAATTCTAGGAATAAAATATAGAAATGGCCTCAGCCACACGACACCCCAACATGGCTTTGTGGCACGAAAATTAACAAAACACACAGTAGTTGGAAAACTAAACACCAAGCCACCTACCTTATACGCCAACGAGCGTTATACACGAACGTCAGTTCCCGAAACGCCAAAGAAAGGCGCAGATCTGATAAAGAACAAAACCCATTCAAACATAAATAACTTATGTTAGGATAAGAATTGGTAAGAACGGTACCAGGAGAGGAGAGGGCTTACCCGTGCGGTTCCAACGAAATCGTCCAAAGCCAAACCGGATTCCCAAAGAACTCCCGGTGGATCTTCAAAGATCTGGCCTCCTACTTTGGCTCCAAAATGGCTCAAATGCCTCCTCTTCCAAATGAGGAGGCTACTTCCTATTTTAAGCTGAAAAAACAAAGTACAGTTCATTTACTTATGAGTACACGACATGTACTTCTTTCATTTAACTGCTCATTTGGCGGCACAACCACACTGTTCATACGTCGACATGAGTACACGACATGTACTCCCAAGTACAAGGCGTGTACTGTCACCCAGCTGGCGGCGACTCCACCTCCTTTATTTTTAAGACTGCTGACTAACTACACGGCCTGTAAAGGACTACTACACAACGTGTAGTTGGTTTCTACACCCTTTGTCGCCGGCAAGGCTACACGCCCTATGTACTTTTCCCAACACGGCCAAAAGTACACAACGTGTGGACAAGGTACACAGTGTGTAGTTTTGAAATTAAGTATTTTTCCCCATTTTTCCATATTTTCTCAAAAAAACTTAAGGAAAAGGAAAACAAGAAGCTCGTACCTCTAAAATAAGAACCGGGTTCTTACATCATCCCTCTGTTGAATCCTCTACACCTGCCTTGGAATGTTTTTTTCTCAGATATATAGTCCAAGAAGAACTTCAAACTACTTTCAGTGGCTTTAATGTGCCTGCTTTATCTAAAGTTGTCAAGAACGGTGATAGAGTTATTGACCTTGTTCAAATCCATTCCAAGATTGCCAATGATTCCCAGAACGAGATCTCTAAGAATGTGTACTTCTATTTCAACCGGATTTTCTCCAAGACTGATATGACCAACCACTTCAAATACCTTGTAGAGAATATGAGAATTCCTCCTCTCACCCAAGCCATCAAAAAACAAGTCCAAAAGCTCACCGAGTTTACCAGATTGTTGGAAAAGTTCATGGAAAACAAAGATTATTTTGAAAAGGCCATTCAGTATGGAGGAGAGATTATTGCAGACTTCATTAAACTTCTTAGACCGTATCTTCATGTTCAAAGTACAACAATTGTTTCTCCTGCGGCTGATCCTCTCAGACCTGGTTTACCTACTTTCACTTCTTCATTAGCTTCAACAACCATGTCTGTTGGCCAGGCTCTTAGTCAGATCAAGCCTATCATCCTTGATCAGCAACTACCGAGATCTTCTACTACTCCGACTTTGGCTCCCTCAGTCATCGATGGTCTCCCATTACCATCAATATCTACCACCTCTCTGCCTTCTTCCACATCATCCACTACACCTATGGCTTCCTCTTCTTCTGTTGATAAAGGCAATGCGAAGGCCAATCCTTGAAAAAGACCAGTGCTTACTACAGTTTGATGGGTATGTCGTTTATTTGTTGTATTTCTACTTTATGTTTTACTAGACTCTGATTAATTTTAATTGAATGTGAACTGATTACCCTCTCTTATTTTAACATTTTGATAATCCCAAAAGGGAGAGAAGTTATATTCTATGTTATATTCTCTATAGTTTCATTCAGTTTACACTCTTACTGTACATGATTTGTGATCATCAAAAAGGGGGAGATTTTCAGACTCCTCATGTATTACTCGTGTTTTAGTGAGCACAAATCTCTTTAATTATCACATATCTTATTAATGATCACAAATGTCATTCAACGTAGTTGAATCCTATAAATTATATCCAATCATGTGTATTTTTTATTCAAGTTATCTCATGCTTTATAATGGTTAAGATCAATCCATTTCATGCATATTACTGTTTAAATCTAAATACTGATATTTGCCTAAGTACAAGACACCGTGACTCAAGACATAGTTATCCATACACAGTAACCGAGACACTGTGACCGAGACACCGTAAGCTAAGACACCATGAAGATTAGACATTGTGACACTCAGACCATGACACTCAGACACTATGAAGGAGACACTGTTTTCTCAACATAATGTGACATCGTTTCTTAGACTATCTTGTAGCATTTCAATTTAATGTTTAATGGTCATATTTGATTCCTTTAATGCACTGACATAATTAATGTTTCTTTTTAGAAATTGTACGAGGTACATGGTATGAAACTTATGGAACCTGTCAGCTAAATCTCATACATTTTCAAAGATAAATATTAGAGAGTTCCCAACGACAACAGTGCGCGATACTGAACAGAAAACAAGCATGTGAGAACAACCACGAAGAACACTTTGCAAGATTTTAAAAGAAAGAATTTTCACATGCATACAATCCGACTCTGCTGAAGAATATACAAATTACACTGGAATCCAAAGAACATCTTCACATTGTCAAAGCTCTTGGAGAACACAAGCTGAATCGCGACACTCTATTTTTCAATACAAAAACCAGAGAAGGACCCAGAAGAATTTATTCTAAATCTTAGGAGTCTAGAGCTGCACTTCAAATCAATTGAGCATTCTAAACTCATATCTACTCACTCTTACTAATTCTTTTACTTAACTTTTGAGAAATGTGTCTACTCTCTATATTCCACACACACACTGACCCATGTGCTAAAATGAAGGATTTCTAAATCCTTGCACCAAACTATCTATTTCTATTTACCCCCGACAACTGTGGAAGAGGTCCCTTTGTTGCATGGTTTTTGTTTTTGTTTACCCATGAAAAATATGGAAGAGGTCCATGTGTGACCTGGACAGTCTGTGTACTGTTGTTAACCCCAATCTAGGGTGTAGATCAATGTTTATTTATAAAAATGCTTGGTGGCAGGTGATCACCAAGTGGAGCAGATTAGCTCTCGGGTTGAGACTGAACAACTTGTTTTATAGACATTGCGCTATTTAATTTAGTCTTCTCAATTTTACTGCTTTATTGCATAATCCAAAAAACTCTAATTTCACATTGATAGTTAGTCTTCGAAAGAAGTTATATCTGATTTGTCTTAGTAGGATAAATTCAAATGTAATATTAATAATACATATTATGATTACTGAGAATTAATCAATCTCCTAAGAAGATTTTTAAACATTCATACTATTATAACAGTATAATCTTGATTAACTGGGTTGTATCTATGTTCGGGGAAAACCATTTCTTTTAAGTTAATAATTTTGTAACAGAAATTTTTATAGTTACTCAATTCACCCATCCCGTTTTGAGTAAACTACTCTGACCAAAAATATTTAAAATAATTATTTTATTTTATAATCTAGGTATAAGAATAGTTGAAGAATGTGGAGAAAGAAGTTAAATAAAGATTCTAATTGATGAAAATGACCCCTTCATTATGTATCAACCTTAGGTTTCAACTAATTCCATAAAATGATGGATGTATGCCCAAACTAAGGCTTAAATTATGAGGGTAGGGAATTTTTTATGTTCTTTTGGAAGCGTTTGGAAGATAAAAATTTCTAGATATGTGCGACTTTGTGAGGGGAGTGAGTTCCCATTTATAGTTGAGGAGTGGAATTCTTATAAGTACTCAAAAGTATACAATATTAGGAGATCAATATTTTCTAATGTGGATCCAAAAATGAAAATTAATGGTTTTTTAAATTATATGGTCTATAAAAACCTCCAACACATTATAAAAGTCATGTTTTAAGGATTTATTTCATTAACTCCTACGTACCCTAATTTTTTCATTTTGGTTTCACATTATAGGAACTTGATTTATAACCTATTTAATTTATCCATTTAGAATAAATTAAAGTGATAATTATTAGTTTTATTTAATCCACTAATTCTACTTATCAAATAAAATTTATCAAATAAAAATTTTATATGTGTTCGAAATTACTTCTAACACAAGCGCATTTAATGTGACAAAAACACTCCTTCAATATTAAAGGTGATAATAGAGTTTTTCCTATTTAGGGATTCAATATATTCATTATTAAATAAAAATAATCCTATTAATGAGATATATTTGATATTTATTAACATTAACAAATTACTTGGAATAATATAGTAATTTTGTTATTTTAATTCATTTCATAAAAAATAATTTATAAAAAAATAAAATTAATGTCAATTTTCACATCATTCATATAAATTAAATTTAAAAAAATATCAAGACACATATATAATAGAAATATATTATTCTCAAAAATGTTTAATATGATATGTTCATATTAAAATGTAATGTAAGATAGTAATTAATACAATTTAAAAATAATTTAATATTTTTATTATCATTTATTTTATTTTATTATTACCAAAATAATTACTGAGATTACCTTTATTAAGTATTTAATGTAATGAATTTAAATCTAAAAATATAAAATAATTTATCATGAGAAGAACCATTATATTTTAAAATAATATTTATAAACAAACCTTAATTTTGTTTTTCCTATTCCAAAATCTTTATAGATACTAATGGAAAAGGTTTTTTTTCTTTTTCATTACTTAACTTATTATATAAATCAAATTCAAAAAACTATTATCCCAAAAACTAATTAAATAGATCTTAAGGTCATAAGAGTTATAATATGGCCATAAAATAGGCTTTATATAAGTTTCTATGCCATTTTACCCCTTAATTTCTATGTTTGATCCCTTAGCAAACACATGTTTACCTTAATTAATCCAATTAATTTTAACTATTTTCAATAATCATTAGTGAAACAAATAATGATGGAATTATTAAAAATTATAAAATATAAATATTCAAAAATATATAATCCATTAATATAAATTCTTCAAACATTAGTAAGAGAATTTAATTTATAATTAATACCAAATACGTGGTTAAACAACTAGTTTTTAATATTATAATGGTCAAAAGTTTAAATTGTTTTTACATAAAAATTAAAAATTAAAAATATTGTAATGAAATAAATAGGGTTAATTGGTATTAAATTGAAATAATATTACATTATATCAATCCAAAATTTAATTTAATAAAATAAATAAATTAAATGAAAACACATTTTTCAATTAAAATTAAGTATTTTAAACTATACATAAAAAATTAATACTTTTCAAAAGAATATCAAAAATTTTCCAAAAAATATTTTTGGTGTTCCAATTTTAAAAAATCTATTCATTTTATAAATTAAACTTCATTGAAGATCTAAAAATTTATTATAATTTTTTTTATATGAAAATACATAAAAAAATTGAAGAAAAATTAATTTTAATGAATAAAATAACTTTATTAAAAATTGATTGATTAATTTTCTAAAAAATTATCAATAATTTATATTAATTAAGACATATATATATACATATTATAATTTAGTTAATACTATTAATACCCTTTAATTTAATTTCTAGGTTATAATGACATTATATATCATGGTCTATTTAGGTTGGGTGTTTCATGTTGAATACACTATCCAACATGGAAATCGCAGGGTTGTATGCAATACAAGATAAACCGTGTTTTTCATATAATTAAATATAAACATAGTGTCTTGTGTCCATTACGCTATCAAATATAGTATTATTGTTTTAAAATCAAATCATATTACATCCTCCCCTTTAAAAAATGTATAATCACAATTTTAAGTTTAGCTCGGTAATAAAAGATATGACATTTGAAAATAATTATTTTGAAAATACTCATAATAAAAAGGATTGATAAAATAATTCATTAATAAGAGAGAAAGGGAGTTAAAAAATGAAATATGGAATAACACATAACTTATTTCCAAATTAGGATAAATTAGTTAGGAATGGAGGAAAACAAAAAACTATTATATATAGTGATTGAGGTAATTGATCTGAAGCAAGTGAATGATCAATGGAATGTTATGGGCCTCAAAACCATGAATCTTTGATGATCGAAAAGAACATCGGTTGATCAAAATTTATTTTTCTTGATTAATAATTTTGTTTCAAATTCATTTTTCTCGAGTTTAGAAAATATATTACCATCATCACTACATAATATTGAAATATACTTACTCAATGAGTAAAAGTTAATCCTTTAACCAATTTCCACCAGAATAACCTATTTTTTCAAGAAACAAAAAGTATTCAAGATGAATTTTTGATTCCTAAATAAAAAAAATAACTTTATGAGACTATATTACAGTAAAAGGGATTAAAATCTATTCCTTTAATCATTTAAAACTTACAATAAACAAAATTGATATAATCAGATAATATTATTCCATAAATGAATAAACCATCTTACATTAATCTTGAAATTTCAACAGTAATACCAACAGTTCAAAGCAAATCATTCCATGAATTATTTTCTTTAAAAAATTTAAAAAAATTCAAATTTAAGTTCATACCCGATGGATTATAAGGAATTGATAATATATTCATACAAGATAAATCAATCATGTAGGCTAGTGGTAAGTGTTACACCATTTATGCCCTTCGGTTTTGGGATCAAGCCCCGCGACCATTCTGGATGTGATGGGTTGTCAACTAGCTTATAGGTTTTCATTTTAACCTTTAAACATGAAAAAAAATTCCTACATAAATAAAACAACATTTTTATCCAAGGGGTTACATGTACTCTTACCCAATAAAATTTCTCCAAAATGTTTTATTAATTACCCCAAAATTGTCACTACTAAAAACTTGAAAATGGGGTGACTAAGATATTGAAATTATGATCATTTTTAATCTTATATAACTATGATGGGGTCTATAAATATTATGTTAAACTTGCATGAAAAGATAATACTCTCCATATTTAACTAACCAGATCTCAGATACAAAATTTAATAGCCCAAAACACACACTCCCAGATCTAGTGATGAAATCAGATATTTTACATTTCTGATTTCAATATCAGTAATTTTGCGTTTTTTTTTCATCCTAACCATAAAAAATAAAAAGTAAAAATTGGATATCATATTTTCTTAGTGTCTTTTTGGTTTACAGTTTCTGTTAATTAGTAGAAACTCCTACATTAAAAATTCACATTTTTTTAAATGAGAATTTCTCCCACATAACGTAGCTTTTCTTTTTTGCATTAAAAATCATCATAATCATCAATATGTGATCCCTTATAGAAATATCCCATTCATCCTGATTATTTATAATCTAGGGAAAAGTAAATATAATAATGGAGAGTTCAAATTATCACTAAGGGTAAAATCATAATTAGAAAAATAAATTTCATTAGTAAGAATAAGAATAGCATATTAGTATGATGACATAATCAAAGTGAATGATTGTAACATAGAAATATTCATACCCATCAATACCTAGATAATCAAACACGATAACATAGAATAAATATATAATAAAGGAATATTCATAATGATCAATAATCATGAGACATGCGATATGAAGCATGATCAAATGAAACATTATAACCACCTAGAATGTGTCGAAATAACATGTTGGTATCTTGGTACATCATCTCATTTAACCATTACCTAACCCTTACAATTTGGAATAACCATATGGATAAATTCTAATATAATTATCCAGAGAACATAATCATTACCTAATTCATTAGATTAATATATAGGTGCACCCATCATATGATCTTTAATGGGATCACCAGATGCTTTCTAATTTTCTCCATCATAAAATCTATAACGGTCTCACCCAGTACTATCTCGGTCGCCCTATTGTATAAGTTGTAATGGGCTCACCTAGTGTGATCAAATTCACCCCAATGTGTAAGTAATGTCCAAGAATAAAAGCATGAATAAAGTAAAAATAAAATTCATATCATCATAAAACACATTAAAATAATTATTCTTTTAAAAAATGGTAATCCTATGGAAAATAAATCGATTCCATGAGAGTCTCATTGAATCATTATTAACTAGTGGAGTATAAATGAGTATAACAACAATCTATTCGAAATAATATTATCCCATCTAGATAAATAATGAGGATGGCTTAAATTTCATATATCCCTAGTGTAGGATAATAAAAACGTTTTTTTATGTTAATGAATGGATATACTAATAAAATGTCATTAAAAAAATCTTGAATAACATATTCCTTTCATTTTTAAAATAATCATTAAAAAAATAAAACATTTTTAAAATACTTTTCTATAAAAATTATTTTCATTGAAAATCATTTTTCAAAACCAAAAATTTGCAGAATATTAAGAAAAAATTTCACTAAAAATAACTGTGTAAACATTAAATTGAATCATCAAAGAAATGATGGTCATGTCATCAAGTAATTTTATACTTGTTGTAGAGAATATTCGTATTAAAAGGATAAAATGTCATAAGAGTACCTTTTTGGATAACAAAAAATATCCTTTCAAAAAAATCATTGTAAAAAGTTATAAATATTTCTTTAATATATCATTTTTATGTTTTTAAAAACATTTTCTAAAACATTTATTAAAAAAAATTCGATGAAAATAGATTTTTGGCCGAATGGAGAAATGTAGTCGGATTTTCTTAAAATAAAATTTGAAAAATATTTTAGTAAAAAATTGTGTAAATGGTAACATTACTTGTAAATATCATTGATAAGAAGAAAAAATAAAATTATTGAATTTATTGAGATGGAGATTATGATATTTCATCATTTGAAGCATAATTGAAAATAATCATGTTAAATGGTGAGATTGTAACAAAAGACTATTACCACTTAATAACATGAATTATACTCCATATGATATAAAAATTTTAAATGAAACATATAATATAATGAAAATAAAAATATACATGATATATCATGTCAAATTTGAAGTATATACACCTCATAAAAGAGGATAGGTATATAACATAACCTATATGTCAATGAAAGAATGTGGATACAAAACCCCCTTACTAATTTGGTAAATTTGTAACTATATACCCCATTAAATAGATATCCTCAAATTTATATGAATATTCATATACATTTGTTTATAATAATCATAAAATATATTCATGTGTACTATATACACCCTAAAAAATTATTGAATATGAAATATATCTCACAAAAATAAAATTGTGATGAGAAATACCCATACCATGAGTCTGACTTGTCCTGTGTGTCTATATATTTATAAAAAATAACTTAAGATAAATATTTATATTATTTAGAAACATTTTAATGTTTATTATTACTCTTATTTAACATATTATCATGTTATATACAATTTCATAATTTATTATGTAAGTATTATATTTTGACCATAATCAGCTTGTGGGCCAAAAACAAATTAAGTTGGTTGACTATTGTCAAATAGGTCATTATTTTAAAAATCTATCATATAGTAATCATGAAATAATTATAATATTTTTATATAAATTATACTTTTAAGAACAAATATTATATATGGTATTGAAAAATGAAATAATTTTACCATCATGGAGATGATAGGTCATACGTACAAACGACTAATATTTAAATTTTATAATGATAATTATTGAATGAAAATAAATAACATTTACCATTAAATAATGATTTTCATATCATAATTACTGATATTTAACATGTTTTTAAAAATCAAATCACGTCGCTTCATGATGTACTCATGAGTGACGTTACCATATCCCCTACAGTATGGAACTTTAATGGAATATTTTATATAATGATTCCATAGGAATAATTATGTTATATATAGTATATAAAAACTTTTTATCCATCATCATACTCAACCTTGAGAGTAGGTAATGGAAAAATGAATGACATCATTTATGAGGTTATTGTCTTCTGTACAAATTAATTATGATATCATAATAAATATTATGGAAGTGTGTTTTATTGTAGGTTTTACACTTAACATAAAAAATTTAAATATTATTAATATAATAAGGTTATAATATCATATTTAAATAGGAATAATTTAAGGATATAAAGATATACGTAAAATAAATACACTCATTAAAAAACATTACCTCTTCTTTGGGTATCCTCTTTAGGTTTTTACTAGAGACTTGAATAGTCGGATTTAATACCATAATAATGAATATATAATGAGGAAATTGAATTTTTAATGTGATTTATGTAGGGTTTGGATGATCCAAATGGGATAAGAGATGTGAATAACTTAGGGGATTGAGTGACCTTTTATAATTAAGGGGTAGTGGAATTTTTATAAATACACCAATGTATTCACTATTGGGAGGTCAATATTACCTAAAATGGATTAAAGAATGATAATTATAAGTTTTTAGGGATTATAATATTTATTTAAACCACCACTTCAAAATAAAATTCATTCATTAAACATTTTGGTCCTTAAATAATATGTTTACTTGTTTTTTTCATTTTGGTTTTTCATTACGGTAACTAGTTTTATAACCTAATTAATCAATCCCTTAAGAATAAATTAAATTAAGAAATATTAGATAATTTTGAACCATTTATTCTAGGTATAAAATCCAATTTATCAAATAAAAATTATATGTGTGTTGTAAATTAATTTTAACATAGCATTACTTAACGTGAAAATGCATTAATTTAACCATAAGAGTGCTAACAGAGTTTTTACAATTTAGGGGAAAAAAATATTCATTATAAATGAAATATTGGTCCACCATATTTAAATATAACACAACAATTAATATCTAATGAGATATAATTTATCCTAAAATAACATTAATCATAATTATGAAATTATTCATTTTAATTGAATTTAAAAAGTATCAAGATTAAAATGGAATCATAATACATTCTACTAAAACCTATTTAATATTCATTAATAATCTAAAAAATTAATTAAATACAATAATTCATTCAATTTACTCCTCTTATAATATTTTTAGTAACATTTATTTTAATTAATTATTTACTAAATCATTACTATGTTGGAGATTCATGAGTATTAAATTAATTAATTCACATATAAAATATATAACAATTTATATTGATAGAAAAAAAATCATATTTCAAAATAGAATTTATAATTGAACCAATATTGTATAGTCTCTATCCCAAATCATGATTGAAATTAAAAGGCAAATTTTTTTTTTCTTTTTTATTTACATAACTTATTATATGGGTCATATTCATGGAAAAGTGTCGAAAAAACTCATAAAAATCAATTTTATGTTTATAAGTTCCATATATGAAAATAAAATGGGTTTTGGAAAATTTTATACGTCATTTTATTCTTTTATGTTACAATTTTAATGTCTTGGTAAATATGTTTTTAACTAAATCATTGGGAATAATTTTAACTATTTTCACTAATTATTATCATAAAAAACTAATTTGTTCTTCTTATAAATTACAACTTATATGATTCAAAATATAGAATACAATATTCTAAATTCCACTTATATAAGTGGAAAATTTTAATTTAAAATTAATCCCGCAAACACGGTGAGAAAAAGTTTTTCATGTGAAAATATAAAAATGATTGTAATGTGTTTATATCAAAATTTCTTATGAGGATGATTTTAATGTAATAAATTTTATTACCTATATAAAATTTTACTAATTTTTCATTAAAAAAACTCAAAATATAATTTCTCATTATAAATAAATTAAAACAAAAATACATTTTTCAATTAAAATTAGCTATATTTAACAATTTATTAAAAATTGAAACATTTCATAAAAATACAAAAAATCTACCCTAATATAATTTTAGAATTATTATTTCAAAAATGAATTTTATTTTTGTCAATAATATTTATCATATTTCTAAAAATTTATCATTATATTTTTTCCATGAAAAGTAATTAATATCATTTTTGATGAAAATGTAATTTTGAAGAATAAAATCACTTTACTAAAAATTGATTGATTATTTTACCAAAAAATTAATAAAAAATATTTTGAGTTATAAATTTATAAATAAATAAATATTTATTTATATTTATATATATTTATATATTTTAAAAATTATATTAAACTATTCATAGTTTATAATTTAACAGCTATGATATAATGATAATATATATCATGGGTCATTTAAGTTTTTTATTATTTGTTGCATACACAATCAAACAAAAAAAATCCGGGTTTCATACAACATAAGATATACCAAGTTTTGTTTGTAATGAAAGATTAACATTTTGGTGCAGGTCCTTTATGCCATCAAAAATAATTTCATTCATTTAAAATCTCATGATGTTATAAGATACATATCACATAAGGGTACTATAAAATTAATAAATATGTCATGGAATCATATAATCACTCAAGATATGAAAATCAATGGTGGTTATTTATTAATACCACTAAGTATGAATAAGAAATACAAAACATAGAATGGATGGACATTAAGTTTCTATTATTAGAAAATTGGTATCTTTGTGAGAAATGAGTGGTTATAGTGAGGAAATTCTAGAGTCTATGAAACAAATAGAAGATGAAAATGTTGATAAAAATATCAAACATTACAAGGTTATCAAGGAATACTATGGAAAACATATGTAATCAAAAGGGTAGTATTTACTATTTCATGGATTGGTTAAATCCAATTATTTAAAGAACACTAGTCTCATTAACATTATTATCAGACGATGATGTAGTATCATGTGGTATAAAGATGAAGTAATAATTTTCTGAGTCATCTAGATTAAAATGGTTGAAAGAGCAGAAAAGGATGGATGAAAAAAGCATGGATAATGTGAATATGAGAAATAATTATTTTTTCTATGTATAGAAAGAAACACCCTGGTACTTTCATGAAGGGGATGAGATTTTTCTATATGTGTGGACATAAATTCCACCATGATCATGATTACTAAGGAAAGAAAAATGTTTCAAATGTTCAATTATTCAACTATAATGAGATGAGGCACTATGAAAACAAATTTTTATTTAATAGGGGAATATATCTTAGAATAATCTAAGGGCGTGATCAATGTAATTCATGCTTTTGTTTTAGGGTACATTAATATGATATTTTTGGTAATTTAAATGATATTCTTACAAATTTATGAATGATTTGATTGGTTTTATGTTTTATGGAGAAACCATAGTTATTTGTAAATGGAATAAAAACATTAGAATTAAGAGTGGAGGAACATTAAAAAAATTAGGATGTTGTAAATTTGAAAAACTAGAAAAAAATCCTCTACATGTTGTGTATTCCATAACACGACATGAGATTCTAGAGAATCTGCCATTATTGTTGCATGTTGTAAAGTCATTACAAAGTATAAAAATAAAATACATGTCATATAAGTCCTCCTTATGAGAGATTTATAATTAAACTAATACCTATAGTATGTGGAAGGTAAGTAAAGAAGTATTTGGGTTGGTATTAGCTGAACCGAAGGGTTTTGGATGTGCTAGAGAGGAGAATAGGTGTGGGATTTTTAATTGCGAGAGAGGACACACATGAAATTTTGAAAATATAAAGTGATACCCATGTTTTTATTATGAAAAAGACTCTAAAATTGGTTGTCATCAAACCTTATAGGTGATAACTTCTATAAATTTCTATAAAAGTTGTTTTTCAAAAACATTAGGCCATGTAAACCCATATCTTCTTAGTTCATCCCACACCCCAGCCCCTGGTAAACGCATTTTTATGTTAACTATAGTAATTAATTTTCAATACGTAACTATTCATCATGGTTAAAAAAATTAATATGGAATTATTAAATAATATAAATTTGGATTATTCAAAATATTGAATCCAATTTTCAAAATTCAGTACACAAAAGTGGAAAAATTCAATTTTAAATTAAAATGTAGAAGCAGTGAAACAAAAATTTTATAAGGAGAAAATTCACATAATTAGATAATGTTATTATATCATAATTCATTATTAAAAATTCCTAAATGAGCTAAATTAGATAAATTTTAAAATAACTATTCTAATTTTATTTAAATCCCAATTTATACATGTAACACCTAAAATTTCTAAAGTATAAACCTTGTCTTCAATATCATGTATGAAAGGTGTCACTAAGCACATAAAGGAATATAATATATGAACAAGTTATAATATTTTTACTATTTAAAATAGATTCTATATATTTCATTCATGCAACACTTAGTTATCGTGCATTACTCAAACAAATAGACCTTCTTCAATTGCTTGTGTTATGTGCAAGACCGAGTTGTATTAGACAATAATATATTATTAAAACATAATGAGATATAATCTATCCATTTTGTAGGAGGTTATTAATAGTATTAGCTACCTTATGAAAACAAATTATTTATATGAATATAAAATTAATTAAAGGGTTAGCAATTAATGAGAAACGAAGATAAGAAGCAATTGGATATAAAAAATAAATATTTTTTTCATGACTCCAACGGTGTTTTTCCATAATAAAAATAATTAATTACAATTATTTAATTATTTAAAAAAATATAAATTTTTTATATTAAATAAAATTCATTTTATATTTATCCATTATGTCTGATATGAAAAAAATAATAAACCTATATTTACACATAAAACCTATATTTTTAAAAGGTCCATTTTAATGCCTATTAAAAGAGAACCTATTTTAAATCTTAATTTTTACACTTTAATTGATTTAATATGTCTGAATAAACATAATTTTTTTAAATATAAACATAATAAGTTGGTTAGGGTGAATCTTTTATATTCTTCTGAAACATTTCATTTTTAATGAATTGTTAAAATACTAAATTGTAGTTCAAACCTAATTTTTCATATAACTTATTTATAAGGTTAAATTATAATTATAATTTTATTTAATTTTTTCATATAAATTATTTTTCATCAATTAATAAAATTTAGGTCATTAAAATCAATTTCACTTTGAAATTGACAATAAAAACATATCAAACTTTCGGATTTTTTTACTTTAAAACTCTCATTGTTCTTCCGCTTGTGGGATTAAATTTAAATTAATTTATGAAAGTTATGTGATTAAAGCTTGGTAAAATGGATTATATATTTGGAATATGAATAAATTATAATTTGACATAATGTCAATTTATTTTTTTAGAAAGTATTAGTGAAATTGAATAAAATCAATTACAAATGTTAAAGAAAAATTAAGCTTAATAAATGACTAAAACTATAACATAAAGGCCCAAATAACCTATAAAACATGTGTAATAACACTTGTATTGAAAACATTAGTCCATTAACCTTAAAATTTATGTTCTTTTGGTTTATTATGACTCTTTTAAACTATGAACATGTGTACACATAACTAGTCTCCAAAAATTCCAAGTAAGTCATTTTCCTTCTCTATAAAAGTCCACCACCTCACTCATTACTCACACCTCTAAATCCACTTATTTTCATCCAATATATGACTACATGGATAAAAAAAATCTCTTTTTTTGAACTTTAATCCTACCTTTGGGCAGAAATCCATCCAAATAATTCTTTTACTACAAACCAAAAGAAGTTACCTGTTTAAGAGGTAACGTCTTTTCCCAAACTCTCAAGTTTCATTTCTATTCTCCACCCCTAAAATCTATTTATTCAATGTTTATATAAAAAAAATTATCATAAATTTAAAAGTAAGTTTTAATGTATTTTTTCAATCTACACTAACACACACCTCCATCTAATATATAACAAACATATTGTTTCAGTGTATGGTAAACTACTGCCTCACGAAAGGATGATTGTTCATTTTTCATGTACCACCTATCATGATGGCCATTATGATGGAAACTATTATTATATTAGATATATAATATATTTTTGTTCATTTATACTTATTTATCCATTTTATTACATTTAACATTACTAAATTCCATTATACATTAATATAATAACATCGTTTGAGGATGTGTGGCCAAGTACCCCCTTAAGGAAATGTGATTCGTTCACACTATACATGGAACATAGACAGGATGGTGTTAATTAAAAATATACAACATAAAAAATCTATGTTATATTCATGACATAATTACCTTTATGTAAATATAATATATATATATATATATATCATTTTCTTTATTATCATTTCACACAATTAATAACTGAAAACGTTTTTTGTGGATGTGTGGAATACCACCTCGTCGACATGTTGTGATTCCTTTTACATCACAAGAATTATATATATATAATTATATATGATTAAACGAATTTTAATTTATTAAATAATTATCATTTTATAAATATATGGTGTTAATTATATTATTTCTAAAACAATCAGTGAAAATTGTGAATATTACTCATTATTATGTACGACTTATCGTCTCCATGATCGAAATGTTGATTTATTTTTCATAACCATATTTAATTATTGATTTTAAAATTATAATTGATTGAAAAATATTATAATTATTTTATAATTTTAATTCTGTAGATTTTATATAGGGACCCATTGTATCTTATTTAACCTACCAAATTAGTTTTTTGCACCTAAACCAAATTTGGTCTAAACACCCATCATACATAGAATTGTTTATGTAAAAGTTTTTAACATTTTAATAAGTCAAATAAAAGTAATTATAAATATTAAAAATGTTCTCAATAAAGAATAAAATTAACATAATTTTTTTATAAATAAATTTGAAGGATGCTCACCCAAAAGAAAATGAAAGGTAAGGGATTATCTTCTCACTTTTTACATCCGTGATATAAATGTCATGTTCACCACTTACGTCTTTTGTGTGCTCTATATACTACCAATTTTTATATATTTGACCATGAATTCCTTTATATTGATCGAATTTAAGGAATTAATTTTTTATTATTCATTCATGAGGTTTATGATTTAAAATATTTCAATGTGGTTTGAGACACTTTGGGGTGTTTAAATATTATTTTCCTCAAAAATGTTCTTAATTATTAACATTGAAACATATCTTCCTTTTGTCATTGTAAAATTTATCTTCGAAATATTCAGTTTATTTTAATCATTTTCATTTATAAAATAACTTTTATATCCATATTCTCACATAATGTATATTATTATTTCCAAAACTGTATATCTTTTTACATATGGTGATTATTTTGACTGTTATTTAATTATGTGGGGAATTATTAGTAAATATGTATCTCTTAATCCATATGGATATTTGATAAAAAAACATTTTGAAATCTATTATTTAATATTTTAAGAACAATTTAGAATAGTATGAGTTGGGTTGGTCCTAGTTATATATAGCCCCTCGATGCATCATTATTCTCATGGGATAAGTCATTTTGCTGGCTCCTTTGATGGGTTTATACCTAATATTTTTTAAACCATCTTGTGAAACGTCTTGATAATAAAGGTACCATGTACCTAGAAAACATGGAATCAGAAAATCAAGCATTTAACTCATATTAGTTTCATTTATTATTTTCTCATGATATTTTTTGTTGATATAACTATTGATACATTTCATTTTTAGTTATTTTGATGGCATGTGTTTCAGTTTCTTACCTTGACTTGTTTATTTTACCTTATCTAGTTATGTAAATGTAATGTGTTTCTAGTTACAACCTTTCCATTTTTTATGAACTCCCATTTAGTTTATTAATTAAATGGAAGGTGTATCCAGTTATTTAACTTTCCATATTATCTATTCTCATTGATTCTTTATTACTTCCGCTATATTTTTCCATTACTGAACATTTTATCTTACCCTTATTATGTTTCTTTCCCAAAGAATCCATCAAGAATACAATGAAAGATATAAAGGTATTTACTAGATATATTATAGGCATCATCAAAGTTATTTATTTCAAAATAATAATTAAATTATATTGTAATTAGTGTATTCATATTTAATAAAAGTATCATGTATGTATCTTGATTAAAAAGCCTACTTAACTGATCAATCATTCAGGTCTTGATTATTTATAATCATGCCAATGTAATTAGTAGAAGTGGAAAACTCTAGGCTATATAGGGTCTGGTATCTATAGTTGGTATCTTAGTAAGTTTTGTGTAAACCTTGGGAATTAGATTTATGAAAGAAAAGAGATTAGAGAACATAATCCTAAGGTAGAATTTGAGGATAACTATAAAATAACATCCTATAATTTTTCGAGGTAGATATTTTGTGGTTATTCTTATAAATACATCCATGTCTATATTATACAAGTGGAAGTGGTTCTAGAACAAATATACATATGATTAATAACACCAATAAGGTGTACTGATCTTGAATCAGGGTAACCAGTTACACGACAATGGGCCTTACTAGGAACCTGGTTTGACACACCATGGGTTATATTTAAAATAATTCACATCTTCTTTACAAACAATTGAAAATTATTTAAACATATAACAAAAATAAATAACATAGGTTATACATAAGGTTTTTTAGATTTAAGATAATGTGTTATGATTTTGAAATCATAGAAATGATATTATGGACAAACAAAATCCCAAGGATGGACCTACGTTAAAATAAAATGAATGAAGTATTTATGTATCGGGATTTTATTGTAACCCTTTATTGAAATTCTATTTAATGATTATCCATATTACAATGATTCCAATTACATTTATTTGTGACATTATAATAATATGGTTTTAGAAAAGGACAACCTGTAACCAGGGTGAAAACTAATCAAAACGAGAAAGGCTAAGGGTCTTGAACCCATGGACAAATGAAATAAGGGTTTCACACCAACCACTAACCTATACAATGACTTAGTTAATTTTTTTTATTTATTTAAATTGATGAATAAATGTTAATGATGAACCATTAATATCATTCTTAGGATTTTAGATTAATACATTATCCATATTGGTTTTTACTGATAGTTTAAGATAAATTGTTAGGCTTTCCACTCTTTTATAGGCCTTATGATCCATTAATTTTTTTAATACCTCTATATAAAAATTTATTATTGGTAATTAATTTCATGTAGTAATTGAATGAATTAAAATTTTATCAAAGAAAAAAAATATTTGGACGTTTTATATCAAAATGAACCCCATCATGTAATAATATTTATTTATATTCTTAGGTAGTAATATAATTACCTAACATTAAGAAAATTAATTAAAAATAAAAATTTTTCCTTATAAATTAAATTCAATTGAACTGATGGTCTTAAAAATCATAAAAGATTTATTGATTTTAGGACCTCAACATTCATTTACTCAATTTCTTTTTTTATTGATGACCTAATTCACTTAATATTAATATTTACTCTTTTCCTCTACGTATGTATCTCTAATTTCCACTAATGTTCTCTTACTTAAAGACCAAGTTACATGCAAGTCCATGTTATCATTGTACATCCCATTATCTATTTTATAATATATTTTTATGTAACCTTCCCATGATGTGGGATTTAAATATAACAAATATTAAACAATATATTACTAATATCTAGTTTAAATTGTGAGGACATAGTTTAATTAAGGTAGGGAAATTGTACCCCCCCCCCCCCCGAAATTCTAAATTATGAACCTTATATTGAATTGCGTGTATGGAATGAAACAACAAGAATGTAAGGTATTATAATATATGGACACATTATAATATTTATACAATTTAAAACAGATTCTATATATTTCAATTCATACAACACTGAGTTATCATGTGTCACATGCAAGAGTGACCTTCTTTGATGGATTGTGGTAAATGAAACACCAAGCATTATCAAACAATGATATATTATTAAAATATAATGAGATATTAAATAGTCATTATATTAATGGTTAAAAATATTATTTACTAAATTATTAAGACATATGGTTTATATGAATTTGAAATTAATTCACTGGTTTCCAAATTAATGATAAATGAAAATAAAAACCAATTGGATATAAAAAAATAAATATATTTATTTTTATGATTCTAAAGGAGTTTTCTCTTAATAAATATCATTATTTAAAATTGTTTAGAGTTTTTAGTTAAATAAATTTGATAAATATTCAATAAAATATTTTTGATATTCATCCATTATGTTTGATATTTGAAAGATATGAACAAACCCTATTTTATACACAAAAATCTATATTATTATCATGAAATTTTTCCACTTTTTTTAAAGAACCCATTTTAAATATTAATTCAACATTTTAATTGATTTTATATTCCAAATAAATATAATACTTCAAATACAAACATAATAATTAGATTAGGTAGAATTTTTGATATTTTTCTGCAACATTTCATTTTTAAATGAATAGTTCAAATTATTGAATTTTAGTTCAAAATATTTTTTTAATATACTATATTTAAAAGGATAAATAATAATATTTAATTGTTTAAAAGTTTTAATATTTAATATTTTATCAATTAATAAAAATTTTGGTCATTTAAATCAATTTCACTTTGGAATTGACTATAAAAACATAACATCCTTTCAGTTGTTTTTACTTTATAACACGTATTGTCATCCCACCTATATGATTAAATTTAAATTAATTACTACCACTTATATAATTATAATTTAAAAAATGGATTTTTTAATTGGATTCATTATAATTTATAATTTCTAACAATTTCAATATAGTGTTTGAATTTTTTTTTGTGAAAGTGATTAAAATCAATTAAAATTATAAAGGAGACAATATGATTAATAAAGGACTACACCTTTAACTATGGGACCAAATGAACTATCCCCGTAAAAAACAACCATTTTATGAACATAACACGTTCATTAACCTTCCATTATTTCTATGGTTAGTTTTTATTACATTTTGTATTTAATGACATGTATATTCCTAACTTGTTTCCAAAAATTCCAAGTGAGCCCTATTCCTTCCATTTAATAGGCGACCACCTCTCCCATTCCTCAAACCTCTCAAAAATATTTAGGTTTGAAAAATATATTACCATATATCTTCCCAATTTCCCACCCCTATACATTGAGTCCTCAGTTTGGGAATAAATCATTCCAAGGAATCCTTTTGGTACAAACAAAAAGATGTTACCCAATTAAGAGGTAACATCTTCTCTCAATATCTCTGGTTTCATTTCTATTCTCCACCCCCTAAATTCTGTTTACACTATGATTATATAAAAACAATTATTCATAATATACTATTATATTTTATGTAAAGGGTTATACCTACAGTTACACACACCTCCATCTAATGGGTAATGAACATATTGTTTCTGTGTATGATGAACCACTGCCTTACGAAATGATGATTATTCATTTTTCCTTTACCAAATATCATTGTGTACATTATGATGGAAACAATATTAATATTTTATATACATAATATTTATTACTATTATTATACTTATGTAACTATTTTATTACATGTACTATTAATACTTCCCATTTTTGTTAATATGATAACATCGTTTGACGTATTGTGGATTATCAACCCCTCAAAGCAATGTGATTCCTTCACATTATGCAAGGAATTTATTAAATATGGTTTTAATTAAACATATGTGACATAAAAATATCTATAAGATATTAATTAAATAATTACTTTTTCGTAAATATACTATATAAATATATATATATATATATATATAATTTTCTTTATTACCCTTTCAAACACTTAAAAAGTGATAGAGTCATTTGTGGATGTGTGGACTAATGCCTCTTCGATATGATGTGATCCTTTTAAATAAAATTAATTATATAGTAAATATAATGGTTTTTTTGATATAATAATTATTCTAGAATTATATGGTGTTACTTACCTTATTTTCATAATGATCATTGAAAAATGAGAACTTTAATCATGCGTATGTATGGCCTACCATCTCTATGATCGTAAAGTTGATTCATTTTTTCACAAAAAATATTTAATGATTTATTTTAAAAGTGTAATTGATGTATAAATATTATAATTAATACATGATTATTATTCTATAAATTTTATTTCATGACCCCTTTTAACTTAGTTGACATACCAAAGTTGTTTTGGACATATAACCTGAATTTTCTCGAACCTCCGAGGTAAACAGAATTGTTTAAGTAGTTGTTTACAACATAATAATAAGTTATATAAAATTAATTTTAAACAAAAAAAATGTTCTCAAGATAGTATAAAATTAATATAATTTTATTATATGGGATGTTAAATGAGGTTCACCCAAAAGGAAATGCAAGGTAAGTGACTCTCAACTAACATTTTACATTAGTGAGATAAATGGATTCTTCACCACTTACATATTTTGTGAGGTGTATATACTACCCATTTTTAAATATTATAACATGAATTAAATTATCTTTATGGTATTTAAGTCTTTCATTTAATATCATTTCATCATGAGGTTTATGGTTTAAAATATTTCAAACGGGTATGTGACACATTGGGATGTTTAAAGATTATTTTCCTCAAAATTGTTCTTACTGATTTACTTTTAAATATAAGTTCCTTTTGTGATTGTTAAAATTTCATTGAAACAATAATATTTTCTAAAAAATCATTGTAAATTACCATGAATATCCATTTTCTCAAAAATGGATATTATTATTTCATAAATAATATATCATTTTAAATATTCTTTTTACTTTGATAGTTATTTAAATAACTGGGGAATTATTGATAAATTTGTATCTCTTAATCCATATGTATATTTGATAAGGTACATTATTAAATCTATTATTTTATATATGAGTAATGTTTGGGACTAGTATGAAATAGGTGGTCACAGTTATAAATAAACCATTGATTCATCATTAGTCTCATAGGATCAGTCATTTGGATAGTGGCCCGGTATGGGTTTTTACCATATATTTTTTAAACCATCTATTGAATGGTCTTGATGGTAAAGGTACGTTGTATCTAGAAAACATGTCCTCCAATAATCAATAATTACCTTCATATTAGTTTCATTTATTATTCATCTCTGAGAGTTTAAATTATCATATCAATGGATACATTTCATTTTCATTTATTTAGAAAGCATCTGTTTCAGTATCTTATCGTGGAAAATTGAGTTTTCTTTATCATGTTATTTTTATGAAATGTGACTCTAGTTGTTAACATCCCATATTTTTTAGGAACTTACTTTCATTTTATATATTTCATGGAAGGTGATTTCTGTTATTTACCTTTCTATATTGATTATTATCATTGATTTTTTATTACATTCGCTTTATTTTTTTACTTACTAAGCATTTGAGCTCACCCTTATTATGTATCTTTCCATAATAATCCATAATCACACTATGAATGATATGTAATTATTTACTAGATGGATTAGAGTTGTCATAAAATTTATTTATTTAGAAGTAATAAAAATAGGTTATAATTAGTGTATTCATTTGTAATAAAAGTCTTATAAATGTATCTGGTTTACCAAGACTACTAAATTGATTAGTCCTTCGAGTCTTTATTCCATTTAATCATTTCAATGTAATTTTTATCAGACACTAGCTTTGTTATATTTGAGGTCAGGTCGCTAAAATATATAATTTAACATTATAAATATATTAAACAAAAAGATGATTCTTTCGTGCCAATTTGCGAAGAGTTGGTATCCATTAGGGTTTCTTCATAGAACTGTAAACACCCAATGGACCTTATATCAATGATGACCCATTGAACTACTTTTAAAATGAAGGAAAATAGTGGAGAATGTTTCCAATGATAAATAAGAACTCACATTGGCTGAGAGGATGGGAGGTCTATCTTATCATACCCTCTTAAGGGGAATTATTTCCTATTCTAGGACTCTCTTGTGGATTTGATTTAAAACATGTTCTTGAATCCTTTATTAAATCTAGAATGTACATGAAAGGTCACCCCAGGGATAATAACCATATATTATCATGTATGGATTTGGAATCATTTGTATGTATCTGAGTATCATCATCAATGAAACCAATTTATAGACATATTAATGATTTTTTGGCCATTTATTATTACAATGTCTATTTTAAGCCATTAGTATGGTGATCTAGATATTATTATCATCAAAGGAGATGAGAACTTTTGTGATTTAAATATCAGTAAAATAATATTGGCTACTTACATAATCATGTGAAATGAATCAAACCCCATTTAGTTCAGTGCCACATAATGGGATACATCATACCATTTAAGGTCATGTGACGTGGAACAAACCATATAGTTTATCATTTTGAAAAAATCACATCTAGGAAGATGGTTCCTAGAAAGGGATATTATGCGACTATTTCCAATGTTTCCTGAGGGATCTAGAAGGGATTTGGTCTCCCTGTTGGGGGTATGATCTTACTGGGAATATAATAAAACGAAGATGGTGATTAAAGAGGCCTAAAAAGAATATATCCCTCTATGATGGATATAAACCTACTAAATATGTACCCCAGAGAATATTAGGGTGAAATTGTGTGTGAGGTTTGGACCTCAGGGTTGAATCCTATGTATCCTAGTTTTTTAAGAGTCTAATACCACATTGTTCGGAAATTTGGGGCTTAAAACACTGGGGGAGGCCCATAGCTAAAGATAGTTAGGGCTTATAACAATTGGGAGCCCCATAAGTGGATATAGTTAGGGATTATACTAAATGGGAGTCCAATAAGTGGATATTTTTTTTGGGATTATAATTATTGGGATGAACATGGTTTATTCATCGAAAATATAGCCCTTTGAAATTATATTTAAATGGTTTTGGAGCTAATACCCGGTATGAGTCCCCTTGTTTGGGATTCTGAGGATTTCATGATCACTATTATCCTTTAAGACCATGGGATTCATTCTTGTTGTGAGAATCATGGGGTATTAATATATCTATAAACCATGTAATCTCTTTCATCAGCTGTTGGATGAGGCTGGGATGATGGTAGAGAGAGGGATATGGTTCCCATCTCCGCTATTTTTAAATAACATGGGTGGACATTGAGGATGTGGTGTGTGAAATCATACTAGGAGATTAATTTTTTAGGGATTACATTACACAAATTTCATAGATGATGGAAGAAGGATCCATCCCTAACCCTTATACTATGGAAAGGAAAGTGGTTCCCCTCAATCTCTAAAATGGGGAGGTCTGTGGTACTTCCTCCAAGGTTGTGACCCTCTTTTCCATGGGAATATATGAACAATAATGTTATGAGGATCCCTCTTATTATGTAGGTTACCAATAGGATCTCATTTACCATGGGAATGTATGATCATGATTTCATGCTAGTATATCCTTTTATTTTATAATCCATATCTGGTGGCATTAGGGGAGACCATGTCCTAATACATCACAAGGTAGCCTATTCAGGGCATAAAGCTTTACTAAAAAGTTGTTGATAGAGAATACCATTTGGATAGCTTGTATAGGAGACAAATGCATCACTATAGTAGAGTAATGAGATAAGGATAGTGAAACAACTGAATATTCCCCATTCATCATACGGTTATTCCACAAAGGATGGGGTTCCAATCATGTAGAATTTTTATTGAGGGTTTGGTTTCCTTTTGTATTGTATTTTTCAATGTGGGTCTGTGTATATTCTAAAAATAATTTTTATATGAGGGTATGAATTCCATTTACATGTAATTTTTCTACGTGAGGAAGGGATCCTTCCTCGTAGCATTTTGATATGCATGGTGATAGCCTATGAAGAGGTCATCCGTATATGGTTCATGGAATGGTGTTCGGAATGATTTGGTGTTTATTGATGGTTGGGTGACTACCAATTGTAACCTAGAAATATGAAATAAGTTTACAAGCTGAAAACATATTTATCATGATCTTTATCTCTGTTTTTTATCATCTATCACATGACTCTCCATATAGGGTTTTTATAGAGGCATGGAGGAAACTGCCTTTCAAGATAGAAAATTTTCCATATAGACTATAGGAATTATTCATTTTTGGGCTCCAAAAAAAGACATCATGAACCTACAAATAAATTTCTTTGCAGGAGTCAAAAAAACAAAATCGTGGTCCCATAAACCACATTTTCCTTTCTCAGATGTATGAAACACTATCATGTCCCTCATTTTATTTTTTTCATTTATAGGACTCCTTGAAGAGCAATAGTCTATATATCCCTATGTTAAGATGATCCCCTCTCATGTTGATATTTCTATGTGGAATCGATTAATCTTTAGAGAATTCATGACCTTTAACAATTTTTAACTATTTTTGGTGTTGAATCTACCATTGCCAAATTCATGTAATCCATTTTAAAATTCCATTCCATGTTTTAGTGATCCAAAAAATGCACCTACCCTAGTATTATTTTATTGGGATGAAGGGAAGTTGATCTAATGATGATGTTGGACCTACTTGAGTCACATTTCTCAATGCATGTTTCGCAATAGGTCCCACACCTATAAAAATGGGTCAGACTGCATTTTTCATTGACTAATAATATGATATGTGAACTGAAAAAGTGAAAACCATCCCTCTCCCACTATCCCATGTAGAATTATCCCATGGATATGGATTATCTATATACTCAAATGTCATCTCTCATAATCGATATTGTAGTCAATGATTCCTGAATAGCGATACGTTCATTTTCATAGTGGTTGATGATTTTTTGACTGACCTAACTCCTCACATGGTGAATTTATCGTAGATCACATAGAATGATATGAAATTTTAATATACATTTTCTTGAATCCTTTCTAATAATCTTAACCCCTAATTTCCATGTTTTATTTTAGAAAAAAAATAATAGACTAATCGCAAGGTCGTTCTATGGATGATGTATGGAATTAAATAGTTTACAATGTTGATAAAAATGGGAAACACAATGTCAAGTTGTTCCATAAATATTTGGTAGGAATTATGGGTGTAGGAATTCAAGGATATCTAGTATCAAACTAGATGCATATCTACTAATTTGGGATTCCATCAGATGTTATGATCTTAACATTGCTTCGATTGAATCAACCAGTGGTTAGATAGTCAGGTATAGCAACACACCCCAAGAAAAGATCATATCAAAGGTGTCTTTTATTTGGAAATCCTACTATGAAGGGTGTCTTTTGAGTTAGACTCATTTTTTGGTGGAGGAAACTATTTGAGCAGTAGAACTAGATGTCCATTGCTATCATAGTATGACAAGGAAGTCTATACAGATGATCAGTTAAGGTGGTAATCAAAAAGTGACATTCTCCCATAGTGATACTTTATTTTTTAGGGACTGTGGCCTTTATAGGTCTTCTAGAGATGTGAGGAGTAAAAAACTGAGATAAAGGTCCTGGGATTGTATAAGGTCATCTGGGTATCACAAACATATTCTCAACCGAATAGATCTTCTATTCTACAACTACATAATCGATGGAGTCAATACACAATTACCATCTATTTGGTTTGTGGGGAAGTTGGTATTATACCATAGCATGTAATGATAATATTAGGGGAAATAGTTATGGGAGGTGTGTTTTAAAATTTCATACCTCCCTCTTTGCCTTTGGATGACACAGAGAGGATCGCATTACTTTCAAAAAACTTCATTTACAAGGAAAGGGAATTTTTGAATGTTGAAGATCACCCAAACCAGAATGTTTAATTCTATAATTGGATTTATGATTCATAGATGGCACATAGAAGTAAACCCCATACAATAAGGAAGAGTAATTTTTCTAACTATGACACTTGATGGAGTTTAGTTTACTATTGGTCGTTGCTTGTGGAGGGTCAAATCACTAAGTGAGGCAGGAAGGTTATCAATAACATTCATAGGCCGGTTCAATTGGAAGACCTTATCACAATATTTCTTTCCTATTAGTTACTATTAGTTCCGGAAAATGACTTAATATTTATGGTTGTAACCTTTTTGATAGAGAATCAATTATCCATTATAAGGCATGTTAATCTCGCAGTCCCAATGCTAGAAAAGATATATCATCTACTAGGATATAGAAGCAATGGGAATTCACTATATCAGCTAGTGACCCATTCTTAAGTAGTTCAGGTCAGGATAAAATCCCATATAAGATTCTATGAATTTATAAACAACCAGAAGACAATGAACACTTGATTAGTACTTTATTTTCATTTTATTAGTTGGGTAAAATTATTGTATTAGAACGATCATGACATAATGGATCAGCTCAATTTTCATGAATGATATATTTATTCTCCTTACTCCTCCCCTACTGGTACCCTGGTGAATGATGCATCTGGAGATCAGGACATTACGGGGTACCTTATCTCTTTGAGAGATAGCATCTTAGTTTCTAGAATTTATGGGAAGTTGAAATTTGAGAGGTATACACCCTATAAGTTTGGGTTCCAATTTCACTGTGTTCTGAAATGGTGTCCCCTATCCATAAATAGTGCAAGAAAATTGAATCCCTTAATGGAGGATTGTAAAATCTGGATAATGTTCACCCAGGATGATAGAAACTGTTCGATTGAGCTCCCACATTCTGAAGGTCTATCCTATACTCACATAGACTTATTTAGAATTTTGTATTTAATCATATCATGGTGACCAACAGGTGAAATTTGTTCTTGTTATCAAGGGTCAACTGGGAACCATGCCTGGGGGTCAATGTTATAATACATGACCTCTTAATACTAGGAAGAATTGATAAAATAACTTGGTTTTAGTCCCCCTAAAAATTGCTGAAAATATGGGGTTTAACCCCACAGGATGCTGGCTCATCTCCTAAAACTCAAGTACCCATCCAAAATATGGATACCTATCAAATTTCCTAGTGATAGTGGAACAGTTTGAGTAATTCTATTCCCATTAATGACATATGGGTTATTCTCTATGTGAAATGGGTTGTCTTGGGAGGATTTTCTATATATCATCACCGGAAAATGTTTCTTACAGTGGAGACCCTGAGGTGTTGGAATCCTATATTCAAGATCTTCACACCTCTATACATTCACTAAATAAAAAAAATGTATTTTATATAATATCAATTGAAATTATATGGTCTAATGTTTTTGAAAATTAAGAGGATAGTAGTCTCACTTCGAAGAGTCCTGATGAGGCCATCCCATCCACTACAGATAAGATTAGGCACATTGCTTCTTATTCTTCCCAATGGAGTGATTGAAATTTACGGACTCCAAGGGATCCCATGGTGGATAAGATGTGAAGTAAGTATATGTGGTTGGTAGAACCCTCATCTCCAGGGGCGGACTCTTCAACACTATTCGTACCCATTATTGCAGGCTTCCTAGAAGCATGCATATAATGGGATGATAATAAAAATAGTGCGTCTACTGAAGATATTTGGTGAGACCGTCAAGTTGAAAAAGATGATATTCTAGGATTCAGGCTCATCACTGATCCTGAATTAATTTCTTTACAAGAGAACCATAATGATTTTAAAATATACCTTGGTGAGGTAGATGCCTATATTTATTCATTTAATAGAAATATTTACTAGTCCAATTGAGAGCAGCAGATGGTGGTGTCCACGGTGGATAAGAATGATTATGATAGAGAAAAAATATGATCCTTTTTATCAACTCTTCTTTCTATTATTTCTATGATCCTGAATCCATACTCAATTTTCTTATAGAAGGCTATATATATTTTGTACCTTACTCTTACCCATATTATACTAAAGGGGGTACTTTTTTCAGGATATACAAATCATTATGAAAGGGAAAAAATGAAGAAGGCTCTTCTATGACATGTTATAACATGAAAGATGTTCTGGAAGATCCAAAAGAAGCATTCCTACCCCTAGCCTCACTCATTGTTCAACTCATGATACCACCTTCATGGGGCATTATGAATTGTTTTTGTGAAAGAATGTTGTCAATATATATTTGGTCTAGAATTACAGGTGGATATTGAATATATTTACTTGGCCATAATACTATTTGTTTATATTTGAGGATTAATTAAATTGAACATAATTTAACATATGTCGATGATAATATAATAATTAACTTCCATAGGGAATGTATCCCATCCCTCTTGTGACAGAAATTTGAAAAACAATAGCACTTGTACCAAAGACTTATCGGGTCCCAACAACAACTGTTGATGTCATAAAGTTTCCTAGAACATGGGTTAACCATTTATAATCCAATAAACTCTACCCTATTATGAGGGGATCCATCAGGGGTTACGGTTTATATTGGGTGTACTAATCTTTCCCCTTTAGGAACCACAACCAGGGGAGAGTCAACAATTGATGCTCAAGGAGATTTGGACCCAACTATTTCTCCTAGTTACATGGTCATCATTCCTGCATGATCACTCTCAAAAGGTGACCATCTAGGTCCACTGATTTTTCTGAACATGTTCTTGTGACGTGGTCATCCATGAAATAACTGAAATATGTCCTTTAAAATTGGTATATAGCATCCACCTTTCCCATTAATAGGATATGGGAAGTTAGGGATTCTTGAATTTTGACATGTGAAGTAAAATTCTCCAGCCTTACAACTATTACATTCGTTTAAATTTTTTGTATTGATTTATTCAATCCTATAACATAAAATTACTACCACAAGCCTATGTAGTTCCAGTTGTTGTGCTGACATCACAACCTACTTATGTTTTAAAGGAGTCAGGTGTTAGAGACAAACCCCATGATAAATGAATTGATTCGGAATCCTCTCTAGTTTCACTAGTTCTCTAATAAATTACACCATTTAACAACTATTCTAAGGTGGACCAAGAGACTCTCAAAAATCTATATTGTTCCCTCCAGGCAGCATGGAAATACATTTGGAAGAAAAATTCATAGACCCCTTAACAAACTTTTAAATGAAACTACCCAGAATACGTCATATTTTTTTATTTCCTGGGTTTGGTGGGTTTCATATTTATACCACACCTGACATGGTAAAAAAGGAAATTGTCACCTAGGATGGGGAAAATGAACTCTAGTCGCATCTCTAAACTATGAATTCCATGGCCCATATCATTATAGAAAGGAATATCCCTCTCAATGAATCCACTGAGAAGACTGGGGTAGAAATAAGGTGACTAGGGTTAAGTTGAAAAGTTGATAACTATGTTAGAATGGAATCATCAGGAGTTGGATTAGAGAAATAAAGAACTATATCATTTATACGAACTAGTTGATGAAGGGAAAATTTATGGGTAATGGTATAAATGGTATAATGATATAATTTTAAGAGGATGAACACATTGTGGGCTGATGATGATACATAGATTTCAATGTTTTTGGAGTTGTGTCAAACTTATAGGATTTTGATTAGGTAATTATTCAATTTTATGAGTCCACTAAGTGGGATTTGTAACTATAATGAAATATTCATACAGATTGGATCTATTTTATGGGTGTTTCGTCATCATTTCCATCCAAAAAATAAATGAAATCATGTTTTCCTTTAAGTTCCTTTCTTTTATCTTAGATTATAGTTCCAATCAATCATAAAATGAAATATTTTGAAAGATAATCTCCTATATAACCTTAATGGTTTTACCAATGGATATTAATCCCTATTATAACCTAGTGTAGTGATGTTGAAATGACCTCTTCTAGGGAATTGATCATGGGTTGGTATAAACATAATTATTATCATAGTAAAGCTAGATTCATATTATTTCGATGAAAGATCTGTTAATTAAATAATTCATTCCTAAGTCAAGGGACCTAATGAACATATATTGGATTATTTATAGGTTTACATGGAGAACCCTACAAGAATTGTGTATTTTATTTTATAACCCTTGGTTTGGGATATATTAAATGTGGTGCAGAATTGGTGGGCATGACTCTAATTTTGTCTAGGTTTCCCTTTGATTGTTTTCATCCATGTGAGTAATATGTCTCCTTATGTGGGAATTTTAGAGTCTTGTAAGCCAGAATAATGGGACTCACATTTTAGGTCGAACATCTCTAACTATGTGTTATGGAATGATTACCTGGTAAGGGTTTGAAGTTTGAGAATATCCCTACCTTCATAATATTTAATGAAAAATTATATTATTCACATCAATGAAATGGTAAAAAATTTTGTTTGGATTATGTATGTATTTAATATCATTCCTTTCTAAACATTTGATGTTGTATTCATACATAACAACATTTACATCTTCATTTTTTCTTCGATTCATGAATTTTCTCTCTATACCTGCCTATTTCTCAAAAGGACAATAATTTTCCATAAAGAGTACCATAACATCATTCTATTCCATGTATTATAATTCTTCTACATCCATAGTTTTTTAAATAAATTACCACTATTAATAGGAATCTCTTGAGATACCATAAATTATCATCACAACATTCCCTTATTCATTACATTCTAAAGTAAAAAATATATTCTCTAATGAAATTATCATACTATTTTCTACAAATGGAATTTTATCCTCATTTAATTATGGGTTTTGAAGTCAAATGAAGAAAAATGACATTGTCCTTCCATGTGGTGGAATAGTAGGTTTCTCAATAGAGGAATGGTTACTTCTCATAACCTGAGTTAGCTACCCTAGTATTGTTATAATTTCTTCAGTTCTACCTAAAACTTCTTCTCCATCTTCATTATCTTTCTCAAGAGGAAATCCCTATATGGGGTAAGTGTATTGATACATTTCTCATTATGTCAGGACCCAATTTTTATAATTAATATTTGAAAGAAAGTATGTTATATTATACAATATAAATATGACAACCTTGTTTTTTAATTCAAACATAAACTTGATTTACTACATAAAACATTCACTTGAAACAACATGGAAGATCAAAAGGACTAGTGTAATTGGGGCTGAAGAACATTACATAAAAACATAAAACATGAAATAAAACATCTTTATTGAAAATGTTTTTTACATGACCTCTATTTTCTCTTGTACTTAGCATTGCATGTCAAAACCTAAGGACATGCAAAAGAAAAGCGTGATCTATAAAGCCTAGTAATGGAATAATCATGGAATAACATGAAGAATACAATACATGTTAGACAATATGCATATAAATAAGAACAATATAATAATAAACATAAATTCATGATAAAGCTTTATAAACATGACATGGAAATGTGGCAACAACACATAACATAGAATTAGCATCATCCAAGGATAATTGCACATGGAGAATGAGTAAATCCTCATTGCACATTAAGCATGAGTAAAACCTCATTTCACTTGAATTAGAATGATTCAAAACCCATTTCAAATGATGTATCATGATACAATACTTTACACAATGAATTGGAGTGCTATAAGGGCGCACCCTTCTTAAACATTTCATTTCAGGCATAAGTGTGCCACATGAATCATTTAACATTGATTCATAAAACATAATCATGTATCACACGATAAATGAATATGGAATTCATACAGGGAACCTTATAATCAATAATTAAATGTGTATAAATGTGAATACCCTTGATAGAAAAATGGGCATGGTATTCACTACATAATGACATTGGCTTAGAAAATCAGTGCAATTTCGGTAGCATAACGGCGTGACATAAGAATTCATAAATATTGGTGATGAGAGATAAAGGGTGTATCATCATATTTAAATGAAATTTAAATTAAGGGGGTCATATAGATACATGTCTCAAAAATTTAAATGGAATTTGTATTCATGATACAAAATAATTTCTTGAATGTAAATGAGGAGAGAGAAATTCTTTCGGAATTTCGGCATAGTAACGGGTGTAAATGGAAGGCATTTAATGAGAGAGAAAGGGGTCTCCCATAATTCAAACATAAAGAGGGAAGTATGGGAGAGGTATGAAACCATACCGCAACATTTATAATTGATATTTAAAGGGCATAACAACATTAAGAAAATTGGACAAAAATGAGAAAGGAAGAAAAACCCTTACTTGGAAGTGTGCTTCCAATGGATTGAGAGAGGCTTGAGAGAGACTTCTTGGGATATTAGGGAACTATGGGAGGATTATAGAGGGAGTAGGGTAGATTTTGGATGAACTCCAAAGGATTTTAGTGAGGATAATGTGGGAGCATCAGTGGGTTTATATAGGAATGGTCGGGGAATTCTTTATTATTTTGGGTTGGGACACCTCACATTAAACTAATTCAAACCATAAACAGTCCATGGTTATTGCCCATGGTTTTTGACAAAAGGGATTGGAAATAAATATTTTATAATTTCAAAGTCCTAAATTCTTAAAATAATGGTGTTGTATATGTGGAGGTGAGTCACACTCCCAAGGAAAACAATTTAAAAGGAGAATATGTTTAATAAACCATGAAGGGTCCATTAATGCTTTATAAAATAAGTCAAACAAACCAAAAATAACATTATTTTGATGGTAAAACTTATATTGGCATAAAATTGGGATAATAGTATTTTATTACATCACTATTGGGTCATTATGATGTCATAAAACACATTATATATTTAAATAGTATTTAATTTTTACCCAAAAATTTGACTATCTCAGAAAATTATGAAAAATTCACCATTCGATAAATTTGACATCTTGATTCCAGAAATAATAATCGTTTTATCTAAATAATTTTATAAATTTTTTAATTTTCACTTTTAAAATAAAAACCGACATTTATTGAAAATTCAGGGGTTTTGACAAAAATGGATTTTAAACCTTAATAAAAATTACAATGGAATTCATAAAATTATACAATCATTTGTATTTATTAAAAATTAATTTACTAATAATAAAAATATTTTATTAAAATTTTATTTAATAAAAAAATACATTAATTCATCAAAATAGACTTCTTAGTTGAATGTTAACTAAAAAACTATTTGACCTTTAAAAACTATTTACAAGTTAACAAAAATAACATGAAAAAATATTCATTATTATTTACAAAAATAATGTACATAACCATAGTTCTAAGGTCTTGTAACATAACCTCTTGTAATACCATCATAAGACTGAAGAGTAAGGTGTGAGATGGTGACAGACTCTTGGGGTGGCTCGGATAACATTGCTCGAGTGGTAATCTCTATCAACTTCCACTTCTCTCGTAGGTGGTCCCACTCGATCTTAACCTATTGAAGCTCATGTTGGGATTGGCCAAGAGCAAAGCCCAATGATGCCACCTCTTTATCGAGTTCCGAAAAAAGGTCTTCGTTTGGGGATGTATACTGGATGAGGCCATCACTTTCTTTGTTTGAGTAAATCGAATTCGTTAAAGCCCTCTATTTATACAAATCATGTGATCACTGTTCAACGACTATATTAAAAACGGTCACAATTATTAACATAAAACCAAAGAAGTTGAAATTTTATAAAAACATTTTACATAAAGAGACATTTAATTAGATAAAGAGGGATTTCTATTAATGAATGTTTGGGTCATTACAATCTTCTCGCCTTATGAAATTTCACCTGTGAAATTTCCTTTTCCCACACTAAAAAAATGCGGGTATCTATGATTCATCACTTCCTCTGATTCCCACGGCACTTCTTCAAACTTGTGGATTCTCCAAAACACCATGATGAGGGGCAATGTCTTATTTTGTAAAACTTTTTCTCTACAATCTAAGATCTTCACTAGTTGCTCCTCATAAGAAAAATCATCCTCTAACTGTATCACCTCTAAAGAGAGTACATGTGAATGGTCTGGTATGTACTCCTTTAAGAAGGATACATGAAAGACATCATGTACTTTGGCCATGGTAGGTGTAAGTGCTAGTCAATAAGCCACAACCCCAACACGATCAAGAATCTAGAAGGGGCCAATGTACCTTGGAATTATCTTCCCTTTATTTACAAAACTCATGACCTTATTCTACTAGGATATGTGTAGAAAAACCATGTCTCCAACTTTAATCTCAAGGTCTCATTGACGGTTATCTACATAACTCATCTGTTGACTCTGGGCGGCCTTGATATGCTGCAGAATGGTTTTCACCTTCTACACCATTTCATCAACCATTTCTAGTCCTAGCAGCTTATGCTCACCAACCTCATCCCAACACGCAGGTGTTCTACAACTCTTCCCATAAAGGGATTCATATGGTGCCATTTGGATTCTTGAGTGGAAACTGTTATTATAAAAGAACTCATCCAGATAAATATGTTGATACCATCCTCTATTAATTTCCATTGACCATGCTCTCAAAATATCCTCAAGTGTTTGGATAGTCCTCTTCGATTTTCTATCAGTTTGAGGATGATTGGATGTAATGAAGATCAGTTCAGTATTCAGAGCATGTGGAAGACTCTTCCAAAACGTTGAGGTGAATCTCGGATCTTGATCGGATACAATAGATAGTGGTACTCCAGGCAGCCTTACCACTTCCCTCATATATATATCTGTGCCAGTCGATCCATTGAGAAATCCTCCCGAATAGCAATGAAGTGTGCATACTTTGTAAGACAATCTACAATAACCCAGATTGCATTATTGCCTTTGGATGTATTTGGTTGTCCTGTGACCATGTCCATAGTGATGTTCTCCCATTTCCATTCTGGTATGGGCAATGGTTGCATCATCCCATTATACATATGCCTCTATGCCTTCACTTTTTGACACATCGGGTACTTTGATGTATATTCATTGATCTCCTTCTTCATATTATCCCACCAAAAATGCTCTCTAGGATCTCGATACATCTTTGTGTTTCCTGGGAGAATAGAGAAATTTGAACTATGTTCATCACCCAAAAGTTCCTTCTTCATCTCCTGATTTTATGGAACACATATTTTTTTCCCACATCTCACAATTCCTTTTTCATTAACATTAAAATCAGAGGATTTCCCTTTTTCGATAGCTTCCTCTTTTTCCTGAATTACCACATCATAATTTTGAGCATCCTTTAACCTTTCAAAAAGTGATGGTTGAGCAATCATTTGTGAATGGATTGATGATGTTCCCTTCTTTATGATTCCCATTCCCATCCTCATCAAATCTAAGAAGATTGTATCCTTTTAAATTCCCATCAATTATAGAATTGTTGGGTCCTTTACACTTTGAGAATCCACCACCTTGTTCGATTTCCCAGGGTGGTAATGGATTGAGCAGTCATAGTCCTTGATCAGATCAAACCATCTTCATTGGCTCATATTCAACTCTTTATGTGTGAATATATACATGAGGCTTTTGTGGTCTGTATATATTTCACACTTCTCCCCAAAGATATAATGCTTCCAAATTTTCAAATAGAATATCACTGAAGCCAGATTGAGGTCATGTGTTGGTTAGTTTTGTTCATGAACGTTCAATTGACTTGAAGCATAGGCAATGAATTTTTCATTTTTCATCAACACACACCCCAGGCCCTTCTTTGAAGCATCACTGAATACCATGAAAATTTATCCACTTGTGGGTATAGTGAGCACGAGCGTAGTGATAAGCCTCCTTTTCATCCCCATGAAGCTTTCTTCACATTCATCACTCCAAGAAAACTTTACACCCTTGCGCGTTAGCTTGGTAAGAGGTTTGTACAATCATGAAAAATTTCTCACAAATCATTGATAATATCCGGCTAACCCCAAGAAGCTACGGATATCTATTACCAATGTTGGCCTCGACCATCCCTCAATTGCATCTGTTTTAGAGGGACCCATAGATATCCCATTTTTTGTGATGATATGGCTCAATAATGTTACCTCTTTCAACTAGAACTCACACTTTCTGTACTTGGCATAGAGATTCTCCTTATTCAAGGTCTCTAGTACAGATATTAGATGCTCCTCATGATCCTCCTTGGTTTTGGAGTATATAAGAATATCATCTATAAATACTAACACATTTTTGTCCAGGTAGTGTCTAAATACTCTATTCATCATGTTCATGAAGATTTCTGAAGCATTAGTGAGTCCGAAAGGCATTACTATGAATTCATAGTTCTAGTAGCTTGTATAAAAAGAATTTTGGGGATATCTTCTTTCTTCACCCTTACTTGATAACATCCCAACCACCAATCCACCTTGGAGATGTATTTTTCTCCATGAAGCTGATCAAACAATCCATAAATTCATTTGAGAGGAAACTTGTTCTTTATCGTGACTTTGTGGAGCTCATGATAGTCGATGAAAAGGCGCATTGATGCATCCTTCTTCTTAATTAAGAGGACAAGTGAACACCATAGTGAAGAACTTGGGCATATAAACCCTTAATCTAGATTCTTCTACTATTGTTTCTTCAGCTCCTTAAGCTCCACAATATCCATTCTATATGGAGTTTTGGATATTGGCAACACCCCTGGTATATGTTCAACTGAGAATTCAACATCTCTTCTAGGAGGGAGACCATAAAATTCCTCGGTAAACACTTTAGTAAATTCCCTCACAATGGGCATGTCTTCAAGGATGGTAGCTTCCTTGGAATCAATCATCTGAGCCAGGTACATATGCTCATAGGGCATTAATATCCACACATGAGATAATGGAGCTAAAGAAGATTCATCTTCCTCCTTACACTTGTAAAGAATCGGGGGTTGATTCTCCACATGGAGAGTGATTTCCCTCTCATGGAAATTATTGTTGGATCTATATAAAAAAAGACAATCCATGACAATAATTGCATAAAATTCCAATAGAGGGAGTATGAAGTGGTTTTCCAAAAATTTCAATCCACAATTATGACATAGGGAGGAGTTCTATTCATGGGATGAAATAATCGCCCCAATTTTCGTACTCACTGACATATTCACTTCCATGATTTGTGGTGGTGATGGTATTTTTCTACAAAACTTTTGAGATATAAATGAATGCGTAGAACCGGAATCAAAAAGTACGTTCTCAATTCATGAATGAATAACTAGAGTACCTATCACCACTTCATTGTCGGGGTTCACTTCGGTAGTAGTGATGGAAAAATATTCCCCTTGCTGCCTTGGAGGTTGTTGGTTGCCTCCGAAAAACCTTGGCTTAGGGCACTGATTTTCAAGATGCCCTGGTTCCTTGAAGTTGTAGCAATGAATCACACGTTGAGGTTCGAATGGAGCATTCCACTCCTCTATTGTAGCCGCAGGTCTTTCTTTACAATAGTTAAAAGCCATATTCCCTTATCTTCCACACCTAAAGCATTTTCTTGTACCCTTCAGGCAATTTCCGGGTTGCTTCATTATGCACCTTTGTAAAGTGGGGTGCTGGATCATCATAGCACTGCCAGATTTATCCATCGGACCACCAGCATTGAATTCCACCTTACGCTTATTATCCCCATGAAACTCCTGAGATTCTAAGATCTTCATTTAGACCTTGGGGGAACATTGGACAATTTCCTCATACATGTCGAAGTCACGGACTGTTAGTGCTTTCTGCAGGCTGGGGTTCAGCCAACCAAAGAAGCGGTCAACCTTGCATTTGGGGGTAAAAAAAAGCTGGAATAGTACCATGAAAGCTGTGTGAATTTTTCCTCCTACACTCCAACATATTCTTCATCTTTTCGCATGAGGTTAAGTAAGTCCCTTTCTATCTTCAGCTAGAGGGTGCACGAAAAATATTTATCAAAAAACATCTTTCGAAAATCCTTCAATTCCAATGCCTCGATCTCCTCCTCAGGCTTCGTATTTTTTATCAACTTACACCATTGATCAGCATCACCCTCCATACTATAAGAATCCCGGAGAACCTTCTCTTGTTCAGAACATTGAAGGATAGAGAAGATCATTTCAATGGAGTTGATCGATTGTTTAGTGATAGAGGGATCAGATGATTAATTAAAAGTAGGGGGCCTTTGTCTCATGAAGTTCTCGATAGTGACTTGTTATTTCTTAGGGGGGTTGAATGTTCATATTGACCCATGTTTCTATTCAAATATTGTGTTAGCTGAGATAGAAGTGTGAAAAAGTTCACGATTCACGCACCCATGGGACTGGGCATCTTATTAGTACAGTCATCACATTGATCTTCACATTGGTAGTTAGCCTGAGTCCTCCTTTTACCAGCCATTGTCTAGAATAAAAGGAAAGTTAGGGGTAACACATAAAGGGTAATACAAGGACAAAACAGATGACTTATAAATAAGTCTCATTTCCATAACATATGATCTACTGGATTTAGTCTATGTTATCTATGATCTACTTTCTAACATATATTCTTAGGTCATTTTTTGTCAATTAATAATGGTTCATACTAAGCTTGTGAATTTACCAAACCATATCCCCCATGAGTGTCGTAACCAAGAGTGCAGAAAGGCACATTTTTATTCACCAATTCCCATTTGAGTCTAGCTCAAAGCAGTATTTTCGGGTTTTACCCCTAGGATACATATGTGTCAGAGTCGCCTCTACCTGCTCGTATCCAGACAGGGATGTATTTGCTTGATAAACCACTTACTCAATAACCACAAAAACTTAAGGATGTTTTTATTATAATTAGTCCTGTCTCTAAGGCTTTTCTAGGGTTTTCTAATCCTAATCCCAAAAATACTAAACCTATCCTCTGATACCAACTATGACAACCCTGATTTTTATTTCGAACATAAACATGATTTATTACATAAAATCTTCACTTGATACAACATGGAAGATCGAGAGGTCTAGGGTATTTGGGGCTTATGAACATTACATAACAACTTAAAACATGAAATATAACATCTTTATTAAAAACATCATTTACATGACCACTACACTCCCTCGCACTTAGCATTTCATGGGATAACCTGAGGACATGCATAAGAAAATGGTGTTCTATAAAGCCGAGTAAGGGAATAATCATGGAATAACATGAGTAATACAATACATGTTAGAAAAAATTAATATAGATAGATCACAAGATAATCATTAACATAAAGGCAAGATAAATCATGGTAATCATATCATGGAAATGTGGCAACAACACTTAACATGGAATTAGCATGAGTCAAGGATCATTTCACATAAAGCATGAGTAAATCCTCATTTCACATGAACCATGAGTAAAACCTCATTTCACATCAATTAGCATGACTCAACACCCGTTTCACATGATGTATCATGATACTATACTTTACCCAATGCATTGGAGCGCTATAAGGGTGCACCCTTCTTAACCATTTCATTTCATGCATAAGTGTGCCACATGAACCATTTAACATGGATTCATAAAACATAATTATTTATTCCATGATAAAGGAATGTGGAATTAATAAATGGAACATTATAATCTATACGTAAATTTTCATAAATGTTAATATTTTTGATAGATAAATGGGCATGGTATTCACTACACAATTACATTGGCTTAGAAAATCAGTGCAATTTCGGCCACGTAACGGCATGACGTAAGAATTCATAAAAATGGTTTATGAGAGAGAAAGGGGAGTCTCATCATATTAACATGAAATGGACAGTAAGGGGTCATATAGATACCTACCCCAACAATTTTAATGGAATTTAGATTCATGATACAAAATAATTGATTGGATGTAAATGAGGGGAGAGAAATTCCTTTCGAAATTTCGGCATAGTAATGGGTGTACATGGGAGGCATTTAATGAGAGATAAAGGGGACTCACATTATTCAAACATAAATAGGAATGTATGGGGGAGTTGAGAAACCATACCCCAACATTTATAATTGAAATTTAAAGGGTATAACAACATTATGAAAATTGGACAATATGAGAAAGGAAGAAAAACCCTTACATGGATGTGTGCTCCCAAAGGCTTGAGAGAGGCTTGAGAGAGGCTTCTTGAGAGTTTGGGGCACTTTGGGAGGATCCTAGATAGAGTAGGGTAGAGGTTAGATGAACTATAATTTCATTTAGTGAGTAAAAAGTGGGATCTTGGGTGGGTTTATATAGGAAAGGTGAGGGCATTCATTATTATTTAGGGTTTGGACACCTCACATTAATCTAATTCAAACCACAAACCAAACCATGGTTTTTTCCAAAGGGGAGTGTAAAAAATAATTTATAAGGCCAAATTCAGAAAGTCTTAAAATAATGGGGTTGCTTATGTGGAGGTGAGTCACACTCCCAAGGAAAACAATTTAAAAAGACAAGATGTTTAAAAAGCCTTGAAGGGTCCATTAATGCTTTGTAAAAGAAGTCAAAAAAAACCCAAAATTAAATTATTTAAATGGTAAAACATATATTGGCTGAAAATAGGGCTTATGGTATTTTATTAAATCGCTATTGGTTCATTATGATGTCATAAAACACATTATATATTTAAACAGTATTTAATTTTTACACAAACATTTGACTGTCTCAGAAAATTATGAAAAAATTACTATTTGATAATTTCGATGTCCTGATTCCAGAAATAATATTCATTTTATCTAAATAATTTTATAAATATTTTAATTTTTACTTTTAAAATTAAAAACCAACATTTATCGAAAATTTGTGGGTTTTGAAAAAAATGGCTTTTAAACCTTAATAAAAATTACAATTGTATTTATAAAAAAATACTATCATTTATATTTAAAAAAATTAATTTAATAATAATAATAATATTTTATTAAAATATTATTTAATAAGAAAAGCTATTAATTCATAAAAATATACTACTTAGTTGAATATTAACTAAAAACACTATTTGAGCTTTAAAAACTATTTACAATGTTACAAAAATGACATGAAAATATATTCATTATTATATACAAAAATAATGTTCATAACCATAGTTCTAAGGTCTTGTTACATAACACCATATAACACCCTCATAATACTGAAGAGTAAGGTGTGCGATGGTGATAGACTCTTGGGGTGGCTTGGATAACATTGCACGGGTGGTAATCTCTATCAACTTCCACTTCTCTCGTAGGTGGTCCTACTCGAGCTTAACCTATTAAATCTCAGCTTGGGATTGGTCAAGAGTTAATCCCAATTACACTAAATATTTTCCATGTACTAATAAATGGGCCTCATATAGGGCACGTGTACTAGATGATTCCATCGCTTCCTTTGTCGGAGTAAATTGGATTCGTTAAATCCCTATATTTATATTAATCAGGTGATCACTGTTCAATAGCTATATTAGAAATGGTCACAATCCTTAACATAAAACCAAAGAAGATAAAAATTTATAAAAAAAATTTACATAAAGATACATTTAATTATATCAAGAGGGATTTCTATTATTGAATGTTTCTGTTGTTATAATTAAAAGAATAATTTTTTTTTGAGAAACCAACAAATCCATTATTTCACTACAAAATTTCATTACATTAATCATCAATCAAACCAAATAAAATTCAACGAATTAAAACTTAAAAAAATAAAATATAAAAGATAAAATGGGAAAATATGTATCTCTATAATCTACTAGAATTATCAACCCCACTACTAACACTATTGAAAAGAAATAAAATAATAATAACCAACTCTACATCATAGAAAATGGAAATATATAACATTGTGAGAAATTTACTTGAATATTTACTGAAATAATGATGTTGTATAAATGGTACATATGTGACCATTGTAATATTAATGTGACCATTTTAATGAAAACCTAGCCATTGGGAACAGTAATCAGACCACTTAAAATAGTAATTTGACAGTTCAGAAATGTAACATGACCGTTTGAAAAGTAATTTTGACTAAAAATAATGAATTATGAATGAAATAATATTTATCATGATTTAAATAAGTAAATATGAATATTATAATTCCCTAAAATTAATATTCTTACTAACAACTCAATAAAAATATAAGCACATTTTTAATATAGTGTATTTAAAGTATATCATAAAATTCATAATTATTATAGTAAAATTATAATAACCTATTATAGAAATTTATTTTGATAAAATGAATTAAATTTTTGAAATAATCATAAAGATATTTTATATAGAGGTTTTATGGTAATTTTCTAAAATAGATCAATTTTCAATTGAATACTAAAAATATATAATTTTTCACAAAATTAATATATCATAAATTACATCATTCAGGAAGTAATAGTTACATAATCATTCTTTGAAATTGAGTATTAGAAATGAAATATTATATTTCATAAAAGATCCGTTAATATCCAATTAACATTATTTATGAAAATGAAGATAACTTTCCAAAAAATAAATTCAAAAGTGATTCCATAAAATGACAGTTTCTTTTTTTCCAATTTCCTTTTTAATAAACTAATTAATTAAAATTATAAAGTGGTTTTAATGTCATAATAACATTATAATATATTAATACATGCTTTATAATTTAAAAAATATTCTATTACATGTTTACCATTGATATAATATTTTGTTTAGTGTTTTATCCTAAAAATATCACTCCCCTTATGTATAAATAGCCACTCTACCTCTCCTTCAAAATTCACTCACTAATCACTTTTTAAATCCTATAGTTTTCCAAAATACACCCTTTAAATCCCATTATAATACCTAGGGATGTTCTATAGTAAAACAAATCCAAACATCAAGGGATTAATAGTGGCTTACAAGAGAATCTATTATATGTATTATATATATTTCGATCAAATCTTCTTCTTTACATTTCAAATTCTTCTTCTACTCCTTTTTTCACAAAATCAATCACAATAAATCCATATTATATTAATTAGGTATTATATTAAACGTATATTAATGTTTCTAAATTACTATAATTATTATATTTACAATATATATTAATTTCAAAATTCCCTTTCCCTCCCTTTTGATAATGTCTTGTCAATGGTCAGTTAACCACCATTAGAGGCATTCCAAAGTAATTTCATATAAATAACCTCATGGTACGATATTATGAAATATATATGATATATAAAATTTCATTATATGTAGTATATGTTTCTGTAAATAATTATAGTAATGTATTAATTACATAAAACAAAATAGTGAAATCAATGAAAATTTGAAAACATTTAATAAAACACTATATCAGAATAGATAGACTATAATAAAGGAAGATATTTAATATAATTAAATTATTATAATTGATAAAATGTGGTAAATATTAAAATATATCACTTATGGATAAATGTTTTGACAAATAATTTTTTATTTGAGTATGTAGAAAATTGACTAAATAAAATGGATATAAAGTTAAGGGGATTCTACAACCCAATTACTTTTATTTTGGTTATCCATATTCGTAGAATATTTGGTATGACTCCTATTATAATGTTCTTTAAATATCATTTCATTATTATTATATTTTTTATCAGGGATATACGTGTTTCTTACAGGATTTTATGACTAGTACAAATATTTTCTGGAAGTACTCTTTTTTCCAAGACACATCTTTTACTCAAATTGATTTTTTATTCCTCAATAAATAATGATGATTCATATACCAAATATGTTTTTAAATTTTTCATTTGGGAAACCCAATTTTTATTCATGAAATCATGATTGATTACATACTTATGAAACTCATTCTTTTCCACGGTTTATTTCAGGACTATGGTTGTTATAAGTTCAATGTGGAATTTATTATTACATATATAATATAATATTATGGTTGTTTAATGTGTTTTATCTCATGAGATAATGTGTATTTTTGAATAAAATGATTCTAGTTGTGTTCATAATGATGATGTTTTGATTATTCACATAAGTTGTGTGTGATCATGATGCAATCTTTGTTCCCAAATATGTGATATATGTGACGAATATTACATGGTGTTTAATTTTTATGTATCTACACATTAAATGAATTTATAAAACATTTACCTCATTATATTAGTGATGATCTTATGCATAAGATATGATGATGATTATTATTATAATGATCACCCATGTTATGTTTATTCATTCCCCTCATTCATCTGGTTATTTGAATTTTAGATCACACCAATTCTTATACATATACATAGATGAATACATGTATTAAGTAGAACATGATCTTTTATTAGGATAAATAGTAACGATTTAACTAAATATTTTTGTTTTATTATATTCAAATTAGATATGATCCTAATTTTCCCTAGACACTAAACCATTTGATTTAGGATCTTTATACCTATAATGTTGTTTATCTTGAAATTTAGGTAATAGTTATGTATGAAAAATATAGGTTTTTATATTCGGTATTAGAGTGTGGTTTAGTTAATTTTGGAATTAAAATTAGAGAATTTTATTAGAAACCCTCAGTGTAAGTCTAATTATATATAAATATTCAAGAAGCATTGTTTTAGAAAAAAATCTGAACATCGGGATCCCATAAGATATGAATTTAGTGTTAATTGTGTGAATGAAAAAAAATTTCTGGATTTTTTACTTATTTTCAAACATTTTCTATTTTATAAAATGGTGTTTACCATTATAAACCTATCAAATAAACCATATGTGGGGAAATACAATGATTTTAAGAAAAACATCCCCAATTCCATGATAGGTGGAGTTCAACATTTCATTGTGATTATTACCTATTTGTATCATTATATTAATAATAACTAAAACCATGTGGAATTTCCAAATTCCCATAATAAGAACAAATTATCTATTAAGTATTTTATGGTGACAATAACACAAATTTTTAATGAATCGTTGGATCAATCTGTCACAAAATAGTGGGTTAACACAATGGATAAGATCTTTTATATGATCCAATATTTTGTGTAGGAGAAGGTGACTCTGGAAATTTATAATTTAGATAGAGAATAATATAAATGGTGGGAGTTCATAAATAATATAAATCTGATGTATGAATTGGAATATGTTGATTGGTAAGAAATTAAGAAAATATTTCATAACAACTATTTCCCTCAAAATCATTAAACAAATATTGAGAAAGAATTATTAGTGTTGAAGAAAAATAAAGGAGAATAATTCTCATCTTATGATAAAAAAATTACAAGGAATTCAATATATTCCTCTATTTTTTTGACAATGATAGAAAAATAGATAGATTCTTTTTTGGTTCAAAACCAAACCTCCAAAATGCTTTAGTTATTCGATAATGTGGTAGTTATGAATAAGTGGTGTGATTCACTCTCAAAGTATATATGGTTTTTGGATAATGGATCCATAGTTATGAAAAGAAGAAGAGAATAATACAATTTTATGATTGTGGGTAAATTTAAAAGGGAGGAAAGAGGATCTAACTTCCACATGACAAAAGTACAGAAAAAATATCATGGTAATTTCTTCAATGGGATGAGGAAATGCTTGAAGTTTGTGAGATAAGGAAAAAAACTCATGAATGTTAAAGAGACATGAATTAGATGGACAACATGATAGAGGAGTGTAAAGAACCATCCTAATGCACTAACCATGGTCCAATGCTTCAACTTTATGGTAAAAATGAACTATGCAAGCTAGTGCACGAATCCGCAAGTCCATGAGGGTAATTAGGATCAACAACCACCAAAGGAAAACAATCAAGGGAATTCATATTCCTTCAATACTGCTAATGTGGAATGTCAAAATAAATTCTTACAAGATACACTTACTATTCACTCAATAATGTAATAAAAATTTGATTCTTGTATTATGCGTTACATTATATCTTGCTCACTTTCTAGAGTTGTTGAATTGAGTCTCAAATACATGTAAGTAGATATATCTATAAAAGAACATGGTGATGAAATAATTGTATCCCAAGTATTGGAATCTTCTCATATAAGAGTATGTGGGAATGTTCCTTGTATGAATCCCTCAATACACCCCTTTGTGTAATTTGATGTTACACTAGGCAAGGATTGGCTCTCATTATATTGAGCACACACCAACTTTGGGGAAAAAGAAATCTATTTTCATATTCTAAACCATAAAATGACCCTTTAAACATTTTAGTAATATCATGAATCTGTTTTCCAAAATAAATAAATGGTTTTGGTGTTCATACCCGATGAAGAAGAATATCATTCCCAAATGGTTAAGTCAAAGGAAGGTATCAACCTAGAAGAAATTACCATTATTAGGGAATAAGCTAATGTATTTCTTGAGTATTTACATATAATTCCCAAAAATCATGAGTTGTTGTTATCAATAGAACTTATATGTGGTTCCACTATAATATTCAAATTTCTATATAAAATATCCCTTACCATACATGAAATTTTAAAGAAACAGCTACAAGAACATTTTGATCAAGGGTTTACATTCCCTAGTGCATCAACTTGGGGATCTCAAGTGACACTTTTAAAGAAAAATGATGGATCAATGGAGCTTTTTATAGATTAATATGAACTCAAAAATATCACCATAAATAACAAGTATACACTTCCAATGATTAATGACAAATTAATCAACTATGATAAGATCAGAACATCTCAATGGAGGACCTTTATTCTGGATGTCATCAATTGAATGTGAAGAAGGAAGATATGAAGAACACTTATTTCTCTAAACATTAGTAGAACTATGAGTTCATAGTGATTCCCTTCTAACTTACTACTTCCCCTACAATAGTAATGGATATGATGAATAGTGTTTTAGATACTTTCATGATTTTTTTACTATTTATCAATGATATTCTCAGTCACTCAAAAAGAAATTTTGAATATAAATAGATTATAAGGATTATTTTGGAGACATTAAGGTTGTTTAAAATTTACGGTAAGGTCAGAAAGTGTGACTTTTGTATTAGTGAATCAAATTATTGGGACATGTGATCACAAGTGATGGAATTTCTGTAGACCCTGCAAAAAGAAAAGACATGAGGAATGGCGCAGACCAACTAGTTTTATTAAAATCCACAGTTTTTTTGTATTATATGTGTAATAATAAGGTTTTTCGTTGAATTTATCATAATTTTATAGCCTTATAAATAACTTAACACTGATAGGGTAAAATTTTGTATGGATTGATGAATGTGAGGAAATATTTTTAGAGATCATAGAGAGGCTAATCACATTCTTGTACAAATACCACCCATAGTTGGAGAAGGATTTTTGATATGTTATAATGTTTTGAACTAGGTCTTGGTTTCCTTACTCATGAATAATGATAATGTTCTTGCCTATGACTAAGGAAAATTAAAGATCCATGAGAATAAATACTCGATTCATGATCTCTAGTGAACAGGTATGTCCTTTTCCTTGAATATTTGGTGGAACTATCTATTGAGTGAGAATTGTGACATATATACCGAACATAAAATCATAAAGTATATATTCACATATAAAGAGCTTAACATGAATCAATAAATATCATTAGAAAATTTCAATGATTATGATTCCTATATTAACTATCATCCTGGAAAGGTGAACAAGGTAGTAGATTATTTTAGTAGAAAAGAACCTACTACTTTATCCATGATGTATATTGAGAAATACACTATCTTCTAGGATATAAAAATGAATGATCTAGAAAACAAAATGGTAGCAAATAAATACAACCATTAAAAATTTACTAAATAGTAATCTATATAAGAGAAGATGAAGGAGAAATAAATGGATGATATGGATCTACAAAAGAAGGTGAAACCAGTAAATAAATGGAATTTAAATGAGTTACACATCGGTGATGATGTTGTGATTTGGTCGGAAACAATCCTTTGTGCATATCTATAACTTGAGATAAAGAAGTATCTATTAGATAATGACGATAGATCTCCATTATCTATCCCTCAAGAAGGTACAAAGATGTATAGTGAACATCTAGAGAACTTCTTATGGGAAAACAAAATGTAGGTGATTTTGGAGTATATCATAAAGTGTTTGGTATTTAATAATGTTAAATAATAGTAATAACATTATATTTGGATGATGATACTATTTATTATTCCCATTTACAAATGGGATAATATCACTATGGGATTGTTCACTGGTCTCTCGAAGACATCTAATAAATATAATGCAATATGGGTTTGGTGGATCAATTCACCAAGATTACTCACCTCATTTCAATTTGTGAATATTTACCTCTTGAAGAAAATTCCAAGATATGTGTAAAATATGTGGTGAGGCTACATTGGGTTCCACTTTCAATCATATCTATTCATTATTCAGGGTTTACAACTAAATTTTAGAGAATTATTTAATATTAATTGAGTATTAAATTGAAATTCAGGGAAGACTGTCACATAGAAACTGATGTTCAATCTGAAAGGACTATTCAGACACTCAAGTATAGTCTAAGATCATACACAATGGACTTAAAAGGTGGATGGGATTAACATATCACATTGGTTGATTTCATAAAAAACATATCTTCCACTTGAGTATTCAAATGGAGCAATATAATTATCTATATCAGAATCGATTAAAAACTCCAACTTGTGGGGATGGATTTTGAGAAATAAAACTACTTGTACCTTGTATGATGAAAGATAAGACACATAATGTTAAATTCCTCCAACACCATATAAAATATTCACATAGTTAACAGAAGAATTATATTGAAAACCATCGAAAGTCCTTGGATTTTAATGTGGGAGAAATGTTTTTCCTTTGAATACTACCATAGAATAGATTCATGAGGTTTGGAAATAAAGATAATATTATCCCAATATAAATTTGACTAATTGATATCCTTGATCACATAGGATAAGTGACATGTTATCTGTCACTTACACTTAGTCTGGCTAAAATTTATGATGTGTTCCATGATTCACTTCAGAGAAATTACACACACAGTCCCTCAAATGTACTAAATCCAAAGGTTGTAAAATTGGAAAATTACCTCTCATATTAAGAATATATTGTGATGATCTTGGACCATGGAGACAAATTTATACACAAAAAGAAAACTCACCTTTCCCAAGAGTTGTGGCGGAACCATATGTATGAAGGGGAGGCATGGGAAATATGGGAAACAATGAAACATAAGTACCCTATCTATTCTCAATATAAAATATGAGTTCAAATTTAAGGGAGGAAATTTATTTGGCCAGGAAGACTATAATGACCTATATTTTACTATTAATATTTGAATGAATGTGTGTAATATTATATTATATTATAAATATAAAAAATAGAGAGAAAATAACAAATGATTTATTACATTAATAAATATTATTACGTTTATCATTAATGAATCCAATAAAAATTATTATTATTAAAACTAAAAAATAGAACTACTAAAATGGGAAAATATGGATCACCCTAATCTACTAGAATCATCACCCCCACTGTCAATACTATAGAAAAGAAACATAATATTAGTAAACCAATCATCATATTAGAAAATATAAATATATAACATTTAGAAAAATTTAGCTTAATATTGAGTGAAATAATTAAGTGGTGCATACGAAAGGTAATTTAACCTTTGGAATAGTAATGTAACCATAAAAATAGTAACCTGACCATTGGTAAACGTAATATGATCTTTAGGAATAGTAATATAACCACTATCAATAGTAACCTAACCATTGAAATTTTAATTTTAACTAAAAATAAAAAACATTGATATAAATTATATTTATCATGATTAATTTAAGTAAATATAAATATTATAATTAAAAAACACAAATAAAATATATTCACATTTTATATAAATTATTTTTTAATGTATTTTATAAATGTTATAATTTTTATATTAAAATTAGAAATTACATATTTCTTAAATTTATTTTGATAATATTAATATCATTTTTGATATCATCATGTCGAAAGTTTCTAAGGATTATTTGTTGGTAATTTTATAAAATTCATTAATTTTCATTTGAATAGTAAAAAATAAAGGTTTCCACATCACTGATTGCCTTAAATTACACCATTCATGATAAAATAATGAAATAATCCTTAACATAAATTGAGGATCCACCATGATATATTTTATTTATCAAATGAGTCATTAAAATTAAATACACTTGATTTTCAAACCTAAAAACAAATTTTCATCACCTAAAGTCACAAGTGATTCCATAAAATAACAATTTCTTTTTTTAGATTTCTTTTTAATAAAATAATGAATTAGAATTATAATGGGAATTTAAAGAGGTAAAACCATTATATTATATTCATATAAGATTTAAAATGTTAAATATTTACAATTACAAGTTTTCCCTTTTCTATAATATTTTATTCAACAGTTTATTCTTAAGATATCCCACTCCCCAAGTATAAATAACTACTCTCCCCATAACTGGAAGAAAACTCATTACTCAATTTCTAAACACAAACCACTCAAAAAATCATCCCTCTAAAGAACTGTGGAATACCTAGGTATTTCATGGAGTAAAATAACTCTAAAAAATAAGGTATTTGTAGTGTTATAAAAGAGAAGCTACACTAAGGATTAAGTACATTTCGATCAACTCTTCTTCTTTTGATTAATTTTTATTATTATACATATTTTTTTACCACCTCATTCATAACCAAAAAAAATATATTTAATTTGGATGTATGTAAATATTATATTAATTATTTTAACTAACATTAATAATCATATTTACTATATATATAAATTTCCAAATTATATTTATTTATCTTTCGATAATGTCTCATCAAAGGTTGATTAACCACCTATGGAGACATTTACATGTCAATGTTTATATCCAACTTAATAGAGTTATATTATATAATAATTATATTATATAAAAATTTAATTATCAGTATTATAATATTTTGAAATTAATTATACTAATGTATAAATAAAATTTAAAAAATTTAGTGAAATAAAAGAATTTTTTTATATATAATATGATATCAAATTGACTACTGTATAACCAAGGAAATTAAGAAATATAATCAATTGGATATAATTGATAAATATTGGTAAAAATTAGTATAAATAAATTATGGTTCAATGTTTTAATAAATCATTTTTTATTATTCCAGAGTAAAAAAGTGATGAAATAAAGTAGGAATAATGGTATGGGGATTCTCGAAGTAAACTCCTTTTATTTGGGTTATTCCAATTGGACAACTTATTTTCCTTAAATACTCCTAAAATGATGATAAAATATTATTTATTTATTTTTCCATTCAATTTTTGGGGATATACATATTTACTAAATAATATTATAAAAAATAAAAATATTTTATAAAAGAAATATTTTTTCCAAGATACATCTTTGATTCCTCTTGAGTTTTTATTCTCCGCTCAAGAATGATGATTCTTATACCAAATATGTTTTTGATTTTTTATTTGGGATCCCCAGTCCTATTTGTAAAAAAATATTAATGAAATCCTTAAGAAATCCATTTTTTACATTCGTTATTTCATGACAATGATTGTTATACAATTTATGTCGCATGAATGATTGAGTAAATATTATTATGTGATTAGTGGGACCAAAATTATATTTCCCTTCAATGTGTTGGGTAATATAATGTATCTCATGAGATAATTTGTATTATTAATTGACATGATTCTAGCTTTGTTCAAAATTATGATGTTGTGATTATGCACATACAATATGCGTGAACATGTTGATAGCTTTGTTCACACTATGTGTGGTGTTTGAAAACTATGATATGTTGCTTCATTTTTATGCATTACCTCATTGTGTGAAATTATAAAATGTCTCCCTCAGGATGTCGATGGTTATCATATTCTTATGATATGATGATTATGATTATTCTATCCCACGTTATATTGATTTTTGTACCTTATTCATCATCATACTTGGCTTTTAGCTCATCCCTTTTTTGATGTATATCCTCATGTGAATACATCTACTAGGAAAAATATGATATTTTAGAAGGGTAAAATAGGATTTAAATAAATATTTATATTTTATTATGTTCAAAATATGTAAGATACCAATATTTTCAAGACATAAGTCCTTTTTATCTAAGATTTGTATCTCTATTATGGTGTTTTTCTTGAAAATTATGTGATATTTATGTATGAAAAAGATTTGTAATGTTAAATTCCATACATTAGGTGCCATTTTTAATCAATGGAACACACTATATGGGGGCATAACATTAGAAAAAAATGTATAATACCACTAATATTTAAATACTAAATATAAATTGAAAATTGTTATAAGGCCAAGGCCTTAAACCTTACTTAATGTTGAATTAAATAAATAATTCACATTGAGGATCTTTTCAGGTTTAGAGTTTTAGAGAATTAGATCATAAATCATGAATTACATTCCACATTTAAACAAAGTGGTTACATAAAAGATTATATTGGTTTTTCCCCATCAATAGAAACATATTTAATATAAAACATGGTTTCTTTCTTGACACATCCTTGACACTATCTTCATATCATGCACATTTCCCTTGACCTTTGAAAAACAATTCAAAAACATGGGATGACCATAAAAAGCTCAGTAAGAGATATAAAATTACGAAAAGAAAACATTAGTCCATGTATGAAATCATACTTTACTCATAAAACATAATAATTTTAACATACCTCATCAAATCACGAATAAATCATAGAAATCATAAGGCATAAAGGTAACTTGAGGCATTCATAACATTCTTATATAGGGAGTAACCCTCTTGGTTATGTTTGGAATACCCATCACAGTATATTCCCTAAATCTCTTCCGAGAAACCTTAATGTTTAACTCCTTCGCGTTGCCCAATGCATTGGAGAGCTATATCGGGCTCACCCTCCCTTAGTTTATCACGGAACCACCCGTCTTCATAATAATTCCCAAGAACCATAACATAATCGTATCACATAAAACATGCATAAAGGAAACATAACATTTCCACTTTTCAATCACAAGATATCAATATAACCCATTGATATAAAAACATTATGAAAACCATTTTCAATACCAAAATAAAAGAAAAGTAAAACATGGTATTTATTTTTCATTAAAAAAAAGGTAAGGCTTGTAGAGGAAGCCGAAACTCAAATAATGGCCACGGCGGCGGAGAAGTCGTTGTCGCCGCATACGTACGACAAAGAAACATTCCTTTTGTCGTTTAGTAAAACACTTCGTATATAAAAAAATATTCCTTTTGAATAAGTGTAATAGTCAAAGGGTTTTATACACCATATAAAATAATTTTGTGTATAAAACAAAAATATGCCTCAATGAATGGAGATTGAGACGAAGTCCCTTACAAAGACGATATCCTTGGATTAAGGATAAATCAACGACATAATTATGTGTGACAAACGAATGCACCAAATATAGGTGGATATTAAGTGTAAAACAATCACAATTTATTCACACATATTCATAGAAAGACATATTCAAGGAGTACAAGTTTATGCCAACGAATCGAAATTGGGTTAAGAAATTCCCTTGCAAAAATTCGACAGCCTAACGGCGTCACTTCACAATTCAGAAAAAGATTTGATGAGAGATAAAAAGGGTATCTCATCACTTGGACATAAAATTTACGTTAATAATTATATAGAATATCATATTACAACTTAATATTATGTGAATTAAAAGACATAACAAAATAAGTCTTTTAAAAAGAGGAGGGTGAAAGGTTCCCTTACCAGCATGGGTATCTTTCAAAACATACACCCCATGAAATAAGGACAATACAAAATTGATGTAAATACACATAAATGAAATTATATTACACAAAGAGTAAAATAATGGGTAGTAAATATACCACTCAAAGGAAATGGTGGCAAATGTAGCATAAATCTCACGGAAATAAAAGTGAGATGAAAAATCCCTTACGAAAACTCGGCAGCCTAACGACGCCACTTAAAAATTCTAAAGAAAATAATTGATGAGAGTAAGAGGGGGTATCTCATCATATAAAAAAATTACATTATGGTTAATATAAAATAACATCCTCCAACATAAGAACATGGAGAATAAATTAAATGACATAAAAGATGGTACTTGAAAAGAAAGCGAGAGGTCGGATCCCTTACCTCAAGTCCGACTTGTCTTGTTCATTTCATTATATTCATGAATAATAAACTTTGGTAATTTTATAATTTCTTAACGACCTACTTTAAAGATTATTATTCAGTTCGTATCACATATTATAATGTTATAATAATTGTTTAATAATGTTAGTTCATATCAGATGTTTTTGCCGATGTTTGGTACATGAGTAAAAAATAAACTTGTTTGAAAATGATTGCCCATGTAGTTATAAGTAAATCATATACATAATATTATTAATGATTAAAATATCATATATATCCAGTACATATTCATTTTATACTATTACATAACATTTGGAGATAAAAAATGAAAAGTACCATTCATGGAGACGGTAGGTCTTACTTACGCATGAACGCTACTTTCATTTTTTTGTCATATTAATGGAATTAAAAATAAATGAGATATATATATATATATATTATAATTCCATTATAATATACATGTTATATATGTCACATATGTTAATTAATTTTATTTTTTATACATTCCATGTATTGCATTAACGAGTCACATCACTTGAGGGGGTGGTAGTCCACACTTCCTCATATGAAATTATCACATTTGCACAACATGAAAAGAATAAAGGTATGTCTTAAATATAAAATACATAACCATATAGTAAACATAAATAATATATATATAATATATAAAATATAGTGACATCATAATGGTCACCTTTAAAGGTGTTAAAAGAATATTGAACAATCATCGTTTCGTGAGGCAGAAAATCGCCAACCACAGAAAAAGTGTGTTCTTTATCCATTAGAAGAAGGTGTGTGTAAGTGTAGCTCGAATACATCACAAAACAACATCCTAGTATATTGAATATACTGTTGTTGTTACAAAAGAAAATAATAAAAAGAGTTTATGGGGTTGGAGAAGCAAAATAAAACATAAGAACACAAGAGAACACACTACCTTTAAAACGGGTAACTCTCTTTGATTTAAGCTCAAGGGCTTCCTTGGAAATGATTATGCCCAAAGTGAGGCTTCAGTGATGGAGAGAGGGATATGGAGAGATTAAATGGGCAGGGTTTGGATGAGCCAATGGCTTGAGAGGTGTGTTTAAGGTGGTAGAGGTGGGGGCCCTTTATAAGAGGAGAAGAGGGGCACTCTTGGAAAGTTATAAAATATTACTTTATTATAAAATGCTTTTCGGATTTTAAAGGTCTGAAAATTATATATTTCAAGTATAAGGTGATAGTAGTTCTAAATACACACATCCAATATGTTTTTGACAAGTGTAGGTCTTATATTTTACATTATCTTTTCATTTTATTTAAATCATTCATTTTTGAGGTAATCACTACATCATCAAAGTGTCATAAATAAATTAATGTATATAATGTCTAAAAATTATAAAAAAAATATCATTATGTAGGAAATATTTTTATATTTCTAATTAATATTTATAGTCAAAAATATTACTTATATAACCCCATGTGAAAATTGTTTTAGTAAAACAACACATGTTTGTGACATTAAAATTTTATCTTTAAATAAAAAGGTACTAATGTCATTTTCCAACCAAAGTGGCTCCATGGGGTCCCCAAGTTGACCCATGGATTTTCTTCCTCGGCATGAAACTTCCAATAAGGGTAGGACATGTGTCATGTTCATTTCATATTATTAAAACATTATTTTTACCTTAAATTACTCTAATTACCTCTAATCGCGATTAAAAACATAAAAGATACTATTCAACAAAAAATTATTTTAATCCTATTGAACAAAATTTTACATACTAATGACAACCATGTATGTCAGATTTTTGAAATTCAAAACACAGAAGTGGTAATGTTTCATTTAAACGAAAAATCAGTTTTTTTAAGTACCACTTAGTGGTTTCACTATTCATCAAAATTGAAGTTTTTCAGAAAAATATCAAAACATCACCCTAAGATATATTTGATATTACGAATTCAAAAATGATGTCTATTTTAAAAAATTAAAATAATATAAGTTACATTAATTAATTAAAAATTAATTCCCGCTGTTATGACAAATAGCGTGTTTTTATGAAACAATATATATCAAAATATTGACACTAGTTTAAGTCCAATTTCAAAGTGAAATTAATTACAATGACCACAATTGGATTAAATGGTAAACATATATTCTAATTTCACTTTAAAAACAATTAAAAAGATAACCTAATCATATAAATAAATTAGATTAAAAAGAGGTTTTGAATTAAAATACAACATTCTTCACTATTCATTAAACAAATAAACTTTATCAGAAAAATACCAAAAATTTACACAAAGTAAATTTTGAAGTCCCTATTCTAAAGAAGAATTTTATTTTTTCAAATATAACACATAAAATTGTCAAAAAGTGGATTTAAAAGATGTTCGTCATCAAAAGGCGGTTAATCGACCTTTTAAAGAATATTAGAATGTTTACTCTTAAAATTGGATTCATTCACATTTTTAATCCTCTAACATTTATTGTAAAGGGTAAAAATATTTGACAAAAATATATAATAATTTTGTAGTTAGTTCCGTTCATTCCCGCCATTACAATGGCTAGGTGTTAACTACCATTTAAAATAATATTATTTTATTATTAGAGAGCAACGTAAGATTACCAAGAAACTCGTTGTTGCGTATTGGGTACGCCATCGAGCATAACATCCCCTTTAATGTAATATTAATATTTTATTCACAAATATGGATAAATGTGAAAATTTCATATTCTTTATTTACCTGGGGTGTAACATCCTTCCCCCCTTTTGGGAATTGCATCCTCGCAATTTTAAAATTGGGCTTGGAAACTTCAATGAAAATCCCACATCGGAATAAGAGTCAGTAAAACAATCACTTAAAAATAAAGAAAGATAAGTACAAAGGTCACCCTAGTTAACCAATACTAGGATTCCATTTAATAAAACATGGATATGGAGGAAAAAACAAAGGGTCATGTTCTGAGGGAGAGTGATAGAAAACATGTTTAGGAGAAAGTTAACCACAAGAAAATAACATACTTGTGGTGGGTTAAACGGTATTTGATTCCCCCATAGGAAAAGTTAATAGACAAAATTTTTGTTTTAAATTTCTTTTCATTGAGGAATTTATTTTTGATCTTAAGGAAACAAACTTACTTGTCATGTTGACTTTCAAATTTTACTTGATTTCTTACACAAACTCGTACTTTCCCCAAATGATGAGTATTTAGGAAGACTTGTTTACCTTAAGAGAGATATAATCAACTACTAGAGAATAACCTTATCCACAAAAGAGAACTATATACATCCCATGTATTTTGACCATAACCAAAACTAAACCCTAAAAGGTTAGTATGAGATCAGATAATACCCTAAAATGATAAAAAAATCGATTCTTAATCTCCAAAATTTGTCAAACAATACCCAAAGTTCAACAAAGTAAATTTAACAAACAATTTGTCAATAAAATTTTTCAAAGTAAACCAAACGAAGATTGAAACCCAAATATTTGAAGGATTTAATCACATAGTCTTCCAAGGTACAATTTAACACTTATCTCTAAATAACATCAGTATCTCTTAAAGTCTCGTATTGAAAAGTAATTAACCTAATCACATATCCTCCATGAAAGGTTAATAATGTTCATAGATAACCCAAAATCAACTTACTCTTAATTCATAATATCATCTAACTAAAAAGAATAAGTCATACTAACCAGGGACTTCACATATTCCAGTGGTTGGAAATAAATACCAGTTTCACTTTGGTTGTGGTTTCGATTCCCGCAGCTTTGTTAGACGTGACGGGTTGTCACACGGACTACGTGTTGTCCTTTTTATAAAACTCCAAAAATAACCCTAACATGTTCTAACCTCAATAGTTTCCTTATACCTCTCATTTTCATCCAAATTCATTACGATCTCAAAATCTTAATTCTTGAAGTCTTATTTCACCACCATAAGATAAAATAAAATGATTCCCATAATGAATAACATCATACCTTGATCATTGTTTCGACTCAATTTCATCGTCATCCTGCTCACGTAGGTAGAAGTCCCACGCATTAGAACACTGATTTAGATATCCTTCAAAATCATCTTCTTCCTCCATCCAAATACAACTTGTACAACATGGGTCATATGGGTGTTCACAAAAAAATAGTTTTGGAAAATAATCATGTATGACATATAATTCAAAAACATCTGATAAAACATGATTTCTATAAAATAGTCGGACAGAATTTGAGTTGAAACATTCTATTATTGGTCCTTTTAAAATACCATAAGTATGTGCTGAGAGAATATATTTTAAAATCAAATATAAATAGGTTGCGCAAGGGTCTCCTTCCTTAGCACCATTTTTAAAATCATAATATGCTTCAAATTCTTGTGATAAGGTAAAATATTCGAAAATACCTTGATAATATTTACCTTTCTTGAAAATATGAGAATATTGTGAAAATTGTATTTGTCTAAATACAACCCATGATCCACAATGATAACGAGGTATAGTGGAGGTGATTGATATCTCAAAAAACTGTTTTCAAGTGATTTGTATGCTAGAAAAAGTTTCACAATCATCCGAACATGAATTTGCAATAATTATTGCAAGAATGTCATCAGGAAGAGATATGAATGTTGTTTGAGATCCTTCTCCTTCCATTCGTAACCAACTTTACATGACCTTAAAAAAGTTATAAAACAAGGATTTAACTGAAATAATAGATATAGGGACTAATCATGTGTCTAACAAAAACTCCTAATCCCTAAAGATGTCTAAACTTCCCTTTGATACCAACTATAAGGCCCCAGCCTTAAACCGTACATAATGTTGAATTAAATGAATAATTCACATTGAGGATCTTTCTAGGTTTAGAGATTTAGAGAATTAGATCATAAATCATGAATTATATTCCACACATAAACAATGTGGTTACATAAAAGATAGTGTTGGTTTTTCCCCATCAATGGAAATATATTTAAAATAAAACATGATTTCTTTCTTGACACATCCTTGACACTATCATCATATCATGAACCTTTCCCTTGACCTGTGAAAAACATTTCAAAAACTTGGGATGAGAATAAAAAGCTCAGTAAGGGATATAAAAGTACGAAAACAAAACATTAGCTCGTGTATGAAATCATACTTTACTCATAAAACATAAGAATTTTAACATACCCCATCAAATCATGAATAAATCACAGAAATCATAAGGCATAAAGGTAACTAGAGGTATTCATAACATTCTTACGTAGGGAGTAACCCTCTTGGTTACATTTGGAATACCCGTCACAGTATATTCCCTAAATCTCTTCGGAGAAACCTTAACGTTTAACTCCTTTGTGTTACCCAATGCATTGGAGATCTATATCGGGCTCACCCGCCCTTAGTTTATCACGGAGCCACCCATCTTCATAATAATTCCCAAGAACCATGACATAATCGTATCACATAAAACATGCATAAAGGAAGCATAACATTTCCACTTTTCAATAACAAGATTTCAATACAACCCATTGATATAAAAACATTATGAAAACCATTTTCAATACCAAAATAAAAGAAAAGTAAAACATGGAATTTATTTTTAATTTTTAAAAAAAGGTATGGCTTGTAGAGGTAGCCAAAACTCAAATAATGGTCACGGCGGCAGAGAAGTCATTGTCGCCGCATACGTACGACAAAGAAACATTCCTTTTGTCGTTTAGTAAAATTCTTTGTATATAAAAAAAGATTCCTTTTGAATAAGCGTAAAATTAAAATGTTTTTATACGCCGTATAAAAAAAATTTGTGTATAAAAAAATATGCCTCAATGAATGGAGATTGAGACGAAGTCCCTTACAATGACGGTATCCTTGGATTAAGGATAAATTAATTAGATAATTATGTGTGACAAACGAATACACCAAATATAAGTGGATATTAAGTGTAAAACAATCACAGGTTATTCACACATATTCATAGAACGACATATTCAAGGAGTACAAGTTTATCCCAATGAATCAAAATTGGGTTAAGAAGTTCCCTTGCAAAAATTTGACGACCTAACAATGTCACTTCAAAATTCAAAAAAAGAGTTGATGAGCGATAAAAAGGGTATCTCATCACATGGAAAAAAATTTACATTAATAAGGATATAGAAGAACATATCCCAACTTAATAGTATATTAATTAAAATACATAACAAAAGAAGTCTTTTAAAAAGAGGAGGATGAAAGGTTCCGTTACCGATTTGGGTATCGTTCAAAACATACACCCCATGAAAAAAGGACAATATAAAATTCATGTAAACACTCATAAACGAAATTATATTACAAAAAAGAGTAGAATAATGGATAGTACATATACCAATAAAAGGAAATGGTGGAAAATGTAGCATAAATCTCATGGGAATAAAAGTGAGATGAAAAATCCCTTACGAAAACTCGGCAGCCTAACGGCGCAACTTAAAAATTCTAATGAAAATAATTGATGAGAGTAATAGGGGGTATCTCATCATATAAAAATACAAATTACAGTATTGTTAATATAAGATAACATCTTCCAACATAAGAACATGGAGCATAAATTAAATGACATAAAAGAGGGTACTTGAAAAGAAAGCGAGAGGTCGGATCCCTTACCTCAAGTCCGACTTGTCTTGTTCGTTTCATTATATTCCTGAATAATAAACTTTGGTCAATTTATAATTTCATAAGGACCAAATTTAAAAATTATTATTCTGTTCATATCACATATTATAATTTTATAATAATTTTTTAATATTGTTAGTTCATATCATATGTTTTTGCCGATGTTTGGTACATGAGTAAAAAATGAACTTGTTTGAAAATGATTGTCCATGTAGTTATAAGTAAATCATTAAAAGAATATTATTAATTATTAAAATATCATATATATCCTGTAAATATTCATTTTATACTATTCCATAACATTTTGAGATAAAAAATGAAAATCACCGTTCATGGAGACGGTAGGCCGTACGTACGCATGAACGCTACTTTGATTTTTTTTGTCATATTAATGGAATTAAAAATAAATGATATTTATATATATATTATAATTAAATTATAATATATACAATATATAGGTCACATATGTTCATTAATTTCATTCTTTATACATTCCATGTATTGCATTAACGAGTCACATCACTTGAAGGGGCGGTAATCCACACTTCCTCATATGAAATTATCGCATTTGCACAACATGAAAAGAATAAAGGTATGTTTTAAATATAAAATACAGAAGCATATAGTAGACATAAATACCATATATATCATATATAAAATACAGTGACATCATAATGGCCACATTTAAAGGTGGTAAAAGAATATTGAACAATCATCGTTTCGTGAGGCAGAAAATCACCAACCACAGAAACAGTATGTTCTTTAACCATTAGACGAAGGTGTGTGTAAGTGTAGCTCGAATACTTCACATAAAAAAATCCTAGTATATTTAAGATACTGGTGTTGTTACAAATGAAAATAATAAAAAGAGTTTCGGGGGTTGGAGAAGCAAAATAAAACATAAGAACACAAGATAAAACACTACCTTTAAAACGGGTAACTCTCTTTGATTTAAGCTCAAAGGCTTCCTTGGAAAGGATTCTGACCAAAGTGAGACTTCAATGATGGATATAGAGATGTGGAGAGATGAAATGGCTAGGGGTTGGCCGATCCAAAGGCTTGAGAGGTGTGTGTAAGGTGGTAGTGGTGGGGGCCTTTTATAAGAGGAGAAGAGGGGCACTCTTGGAAAGTTATAAAATATTACTTTATTATAAAATGATTTTCGGATTTTAAAGGCCCCAAAAATATATTTTTCGAGGATGAGGTGATAATAGTTTTAAATCCACACATCCAATAGGTTTGTGACAAGTTTAGGTCTTAGATGATACATTATCTTTTCATTTTATTTAAATCATTCATTTATGATGTAATCACTGCATCATCACGGTGTCATAAATAAATTAATTTCTTTAATGTCTAAAAATTATAAATAAAATATATAATGATGTAGGAAATATTTTTATCATTCTAATTAATTTTTATAGTCAAAAATATGACTTATATAACCCCATGTAAATTTTTTTTAGTAAAACAACACATGTTTGTGACATTATAATTTTAACTTTAAATAAAAAGGTATTAATGTCATTTTCCAACCAAAGTGGCTCCATGAGGTCCCCAAGATGACCCATGGATTTTCTTGGTCGTCCATGACACATCCAATAAGGGTAGGACATGTTTCATGTTCATTTCATATTATTAAAACATTATTTCTATCTTAAATTACACTAATTACCTCTAATCGCGATTAAAAACATAAATGTTACTATTCACCAATAAAAATTATTTTAATCCCATTGAACCAAATTTTACTTCCTAATGAAAACCATGTATGTCGGATTTTTTAAATTCAAAACAGAGAAGTGGTATAGTTTCATTTAAACGAAAAATCAGTTTTTTTAAGTACCACTTAGTGGTTTCACTATTCATCAAAAAATGATGTTTTTCAGAAAAATACCAATACTTCACCATAAGCTATATTTGATATTCTGAATTCAAAAATGATGTCTATTTTACAAAATTCATATCATATAAGTTAAACTAATTAATTTAATAATTAATTTCCGCTGTCATGACAAATATCGTGTTTTTATGAAACAATATATTTCAAAAGATTTACACTAGTTTAAATCCAATATCAAAGTAAAATTAATTATAACGACCACTATTGGATTAAATGGTAAAAATATATTCTAATTTCGCTTTAAAAAAAGTTCAAAATATAATATTATCATATAAATAAATTCTATTAAAAAGTGGTTTTGAATTAAAATACAACATTTTTCACTATTCATTAAAAAATGAACTTTATCGGAAAAATACCAAAAATTTACACAAAGTAAATTTGGATGTCCCAATTCTAAAAAAGATTTTTATTTTGTCAAATATAACTCATAAAATTGTGAAAAAGTGGATTTCAAAGAGGTCCTCCATCAAAAGGCGGTTAATCAACCTTTTAAAGAATATTAGAATGTTTACGCCTAAAATTGGATTCATTCGCATTTTTAATCCTCTAACATTTATTGTAAATATTAAAAATATTTTACAAACATATATAATCATTTTGTAGTTAGTTCCGTTCATTCCTGCCATTACAACGGCTAGTCGTTAACGACCATTTAAAATAATATAATTTTATTATTAGAGTGCAACGTAAGATTCCCAAGAAACTTGTTGTTGCGTATTTGGTACGTCATCGAGCATAGAATCCCCTTTAAAGTAATAATAATATTTTATTCAAAAATATGGATAAATGTGAAAATGTCATATTATTTATTTACCTGTGGTGTCACATCCTTCCCCCCTTTTGGGAATTGCGTCCTTGCAATTTTAAAATTGGACTTGGAAACTTCATTGAAATCCCACATCGGAACAAGAGTCAGTAAAACAATCACTTTAAAATGAAGAAAGAGAAGTACAAAGGTCACCCGAGTTAACCCATACTAGGATTCCATGTAGGAAAACATGGATATGGAGGAAAAAACAAAGGGTCATGTTCTGAGGGAGAGTGATAGAAAACATGTTTATGAGAAAGTTAATCACAAGAAAATCACAAACTTGTGGTGGGTTAAACATTATTCGATTCCCCCGTAGGAAAAGTTAATAGACAACATTTTTGTTTTAAGTTACTTTTCATTGAGGAATTTATTTTTGATCTTAAGGAAACATACTTACTTTTCATGTTGACTTTCAAATTTTACTAGATTTCTTACACAAACTCATACTTTCCCCAAATGATGAGTATTTAGAAAGACTTGTTTACATTAAGAGAGCTATAATCAACTACTAGAGAATCACCTAATACAGAAAAGAGAACTATATACTTCACATGTATTTAGACCGTATCCAAAACTAAAACCTAAAATGTTAGTATGAGATCAGATAATACCCAAAAGAAAAAAAATCTATTCTTAATCTCCAAAATTTGTCAAACAATACCCAAAGTTCAACAAAGATCATTCAATAAACAATTTGTCCATAAAATTCTTCAATGTAAACCAAAATAAGATTGAAACCCAAATATTTGAAGGATTTAATCACATAGTCTTCCAAGGTACAAATTAACACTTATCTCCAAATAACATCAGTTGCTCTTAAAGTCTCATATTTAAAAGTAATTAACCTAATCACATATCCTCCATGATACGTTAATAATTTCCATAGATAACCCAAAATCAACTTACTCTTAATTCATAAAATCATCTAACTAAAAAGAATAAGTCATACTAACCAGGGACTTCACATAGTCCATTGGTAGGCGATAAATACCAGTCGCACTTTGGTTGTGGTTTCGATTCCTACAGCTTTGTTCGACGTGACGGGTTGTCACACGGTCTGCGTGTTGTCCTTTTTATAAAACTCCAAAAATAACCCTAACATTTTTTAACCTCAATAGTTTCATTATACCTCTCATTTTCATCCAAATTCATTACGATCTCAACATCTTAATTCTTGAAGTCTTATTTCACCACCATAAGATAAAATAAAATTATTCCCATAATGAATAACATCATACCTTGATCATGGAGTCCACTCGGTTTCATCGTCATCTTGCTCACGTAGGTAGAAGTCCCATGCATTACAACAATGATTTAGAGATCCTTCAAAATCATTTTCTTCCTCCATCCAAATACACCTTGTACAACATGGGTCACATGGGTGTTCACAGAAAAACAGTTTTGGAAAATAATCATGTATGACATATAATTCCAAAACATCTGATAAAAGGTGATTTCTATAAAATAGTCCGACAGAATTTGAGTTGAAACTTTCCATTATTGGTCCTTTTAAAATACCATAAGTATGTGCTGAGAGAATATATTTTAAAAGGAATATAAATAGGTTGCGTAAGGGTCTCCTTCCTCAGCACCATTTTTAAAATCATAATATAATTCAAATTTATGTGATAAGGTAAAATATTTGAAAATAACCTAATAATATTTACCTTACTTGAAAATATGAGAATATTGTGAAAATAGTATTTGTCTAAATACAACCCATGATCCAAAATGATAACGAGGTATTGTGGAGGTGTTTAATATCTCAAACAACTGTTTTCAAGTGAGTTGTATTCTAGAAAAAGTTTCACAATCATCCGAACATGACTTTGCAATAATTATTGCAAGCATGTCATTAGGAAAAGATAGGAATGTCATTTGAGATCCTTCTCCTTCCATTCGTAACCGAATTTACTTGACTTGAAAAATGTTATAAAACAAGGTTTTAACTGAAATAATAGATATGGGGAATAATCATGTGTCTAACAAAAACACATAATCCCTAAAGTTGTCTAAACCGACCATTGATACCAACTATAAGGCCCCGGCCTTAAACCTTACTTAATGTTGAATTAAATAATTAATTCACATTGAGGATCTTTTTAGGTTTAGAGTTTTAGAGAATTAGATCATAAATCATGAATTACATTCCACACTTAAACAAAGTGGTTAATAAAAGATAGTATTGGTTTTCCCCATCAACGGAAACATATTTAAAATAAAACATGGTTTCTTTCTTGACACATCCTTGACACTATCATCATATCATTCACCTTTCCCTTGACCTGTGAAAAACATTTCAAAAACATGGGATGATCATAAAAATCTAAGTAAGGGATATTAAAGTATAAAAATAAAACATTAGTCCATGTATGAAATCATACTTGACTCATAAAACATAAGAATTTTAACAGACCTCATCAAATCACAAATAAATCATAGAAATCATAAGGCATAAAGGTAACTTGAGGCATTCATAACATTCTTACGTAGGGAGTAACCCACTTGGTTACTTTTGGAATACCCATCACAGTATATTCCCTAAATCTCTTCGGAGAAACCTTAATGTTTAACTCCTTCACGTTACCCAATGCATTGGAGAGCTATATCAGGCTCACCCAACCTTAGTTTATCACTGAACCACCCATCTTCATAAAAATTCCCAAGAACCATAACATAATCGTATCACATAAAACATGCATAAAGGAAACATAACATTTCCACTTTTCAATCCCAAGATATCAATACAACCCATTGATATAAAAACAATATGAAAACTATTTTCAATACCAAAATAAAATAAAAGTAAAACATGGTATTTATTTTTCATTTTAAAAAAAGGTATGGCTTGTAGAGGAAGCTGAAACTCAAATAATGGTCACAGTGGCAGAGAAGTCGTTGTCGCCACATACGTACAACAAAGAAACATTCCTTTTGTCGTTTAGTAAAATAATTCCTATATAAAAAAAAGATTACTTTTGAATAAGCGTAAAAGTAAAAGGGTTTTATACACCATATAAAATAAAGTTGTGTATAAAACAAAATATTCCTCAATGAATGGATAATGAGACAAATTCCCTTACAAAGACGGTATCCTTGGATTAAGGATAAATCAATTATGTAATTATGTGTGACAAATGAATACACCAAATATAAGTGGATATTAAGTGTAAAACAATCACAGGTTATTCACACATATTCATAGAACGACATATTCATGGAGTACAAGTTTATCCCAAAGAATCCAAATTGGGTTAAGAAGTTCCATTGCAAAAATTCGACAGCCTAACGGCGTCACTTCAAAATTCAGAAAAAGAGTTGATGAGAGATAAAAAGGGTATATCATCAATTGGAAATAAAATTTACATTAATAAGGATACAGAAGAACATATCCCAACTTAATAGTATGTCAATTAAAAGACATAACAAAAGAAGTCTTTTAAAAAGAGTAGGGTGAAAGGTTCCCTTACCGACTTGGGTGTCTTTCAAAACACACACCCCATGAAAGAAGGACAATACAACATTGATGTAAATACTCATAAATTAAAGTATATTACACAAAGAGTAGAATAATGGGCAGTACATACACCACTCAATGGAATTTGTGGAAAATGTAGCATAAATCTCACGGGAATAAATGTGAGATGAAAAATCCCTTACGAAAACTCGGCAGCCTAACGGCACAACCTAAAAATTCTAACGAAAAGAATTGTTGAGAGTAAGAGGGGGTATCTCATTATATAAAAATAAAAATTACAGTATGGTTAATATAATATTACATCCTCCAATATAAGAACATGGAGCATAAATTAAATGACATAAAAGACAGTACTTGAAAAGAAAGTGAGAGGTCGGATCCCTTACCTCAAGTCCGACTTGTCTTGTTCATTTCATTATATTCCTGAATAATAAACTTTTTTAAATTTATAATTTCTTAAGAACCTACTTTAAATATTATTATTCAGTTACTGTCACATATAATAAAGTTATAATAATTGTTTAATAATGTTAGTTCATATCAGATGTTTTTGCCGATGTTTGGTACATGGGTAAAAAAATGAACTTGTTTGAAAATGATTTCCCATGTAGTTATAAGTAAATCATTTAAAGAATAGTATTAATGATTAAAATATCATATATATCTATTAAATATTCATTTTATACTAGTCCATAACATTTGGAGATAAAAAATGAAAAGCACCGTTCATGGAGACGGTAGGTCGTACGTACGCATGAATGCTACTTTCATTTTTTTGTCATATTAATGGAATTGAAAATAAATTAGATATATATATATTATAATTCAATTATAATATATATGTTATATAGGTCACATATGTTCATTAATTTCATTCTTTATACATTCCATGTATTGCATTAACGAGTCACATCACTTGAGGGGGCGGTAATCCACACTTCCTCATATGAAATTATCACATTTGCACAACATGAAAAGAATAAAGGTATGTTTTAAATATAAAATAAAGAAGCATATAGTAAAAATAAATACCATATGTATCATATATAAAATACAGTGACATCATAATGGCCACATTTAAAGGTGTTAAAAGAATATTTAACAATCATCATTTCATGATGCATAAAATCGCCAACCACGGAAACAGTATGTTCCTTAACTATTAGACGAAAGTGTGTGTAAGTTTTTCTCGAATACTCAAAATAAAAAAATCCTAGTATATTTTTGATACTGTTGTTGTTACAAAAGAAAATAATAAAAACAGTTTAGGGGTTTGGAGAAGCAAAATAAAACATAAAAACACAAGAGAAAACACTACCTTTAAAACGGGTAACTCTCTTTGATTTAAGCTCAAAGGCTTCCTTGGAAAGGATTCTTCCCAAAGTGAGGCTTAAATGATGGATATAGTGATTTGTAGTGATAAAATGGGTTTGGTTTGGCTGATCCAAGGATTGAGAGGTGTGTCTAAGGTGGTAGAGGTGGGGGCCTTTTATAAGAGGAGAAGAGGGGCACTCTTGGAAATTTATAAAATATTACTTTATTATAAACTTATTTTCGGATTTTAAAGGTCCCAAAATTATATATTTCGAGGATAAGGTGATAATAGTTAAAAATAAACACATAAAATTGGTTTTGGACAAGTTTAGGTCTTAGATTTTACATTATCGTTTCATTTTATTTAAATCGTTCATTTATGAGGTAATCACTACATCATCACGGTGTCATAAATAAAATAATTTATTTAATGTCTAAAAATTATAAAAAAAATATCATGATGTAGGAAATCTTTTTATCTTTCTTATGAATATTTGTAGTCAGAAATATGACTTATATAACCCCATGTAAAATAGGTTTTAGTAAAACAACACATGTTTGTGACATTATAATTTTAACTTTAAATAAAAATGTATTAATGTCATTTTCCAACTAAATTGGCTCCATGGGGTCCCCAAGTTGACCCATGGATTTTATTGGTCGTCCATGACACATAAAATAAGGTTAGGATATGTGTCAAGTTCATTTAATATTATTGAAACTGTATTTTTACCTTAAATTACACTAATTACCTCTAATCGCGATTAAAAACCTAAAAGTTACTATTCACCAAAAAAATTATTTTAATTCCATTGAACCAAATTTTACTACCTAATGAAAACCATGTATGTTGGTTTTTTGAAATTAAAAACACAAAAGTGGTAAAGTTTCATTTAAACCCAAAATCGGTTTTTTTAAGTACCACTTAGTAGTTTCACTATTCATCAAAAATTGAAGTTTTTCAGAAAAATACCAAAACTTTACCCTAAGCTATATTTGATATTCCGAATTCAAAAATGATGTCTATTTTAAAAATTTCAAGTTATATAAGTTACATTAATTAATTTAATAATTAATTTCCGCTGTCATGACAAATAGCGTGTTTTTATGAAACAATATATATCAAAAGATTGACACTATTTTAAGTCCAATTTCAAAGTGAAATTCATTCCAATGACCAATATTGGATTAAATGGTAAAAATATATTCTAATTTAGCTTTAAATACAATTCAATAGATAATCTAATCATATAAATAAATTTTATTAAAAAGAGGTTTTGAATTTAAATACAACATTTTTCACTATTCATTAAAAATGAACTTTATCGGAAAAATACCAAAAATTTACACAAAGTAAATTTTGATGTCCCGATTCTAAAGAAGAATTTTATTTTCTCAAATATAAAACATAAAATTTTCAAAAAGTGGATTTAAAAGAGGTTCTCCATCAAAAGGCGGTTAATCGACCTTTTAAATAATATTAGAATGTTTACGCTTAAAATTGGATTCATTCACATTTTTAATCCTCTATCATTTATTGTAAAGAGTAAAACTATTTGAAAAAACATATATAATCATTTTTTAGTTAGTTCCGTTCATTTCCACCATTACAATGGCTAGGCATTAACTACCATTTAAAATAATGTTATTTTATTATTAGAGTGCAACGTAAGATTCCCAAGAAACTTGTTGTTGCGTATTGGGTACGCCATCGAGAATAGTGTACCCTTTAAAGTAATATTAATATTTTATTCACAAATATGGATAAATGTGAAGATGTCATGTTCTTTATTTACCTTGGGTGTTACAATTGTATTCATAGAAAATCTCATAATCATAAACATAGTTTCTTTGGGAATGTTTTGAAATCATAAAAATATTTTCAAACCATTCATAATGGTTTGTAAATGAATTATTAATTATACTAATAATATTTCCCAAGAGTTTCAATCCAGGTGTGTAGCAAGAAACATTATCATGTAACAGGTAACGCTCAATTCATGCATGAGACACCTTTTTTGGTGTAATTTATCCTAGGTACATTTTTTCTATAACCATGTCAACTTTTAATATCTATATAGTTGAATAATTATTGGGAAAACCAAATAATATATACCTTACAAAAACCTTATTATTTTGTCATATATGTATACTCAGGTTATATCATAGATTAATGTTACCTAGACTATGTTTCCTAAATATATATCCCGATGTTTTCTACTAAATATTCTCTATTTAAGGACCTATAATTTCACAAAGTTACTGATCATTTGTTTTCAATTTAAACTCTTGGATTAATCTTGGTAAAATTGAATTTATATATAATGAGGGTACCATGAGTATATGAGTCTTGTTCATAGAAAAATGTTTTATAAAAGGGTAAAAAACATGGACACATGGTTAGTGGAAATTGTACTAGCTAGATCACATAATATCTTATAACCATAAATGGGGAAACAATTATGCACCAGGATCTGCACGATTTTTTTTAAAACTGTGTGACTCCAAGCATAGAGTAATGAAAAATTCTAAAAAAATTACAGTGTTCTTTCTCATATTATACTCACATTTAGGGAAATGGTTCTCTATAACCATTAAGGTTTAATCCTTAAGAAGTGAATTGATCGTGGTTAGAACATGGTTTAGACAACTCGTCATCCAAACCATGAGCCAATGTCTTTTATGTGAAATTTATTTTTTCCCATAATTTAATATATTAACCTATTTACTTCCATCTCCTACAATTTCTATAGATAGGTATCCCCTCCTTCTCCAATATTTTCCCTTCCCCTTCAACCTAGGAATTGAAGTAACTCTCTGATTGGAAGTCTGATTCATGATTCCATTGAAGGGTCTAATAGGTATATGTGAGATCTCAATTCCACTTAAATTATTTATCAATATATCTTCATATCTATTGCACTATTCATTTGAAATATCTTTTTCAATATTATTAGGTCGTTGGACCATTTTATCAATTTCTCTCAACCTACTTAGAATATGAGGCCACCATCGAATGAGGAGTTGTAAAATTCTCTAAGGATGGTAGTCTTGGTGTTTTCTAATATACTATTTGTGTTTTTAATCATTATCTTCATTCCATATAACAATATTTTACACTCATCATCATTTAAGTTAGTTATTCATATTAAATTGATATATAAACCTTTATTTACTTCTGTCGAATGATGTTTTGTAACTTGAAGATTTTGACCTTGGTTATGGATTCCCCTATGGTGTGCCAACTTTTTTTCCACTTGTAGTTTATTGATTAAATGCATCAAAAACCTTCCAAGAATTCAAATTAGATTTCAAAAAGAATTAACTATATCACATAATTTTATATTGAACCCATGACACCTCTTATGTGACTGGACTATCTTATAAATGGAATTTAATCTTTTATATAAATGTTTAAATGATCCCAATAACCTCCTATGATCTTGGACTGTACCATAAAGTGAATTTTCTATATAAGTAATTTCTTAGTGTTATTGGAACCTTTCCAAATGCCTCTAGAACCTTATAAAGTGAATTTCCATGAAATGATTAATTAAATGGACAATTTGGAATTGAATTGATTGTTCATGATGTCTTGAGATTACTTTAATACACTAAATGGATTAATTTTATTAACCTGTAAAGGGTGGTAAGGACACACCGTTTGTTTGTACTCTATTAAATGATTATTGAGAATTGTTATAAGGCCCCAGCCTTAAACCTTACTTAATCTTGAGTTATTACAAGATTATACGTTGAGGATCTTTTCGGGTTTAGAGTTTTAGAGAATTAGATCATAAAACTTGCATTACATTCCACATATAAACAAAGTGGTTACATAAAGATAGTATTCTTCATTCCCATCAATGGAAACACATTTAAAATAAAACATGGATTATTTCTTGACACATCCTTGACTCTATCATCTTATCATGTACCTTTCCCTTGACCTGTGAAAAACATTTCAAAAACTTGGGATGAGCGTAAAAACTCAGTATGGGTTATAAAAACATGGAAAGGAAACATGAGTTCATATATACATAAGAATGAAATCATACTTTACCCATAAAACATAGGCACTTTAACATACCTCATAAAAACATGAATAAATCATATAAATCATAATACGTAAAGGTAACTTGAGGCATTCATAACATTCTTACGTAGGGGGTAACCCTCTTGGTTACGTTTGGAATACCCATCACAGTATATTCCCTAAAATCTCTTCGGAGAAACCTTAACGTTTCACTCCTTCGCGTTACCCAATGCATTGGAGAGCTATAACGGGCTCACCCGCCCTTAGTTTATCACGGAACCACCCGTCTTCATAATAATGCCCAAGAACCATAACATAATCATATCACATAAAACATGCATAAAGGAAACATAACATTTCCGCATTTCAATCACGAGATATCAATACAACACATTGATATAATAAAAACATTATGAAAACCATTTTCAATACCAAAGTAAAACATGGTATTTATTTTTCTTTTTTAAAAAAAGGTATCGCTTGTAGAGGAAGCCGAAACTCAAATAACGGTTACGACGGCGGAGAAGTCGTTGTCGCCGCATACGTACGACAAAAACATTCCCTTTTGTCGTTTAGTAAACGCTTCGTATAAAAAAGATTCCTTTTGAGTAAACGTAAAATTCAAAGGGGTTTATACACCGTATAAAAGAAAGTTGTGTATAAAATAAAATATGCCTCAACGAAAGGAGATTGAGACGAAGTCCCATACCTCGTATCCGACTTGACCCGACCGTTCTTTAAACTCCTTAAAAAGTGTAACTTCTTTTGGTTTGAGCCTAAAGGCTTCCTTTGAAAGGATTCTGCCCAAAGGGAATCCTCTAGGATGAGGAGAGGGATGTGGAGAGAGCAAATGGGCAGGGGTTGGCCGAGCCAATGGCTTGAAGAGTGTGTGAAATGAGGTAGAGGTGGGGGCCTTTTATAAGGGGAGAGGAGGGGCACTTTTGGAAAGTAAAGAAACATTACATTATTTGAAAATGTGTTTCGGTTTTAAAAGGTCCCACATTGATGGAATTCGTGGATAAGGTGATAAGGCATCGAAATCCATTCATCCAATTGGTTTTGGACATGTGTAGTTCATAGATTTTATTTTATCTTTCCATTTTATTTAAATCGTCAAATAATGATGTCATCGCTGCATCATTATTATGTCATAAATAATTAAATTTATTTAATGTCTAAAAATTATAAACAAATTACTATGATGTAGGAAATCTTTTTAGCTTTCCATTGAATATTTATAATCAAAATTTGGACTTGTATAACCCCACTTAAAAATTGTTTTCGCAAAACATATTATGTTTGTGTCATTTTCACTTTAACATTTAATAAAAAGTAATTTATGTTATTTCCCAACAAAAGTGGATACATGGGGTCCCCAAGTTAGGCCATGACTTGTCTTGGTCGGCCATGACACAACCAATGAGGTTGGGACATGTGTCTAGGTCATTTTATATTATTAAAGCATTATTTATACATTAAACTACCCTAATTACCACTAATCGCGATTAAGAACTTAATAAGTTACTATTCACCAAAAAATTATTTTAATCTCATTGAACCACATTTTACTTCTTAATGACAACCATGTATGTCGGATTTTCAAAATTCAATACACATTAGTGGTAAACTTTCATTTAACTGAAAAATCAGTTTGCTTGATTACCACTTAGTGGTTTCACTATTCATCAAAATTGAAGTTTTTCAGAAAATTACCAAAAATTCACTCTAAGCTATATTTGATATTCCGAATTCAAAAATGAAGTCTATTTTACAAAATTCAAATCATATAAGTCACATTAATTAATTTAATAATTAATTCCCGCTGCCAGAGCAAATAGCTTGTTTTTACAAAACAATAAGTATCAAAAGATTGACACCAGTTTAAGTCTAATTTCAAATCGAAATTGATTCCAATGACCACCATTGGATAAAATGGTAAAAATATATTCTAATTTCACTTCAAAACCAATTCAAAACATAATCTAATCATATAAATAAATTAGATTAAAAAGTAGTTTTGATGTAAAATGCATTATTTTTCACTATTCATTTAAAAATGAACATTGTCAGAAAATTACCAAAAATTCACACAAGGTAAATTTTGATGTCCCAATCATAAAGGATAAGTTTATTTTGACAAACATAGTTTATAAAATTGTCAAAATATAGATTCAAAAATGGTTTTCCATCAAAAGGCACTAAAACAACCCTTTAAGAATATTAGTGTATTCCATGCATAAGATTGTATTTATTTTCATTTTAAGCCTCTAAAACACTATCTTTATCATTAATAGACATAGATAAAAAAAATATCTATTATTCATTACTTACTTGGGATGTTACATCCTTCCCCCCTTTAGAAAATTGCGTCCCCGCAATTTATTTACTTATCAAATAAATTGGGGTACTTATCCCTCATTGCATTTTCGGATTCCCATGTTGCCTCTTCAATCATGTGGTTTTTCCACAAAACCTTTACCTGCTTAATCACCTTATTCCGTAACACTTGCTCCCTGTGGTCAAGAATCTGGACCGGTTGTTCCTCATAAGATAGGTTCTCTTCCAGCTGAACTACCTCTGGACTCAAAACATGAGATGGATCTGGCATATACTTTCTCAACATCGAAACGTGAAAAACATTGTGTACCTGAGATAAACTCGGAGGTAAAGCCACTCGGTATGCAACTGATCCAACTCTCTCTAGAACTTCGTATGGTCCAATGAACCTTGGACTCAACTTTCCTTTCTTACCAAATCTCATCACACTTTTCCAAGGAGAAACCTTGAGAAAAACATGATCACCTACCTCGAAAGATAGATCCTTCCTCCGGTTATCCGCATAACTCTTCTGCCTGCTCTGAGCTGTTCTCATGTGTTTCTGAATCAGCTGAACTTTTTCTGCCATCTCTTCTACCAATTCTGGTCCCATCAACTTTCTTTCACCCACTTCATCCCAGAAAGCTGGAGTTCGACACCGCTTCCCATATAATGCCTGAAATGGTGCCATCTGTATACTGGAATGAAAACTGTTATTATATGAAAACTCAACCAAAGAAAGATGCTGGTCCCAACTCCCCTGATAATCCATAGAACAAGCTCGTAGCATATCCTCCAATGTCTGAATTGTTCGTTCTGACTGCCCATCTGATTGAGGATGAAAAGCTGTACTAAAATTTAATTCAGTACCCAACGACTTCTGAAGGCCTTTCCAAAAGTTAGAGGTAAACCTGGGATCACGATCTGATACAATGGAGAGGGGAACTCCATGTAACCTGACTATCTCTTTAAGATACAAACGGGAAAGTTGATCAAGAGAGAAAGTATCTCGTATAGCAAGGAAATGAGCAGATTTGGTCAAGCGATCAACAATAACCCAGATTGCATTATTACCTCGAGATGTCTTCGGTAACCCAACAACAAAGTCCATGGATATATTCTCCCATTTCCACTCTGGCACTGGTAAAGGCTGAAGCATCCCTTTCGGTAACTGTCGCTCAGCTTTAACCTGCTGACAAGTCAAACACTTCACAGTAAAATCAGCAATATCTCTTTTCATTCCATCCCACCAGTAATACTCCCGCAGATCTCTATACATCTTAGTACTGCCCGGATGAACTGAAAACGGAGAACTATGAGCTTCACATAACAACTCTCTCTTCAACTGTGAATCAGAAGGCACACACAATCTCTTCCCAAATCTCAAAACGCAATCATTATCAATGTTGAATTCAGGCAACTTACCTTTCTGAACCAGCTCTACCCTTTTCTGCAACTCACTGTCTTGCTTCTGTGCTTGCTTGATTCTATCTGATAGAGAAGATCTCACTGATACCTGAAACAAAACAGAAGGACTTCCTGCACCAACAACTTCTATGCCAAATTTCATCAAATCGTTAACCAAATGATCACGTTCCAAACGCAACATTGTTAATGAAGCATTACTTTTTCGACTCAAAGCATCAGCCACTTTATTTGCTTTTCCCGGATGGTAATGAATTGTACAATCATAATCCTTGATTAATTCCAGCCATCTCCTTTGTCTCATGTTTAACTCTTTCTGAGTGAATATATACTTTAAACTTTTGTGATCGGTATAAATTTCACACTTTACTCCATACAAATGATGCCTCCAAATTTTTAAAGCAAAAACAACAGCAGCTAATTCCAAATCATGTGTAGGGTAATTTACCTCATGAGTTTTCAACTGTCGTGAAGCATAAGCAATTACCTGATCATTCTGCATTAGGACGCAACCAAGTCCTTTCAATGAAGCATCGCTGTATATAACAAAGTCACCATTCCTGGAAGGTAGTGCCAAAACTGGAGCATTCACCAATCTTCTTTTCAATTCCTGAAAACAATCATCACATTCTTTTGTCCAGATAAACTTAACACCCTTCCGAGTTAGCTTAGTCATTGGACTAGATAACCGTGAAAAATTTCTAACAAACCTTCGGTAATAGCCCGCCAAACCAAGGAAGCTACGAATCTCGGTTACATTTGTGGGTCTTGGCCATTCTTCCACAACTTTTGTTTTTGCAGGATCAACAGTTATTCCATCTTTAGAAACAATGTGACCAAGGAAAGCAATTTGTTGCAACCAAAACTCACACTTGCTGAATTTCCCATACAATTTCTTTTCTTTTAAGGTTTGCAAGATAACCCTTAAATGTTTTTCATGCTCCTCTTTACTTTTAGAAAACACCAAAATATCATCAATGAAAACAACCACAAACTTATCCAAGAACTCATGGAAAATTCTATTCATTAAGTCCATGAATACAGCAGGTGCATTGGTTAGCCCAAAAGGCATTACTACAAATTCATAATGGCCATATCTCGTACGGAATGCGGTCTTCGGAATATCTGCCTCCTTTACCTTCAGCTGATGGTACCCCGATCTCAAGTCAATCTTTGAAAAAAACTGAGCTCCCTGGAGCTGATCAAACAAATCATCGATATGAGGCAAAGGATATTTGTTCTTAACAGTGATATTATTCAAGGCTCTATAATCAATGCAAAGTCTCATAGAACCATCTTTCTTTTTAACAAATAAAACAGGAGCACCCCATGGTGATGTGCTAGGTCTAATGAAACCTTTCTCTAATAAATCTTGCAATTGCTCCTTCAACTCTAAAAGTTCAATTTGTGCCATTCGATAAGGGGGTTTTGAAATTGGCTTAGCATCAGGAACTAAGTCAACAGTAAACTCAACTTCCCGATCTGGTATTATTCCAGGCAACTCATCAGGAAAAACATCAGGATACTCATTTACCACTGGCACATCATTAATCTGAACAGTTCCTTTATTTTCAACGACGTGTGCAAGGTAACATTCATTTCCATCTTTTACAAGTTTCTCGGCCTCTTCATATGTTATCAAAAGTAAGGGTTCATTCTTGTAAACAAACTGAAAGTCTTTCTGAAAAGAAACTTCTTTAGCTCTACAGTCAATCTTAGCATGGTAAATAGAGAGCCAATCCATACCCAGGATAACATCAAACTCTACTAGAGGTAGAACAATAAGGTTTGCAAGTAGGTTCTTTCCACAGATAAGGATAGGAAGATTCTTATAAATTCTTTTTGCCTCGACACTTCCCCCAGGTGTTTTTACCAAAAGTTCAGGAGTCATTTCTTGAGATGGTATTCCCATTTTACTAGAAAAGGTCTCAGAGATGAAAGAATGTGTAGACCCCGAATCAAACAACACACTGGCATAGTCTGAAAAAACAAACAAAGTACCTGATACGACTTCATTTGATGGCCCGACATCCGCTGAAGTAGTTGCAAAGGATTTCACCACCCCTTTCTGCTTGTAGTCTAACTGCTTCCCATCACTCAAGCTCCTTGTCGGACACTCGTTTGCATAGTGACCCATCTCATTGCACTTAAAACATTTCACTAACTGTAAATCAAATTTGTTTTTACCTTCACCTTGATCCTTTTCAGTGCAATCACGAGCCTTATGTCCCATCTTACCACATCGGTAGCACTTCCCAGAATTCAGAAGACATTCCCCAGCATGCCTTTTGCCACATTTATCACAAACTGGAAACTTAGTTTTCTTACCATCAGACTTTTTTGAAGAATTCTTACCTTTCTCCTGCCACCTCGGTCTCTTCTTCTGCTGGTTGTTATAGGACACTTGGTCATCGGCAAACTCCATTTCCACCTTCTCAGCACATCGAACAAGCTTTTCATAACTTTTAAACTCTCGAGAAGCTAATGCCCTTCGATACTTTGGCTTTAATCCTGAGTAAAAACGATTGATTTTACTATCAAGGTCCCGGATAAAATTGGGAGCATACCTTGCCAATCGAGTGAACCTTTCTTCATAGGCAGCCACTGAGTCTTCCTCTTGCCTCAATTCCAAGAATTGCTTTTCCATCCTAAGTCGAACAGCCTTAGGAAAATACTTCTCAAGAAACATACCTTTGAAATCATCCCAGTCAAGAGCATCAATCTCATCGGCATCCCTGATATTTTTAACCATAGACCACCACTGATCTGCTTCACCCTCCAAACGGTAAATAGAAAGACTAACCTTTTGATTTTCTGAACACCCCATGACATCAAAAATCTTCTCCAGTGCTTTAATCCACCCTTCAGCTTGCACAGGGTCAGATGATCCTCTGAATGATGGTGGATGTTGCCTCATGAAATGTTCCACCACTGACATGTTCCTCTGCGGTTGTTCTGGCTGATCTCGTGCATGGATACCACCACCATTTATCGCCTGAGTCAACTGCGCCATTACTGCAACAAACTGTTCAGTTCCAATTCCGACCATTTCTGGATGCTGATTCGGAAGGTTATTTCCTTCTGTATGCCTTCCTAGCACTGCTTCCCTGTTTCCTCTGCGGAAAACCATTCTGAACAAACATGTCTTAGATGAAGCAACATGGTAATCTTTAAATGCTATATCATTTCGAAAAAGAAAAAAAAAATATTTTTGGATAATCATTTAATAGAATTCTAACTCCTAAGGTTATCTAAACCGACCTTTGATACCAACTATAAGGCCCCAGCCTTAAACCTTACTTAATCTTGAGTTATTACAAGATTATACGTTGAGGATCTTTTCGGGTTTAGAGTTTTAGAGAATTAGATCATAAAACTTGCATTACATTCCACATATAAACAAAGTGGTTACATAAAGATAGTATTCTTCATTCCCATCAATGGAAACACATTTAAAATAAAACATGGATTATTTCTTGACACATCCTTGACTCTATCATCTTATCATGTACCTTTCCCTTGACCTGTGAAAAACATTTCAAAAACTTGGGATGAGCGTAAAAACTCAGTATGGGTTATAAAAACATGGAAAGGAAACATGAGTTCATATATACATAAGAATGAAATCATACTTTACCCATAAAACATAGGCACTTTAACATACCTCATAAAAACATGAATAAATCATATAAATCATAATACGTAAAGGTAACTTGAGGCATTCATAACATTCTTACGTAGGGGGTAACCCTCTTGGTTACGTTTGGAATACCCATCACAGTATATTCCCTAAAATCTCTTCGGAGAAACCTTAACGTTTCACTCCTTCGCGTTACCCAATGCATTGGAGAGCTATAACGGGCTCACCCGCCCTTAGTTTATCACGGAACCACCCGTCTTCATAATAATGCCCAAGAACCATAACATAATCATATCACATAAAACATGCATAAAGGAAACATAACATTTCCGCATTTCAATCACGAGATATCAATACAACACATTGATATAATAAAAACATTATGAAAACCATTTTCAATACCAAAGTAAAACATGGTATTTATTTTTCTTTTTTAAAAAAAAGGTATCGCTTGTAGAGGAAGCCGAAACTCAAATAACGGTTACGACGGCGGAGAAGTCGTTGTCGCCGCATACGTACGACAAAAACATTCCCTTTTGTCGTTTAGTAAACGCTTCGTATAAAAAAGATTCCTTTTGAGTAAACGTAAAAGTCAAAGGGGTTTATACACCGTATAAAAGAAAGTTGTGTATAAAATAAAATATGCCTCAACGAAAGGAGATTGAGACGAAGTCCCATACCTCGTATCCGACTTGACCCGACCGTTCTTTAAACTCCTTAAAAAGTGTAACTTCTTTTGGTTTGAGCCTAAAGGCTTCCTTTGAAAGGATTCTGCCCAAAGGGAATCCTCTAGGATGAGGAGAGGGATGTGGAGAGAGCAAATGGGCAGGGGTTGGCCGAGCCAATGGCTTGAAGAGTGTGTGAAATGAGGTAGAGGTGGGGGCCTTTTATAAGGGGAGAGGAGGGGCACTTTTGGAAAGTAAAGAAACATTACATTATTTGAAAATGTGTTTCGGTTTTAAAAGGTCCCACATTGATGGAATTCGTGGATAAGGTGATAAGGCATCGAAATCCATTCATCCAATTGGTTTTGGACATGTGTAGTTCATAGATTTTATTTTATCTTTCCATTTTATTTAAATCGTCAAATAATGATGTCATCGCTGCATCATTATTATGTCATAAATAATTAAATTTATTTAATGTCTAAAAATTATAAACAAATTACTATGATGTAGGAAATCTTTTTATCTTTCCATTGAATATTTATAATCAAAATTTGGACTTGTATAACCCCACTTAAAAATTGTTTTCGCAAAACATATTATGTTTGTGTCATTTTCACTTTAACATTTAATAAAAAGTAATTTATGTTATTTCCCAACAAAAGTGGATACATGGGGTCCCCAAGTTAGGCCATGACTTGTCTTGGTCGGCCATGACACAACCAATGAGGTTGGGACATGTGTCTAGGTCATTTTATATTATTAAAGCATTATTTATACATTAAACTACCCTAATTACCACTAATCGCGATTAAGAACTTAATAAGTTACTATTCACCAAAAAATTATTTTAATCTCATTGAACCACATTTTACTTCTTAATGACAATCATGTATGTCGGATTTTCAAAATTCAATACACATTAGTGGTAAACTTTCATTTAACTGAAAAATCAGTTTGCTTGATTACCACTTAGTGGTTTCACTATTCATCAAAATTGAAGTTTTTCAGAAAATTACCAAAAATTCACTCTAAGCTATATTTGATATTCCGAATTCAAAAATGAAGTCTATTTTACAAAATTCAAATCATATAAGTCACATTAATTAATTTAATAATTAATTCCCGCTGCCAGAGCAAATAGCGTGTTTTTACAAAACAATAAGTATCAAAAGATTGACACCAGTTTAAGTCTAATTTCAAATCGAAATTGATTCCAATGACCACCATTGGATAAAATGGTAAAAATATATTCTAATTTCACTTCAAAACCAATTCAAAACATAATCTAATCATATAAATAAATTAGATTAAAAAGTATTTTTGATGTAAAATGCATTATTTTTCACTATTCATTTAAAAATGAACATTGTCAGAAAATTACCAAAAATTCACACAAGGTAAATTTTGATGTCCCAATCATAAAGGATAAGTTTATTTTGACAAACATAGTTTATAAAATTGTCAAAATATAGATTCAAAAATGGTTTTCCATCAAAAGGCACTAAAACAACCCTTTAAGAATATTAGTGTATTCCATGCATAAGATTGTATTTATTTTCATTTTAAGCCTCTAAAACACTATCTTTATCATTAATAGACATAGATAAAAAAAAATCTATTATTCATTACTTACTTGGGATGTTACAATTGTATTGCCTTTCTTTTATTTGAGGTTGAATAATGAGATATATGAGACGTAATGCCTCGTGATTTATATTATAAATATTTGGATTCCTTGATATAGATTATGGTTCATGGGTGAGGTTTCTATAAATAATTGTGGCATGTCTTGACCATGATGTCTCACCCCACTTATACTTTTTTGGATAGTGTCCATGGAAAGAAACATCCCCTGCTTTAAGTATTGAATTGATGAAACACTCATTATCTAGAGTGATGACCATGGAGTCTTTCACTCATTATGATATATAGGGAATGTACACTATTTCATGAGCCTATAGGTTTATTAGAATAGTTTTGGATGTTTGATTTACACCATCATCCAGCCAGAAACTAGTATTCCAGTTATATGGCCACTTATGTTTGCAAATACATGGTCCATATAGGTGGATGAAATATATATAACTACAATATATATATATATATATTAATACAATATATATACTTACTGACCATACACTCATCATATCTATGAGATGAAGTAGGTAGATCTACATGGTTTCCTTTTGAAACTGGTTTGGGAAGTCATTTATTCTGTCAGTGTTGGCTATTATTTTTTTAAACCTGTACATTGTTTAGTTACAAGAAGTGCTTGGACTACTTCTAGACACCGTTGGAGGTGGAAAAATAAGATTCTATTCTACACCATTCTTAGGATACATCTGGTACCTAATTAGATTATTTTTATATATGTACTCATATGGTCAATGTCCCTCCTATTAGTATTATATATGCTTGACTGATAGATGGAGAATATAAGTAGAGGACTGAGATTATTATTGATAATGTATTAGAGAAGATTTTTTTTATTTTCTTTTTTTATATCGTGATTATAAATTCATGTTCTATATTCTCCTTTTTGTATATTAGCATGCCATATATCCAAGAATATTGAACTACCTAGTGTCATTTGATGTTATTATTTAGTTTCTCAGTTATTTATTATTCCTCTATTTATATATTGATTCAATATGTTTTTATAGGCATCCATTATTTTCTGTTTACGGTCGTATCCATTTTTATACTATGATATGATGTTATAGTCTCACCACCCTATAACCTTTACACCCTCACTGCTAGTCAGTTGCATCTGGAATATGGGGATGCACGCTTGAGGCCATATAACCCACTGGCTCAAGGAACAGGTTATGTGGACCCCAGGTTGGGGTTTACAAAATGGTATCGTAGGGGTTTATTTTTCCTTTTTATTACTATTTTGGTATTATATAAGAGACTAAAAGATGAAGGAATTTGGAATTGACCATCTTATTGGATGTAGAAAACCCATATACATGGAATGCCCAAATTACCAAGGGGAAATTATTGATATTGATTAGGCCTATAATGGTTAATGAGACTTCACCATTGGGTGACACACTTGTTTGTCATGTTATTATTATTAGTAAAATTTAAATGATGATTTATTTTACTTACGACTGAAGAAATGATAGTTTAGATTACATGAATCATTATAGGAATGATAAGACTAATATTCCCTTCATTTTTCCACGTCACATCTTTTTTATCATGCCTTTTAGTATTTCAAGTTTATAGTGCATTTATTATATATTGAACTCTGTTTAAATTCTTTCAAGTACTAGAAAACATAATTGACGCCTAAAGTGCATACCTTAACCTAACAGTTTTTTCCTCTATAGGATATAGTACACACCTTAAGCATTCAATTATGACATGTTAACCCATGGACCATAGGTCACATAGGATAGAAAATGTTATGTTATGGGTTAGGTGGAAGACAAATTTTGGTTCATAAGGACTATGGGACCATATGGATTGAAAATTAGGATCAAAATAATTCAACCATTTAAAATGATTTAAATATTTTAACAATAACAAATCTAAAATGAATATAACATTTAATGTCAAATTAGTTATCTTATACATCTGGAACAATGAATCATACTAGAACCCAACCATAGTAATGGGATGATATAAGTATCTAACGTTATTATGGCCGACTATAATCTTTCCCAGTTACGCAGCCCTCACTTTAGGAGCAAGAATAGGGGTAGGATCAGTTTATAGGAAGGTTATTCACATGTCCTAGTTTTGTATATTCAATATTTTTAATTGATATAATATATTGTGAGATTTGTGTTTGGAATTTTATTATCATTCTTCCATGATGTCCTCTAGTCATATGCCAAAATAGTGGTGATGATAATGTAGATGAGGTGGTGGGCCTTGAGCTGCCATGGATTCCTTCGGCAATACCTCCTATGAAAGCACTTCCTATTCCTAATATGGGAATCATTGACAATTTTTTAGAGGGTTTTGTTTAATATGTGGTAGAATATGTTTGGAGTTTTTTGACCTTTCCTAATTATTGAATATTTTACATAAGAATTCCAGAAGCATCATCCTCACACATTTTCATGAAATGGACAACCTCGGGTTGTTGAGTCATAGATCAAAGAGGTCTTTTATGTATTCAATCATATGAAGATTCTTCTGTAGTGGAGGTTCATGATTGAGGATTATATGTTTCAAAATTATACTAAGAGGTTTTTGTACATTATCACCCATCTAGAATGACATCTCAATATGGATGGGGTAGATTTCCAAATTATCTTCGATGATTATTTCTTCTACAAGACTCTGAGGGCTAATATAGGTACATAATTCATGAACCTATAGCAGGGCAGCATGTTTGTTATAGAATACTCTGATGATTTCACAGAGCTATAGTAGTTCGCTTCTACTATTCAAGGTGATGATCTTATGACCTTCAGGTGATTCATTGATGGTCCAGTATACACCACCTGATCACATGTAAATGTTTTAAAGCTAACTTCTACTTCAAAAATCTCCTACAAATCCCTTATCAGAAAGAAAATTTGATGGAAGATAACGGTGTAAACCAGGGTGGTTTGAAACCTAGATCTATAAGGGGCTCTTCTTCTGGTCAGAATATACATTTTGAGGATACTTATAGAGGTACTAGCAGTTAGGTTCATCGTGTATACATCTTTCTAATATGTCACCAATGAAGAAAACGAGGACACATGAAACCATAGTGCTTATGCGATCCAATAAAATGAAGAGGATATGGTAGGATTGGCCCTATCCATCGTTTATAGTGGTTTCCCCTTCAACTACTAGCTAGTGAGGATCTACTATGACCCTACATTCAGGAGTGGAGAATGTGGGATCACATGAGGTTGGTTATTGGATGACCTCCATTAGATTAGGCCAAGGTGGTGGTGGAGGAAGAGGTATTCAGACTCTTGGTTCTCAGTCCCACTAGATTGGACTTGCTCAAGATAGTAATCTAGTGAATCAAGGCCATGGTATAGGTTAGTAACACGTAGTTTAGCCAAAAATAGAGAATCAAAGTTCCAGACCTTCTACTGTATGAGGTATTATTCGAGGGGCCTCCACATTACTGTCTTCTTTATTTAAAATAGGTGTGTCTCACTCATTTATATCTAAGATTATTATGATAAGTGTGGTCCTTGGGATTGATAACTTATATGGAAATATGACACTAGAAACCCCATGAGGTATTAGATCAGGAGAAATTCTCCATTTTAAGGAATATGCCCTTGAGATTTGTGGATACCATGTTGTATGGAATATTTTCATCCATGACATGATGAGATTTGATTTAATCTTCAGGATGGATTGGTTAGTTCCCCATCAACTCAATATGGACTTAAATCATTGGAAGGTGACATTTACATCACCAAAGGGTGGTAGGAATGTACATAAGGGAGAATGGGATGCCACTGTGACTAGAAATGGTATCCCACAACATAGGTTGAGTAATGTGAAAGTTCATATTCATAGACTTTTCTTTGATGATCAGGTGTAATGACACACTACATTCCCTCCTATTGTGGAGTGTTTCAAGGAAGTCTTTCTTGAAGACTTCTCTAGTATATCTCAAGTCAGATAGTTATAATTTACTATAGAACATATGCTAGGAAAAGCAGTAGTGACCATTCCTCATTAAAGAATGGTACATATGGAGCTTATGAAGCTCAAAAAGTCATTGGAGAATCTAGATACAAAATGATTCATATACCCCCATCACTTCTCATTGGGGTTCATGGATCATGTTTTCAAGAAGGAAGATAGTACCCTAAGGATTTTTGAATATTACCATGGATTACACCAACTTATGATAAATAATTGGAAACCACTACCTTGAATAGATGAAATATTTCATCATATCTCAAGAGGAAAAGTATTTTTAAAGATATATCTAAGGTTGGGTTATCATCAGGTAAATTTCAGGTCTTCATACATACCATACATATCTTTTAAGAGATGTTATGGTTTATAAGAGCGCATGATCATGCCATTTGGACTCACGAACACAACTGCGGTCTTCATGGATCTTATTAATCACGTTTCTCACCCTTATCTCGATTCATTATTGGTAGAAATTGTTGATGATATCGTAGTGTATTAATGTTATAGGCATTACCATGCTGAACATCTTGAGATCAAGATGAATACAACGAGAGAGAATTATCTCTATGTTATGCTCTTTAAATATCACTTTTGGATCAAAAAATTCCACCTACTGTGTCACATCATCATGAAGTTAGGCGCCTCAGTAGACCTAGAGAAAGTGAGAGCTATAGTTTCCATAGATCATCCCAATAATTTTATTAAAATTCAGAGTATCTCGGGGAAAATATGATATTATAGACAATTTATCTAGGATTTCTCATGTCTTTCACCTCCACTTACAGGTATTGAAAAAATGGTGTAAAATTTTTATTGTCAAAACCTTATGAACCAACCATTCATGTGTTATAGGGAAATTTTAATGAATCACCAATAATTATTTGTTTATAGGAAGGCATGAGAAGTACTGTATACTTTGAAACATCTGGTAATGGTCATGGAGATATTCTAATGTAGGACGAGTGAGTTTTAGAATACAGGTCTCATTAGTTGAGGCCCCATGAGTAGAATCACTTAACGCACGACCAAGATCTAGCTCATGTAGATCATTCCCAACATCGTTGGAGACTCTATCAATATGGATGTCATTTTTTATTATTCACTGATCACAAAATCCTCAAGAAATTTTTCACACAGCAGGATCTCCATATCAAATACTGCAGGTTGGTTAAGTACCTAGAGTTGTTTGATTTCAAGCTTTCCTACATGCATGGGAAAGGTAATGTTGTAGCCAATCCTCTAATCTTAAAGTCTTAGACTCGCATCATTGAATAACCTAGTGGTTAATGGATGATCATTGAAATATTCCCATAGATGCACATAGAGTTTTAGGGGGACCAAGGTCAGAATATCCACCCGAACATTGTTCAATACTCTACTATTTTAGAATAGGTACAGATGAGGCAACTATCTAATGTTGGGGTCCATGTCCTAATGGAAAGTGTCTTAGGTGATAAATCATATTCATGTTGGATCATTTAGGGGGATGATACGATACTATTACATGGGAGCGTAAGGGTCCCAGAACACATCAGATAGGAGCTGTTCAAACAATTCCACACCTCATCATGTGTGGTTAATCCCAGTACCACCAAAATGTTTTGGGATCTATAGATCTAGTATTGTTTTCTTGTTATGGAATATGATATTTCTTGATTTTCCCTTAGTGTTCCTCATATCAGCATATTAAGGAAGAAAATTAGCATCTGGGAAATATTTTACAGCAATTGTCCATTCCGAGTTTTAAATGGGATGATTTTTTGAACGATTTCACGATTTTTTTACATAGATCATCATGTGTAAATGATATAGGGTGGGTTTTAATTAATAATCTTAGGAAGGTCACAGACTTCTTATACATACAAGAGACCTTCTCGGTAGTGGAACTAAGGAGTTTGTACATCATATAGGTTGTACATCTTCATGGATCTACACACTCTATTATTTTTTATAGTAACATTTTCTTTACATCAAGGTTATGGTAGGGGTTTCATAAGTCCTTAGGCACATAGGTTCTTTAGAGAATGACCAATCAAACCGAAGTTAATGGATAGAAAAACAATACTATTTAGGCAATAGATCACATGATTCGTGCATGTGTCCTTGACTTGGGGGTTTCTGGGAGAAACACATTCCCCTTATAGGGTTTCTAGGTATATCATCAAAAAGAAAATCAAGACACACATAGTTCAAGAATATAGTTGTTGTAGGAGGAAAATACTGCGAATGGTGGTCCTTTGTGGAGAGGTCCACAATAATGCATAGTATTATGTCATGTAATAGGGATGTGAAATATATAGTTTAATGAATCCTATATAGTATGTTTCCCTATAGTTTAACATCATGTGATTTCGAAAAAAAAGGCCACTACAATTCATGGTTGCGCAGATTATCCATAAGTTGATTGGGGATGATGTCTATATGGAGAGGGAGAGTGGAAACCCCTTCCTAAATAGATATCCCAAATGCGGGTGTAGAATTCCTCATGGATAGAAACACTTAGTTTAATGTCATGGTTCATGGAGAGTTAGGTGGCTAATGTTTAAGGTCATGTAGTATTGACCCAAGTTGTGTGTTTTAAGCTCTTGCACCCAAAAAAATATTTTTATTTAATGTTGTCTAATGATAACCTATAGTTGATTATAATTTTTCCATGAATTATTTATGAAATCTGAAATAATCTCCCAAAAATTCTAAGATAGAATAAGTCATGAACAGTGAGAGAAACCATATAATTTTGGGAGTTATCCAATTTGAACCAAAAAATCATGAATGGGATATTTTTATGGGTACCACATAATTGTAAATTCATAGTAATCTGGTAAATAATCCTCTTACATTATATATAAATTAAGTGGTAAATTTTTAAAAGATGAACTATATTTTCATCAATCTAATAAATTAGGATGGGAAAAGTATGTACGGAATGGCCATGGAAATTTTTTGAAAATAGGTTTACAATACGATTATGTCAAGTAGTATAAAGATAATAAGATTTTATCCTAAGTATAATGGTTCCTATGGTTGATATACTACATTGGGGTAAATAATGTAGATCCAAATTTCTTCGTATTATGCATATTCAAAAACAAGGTGTCTTTAAGAGTTGAATAATTTATCACCGATATATATGGTTGTTTTAGGAAAATATGAATTTCTCAGGACATGGAGTGCGACTTGTGAAAGTAAGGTTCCTAAGCATGAAATGAAAATTCATATTTTTATTGACCAATAATAGGTGGAATGTTTCTCGTACATATCAAAATTATGCATAATAAGTGTTCATTTTTTTTACCAAAATTTAATGAATAAGGGGACCCATATTGGTCTCACCTATATAGATTAAGGTCATAAATAGGCGAAGGGAGAACATTTTTATCATAATGTAGTTTCCCCATGGATTTGAGATCGGGGTGTTACTATATGTCCTATAGAAATGGAATAAATCCACACATCGTTCTAGAAAAGATTCCTAACATTGATCAAATTTCTGGGTGGAGAGAGGTTATTTTCCCCAAATTGCAGCTGGATCAGGATTGTGAATCTAGGATTCACTATATACTACAATAAATGAGATTCAAGGTACATGTAGTTCTAGTTAAAATATTTCCCTTCACTATTATAGCACAAATAAGTAGAGGGGAAGGTATATTGTTTTGATATATGTTTATGAATTTAAAGGAAAACCCTTGTTGGACTCTCCCTTTCAGATCTATCTCATACATAGGAGAGTGGTGGTATTATTTTTTTATCTTGTGATTGGGACAAGGGTGAGATATCTATAGACTAAAATATATCTTATCAATGAGAGAATCAATCCACATGTAGTTCTTAAGTAATGGTGAAACGGGAGACCAACATCAGGAATACTGGCTCTCTCGGATGAGGCACACAACATTGAGCATCCTAAAAATGTATGAAATGGATATGAACCACAAATTTAAACATCTTATAGAATGAATGTTTAGTGTTATATTTACGGTCTTATATCTTGGACCATCTGGGGGTATGGAGTGGATTCATCCACTAATAAGGTGGAATCTGATCTGGATGAATGACATTGAGTCATAAACTTGTGGAAACAATTATACCAGGGTTCAAAACATGTTATATGGCCTAAGACTGAATGTCTAAGAATCAATATGTATCTTGTGCAGATAGGAATCTGGATGTACATAGTTATATAGAAATATTCTCAACACTGATCTAACTCATATGCAGTTAATGGGGAATTTTTTTCTAGGTCTAGGTTGAGGGATCCATGTGTCATTACATATCTTGTTAAAACAAGAATGAAGCCACATTTAGTTCTCATATTAAGTTATGCAGAAAATGAATTTTCTCATAGGTTAATGTCATGTGGTAAGGAAACATGTTCCATGAGAGGAGTAATAAAAATATATGGTTTTTGTCTTATGAATTTAAGCTACCAAGTATTTTGAAAATCATCTTATGTAAGAATGATACCTAAGTGTCAAAAAAAATCATCTCAGGAAAAAACACTTCCTAATTGTTTTGGAAATAATATCATATAAAAATATGACTATGAGTTCCGAAAGTTATATCATCTGAAATGAATTTTTTTTGTTGTATAATACTTCTTAGGCATGTCTCTCAGTAATCCTATACTTGGTTTATAGATAAATACTACATTTTAACATCATTTGTTGATGTTGTGACGAACCAGCTCAGGTCAAGTAGAAAATTCATACAATATGGTTCTCCACATGGTTAGATATGGAAAAACCCACATGTCGCATGTAAAACTATAGATAAAAAAAATTACAATTCACAAGAAAGGAATACATATTTGTGAGACATACAAATTCATGTAAAAAATTACAAACCAAAATGTTAACATATACCAAACTAAATGAGTCTCCATGTGATCATCTTTCACCACAAAACAAAATCCCACTATAAAGGCGAAGAACAAAAAGAGAACAAAACATTAAACCAGATGTCCTTCCCTTTACTTGGGTCATATAAATCATGGTATACAACCACCCAATAAAAAAATAAGGCTAAGATAATAAAGCCCAATTGGATACCAACAATGAATCTTTAAAAGTTTTGATATCAATAATCCAATAGTTGTAGATTAAATTAAATCTAGTTTATAATGAATTATCATAAGAAAATTTGTTTTTTATTCATCACACTCTTTTACATATATTTATACCATTTTCACCAAATCAATTATTTTTCAAGTATAAAATAAATCAGGTAATCTTAGGAAAAATCCATAATGTATGTACCATAAGATTAAAATGTGAGAAAATTTTTATGAAATAAATAATCATGCGATAAAGTAGGGATTAATTAAAAAGAACACCATGTGGAATCTTGAAATTATGAATAGATACTAGACATACAAGAAACCTAAATGAGGTATATCTTGCTTCCAATTGATGTCAAGTCCTTACGAAGTCTATTGGTCTCACAAAACCTCTATTGGAGCTACACCCACTAAAGTTACATGCCAATTTCGCAATGAACCCCATGTTTGAAATACATTAAGTTTTTCAAAACCATTTCACAATCCATGATCAAATTTAATAAAACCTATTCATATTAATGGAAATATGTTTTAAAATACAAATCTTTATAAAACATGAATCATTTCCAATAATTTCTTTTAAAAGTCAAAACAAGAATTTTAATTCAATAATATAACGGAGATGAAAACTGCATACAGAAGTTAATGAATTGCACGAATTTCCATAGATACACTTACCTCAAGAATGATGGAAACCTAGCCACCATTGAAAATGGATATTGGAAACCAACATATCTGACTTAAAATTAATATTCATGGAAAAACTATTAAGTATTGATAAAACCACCATCTTATCAACATATAAATAACAAAGGAAAGTCACATCACATTTATTACTATATGATACATAGAATAAGGAAGACTTATTACTAGGGATATGTGACCAAACCACAATGGGAGTCAAATTACAAATGAAGTGATCCAAAAGAACAGAAATCACCCAAAATAACCGTATAGATTCAGAGGGAAGTCATCTCACGGGATAACAAAAAGGGTTATGCATGCAGTGTGGTTAAAAATTATAAACCTGAAAAATTCATGCCATGAAACCCTTTCACGGCATGAATTCAAAAAATTAAAATTATGTTGAAAAAGGTGTCACCTTAGGTTAAATAAAATCTTTATCTAACTATTCATTATGTCCAATGGATTTAAGAATTGTCAATTTTTATGCTCTGAACATGACTCACACCATATGGCATGCAACAAGTTCACGTCATGTAACCCATTCATATTGTGAATAAGTTGAGTAGCTACTGTGTAGCCTATTTTCTTACATTAATTCCTTCAACCCCTTCTTAAGGCTCTTTGATCCTAAGGATCACCATCTAATTCCATTTACACATTTATAACTTGTCTGTATTAATTAAAAAACATACATCTAATTAATTTATATTTTTTACCATAGAAAAGGACCTCCATGCATGAGAAGCCTAAAATACACCAAAATAAATATTAAAACCAAAACAAGAGTCAAATCATACCCTAAAGTAGGTAATGGGGTGTTACAATTTTCTAACAAAAAATGATTTTTGTCCCAAAAATTTCATCAAGATCATGAACTTGAAAAAATTGAATACTTTTGTTTCCTCATTAACAATTACTACTCTCACATATATTGGATATCATGTTTTTCACATACATAGTAGACAAAAAAATTATTTCTTTTACCATGTATGATTTCCTTGTATTGATCTATAATCTGAACTATTTTATCAACCACAATGGTGTTGGGCTCAAGATCAATATATCCAATTCGATCACATGGAAATGATCTTGTAGATACCTCCATAGTTAGTAAACATGTAACACTTCATGGATATAAGTAAAAATATATGCTAATTATAACCAATATTTCACATTTCCAAGTCATCTAATGATCTAAAATGGCCCCACAAACCTCCATTCCAACAAACCCTACTTGATAAACAAATGACATCCTAAAGGTGGTGAAACTCTAAGAAATACCCAATCACTGTCATCAAACTCTAGGGGTCGATGATGATGGTCCACATAAGATTTATAAAGACTTTTTGTGGTGATAAATCCATTACGGAACAAAATAACTATTATTATCATCTAATGAACAAGACATGTACCAACCAAGGAACGCTCTACCAACTCTACCCATAACATGGAAGATCTACATGGCCACCAATAAAAAGACTCAAATGGATTCATTTCTATTCTGGTCTGATAACTACTATTACAATAATACTTGAATAATAGAATATGATTTTCTGAAGAAGCTTCAAAATCAAACACACAAGCGGAGAGCATATACTCATGAACCGGGATATCCATATTATTTTTTATATCCATTTATGGATAATATTCATTTATCAATTTAAAATGGGAACAAATCACCTATTTCAAACATTTCCATAACCTAGATGTAATCCTCAGTTCCCTGTTTGAATGAACTATAGAGGGAACCCCATGATGTATCACAATCCCTCAGACATAAAAGTACACATGTTATTCCACCTTCATCGTATATTTGAGAGGGAGTAAATTTCCTATTTTGTTATTTGATCTTTGATCACCCAAATTGAATAGATCCCACATAGATTCCATCTTAAACCAATGACTAAATCTTGAGAATTCACATCCCATTTTCATAACAAAATAGGTAGTTTATGAAATAAACCAACAGGTGTTTGGTGCTCCAACTTAAATCTATAATAAGTAATACACCAGGATAAAAACATTGAAATTGGACATATCATCCCTATACACAATTACCAATATCTAAAATCATGATATGTATTAGTTTTATATGGGTGTACAAACAAACAATAATGGTGTCAACTATCCATTAACTCCTTACAGACTATATTGTCCTGAAATTTTATAAATAAAATTTCATTTTTTGATTGAATTAAATAACCTATTATCATTTTAGAAAACACATGAACTTATTTGGTTTTATTACATCCAATTGGATTTAAAATAATGTTGATAATCATATCCATTGATAAAATATTTTTTGAATAGTGATCGTATGATTAGTATAAATATAGGGTAATGAAAAATCTAATTGAAATAGAAAAAAGAAGCAATGGCCCCAACCATCTAGATTATACCCTATGAAGTCCATGTATCAGAGCGTCTACGAGATATAACATAACTCATATTTTACCCTGACTAATGCCATGAAAAGATCCATCAACTAAAGCATGATAGAAACTGTTTATGAGTGTATTTCAAGATCAAAGAGATCATGATCCAAACCATGTACGCTGATACACCCCATAAAAATATGACAATCGCACACCTTACCCTCAAAGCCTTTTTGGGTTAAATAAAGATCTATGTATCAAGAACCTAATAATATGAATATTTATATTTTATATAATAATTAATATATTTATTTCTTATTATCATTACTTTGTAAATGATTTTTATTTTTATATAATAAAACAAAAATTTGATCTTTATGTAGTATGAAATTTCAATTAGGATATTCAATTTTTAAAAATTTATGATTTTTAAAAATAATTTATATATTAATGAAAGATCAAATTTAATTCATATTTCTTAAATAAAAATAACAATGCAATTTTTATGATGTTAAATGTAATTATTATATGGGATTGAAAAATATTATTGTTGAAAAACTAAGTATTTATCAATAAATGTTGATTCCTATTTTAAAATTGAACTTTCACATATTTATAAAGTAATTTTGATAAAATAAATATCAATTTGTTATTCAATATTTCAAAATTATGCAAATGATTATTTTTTATAATTTTATGAGACTCTTTATTTTTTAGGTAAAAATTAAATATGGTAGCAATATATTATGAGTATTATGAGATCATAGTGACCCAAAATTGATGCCATAAATGCCATAAAGGGTATAAAAGACCAAATATATGTTTCCCCTTTATAAATATGTGACTTGTATTTTATTTTATTAATTTTATAATTATTTTATGAATCCTCCAAAACCTATATTATACTATATGGTTTTAAAATAAATTCTTTGTTAAAATGACTCAATTCCACATCACCAAGGGTAATATTTTTCTAAGTTAGGTACTTGTACTTATAAAATAATTAAAATCACTATTATTTGGTATAATTTATGTCCATGAACCATGGTAAGGTTTGGGGTTTGATTATTTTATTTTATCGTGTCCAAAACCAATGTTTGTGAAATAATAAAAAACTCTCCTCTCTCTTCATATATAAACACACCCAATACCCCACTCATATTCGCTAAAAAATCATGGGTAACCTCCTCACTATACTCTAAAATATATATATTCCTTCTAATATGCCTCCAAGATCTCTATAATATCTTTTTTAGCCTTTGGAATCAGCCTCTCAAGGAAAGGGATTTTCCACTCTTTTTCCATTCAAGCACGATCTTTTTAATTAGCCTTTTGAATTTCATTTAGTTTTGTTGGCCTGAATTTAATAAGATAACTAAACTATAAAATTTATGTAACAATTATTATAAATAGTTTATACCCTCTCATTATAGTATTTATATAAGCCGTTACTACACCAAAATTTAGTTAGGGATTTCCCTATCTTCTTTTCCATTCAAGCGTCTTCTTTATAATTAGCCTTTTTAATCTCAATTATTAAGTTTTCCTAACTTTATAAAGATATTTATACAATAAATTTGTTTCCTCAATAATTATATATCATTTATCCTCTCTCGTTATATCATTTACTAATGTCGTTACAATGCCAAAATTTAGTAAGGGATCCTCTACTTCTCCTCTTTGTTCCCGTATAATCTCCACTTTTAGCCATTTTAATTAAAATTAATAATGTTGAGATATATTTTTATATATACCTTTTAATATCCTTAATATATTCAAATTATCTGAGACCCCTTTATCTCTGAATAAAACATTTCATAAATCCTTATGTATTTTCACTATTTTGCTAACATTTCACTACAATTTTTCATACCTAACGATTGGGTTGTGAATATCCACCCCCATTTATACTCAAGGGTATTCACCAATATGCTACTATACATAATTTATTGTGTACTTACATGTATTTAACCTAGAATCCTCAATATTGGGGTAAAAATTTATGAAATAAATCTTAATTTTGTATTATCAATGTGGCATGTTTATGTCTGTACATGATACGAAAGTGATGGGTGAACTCAAAATTATATAGTTCTCCAATTAATTGGGTATGGTTTTAGTCTCATGATATGTCATTTATGGGATTAGGGAGTGAACCTAATCCATTATAGGACCTTTTACACAATGTTATGATCTAATGGTTGTTAGACTTGACCTATGTTTATTATGTCTTGTTTGATGTTTTTTTAACATTGCCATATTTCTTTAATGTCATAATTCTATATCATGCCTCATTGTTCATATTTTGGATTCTCATCCCTCTATAAAACCATTTAAATTCATAATTTATAATAAGTAATACATTCTTTAGGTTATGCTTAATTATTCCCTTACTGGGTTATATACATAACCCCTTTAGTATGCATTTCCCCAGGTTATCACATACGGCTTTAAGGATGGAAAATTAGGATCATGTTAAGTATTTTTTCAATAATTTTGATTAACCAACCCCCTCTGCCTATTTTATGTTGTCATGTAATGTAACTAATTAACTAAAGGCATTATAAATATCTACCTTCTTGGTTTTATTATGTACATTATTATGTAATAAAAAATGAATAAATGTGTAATAAAGATAAGGGTTTTTTGTAGTTGTCATCGTAGGAACGTATTCTTATTCTTTGGATTGGGATTAGAAAACTCTATGAAAATAATTAGATATAATTATATAAATTTTAAAACATACACATGTTTGGGTAAAGTGTAGATTAAGTGTATTCTAGGAAAAGGCATCCCAATATAGATACTAAAAATATATGTGGGTCTAGCATAGAATAATATAGGGGTAATAATCTAGAAAATGGAATATTGATATGGAATCAATCATCACATGGTGCATGAAAATGGTCCTTACTACACCCTTGGTTTGAAACTCTAGAAGGATATTAATTGGTAAATTAAAAATCTCACTACAACACATTATTAAGAGAATAAAACTTCTATAAAATTTTATATTAGGGAACATATAATGGATTAAAAATTTTGTAACCTTTAAGGAAATATATTTAATTTAAAAATTATTCCCTTAATATTATTTTATTCTTATTTGTGGGTTTAATAGTTAAAATTTTTTATTCCCTAATTCTCCCTTTATTTTATCCAATGATAATAAATTGAAGGAATCGAGTCAAAAACCAATGTGAGGAAAAATATTATGAATATCTGAATGAGATGCCTACCATGATGGGATCTCATTTCATCCATCATTTGATTATTCCCAACCAACCTTCAAAAATCCCGATTAAACATTAGAACATAGTTGAATTTCAAAACATTTCAAATAAGAGGGGGGTTATTTGTCAAGGTACTTCTTATAATTGATATGATAAGGATAATAATACCTAATTCCATTTTTTCATGAAATTTGGAATGAGAGAGCAATGGAAATTTCATAACGGGACTGGGAGATGTCTTATGTGCGGATAAATGTGGCATAAAGTAGCCAATTTTTATTAAAATGTAAATTACATGATGTAAGGGAATAAAGTTAATTATAAGGTTCCATATATAGTTATTTTACATAAATATGGTGATTTTTGGAATTATACAAGCCAATGATCTATTCCAAGGGCTAAAAAACATGATGAGAACCAACAATATCCTATAATAATGAAACAGGTCAAGTCTTGTACTGAGACGGATCATAATGACTGAAGTACAAGTAACCTCTAATTCAGAGTAGTGTATAACATGTTGTATTTAAATTCATGCACTATTAAAATATCCTATATGTTTTCAAAGAACATTGAGTTTCCACCCAAAATGATTTGATTCCATCGAGAAAATACATCTATGCTTATTGTATAACATGTATATGTTTTGGGAAATTTCATTCATGAAAATATTTTTAGTCTCCCTTTAGTGTAATTTGATGTTATCCTAGTTATAGAATGTTTTTTCTTTTATTAATCCATCATAAATTACTGGGATAAGGATTTCACACTTTTTACTATGAATCACCCTTTGATTTTATATGAATTCATAGAGAAGACTATATCTCCTCATATATTATCATCTCAGGTATTGATATTATTTTCCTATGAGCATGAATATATCGATAAAATGATTAAATTTAAGAAATGATATAAACCTATAAGACATTCCCATTGTGAGGGGATACACTGATATATTTCTTAAAGAATCTCTAAGTCTCATTCATAAACAAGTTATTAAGTTCACAATAATACTTATCATTTTACTAAGAAACTTTCCTAGGGAATTTCATCGCCATCAAAGGGGTATATGTGGATCCATAAAACATAAATGATTTAAGGGTGTCTTAAAGCATCATATGTGACATAAATCCATTGTTTCCTTTATGATATGTCTACTATCATTGTTTTTTGAGAAACTTATTATGAGTTTCATGCCCCCTAACCAATATAATGTGGAAACCAGGTGTCATCCCTTTTCAAGATGTGTGGCCTCAATAGTTGGTCTTTTAAGATGACAAATTCGGCACATGTCTGTGCAAATTCCCCTAGAAAACCATGTGTCTTCATCTTAAGGTATTGTGATATGTACTAATGGAAAATGAATATTTATAGAATATACCTTGATGAAATTGATGGTTTATGAAAATAACTACAAAAACATAATCCTGAGTTCATTTCATTAATATTCATGTTGAAAACTTGTCATAATTATATCTTTCTAGATAAGTTTTAAATATATATTGATCATGAGAGACTCAAGTATATGTTCTCACATAAAGAGCATAATATGAACCACTGAAGATGGTAAGATATAATTAAGGACTATGACATCTCAATATTATTCCATAATTGGAAAGAAAATAATGTGGAAGTCTCTATAATTAGAAAGGATCCCAAAAATTTATCATTAGTGAGAATTGAGAAGGATATGGTCTTCTGAGACATAAAAATAATGGAAATATGAATCATAAAATAAGTAAAATCATCAATACATTCACAAATAGTTACTCAATAATCCCCTATGGAGAATATTAAGTTCATTCAAAGATGTTATGTGGAACTTCAGAGGAAGTTTAAAGCTATAAGAAAATAAAAATCCATAGGGTTTGAAATTAATGAAGAATGGGATGGAATATTTTGTTCATGAAAATTTATACCATCAAATCATGGGATAATTAATGGGATATTGAATTATGTGCATAGATCGACCATATTCATCCTTTCAAGGATCACAAATATGTAATGAGATCTATGAGTGCACTATTAGAGGGATAATATAAATATATAGATCTTGGAATATACATCAAGGGGTCTTATATGTCGGTAAGTGAAGGCTGAAAGAAAAAAATAATGTAAATGATGCAACCATTACCCATACCAGCATGTAAAATAGAAAACATAACCATGGACTTTGTCACTGGTCTTCCAAAGATATCAAAAAGAAATAATTTTATATGTTTTGTGGTGTATCATATTTAAAATATGTCTCACTTAATTTCAAATTTATGGGACTTTTCACATGATCAAAATCAAAGATATACATTAGATATGTGTCGGGGAAGTATTGAACACTATTATTGACTGTATCTAATCAAAACCCAAGATTTACGTCAATATTTTGGAAGATTCTCTGACATGTTTTAAATACTGACATGAAATTCTTCATGACTTATGAACCTCAAATTGATGGCCATTCTAAGTAGACTATCCAGATACATGATGAAATGCTAAGAGCATTATTGATGGACATAAAAGTAAGATGTGATCAACATAATCCCTTTGATAAATTTGTCATTAAATAATATCTTCCACTCAAGGATCCAAATGGATCCCTAGAAATTCATTTTTGGTAGAGGTGTAGAACAACAACATAATGGGATGAATATTGCGAACACAAACATTTGGGTCCTCAAATGATCATGGAAATGGTGTAAGAATTCAAGAATATTATATAGCATGTGAATTCTACTCAGAGTAAATATAAAATATTTATTATCAATAATAAAAGATACCAAGAGTTTGAGGTTGGATATTTATTCCTCTACATATCTCTATGGAAGAAAGTCATGTGATTTGGGAATAAAGGAATGTTTGGTAAAAGATAGATCTGTAGAGACCCAAAGTATTCTGTATATAGACATTACATTACTTTTGTGGAATACTTAATAAATGAAAAAAAAGGATGCCCAAATACCGTATTAGATTAGTGTCTTTTGAAACTCGGAACATAATTTTCTAATCATGGTGAAAGATCTTCAACATCTCCCATAAAGATATTCCCTTTTTATTATATTACCTAATGCATTTATTTAAATTTTGGGGAAAGTAAAACATATAAAGGGTGAGATAAAATTCTATGTAAGGGTAAGCATGGAGAAAATAAAATAAACCATATATATTTGAATTTAAAAACATGAACATAATGTTTAAACATCAAAATCTTGATCAATGACATAAAACATGGAATTACGTAAGGAATGGATCATAATGGAACATCAATCATGATAAAATAACATGGGAATAAAACATGTAATTGTGGAAACCCATTAAGAACATGATATTATTTCCATAGTATCCAACTCATTGCTTCCAGGACCATCATAGTTGACAATGTCCCTTACTGATTCGGGTTTACTTTCCATTCCAGCCCTGTATTACTGAACCCGATTTACTTTCCATTCCAGCCATGTTTATCTCATGAGATATAAATCATTACCCAATGCATTGTAGGGAGATAGAGGTTCCACCCATCTCATATTTAAATCATTCTTACATGTGCCACAACACAATCATAAATCATGCTTCATAACCCAAATAATAAAATTGGTTTCCTAAACATCATACAATCTTAACAAAATCCATATAAAACAAATGGATACATTTCATCATAAGAAAAATCAGACCATGAAAATAATAGATACATTATACTTGAAACATAATCATACTAAATAATGTCATCTTAGATGGAAAATAGTTTTGAATAAACACTTGAAATTAATTCTTGATGAAAATATCCTCTCTTCTTCAAAATCATTTTCTTTTCTCAAAATGACATGCAATTTTAAAAAAAAGAATTTTGTTGAAAATAATCATGAAATCATGTATATGAAGCTTCATGTAAATAATGAATTATGAAACCGTAAAAATACATTCATTCCTTATAAGAAAAAAACATTCTTCTTGTACATTTGGTGGAAAAGTTAAAAAGTACCTTATATGGTAGGCAAAAGAAAGATTCCTTCAATACAATATGGTAAAAGTAAACAAAGGGTAAAAATGACGTTAAACATACATGGAAGAAAATTAAACATTTTTTGAAAACATTTTTAGAAAATATGGACATGGATGATAAACATAACCCCCAGAAATACTTACAAATAAAAAATCTTAGATAAGAATGAGATTGGAATAATTATCCCTTACCTTATGTCCAATTTCATCCGTATGTTTCTGATACATCTGTATATTGGGTTTAAAATTATTATTATCTTTTAAATGAATCATAATAATATTTATGATATCACATATGATTCACTTATGACTTTATATTACCCATGCATTTGACAATTCCACGTTAAAGCGGTGGTTTGTGTGAAATCATATCATTTATCGTATGTGTTTGGACTTGTTGTTTTTGATTTTATTATTACTTATATCATGATATAATTATTTACAGATTTTAAAACATGATTTATGTATCATATATATTCAGGCTATATATGTATATAATAGATAGATATATGAAATGAAATACACCGTTCATGGAGAAGGTAGACGGTACGTACGTATGAATGTTGTTTTCATTTCCTTATTGAATTGAATGGAAGTAAGTAGAGTACATATAAATATATATAAAAATAAATCCAGTATAATTATTATGTCATCAATTTCATAATTATTTATTATATATATGTATATATATATATTATAATCAATCTATAATGGTTGATATGGAGAATGAATCTCATCGCGTCATGGAGACAGTAATCCGTACGTACGCATGAGCAACGATATCGTTCCCATAATTGTTGAATGGTATTGGAGTGGATTATATAATATATCAAAATTATTATCATTTATAATAATCATATATAGTTATTATTTCCACCATTATACCCATCCATGTAAGGTGGTGGTGGAAAAACAGATATCACCACAGTGTGGAGATGGTATTCCGTACGTACTCACACACGATGATTGATTTTTTCCATAGGATGGATAGAGGGTGAAATCGGGTTGGTTCATATTTATAATAACATAACAGTATATTAGTGATAATGATGTTATTACTTTATTATGAAACAACAAAATAAGTGTAAGTAGAGGAAGAAATGAATTTGAAAGAATCGGTAAAGGATATTACCTCTTCTTTGACGCGCCTCTTCTAAACCTACACTTAGGGAACTTAATTCAGTCTTTGAAGAAGATCAGGACCTCTATTATGTTTCTGGGGAATTGGAGAAGAGAAATGGGAAGGGTTTGGCCGATCTTGAAGGCTCAAAATGGTGGGAGGAGGAAAGGGAGGAGGTTCCCCTTTATAAGAGAGGAGAGAGGCACATTTAGAAACCTCTAAATATTAATTTATAATAAATTCAAACCCCAATTAAAAACCTCCAAAAATGACTCAAATACGAATATTAGATTATATTAGGTTGTAATATCATCAACCAATAATATTTAGACATGTTGGAAATTTATTTTAAACCTTATCAACTTGATTTATCATTATTTAATCTATTTAATTTTATTTGTGGTAATAAAATTATAAATTTTAAATTATTATACATAATTACTTCTATGTTGTGAATTTTCTATAATTGGATACTTTATCACATTTTAGACCATATTAATTTCAATTTATAAATTTTAAATATTTTTGTGATTTATAAAAAATTTTATAATCTGTTATTTTTATAAAATAACAATAGTGTCAATTTTGACACTATTCATTTATTTGAATTTAAATAAAAAGAAACACTTAGGATATATTCGAAAAAAATATATTTATTAAACTCCTAACATGTCATATTAATCTATAAAATTTTTGGAGAACATTAATTAGTTCATATAATATTTATTTTAATATTTTTAAAACCATTTATTTGATATTTCAATCAAAAAAATAATTTCTTCATCACTATTGTGTCATTATAAATGATAATTATTTAATCCCAAAAAATTATAAATAAATTATAATGATGTAGTTAATTTAATTATATTTTCGGTGACTATTTATACTTTATGTTTTATGAGGTTTATCACTAAATTAAAATTATTACACATATAAGATATAAGAGATTGACATGTTGTCACTTTCTTTGGTTTTAAAAATAATTACATCTTTTTCATGGTCAAAAGTCCATGAAATTAATATATTCCAACCCATAGGTGATATGGGTCGACTTTTATTCATCCAATAAAATTTTTTCAGGTGTTAGGGTAATTTTATAATCTTATTTTTACCCTTAATTACCCGATTTACCTTTAACTGTAGTAAATAAAATTTACCGTAGTTACTATTCATAATGTCTAAAAATAAAAATTAGAATGTTAAGATAATTTGAACCTACTGATTCAAAATATGGAATCAATTTTTCCAAATTCAGAACACATAATTTATAGTATTTAATTTTAAATTAATCCAGTTCTTGAGAAAACATGTTTTAAATGTTAAAACATTTCAAAATATTGAAATGTTTTTACCTATGAATTCAAGGTAAAATTATGAATAATGACTTTCATTATATTAAATAGTAAAAATATACTCTATTTATACTTTAAACCAATTCCATATTATAATTTAACCATATAAATTATTTGATGAAAAAAAGTTTTTTTTAAAATTAAATTTTAGCGTATTATTACTCTTCATCAAAATATGAAAGTTAACCGAAAATTATAAAAAATTAATACAAAGTAAATTTTTATATACTTTTTGCATAGAATAAGTTTATTTTGTCTAATTGAACTTATAAATGTGTCAAATTCTAGATTTAATGTGGGTGTGCCATCAAAAGGCGGCAAAACTGTATTTTTTTAAAATACACATTTTAACCGAATATGTTTTTTTTGTTCTTATACCATGTTCTATTAAATGTGTAAAATGAATTATAATGTCATAAAATTCAAAATGTAGTTACTACTATTCATAACAGCTAGTTCATAATAACAATATATTGTTGTTAATGAAACTTAGTATTACGTACAAAACATTCTATTGAGGAAGGTCTATCTAGCGTGTAATGCAAGCCAAGTTATGGTTTATTGTGGTGAAATATTACTTTTGTGATTCATATAACATAATAAAAATATAGTTCATTTATACATTGACGAAAATATATACACGTTGTTGTGTAAAAATGAATTTTATTCGAAATAACATGAGATTGTGTGCAACATAATCCATGAATATTGTTGCGTATACTACAAGCTAATACGATGTTTCGTATAGCTCAAGATAATCTTGGTGAAGCATATGACACAAGGAATCAATAAAATTAAAAATATTATCTCTCATAAAATCTTGGGGTGTTATATTCTTCCCCCATTAAAATGAATTTCGCCCTCGAAATTCATCAGGGAAATAAATGGTTTTCTACTTGAAATATTCTTTCATAGAAATCCACATCATAAAAAGGAATACTAAAACATCGTTTTAAAAAATAACATTTGAAACCTAATGGATACACAAAGTAACTTATCACTGGGTTTCCACATAGTAGAATATAGTGGATAATATGGATATGGAAGAGAAATATAACCGTCTAGTTTGGATTAAGAGTGGTAGAGAACATGGCTATGAAAAATCCAACATTCACAAAGCCATAAATTTGTGATGATCTAAGGTACCATCTGATTCATCAGATATGAGGGAACTAGGACAACATTTTTTGTTTTCAAGATCATTTCACTAATTTTTATGAGTTTTTTAATTATAAAAAATACTTATTTTATTTTAGTAAAATCTCACTGTTGTTTGTGCCTTAAACAATTTCCACTTCATCTCTTAATGAAAATAAGTTGAATTTGACTTCCATGAAGTGTTAGAAAATCATGTGATAGAATGATAGTTCATTACATCTGTCTCAAACATAAGGTCAGAAAAATTTATATACATAAGTCCATATTATGCTGAGATAAATTGTATATGGTTCCAAAAATGGACTTATACTTCATCTACATACCTCTTAATAAAATAAAACTTATTTCTACTAAATAGGGACCTCATGTAGGCCATTTCTAGGAGATAAAGGCATATCGCACTTTGGTTGTGGTTTCAATTCTCATAACCTTGTCTGACGCGATGAGTTGTTGCCCGTCCTGCAGGTTGTCCTTTTTCTAAAACTACTCTATTGTAACATTCCTGGAATACTATCGAAAAAATTTATATTCTTAAACAATATTATCTTATGTCCAACATAATCAATTTCAAATCTTTAGGATTATCCAAAATTCTTCTATCCAAGATCATAGTATAAAGACAACGACTACTAGAAATGTCATCAACCAAGCATGTGAATAAAATCATTTATCCCTCGTATATCATAAGATATATCATGTTGGTCACATTCCAAACATGTGAATACCTTAATCATGTATTCAATCTAAAACATGAATTACCATGGAATCATTGTGAAAACATGAATGCTGTCAAAATTCAACACTTTCCAACACCAAATCCCAAAATTTCTCTATACTCAAACCATGATATCAATTTTTCCTTATCTGAGCTCATTAATACTATATAACATTTCATTATCTATTTATCCATTAATTATGTACATATAATCTGCTTTCCAAAAAAAATTTAATAAATTTTCATGATTACAGGAACCATATAATTTTTGAAAACCACAATAAACCAATACAGAGATATTCCAATATTCCACGATACTATAAATAAGATTTCATAGCATCATTTTGGAATCCAGTTACATAAACACTTAATCATTCCACTACATAGTTGTCATACACAACATTTCAAATAGTGAGTGCATGTGACTTACCTTTTTTCCTTTTCCTTAATAGGTTGTTGATTTAGATCATCATTAAACATTAGATTAGGGAATTGGTTAGCATAATGCCCCATTTCCCAGAACTTGTAGCATTGAATTGTTGGTGGTGTGTTCTTAGTAGTCTTTTCTCAATTCACATCATTATCTACCTTTTTTCCATTACTTCGGCACTCAGCTGCTCGATAACCTTATTTTCCACACTTCAAAAACATTTTCTAGTCCCTTTAAGACAGTCTCCAACATGCTTCTTTCCAAAATTTGAGCATAAAAAAACATTTTTCTTTTTCTCACCATAGTTTAGAGATTTTTCCTTGAACTCCATATTTCATTTCTTTTCAAAACCATGAGATGGATATGCAACGCAAACATCCAATTATACCTTGAAATAACAATGTCAAATTTCTTCATAGCTACTGAAGTTTCTTATAGCTAATTCCCTTCAAAGACATGGTTTTAAGCCACATAAGAATTGATCAAATTTACTCTCAGGTTGGATGATAAAGCCAGACGCATACCTTGAAAGCCCTGTAAAATTCTCCTCGTATAAACCCAAAGATTCATCATCCTTTTTCTTAATCTCAAGTAAATCCTTTTCCATCATTGTTTGAATAATACAAGGGAAGTACTTATTGAAAAATAAGTTCTTGAACTCATCACATTTCATGGATTCAGTTTCATCTTGGGGCCTCGTATTCTTAATTGGAGTCTACCACTGGTCTGCTTCACCTTCTAAATGGTAAATAGCCAGAATGAATTTTTCATGTTCTGAATAGTGAAGTATGGAAAATATCTTTTCAATGGTATTGATCCATTGTTCAACAACAAGTTGATCAGAAGACCCACTAAAAGAAGGTGGACGTTGCCTCATGGAGGACTCATTAGAATATTGGTCCCTTCTTTTCACATTTGGAAGTCCAGAATGATTCATTGATTGTGTCAGTATAAAATTAATATTTTTCAATCCATATCCCATTACATTGGTTTTTTCAAGAGGAGAATCATTTCATTGTCCATTACAGTGATCAACACATTTCCTTCGGGTTCAAGCCATCGTCTAAAAACCAAAAAGAATAGTGTGAGAGTCAAAAATCATGCTAGGAAAACAACATAATAAAGGGAGAGTACCTTCAGTATATATCATCTTATGTTCAATTCTAGGATCTTTACCATAATTCTAGGACTATAACCTATACTTATACTTAACCTTAGATACATACCTAGAAATACCATAGAAATGTCTCTAGGGATTTCACTAAAGTTTTCGCTTCCTAGTTTCCGATGGTTAACTAAACCTTCACTCTGATACCAACTATAGAGACCCAAAGCTTAACGTACAAAGAAATTACATTAATTTTGTGTAATAAATAATACATGACTAAAAGAGATTCCTAAAGACCGTATTAGTTCAGTGTCTTTGGAAACTCAAAACACAATCTTCTAATCATGGTGAAAGAGCTTCAACATCTCCTATAAAGATCTTCCCTTCGTATTTTCTTACCTAAAACCTTTATTTAAATCCTGGGGAAAAGAAAAAATATAATGGGTGAGCTCAAATTCTCAGTAAGGGTAAGCATGGAGAAAATAAAAAAAACCATATACATTTGAATTTAAAAACATGAACATAATGTTTAAACATCAAAATCGTGAGCAATGACATAAAACCTGGAAGTATGTAAGGAATAGATCATAATGGAACATCAATAATGATTAAATAACATGGGAATAAAACATATAATTGTGGAAAACCATTAATCCAATGATATAAATCCCATAGTATCTAAGGAATTGCTGTAAAGACCCTCATATTGGAAAAAGTCCCTTTCTGAACCGGGTTTACTTTCCATTCCAGCCCTATATTACTGAACCATATTTACTTGTCATTCCAGCCATGTTTATCTCATGAGATATAAATTATTACCCAATGAATTAGAGGGAGATATATGTCCCACCCATCTCATATTTAAATCATTCTTACGTGTGCCACAACACAATCTTAAATCATGCATCATAACCCAAAGAATAAAATGGTATTCATAAACATCATCCCATCTTAACATAATCCATATAAATTAATGGATACATTTCATCATAAGAAAAATCAAACCATGAAAATAATAGAGGCATTATACTTGAAACATAATCATACTAAATAATGTCATCTTATATGGGAAATATTTTTGAATAAACACTTGAAATGAATTCTTGAGGAAAATATGATTTCTTCTTCAAAATCATTTTCCTTTCTCAGAATGCCATGCGATTTTAAAGGAAAAGAATTTTGTTGAAAATAATCATTAAATATTGTAGAGTAAGCTTCATGGAAATAATTCATTATGAATCCTTAAAAATCCATTCATGTCATTTAAGTAAAAAAACATTCTTCTCGTACTTTTTCCATAAGAGTCAAAAAGTTACTTTTTATGGTAAACAAAGGAAATATTCCTTTAATACAATGTGGTAAAACTTAAAAAAGGGTAAAAATGACTTTAAAAATACATGGAAGAATAGTAAAAATTGTATGGAAACATTTTTAGAAAACATGGATATGGATGATAAACATAACCCCCTTAAATTCTTACGAATAAACAATCTCAGATAAGAATGAGATTGAAATAATTATCCCTTACCTTATGTCCAATTTCTTATATATGTTTTAGAGACTCTTGTATAGTGGGTTTAAACATATTATTAACTTATAAAAGAACCATAATAATATTTATGATATCATTTATGATTCACTTATGACTTTATATTAACTATGCATTTGACAATTCCATGTTAAAGCAGCTGTTTGGGTAAAATCGTATCATTTGTCGTATGTGTTTAGACTTGTTGTTCTTGATTTTGTTATTACTTATATCATGATATACTTACTTCCATAATTTAAAACATGATTTATATATCATTTATATTCAGGATATATATGTATATAATATATAGATAAATGAAATGAAATACACCGTTCATGGAGACGGTAGACTGTACGTACGCATGAACATTGTTTTCATTTCCTTATTGAAATGAATGGAAGTAAGTAGAGTAAATATATATATATATATATATTCATTAGCATTATTATGTCATAAATTTCATCATTATTGATTATATATATACTTTATAATCAATTTGGAATGGTAAACATGGAGAATGAATCTCATCGCGTCGTGGAGACGGTAATCCGTACATACGCACGAGCGATGATATCATTCCCATAATTGTTGAATGGTATTGGAGTGGATTATATAATATATAAGAATTAGTATAATGTTGTAATAATCATATATAGTTATTATTTCCACCATTATACCCATCCAAGTATGGTGGTCATGGAAAACAGATTTCACCACGGCGTGGAGACGGTATTCTGTACGTACGCACGCCTGGTGATTTCGTTTTCAGTATGATGGATCGAAGGTGAAATAGGTTTGGTTCATTTTTATAATAAAATATCAGTATATTATTGATACTTATGTTATTACTTTATTATGACACAACAAAATAAGTGGAAGTATAAGAATAAATGAATTTGAAAGAATCGATAAAGTATATTACCTCTTCTTCGACGTGCCTCTTCTAAACCTCCACTTGGGGCACTAAAGTTGGTCATTGAAGAAGACCGGGACCTCTAGTATGTTTATAGTGAAGTGGAGAAGAGTAATGGGCATGGTTTGGCCGATCATGAAGTCTCAATGTGGTGTGAGGAGGAGAGGGAGGAGGTTCCCTTTTATAAGATAGGAGAGGGGCACTTTTGGAAACCTCTAAAATATAAATTTATAATAAACTCGAATCCCACTTAAAAACTTCAAAAAATGACTCAAATCCAAATATTATATGAAATATAGTTTTAATCGCATTAACCAATAATATTTAGACATGTTCGTAATTTATTTTAAACCTTATCAACTTGAATTATCATTGTTTAATCTTTTTAATTTTATTTGTGGTAAAAAATTCTAAATTTTAAATTATTATAAATAATTACTTATGTGTTATTAATTGCCCATAAATGGATACTTTATGACATTTTAGACCATATAAATTTCAAGTTATAATTTTTAAATATTTTTTTTTGATTTTTAAACAATTTTATAATATGTTATTTTTATAAAATAACAATAGTGTAAATTCTGACACTATTCATTTATTTGAATTTAAATAAAAATCCACACAGAGGATATATTCGAACCAAAATATTTAATAGACTCCTAAAATGTAATATGCATCTATGAAATTTGTGGAGAACATTAATTAGTTCATATAATATTTATTTTAATATTTTTAAAACCATTTTTTTGATATTTCAATCAATAAAATAATTTCTACATCAGTATTGTGTCATCATTAATGATAATTATTTAATCCCTAGAAATTCTAAATAAATTATCATGATATATATAATTTTATTATCTTTTTGGAGACTATTTATATTCGATGCTTTGGGAGGTTTATCACTAAATTAAAATTATTTCACTTATAAGATATAAGAGAGTGAAATGTTGTCACTTTCTTTGGTTTTAATAATTATTACATCCTTTTCATGGTCAAAAGTCCATGTAATGAATATATTACGACCCATATATGACATGGGTAGACTTTTATTCATTCAATAGAATTTTGGTAGGTGTTAGGATAATTTTATAATCTTATTTTTACCCTTAATTATCCAATTTACCTTTAACTGTAGTAAATAAAATTTGTCGTAGTTACTATTCATAATGTCTGAATATAAAAAGCATCCTATTAACATAATTTGTACCTAATGATTCAAAATATGGAATCCATTTTTCCAAATTAAAAACTCATAATTTACAGTATTTAATTTAAAATTAATCCTGATGTTGAGAAAACGGGTTTTAAAAGTTAAAACATTTCAAAGGATTGAAATGTTTTTACCTATGAATTCAATATAAAATTAAGGATAATGACTTGAATTATATTAAATGGTAAAAATATATTATATTTATATTTTAAAACCATTCAATATTATAATTTAACTATATAAATTTCCTTAATAAAAAAAGATGTTTTTCATTAAAATTTAGTGTATTTTTATTATTCATCAGAATATGAAAGTTAACAGAAAAATATAAAAAATTTACCCAAAGTAAATTTTCATATCCTTGTTGAAATTAATAATTTTATTTTGTGTAATTGAACTTATAAATGTTTCAAAAACAATATTTAAAGTGGTTGTGCCATCAAAAGGGAGCAAAACTACATTTTTTGAAAAATACATATTTTACCCGAAAAATTTATTTTGGTCTCACACCATGTTCTATTAAATGTGTAAGATGAATTATAATGTCATAATAATCAAAATTTGGTTACTACTATTCATAACGGCTAGTTCATAATAACAATATATCGTTGTTTAGTGAAACTCAGCATTGCGTACAACATAAGCTATTGAGGAAGGTCTCTCTTACGTGTAATGCAAGCCAAGTCAAGGTTGGGTGTAGTGAAATATTTCTCTGGTTTTTAATATAACATAATAAAAATGTAGTTCATTTATAAATTGATCAAAATATATACATGGTGTTGTGTAAAAATGAATTTTATTCGAATGAACTTGAAATTGTGTGCAACACAATCCAAGAATAGGGTTGTGTGTACTACAAGCTAATACGGTGTTGTGTATAGCTCAAGATAATCTTGGTGAAGCTTTTAAAAAAAGACATCAAATAATTTAAAAATATTATGTCTCATAAAATCTCTGGCTATTACAAGATCAGTCCCTTTCAGATCCCTCACTGTATCTGAGCGGTGTCCTATCGACGAAAACGCCAACCTAAACTATCCCATGTACATAATTTGTTCCATGTATAACTTGTGAGTAATTATATACTATACCCCTTACATTTTATGAATCTAGATGTTTTACCATTGGATAATGATATTTCGTATTAAGAGACACCAATGAAGATCTTTGATCATAGATAAAAAGTTATATTAAATAAGATAATTCACCGCATCAATATGCTATGGAGAAACCAAATGTTTGAAAAAGGGTTGTGGGAACTAGATGATATGATTAAACAAAATTAACCCCATTTGTTTTAATGTGTGAAATGAAAATTTCAAGGGATAAATTCTAGAAAGGGGAAGATTATAATGACCCTATCTTATATAAATAAAATTACCTTTGTGATTGAATTAAATTATAAATTATTGTGATAGAAAACAAATGAAATTATTTGATTTTATGATATCCTATAGGATTTAAAGGCCCATTAATAATCCTTAACACTAATAAAATAGCTTTTTAATAGTTATCATATGATTAGTATAAATATAGAGTTCTAATAAATACAACTGAAATAGATAAATGAAGTAATGGCCTCAACTAGTTGGATCATACCCAATGAATCCAATTTATCAGAGCTTAAAATGTAGATATAATCACAAGGAATTTTCCTTGACCAAGTCCAAGATAATATCGAACAACTAAATAATAAGTGAAATAGTTCATAGGATATGTTTAGGCTCATCGAGATAAAGACCCAAAGCATGTACAATGAACTACCCCAAGAAAATATCTCCATCATGCACCATACTCTAAAGGTATTTTTCTTTGTATTAAAGGGCTATGTATCAAGAGCCTAATAATATTAATATTTATATTTCATATAATAATGATTATATTTAGTCATTATTGTATTTACTTTATAAATTATTTTTATTTTTAAATGCTAAAACATAAATTTTAGTTTTGTGTAATATGAAATTTCACTTAAGTTTTTACTTCTTAATGAATTCAATTTTTAAAAAAAATAAATGATATATTAATAAAATAATACAATTAAATAATAATTATTAATTATAAATTATAATATAACATTTATGAAGTAAAATGTAATTTATAGAGGGATTCAAAAATAGTTATTGTTGAAAAATACAGTATATATAAATAAATATATATTATTTATTAAAAACAGAAAATTCCTCAATTCTAAAAATTATTTTGATAATAAAGAATTTTTTTAGAATAAAAACATCAAAATTAGAAGACATTAAATTTTTCATGATTTTTTAAGACGTTTGATTTTTTGGTTAAAAATTAAATACATTATAAATATGTTGTCTGTATTATGACATCATAATTACCCAAAAGTGATGTACTAAATTACAGAAATGGTTTTCACGACCAAATAAATATTTAACTTTGAAAATAATATATTTTTATGTTTTATATTAATTTTATAAATCTTTTTGAATCCTACAAAAGTTATATTTTATTTTATGTTTTTGAAATCAATTCATTAAAAACATGACTCACTTCCACATAACCAATGATAATATTTTATAGATTTTAGACCTTTTCCTTATAAAATAATGAAACCCACGCCTATTTGGTTGAAAAATATTTTATCATGTCCTTTCCTTAAGATACCCTCAATATAGTTCCCTAATGTTCCCCAATCTCTTAATAATCTCCTCCCATGCTTTTGGAATCACCCTCTCAAGGTAAGGTATTCCTCCCTCTTCTTTTCAATCCAAGAACCTTCTTTTAAACTATCATTTTCATTCTCGTTTTTTATAGTTTCAAGAATTTATAAATATCCCTCTACTATCTAATTGATTTTCCAATTATGATAGATCATATATCCCTTCTTATTATATAATTTACCTAATATGTTACTGTGCTAAAATTTAGTATGGGATTTTCCTCTCTTCTTTTTCATTCAAGAACTTACATTGTAATTATCCTTTTGCATAACGTTTTATAAATTTTTTTAGTGAATTTATAAATGTCTATATTCAATAAAATTGTTGAACCAATAATAATAAATCATTAAACCGCACTCATTATGTCATTTACCTAAGATGTTACTATGCAAAAATTAGTAAGGGATCCTCTCTTACTTTTTATTCCAATATCTTCTCTATTTTATGCATTTTTTATTTATAATTACTAATGTTGACATATCTTTTCCAAAACTCTTTTACTATAATTTTGATATAAAAAATATGAGAAACCCCTTTCACTATTATTAAACTATTTTATGAATATTTCAATACTGTTGTTATGCTCCTAAAATTTCACTACAATTTTCCATGCCTAAAGATTATGTTGTGAATACAAACCCTAATTTCCACTTAAGGGTATTCACTAAAATAAATCTATCATTCATTGGTTTAGAAATTATATTTATTTAAACCACACTACTTGATATTTGGGTTCTAATGGAAGAAATAAATCCATATTTTCTATGATCTATGTCACCCACTTATGCATGTACATGATATGAATGTGATGGGTGTGTCCAAAATTATATATTGCTTTAATGAATTGGGTAATGTTTTAGTCTCATAAGACATCATGTATAGAATTAGAGAGTGAATATAATACAATATATAACATTTATATCATGTTATTATTTATTTTTTATTATCCTTAACATATGTTTATGACGTCATGTTTAATGTTTTTTCCACATTCTCATATTTCTGTAATGTTAGCATGTTATATCATGCATCATTGTTCGTATTTATGATTCTCAAACATTTTTAATTTGATTGAAATTAATATTGTCGAACATGTAACAATTTCATAGCATTATTCTTATTTATTCCATTATTGGTATTTAGAACTGACCTCATTCATATATATGTCCCTCAAGAATCCCATGTAGTTTTAAGAATGATGAAAAATTATGATCATGTTATGGACGTTATCAATAATGTTGATGTACACCCCCTCTCATTTTAAGTGATCAAGTAATGTATATAATTACCCAAATAAACTAAACTTATTGACCTTCTAGGTTGTGTTACGTGTATTATTATATAATAAAAATGAATTAATTAATAATAAATAACATCGTTGTCATTGAGAAAAAGGAACAACCAACCTGTTTTAAATGCACTGTGCACCATTGGGGGACCAAGAACACTCACTTAGGGTATCACTACTATAAAGGATCTTAATAATTGTAAATTACCTAACCCATGGTCCACTAAACTAGTTACCCAAGAAGAATCAACACATGATCTGAATTGTGCCTCCCCATATGCTAGAGGTTGCTGACTAACAGCTATGGTCTAATATGTTATGTGGGGATACATTACCCTTTTTAGTAGAGTGTGCCATAGTACATAAAAACTTAAAGTGTAGAAATATTATGCAATAACAAATGAAAATTCATAATCTAACATCTCCCAAACATGGTACAAACCAGAAACCAATAATAAATATGTCATGTCATACTAATAGTGCCTAAAGTGATGAAAAACTGAAATGATAGGAAAACTTCTGAATTCCAAAAACTATCATGAATCTGTGTATGGAACCTCATCCATGCACATCCCAAGACCAAATCAAGTCCCTAGATTAGGTAATTTTCAATTTTCCTACCCTACAATCATGAAATCTACTCGGGTACCCAACGTCTCCCAAGCAGGATTTAGGTACAACATAGCAGGCCACCACCAATAGTGGCTAAAAACATAACGTCTAAAAAATAGTGCATGAAAGTACTAAATAAATTGAAGGTAAAGAAAATGAAACATGAGTTTCATTAGTAAATAATATCTACCATAAATATTTATATCATTGTTACCATTCTCATCATGTATACCATATTCATTACATAATCCATTTCCATCATGTGTTCTATGGTTTTGGAATCTACATCATTTACAAAATAATGTATATCAAAAAATGAAAATCCATAAGGGGATAAGTAATGGCCCTATCTAACTAGGGGAAAAACATCATGAAAAATTAATCACAAATACCACGAAACCTTAGTCCTTGTGGTCTCATAAAATGAAATTGTTAGTGAAATAGATCCTTTATCCCCTTCCCTAATCCATGTATTGTGGGGTGGAGTTTAGAGCCTCAGTTTAACTTGACCTATGTGCATAGAACCTCAATTAAATAGAACAAATCTTACAAACCATGTACACATTCTTAAATATCCATTCACTAAACATTCCATATATTAAACCATATATATAAAATACACATAATAATCACAATCCATAATAATAAACATGGTAATTAATATTATTCCCTTACCCATTAACACATTTACCACTTACATTACATAGCCCGTTTATCCCAAATCTTATTCTCAAGCCCCAACCCATTATTTATATTCAATAATTCCCTTATATTGGCTCATTTAATATATTCATCAATTCCCTTGTTAAAACCCATTTAACATATTCTTAATTTTACAATTCAATACCAATTTAACATGTTCATACTTTCATATTCAATAATCCTCTTATCCATTTTTATATATTTCATGATCCATTTGATACATCCTCACTTTAACCCAATAAACCCATTGCATGCCATGTAGGAAAACCCATTATACCATTATAAAAAACTAGTTACAACAACAAATATTCCATTTTCAACTCATCTAATCATGTTTAAGGGTTAAAAAATGGCTATATGTTATCACACGTCAACCATACACTTCACATTACCAATTTTTAGGTGTGGGAATATCGGTGAACCCCATGGGTGGCCCTAAATCATTATAATTATCCACAGTGAATAACATGGAGATAATAAGGAGTTTTACTCATCATTTACACACCCATATTACCTAATATATCATAGGATACCTAATTCACAACAATATAGGACCAAGAACACAACACACATTAACAAATCAACATTAAAACTATGGGATATAACTTATTGATGACCTACCTAGAATATGAAGATGAACGCAATATTTATTGTATACCTAGATAAAGATTCAAACACTCATTGAATCCTCAACCTAGATTATATTAAGAAAATTTGGTTTTAGGGATTTATAATAAAATGGAAAAAGCTACATGTCATAATCTGGAAACGAGAAGAAAGAAGAGGATTTGACATACCCCAAGCATCGATTTGCAACCAACAACACTCCAAATGGACTAGAATAGTGGATGATACATCCTTGTGAACCTTGATTCAAAATGGTTCAACATTGGGTATATAGGAGGAATAAATAGGGGGGAAATTGGGTGGGATACTTAAAATCTTAAGGTGGGAAACTGTATATCCTTACATTTTAATGGAGTGCATGGTTTGTCCATACAATTTGACAAACAATGTCCAAATTATGGAAAATACCACTATACAAGCCTGCAGGGTTTGGATATCCCCCATTCATGTATTACCTAATTGTTAACCCCTCTTATTGTCTAGCACAGTTTGGGTGCATAGTTTACACTAACCATTTGCCAGTTGTGCCACAAGCACAGGATGACCATTTTTCTCATTCTATAACGACTCGAACCCCAGTAACACCCTCGAGTCTCTTAAGACACCTAGTAAATACTCCATTAACCATATTTTAGATATTTCAACTAATATTTAAGAATGGGCCTACCTATATGATGTCCAGGATTGTGCACTAACTCTCCAAAATGTGGGTTCAGATATCATCTTGAGCTAAACCCACTCATCAAAAAATGGGTTGGCCTTCATGGAAGACAAACATACCTTTCCTCTATATTCATTCATTCTAAAACTATTCTCAATGAAAAATCTCAACATATACCACTCTTCCACTAATTCCTTTACTACATATGTTGGTAATTTCTTACTTAGCACATCAGTGACTCCATTACCATTTCTAGGAGTATAAAAACATCAAAATAAAAAGTATTGATATTCTCCATAATGTATCTCTATCGAACATTTAGATTCATCTTTGTGAAAATATACAGCATACTCTTATGATTACAATAAATAGTAAAATAGTACCCAAAGATTTGTTTATTCCATGTTTTAAGTGAATGAATAACCATTACATACTCAAGATCATGGGTTGGGTAGTTCTTCTCATTGGGGTGAAACTAAAGAGAGTTATAGGATACCTATCGCCCCTACATAAAAACACTCCCCAAACCCATAATAGAAGAATAAAAAAATATCATAACCCAAACCTTGTTCCAAAATAACGTGAACATGAGTGTAAGTCAGTGTCACCTTTAGTTACTCAAAAGAACTATAACATTTTTCATTACACTCAAACCTTACACCTGTATGGGTTAAAGTTATCATCAAAGATGTAATAATGGAGAAGTCTTGAAAAAATTGATTGTAATACCTATAAAACCCCAATAATCTTCAAATATTAATCAAATTTATGGTTTGATCCCTAGAAATAACTACCTGTACCATCTTAGGATCCACTGAGATTCCCCTCTCATATAAAAAAATTCACTTCCTCTTGGTTTCAGTAAGCCATAATATCATCCACGAAAACAAAAATAAAAGATTCCAAGGACCGATTAAAGATCTTGTTCATCTAGACATAAATACACAGGAGCATTATTTAGAATGAATGGTAGAACAAGAAACTCAAAATTCCCATACCAACACTTAAACAGTATCTTAGGAATATTCTCTTCTGGGAATCTAAAATGGTGTTACCCTGACTGAAGGATAGTCTTTGAAAAAAATAATACCCTCTAAGTTGATTAGAGATATCATCAATCATGAAAAATGGCTATTTTTTCTTGATGGCCACAAAATTTCAATTTTGAAAAAAAATTAAGTCTCCCATATGTCTTCTTAGAAAATAAGAAATTTAAGTCACATGGTGAAATTAAAAGTGAATAAATACCCTACCCTCATGATCTACAATCTAGAATTTATGTTATACCAAATCACTTATATTTATATGATAATATGGCATAAAAATGTGGATCATACCTGGTATCAATTCAATTCTGAAATCAACCTCTATATGTGGTGGTAAACTAGAAAATAATATAAAAATATCATAGGGTATTTAGGCACCACCACAATAAATGTAATGTTCAAATAAGGATAAAAACCTTCTTGGAACAATTTCAACAATAGGTATGAGATCACCCTAGTATAAGGAACAACATACCCCTCATTATCATGCATGTAATCCCACTCACCTAGAAAGAAAATATTGATTTTATAAAAATATAGAAATTAAACTTGATGAAAATGAAAATCAATCTGGGACTTAATACTAATCATCCAATCCATGCCAATAATCATGTTGAATATAAAAATTTCATGCACCAAGAAGTATCGCTCCACATCATGGTCATATATCGTCACATGACATGATTGAAGATTGAAATATTGTTTATACCTCATTACTGAAGGAATGTAAAGATAAAAAAATAATTACATAATATCTAAATGAAAACTCGACTCATATACTACCATTTGAGATAAAAAATAATGACTCGCACATGCATCAAACAAATCTAACAATAAGGAATAAGAAATAAAGACCATACCTCTAACTACAGTCGGTCCTAATTTATATTCTGCTTGGGTATACTCCACCATATAAAGAAAAAAAATCTTAGCTCCTCCCTTTGGCCACATGAACATCCCTCTCAGCCAAAGGATAACACCCACCACCCTTGGAAGAGTCAATATAAACTGGTAAAACATTGGGGAGAGTGGATCAAGATATACTACCTTGTGAAATACTTTCGTGAAAATGATTTAGAAGGATATATTTTCTACAATGATGACATTTCTTCAAATCGTCCATGCAATTATTCAATGTATGACCATGCCTTACACTCTAATTGTAATCAACCAGCTGATTTCTAGAAGAATCGCCTAAATCATATCCTAAGGAAAATAGGATACCTTGGTTCTTCCTTTTCTATCAAGAAGATATACCCAGTAAAATGAAAATACCAGCTGAAGATACTCCAAAAACATTTTCCACTTATTTGAACCACTTCCAAAGATTCCTTATTGACTGCATTTCTAAAGGTTGGAAGGAACATGAAAATCATCATTAGCCAAATATCAACCCTCAAACCCAAATCAATCCTCTGATCCTTTAGGTAATCATTAGTGACTAGATTATATTCAATGTATACTAACTCAGAAAAACAGGTGGAATGATCTAGAATTGTATGTTATCCTCCCTCTATTGTCAAAAACACCTAGATTATTCCCCTCATAATGTCTTAAGATAAAACGGATGGTTTAATAACTTATAAAATGATACCCTCGTGTGATCCTATTATACATAAGCCTTCACAATAGAGTCCCACTATCTCCTTCATAGTCCATTAACTACATACATGGAAAATTCCACCTTAGATTCCTCATGATTCTTCATAATATTAAAGATACTTTCAATATACTAAACCCATTATTTAGATTCCAAGGGTCTTTTGTCACCAAATAAGATAGTGGAAGATTCTTAGTAAATTATTATTCATTAGACACTACTCATCACAAATTCATGACACCAGTATGAACCAGAGTCCAAATACTGTGGATTATAGATTCTAATTAATATGGTTCCCCAAGAGGATCTTCATGTAGAACCTATAATGCTACTTCCTCACTCAGATTTGGAAGACCTATTCTAGGAATAATTTTCAAATAATCAGAAGTCCAAAGTTGGACATCCATGAGTAGATTCCAAAATCATGGGACCAACTATTGGTATCCATTACAATTCTATAAAACAACATTAATTTCAAGAAATTATGAATTATTTGAAAAATGACTGAAAATATGAAGGAAAATTCCCATTTTAATAAACTATATATCTGGTTCATTCAAATAATCTCAGCTAATATGTCTCAAGTTTGGAAAAAATCCCTGAACACCCACAGTAACTTGGATTAAGACAAGAAAGTGAGCTATCCATCCACCTTTTCTGCACTATCTACCCAAATTTTGATGGTCCTAAATCTGGTCAAACAAAATATCAAACCACACACATGAAATATCTACCACCCACAATATTGGGAATTCCTTTTGATACCAATTTATAACAAACCATCTCGGTTCCACTAGAAAAGTCACCCAATATGGTCCAACACATTATGAGATATAAAAAAGAACCACATGCATAATTTAAAACTAAATAACTATCAAATTACATTGTGTAAAAAAGGAATACATATCCATGAGATATAAAAATTTAAAATTTAAATTACCAGCCATAATGATAATGTAGTCTATAATAAATGAGTCCCCATGTGACCATCTTTCAGCATAAAATCATCCCACTATGAATGTGACAAATGAAAAGGGTACTCAACAAGATAAATAATTCCCTAAACATTACTCCAGTCTTCTAAAACAAGGTCTACTAAAACCCAAATTTAATGTTAGGTTGTGATCATAGATCCTAGTTAGACACCACCAAATAATCTCTACAAGTTCGAATATCAAGAAGGTTCATTTTTTACCTTTAAAATAAATCCAATTTGCAAAAAAACTTCATATAAAAAACCATTTTCTAACAGTTCCATTGTTTTCTATAAATTAATACAATATTCAAAAAATCTATAAATTTATAAAGTATTAAATAAATTATGTAGTTATAGGGAAAACCATCCATGGATACACCATAATAAAACATGTGGGGAGATATTGAAAAAATAAACCATCATGTGGAAAACAAGGTATAAATGAAAAGAAAGACCATTTGGTCTCTAACCAGACAGAAGTGGGTTCCAACTAATATAAATTATCACAATAGTTTTTCAATATCAAAAAACAACTAGTGGTGTAACAACCAATAATGTGACATGTCCATTTCTTGATCCACCCAGGGTTCCCAATGTTCTATGTTTTTCACACCCATTTTTAATCCATGATCAAATTTAATAAAACCTATTCATATCAAAGAAAAACCATTTTTATATCCAAATACTATTAAATATGTTAATCATTTCCAAAAAACTCTCAAATATCCAAAGATTCATTTGTATTAAATAACCTAAAGGAATTGATAAGAACATATAGTAATTCATGAATTAGAGAAACTTGCATAAATATACCTACTCCATGAATGGTGAAAAACTATCCAAATTTCACAAATAAAATTGGAATCCAACATATCAGCCTTATAAAAACAATGAACACAAGAAAACTACAAAGAATCGATATAAAACATAAATTGATCATAATCTGAATCAACAGAAAATTGAACCCTGCTGTCGCGACAAGAGGTTACAAAGAAGTCAGATGACTGCTTACCAGGGATATATGAAATAACTACCATGGTTTTCTAATGATAAATATAGTGATTATGAATGATTTAAATCACCAAACACTTTTTAAAATCCCCATAAAACATGAGTGGTAGTTTTCCTCCCTAGATAACATAAAGGGTAGTTCATACATCATGGTTAAAACCACTAAACCTAAATAATTCACATCGTGAGCCCCATTCCCGATGTTAATTACAAAAATTTAATTTATGTAAAAAAGGTGCTACCTAAAGTTATGTTACATCCTGAGTGACCTATTCATGGTGTATGAAAGTTTCACATCTTTTATATTTTCATGCTATGAACAAGATGCATGGAATCATTCCTGCAAAAGGTTTGCATCGTGTAACACATTCAAAACGCGAATATTACCAACATCCAATGTGTAAACCAATTTCTTATAGAAAATCTCTGGTCCCCTTTTTAGGTTACCCAAACATAGGTATCACACTCTAAAGTCTTTTAAAAATTTATTCTCATACTTCATTAATTAAAAAACATGCATCCCAGGACATTAGGTCATTTTCCCCAGTAAAGGTTCTCTAGCCCCGAGAAGCCTATAATGAATCCAACAAAAGGGAATCCAGAATAAAAGTTAATTATTTGATAAAAGATGATAATGGGGTGTTATATTTTATTATTTAATGTATAATTTCTTGTGACTTGGATGGTATTGGTCATGCATTTCAAGGTTACGTGATGAGGACCCTTTCACGTATTTTTATATCATGTTGTAAGGAAAAAGTTCAATAGATAGGATTGAAATCAAGATAGGGTATAAGACTTATGCATTAATGATACCTAGGTGTTTGGGAGATAATCTCATATGAAATGATGCATATGCATTCAAGAAATAATATTGTGTAATAAGTGGCTAATGTATTTGGTAAATCATTTATTGTTAAAATATTCCTAGATATTTGGGAAATAATCTTGTCTAAAAAGAATCTCAATATTATTTTATGAGGATTCCTAGGACTATTTCCTTAATATAATATAATTGTTTCATATGGTAAGACTAATATTTAATATCATGTTTGAAATATGTTGTTATACATTGTCCCTCTTGTTCAGTTTAACATAATACAGTAAGGATGAAGTTTTTTATCACATGAAATGATTTTGGAGAAACCATGCATTGATGTGGGAATTGTCCACTCATCGTATTTAGTATTTAAAAAATATGAACCACTAGATTAATCCTTTTGGACAAAAATTTTCCCTTACCTTTTTAGTTCAAGCTTCTGAGGCTTCTTCTTGTGTATCATCAAATCCCTAAGAACTAGTACTAGTTCTCCATATATGATAGAACAATAGTGAACATTATTTTTAAAATCTCATTCTATATGGTTTTGATGACCCTTTAGGTGGTATATGGTATGAAGTCTCTTCTCATAAAGTCATTCCAATTTTTCCTATAACTTTTGAGATTTCTTGTATGAGGACCATTGATCATAAATGGGAACATTGATTAAAGGAAATTGAACTTCAATTAGAAACACAAATTTTATCCCACATACTAGTGAATATAGAATTTCCCACATGGGAGTTCTTGTTGTAGTTTTTTTCAGACCTAAGGCTTGAAAAATCTTTTATAGTTAGGGATTAATTTCATGTTCCACCATTTTCAAGAGTATGATTGATATGGTATTTTTGGAATATTATATCTGTCGATTTTCCACTGCATAAAAGTTAGATGAATGGTTGGATTCAATATTATACTCTTCATACAAATTTTTCAATTTAATTGAATATAATTTGGTGTCTTTTCCATCAATATTGTGTAAGAGACACCAAATCTGGAAATGATGTTGGACTTCACAAAAGCGAATATATTCTTCATCCATAATTCGTTGAGGGGTATTTCCTTAGAATATTTATAGAAGAAGTTGGTGGAAATGTTGATATATTTGAACTTATAGGTTTTAGTGGGAGGATAGTGCCACATTACATCCAATACCAATATGATGAATGGAAATTAGTTTTGGGATGTATGGAATAACTCTAGGGGTTCACAAATGAAATTTTTATACACTTGATAATAATAATAGTTTATGGTGAATTTTGTGAACTTTTACATCATTAAAGGCTAGAAATAACCAAACATCATAATTTGTTGAGAAATATTGGTTCTAGAATGATGGATTCCACATGCTCTATCACAAACTTCTTGAATAATGGATGTAGTCTCCCCATTATCAATAAATTTGATTAGTACCCCATCAAAGACTCGTTTATTTAAGACCTTCTGATATACAAGGATATTATAAATAGTGAATTTTACTATCTACCATCATTTTTTATCATTCTATGATCTATCCAATGAATGATTACCCCAATGAATTAGTCTAATATAGGCTTCATCCAACCATTTTTATTATTATCTGGTTTATATTTAGAATTGACTATTCTTCTTCCTTCCATGCTAATCTATAAAAATAGTGATACTATTTTGTGATATGAAATGACGGTAAATATTTCATCTCTTTCTGTATAATTGAAATTTTTATCCTCATTTTTTAGTAAACCTTCCTAAGCATTACATGAGTATAATATATGATCCGACATTGGATCTAAGTTGAATTATTCCCCTAATCGTCAAACATAATATATTAGGGGGTTTAACTCTTGTTTTATTATATTATAATCACCAATGAATTGTTTGATTACAAATTTTCAATTATAATTAAACTTTTGGTGAGCCACTGATATTTTTAGTGTGATTTTTAGGACTATAATGATGTCCTACCATTCTACTTCATTGATGTTTCATATTTCCAACGACATAAAAGAATAACGCATAACTATTTTGTAGAAAAATAAAAATGACTCCAAAACCTACTCTATTGACCTTGGTGTCTTCCATACTCTTTCCTTTTGGGATTTTGGATTCAACATCGAAATACATCTCCCATGTCTAGGGGGTTCTTAGAAATGGAAAATTTCCTCATCTAGAATTTCTGTATTCACCGTAGTTTCTTCTGAAGAGGCATGCTATGTGAGGAAATCATTTAAATCCTACAATTTTATAACTTTTTGTGGTACTTTTAAAAATGTCAAATTATTTCATTATGACTACCCACCATTCCACCCATCAGGTAAACGTGGTACTGTCGATGATACACTTGTGTATGTAATTTCAAGAAATCAATTGACCATCTTGGTGATGTAGGTAGTAACTCTATTTCCAAATGGTAAATATTAACACCATAATGTTTATCTCTATATTGTAATAATGGGTATCAGTATCAAACATGACTAAACAAGAGTAATGGGGGTTATTTTGATTCTCAGTTTCATTTTCTTGTGTAAATAAATAACCAAGTGATCACTCAAAATATTTCACACACAATATAATTCCTCTTCCTTCAAAATGTGTCATTAGGACTTGTGGGCTTGAGAGAAATTTCATGATACTATCGAATGAAACTTGGTATTAATCAGAATATTGATAAGTGACACCCTTTTCCCTAACATGGTGAAGGTAAGAAACATTACTATATTATTGTCTATAAAGAATCGAATATAAGAAAAGGATCCTAATAATCCTATAATTTCCTTACTACTTTGAGGAGGTAACATGTCAAGGATAGCCTTTATCTTCTTAGTATAAAAACTGATTTCGTGATGAAATACTATAAATTAAAGAGATAATGATAAGGGAACACCAAAATAACACATTTGGGGTTTCATTTTAAAACTACCTTACCGCATATTATTGAAAAAAGATCTTTATATACATAAGATGAATAGAACACATATCAGATTTCACCACCCGATCATTGATGTAGAACTCAACAGAATTACCCAAAAAGGGTTTTAATATGTCATGCATGGAATTTTAATATTTATCACCCACATTCTTTTAACCATAGGTCTTCATCAAATAGAACTATGCAATTTGGGGTTCCCTGAAGTCAATGGATTCATTGTCTTCATGACCCATTTTAATTTTTTTATTGTAAACATATGTCCTTTAATGGGAGGGCCTAGTATGCATCTACTGCATCAACTATATGTTTTTTAATTGGGACAGGGATGTAATATTTTGGATATTGTCATATTAGTTATCTAATGTTCATAAAAACAAATATATTCCATTTCTTTTTCTTTACTAGTAAAATATTGGAGTGACAATTCAATTACTCTTATTTTTTAAATAATTTGGATTTTATGAGCTTATTAATATCTTCTTCAACTATGGTAACATTTTTATGATGCATTCTTCAGGGTTTGGATGGTTACATATTTATGAATACCTGGTATTTATTTGTAATTATAGGTGAACACATGTTGGTGCTACATTTAGAAATTGATATATGAATCTTGTTCATCAGGGGACATAGCTAAACAAATTAGTTTTTTCTGAATATCCTCTCATATATCTTGGTATATCTTTTTAAGTTCATCAATGTTTGTAGAGGCTCCATCCAAAAATGTAGGAAGAGCGTCTCTAAGTTCATCTTCCACTTCCTCTATAACTTTCTCTTCCCCTTCCAGTTCCACTTCCTCCATGGCCATATCTAGATTGATGGGTGAACGAGGGGAATATATAGTGTAATGGGATAGATCAAGATTATAAGATCTCAAGTCATAAGTACTTCCATTTTCCAGTGGATTCATAGAAATTACCTCAAATTCTATTAAAAACACTAGGTTCTTTTGATGTTATGAAGATATAGAGTGGTCATTTTCACCTAAAACAATTCCATTACAGGGAGGATCAAATATATTTTTAGTGATAGAGGATTCACCAGACATGATTGGTGTCATGTGTATTGATGATTGCATGCCCAATTATGAACATACATTTTCAATTGGGTTGATGGGGAGTACATATTCATTCCCAAGATCCTTTAATAGGCTTCTTGAGATCATTTCCATACCATTATAAGTAGCAACCTAAGTAAATTTATCATCCATGGACTGTCTCCTTTCCCTATTGTAAAATCAAGCATCATTTTATTTAAATTAACATGATTGAAAATGATATTATTCAAAGTGTTATCTCCCAATTTGAACATTGATGTGATATTTGAGGAATTGGTGATATGACTAAGGGATCACATCATGTTAGTGAAACCTAGGACATCCTTGTGAGTTGTTGATGGTTTTATCCTTCTATGTGGACATGAATTCAGAATCAGGCATTATGTCCCCAAATTACACCAATTACATGACTTGGAAAAAGGGTTTTTGATCCCCCAACCAAGGAGGTCTAGAAAATTTAGTATCCATGATGTTTGGAAGGAGGTCAAAAAAAATTTCTTCATTGTACCCAAACCAAGGAATTGTTCATATTTGACTGATACTTACTCTAGATACATTATCAATGATAGATCATCATATATCAATGTCATAGAGTCTCTCGATACATATAAGGGCCTGAAGTGTATAGGTATAATAGAATCTATATTACTCTCTATGAAAGAGATAACTATATGGTAACCCACATGGTTAGTCTATACAATATATACCTCAGCATTAGAGAATTTACATTTTCACTCTTTAGGTATCAATGGGTCCTCTATAAGCACTTTTTGGATATCCCTTGGTAATGAAAGAGAATCCAAAACTGAGAGCGTGGTTGGAACTACAACCAACTATTTTAGGATTTCATATTCTTGAACTAGAGTTCTACACATCCCCATGGGGTTCTTCTCTATGGCCGACACGTTAGGGGATGTAGTTCCTAGAGTAGACAAGTTAGGTGGTTGAATTGATGTTGGGTGTATTTCTACTACTTCTTGATTATGTCTTCTTAGAAATGCCACTAGTCTAGATTGAGGAGACTATTATAACCCTGCCATCGAATATTCCAAAATAATCAGGTCGAGAAGACTCCAATTGAATGTAGGTACATTTTCCAAATCCTATTTCACTCGTTCAAGGTCTTTTCCATTATTTTTTGTAGTATGAATATCCCTAGTCAAAATTTTGTGGGAATATCTAATTTGGAAGTGACTCATCTTCCCCTGCCTCATCAGCTTCTGTGACATCTACCCTTAGTTTTCAGACCATTTTTATGAAACATATCTACATTACTATAATCACCATCAATAAAGGGTTATATTTAATATATTACATTGATGAAACTGAAGATTATTTCTTCATATGAGGAGTATTCATCCTATAGGTAAAATTAATATGGCACATTTTATTGGGGAATTCCCTATTATTTTGGTATCTTAGGCATGAAATCCAAGAGGTAAAAGACAGGTATTGGAATCTTTATGGGTTATCCTCTTATAATCAATCATGTATTCATTTTTTATATTATTTCATTGATAAATATGGTGTTTAAAAATATGTTCAAACCATCATAGAATAAATTTTGGGAAAATTAATTTGATTTTATTATGACCTGAGAATGGTATGAGTTCAATTGATTGTTTTTCTATTTACTAATCATTGATATTTTGTACCAATTATAGTAACATAATTACATTCACCTTCTTCCTATTAAGTGGTGGATAAAACATAATCCACTTGTTTTGGTGTCTTTATCATCTTTACGTATAAAAAATGAATGATATTTTTTTTGATTTTTCTAAGGATAAATAAGTCCTATATAGTGTTCCCAAATGTGTGATGAAAGGGGAAATAATTTGGGTAGTCATTGAGACCACAATGATTAGGATTCTAATGTTCTAGTAACATTAACAAGTTATTTATCATAGCTAAAAAGAAGTAACCCATGTCCTTCTCATCTTGAAAGGAATAAATGTTATTCATCTAGTATTTAAAGCATGTCTTCTTCTTTCTCTCATCTTGATAGAGATGTTGTTGTGCTTGTTTCCATTTAATAAGGGTATTATATGAGAAAGTGTGGGCTTTTAAGTGGAGGATAGATCCAGAGTAGGATTTAAGGTGACATTCATAACTTCCAGTCTGCGTGTCTTGTTGCCTGAGTTTATAATACTACATGAGATTTAGATCTTATTTTTAAAATGGAATCTTCTAAACATTTTTAAATAATAACAAGAACTTGGAACCCACCTAGATAATTTACTAGGTTAATGTGTGTTTTCTAGTAACTCATAATGGCTCTCAATTAAATGGCTCAACAAGTCCTCTTGAGGAACTTTTTAAGTCTAAAGTGTAAATAAAACCTTAAATCCTAGTGGTAAAATACAAGACCCTCCAGTTTTCTCACTTCTTAAAACATGAGAGTTCAAAGACTATCATCTTTTATAGTGTAGATATAAACTAATAAATGAATTATCATATAATATCTTCCCATTCTTTAATAGATATATATAATAAAATGATATATCATATGAATTTTGATCACTCTATGGTCGGTATAAAACACCTAATCTTACCTTCCTCTTTCTACTCGAGTGTTCTCATCATGGGACCACATCAAGAGACAAAGTTTGTCAGATGCTGTCATGGATCCCTTAACCCATTGAATGTCAAAAAAAAATGATTCCCAAAGTTTTCAAGGGGAACATTTACATCCACACAGTCATAGTAAGGCTTTATATCAAGTTATACCCGTGCATATCATCCTTCTATAGTTTCTAATTGATTTTTCAGTGAATCAATAGTGTCGATGAGAATGGGGGATTATTTGAATGAGAAGGTTCTTGAATATGGGTAATAATAGGTTGGATCGCTATGGGGGGTTACCTATACTCTCAGTTGATATACTGCATGGACTAGCCTATAAATAATCATATGAAATAGATATGGTTGTATACATAATGGAGAGATTTCTTGATATCCCACTTCCATTTGATGTATATATATTGGTTATCAGTATTTGACATTGAGTAGATATTCTAGATCTATTTTTTGTTTTGTGATAAAATCTATGTGTTGTGTTACATCTTCTATGATATATATTTGGGGATATTCTTAAAGAATATACCCAATAGGGATGTTTCATTTGATTAATTGCACATTGAGCTTTCTTAGAACCTTCATATTTTCCACGCACTGAATAAATTTTTCTTCAAGTGTGAGAGATTGAATCTTTTTGGGTGTAGGTTGAGATATGGACACAGCCATACAATTTGACTACATTTATTCTCACTAAGGGGGTGGTAGTTGATCATTTTTTAGAGACCAGAAATTCTTAGCAAACCCCTTGTTTCGGGTATGCACACCATATTCAGTCATTTTCTTGTGAACTATATTTTTTATGGAAACATACTCATCCTATACTTATAAACTTGATTTATGTTATGTTGCATCTTCATGGGAGGTTCTAATGAAATTTATTAATTCATAATAAAATTTAGGAGTCTCATTAGTGTTAAAATGAAATAACGGTCAATTTTTCTAGGAATGCCTTCTATAAGAGTTAGGATCTTCCAGAGTGGTTTCACAAAAGATATATTACTTTTGTTTCCATATATTCATTGGAATAATTCTTACCTTGAATTATTATCTCAGTTTTACTTGGTAAAGGGTTATTAAGAGGGAATCTCTTAACAATTTTATCACACACGTCCCCAATGAGGAATTCAGGTTATGAAATTGGATGAACTATGAGAATACACCTTAAAATACTCCTAAATAAGAAAATATTTAGTTCCATCAAGGATGATGTTGAGGCCAAAATTCCCCTAGTGTTATAGGATGTGGTTCTCTATGATCATCTTTTGGATCAATTTGAGATGGATTCGGTAGTCTTAAATAGAGTTATTGGGGTAAAAGGTCCCCCATCTCAATAGTTTGCGGATAACCCTTGATCATTATGGATATATATTATATAGACAGTCTCTTGATTTTATGAATCATCATGTGATTATGATAGAGGTTCATTATATTGTATACATATGAGAAATTTACTTCTAAATGTATCATAGGTATGTGATTATTAACTTCCCTTAAGTGAGAATCTTTCATGATATATTCATATGATTCGAAAAAGAGTTTTTATTGGATAACTATCCCCAATATCGATACATATAAGTCACTGTAATGGAAAATTATTACTAAGAATATAATATTTCATGGGTATAGTTGGATTATGATATTTGGGTTTGAGAAATGAAATTGCATCATATGACTTTTTATAGAATTTTCTGAATGTGGATCAAGTTTAAATATAATTCTTCATGCTCAACCCATCCCCTATTATGAACACCAAAAAGGGTGTCATCAATAAGATAAAATATTTTTTTCAATGAATTAAGGAATGAAAATTTAATAACCAGCCATTGTTTCCCCTATTTCAGTCATGATACACTAGAACATCAGCCAAGTATCTTTTATGATGAAGTAATTTTATTTTATTAACATGACTTGCATATCAATATTAGGTAATCAATATAAATTTTTATTGATGAAGAGTTATCCAGAGATTCAGGAAAATAAAATGTAAATATTGATATTATTATCATCATCATCATTATCTTTATTAATTTTCTATAAGATTCAAGAAGACAAATTAAACTAGGTAAAAGAAAAATAAGAACATTAAAGAAATTGATTTGGGGGTCTAAAAAAAGAAGATCGAGAGAATCCACTCTTACAGGTTTGATCCCCTCTTGTGGAAAGTCTTGCATGATGGTAATGTAGGTAATATTAATACTCTATGCCACCATAGAATCAATAAAGTCCAATACTTTATTACCCTACCACAATGTAAGAATGATTCTCATCTGACTGATTATTAAACCCCCGCACTGTTCAGTGATGCATGAAATAGACCGGGAAGTAATACCTGAACTAAGAAAGGACTTGTATAGTGTTTTGGAATCTATTAAAATTACCACCAGGTTAATGTTTGATTGTTTTCAATCGAGAAGACCAGTATTAAAAGCATTAGATCCAGCCTGAAGTTATTCCCCTATACCAATGAAAGTAGAAAAATCTATAATAGCTGAACCCTGAGGGACCCTAACCACCCTACATCCCCTCATAACATTTGTTGAGTAAGAGACATTTGTATTCAGTTTGAAGCCCGAACTGTGAGAGTACCACCATACCCATCATCTTAGTTTAATTAGAGATCATGTTCGTCCATGGGAGATGAAAGCAGTGGGAGGTATTAGGGTGGGTGCATCTATAAAATTTTTGATGAGCTAAACTCAGTACACTAAGAGGTTGCGGGTTTTGATAACAAGAATCATCTCGGAATAAGAAATACCTACAAATCGGGCATTGATCTAGGCATTCCAGATACACCACCAGCCTATAGAGAGAACCACTACCCTCACTTTAATTTTCTTACCGGTGACTCCTTTCCCATGTAACCATTTATTGAGGAAAGATAACTCCCAGAACTCTGATGATGAAAACCCAATGAAAACCCCAAGGATTGACCGCATCTCATGAGCCCATCACCATTGTAAGAATATGTGATCCAGGATTTCCACTTGGTGATTTTCACAAGACGGAAACCTAGAAAACAACGTGATTACTATGTGCTTAATAAGCTCATCTATAAGAAATTATCTATTATGAATTCACTAAAGAAGGAAATTACTCTTTGTATGGAGCTTCTTACACCACACTAGTTTTACCTAGTTGTCCATATGCCCAGAAAAAGAAATAATTCAATAAAAATACTTGAACAAGAAGATACTTAATGATGACCTATTAAAAACACATTTATCATGTTCTCTGTTGAGTTAAATGAGATCAAATATAACATTTTATTTTTCAACCACTACCATATTAATGAAACAAATATTGTTTCTTTTTTGGTTTATGGATATATCTTTGATAGAACATACAGGGAATCTGAGATAGAAGCCTACCCAATTATGATGCCAGAAATATGTCTTTCCTTTTCCCAAAATTCAACTAGAATGTCTCAAAAGGGTGGGGAAGTGATGTTACATTATATACCACAGTGAATAATTTATACCTCTATAAAAATCCAAATTTGTAGCAATTTTATTGTCCATAAAGGTACCCCAAAGATTCATGTCCTCTAGAATCTTCCCTACTAATTTTTCATGCATACACTGAAGAGTATCTGAATGATTTCTAACATTAATACCACCCTCCTCAATTGGTGAGTCTATTCTAGACCAGGATTCCCAATTATTCTTACCTTCTATATTATCATCCCAGATAAATGAGTTCAGGATCTTGTCAATCTGAGAGACCACCCTTTTTAACACCCATGTAGCTAAGAGAGTATGCATTGGGATAGAGGACAACAGACTATTGACCAGCGTAATTATAAAACCAAGAGATAGTAACCAGTTCTTCCAATTCAAGATCCTTGCTATAATTATTCCCACAATTTTATCAAAATGGTGGGTACGAGGCCAATTTGGACAAATGCATGCTCCAAAATAATCCCTAGGAATGTTTCTTCTTTGCAAGTCAATATTATTGGACCAGAAGTAATCATGTCTTTTTGAACATATTGTTGAGATGTAAAATATACTTTGTAGTTGGTTGATAAACTAAATTCTCTATATGAAATAAAAAGGAATAAAAATCATGTAATTTATTGATACCCCAGAAAAAAAATTTATTTTCCTTCAGAAATATTATGGTATCATCAGAAAACATAAGTTTAGAGATAGAACAAGGGAACCTCTTTCATTTTAAAAGGAATCATGTTCCCCTACTGTATACTCTTCTTATTCAGATGAATGAGAACATCCTGAATCATGATGGAAATTGTTCGGGATAATGGAGCTTCTGGTCTACCCCTATGGGTCACCTTGAAAAACCCAAAATTTTTACCCATGAAATAAATGGAAAACCAAGAGAAACTATACCCCTGAACATGAGATCTGAAACCCAAGATGAGAATCCTATATTTTCCAAGTCTTTCATAATAAAGTTACATTCCACTTGTTCATCATCCTTATCCATATATAATTTTATATCCATGTTAGAACCTGTAAAATTTTGATTTATATCACTTATGATTTCTTGGTCTGGATTTATCACCCCTCATATTGTCCTTTATTTCACAAAACCATGTTGACCCTCCAAAATCCATCTCGGGACATAAGGGGACAATCTTCTATTAATCACACTAGCAGGCACCTTATAATGGTAGTTACACATTCTGATTGGATGGTATGGTTGAAGAGAGTAAGGATCTTTAATTTTGGGGTTAACATTAGAGTTGTTTCACAGGATACATGGAGAAGGACACCTCTCTTGAAGAAGTCTTGTATCGCACCCACCAGGACACTCTTTATGATATCCCAAGTGGCCTTATAAAAAGCCACTGGGAAACCATCTGATCCTGGGGAACTCTCTAGGGTGAGGCACACCATCACCCCATTAATCTCTTTCTCATCAGGTAACGCTCTGAGAATTTCATTATCATAGGCTTAAAATACATGAGGGACTACCTCGAGGAGATCCTCAACACCACTCGGGTAGTTTCCTTGCATATATGGATTAGGGCCTACAATAATAGATTTAAGGTAGGATTAATCCATTCCTCTAATCAGCTTCATATCATCTGAATAGTTTCCATCCTATATAAAGATGTTGGGTCTGATAAAGAATCTTCTTTCTTTTATGAAGCCATAAAAAATGAATAATTCAAATCGCCTTCTTACAAACACTTTATTCTTTCATGCTCATGTAGTAGGTGCACCTACATCAGAAGCAATTCAATTAGCTCTTTATTATTCTATTGGAATGAACAAAACAATGATTCATTCCATTTGGTCTCATGTCTAATTTGAAAATAATAAATATACTTCTTCATTACTTCTACATCTTGAGAGGAAGGAGGATGGTTCTTGACCCACACAAGCAGGTTGCCTTTCATCTTGTGCAGTATCTAATATAGACTATTCTAAGAATTCCCATGAGAAGGTTTGTTCCATGAGTCCTAGAATTCATAATGATAACCCACCAAATAAACCCACAACTGAGAGAATTAAATATGATAGTCTCATTTTTTTTCTGGAAGAGAACACCCCTATAATAACCCTGCTCATTATTACACACTTAAACACGGTTTATTACATTAAATTTAACTTAATAAAACACCAAATATTGAGAGGTATAGTGTATTAATGTATTTGGAACATTACATGTCAATTTATGACATAAAATACAACATATTTATTGAAAAATTCTTTTACATGACCACAACATTTCATCATACATAACATTGAATGGGATAACCTGAGGATATAAATAAGAAAAGAGTGATCTATAAATCCCATTAATGCATTGAACTAGGCATAACATGAATAATAAAATACATATTAAAAAATAGACATGTCAATGGAGAATAATAGAAACATGAACATAAAGTCATGATACATGATCATCATTACATGAAAATGTGGAAACAACATCACAAATTGCATTATTAACATAAAGGAATCTGGTAAACACATATCCCAACATGGAGGAAAATTTCCTTAAATTAATCAGGTAAACCATGGTCCTAAAAAACATATCATGATACTAAACATTACCCGATGCATTGGAGCGCTATCAAGGAACACCCGATATAATCATTTCAATCTCATGCTTATGTGTGCCATAGAGATCATATAACATGGATTCATTCAACGTGCTCATTAATTACATTGTAAAGAAATGTGGAATAAATATATGAAATTATATAATCAACATGTATATGTTAATAAATGTGAATATCCTTTGTAGTCAAATGGTCATTGTATTCATTACATGATGATTTTTGGATGGAAACCCGCATTGCAATTTCGGTAGCCTACCGACATGGAAGAAAAAAATCATAAAAATGGTTGATGGTAGATAAAGGGGTATCTCATAATTTATAAACTAAATTGAAAGTAAGGGGGTCATATATATAAATGTCCCAATACAAATAATTTTTAAATATAATATGTACCATAATAAAGAAACATGAAGAGAGAGGAGAAATAGAATAACTCATACGAAATTTCGGCATGGTAACAGGTGTACATGGTAGGGATTAATGAGACTGAAAGAGGTATCCCATAATATAATCATAATAAGGGTAGTATAGGGGAGGTGAAAAAAATTACCCCATCATTGTTATTTGAAAATAAAAGGGTGTAACAATATAAGTAAACCTGGATAAAAATGGAAAAGGAAAGAAACCCTTACTTGAGTGTGTGACTTTAAAAGCATGAAGAGGGGATTCTTAAGAGATTGGGGTACCTTGGGAAGATTATATAGAGGGTAGGACCATGTAGGGACATGCTCCAATGATTTTTAATGATGATAAGAAGAATATTGGGTGGTTTTATATAGTAAATGAGAGGGGAATTCTTTAATATTTCACAAACATAGGTTATGGAATCTATATAATTAAAATTCAAAACCACAAAATTTCTCATGGTTTTTGCACATGGTTCTTCCCAAATAGAAATATAAAACATTATTTTATAATGAAAATTTAATAAAATATTAAAATATTTTCCTTTGTTATGTGGAGGTGAGTCACATTATTAAATAAATAAATTTAAAATCATAAAATATATTATACATTTTAATGGATTACAAAATAAGTAAAACAAATATAAAGTAACATTATTTTCATCGTAAAACATATATTAGTCCAAGAAGACCTATTTTAGAATTTATTACGTCATTTTGGGGTAATTATGATGTCATGAAAGACATATTTTGTTTATACGGTATGTAATGTTTACCCAAATATTCGTTTGTCATAGAAAATTATGACAAATTCACCATTGGATAATTTCAACATCCTTATTCCAAAAATAATATTCATTTTATCTAAATACTTTAATAAATATGTTAATTTTCACTTTTTAAATGAAAACCGACATTTATTAAAAATTCATGAGTTTTGACAAAAACAGTTTTCAAACCTTAATAAAAAGTTTATTTGACTTCATAAAAATTACATACTCATTTTTTATTCATAAAAAAATTTGATAATAATATTTATAAAAATATTAATTATTTCATAAATTCATTAATTCCTTACAATATACACTTTATGTTTTATCTTATAAAAATATAACTCTTATCAAACTTGTTACCAAATAATTTATAGATAAGGAACGGATATAACCATCATTTATAAGATTTTTTTTATAATATTATTAATAATATCTTTATTTTAATATAATAATTTATAAATTTTTCAAAAGTACCATTTTTATATGAAGAATCAATTTATCAAATTCATCTTTTTTTAGAAAGACTATTCTCCTAAATGAATTAATGGAATAAGCCATTTTTTCATATAAATGTTTTAAATAATAACTAACTAATAACTTATTAAATAACCCCTTATAACACCCACAAAAGCACTAATGATAAAACATGTGATGGTGATAGACTCTTGGGCGGCGCAGATAACATCGCTCATGGGGCAATCATTATTAACTTGAAAGTATCCCATAAGTGATTCCTTTCAGGCTTAATGTGTTGAAGATAGGCTTGTTCATTTTCAAGATTGAATCCCAGTGACTCTACCTCCTTTCTGAGCTTCTAGAAATAAGCTTTATACAAATCATGTCTACTAGATGAGGCCATATTCTCCTTTTTCTATGTCAGGAGGGGTTTTTTTAAAACCCATGTATTTATATGAGTCATGTGATCACAATTAAATAGAAATATTATCAAGAGAAATGATAATTATCAGTTATTTAAACCCAATAATAATAAAAAGTTGTTGTGTTTTCTATATCCATATGCCATTAAAGAAAGGGTAATTTTATTAATAAATGATCGGGTCATTAAAACATTCTCTCATTAAAAAATATCTCCCTCAATCTTCCCTTTTCCCACACTAATACACATGAGGGTAAATATGTCTGATCACTTCCTCGGGTTCCTACGTTGCTTCTTCAAACTTGTAGTTTCACCACAGCACCATGATTAGGGGAATCATGTTGTTTTGATGAAATGTTTCTCTACGATCGAAGATATTCATCAGCTTCTCTTCATTGGAGATTCCATTATCTAATGGTACCACCTCTTGATTGATTACATGTGATGGTTCAGGTATGTACTTTCTCAAGAGTGATACATTAAATACATCATGTACTTACGATAGGTTCGGTGTAAGTGATATTCTATAGGCCACTGCTCCAATGTGATCAAGGATCGCAAAAAGTTCATTGTAGCTTGTACTAATCTTTCCATTCTTCTCAAATCACATAACTATCTTCTATGGTGATATGTGGAGTAAAACCATTTCTCCATCATTAGACACTAGGTCTCATCGATGATTGTTAGGGTGGATTTTTTGTCGACCATGAGCGTCTTTAATGTGTTTTCAGATGGACTTATCCTTCTCCACCATTTCTTTAACCTTTTCTAGGCCTAGAAGTCCCCCCCCCCCAACTTCATCCCAACATGTTAGTGTTCTGCACCTCTTCCCATAAAGGGCTTCATATGGAGCCATTTTGATTATTAAGTGGAAATTTTTTTTATGAGAACTCAACCAGAGGAAAATGTTGATCCCATCCTCATTTGAATTCCATCGAGCATGCTCTCAACATGTCTTCAAGTGTTTGTATAGACAGATCATATTGGCCATCAGTTTATGGATGATAAGATGTACTGATGTTTAGCTCATTATTCAGAGTATGTTGGAGACTCTTCTAGAACTAGAGGTGAATCTTGGATCTCGATCAGATACAATCGATAGTGGTACACCATGCAGCCTTACCACTTTTCAGGTGTATATTTATACCAGTTGATCCCATGATAAATCCTCTCAAATTTCAATTAAGTATGATGTATTTGTATGATGATCCACAACAACCCTGATAGAATTTTTTCCATTGGATGTTTTTAGAAGTCTGGTGACCATGTCCATGGTGATGTTTTCCCATTTCCATATCCGTATGGGTAATGGTTGCATCATCCCCTTAGACTTTTTCCTCTCATCCTTCACTTGTTAACATACCAGGAACTTTGATGTATACTAAGTGATCTCCTTCTTCCTGTTATCCCCCCAATAATGATATTAGATTTCTCGATACATACTTTTGTTTACTAGGTGAAAGGATAAATTTGAACTATGTGTGTCTTCTAAAAGTTCTTTCCTTAACTATGGATTTTATGGAACATGTAGTCTTGACCAAAATATCACAATTCCTTTTTCATTAACATTGATCTCTAAGGGTTTCCTTTTTTGGTAGTTTCCACTTTCATCTGAATTCCTACATCATCCTTTTCAGAATCCTTCAACCTTTCCAAAAGTGATAGTTGTGAAATCATACATGAAATGATTGATGATGTTCCTTTATTTATTATTCCCATTTCTATATTCATAAAAGCTATGAAGATTATATCCTTTTAAATTCTTATCAATGAAAGAGTTTCTAGATCTTTCTACATAGAGCATCTGCAACATTATTAACATTCCTCAGATGGTAGTGAACTGAGCAGTAATATCCTTTGATCATCTCTAACCATATTCATTGGTGTATATGAAACTTTTTTTTGAATATATACTTTAGGATTGTGTGATCCATATATACTTCACATGTTTCCTCAAAGAGGTAATGTCACAAAATTTTCAAAGTCAAGATTACTGCATCCATCTCCAGATCATGTGATGGATACTTCTTGTCTTAAACGTTAAATTTCCTATAAGTACGGGCATTGAAATTTTTCATTTTTCATTAACACACAGTCCATTCCCTTCTTTAAAGATTCACTGAATACCATAAAAAGTTCTCCACTTATGGGTAGTGGGAGAACGAGCATAGAGATAAGCCTCCTTTTCAACTCCTTGAAACTCTCTATTCAGTCATCATTACAAGATAACTTGACTCCCTTTCAAGTTAGTGTGGTATGTGTGTTTGAAATCATGAGAAATATTTCACAAATTAGGGATAGTATTCATCTAACCAATTGAATATATGGATATATGTCACAAATTATGGCCTCAACCATCCATAAATTTCATTTTTCCTGGAGGTATCCACAAATATCCCATTTCAAGTGATGATATTCACTATAAATGAGACATTATTCAACATAAACTCATACTTTATGTACATTTCAATGAGATTTTCCTTTTGTAAGGTCTCCAGTTCAGTGATTAGATGCTCCTCATTCTCCTTATTGGTTTTGGAGTATATTAGAATTTTTCCTTTAAATACTACCACAAATTTTTCAAGGCTATCACTAAAGACTCTATTAATCATGTCCCTAAATATTGTTGGAGCTATAGTGAGTCTGAAATGAATTTCTATGAATTCATAGTGCCTTTACCTTGTAGGAAAATTATTCTTGGGGATATCCTCCTTTTTAACACTTAATTGGTAATATCCTAGCCAAAGATCCTCCTTGGAGAAATATTGTGCTCCACATAGCTGATTGAATAAAGAATAAATTCAATGAAAAGGATAATTGTTCTTTATCATGATCTTTTTGAGCTCACGATAATCAATGAAAAGGCACATTGACACATCCTTCTTCTTGACAAAGAGGACTGGTGCACCCCATGGTGAACCACTTGGGCATATAATCCCTTTATTCATATTCTCCTGTAATTTTTAACTTAGCTCTTCAATCTACACAACAAAAATTCTATACAAAGTCTTGGATATTGTAAATTTCATAGGATTTTTATCAATGGATATTTCAACATCTCTTCTAGGATGAATTCCATGAAATTCCTCAATAAACACATGAGAAAATTCCCTCATAATATGCATCTCTTTGGGGATGGTAATTTCCTCAGTCTCAATCATCTGAGTAAGATATGCGTGCTTATCGGGCATTAATATCCACACTTGATGTCATGGCCCATCCCCTGGGGCCCATGTCATGACTTCCACAAACCCGCCTCACGAAGGACAGGGGTCTACGATTAGCACAGAAGGCGTCAACCAACAAGTGGCAGACATTTTCATGAGTACCAGTACGCACACACACACACACACAAACACATCCACAAAAAATACTAGAAAGGAATCAAAAATGCCACTAAAAACAACCACTGAGTAAAGGTAAAAACTATGAGTCAAATGAGCCATAATTCAAACCCAACAAAAGAAAAACTAAAAAACAGAAAGTACATGGACCCCTGGAAATCCATTCACTAAAAACTTCACCTGATGGGTATGTGTAGAGTAGCTACTAGAAGTTATACAAGTATTCCCCATCTTCCTGATCTCACTGTCAACCATAAGTTCCTAGGCCCCCAGGTCCTTTGTCAAGGCATTGTCCGTCTTCAAGAGAAACAACACATGTGTGCATAGCCCAGTTAGAGGTGAGTAACAAAATACTTAGTAGGGAAACCAAACTAAAAAATAAATACCATAATGCGATAAAAAAACATGATCATGAAGCAAGGCATCTCACACGTGTATAATATAAAGTATAGAAAAATAATTCTATCAGTTGTAGCATTGAACACATTGTGCTATTGAGGTACTCATCCCTAATGAGTATCATGGGTCTGTTAAGTCACACAATGTCACTTCCCTCTTAGGGTTTCATAGCTGATCCACATATGGTCTCTTCCATCTTAGGCCATCGTAGCTGATCCACATAGGGTTGCATCACTCCTAGGACATCAAAGATGATCCACGCATGTTGGACTCCCTCTTTGGTAGTTATATCTGATCCATGGAAGGTCGATTCCCTCATAAGACATCATATCTAATCCATGAAGGGTCTCTTGTAGCTAATCCATGAAGGGTCACTTGTGTTCGATCCACAAAGGGTCTCTAGAAGTTGATCCAGGAAGGGAATCTTATAGCTCTTCCAATAAGGGTCACTTGTAGCACGCTTGATTATAGAGAATCCACTCCACATCAAATTTTTCATATCCCAACATCCCTTTAAATTATCCTTAGATCTTACTAAAATAATCACCTCATCGCAGGGTTTCTAGTGCCATAGACGGCTCATCAAATGGATGATTTGTTTGAATGTTACTGGCATTTTAGCAAAACAGGGGTCGGTTGGGTTTCGGTCTGATCTGCCCCGGTCGAGCTGACCCAATCCTCTTGGTTGGACATGGCCTTGAAGAACCAACCCAGCCCACCTTTGAGTGGGCCGGCTCCCCCAACCCAGACGCAACAATGCCACATTTGTTGTGTGCCCTACGGCACTAGGGGGTGATACCATCCTTGGTCAACTATTCCTCAAATAATACTGGGTTTCAACACACGGTGCACGGTTTATGGCGGGGAAAGGTCCCATTGTGGCCCGCATGGCATGGGCCACCCACCGACATGGTCGGATGGACATATACCATCGAACCCCACTGGCCTAAGTGTTGGGGACTCAGGTTGCACCACTGCGGCCTGAGCCGATCACGACATTTCTTGGAAAGTTTTCATGGCATGTTGCCACTCGCCCGCGATGGTCTCAGTGGGCTACCAACGGCAGTCGCCGACTCCATGTTCCGAAAACCACCAGGTCAGCACCATTGGTTCCTTCCTCATGTCATCCACGCCTCTGGCCTCCAAGGGATTCCACATTCCCTTCCAAGTCTTCGAATCCCCCTTGCTTCTATTTCAAAGGTACCACCATGAATAATGCACAAGAATGCACCAAGTCAGAGGGGCTCAGGCCTTGTTCGTGTTTCCCACACCTTCTGTGTTAGAGGTTTTAAAACATGGGGAAGAAGATTATAGTTCTAGATATAATTATCCTGATTAAAAATCCCATGAAATAGTACCCTCCCACAAGAATGAATGACCCGCGGATCAACCTCTTCATGGGTTGATCCATGTTTTCTGTTTTATAAAGAATAACGGGGAAACCCGGAACAAATGAAACCCCTACCTGGAGATGGTTTTTCATTGGTGTCAATTAATTTAAAGTCATGGGAATTTGCCAATATATGGTCTCAGATCCATTATCCAAGGTTTCATTACAACTTATTTATTTTCTGGGGTTTGTTTTTGGAGAGAGAATCCATCGTCACCCATTCATTAGATAAATTTTCTGATCTCATTATCCAACCCGTGATCTCATAAAAAATGCATCGTAGAATTTATATAACATTGTGTTGTTGTTTCGTTACGTTGTTTCATTTATTAAAGAGAGTGCCTCTTACACTTCAATTCAATAATCTTCATCAATGGGATATTTAATGTGACTAGTCGTCACATCATCTCCACCACTCAATGGTGAATATATATAAAATAACATTATATTTTATATTATTTTTCTTCTGAAAGGTCAAAAAATTATCCTTTTATGTTGACCCTTTATGGTCAATGTTAGGTTTGATATAGGCGAATCTTGACGTTCATATTTCAATGGTTCTCTCAGATTTTTTATCCGAGCAAATATTTAAAAGTTAAAAAACCTTCATTCACGCATAATTTAATGAACTTAAAAAAAGTAAAAAATTTTATTTTGATATCAATAGGCCTCAGAATCAGGTTTCATCTGAGCATCCGGTCAACAATTTTTTTTAAAGGTTGTGGTCGAAGCCTCATTTATTATTAAAGAAAAGAAAATTCCTAATTTAATTGGGTATAGGGAGACCCATTTCATATCCCGAAGGCCCATAATTTAAAATAAATTACATGGAATTTTCAGGACATTAGATCACCCCCATCTTTAGGGATTCATGTCTCCATAAGCCTACATGAGGCCAAACAAATAAATCGGGGTACTGAGCACAAATCTAAGCCTCCTGGTCCCATGTGATCTCCAAGATATTGTCTTTCTTCAACCGAACATGCACTAGGGGAATTGACCATCCACAAAGGGCCCACTCCTATTGATCCTTTTTCTCAACCGGTAACTCCACAAACATCACCACATCATCAATTTTCCGCTTGCCCATGTCAATGACATGTGATGGATCATTCATGTACCTCCTCATCTATGGCATGTGGAAAAAATTGTGCACCTAGTGCATTTATGGGGGGGATCTAGGCAGTACTCTACCTCTCCAACTCTGTTTAGAATCTGAAAAGTCATGATGTCCCTCAGAGATATCTTTCCTCCTTGGCCAAATATCTATAGTCCTTGTTGGGGTGATACCTCAAGGAACACATGGTCTCCTTCCTCGAACTCCAAGGGCCTCTATCTCAAATCATCATAAGATTTCTTCCTGCTTTGTGAAATCCTTATTCACTCTTGGATGATTTTCATCTTATCAATGGTATCACATACCAACTCTGGATGCATGAGTACTGACTCCCATGGGTCTTTCCAGCATTGATGTGATCTACAATTCCGCCCATAAAAATCCTCGAACAATTTCAAGACAATGGTGGAGTGATATATTTTGTTGTATAAAAAATCCACCAGTGTTAGGTGGTCTTAACAACTATGACTAAAATCAAGGACACAAGCACGAAGCATGTCCCCCCATGTTTGGTATAGTCCTCTCCATATGACCATCCATCTATGGGGGAAAGGTTACGCTCAAGCACATATGATTCCCAAATGCCTCATGTAATCCCTTCCACGGTAGGGATGTAAAGACAGAGAGACACGATCTAAGAAGATCATAGAATAAAACATATGAATCTGCACTATCTCTTGAATGTAGACGTGTCCCAATCCCTCTACCGATCCCTACTCCCAGATGGGTAGGAAGTGAGCCATCTTGGTGAGTTCGTCAATGATCACCTAGATAGAATCATGGACCTCGGATGTGTGTGGTAATCATATCATGATTTCTATCAAGACACCATTTCACTTCCACTATGGTACCTCAAGTGGTTGTGCCAATCCTACTTGAACATGATTCTCATCCTTCACATGATGACAAGTGAGGCACCGTGAAAGAACTCGGTCGCCCCTTTCTTCATCCTTGGCCACCAGTATGGACTTTGGAGATCCTGGTACATCTTCTCCATTCCAATATGTAATTCCAAGGCGTAGTTATGGAACTCCTTCAAAATATCCTCCAATAATTCCATGGGTACAACTATGCACCCTCTAAAAAGGATGACATGTTCCCCACCTATTGAAAATCCATAAAGATAATGTCTTGAGTATAACTAAGCATGTCAGCCCTTACAGTCAACATCCACATGTTGTGCCTCATTAACTCATTGTAAGAGTGGGGGAGTGATAGTCATCAACTGAAGGTAAGCTGATCCATCATCATCCATGAAGGATATATTCATCATGGATAGTTGCTCCATCGCCTCACTCAGTAGCTGCAAACCAGACCTTCTAATAAGAGTGTCTTCCTCCACATTCCCATATCCAAGAGTATAGACTATATCGAAGTCATAGTCCTATAGGAACTCCATCCATATCCATTTCCTCATGTTTAGGTCCTTCTGTGAGAACATATACCTAAGACTCTTGTGGTTGGAGTAGATGGTAAACCATTCACCAATCACATTTTGTCACCACATATTCAGAGAAAAAAACACTACTGCCAAATCCAGGTCATGTTTTGAATAGTTCTACTTATGTTGCCTCAACAACCATGAACTCTAGACGATTACATTTCAATCCTTCAAAAAAAACAACTGAGTCTAGTCCCAAATGAATTGTAGAAAACTACATAACCAATAGCCTCCTATTATAGTCTCATGATGGTGGCACTCATCAGTCTTTGCCTCAGCTTCTAAGAACATTGATGGAACTTCTCCATCCACATGAAGGGTTGTCCCTTCCCTATCATATCTGATAAGGTTGCTGCTAACCTAGGAAAGTCATGCATGAACCTCTGGTAGAATCCATCCAACCAAAAGAAACTCCACACCTCAGTTACGCTCCTATGTGGATCCCAAGAAAGAATTGCCTCTATCTTCCCTGAATCCATAGAAACTCCATCCCCTGAGATGATGTGTCCTCGAAAGTGGACCTCCTAAATCTAGAACTGGAACTTTGAAAGCATCCTAGAAAGATGGTTCTCTCAGAGTATATTGAGGACTATCTGAAGGTGTATATCATGATCCTCCTCTAACGGTGAGTAGACCAAGATGTCATCAATGAAGACCACCATGAAATGATGGAGTGTTGATGCTCCTTTTCGTCACAAAGTATAAATGAATAGAAAGGTAAATTCCTTAGCGTAAAGTGATTCATCCTTTGAAGAAAACATAAAAATCGACAAAGGAATCAACAAGGAGTCATTTACACTTGGATCGCTCAAGTTCAACCCAGGCCGCGCAAGTATACTTGCGCGATGCCCATTGGTCGCACAGGTCACTTGCATGCCTTCATTGAAATTTTGCCCAGGGTCTCTCTATCCTATAAATACACATGTGGGCCTCCCATTTCAAGGAGGAAAAATTCCAAAACCTCGGATTTGAGCTCCTAGTGCCCTAGTCTCTTCTCAAAGCTTCTGAACACTCATAAGGTAATTTCATACCTAGAAAAGAATATCTAAAGAGGGGGAGCAAGGCCTAAGTGTTGAAAATCATCAACAATTGCGCGCCTGGGTGGCCAGCCCTTAAGGGAAATGGCCACACTTGCGCACCGCCTTACCCCTTCCACATAACTTGTGCGCCTCTTTTATGGAAGTCTCTAGGGGTAGTATTAAAGGCTTAAGCGAAGCCTCGCCCAAGTTCTACCCTAAGGATTGGTCATCGCGCAAGTACACATTTGTCGTGCAGGTACACCTGCATGACCAGGACTTGCACACCCATGCAGTACTTGCGCGCCCACGCAGTACTTGCACGCCCCTCTCTTTTTGGGTGCCCTTCCTGCCCATTTCACCCCTCTTACACCTATCCACCTCTCCTCTTCATGATTAAGCCTTCAGAATTATCTCAAAATTCATTCATGGCATGATTTCCTTGTTGGATTCATTATCTGAAAGGAATTCTGTGGAACATCTCTCATAACCTAGTGATTTACACATCTTTACATCACTAAAGTTAGAGAGTTCATTCATTAAACCTCATCCTTTAAGATGAGAGAATCCTTAACATGGGCCTCCTTATGTGTTATTTCCAATTCCTCATTAATTTGGGCATCCTCTTCAGGAGTATGCCCCAGTCTCAAAGTTCCCAAAAATCTGGGCATCCTCCTCAGGAGTAAGCCCCAACCATAATTTCTCAAATATGGGCCTCCTTTTCAGGAATAAGCCCCAACAATAATTCTCTTAACCTAGGATTCCTTTTCAAGAGTAAGCCCCATTCTCAAATATGGGAATCCTCTTTAGGAATAATCCCCAAGTCCCTTAATTTTTCAAATCCCTTTAACCTGGGCATCCTTCTCAAGAGTAAGCCCCAGTCTTAATTTCTCTTAACCAGTCCTAATTTACTTTTGATCTGGGCTTCCTTCTTAGGAGTAAAACCCAATCCTAAGTCCCCTCCTAACTTGGGCATCTTCCTTAGGAGTAAGCCCCAATATTAGAGTATCCAAATATCCATAACGTACATATACCTTTATGGACCCTGTTCCTGGATTTCTTCCCTAAAGTTAATCTTAATATTAATCTATTTGGGTTGTCATACATACATAATCCCAACATCATTTCTCATGATTTCATCTTTCATTGCACAATTGTCTGGTTTTATGCATACCTCTTGTTTCTCACACCTAGCATGACTCACACGAGCATAGAGTGTAAAAGTAATTATGACATCTTTCTTTGACCCATCTTTCATACATAAACATCATACTCCCTTACTCGAACTATATGGGTTCTGATTCCTTTTCTAAACAAAGGATACGTATGTATCCCATATGTGGGTACGATCCCAACTCTGAAATAATTCACGTCCTTATAAATTACAATAAACATCAAGTGCACCACTGAGTGGATTTAAAACTAGTATGGTCATCATAATGACCAAGAGACTTGTATGTATTGAAGGATACCATTGACTAAGAATCTCTAACAAATAAGATGATTCTCTATTAATGATGAACCTTGAATACATTTAAAAGATTCTCTAAATCTCCTACATATGAAATCATTGATTGACATGTCTAAAGAAAAGCTCATTTTATACTTGGTAATGTAATAAGGATTCACGAACATAACTTAAATCTATAAAGAGAGTCTCAGAGTAGACAATAATTCCCCTCAAAAAGGTTTGATGAGTCCGACCTTCCATCCTCTTGACCAATGCAAATTCCTAAACCACATCAGTCCACAACTAATGAGCACCTACCTTTGGAAAGTAGGTCCAAATTGATATGGAATCATTGGATGTTTCCGGTTCTACAAAAAACCCATTAGAAATCGATTGTAATGTTTGAACCTTCAATCAACAAGGTCATTCCCAATTCCAGAGGAAAAAAAATGGTGAACCCGATGTGAATCCTTAAACTAGTTAAAGTGATGTTTTTACCTATTTGTTAGGCCCCTATTTTAACTCAATGAGAGGGCCAACAAAGAAATCATTAACATATGTGATTATCCAAAAGATGTAGTGGATGGACTTATCTTGATTACGTCTGTTATATCAAAAAGAGACACTTTCCCAAGATCTTATGCATTACGAGAATGGATTTTCTTAAGCTCGCATCTATGAATACCTCTGTTGGGAAAAACTCTGTTGTGAATGCATCTTTAGCTACTCCAACTGGATGGTCATCCGCTCTGAGGATGACATCACCACTTAGTGTCTTCAAAGCTGGGTATTGAATGCACTGGTTAATGAGTATCATCAACATGGTACCATTCCATCTTTGGAGGATGCTCGACAAGCCCTCTAAGTGAACAATTCACCTTGGTCGTCCGAATAGTGACGACCAGTGATCAAGAAGCAGGTGGTGCTAACCACCGTCTCCTACCATTTCGGGTTGTTATCCCCGGAACTCAATCACCATTCACTCCCATATTATGAGGAGGTGAATGAGAAGGTCCCTCAGGGCCTTAATTCAAGGAGACAGGAGTCCTTCCCAAGGGCTCCTATCAACAATCGCCGCAAGACTCGTGCAGAAGTGCGCCCTCAACATGATGAGGGTATCGACTCCAGGTGTTCGGCTCAGGTTCCTCGAACCCGAGCAGGCAAGACGAACCACCAGAGGCGACAACCGGTTAATAGTGAGCAGGTTCTTATCTATGCCGTTTTTGGAGAAGTCCATCAACCTAACTTGGTGGGAAGCAATGAGCGAGCACACACACCCGTCCATTTTAATTCCACTGTCCAGCAGACTCGTCTAGAAGCATCATGCCAATCCTGCTAGGCAATTCTGGAAGAGTACTATAGACATGAACATACACCTATTTATAAATCATCATCTAGTCAGCAAGCTCGTCTGACTACATGCGATGGAGCCCGCCAACCCAATGTATTGACAATTGGTAAACAGGCACATACACCTGCTTACACTCATCAATCCTACCAGCAGCCTCATCTATTATTATTAAAGGTAGCTCGTCAACCACGTTCAAAGGAGTGAAATCAGCAGGCACATACATCAGCTAGTATTGATCAAGCCTACCAATAGTCTCGTTTGGTAGCATTTGGAGATGTCAGTTGGAACGCTCCGGTGACAAAAAGGAGGAAAAGTCAACTCTCTGCCCCCACACATGAGTACTGTCAGGATTGACTGACAGGAAAAGGAGGACAGGATCAGTCACATACACCTACTCCAATCACGGAATGGACGTATATCCTCGTTCTGGCTGCTGAAGTCACCAAGCACATTCTGTCAATGGTGAAAGAGCAGAAACAAATCCCTAGTCATATCCTGGATGCCTGCTAGGATATTATAACAGATTCAGTAGCATCTCAAGGAAAGACACATAAATCTATCCCTACTAGTGGAGTGACACATAAAAAATTCACTCCGGAATAGACACGCACATCTGTTCCAGTCCAAGAGGGTTGTTGGGCATACTCCCCCATATCATATGGATAGCCAAGTTAGGCACATACACCTGATTTGAGTGGAGATAATCAGCCTAACATGATCATTTCTCATGATCAGGCACATAAACCTACCCATAATGACCACCTTAGTCAACAACTGGTTTCTAAAGTGAGTAAGAAGGCTTCTAAAAAGAAGACCCGCCCAACACAGTCAATAAATCAAGGGAAAATATGTAATAAGGTCTTACTCGATGCTAGATTTCTTGATGCACTCAGACAACTATTTGTTGCAACTCAAGATTCTGATCTTTCAGTCCCCAATAGTGGGAACATTAATTCCGAAGTTATGCATCATATACATCCTCATGAAGGATTTCTTCATGACAATTAGGTCGATCTCAAAGTTTCATCTTCAGATGAGAGCCACAGGAACCCTCTGTGTGGCCAGAAGACCAAAGAGAAAAATGTTTCATATTTTGTTGTAACCCCCCATGGTGGTCCTCCCCATGATGATGAATTTTGCTGTGAACGTCCTCTCCATAGTAGTCATTCACATTGCATGGAAAATTCTCCAATAGACAATGTAGTGATGAGAAAGCCCTCTTATCTTGAGGCACTTGAAAATGTGAAGCCTGTCATGTACGATGCTTTACCACTATCAGGTGAAACACTTTCTCAATCCGAAGATAGCCTGGGGTGTAGGTCATTCTTCGAACCACCCATGGGTCATTCATCTGCTAGTGTAATCAATGAATTCTCTACCAATCTTGTTGAATCCGATGAAGCAGCAAGGAAGCACCAGTTCTGGTCAAATCAGGTAGAAGAATCTTCATTGAATGATAAAGAGGAAGTACTGAATATGAGAAAACAACTGGCGAAAGGTGAAGTGCCAGTTATGTTTTGGCCTTTGGCTGATTCTCAGTATGATATTCCAGAAATGTTGACGGAAGATGGAATTCATGATATTCGTATCAACATATGGAAAAATATTTATCATTTGAAAAATAAAATATTATCTTATGGTGAATATGAGAATCATTTCAAGATAATAGAAGGTTTACAATGCGAAATTGATTAGGAATCTCTATCAGTTTCTCGATATCTGACGGCTAAAAACAGTAGAGAGCCCTTCAATATTCATGCCTTGGCGCACTAAGAAGATTTCACCCGTTAATTTCCAATACCTCATCTGGTATTAATATTTTTTTATGGGGTGTTCGTGGAGCGCTACATTTCACTATGCTTTCCAGTCAGCAAATCCTGCCAAAAATGGTCTCATGTAATGTTATTGACCTTGGCCGACCACAGTCAATGGGTTTTGTTTCTAATTCAAAGCTTGCCCAAGAACATGCCTCAAAAAGTTCCTCTCAAAATAAAAAATATAGAGAAGAAGTTGTTGAATTACTCCTACATAAAGCAAATGAGAATATTGAACAAGCCTCTCGTTTGGAGCAAGCACATCACCAAGTGACAGAAGTGTCAGAAATCATCCAACGGTCTTTTGAGCCGGGTGATAAAAGTGGATGTAGTTTGATGCATCCAGCTAATTTTTGGACTAAAGTCCGCAAGATCAGGAGAGATTTCAAGAAAGTCTCAGATATAGCATGTCAAGAACCACCCCAGCTTGCCAGACTGGGGACTCTTTTAACCCAACCCTCATAATCAACAAATAGGATTCCAGGAGTTGATCAGAAACAACCCCAGTTCACCTGACTGGGGAATTTTTAAAATCCTTAGTCCCTCCCTCAGAGAAATTCAGTCTTATCTCGATTGGGGAAGAATCCACAATCGTAATGAAGAGCCAAATAATCAGGAGATTCCCTCCAAATTACGATTCATCAAGATGTTCCTGAGGGATCGAATCAACAAAAGGAAATATCTCATCAAGGATATGGAAGAAGGAAATATCTCAGAAATGCTGATAAAAGGGATGAAATGCATTATGAATCAATCAATGTCATCAATTCCATTGTTGCTGATCCACCAGATGAGGTTCACTCAGAGGGATCAGATGAAGAGGTTCCTGCTCAAGAAGTTGTATTCACAGACACAAATGAAGAAGGTGTGCGTACACAAAATCAAAGGATTACTCAGAACCTAGTTAATCCTTCAAATACCCACTTCCCCCTCTACGAAAGGTTTCCAATAAGGGGAAAGGAAAGAATCAGGTTATATACCCTTCCTCTGGAGAAGGCCAATATCTCTCACTATAGCAAATATTTCCACAACAAGAGGAATAAATGAAGGAATTAAGAAGGATGAATGTAAAACTACTTCAGGGTAGTCTTCCTCCTAAGAGTGCTGGATTCAGTCAGTCAAAGTAATTTGTTGTGGCTGCTAAGATGGATCAAGAATATCCTCCTCTATCAGTACACCCTCACAGGTCTAATCCTATGGGTCAAGTGCAATAGAAATTGGCGGTGCTACCATGAGTTGCAGAATCAGTCACCACATCTGTCCAAGATCCAGTTATTGCACCGGCTCAGGTCCAAGCTCAACCAGATGTTTCGAAAAAGTTAATAACTACTATTGAGTCATTAACAGCTCGGTTGGAAGCTATGAAGGGAAATAATTATCAAATTCAACCAGAAAAGTGAGATTATCCTGAATTGGTTGATGCAATTCCTCCCCCATTAAATTTTTCAAGTACCACATTCCCAATATTTAATGGTTCGGGAGACCCATATCAACACTTAACACATTTTTTTCTCGTTGCGATCCTATGATTGGATCCCTTCAGCAACAAGAAGCAGTTAAGCTCAGGTGTTTTGTACAGTGATTACAAGGACCTTATTTTGTTTGGTACACAAGCTTGCAATCCCGGTCAATTACCGGATGAGAGAATCATTGTCAAAAATTCCATCTTCAGTTCATCTCAACATTTCCAAAGACAACAATTGTTGATCTTACAAACTATAAGAAAAGGGATAATGAAAGGGTCTCAGATTTCATTGCTCTCTAAAAGGGATTAACATATTCCCTAATCTTAGCACTCCCTCAAGAGAAATTTTTTCCAATCTGTGTGGAAAATTTATGTGATGAGTTGCGCACACCACTAATCCCTGTGAAATACACAGGAGGGTTTCAAGACCTCACTTCAATAGCTCAACAGATTAAAGACTCTCTTATAAAGACTAAGGATAAAGCTAGTGTAATTCCATCAGCTCTAGGATGGAGAATGGGTAAAGCAGAGACTGATATAGTTATGTGTAAACAAGCACATGTACCTTCTTCTACTACAAAACCTTCATCTTCTTGAAGGGCTCCAACTCCTGAGCGCCAACAACAGAGGTTGTTTCGTCAAGATGATCAAAGAGACCAAAGAAGGAAAAAATTTGAGGATCTAAAGAGAAAAGTTTACTCTTTCTGAAATGAACAAGTTTCCGGTTACATCATTTTTGCTCTGGAAAATAATTTGGTTCAATTTCCAAGGCCCAAAAGGCAAAAAAAAAGAAGGAGATGAATATCGTCCCAACTATTTTCCATTTTATCAGATGTTGGGGCATCCCATTCAGGAGTGTTTTTTTTTCAAGGACCTCCTACAAAAAATGGTCGACTTGGGACAAGTCAAACTGAAAGGTTCTTCAACTCAGGTAGCATGTGTTACTGCTACAGTTCTAGATGAGGAAGGTGAGTGGCAAGAATTCAAGAACAAAATGTGCAAAAATATGATGATTGGATGGTCAGAAAAATGATCAACTGAACTCATACTATTTTGCGAACACAATTGCAGAAACCAATTGTGCCTTCTTCTATAAATGTCATAGCCAAACCCCCTTCATAAGAGAAAAAATACTCAAAAAAATGGCATAATTTAAAGAAAGAAGAAGAATCAGAAGAATATGAGAATCTGTCAAAGATTAAATTGTCTTTGACTCTGAAAGATTTCATTCCATCTACTTCGAAGCAACGTGCACCACCCCACCAAACGGCATAGCCTAAACAGGCTAATCAGTCAGAGTCTTCATCGGATGAAGAGTTGATCTTCGGTTCTGTTAATATGATTCAATTAATAGATCCTCATTCCAGTAGAAATTTATTAGGAAATAAATATTCATATTTATGTAAAATACTTTTAAATAAATATTTAAAACTTTTTAAAATAAGGTTTTTAAAGTAAAGTGTCCCTTATGTAAAACCATAAAAATCCTTCTTTTTTCAAAAAAAAATAATGAATGTAAAATATGGTAAAAATGACTTTTATCACCCATTGAATCATAAATAATATTTTTTTCTTGAAACATTTATTATAATATAAAATAAATTTATTTTTAAATTAAGTCATTAAAACTTTTTAAAATGAGGTTTTAAGAAAAAGGTTCCCTTCCTTAAGTCGGATTCATCACATTCATTCTTTATATTCTTGTATAATAAACATATGTTAATTATTTACATTATTATGAACCATTTTTAAGTTTATTATTACTTTTATTTCACATATTACAATGTTATATACAATTACTTGATAAAAAATGTTTACATTAAATGTTGTCATGGTATTTAGCATATATATCAAAACATACTTTGGTTGGTTGACTATGATCAAAGAAGACATTATTTCCAAATCTCCAAAATTATAAAATATAATTAAATAAAATTTTTATGCATAAATTATTATTTTAAAAACAATCAAGAAATATGGTTATGAAAAATTATTAATGTTACGATCATGGATACGGTATGTCATACGTATTCATTAGTAACGTTTACATTTCACCCTGATCATTATGGAAAGAAAGTAAGAAATTTTATATCATTAAATAAGTATAATTATATCATAAATACAATATTATTTATTTAAATATACTTATATGTATCTTCTATGTGATTTTTTATTGAAAAAATAATCGCATCGCCTCATTGAGGTAGTAGTCCACACATACGGATGAACACCCTATTCATTTTTCAGTGTAAGAATAAAAATTATATATTATATTTTAATAATGATAAATATGTAATTAATATCATAATTATTTAATTTATATACAATATATATTTTAACTTTATCTTTACCACATTACATGAAAATTATTAGTAAAAAACAAATCACATCGCATAGTGAGGTTGTAGTCCTCTGAACACATGAGTGACGTTATCATATCCCTCATAGAATGGAAAGTAAGAAGCTATAAGTTGTATAATAATTAAAAAATTATATCAATGGTTCAAATATTATATATAAACATTAATTACATAATTATAACAATCCATGAGAGGTGATGATGAAGAACGAATTACATCGATTCGTGAGGCGGTAGTCTACCATACACACGAATGACGGTTTTGTTTCCCATTATATTGATTGTAATTGATAAAATACATCAAGGAAGTTCCAGAGGCTCAGGATACAGGGGAAGATGTGGTTCTTTCAGAGGTCACTATTCCAATTCTACCCCTGCTAGAACTGTGTATGTGGCAGAAACTCATGGTAGAGCCCTTCAACGAGCTCAAAAAGAATGAGAAAGTTCTTCCACACAAGGAAGATTCAGTCCTGGCATAGTTATTCTGGAAGATCGGTTGGAGGTTGCACCTTCTTCTTCTCACCAAGTAAATAGACCTAATCGGTCTAATCTTCCATTGCCATGAGTATTATCAACTCCTATCCTAGTACAAGATGCATCAACTTCCAATGTATCAACTTCCAAGGCACCTGCTAAACCACATGTTCCTGTTGGGAAACACAGACCATTGGATCTAAAGTATGATGTATTGAGCCATGTACCGAAAAAGTTATCAATTCTGGATGCCTTGAATTTATCAAAAGATATTTGAGAGGCACTTATTTAAGCTTTGTCAAGTCCTCAAGACATTGAAACTGAAATTGATGCAGCTGAAGTCTACCATGTAGAGAATAATCTTACAGAATGCCATGCAGTAATATCTTTCATAGATAAAGATGAAGATGATGTCATGCATGGAAATATTAGACCTTTGTAATTATCTGGAAAGGTCAATAGTGTAGACATCTGAAGAGCTTTCATTGATAATGGTTCAGGAGTCAACCTCATGCCCATTCGTACACTTCGTCGATTGGGCCTCATAGATTCTGATTTATCTCCTTCGACTATGATGTTACAAGGATATGATAAATATTAACAAGAACCACTGGGAGAGATTACAATCAGAACTCAGTTTGGAGATATTGTATCCAATTCATATTTCATGGTTGTTGATCTAGACTCAGCCTTCAACATCTTTCTTGGAAGACCCTGGCTACATCAACATGCTGTTATCCCTTAATCATACCATCAATGTCTCAAATATTGTTTCGATGGTCAAGTTGGGACATTGTATAGTGATAAGACCTCGTTCAAGACACGTGAATCTCAATACATTGAGGCAAAATTTTACCACATGAAGGGAAAGGAGGAATCCCCAACAAAGGAGATTACCAAAGTTAATTCTCCATATGATTTGGAAAAGATTCCAGTAAACCCCTTAGCACATGTGAGTACAGATTATGTTTTTCCTATCAGTTAATTTGATAGGATATACCGAAATCAAAATACTCTTATGGAAACCTCCATAATTTCAATCATGGTGATCAAGACAGACAACATGGGAGAAGGTGGTGATTCCTCAAGCAATGATGAAATCTCAAATGGAGATGTCTTTATTTCATCTTCTGAAATCCAGAAATTCTATACGTCTCCAACCACACCAGAATAAGTTATAGAAATGTTATAGGTGAACTATGATGTCGATTTTCAATCCATCATCTCCCCTTTATTACCCAAGGAAGACCATTCATCATCAATCGGGTCGGAAATGGAAGCTTCTTCTTCAAGATGTGAAAATTTTAACGTCTCGTCTAATCATGAAAATTCTGTTTCATCATCTACTATGAAAGTAGAAATAGAAGAAATTACACATGTTGAAGAAGAAGAAGAGGAAGATCTCAAGGATTCACCTCCAGCATTTGAAGAGGATATCTCCTCCATCGTGGATGAGCTCAGAGAAATAAATCTGGGTACAAAAGAATATCCACACCCCACTTTAATTAGTGCGGTTATGACTCTTGAAGAGAAAGAGATGTATATTTCCTTTCTAAAGAAAAATAGAGATATATTTTCTTGGAACTAGACAGAGATGCCAGGGCTTGATCCTGATGTTTCCACTCATCATTTGGGTTTTCAAGAAGAACATAGAGGATTCAAACAACCCTCTAGAAGAACACACCCAACTTATGCTTCCAAAATTGATGCTGAAGTGGATAATCATATCAAATATAACTTTGTCAGAGAGGTTCAATATCCCAAGTGGTTGGCTAATATTGTCCCAGTGAAAAATAAGAATGGTAAAATTAGAGTTTTCATTGATTTCAGAGATCTAAATCGGCATTGTCCTAAGGATGATTTCCCAGTACCGATTACAGAACTATTAATTGATGCAACAGATGGATATTAATCACTTTCATTCATGGATGGATATTCCAGATATAATCAAATCTGAATGGCTCCTTACGATGAAGAATCTACAGCCTTGAAAGCCCCTCAGGGTGTGTTTTTCTATCAGGTAATGCCTTTTGGCCTAAAGAATGCAGGCACAAAATATCAGCGTGCCATGCATCGTATCTTCCAACCATTTTTAGGGAAGTTTTTTGAATGTTATGTGGACTATTTGGTGGTTAAAGAAAAACAAATTTCTAATCACTTAGATGATTTGGAAATCATATTCTGCAAACTTCGGCAACATAATTTGAAGATGAAACCCTTAAAAAAATTTTTGGGGTAACCTCAGGAAAATTTCTCGGCTTTGTTGTACGCTATCGTGGTATCGAAGTTGATCCTGAGGAGACAAAGTCAATCCTTTCTGTGTCACATCCTCCAAATTTGAATGAATTGAGAGGAATTAAAGGACACTTAGCCTATATTCGGCATTGCATTTCCAATTTGGCAGGCAAAAGTTTACCCTTCACCAAATTCATGAAGAAGGGAGTCACTTACCAGTGGACTGAAGAATGTCAAGAAGCATTCGATATTCTAAAGAAGTATCTCTTGATTCCACTAGTGTTAATGCCACCTATTGAAGGAATACCACTTATCCTCTACGTGATAGCTCTAGAGAAATCATTGGGGGCCTTTCTTTCTTAGAAGAATGATGCTGGGAATGAAAACAACCTCTATTATCTCAGTCGGACTATGCTTAAAGCAGAAACCTGATATTCATGTATTGAGAAGTTCTGCCTAGCATTAATTTTTGTAGTTCAGAAGTTGAGACTCTACCTACAACATCACAAGGTACAATTGGTATCCTGTAATAACCCTCTGAAATTCATCCTTAGTCGTCCAATGCTTACAGCATGTCTGGCAAGGTGGGTAGTTATTCTGCAGCAATTTGACATTCAGTATGTGTCTCAGAAGGCAATAAAGGGCCAGGCTCTGGCCGATTTCCTTGCTGAACGCCCTTCAGTAGAACACACATCCTTAGATATTGAACTCCCTGATGAGGATGTTTTCTCTATTCAATAAAGTCTTCAAATATGGGAAATGTACTTTGATGGTGCTTCCAGAAGTCCAATATGGAGGAAAATGGAGAATCCAAAATTCAACAAAGTTGGCTTAGGAATTGTGCTCATTTCTCCATAAAAGGTAGTGTTACCTTATTCTTTCTCATTATTGGGAGGCGGTACAAATAATGAAGTGGAATACAAAGCTCCTATTTCAGGATTGGAGTTGGCGCTTCAAGCCCAAGTGAGTCACTTAAAGGTGAAAGGTGATTTAGACCTGGTAATCAGACATGTAAATGGGGATTACGCAATCAAAAAAGAAGAACTAACCCCTTTGTATGATTACATAAGAGGGTTAATGACGGAATTCCCTTCGGAACCGACATTTTCTTATGTCCCACGGTCACAAAATGCCCATGTTGATGCACTGGATAATATACCAACAGCTCTAGCAGATCCAAATTGGGACGAGACAACCATCAGTATTTCCCACCGTCGTACAATTACACCTTATGTTCAAAACAGAATAGATTCAATCAATGAAATTAGTCCCATCTCTGAACCATACAGTCATACTACGTGATGGATGACACCTATCAGGGAATACCTTAAAAATGGAACACTTCCGCCTGATAGATCTAGGAAAGAACAAGTCTGAAGACGTGTGGTCAATTTCACTCTTATTGATAGCCTAGATCACCCGGAGAAAAATCACTACAAGCGTGGTTTTTATGGAGTTCTCTTCAGATGCATTGATGGTGAAGAGACAATGGATTTCATGAAATAAGTACATGCAGGAGTCTGTGGTGCCCATAAGTCTGGACATAGACTATCTGATCAAATTAGAAGGCTTGGATATTTTTGGCCTTCAATGATACAAGATTGTGTTGATTTCACAAAGAATTGTCATTCATGCCAAGTACATGCCAACTTCATTCATCAACCCCCAGAGTTGCTTCATACATCTAAATACTTGTGTCCATTTTCCACATGGGGAATGGATATGGTGGGACCTTATCCTTCAGCTACAGCCAAGCAGTTTACGTATTTATTCTTACTACTAATGACTTCTTTTCCAAATGGGCAGAAGAAATACCCCGCAAAGAAGTCAGTTCTAAATGCATTTTTAGCTTCATAATGTCTAACATCAATACTAGATTTGGTGTCCCTCATACCATATTGACGGACAATGGCACCAACTTTTGTTCATATGAGGTGAGGAAGTTGTATCAAGAATACAACATCAAATCCAATCATTCATCTCGGTATCATGCAGCAACCAATGGCCAGATAGAAGCTTCCAACAAGACTCTATCAAATATACTACAAAATATGGTGGATAAAGATAAGAATTCCTGGCCTGATAAACTGTTTCTTGCTTTATGGGCTTATCGGACCACCACCCACACTGCAATGCGGTCAACTCCATATTCATTCGTATATAGAACATAAGCAATCTTACCAATTGAGGTTTAAATACCCTAGCTCATAGTAGCCATTTGTGACCAGTCATCTACAGATGAACAATCTCAAAAGCAATTGGATGAATTGGAATGGTTATATGAGAAAAGTTTGTGCACCCTCCACCAATTGGAAGTCTATCAGAATCAAATAGCATGAGATTTTAATAAAAAAATTCATCTTCATTCATTCATTAAGGGATAATTGGTATTAATTCTTAGAACTCCAATGATACCAGGAAATAAACCTCCCAATCTTGATCCAAAATGGTAAGGACCTTATTCAATACATAAGGTCTACTCCAATGGAGCTTATTCTTTAATCTCAATGGATGGATAACTCATCACTACTCCAACAAATGATATATTTCTGAAGAAATATTTTGTATGAACACACAATTAATCCACAGTCCATGCATATAACCATAAACAATTTGTATTACTTTCTTCCAGCAAAATGTTAAACTGCCTAACCAAGGGTCCATGAATACGATTTTAAACTATTAGCACTTACGTAAAACATGACGTTAAACTATGACGTCCTAACTACATGATGTTAAACTGTATAGAATTCCCTTAAGTCTAGCAAGACATTAAACTACATAACCAACAGTCCGTGCATACGACCTCAAACTATTGATATTTCTCTCATCCAGCAAGATGTTAAACTACATCATCATCCATGGTCCATGCATATGGCCTTAAACTATTCGCACCATCGTCCGACATGAAGCTAAACTATATCATCCCATTTTCATCCAACATGACGTTAAACTGTGAAAAAGTCCCTACTACGTCCAACATGACGTTAAACTGTGTCCTCTTTTGTCCTTACTGCATGACATTAAACTGCAAAATCCCTTTTTTGTCCAACATGACATTAAATTGTATTTTACCCATTGTCCTAACTACATGATGCTAAACTATACAGAAATCCCTTAATACGTCCTACATGATGTTAAAAAGTATTTTGTCCCTACAACATGACACTAAACTGTGCAGCACCAATAGTCCTAACTGCAAGACTTTAAACTGCATAGTCCCTTCCTATGTCCTAAATGACATTAAACTGTGAATTGATAAGGTTGTTGCCACCTCTTTTTTCTCACACCGAGTATGACTCATGTGATCTTAGAGCATACTTCAACCATAACACCCTCTCTGGTCCGTTAACCATGCGTAAGTCCCAACACCATTTTTTAGGTCGTTGTTCCCAAGAACAACATGATCACTAATTCATTCTTTAATTGAACTACGCGGACTTTGATCCTTTCCTTCCATGCTGGGTACATAGGCAACCTCCCAAGGTTCAAGAACAAAACCATTCTCTTCACATCGGTTCACCTCCATCTCAAATGATGTTGATTCGTGAAACCGCCCCCAGAATCAATATCTTTACATTGGTTCACCTTCGTCCTTGTTTTACGATGTTAAATTGTAAAATTTTTGTCCTGTATGACAATAAAATACAATATTCTTTCATTCCCTCACCTGATAGGGAATCATTATTTACATTGATTTTCAATCATGTCATATTCCAAATACTATGTTCATACATGGAAATACCTGAACCTTTTATCTTGGATTAAACCATCATTGCACAAAAGTCCCCTTTCACCCTTCACATGTACGAACCAAATTTGTACATAGGGTATTTCTAGAACTACATGGGCTTGATTTCCATCCTTATGAGATATGTAGGAAAATTCGAGTGTCCATCGAATCCTGCCCCAAGTCTTTTGGGCCTAACCCCAAATTCCACTTTTAGTCCACTGACTAAAAAGTCCCCGTGAAAACACACACTGTGTATTTCTTATACTGGTATGAGTTCTGTGACCCTAAACTAAGATATCTTATACTCTCGTCCCACATGATGTTAAACTGTATTTCAAGAACTACGTATGTCTTGATTCCCATCCTTATGGGATACGTAGTGAAGTCCAATATTTCAATTTAGTACCCAGCCACAACATGATTATGGTTAGCATTGATCTATGTATCTCTTCATACATTGGAAAATAACCAACTTTATGTGTCATAATCCTAACCTTAAATATTTTCGGATCTTCATTACCCTTTTTCTCGACTTCTGGCCACAAAATGTCCAATTTCTGAGAGTTCTTTTGCCTGACTATGCAGCACATGCTCTTAGGCGGCCTTACATAACCAGTCTACATAACAGACTTTTCATCCAAAAGATACTATTATTTGACTATGCAGCAAATGACCTTAGGTGTCCCTGCGTAATTCAACCCCCTAATGGGTTTGTTAAATAATGGTAACATCATTCTTGGGAAGAAAACCTCTTTTGTCCTTATTGGTCTTATCAACAATATGTAAAGGATCCGCAAAAAAATAGCCATCCTTAACATATTTTCTATACCGACCCATACGTTACATACATTGTTAATATTTCAAAATTGAAGCATACTTATTACAACATATAACAAAACCACAAAAGGACCATTTAGGTGTAGTGTCTTTAGAAACTAGGAAACATAAACAACTGGTTCATAAAGCATCTACACTGTCTCTCATTTATTTCATCATATATATAGTCTCTTTTGGCATATCTTACTTAATAACCTTCTTCCTGATCTGGGGAAAGAAAACATACGAAAGGGTGAGCTCAAATGCTCAGTAAGGGTAAACAAAAGAAATATCAATCACATCATATTTATAAGAACATAACTTTTGGAAATCTTAACCTGCAAAAGAGAGCATAATTTCATAACATGGGATAAATCATAGTATTGAAATGTAATCCCAATAATCATAACATAAAACATGAAACTTTGTGGCATACACACATAATCATAGAGAATCATTTCTTATTATTCAAGACTCATTTCCAAGACTATCTTAGTGGACAAAGTCCATTCCTGAACCGAGTTCACTCCTCGTTTCAGTCCTGTTTCACTGAACCGGTATAACCTACCGTTCCAGCCATGTCTATCTCATGAGATATAAAATATTTACCCAATGCATTGGAGGGAGATATAGTTCCCACCCATCTCATAATGATACCATTCTTATGTGTGCCACAAAATCATAAACCATACATCATAGCATAACCCATGTAATAAAAATGGGATTTTTAAACAACATGACATCATAAAACAATTCATATAAGATAACGGAATTCATAAAAATATTTCCATCACAACATAATCAAATCCATGTGATAATAGGGATAGAAATAGAACCCTTTATTTTCTTAGATGTAAAATAATTTTGATAAAACACTTGAACTCCATTCTTGAGGAAAATATCATTTCTACTTCAAAAACATTTTCCTTTCTTAACATGTCTTACAATTTTAAACTAAAATAAGTTTATTAAAAATAAACATGAAAACTTGTAAAGGAAGCTTCTTGGAAATAATGTTTTAAAAATCCATTCATGCCGTATAAGTTAAAAAAACATTCTTCTCGTACTTTTGTCGGAAAAGTCAAAAAGGTACCTCGTACGAAAAACGACAAAAGATTCCTTCCATATCTTTTACTAAAAACTCACCGAAGGGTAAAATAGGATTTAAACAATTTTAGGTGAATGGAAATAATATTACATATTGAAGAAACATGGATGTGGATGATAAAATACACCCCAGTAAATACTAAAGTATAAACAATCTCGGATAAAAATGAGATTGTGATATTTCCCTTACCTTAGGTCTGTTTTGCTTCGTAAGTGTCCGAACCTCCTGTATAATGATTTAAATAATGTTATTGACTTTTTCCAGAATCATACTTATTTTTATGATATCATATATGGTCATTTTCTTAGCTTCTTAGTAGTAATATTTCATTGCTACTTGTTATTCGGGTGTTTATATCTTTTTGTTCTTATGCGTGTTTTGTCGAATAAATTCTTATTCTTATCTTTAGGTTATAGATACCACATTTCAATAATTTTATTAGTGTAATATATATCATATTCATTCATTCAATTCATTTATATAATCATTATGAAATGAAGATCATGTAGAACGAGTCGCATCACATCATGGAGATGGTATTCCGTACGTACGCACGAGTGATGATATCGTTCCTATGATCATGGAATTATATTGGAGTGTATGTATACTATTTCAGAATCAGTATCACTTTATAATATTCATATATAGTCATTATTTACACCATTATACCCATCCAAATAAGGTGGTGGTGGAAAATAGATTACACCATGGCGTGGAGACGGTATTCCATACGTACGCACGCGCGGTGATTTCTTTTTCCGTAGGATGGATAGATGGTGAAATAGGGTTGTTTAATACTTATAATAACATATCCGTATATGAGTGATACTGATGTTATTACTTAATAATTAAACAACTAAAGAAGAAGAAGTGGAAGAAGAAATAAAGATGAAAGAATCGGTAACGGACATTACCTCTTCTTTGAAGTGCTTCTTTGAGACCTTCTTTTAGGGAACTAAAATTGGTCTTTGAAGAAGACCAGGACCTCTAGGATGTCTCTAGGGAAGTGGATATGAGAAATTGGCAAGGTTTGGCCGAGATTGAATGCTCAAAGTGGTGTGAGGAAGAGGGGGAGGAGGTGCCCTTTTATAAGGGAGGAGAGGGGCACCTTTGGGAAAACTAAAAATATTATTTTATTATAAAGTCAAGTTCGGTTTTAAATAGATCCAAATTGATATATTTAGAAGATAAGGTGGGTATGGGTCGAAATACTCTCATCCAATATAATTTATAAAGGTTTAGGTTCCTATTTTAACCTTATCATTTAGATTTAACATTAAGTTAAATAAGTTTACATTTACCGTGTCTTCTTGTGTTCTTATACTATAAGGTTAATAAACTTACTATAAGAAGCCAAACGAACCCCAAGTTGTTTATCATTAATATATATAACCTTATCTAAGTCATTTGGCCAAACCTTAGATTTTTAGTAATAAAATAACAATTACTAATATAAAATTTGTTTTAAAAACTATTTTATGTCAATTTTGACTCTATTAGGTAATTGATTTTTGTGAAAATACTAACAGAATTATTAGTTCGAAAAAAGTTAATTAAATCAATACTAAAATGTCATATTAACCTAGAAAATTAGTGTAATTCCTAAAAAGTCTCAAATTACATTTATTTTGGTGTTTATAACATTAATTATGTCAATATTTCATTAATAAGATAATTACTGCATCATCTTTGTGTCATAAATAAATTAAATTATTTAATGTCCAAAAATTACAAATAAAATACCATTATGTAGGAAATAATTTTATCTTTCTAATGAATATTTATAGTCGAATTTATCTTATGTATAACCCCATATTAAAAATTATTTACTTATTAAACTTTGATTTTAAATATTTTAACCCTTCTTTAAATAAATTAATAATAAATGTCCTAATCTAATCCAAGTGGGCCTAAATGGTCATATTTTATTCCTAAGTTTTTTTCTGGTCGAATTAAACTTATCCAATAGAATTAGGACATGTGTTAGGGTAATAATAATATCATCTTTACCCTTAATTACCCTATTAACTTTTAATCGTGGTAAAAAAAAGTAAAAAGTTACTATTCACCAAAAAATTATTTTCATCTCATTGAACCACATTTTACTTACTGACATCAACCGTGTCTCTCGGATTTTTGAAATTCCACTCACAGAAGCAGTAAAATTATGTTTTATGAAAAATTCAGTTTTTTAACTACCACTTAGTGGTTTCACTATTCATCAAAAATTGAAAGTTTTCAGAAAAATACCAAAATTTCACCCTAGGATAATTTAGATATTCTGAATCCAAAAATGAAGTCCATTTTGAAAAATAAAATTTATAAAATTTCAAAAAGTGGTTATTACTATTCATAATGGCTAGTTTTAATAATATTTTAATAGCATATCGTTGTTTAGTGAAACTCGGTATTGCGTACGATGCAAGCTATCGAGGAAGGTCGCGATTTCATGTAAAGCAAGCCAATCAAGTGTTGTGTAGAAAAAGATTACTTTGATGATTTATATAACATAAAATTATCGGGTGTTACATTTTCCCCATGTTCTTTTTCATGATTTGAAAGTATCTAAGTCTATAGTTTATATATCTCTTCCCTACGTTTGGGTCAGACCTTCGTAGTATTGTCATTCATCCAGTTCATAGACGATCTTGCATGGAAATATCTTCTCCATATTCAAGTACCTCTCTCCATACACCAAACTATATTCTTTGGAAAATTTGAATCTCCATAAACTCTCACTGGATTTTTAGCAATAGAAAAGTAAATTTCTGAGAGTTCTTTTGCCTGACTATGGAGCACGTGCCCTTAGGGGGACTTGCATAAACAGTCTACATAACAGACTTGTCATCCAAAAGATACTATTATTTGACTATACAGCCAATGCCCTTAGGTAGCCCTACATAATTAAACCCCCTAACGGGTTTGTTAAATAATGGTAACTTCATTCTTGGGAACTACTTCTTCAAATGCCTTTTAGCCCTTTTTTGTATCATTCCTCAGATTCAAAATTTCTTAAGTCATAGTTTACATGTTTTTTTTCATACTTGAGTGTGGTAAAATGTTTTCAGATAAGTTGTCAAGGAATTGAGTCATTTTTAACCCATTTGGTCAAATCTATTTCAACTTTAGACATTATCCTTTTTATGTCTGATATGCATAACTTTAAAATTACCACAAAAGACAAGGGAACTCTGAACAAAAGTCATGTTCCAGCTCCCTAAACATAAATTTTGTATGATTTAGGTAATATTGAGAAATTAAAAGATTCAAAGTTTGTAGAGTTATTTATAATAATCCTAGTAAAAATAAAACTATGCTTACTAGGACCATCGTCTTTGGTAAAAATCTAAAGCAGGAAGCAAAGGAAAATGCATGCACAAATGATTGAAGATGATAGTTTTTTTTCATTTGATGCACAAGAATTAGAAGGACGTATATAGATTGGAGTCTCTTCTCTTTTCCAAGAAATTACAAAAGACTGTCAACATAAGTCTTCACTTGATGTACAACATCCCAAGCTTCATTAGCAGCAACTTGAAGTTCATGCACTCAACCAACTTCACTCTTTTGAGCTTGATGGAGTGCTTTCTTGGCATCTGCGATGGCTTTCATCCCATTGGTTTGAGCTCCCTCCAGTGAATTGTTCAGTTGGTCAAGTTCCCCAGTAACAACATCTAATTTTTGTTGAAGGTGCATTTGTTGGAAGACTTTATCTTTGATTTTATGCTTCAGTTCCTTCATCTTGGTAGCATAGTCAGCCTCAACTCGGGATACCGTAGCCTCAAATTCGCTAATGTTAGTTGACAGCTTCACCCTGGTCAGATCTTCATAGCACTTTTTCTCATTCTCCCTCCTTAAGATGACTTGTTTTACCGTGGCATGGATCTTTTGATATACAAAACCGCCAAGTCCCAGTATGACAAACAAGGATGACAGTCGCGGGATCTCTAATGATAGCTCTTCTAAAGGAACTTCAGATATGATCTTCCATATGTTTTTCCATGCCATGCGTCATGAAAATTGGAATACCTTTTGTATTTATGGATCCGACTCAGCATCACTATCCATAGGGGGAATGTAATCTGGGATTAATGCACTTAAGTAAGTGCCCTATTCTTCTCTTTCCTCCCTGACTTGTGCTTCTTCACTTTCAATTCCCGTTGGGGCGGAAGATGAGGTTTCACCTCTAGATCTAGCCACTGAAATTGATGTCCCTTCATAATCAATTTAATTATTTTGTTAGTTTCAAAGGATAAAAAAAGACAATTGACTATCTTGAAAATTAAGTACAGTCGTAAATATTGTTATCCCTTACCCAATGGTAGATTAGAAACCTGAGAAGGATCCTCCCCATCTTTCCTAGCTTCGATAGGATTTTTAGGATGAGTTTGAGGAAGCCCTACTGGGTTCAGCTCCACTTGTGCTAATGTCTCTACAATAGTATGGTTTTCTGTACCCCTTTCAGGAATGGGTAGTTCAGCTGCTTGCTCAGACAGAACATCACATTTGAACCGATCATGATTATACTTGTAATAAGAAGTTATTTTTAATAGGACGAAGGATAACACTCACTTCCATAATCTTATAAATTACATGGTAATTTAACATGATTTATAAAATCATCGAAAGATGCGCCAAGTTCCATCATTTCAACTATTGTCATCTCAGAATCCTAGTTAATCTCACTAGTGGGAGCATTTGATGTGTCTTCTTGGTGAACTTCATCTTACGGTCCCTGACCCTAGATAGCATCTTCAGATGAAATCGCGGCATCAATTCCAATAGCCTCCAAAAGATCTAATGCAGGTGTTAAACCTGAAGTATCATAGAATGGAAGTCAGTCGATGTTTCATTCAACTTTTTATGAAGAATTGTTAACATACCAGAAGCAGGTTCTTCTCTTTTTTCAACAGTAGCAAGAGGGATACTGGGAACAGATGTTGGCTCTTCCCTAAGAGCAGCCAAGTCAGCCTAAATTTGCGATTGTTCCACAACACCCTCTGTGGTCCTCAAAAGAGGATCAGTCCTCTCCCTCAAACAGGAAATAGAAGAAGCCCCTCCAATCCCAAGTAAAATGAGAAATATTTTTCATGGTTTGAGACTCATGATTACCCAAAGGGCTTACCACTACTAATGAAGCATTTATCTATGGAATTCATCCTTAGTTTCTTTTTCTTGCTTGGCTTTTTGGGAGTGTCATTATTCTCCCTTATAGGTACCTAAATTGGAGAATGGAAGGCCACGTCCAACTCCTCATCCATGGCCGGCTGGCCTCGAGGTATCTCGCCCGACTCACGAGCAAATTCAGTAGCAGTCCCAATGGCAGTACCACCTAGGATATACTGTGGCGAAGGAACCTCAGTAGTTCCTTTCTTTTCAAGCTGTAGGATAAAGAAAATAATTTCCTTTATTAACAAAGATTCGACTGAAATCAAGTTTAAAAGAAAATATGGAAAGAAAACATACATCTTTAGGAGTCACATAATCATGCCACTCATCATCTCCGAAAGCATTAGTCCCCTCAAAGGCACCACGATCTATCATTTCCTTCACCCGCATGGTGATATGAATGGAATCGTCAGTGGAATATATGAGAATTTCCAGCTATCTTATTTAAGCACGCGCTTCATTGGGGTTATTCTTGAAACATATTTTTGTAGAATCCAGAAGAGTCCCTATTCCAGGGAGATGTATCCCCTCGCACAAATCCAGCCAGGCAGTTTCAGCACCACAATATGAACTCTGCCATGTCTGGACAACCTCTGGTCGTAGATATTCAGTATGTGTACCAGAAGGCTGCAAGGATGGTCCTACAATCTTGGACTTAAATTTCTTCCCAAATCCTGCAACTATTGATAGAGAATAAGAAATAAAGGCTTATTTCTTTATGAAGTAATGGTGATTAAATTTCCACAATGAAGTAACTCACCAGGAGTTTATCGAGTGGGTCTTTTGATTCTGACCGGAGGATTATATCAGGAACGAGGCCGCTTTTCCACTTGTTGTGCCTCATCATCCCCATCTTGGGAATCTCGTGAGCCAGTCCTAGATGAGGAATCTGGCGAACCAGCTTCAGGTGGGGAAGCATCACCTTCATTAGGATGATTTTCTTTCTCTATATTCCTCTTCTTTTTCCCCACCTGATAAACCATATGATTCAGTACCCCTTTAGGGTATGATGCTATCTCGTTCTCGGAATACCATGTAGTCAAGTAATATGATGCTTTTTCAACTGGAAGATCAATCACTACCCCTGTCTTCTCCCTAGATGTCAGCAACCATATTTTCCGGGAAACCATAGGATGTTGCTCTAACCTGACATGCATGGGGGGAGATACAATAGTCTACTACAAACACTTGAATTGACGTGCAAATCAAAATGGAGCATAGGCCTCACATATAATCTCTCTGTCAATCCTGGCGACCAGCACACCATCTCTGCCGGCCAGCATGTATACCCTTAAATCCAGACTGGCTGTTCCATCATCAACAAACCTCCTGGTTGGTGGATTTCCATAAGGAATGAAATTTAATTCCTTATACATGCTCAGCCTCACCTTCATGTCTTAAGCATTGACAACTAATGGATAAATTCCATAGAATGCCTGCACTGATGGCCTAAAAGAACTTCCAAGAATTTGTACTTCATTCTGTACATTATACATCGTGAAGTGAGTGGCGATCCATCCCCACAAAACATCGAATGGTCCCACTATTCTCAAAGGAGACATACCCATGAAGACATGGAGTAAGCTCTTATGAATCATTGCTAAAATGGGGGTATCCAACCCAACCATTTTTTTCTCAGCCAAATTGAACGCAATAACGAAGGTCTATGTCCTGATGCCTCCCTTCGAGTCCTTGACTGGCCAGAGATAAACACTGAGCCACAAGGCCAAGAAGCCCAGCAGACGAGTCTTCTTTGGGATCCTCTGATTCACCTCATATCCCCACTTCTCAAATTCTCCAGCTTCTAGAGTCGGCCAGAATGTGCCAGGAACACCCCTCTTCTCTATTTTGGGGCAGGTGGTATGACGAGTGGGATTCTTCTTCTTCTTGGATCCCTTCCCCTTCGATCCCTTCTCATTCAGCACCTTCTCCTGCTTCTCGATAAGAAATATATTCATCCACTTCTCTAAATGAATATCCTTTATAGATTGAGTTAAGGAGGTCTTTGAACTCTTGAGCTTATGGAAGATTTTAAATAATTCCCAATCTAAAGCCAGAGTCTTCTCCGAATCATTCCAAGTCACCTTGGGATGGATGAATTCATCATACATATTACCCAAAATTTGACCCCTGAGATTTGTTGGACATCCCATAGACTGACAACTACTTCTCCATGAGTTATATGGAAAGAATTGGTTTCTGGGCTCTAATGGCTGAGTATTTCTGGCACGAAGTTATCAGGCCTATAAAAATATGTTTGCCCAACCTAGATGGCATCGTATATTGCAACTCCTATCAAATCCTCAACAAACTCTGCACAGTTGTTTCACACCCAGTATGCCCACATCCATGTTGGATTCACACCTCCTCCAAGACGGAATTCCAAACTCTTCTTCTATCCTTTGGATTGATCCATCTGAGAGTTTCCAAAAATTGAGGGATAAAAATGTGGTTGCAGCTCGGGCTTATGAGGTTTCAGATCTGACGTACAAGGTCTATGATGCGTTATATGAGCCTTATCCAAAGTTCCAGCATTTAAAAATGCTCCCCCACATGAAATATTTGCCGACGCAAAGTTGGTATAATTATGAAACTAAGAAATTGGGAGATAGTTCTTTTCCTCTGGAATGGTAACTTCTCGCAGATGACCATATCCATAAAAAGGCAGATAAATGCTCTAGGGTAAGTCATGATGATACTTTTTCAAATACATAGCCAAATCCGGGAGATTGTTGTCGCAGACGGTATAGTAATCATGGCCAATGGTGCACCTCATATCATCAATTCATTTTCTTTCCAGTTCATCAGCCTTTCCAGTTCTCTTGGGAGACACTGAATCTGCACAAAAGTTGAAAAAATTAACTCTTAAGTAAGTTGATTATTCATAAAATTTGTGAAGTAATTCGAAAAAAAACGGAAAAGGCATTAAGGTGTGAAAGTATAATTTTGGCGCGCAAGTATGGATGTGTGGCACATGTTTTTGGCATGTAAGTATCACCGCGCAAGTCCTATTACCTCTATAGTAGCGGGATAGCAGTGAATCAGCGGAAAATAGAGCAACTTGCGCGGAGAAGGTAACTTGCACAGCAAGAGCTTGAAAATTAGAAATCCAGGTGCTTTGTGTGAGAATGGGCACCTATATATAGGTCAGGCCGCACCCCTGTGAGCCTAAAACCAGCGCGGCTAAATCCAGCGTGCTCAACACCTATGTACCGACGTCTACGTGCTCAACACTTGCGCATCGCATGTCCCTTGGTTTTCTTATTTTTCTTCAGAGTAACTCCTCATTTATTTTGGATCCAACTCTAAGGGGGGAATTTTTTGACGCTCCTTTTCATCACAGAGTCTAAATGAATGGAAAGGGAAATTCCTTAGCATAAAGTGATTCATCGTTTGATGAAAACATAAAAAATCGACAAAGGCATGAACAAGGAGTCATTTACAGTTTTATCGCGCAAGTCCCACCAAGGTCACGCAAGTATACTTGTGCGACACCCAGTGGTCGTGCAGGTGACATGCGTTCCCTCATTGAAATTTCTCCCAGGGTCTCTCTAGCCTATAAATACCCTTGTTGGCCCCCCATTTCAAGGAGGAAAATTTATAAAACCTCAGATTTGAGCTCCCGACACCCTAGTCTCTTCTCAAATCTTCCAAACACTTATAACGTAATTTCTTACCTAGAATGGAAGATCTAAATAGGGGGAGGAATGCCTAAGTGTTGAAACTTATCAACACTTGTGTGTCTGGGTGGCCATTACATAAGGGAAATGGCCACACTTGTGTGTTGCCTTACCCCTTCCACATAACTTGCGCGCCTCTATTCTAGAAGTCTCCAGGGGTAATATTAAAGGTTTGAGCCAAGACTCTCCCAAGTTATACCCTAAGGATTGGTTTCCACACACGTACACATGTGTCGCACAGGTACACCTGCGCGACCAAGACTTCCGTGCCCACACAGTACTTGTGCGCCCACGCAGTACTTGCGTGCCCCTCTCTTTTTGGGTGCCCTTCATTCCCATTTCACCCCTCTTACACCTATCCACCTCTCCTTTTCAATATTAAGCCTTCAGAATTCTTTCCAAATCCATTCATGGCATGTTTTCCTTGTTGGCGTCCTTATCTTAAAGGAATTCTGTGGAACATATCTCAAAGCCGAGCGATTTACACATATTAACATCACTAAAGTTAGAGAGTTCATTCATTCCAACTCATCCTATATGATGAGAGAATCCTTAACCCGGGCCTCCTTAGGAGTAAGCCCCAAGTCCTCAGTAATTTGGGCATCCTCCTCAGAAGTAAGCCCCAGTCTCAAAGATCCCAAAAATCTGGGCATCCTCCTCAGGAGTAAGCCCCAACCATAATTTCTCAAATATGGGCCTCCTTCTTAAGAGTAATCCCCAACCATAATTATCTTAACATGGGATTCCTTTTCAGGAGTTGGCCAAACTCTCAAATATAGGCATCCTCCTTAGGAATAATCCCCAAGTACCTTAATGTTTCAAATCCCTTTAACCTGGGCCTCCTTCTCAGGAGTAAGCCCCAGTCTTCATTTATCTTAACCAGTCCTAATTTACTTTTGATCTGGGCTTCCTTATCAGAAGTAAAACCCAATCATAAGTCCCCACCTAACATTGGCATCTTCCTTAGGAGTAAGCCCAAATATTAGAGTATCCTAATCTCCATAAAGTACATATACCTTTATGGACCATGTTCATGGATTTCTTCCCTGATGTAAATCTTAATCTTTATCTATTTGGGAAGTCATAAATACATAAGCTCCACATCATTTCTCATGATTGCATCTTTCATGGCACAATTATCTATTTTTACCAATATCTCTTATTTCTCACACTCAGCATGACTCACGTGAGCTTAGAGTGTAAAAGTAATTATGAAATCTTTCTTTGAGCCATCAATCATACATAAACATCATACTCCCTTACTCTAACTACGTGGGTTCTAATTCCTTTTCTAAACAAAGGATACGTAGGTAGCCCATCTGCGCGTACGATCCCAACTCTGAAATAATCCATGTCCTTCTAAATGACAATAAACTTCAAGTACCCCACTTAGTGGCTTTAAAACCAGTATGGTCATCATAAAAACCAAGATACTTTTATGTATTGAAGGATACCATTGACTAATAATCTCTAACAAATACAGATGATTCTCTATCGATGAAGAACCTCGAATACATATAAAATATTCTCTAAATTTCCTACATATTTAATCATTGATTGACAAATCTAAATAAAATCTCTTTTTATACTTGGTAATGTAATAAGGATTCACGAACATAACTTAAATCTATAAAGAGATTCTCGAAGTAGACAATAATTCCCCTCAAAAGGTGTGATGATTCAGACCTCCCATACTCTCGACCAATGAAAATTCCTAAGCCTCATAAATCCACAACTAATGAGTGACTACCTTTGGAAAGTAGGTCTAAATGGATATTGAATCATTGGATGTTTCCGGTTCTACGAAAACCCACGTTAGAAACCGATTGGAATGTTTGAACCTTCAATCAATGAGGCCATTCCCAATTCCTGAGGAAACATGGAGGTACGGTTGGAAGATCTTTTTCATGAGTCTCATGAAAACCACTAGGGAATTATTCATGGTGGAGGGAATCAACAATAACTAACAGTGGCCTTATCAACATCTAAAGTCTGCCTTTGGTACATCTTCATCTTGTACCCAAAGCTGATGATATCCACACCTGAGGTCTATCTTCGAGAACCATATAACTTCATTCATATGAAGAAATAGGTCATTAATCCTTACTAGTGGATACTTGTTCTTCATGGTTACCTAGTTCAGCACCGAAAGTCATCTCACACCATCAAACTCTTATATTCCTTCTTTGAAAACAACACCGAGGTTGCCCATGGTGAAACATTGGGCCTTACAAACCCCTTCTCTTGCAGGTCCTCCAACTATAACCTCAACCCATGAAGCTCCATGGGAGACATACGATATGACGGTGTAGATATCGATGCCATACCGGGATACATATCGATGCATAATTTTACCACTCTATGAGAAGGTACTCTCAGAATATCCTTAGGGAAGATATCCTCATACTCATCCACCACTACATTAGTGTGAAGACTCCTCTCATCCAGCACAACAAGGGTGTGGCTATCCAACTGGTGAGTGATCGGATTCACCCTCCTCAAACTAATTATTTCCTATTTTTCTCTATTTTTCTTCTCTCCATCATAGGAAAACCTTATCCAATCTTCACAGACACATCCCACTATGTGCCTAAAATAGTTGATATCAGCATGGACTATAGATAATCAGTCCCTACCCAAGATGACATCGTAAGGCCTTGACGCCACTACTAGGTGATCCCAACTAAATCTCCCGCCTCTCAGAGTAATCACACACTCTCAGCACTAGTGTTTAATCATCAAATCCCCTCCCATAAGTGTCATTAGTTGTACGAATCAATTCAATGGCTCCACTAGAATCTCCAAGATCCAAACAATATATTCAGAAATAAAAGTGTTACTAGGACGTGTGTCTATAATAACTAAAACTAAGGTGGATAAGACTCAGATCGTATCTCTAATCACCTCCAGAGAACCGTGGTTATAGGCCTCCATTTCATGAAGCTGATCCCACCCTCATCCACCTTCTCCCTGAGGACGGGGTGGAACACATGGAGAGGGATGGTGGTAGCACCCCAAACCATCACCTATATTATGCTACTCGGCATGCTCAGCTACTACATCCACTTCCTTGTGTACCTCCTCACTCAAACCTCTACCTATGCATTGGAGGTCCCACAATTGTCTTTTGATCATTTGTGTGGCGGCTCGGGCAGTCATGAGCCATGTGTCCCTCCCCCCCACTGCAAGAGTAGCAAGCCCTACTCCTTTGCTAACTCTGACTACCCCGGATGCCTTTCACCATTGACCATGTGTCATGGGGTCACCCTTTGGATGTTCTGGTCTACATGGACCTCTACGTCATATATCAGATGCCCGCCACAGATGACACGACCACTTGTCACCTAGTGGTACCTCCCACCATCAGTACCTTCTCTATTAGGAATCTCTCTACGAGTACAGCTCACTCCAACACTCTAGAATATATGGAGATGCTAAGGCAAATAATCAATGCCCATATATCCCATCAAAGTCCCTACTCAATGGTCTATGCCCTGATGAATAGGTATCATACCATATCTATAGAGTATTGGGATAGGTCTCTGAACCTCACAGAGTACTCAGCCACTGACATGTTTTTCTGCTGTATGTGAAGTAGATCATGTATGCACACTAAGCACAATTTCAAGATGAATAACTCCTCCAAGAAACATTACTCAATTTCAGCCCATGAGAGGGTCACCTCCTCATGTGACTAAATAGTCTAACTCCACCATTTCCCCCAACGAGCCTGGTAGAAGGCATGTGACTATAACCACCATCTGGTCAAGTGGCTTCCTCACCAAGTGAATCAATCATGTCACCACCTCCATCTATCCCTCTATGACTTAAAGATCTATCTCTCCCATTATCATTCAAGGTATCTATATCTATAACTCTTTTAAGGCGTTGATCTTATGATCTTCCATTACTGGTAACATCGGTAGTAACTACTGATCAACGGGTGGTGTTAACACTGGTGCACCACCCAGTGGGAATATATCTATAATGGGTCCCTAAACCAAAGTCGCATCACTAGGTGATCATTCTTCATAGCCATGTATCCGAATACTAGCTGTTTATCTTCATGGATTCATCCTAAATTAGATCAAGATATACCACAGTCAATAGATTTTACCTTGTGAGCTGATTCTTATTTAAGAAGAACATGAGGAAACACTCAATTCCTATATGATATATGAAACTAGTGTTTTATGTATAGAGCCGAAAATTAGAATTCAAGGTCTTGGTGTATGGATACATTAGTCACTGAAACAACACTAGACTCCCCAAATATAAATGTTGAACTCAAAACATTTAACACTGTTTCCCAAAAAAAACAATAGACTCCTGATCTTTGAGGTAGAACTGACCACCTCCGATACCACTTTGTCATGACCCATCCCTAAGGTCACAAGCCATGAATCTGCCAAGACCACCTCCAGAAGGACAGGGGTTGGGGACTAGAGTCGAAGGCGTCAACATGAATGTATGAGGAATTTTCCTGAGTACGTGTATGTAAGCCCACACAACCACATCCCTCATCCTCTAATGGCCCGAAGGCCTTCATTATTTATTGATTTTGGATAATCCACCTTTCAAGGGGTGAGGTGGAACCCTTAAAAGTCCCATAGGCATAAGTATTACATGGCTCATAGGCCTTAGGGGAATTTATTTTCACAAGTACCCCTGGAAATCCAATAGCTGAAAACCCCACCTGATGGGGATGTGTAGAGTAGCTACTATAAGTCGTAGAAGTACACCCTATGTAACTGATCACACTAGGCACCACTGAGTCCTAGGACACCAATTCCTACATTAAGTAATTGGTCATATTCACCAGACACAACACATGCGAGCATAGCCTGTGCAGGGATGAGTAAAAAAAATACTTAGTAGGGACCCTAAACCCCAAAAGAAGGACCGCAAAAAAAATCCACAAAACAAGATCACAAAGAATGAAAGCTCACACGTGTATAATATAAAGTAAATAAAAACGAGTCTATCAGTCATAGCACTGAACACATTGGGCAGATGAGGTACTCAGCCCTACTGAGTACTATGGGTCTGCTAAGTCACATAGTGTCGCTTCCCTGTTAGGTTGTCATCGCTGATCCACATAGGGTCACATCCCTCTTATGCCATCATAGGTTATCCGTGCAAGGTGGATTCCCTCTTGGGTCATCATAGCTGATCCACAAAGGGTTTTCTCCCTTTGAGGATATCATAGATAATTCCCATAGGGTTTTTTCCCTCTTAGGCTGTCATAGTTGATCCATAAAAGGTCGCTTGTAGCTAATCCATAAAGGGTTTCTTATGGCTGATCCATGAAGGGTCCCTTGTAGCTGATCCATGAAGGGTTTCTTGTGGATAATCCAAAAAGGGTCACATGTGACACACTTTATTCTAAGAGAATCCACTCCAAAATACATTCCTCATATCCCAAAATCCATTAAGGTATCCTTCGTGAATTCCAAAAGCACCACCTCATCATGGGGGGTTCCAACATTGCAGACGACTCATCAAATGGATGATTTGTTTGAATGTTATAGGCACTTTAGCAAAATTGGGGCATGTTGGGTTCGAGTCCGATTTGGCCCGGTCGTACCGATCTGACTTGACTTGGGTCTAACCCACCCCACTGGGCCTGACGCGGAACGGTTGGGCCCATCCCGGCCCACTGGGCCAAGGGTCCCACCCACTACTATCCCAGGTCGCCAGAACCATCCTATCCAACTGTTGAGCAGGCGAACTCCTCATTCTCATAAGTGGCTATTCCGTGTCCGTTTGGTTCTCCATGCAGACCTGGTTTCTCTTCTAGACTCATGGGTTTTCATGGGTCTAGGTCACGCCGCAACCCACAGGGTTTGTTCCACCCCACTAACGTGGATGGAAGGACTCTTCTCGTCGTTAACCATCAGCCTGAGTGTTGCAACTCGTGCTGCTCTACAAAAGCTTGATCTTGCCTTTATCCTCCTCATTGCACTATTTTGGCGTGCCACCACCCACCCCCGATCGTCGCTGTGGGTTGATGTCAGTTCCCTGTTTACGCTTTCTACGGACAACTTGGTTTAGTTCCGGTGGTCATTCTACGTGTCATATGTGCCTTCAACCTCCATGGGATGCCTCCTTCAATGCGAAGGCTTTGAATCCTTCATCCAATAGTTTCAAAGGTGCAATCATGAAAAATTCACAATAACTCAAAAAGGAGGAGGGGCTCATGCCTTGTTCCTGTCAGCCCACACCCTCCACGTTAGAGGTTTTAAAACATCCGGAAGAAGATTATAGTTCTATCAAAAATTATCGCGATGAAAAATCCTCAAAAACAACACCCTCCCAAAAGAATGAATGACCCACAGATCAACGTGTTCAAGGGTTGATCTGCATTAGTTGTTTTAGAAATAAGAACTTGGAATCCCAAAACAATTCAAACCTCTACCTAGATAAGTTTCATCATTGGTGTCAATATATTCGAATTCATTGGTGTTCATAAATATCTGGTCTCATATTCATTCTCCAAGGCATCATTTCCTCTTTTTTATTCTCCATTCTTCATCATTGAAGAGAAAATACCTCATTTCCCATCCATCAAAGAAATTTTTATCTCTCATTCTCCAACCCGTAATCTCATTAAAAAAGAAATATGTATTAGTGTGTCTATTACATTGTGTCGTCATGTCGTTGATGTTTACTTTATGGAATAGTGTACCTATTACATTTCAATTCAATAAGCCTCATTAATAGGATATTTAATGTTACTTTTCATCACCACATCACTTCCACTTATTGGTGAGGAAAAATAAAATAACTTTTTATTTTGTTTTTTTCTTCCGAATGGTCTAGAAATTATCTTTTTTGGCCGACCCTAATTATTTGAAGTTAAGTCATTTCTAGGTGAATCCCGACATCCTAAGTTCAATGGTGCCCTCATATTTTTATCCAAGAATCGGTTTAAAACTAAAAAAAACCTGATCGCATTCCAAATTAAAAGAACATAGAAAAAGTTCAAAATTCTTTTCCTGGATCATCCGGCCTCAGAATCATGTTATGTCTAAGAATCCGGTCTCAAAATAATCCCATATAATTAAAAAAAATCATGGATTTTTTTGGAAATTTAACTTGAGATGACGGTTCTAAATAATATTTATCCTCCTCCTTGAACTTGTACAAAATTGGGGGTAGATTATCCATATAGAGAGTGATTTACCTCTCATAGAAATTTATGTTGGGTCAATATAGGGAAAGATAATCCATGTTAAGAATTGCATCAGATTCCACCTTAGGGAGTATGATGAGGTTTTATGAGAAGTTCAATCCACAAATTTCGATAGAGGAGGAGTTATATTCATGGGATGCAATAATTTCCCCATTTTTAATTCTCACTAACGTCTCTACTTTCATGATTTGTGGTGGTATTTGGATTGTTCCACTAAACTTTTAGGATGTAAAAGAATGCATAAAACTAGAATCAAAAAGTATATTCTCTATTCTTGAATGAAAAACATGCGTACTTTTCACCAGTTCATTGTCGGGATTCACTTTAGCGGTAGTGATGAAAAAATCTCACTCATGTTGCCTTAAATTTTCTTGGGTGCCTCTGACAACCATTGGCATCAGGAACTAGTTTGAAAAGTGCCATGGTTCATTTCAGTTATCATAATGAACAATATGTGGAGGTTCAAACAGATTGTTCCTCTCCTCTATCACAACAGAGGGTTTTTATTGTCTACAATCACTATCCAGGTGACCTTCTCTTCCACACCTAAATAATTTCCTCACCCCCTTCAGGAAATTTTTTATGTGCTTCTTTCCACACCTTTGGAAAGTGGGGTTCTAGAATTTCTTGTCACCATTGGATTTATCCATCAGACTATTAGAATTAAAGTCCCATTTCAACTTATTATCCCCATTATACCCTAGATATTTTCCAATCTATATTTTGACTTTGAAGGAACATAAGGCAATTTCCTTATTTCTATCAAAGTCAAAAATTTCTAGGGCTTTCCATTGGATAGGTTTTAGCCCACCGAAGAAGCAGTTAACCATTCATTTGGAGGTAATGACAAAGTCACAGGCATATCGGGAAAGACTTTTTAATTTTTCCTCGTAAACTCTTATGGATTAGTTGTCTATTTTCTTGAGAGAAAGAAATTCACATTCTATCTTAAGTCAAAGGGTGTCAGGAAAATATTTATCGAATTTTTTTTTCTGGAAATCGTTCAATTCCAATGCATCGATCCCTTCCTCAGGTGTCGTATTTTCGATCAATGTCCACCATTGATCTACTTTACCCTCCATATGATAAGCATCCAGAAGAACCTTCTCTTGATCAGAACATTGAAGTACATAGAATATTTTCTCAATGGACTTGATCCATTGTTTGATGATTGGGGGATAGTATGATACATTTAATGTAGGATTCCTTTGTCTCCTGAAGCTCTAAAATGTGACTTTTTCTTTATTAGGGGCTTGGACGTCCATCTTGACCCATGATTCTATTAAAAAATCAGATAAATAAGATTGTATCATGAACATAATTGTGATTCCATCCCCCATTGGATTGGACAGCTCATTAAATATTCATCACCTTTATCTTCGCATTTGTTGTTAGCACAAGTCATCCTATTACTGGACATTGGATTTAATAAAATTAAATTTTTGGGTAAGTATTTTAAACTATTAAACACATAAATGGTAATCCAATGAAAAAAATGCATAACTTATAAATAAAATTCATTTCCTTTACTTCTGAATTTCTATGTTTCGATCTAATTTATCCATGATCTACTTCCTAAAATATATTCATAGGGGAATTTTTTTAATCCCTTGATAATGTTTCATACTAATCTTATAAATTTATCGAATCATATCTCCCAGGAGTGTCGAACCAAGAGTGCGGCAAGGCCCGCTGTCATGAATCAATTCCCATTTGAGCCTAGCTCAAAGTGATGTTTTAGGGTTTTTCCACAGACACATCTATGCCAGAGCCACCTATACTTCTCATATCCAAATGGGGATATATTTTCTTGATAACCCACTTACTATATACTCACCAAAATTTTTGGATTTTTTTCTTATACATATTCTTATACCTATGTCTTTCATTATGGTTTCCTAATCCTAATCCCAAAAAAAAACTAATTCTATCCTCTGATACCCACTATTACAACCCAAATCTTAATTACACAGTAAAAAATGATTTATTATATAAACGTGCACTTAATACAGCATAACCGTTTGAGTTTTCTAGTGTATTTAGGGCATAGGAACATTACATGACAACTTAAGACATAAAATACAACATCTTTATAGAAAAATTCTTTTATATGACCACATCAATCCTTCATACTTAGAATATCATGGAATAACCTGAGGACATATATAAGAAAGGGGTGAGATATAAATCCCAGTAAGAGAGTAAAAAGTAATAACATGAATAAAAAATACATGTTAGGAAATATACATATTAATGGAGAATAATAGAAATAAGAATTTAAAGGCATGATATAACATGATCATCATAACATAGAAATGTGGAAACAACATAAAACATTGTATCACTAACATAAATGAATTAGGTAAATCCTTATCCAAACATAGTGAAAAAAAGTCCTAAAATTAACCAGATACCCTTATCCCAACTTGAAGTATCATGATACTAAACATTAACTAATCCATTGGAGTGCTATCAGGGCACACCCAAAATAATCATTTCAATATCATGTTTAAGTGTGCCATATAGATCATAGAAATTAGATTCGTTCAACATAATAATTTATTCCAAGATAAATTAATTTTTAATACATACATGAAATTATATAATCAATAAGTATATGTTCATAAATGTGAATACAATTGATAGATAAATTGGTATGGTATTCACAACATGATGATTTTGGCATGGAAAAACATGGTGCAATTTCAGTATCATAAAAGTGTGACATAAAAATTCTTAAAAAATTTTGATGAGAGAGAATGGAGTCTCTCATAATATATAAATGAAATGGAAAGTAATGGGTTAATATATATACATGTACCACCTCAAGTATTTTAGAAATAAAAGGTGTAAGATAATAAAGAAACATGATGAACGAGGAGAAATTGAATAACTCTTATGAAACTCTGGCATGGTAATGGGTGTACATTAGAGGCATTCATGAGACGTAAATAGGTATACCAACATAAAAACATAATAAGGTAAGTATTGGGAGGTTTTAAAACATCCCCCATTATTTTTTGTTGAAAATAAAATGGTGTAACAATATAAGGAAACTTGAATAAAAATGAGAAAGGAAGAAACCCCTTACTTGATTTGTGACTTCAATAACTTGAAGAGGGGATTAATGAAGGTTTGAGGTGCCTTGGGAGGATTATAGAGAGGTTCTAATAGTTTATGTACATTAAAAAAAATTAGTGAAGATAAGTGGGATATTGGGTGGGTTTATATAATAAATGAGAGGGGAATTCTTTAATATTTAATAAACATAGGTTCAGGATTTTATATAATTAAATATTAAAAACCCCAAACATTACCATGGTTTTTCCCATTGTTTTTTCCGAAGAAGAGTGGAAAATATTATTTTTTAAGGCTATTGAAAGAACATATTTAAACATTATCCTTTATTATGGGGAGGTGAGTCACATCATTAAAAAATGAATTTAAAATTATAAAATTCATTATACTTTTTGGAGGATTCACTAAGGATTTATAAAATAATTAAAACAATTATAAAATATCATTATATTAATGGGAAAACATATATTGTCCTGATAATATCCATTATAGTACTTATAACGTTATGTTTTTGTCATTATGATGTCATAAAAAATGTATTTTAGTTATACGGTATTTAATTTTTACCCAAAAATTAGATTGTCTAAGAAAATTATGAAAATTCATCATTGGATAATTTTAATTTCCGGAATCCAAAAATAATATTTATTTTATCTAGATAATTTTCTAAATTTGTTAATTTTATCATTTAAAATGAAAAGTGGCCTTTATTGAAAATTAATGAGTTTTAACAAAAATAGTTTTCAAACCGTAATAAAAATAACATTTGAATTCATAAAAATTATATACTCATTTATTATTCATAAAATCAATTTGATAGTAATATTTTATTAAAATATTAATTAATTAAAAAATTCATTAATTCCAAAAAAAATATCAACTTTTTTTATTCCATAAATAATATAGCTCATTTCAAACTGACAACCTGCTCATTTACAGAAAAGAAACATAAATTATCATCATTTATAAGAATTGATTTTATAATTTTATTAATAAACTAAATTTTTTAATATAAAAATGTATATATTTCTCAAAAGTACCATTTTTACCTGAAGAATCAATTTATCAACTTTATCATTTTTTTAAGAAAGACTATTATCATAAAGAAATTAATGGAATAAGACTTTTATTTATAAAAAGGGATTAACTAATAAGTAACTAATACCTTATTACATAACCCCTTATAAAACCTGCATAAGATATAAGGGTTAGGTGTGAGATGATGATCGACTCTTGGGGTGGCTCAGATAACGTCGCTTGTGTGGTAATCATTATTAACTTAAACTTCTTATGTAGGTAATTATGTTCAAGCATAACGTGTTGATACTCATCTTGGTCTTGGTCAATAGGGAATCCAAATGAAACTACCTCCTTTATGAGATCCACAAAATAATCTTCATATGGCCCAAGACTACTAGATGAGGCCACACTATCCTTGGTCTATGTCATAATGTTTTTTTTTGAAAAAAAACATAAATTTATATCTGTCATGTGATAACTATTCAATGGAAATATTTTCAATGGTAATGATACTTAATGGTAATTTAAACCAAATAATAAAAAAAGTTCATGTGTTTTCTATATCCATAAGAGAGTAAAAAAAGTAATTTTATTAATAAATGATTGGGTCGTTACACCACCTAAAGTAGGGAGTGGTCATAGAGGCTCTTCACAAGATAGTTCACCTTTACATCAAGGAAATTAGAGATAGATTTATAGTTGGATAGACATATGTCATGATGAAACCGGGTAAAAAGATATCCCTTATAATTGTTACACCATGTATATGGGTTTCTAAAGTACCCCAAATACACCATCCCCATGTGTTCCATGAACCCAATAAAGTCCTAGCAAGCCTTCTAAGAAAATTCTCCTCTCCTCTTATTCTCCTTTGGGTCAGTAATGATATTAAAATAACCACTTAAAAGCCACAAAATCTCCTCTAGGTCAAAAAAAATAAGTTACTTCAATAAGGAATCCCTTTTTTGAACATCACAACTTCAGTAGACAATTTGGAGTAATATACACAGGTAACCATTAGTAATTTTAGTGGTGACATGCTCATATGAAGCCTCGGTCATTTCCAATGAAAAGTTTAATTTCCAAAAAAACTTAATGTGATCATTTTGGGGGATATAATATATAAAACCATTCATTTTTACTCTACGCAAACTCTACTATTTTGGGTTTACACTGTTTGGGCTCAAGCATTGCGACTAGGGAGGTATCACAGTTTTGAAGTTCATTAGAAATTATTTTTTACCTGAGCCCCCAGACTTCGAAAATTTGAAATTATAAATGTAATAATTGGGGAAAAAATATGTCTTTATTTGGACCCAGATGATTTGGCATGTTTATCTTGAATAATTAGTCTATCAAGAAGAAGGGTTGTTGGCCCACTCTAGAGTTTCAAAAAACATTTGGTGAAATTTATTTTTAGAGACTCTTCATTAATAGACATGTGTCACATGTAATAGACAAAAACCTTCAAGAACAAGATCCATATAGAGTGAATACCATTTAATTTTATGGATTTTCTGACAATATTATGGAATTTTTACAAGGATATATGCCTATACAGTGTCATCCAAAAAACCATTGATATCCTATTTGAATACGGGAATAAACCTGGTCCTATGGTGTATCTATGGTGTGATTTTTCCATCGACACTCCTGAATGAGAGAAAGAATATAAATATTATCTTGAGAGATAATTGTATTATGTTGTTGAATTACTCTAATTATAGAGGCGAGGTTGTGTTCCTGACCCCTAACAACTACTGATGGGGTAATTATATCCTAGACCATTTTTAGAATGTGGGATGTGATATATTCTTCTCCTTCTATCATTGATGAGATATACCATGTTCTTTATAGATCGGAAAATGGGATATATATATATACCCATTTCATTGTTGTAAAAGGGATATATACCTACTCTTATCCTCTATTTCATTTGGCTACATACTGATAGTCATCATCTTTAGGGGTGAAGATATGGGACAACCCCTATTTTTCATCAAGACGTTCCGGTTGGTTTCTCCAGTTTCTAACAAACTATGTTTTCATAATTGATGGATACAAGTAGGTTTGTGTGTATGATCATGGGGTTTCATTATGTTTTTTTGGTGGGATTCTCTGGCACAAATGGGGAGGTGAGCCTATTCTTGGTTGACTGATTATCTCATTCGTCGGGTTGTCCTAGGTTTTTGGGTCTGAATGACATGAGTTAGAGCCTTTATGAAAACATCATCATCATATTGAGGACATAATTCAAGACACTCTTGTAAGTATCAATTTTTCGAATAATCCTTTTTTATTGAATCTTGTGTTTTCAAGATGAGGCCCCGGGCGATCACTTGATCTGCCTACCGAAAATAAGTGACAAATTAATTTCTATGTTTTGGGGAAAGCCTCCCAAAATTATGTGATATTAAAATGGGTTTCTTTAACTTATTTTACACTAGCCATCATTGGTAAAAAAAAATTGGATGGGTTTCATATCTTGTAGGGCTTCTAGTGAAGCCTCCATGTTTGGGATGATATCATTAAGGTGGTACTGCCGAACAAGGGAATTTGGTATGCAGGGGTATATACATTAGGTCAGTGATGGGGTCCTTTATCCAGATGAGGGACCATATTGTTCAACAACCAATGAACATGTTTCATTCAATTATTAGGACTACATTTGGAAGGAAGAGTTTTTTTGTTGAAGTACCTGATGGTATACCTAGAAACCAAAATTAACAAAACCCATCAAAGTAGTTCCACAATAAATGAATTCATGTGAAAATTTTTATCCTTGAAGATCCATTTTTATTCCAAATTCATTTTATTATGGAACAAAAGTTACCTAACATGTGGGAAACATGACGAATTTTGTTAAAAAATGTTTCACTTCATGTTCACTATTTTTTATTTTAAGGTAAATTGGGATGCCATATAATCGATTATAAGGGACTAAATATAGTTGCATAGTATTTCACATATAGAAACCACATTCATTTTTAATTCCATTTTGGGTGGTTTCTAATGTTATTTATCCAAGGGACCTAAACTTCCAAATAGTTCCCATATCCATGATGGTTTATAGACATACATTTCAAGGGTAGGTAGTCAATGAGGTATTTTTTCAATTAGGATTAGGAACTCAAATCGGATGAGATGATTGGTGGTTGGGTTAATCACACTATTTTGGGGGTAATTTTTCCCTACTATGGGACTCTTAGATATATTTAAGTCACATTCATGAATCTTTTATAAACCTTAAAATAAAATTGGTCACCCTAATCATTTAAAATTAATCACATGTAGGTGCAAGAGTAACCATGTTTTAGTATTAAATTTCTCCATCAATGAAACCATATATAAGTATATGATATTCTCCATTGAGATTTATACATATAAATATCAATATTTCTCAAACAATTTCCATTTTTTACATGGTAATTATTTATTTAAAATATTATGTTTTAAATATCCCTAATTTGGTGCTCTATATTTTTTTCATCTAGAGACGTTATTAGAGTTTTGATATATAGATAAAAACCCTAATAAGATATTCCTACGTATCCTTATGAATGGAATCAGAACCCATGTAGTTCTATGACACTTCATGGGACACGTTTTACATTTTAGGGTCATGTGATAAGAACCAGTCCATACATGTTTGTGTCATGTGGAAAGGAAGTCTTGGAGAAATGTTCATAGTCGATGATGGTCTATCACTTATGTCGGCACATACCATTTCAAATGGTTTCATGGGGAATATGACCTAATGGTAATAGATTGTTTTTAAAATTGTTGTGTCTCTTATAAATAAATATCTCACTAGGAATCATAAGATGGTGATGATGATATAAAGAGAACCAAGAAGGAATATCGACTTCATAGTTTGGGTTGTGGTATTATTGGGAATATGGCCTTACAAAGGTGGGGAAAAATTTTAAATGTCAGGTTTGAACCTCATATAATCTTTCTAGGTATCCCATTATAATAGGGATCAATTCCCATGTAGTTTGTTTCTTTTGTGGCTAACACCTATGAAGGTGTCCAATTTTATTTCAACATTTTGAATATGTCCCTCTGAAGGTTTTTCTCATGTTTAATATGGACCTTTGGGAGTATGGTGGCATGGTTTGGGTCTTAAACCTAATTGGATTCCCAATTGAGTATATTTTATTGTTCTCGTGATGTGATCTCTACTTACCTATAAGGATGCATGAGTCTTTCTCGATGCCTGAAATAATGAGATGAGTAAGATCTGTCATGTCACACAATCTACTTCATTCACTGATGGAGAAGGATGAGGTTATGGATGGTGGTAGATGTCTCTATATAAATAATATGGGATTACTCTATGAGAGATTACCCTATTATGGTTTCAAAGAGGAGGGTATAAGGATACAACACTAGCCCTCATCAATGGGAAAGGAAAGTGGTTTCCCTCACTATTAGAAACTATAACGTCCCTATCACTTAATCCAAGACCGTGGTCCTCATTAAAATTATAATGCATGATTGTGCACACTCTGATGCCTCCGCATTTTAAAGATTTTAAAATGATGAATTCCTTTACAATGGGAATTCATTATCGAGAAGACACATAGATGTTCCACATATTCTGATCATACATGTTTTGATTCTATGTTAGTGGATTTAATTTGGTCTTCATAGCATGGGAGTCCCAAGTTAATAGGTTCTCATTCATTGGTGATGTAAGAGAGGGCTGAGAGGGTGCTTCACTAAGGTAATACCTGAGTGAGTTGAATATTACTTCACCCGGGTGGTACCTATGTGAGGTATGTCTGAATTCTTAAAGGTGATATCTGGGTGAGCTGGGAGATAACTCATAGAGGTATTACTATGGTGAACCTAAAGGTACCTTTAAGATATTATATTTGAGAGAATGTTGGGGTGATTTCTTGGGAGAATAAATTCTTGGGTAGCCTTACATTGGTGATTTTGTACTCTGAAAACTAAGGTTTTCCTCATGAATTGTTGGAAAGATAGCACTAATGGTTCGATAAAAGATAAACCCCACCGACTTAGTGTCTTTGGGTTGGGTAAGGTGGTTCCTCATCTAGTTATTTGGTGATATTTTCCTTTATAAACTCTTAATAAAATGACTAATGCTTATTCCATATTATTTTATAATCATGTAAAGCTACTTGAGGGTTCGGAGGAAATAAGTGAAGGACTTAGGTGGATAGAGCTCCAAGAAAACACTTTTTTCTTCTAGTAGAGTCAAATGAGTATCCCAAGGGTCCTATTTATAGAAAACCGTAGGATGTCGGTAGAAGGAAGTAGTTTGTACAATTATATCACAGTAGTGTTTCACACCAATTAGTCGCATCAGTCACACATGTGATATAGTGGCCATAAAAGTGTGTTGTGTAGGAGTTTCACATAGTATAAACAAGCATGGGGTGGATGGACGTGCAAATGAACTAAATATCTTGTACTTTCATGTGGTTTTATTCACATGAGTGAGCCATGTATTTGTGACCTACATGATGTTCTGGTGAAGTAGTTGCATCAGTGAATTGTGCACATACTATAATTATATTATGAAATATCTCTAATATATGATGACCCTAAATTTTGATGGTTAAGTCTTTTTGAGATCCATATGTAATAAAACTGAATCTTGGGAAGTGAACTGTGTCCATTAATATGTGTACAGAACCAAGTGTGACATTTTTAATACTAAATAGTGCCTATAAGACCCTTAAAATTGTTTTTCATGCATGAACTCCTTTTTAATTGAAATATAAAATCCACATACCACTCTCAAAGAGTGCTTCTCACCACCACCAAACCACATGATTCAGAAATATTTTAGAGTAATTGATATACCTCAGTCTGGAGTACTCTTTTGGCACATGGAAGTCTAAACTAATTATGTTTTTGTCATAGATACAAATTTATACTCAAACTAAACATGTGTTTTCTAAGGAATTTGACATCATGAGTCATATGGAAAGAATTGTGTCCTGAATTTTTCAATTCCAACATATTTTATCTATGCTGAATTTGAAAATAAGATAAGTTAATACTTTAAAATTTGATGTTTCTTCAATAGAAAAACATTTTATATCATGATAATAGATATGGAAAATGGGACTAGAAGAATATAACCAAGTCATGGTTAACAAATTTTTTAGATATTAATTTATTATTGAATTGGATCATAACATTTCAATTTATAAATTTCAAATCTTCTATCTATTTTTTATGAATATATATTTCTTTCAATGTAATAATGATGATCATGGAATGGTTTCTCACTTTATATAAATTTTATATTACTATATTTTTATAGAATAATAATTTTTATTTTAAAAGGTTGTTTATTACATTATTGATATCTTTTTTATTGAATTATTAATTGGGACTTTTAGTAATTTGTTAAGGGTTTTATTATTATCATCCATATTTTTATTTTTTAATTCATTCATCATATTTAATTTTATCAGTTTTTTTCTATTCAATCAATATTTTTATTTGAATCAAGTATGTTTTCATTTAGTTTAATTTTTATTTAATAAATTCTCAACTATTCCAATATAATATTTCACTTTTACAGAGTTGATAATTCTTTTTCAAGGAATATAATTGGGTGTTTAAGTGTGTGTATCTAATTTTTATTAATAAAATTTACTTTTTAATAGATTTTTTATAATATCATAATGTTGATTTATGTTGATCTGTTTTATTTCTTATTATATATTTTATCAAAAGCTTCTAATAACAAAGAAAATATAAAATTTTAGAGTTGAAAGAATTATGAAAATAAATAATACTATACTTTTTAATTAATCATTTTAGACTAATTCACTTTAAATTTTTATAATTATATTATCCGTGGGATTTGGGATTATTAATGTACAGTTAGTTAAATATAGAAATTAATATATATAAGTTTTTTTAATATTGTACCTATTGATTTCAATTTATTTAAAAAGTTAATGAAATTTATTTAATTTATTACAACCAACCTTTAAGACTAATATTATGACCATAATTTTTATTAATAATCTATATTTTCATTGTATCTACTTGTTAGGATTGATAGTCGCAAATTATGACTTGATTTTCATTGATGTAATATTTAATGGAAAGTAAAGTAATGAATTTACTTTGTTCTTGGTGTTTTTGGCCCTAGCCTTCAACATAAAGACATTATTATGGTTTAGTATTATAATAAGAAAGTAGAAATTATAAATTTGGATTCTTTTCAGTTTAACACAGTCATATTCTCATTATTAATGGGTTTTAACAATTTCTAAGAAACGATTATAAACATTTGAAGCTACCAAACACTATTTAATTAGTTACTCATTTCTAATCATTTTTAATTTTTTAAAATTCCTTTTACGTATATTGTGTGTGTGTGTTTTCTATTAGTATAAGAGGATGGTATAGAGTGAATTTCCATTAAAGTATTAAATTATACTAAATTTAAAAAAAATTGAATTAAAATAAAATTTTCTAACAAAAATAAATATGAAACCATAATTTTTTACAGAAGAATAGTATAAATTAAATTTGTTTTTATGTATCTTCTCATCAATGTATTCATGATCCCTTCACTCTATTGTCTTCAGTGTTATCCAAATCTCTTGAAATAAAAAAAAGGTATATTTTATTTTTATGGGTTGTATAAAGATGACCAATACTCTCCCTTTTGAAGCTGTGATCACTCGATAAAAAAAATTAAAGAGGGTATGGAATTTTTTAGTAAGATCCCAATAATTCTCACACACTAATATTATAAAAATGTGATTTATGCCCAGATATAAAATATAGATAATGAGTTGAGGGTTATAAATATAATAAAAATTTATAAAATGACTCAAATATGTGTGATCATAGTAGTGGGTAAATTATTTTCAATAATATGTGTGTATTTATTGATACCCATCCTTTGTTTGATGTGTTGGTGAATTTGGAAGTCAAATGGAGTCATTAGAATAAAACACTAGTCATTTGAATGATGGAATCAATGTTTTTGACTTTCTAGAATACCTGACTAGGTAGCTAGTATCGAAGAACTATGTGGATAGTGTGAAGACCTGAGGGGTATTAGCTTGTGTCTTGTTTGAAATGTAGATGACGGGTGGCTATCAAATGGATATCTTCCACTTAGATCCTATTGTTTCCCACTCAATGAGAAATTAGTACCCAATTCTCAAAATAGAAAAACCTACTTTTATAATCTTTTATTGGGTACCCAGTGTTACATGGCTAGGTAATCGATTGTTAGTTACACTATGGGGTCTTCACTAAGACATTAATAAAATTATTTTATTTTTTCAATTTATCTATTAAACTTTAAGAAATGTTAAAATTATTTTTCCCTAAATATAAATCAAATAAAACATTATAAAATAAACGAGATTTTATTTTCATTAAAACCAATATAATAGTAAGAGATGGTAACATTTTATTTATAGGTTTTTAGTCAGTAGGAATGAATCCCAATCAATTTTTTTTAGATAATATAATTCAATAAACAATTTCACCTTTTTTTGGAGTGTAAGGTGATTCATTTCAGTCTAAGTAAATGTGAAATTGTAAAATATAACCCTTGAAAACATCAATAACCTTATATAGAAATGTTATGCATCTAATAAATATAAATTTTATATCATCTAGAGGTTTTACCAAGGATGATCATGGAATGTGTTAAACTGGTAATTAAAAATGAAACTCTATGTATTGTGATACCACCCATTAATATAAATAATTTTCTGATCATGATGACTATAATATAAAGGATCAAAAACATGGTATAAATAGGATGAATTTATGTTAAATACACGCACTCCCACTTATCAAATTTTAATGAAAATAGTGAATCTATCATGTGAACTAGAGTCTCAACTCATGAGTATAAGATTAATAATAACTTCTTTACACAAATCATAGAATAAAAACATTTATATGAAGTCAAAAATAATTATAAAATGATATGTGTAGAGTAAAATAACCTACTAAATTCTTTGAGTTTGGATTGATGATGGATATACCCTGAAGGAAAACTTTATAAGACAAAAAAACATTCAACTAAAAAACTAAATTAATAAACAATAGCGTATGGGATATCAAGGATATATGTGGGGTTAGAAACTTTTTTTTTCTAAAACTCCTACAATAATTAAGGAATACTAGTTTTTTTAATTGGAATCATTTCAATGGACATAAAACCAATCATAGCCTAAAAATAATTTTTCATAGAAACCACCAATAAAGCAATAAAAATACATTGAAAAAATTGATCAAAGGTTTCAATAGCATGACTTTTTTTTGGGAAGCATGGTGACAAAAAATTCTTATATTGATATGAATTTGAGTAAATTGGAAAACTAGCTTATTTGTAACTAAAAAAATACTTTTCTAGGTGATATGGACATTAATATAAGGGATTGGATTTATGTAGTGAGATTGATAAGTAGAATAATTTTTTTGGACACTATGAAAAATTTAATTTAATTAAAATATTAGGTTGAATAAGATAAGTGGAATTCACAAGAAAATTACATTGATAAATATATGGAAGGTTGAAATGAAAAAGGGTAAAAATAAAAAAAATAATTCATATTTTATTAAAGTTATAAATATAATAATAATTATATACAACCTTATATACCATCTATTACATTATTAAATGAATAAATCATGGAAAACTTGTAAACTAATAATAAGATACTTTAAATATATAATTAATTATACATTAACATGAATTTTAAAAATTAATTATATAAATTATAGAATTAGTAAAATTTTAAAATTTATTATTGTATTATTAGAATATAATTAAATAATTTTGTATTATTTCATAACGTGGGGAGTGCGTGATTATTTTTTAAATAATGATCCATAAAAATCATTGAGATCCTCATAGATTCCCAATTTTTTGAATGATCAATTAGTTTAAATTTATAAAATAATTTTTCACTTCTGGGAAATTATAAAATTTATTTCTCATTGTGTTTTAAAGAATTTAGGACTCAAATAATTAAATCGGTTAAGGTTAGTACTTCATCATTCATATAGGTTGGTAAAATTTTATTTATAAATTAATTTCTTATTAATAAAGAGAGTTGAATAATATTAAACTCTAATAATTCTTGGTATATTTTTTAAGTAATTTATGATTAATTAATTAATGTTTATATTATAGAGATATCCTTAGATTTTTATAAGAAAAAATTTGTATTAAACCTTGTTTTAATTGTAAATTGTAATAATAAAATATAATTAGATATATTAAAAAGTTTTAGGCCATGAATTTTCAAAATTTAATGCCACTGAAAAAAAATCATAAATGTTTTCTTATTGATTTGAAGGAAAAAAAATTTGGATTGAAGAAGATGGGGAAAAATATGTTGGAAGTAGATGAATTAATTGAGAAAGGAGCCCCTTAAGAAAACGAAATGGTAGGTTAATAAGTATGTTCAGTGCAACAAATTTTTTTTAATTTTTTATTACTTTTAAAAGCTAATTATACATAACCATTAAATATTAATTAATTTTTACCTCAAAAATGGTGATGTTAAGCCTTATATAGGGGAAGAACTACATAGGCATGGATAAAAAAATATGTTACTATTTAAAGATTTATACTTGAAAATTCATGTCCAACCATCCATCATTATAATAAATTTTATATTTAATTTTGTTATAAAAACATTCAAAACATTTTAATATTTTATCTTTAAAAACATTTTTTCTCATTACATCTATAGAATTAATTTTTAAATAAAATTTTCCAAATTATTTAAATATAATTTATAAAAATGGATTCCATATTTAGATTCAGTATAATTCATATTTTTTAATAAGGTCAAATTAATTTTCTATCATAATTATTAGTGAAAATAAATAAAATTACTGACAACGAATATGATTAAAAAGGTGGTATTCCCTTTTCATTATCTAGTGTTAAATTTAATTTTTCAAAAAACATGGTATTTTTATTTAATAAATTTTATTTTATATATAAAATAATTATATCTATTTTATTAATAAATATCATTTTATTTTTATTCTTAATTGAGAAATTACCTTGGTAGATGAAAAGATACAAATTATTGTGGTGAAAACTAAAAGGGTAAAATTGAGTAAACTTAAATACCAAGGAATAACATGATAAAAATGTGTTTGATTTTTTAGAGGGTTTTCTTGAATAGATAATTCCTAAATTATATTATTGATCTATTTTATAGGCTCATGATGTAAGTTTGACCATCCAATAGTGAATACTTTTGGGTATTTAAAAAAATGTCACCAATCCCCAATTATAAAAGGGTACTCACTCACATAACTTTTTAACTCCAATAAAGACCTTTTTCATTACAAAAAACTATAATAATCACTTACCAACTTCCATCCATTAATTCTAGAATCCTTGGTTTTGGTAGAAATCCATCATAGGAAGGCTTTTGGTGAAAACATAAGGAAGATACCCGAAAGAAGAGGTAACATTCATCAATATGTGTTTTTGTTTTTATATCTCCATATAACACATTAAATTATTATTATAACATTATGATATAAGAAACATTATTATATTCTATATATTTTTATAATTTTATTTTATGGGAATGGCCTTCAACTATCTCTACTTACATCAAATGGGTTATAAAACCATTAATCATACGAACGGCGAACTACCGTCGCACGAACCGATGTGATTTGTTTTCCCATTGCCTCCACTCATGGTTGGACCTAACTGTGGATTTTTTTCTTCATATGATATTTATTATATTATTATTATTATTTAATTATTATATCTTTCAAATCTTCATGCTTTCCATTTTTTGAGAATACGATAATATCACTTATGTATACGACAGACTACAGCATCACGAAGAAATGTCATACGTTTACACTTTACATGGAAGGTAATAAAGATGGGTTTAATAAAAATATATGATATATATGAAATGAAAAGTAATTTTTAAATATAATATAACATTAAACATTCTTTTATTCAATGCATTGATAAAATCGAAACATCATTTATGCATATGTACGGCCTACCATCCCCATGAATGGTTTATTTTGTTTTCTTTCAATATCTTTTATAAATTACTCTAAATACATATGTACTGAATATATATTATATTTATATCATAAATAAAAAAATTTATATTTTGGAACCATAATCAAAGTAATAGGAAAATAATCAACAAATGAAAACATATACAGAAAAAAGCAGTTATTACCCGAAACATAACTAAATGATGGAATTATCAATAAATCAGTAATGAAAGGCTATAGGAAAATAATATATGGTATCATGTATGTAAATATTTTTCTGTAATATATTTATAATAAACCTATATTTATTATATAGTAGTTTTTATTATGTAATATTTAATTCCTGACTTATAAAAAGGGATTTCTAATCTCTCTTTTATCTTTGGCATATAATGAAAATTCACCACTCATTTCTTCTTTACTGTGTATATATTGAAAATTTGGAATTTTATATCATGAATAATATTATTTTCATGTTATTTAATGTGTTATTGGATGTTATTATTTATTTTTTATTTTTTTTTAAAAAAATACTACCAAAGTTGTAATGGATTTGTTCTCAATTTTATTTCTCTGAGTTTTATGTTAGGTTATGAACCTATATTCATTCATGAGGTGTATATAAACCCACTTTTACATGTGAGATAATGAATTTATTTTTCTTAATTGTATTATAATTCTAATTTAATTTTATTCCTTCTTGTTTTTTATCATTTAAATGTTACTAAATTAGTAATGATTTTATATTAAAATCTCATTGTTTATCTGGAATGTTTATTATTATATTACCATTAAAAAATATTATGATATATCTCTCCATAAACTCATTAATTTTTTTATCCTACGGTTATATATTGTACTAATATTACCATTTTCCATTGTTTGGTTCTTAAAATAATTGATTAAACGGTTATTTGAAAATATGAATTTATCTATCTCTTCAAACAAAAAACAATTTTCTTCAAGAACAATGTTTTAAAAAAATGTTTTAATATTATCCTAATATTTTTTAAATAATTTTTTATACATTATTTACATTATACATAAATGTTATTAATTTAATTTTTACATCATTTTCCAAATAATTCTTATTTTTCTTTTACCAAAATGTTTAAAAGAATGCTTATTTTTTACATGCGTGGTATGAAGAGTATTTCCTCCTTTCATTATTGGTCAATGATTTCAAGATTTCATTAAATGTTTTCAATGGTATTTTTAATTAAAATGTGTTCCTTAAGATCTATGAATTTTTTTGATATTAAATTAATGATTTCTAATTTAAAGGGATTTATAAAATGATTTATATTTTGAAAATTATTCTTCAAAGTGGAAATGATGTTTTTCTAAATAAATTTTTTAATTGGTTTTAAAATGGTTTGTTATAAGTATTAAATATTATATTCAAATAAAAGTATTTTTTAAATGAAAATTGAAAGATTTTATGAATGAAAATGTATTTTCATCATGAAATTTTCCATGTGATATTTCAAAATCATACTCCATATTAGATGAAATACTTTGATGCTACCTATTACTTACTCAGGATGTGATCAAAGGATACCATTCTTACTCATTCTCAAAATGGTTTATTTTTTTGATGGAAAGATGTTTATGAAAATAATTTCTCTTTAAAAGGTTATACCATGATAAAATTTTTAAGAAATCTTCTTTTTTTATAGGTTATGATTTTAAGAAATGATGAAATGATTATGAAACATATCTTTTTTCTACAGGTTATGATACAATGAAATGTGTATGAAAGCCATTTCATTTTATGGTTTATGATATGATGAATGATTTATGATCTTGAGGAACACATGTGTTTTATTTTCATTATGTGATGGGTGGGACCTATATATTTGTCCAATGCATTGGGTAAAAATTTATATCTAATGAGATAGATAGGACTAAAACAAGGAGTGAACATGTTTCAGTAAAGGAATTTGTCCTTTGTGATAGTATTGGGTGTGATCCTTGAATAATTTGATGGTTGGGGGAGTGAACTAGTTCCACTATTATAGCCTTGGAATTAACTCTTAACTAATATATAAATGATTTTCTATACTTATGTGTATTCCATAAATCTATATCTTATTCCAATACTATGCTCTCATGGATTGTTTTCTTTGATTCATTTATGATTCGCGTATTATGAACAACCAATCTTAATTAGATAACTCAATATTTTGTCCTTTTGTATACAATGTATGTTTTTATATGTTATTATCACATTCTCATACCCTTATTCTCACACTATTTTTTTTGTATTTCCCTTTTTTAAACTTAATGAGCCTCTAATATCAAACTTTCTTATGTTCCTATTCCCTAGGTTATGAAGAAATGTTTTATTTCTTGGAATGTCTATGAATAATACTAAATGGGAAGTTATTTATGTGGAATATTGAGGATCTTTACCCAAATTAGAATCTTTTGTTCCATATATTCCAAGAAAAAAAATATTATGGTAATTTGGTGTGTCATTATATAATTTATTGAATATTCATTTAAAAATATGTAATATCCATGTGTGAGAATCCTCAATCACTGTAATTGGTATTTGAGAAAAGGTTTAGTTTACATTTGGAAACTAGGATGAGAAAACATTTATTAGATCCCTGGGTATATTCCAAAGTATTTTTCTAGGTATTTATATAAGGATAAGTCTATTTTTGATTCAAAGTATATGAAAATGTCATGTAATTTTAGTAAATGATAGAGAAAGTGGTTTAAGAGAAATTACATACCAATCTAGATATTACAAGTTGATTTAGATCTAGAATAGAGGTTACTAGGGGTAATAGTTTAAAAATTGTGTATTGAGGTGTACTTTATCATCACCTGATGCACAATGATAGGCCTTTCTGCCCAGCTGGTTTGAAACTCCCTTGGGATATGCTTGGAAATTTACAAACTCTTCATAGACTATCATAGTGAATTAAAATAGATGGTGACTATAAATTATGTAGGTAAACTTAACATGTCATAGACGAAAAAAATATGACATTATTTAGACATTTTATTTTTTATTTTTCTTTGTTATGTGTTTTTCCTCTATGAATATTGTTTCTCACACTATTATTTTTCAGTTTTATTTAATGGTAGGTACCAAAATAAATTGGGGTGACATAGAATGTGATAGAAAATTTATTGATGGGAATAAAAATGTTCTGATTATTGGAGTATAGTATTTTTTTGATTATTCCTAATCAGTTATCATAGAACATGATTAATAAATTTCTCCTTAACTAACTCTTGGACTCACCAAAAAAATTAAAAGATTGATTTTACTGAGAGTTAGGGTAATGGAGACCATAGAGGAATGATTATTTAATTCTTATATGACATGAATGTGGTGGGAAGCACAACTAGTAATGTGTCAAAGGAATGAGATGTTGTATTTTGTGTGAATTAGAATAACACATTTTATGTTATTTCTGAAGAAAAATATAAATTTCAGTTAACCTATTGGATGGTAATATTAGTCTCCCTAAGTTATTAACAATGGATGAATGTTTTAACTATGGAATGTATGGGAACTTTGAAAATAAATGTCCTAGGAGGAAATATCATTAAAATAATCAACAAGGTGTTATGAGTAGTTGTTATACTATGAATTTTTATAAAACTATGAATGACATATTAATGGAAGGAATTAATACGTAATAAGTAGATGAATCCAAGTTAATGAGATCATTGAAGTGATTATGTTTTGTAATTATTTAATTTTTAAGTATATAAATATTGTTCAGTATAAGTTTTTCAATATGGATTTTCAATAATATTTTGAATGGTGGGGATGATTTAGAAAAGTGATTTAATGGAAATATGATATTTTTATTAATTATAGATAATAATTAATAGGTTGTCAATGTTGAGATAATGATGTTTTGATAATTATATTTTGGATATGAATAAGTAAATTGGATAGAACTAATTACCTTAATGGTTTATTGAAAAAGTGTGGTATATAGAATATTTGGATTTCAAAATATATCCAAAAAACTGTGTTTTATTTAATGAATAGGAAGCATTTATGTTTTAAATGTGGTTTATTATAATTTATATTATTAAAATGTTTCAATATAATGCAAGATAAAGATATTCACATTTTTTCATGTGGAAATCATGAGGTACATTATGGTATTTGGGGTATTAATGTTAAATTTATTTTAAGAAATTCAGTGGCCTTATTTGTAAATGTTTTATTTCGAATGGGTTTTAAGGTAAACCAGAATCATTTAATTTGAACATTAGATGAGGTTTAATATAATAATATATTTCTTCACCGTATAGTTGTTTATGCATATTGGATAACCTATACTAAACATTTTGTTGTGATGATAAGTAAAGATAGAAGGAATGACTTATCATTCTATTTATGGATATTATGATCTGTTATATCTTCAAGAGTATAAAATTCACCATCATTTCATGGATAAAGATATGAATTGGAAATTGGTCAAGGCATAACCAAAGGGTGATATTTTTTTAAGTAAATTAAATTAAATCAAGTATGTATATATTCTCATGAAAATTCATCAACTTTTGAAAAATTATACTGAAATAAATTTTTTTCATCATTTTTTATTATATCAATGACATTTTGGACACCTCTTTGGTTTATGAATTTTTTTCTTAAACTTTATATTGACCATTTTCTCTATCACTTTCAATAATTATTTGGGTGTTTGTATTCTCTTATATGTACATGTTTTCATTTTCCATATATATTATTTTATTTGAAAACCTATTATGTGTTATTATAGATTAATTTTTCTTATACCTTTATATTTTACAATAGTATAGTTTATTAACACATTTTACAATATTGGTTTCTATGTGTGAATTGTCAAATGTTAAACCATTGATGACCAAGATTAATTTTGAGGGTGAAATTAATTTTAAGGGGTTAGAATGTAACAACCTCAGATTTTGTGAAATAAATTTTTTCAAATAAATTAAAACATTTCAATATTATTCATTACATGTTACATTTATTTTTCATTGGGGTATATGTAATACTATGGGTAACTTGTGATACATGCTACACTGATTTTACATGAGATGTAACATACTATAAAAATATTATTATTTAAAATGACATTTATCACCTATATATTGGGATGGAAGGTATGAAAATATTAAAAAGTTATGAAAATATTTGATTTAAAAATATATATAATAAATTACGTTGTAACCAATTAATTAGAAATTATCATATAATCTATTTTGAAATCATGGACATCTTTTTCTAATCAACAATTTTTATGCCAACAAAAAAATTTACCTCAATAAATTAAAACAAATTACACTTATTTATTTATATTAATAAAATATATATAGTATTTTTTCAATATAATATTTAAAATCTGTATTATGTGTTTTATAGATAAGATATAATAATAAATCTAATTTTACTCTTAAAAACTGCATTTTTCTAAAAAATATCTTTTGTAGCATTTTTTCAGCACTTATTTTATAAATAATATTAAAAAAATTAAAAAATTTATTTTCATAAATAATGTTAATTTTTGAAGTAACTATTTCAGAATTATAATAAGCTGATTTTTATGAAAATATTCTTTTTTTGATGAATATTGAAAATACTGAATTTTAATTGAAAACTTCCTTTTAATTTATGTTTTTATAAAGCTAAATTATATGATAAATTTCGTTTAAATAAAAATATTTATATTAAATATAAATTAATACAATTTATTTCATTTTAATCTATTTTATATCAAATTTGGATATAAAAAAACATTTCAAATCTTTTGAAAACTTCCACATTAAACCCCCACTTTCTCATCGGGTAAGCGAGGTTAATTTTGAAATTACAATTTCCACTTATATGAATTTAATTTGGAAAAATGGATTTCTTATTTTTAATAACAATAATTTATATTATCTATTAATAATATTTTAAAATTTTACCATAATTATTAGTTAAAACTATTAAAAATTACTTACCACGATTAAGGTTAAAGAGGGGGTTTTTTCTTTACATATGCTTGTGTCAAATTTAATTTTCCACACAAATTCACTTTTTATTTAATAAATTGGATTTAATATTTTTAATAAGTAGGTTTAATTTATAAAATAAATATTATTCTCATTTTATTATTTGATAAATAACCAATTTAAATAAAAATCTATAGGTTACTGTGGTGAAAACTAAAATGGTAAAATTATAGAAACATAAATACAAAGAAATCCAATGATAAAAAATATGTTCATTTTGTTTTTTATATTTTTTTATTGATTAAATAATTCCAACACTAAATTATATATATATTGTTTAGGCACATAATATATGTGTTTCCACCCAATAGTGAATACTTTTTGGTATTTACAAAAATGCCACCCCTCCTCAACTATAAAAGGTCACTCACTTCCTTAAGTTATTGACACCATAAAGCACTCTATATCAACCAAAAAAAACCAAAAAACATTCCTACATCCATTATATCATCATATAATCATTTTTGTGGGTATAAATTTAACCTAGCCATGATTTTGGTGCAAACCTATTGATGATACATGAAGAAGACGTAATATTCATCATGGACTGTTTTTGTTTTATTTCTCCCTCCACGTCCTTAAATTATTATTATAACCTAATTATATAATGAGATTAATATCTTAAATACATTTATATGTTGTTATTTTATGTGAATGACCTAAAATTATCTCTACTTCCGTCAAACGGGTCATGAAATCATCGTTCATGTGTATTGTTGACTACCGAATCATGAGCTGATAAAATCCATTTTTTCATGAGCACCTTTCATGGTTTGACATAATGATGGATTTATTATTTACATGTTATATTTATGATATTATAATGCTTATAGAATAATTTTTTCTCTCATACCATCTTTATTTTCATTTTTGAGAATACGATAACATCACTTATGTGTACGGTGGACTACCGCCTCAAGAAGCGATGTGATTCATTCATGCTTTAAAGTATAAGGATGTAAGGATGGTTTTAATGAAAATATGTGATATATATGACATAAAAAGTATTCTATAATGTTAATATTTCAGTTAAATTTATTTATTTTAATATTTCTAAGAAATGGTAACAACTTCCATGCGTACGTATGGCCTATTGTCTCCATGAACGGTGTATTTAATTTTCTATTAATGAATTTTATAAATTAATATAAATACATATTTTATGAAAATATATGATATTTATATCATGATTAAAATTCTAGAAATGATATAACCATTACTAAAGTAAGAATACCAAAAACAAATGTCGAAACATATATGAAAAACAAATTGGTTATTACCCGAAATGTAAATTTTAAATGGAATTTTTAATAAATGCGTAATAAAAGATCATACTCAAATCATATATGGTATCTTATATATAAATATTTTTCTTTAATATTTTTATAGTAAACATATATTAATTATTCATGTGGTTTGAATGTGTATTAAGGAAGTCAATACTTATGTTTAGGGATTTCTAATATGTCTTTTATTTTTGGGATACATTTGAAAATTCACCACTCATTTCTTTTGTGTGTTCTATATACTGAAAATTTCAAATTTCATATCCTGAATCATATTTTTTTAAATATTTTAATGTTTTATTTTATGTTATCCGTTATTTTGGATTATGATTCAAATGATTTCCAAATAAGTAAGGGATCTTTTATCTCAGTTTTCATTCTTTAAGACGTATATTATGTTATGAATCTTCATTACTTAAGAAGATGTATATAAATTCCCTTTTACATGTAATATCATGAATTAATATATAATATTTTTATTTGAAGCTTTATTAAAAATTATTCTATCATTGGGATTCTGATTAAATTTTAGAAAAGTGGAAATGATTATATGTTAGCATCTCATCATTTATCCGGATTGTTTGTGATTATGTTTCCAGTGATAAAATCTTATGATCTATCTCTAAAAAACACATTACCTTTTTTCTTATATATTTATTCATGGTATTAATAGTATCATTCTTTTCACTTTTTGTTACATAAAATAATTGATAAAATGATTTAATTAAAATACTACTTTATCTCTCTCTTTGGTCAAAAAAATTTTTCTTCCAAAACCATGTTTTCTAAAAATGTATTAAATTTTTTTATCTTATCCAATTATTATTGAAATAAATTTTTACCCATGTTTTTGTATTTCAAAAAAATTTAAATTAATATTCACATCATTTTATAAACCACAGTTACTTTTATATTAACAAAAATGTAAATAAATTTCCATTTTTAACATACACGATGTGGACAATATTTCCCACTATCATAACTACAAACTGTTTTCAAGATTACCTATAAATTATTTAGATTTATTTTAAATTAATTTTTTCCATTATATTTTGGATGTTTTTATATATTAATTAAAATATTTAAAAATGAATATTATTTTCAAAATGTTTTTTGTTTTAGAAATTGTTTTTCAAAGTATAATAAATATTCTCATCAAAAAAAAATTAAATGAGTTTTAAAACATAATTTATAAGTATTAATGTTCATTTTTTTTAAAACAAATTAATCTGTTACTTTAAAAAAATTCAAAAAAAGTAATTTTCATCGATAAATGTTACATGTGATCTTTCAAAATCATTCTCTATCTATGATGAAATCCTTGGATGCTCCCCTTTCCTTACAGGGGGATATAATAGAAGTATATGATTCTTATTATTTCATAGAATGGTTTTTTATGATTAAAATATGTTTATGAAACCCATTTCTCCTACATGTCTTATACATTGATAAAACTCTTATGAAACCTCATACTTTTTCTATTGGTTATGTTATTATGAGATGAAAAAATTATTATGAAATGTGTCTATTTTTTATGGTTATGATAAGATGAAATTTTTATTAACCCTTTCTCATTTCATGGTTTATAATATGATTATTTTTGTATGAACTTATGGAACGCATGTACATGATTTTCATTATGTGACATGTGGGACCTATATCACCCCCCAATGCATTGGATAATGATTTATATCCCAATGATAAACATGAATAGAACATGGAGTGAACCCAGATTATTAAAGGTTTTATTCACAATGATGGTCTTGGGAGTATACCTTTACTACAATTATGGTTTTTTGATTAAACCTCCTCCAGTATGATAGACTTAGTATTGAGCCTTGACTATTATGGAAATTATTTTCTATACTTATTTCTATGCCAGAAATATATGTCTTATAATAATGTTATACTCTTATGGATTATATTATTTGATTCCATTGTGATTTATGTCTTATTAACTACCAATATTTAGTTCATCACTAAATATTTTGATCTTTTATATGGATGGAATGGTTTTCATATGTTATTATCATGTTCTCAAACTCCTATGATAATGTTATGTTAATTTATTTCCATTATTTACACTTACTTAACATCTGAGATCACCCATTCATATGTTTTATTTCTATAAAATATGAATAATGTTTTTATATAGGTTATTCATATTAATATTACAAAATTGGGTGATATTTTTGGAAACATTGAAGATCTTTCACCAGATTATAAAACTATGTTCTGAGTTTCCAAAGACTTTGAACTATTATGGTCTTCATGTGTTAGTTTGGGTAATGTATTTGTTATTGATCTAAAAATATGAAATATCCATGTATAAAAGATATGATTCTCTATAATGATTCATTGGAATGGACATTGTGTCCTTCAAGAAACAACAAATCCTTATTTTTAAAGTCATAATTATAGAATAATTTTATTGGAAGATCAAAACAATTTATAAAAAAGATAATAAATTTTTAGAGGGGAGAAAATAATATAAAATTTCCCAATTTCATGATATGAAATCCAAAAAAAATATTCTATGAGAAAACCTTAAAAATAGGAGGAATTTTTTAGATTAAAAATTGTATGGTCACTACCACACAATGTTTTATTTGAAATTTTAAAACAATCACTTTTATCCCATGAAAACAACCATTAAAAATTTATTCTTCCCTGACTATAAAGAGTATCTTAACCAAAACCATGAAACTATGACCTTAAAAAAACTTTAGGAAGAATATTTAAATCAAAATATTTATTCCCATTTTCTTGCCCAATAACCCTTAATATAGAATTTTATAAAACTATTTCTAATCCACTAATTCATTTAAAAATAATGATTTATGCTCAGACTACCTCAAAATAATATCTGTAATTTTATGTATGTTTCAACATGGTAAATTAGTTGTGTCAACATGATTAGACAATTAAAATGATTAAAACCCACATTACATATTAGTACAAACAAAATTCTTGATTGCATTAATATAAATAGGAGTTGATTTTTCCTTACCTAAACCATGCATGAACCAAGAATTTGTGGCAACTACCATAAATAAACTAATCATAACCTAAAATTCATATTTCACCTAAAATATTTCATTTTCTCTTTCTAATTTTGAATAGTATATCAATAATAATACCTACTACCAAATGAGTTTATCACTATATTGTGAAAATCATGACCTAAAAAGAAAATAATTTTCAGCTAAAATCACTAACACACACAACCATATATGTTTTTATTTTCTATTTTTGCATAACACATTTCACACAATTTTACGGACAATAATCATTTATACCATTCCATTTTTTTACAATGATTTCTTCCATAAAACCCAAGGAAACAAAATTATAATAAAATACATTATATAACTACATTATTACTTAGATTATAAAAACCACTACGTATTATAATATAATGTTGTGTAAAAATGTTATAGTAAAAATGGACCCATAAACATTCAACCCTCTATAAAAACAAAATCATATGATCCCACCACCTTCCTATTCTCACCACTTAAGATAAAAATTCAAGGGGAAGCGGTAGAGGAAGAGTATAATAATACACCTAACTATTATTTTTTATTTTCATTTTCCATCTTCTTTTTATTTTTTTATCATTACTATAATGTTGTTTTAATTTATGAAATTCCAAAATCAATTGAGAATATTGAAAAGTAATTTTTATCTTTAATGAAAAAATTAAATTTCAAGAATTTTTTAAAATATGGTAAAAATATTGAATTACTTTTTGTATGTTGATAATTTCATTCGTGTTCCTCATTTCATAATCCATAAATTTTAAAAAAAAATGAATGAAAGGGATTATGTTTCCCACATTCATATAATAGGATCTTATGGTAATGTTTTATTTCAATTTACATATGAAATAAAAATTCATAGAGAAAATGTACAATTTCTCTAAAAAAAGACCCAAATAGGTGATGAAAATCCATGGGAGTTCATTCCAATTTTTTTAATATATTATTATTATTTTAAAATTTACAAGTTCATGTAATTTATACTCTTATACCTTGGGGATTATGTTTGGATTATGTATGGGGATAGATTCAATATATATTCACTTTAACGTTTCATTATTTGAAGATCTAAGATACATATTTGATTAATAATGTAATTTTCTATTGTGAAAAACTAAACTTTCATGAAAATAATTAAGTGTGGGTTATAACTGAAGAATTTTATAATATAATACATTGGCCTAATTGAAAAACCCTAAACTTGATGAGATATAAAGCTTATTTAAAATAAATTCTCAAATAAATTCTTATTTAACATTGTTTATAAAATTCATTACATGAATTAGTTTGGAATTTAAATAAATCTATTTAATTTTATTTTTTATATAAGTATATGAGTGTGTGTTTATGAAAAAAAATGTATATAAACTTAATTTAAAATAACACTAAAGAATATTCCATCATTATCACATGATTATAAGAAATATTCATAAAATTATATTGATGGTGGAATTTTATATACTATATTATTTTTAATTTTAACGGTGATTGGATAATGTTTCTATTATTTTAATCCAATGTATTGTTTTTCTAAATATTAAATATAGTATTTTTATTGTGATTAAATATTAATAAAAATGAAAATAAATAGAAGTGTATATTCAAATGAAAAGATAAAATATATTTTATCAATTAAATTATTTAAATTTGGAATTAAGATTGATTATATTACATATTTTTTATCATTTTTCAATATATGTGGGACTTTTAGAGGTTTAAAAATCTAGTAAAGTACTTATATCATTATAATTAACATTAAGAGGGGAATTGATAAATTTTATACAATAATTTCCCATATTTCACATTTTATTTGTTTTTAAATAATTCAAACTCTACCATATATTAAACTTTATTTTTATATCATTTTACTCAAAATAATAAATTATTATTTAACTAAACAAAGGACACAACACATAGGATTTTTACATGGTTCCCCTCTTAATATGAGGGATTAAATAATTTTTGTGATGGATACCATCCATATTAATATATTTACAATTATGACCAATCAAAGAAAATATGACATGTATTATCCTTAAACCCATTATAAATAATCTTGACCATTTATTATCATCCAAATCAATATATAAGCATAACACCTTCAATTCATAAGGTGTAAATGTGACTTTCTAATAGAGAAACCCTCTTTAAAGTTTGTTGAGTATACTATCAATATTTATTCCCCTATTTAAAAACCTTATACAATGATGCACTATCTAGATATATATTATTATTATGTTCTAAAATTATTTCTTTAACATATATAAAAGTTAATTTATAATAGACCTCGTGTTTCCTAAACCCAATTAATTCACTTCAAACAAAGATGTTATTTTTTCAATATAATATTCTTATTTAATGTACTAAAATATATGTATATAAAAACTAGTTTGACAACCATATATCACTGTATAACTCTATTTAATTTTTTTATTCATACCCTTACACTTTTTTAGTTAGTTTTATTCACACTTCATTTACATATAGTATTAGTGATGTGAAGAGAATCTTATATCAAATAGGGTAGATGGATAATTCAAATTCAATTTAAAACAAAAAATATCATGTGTGTGATTTTTTCTATATTATTATACACAGTATAATATTCCTTTTTCTTTATCATCTTAGAGTTATAAAACAGTTTATTCATTTAAAAATTTCATTTTAATAAGTTATATCATAGATATATATTTTATAACTCTATGGTTAATAAAATCAATAATAGAGATATTAAGTCCATAACAATTCAATATTCTTTTTATTGAGTAAAACCTATGAATTGAACAAATATGCATCTCGTTTCATCCCTTTATAAAGTGGTCTCTTCAATCACTCATTGTAATATCATGTGTTATGTTTTCAACATGTGGAAAATAATATAAATCCTTACAATACTTGTATACATAAATCCCTCCCTTTATATTTTCAATCATAAATTAGCAAGTCCAAATAACAATTGACAACATCACACATTCAAATTCACTTATGAAAAGATATGGAATTACTCAATAATAATAAAATTATCATGGGGACTCAAATCCACCCTTATATTTCTCTCCCATAAGTTGGGTTTGAGTCTCCTCACCCTTTATTTGTTTTTATAATCTATCCCCATTTTGGGAGGATTGAAATCATACCTCCTACATTTTCATTATATATATTTTTAAATTTGGGATTTGATTTTATCCATATTCCAATGAAAACATAATATAAATTTAATATATAGAAGAATATAAATGGGGTATATCAAATCATACCTATATCTTCCCAATTGGTTTTGATTATAATCCGATTTTATATTATGGAAATTATTGAAGGTGTAATTCCATGTAACATAGATTAATTAACTAAATATAAGATAATGAGCTTTGGTTTAATAATATTCTTTTAAAAAATGAAAACTGGGGATAAAAAATATAAATAGTGAATACATGAGAAAAAAATTCACAAATAGTTAAGATAAAGTAGTAAATAATTTGATAGATTCCACATGATTTGGCCCACTTTGGACCAATATAAATGTTAATAACACAACCCAGACAATATTTTTTTATGAAAAAAACATGTAAGTAAAAAAATAAAAATAAAATACAAGATGAAAACATAGATGATATTTGTGTATTGATTCTTTTTTCTTATATGATATAATGTTCATACAAATCTCATGGATGTTAACATTCACCCCTAAATTGGATGTTCTCACACATGCACCCTATAGAACAAAATAGATAAAATATTACAACCCAAAACTAATAAAACAAGAATAAGATTATTAAAAACCCCATGAATACACTACGAAAATTATAAATTCATTTATAATGGATTATTAACACTTTCATTATCATTTTGCTCCTCTAAAATTTTATGAATTGATCTCTACAATAAAATAGAAGTTATAAAATAATGAAACTGGGGATCTGGGTGAGGTAATCCACTCTTTCTCTATCAAAAAATCAGTGTTTCTCTCTGATTTCATCTTATATTCTAATATGCGTTGGAATCATAAAATGATAATTAATGTAAAAACTCTATCCTTATAATCAAAAAAGGGAAACACCATTAGTATGGATAAAAAAAGAATGGTCAAACGTGTGAATGGTGACATGAAAAAGTGTCATGATGTTTTGTGTTTTGAAATAAATCTCAATATCTTTTAGAACAAGTGACACACCAAAAAATAAGAGGGTGAGTAATGCAAGTCATACCAATTTTGAAGGGGGTTAAATGACACCAAATAAACATATCAAGCCATCTTGAGTATTATTGGACCACTGTAATAAATGTTATTGACCAAAGCACTAAATGAGAATAATATTAACTCATTTAAAAAATATATTAATAAAAATATTGTTACATGAGATAATCCAATGGAAAATCCAATAAATATGTTCTTTATGAACACAAATCCAAAAAAAATAAAAATATATCCAACTAATAATAAACTTCTGATAATAAAAAATGATTTAAATAAATAAAATTTCCTAGAAATGTATTAAGTGAATTAAAAAAAGTAAAATTGAGGAAATAACAAATAAAAATCACCATTTTAATTTCTAACAATTAAACAATGGAAAATTCAAAAATATCCAAATTAAAAAAAAAATTGGAATCTAAATAAATGTAATGTTATTTCATTTGTACTATAACCTAACAACCTATTAAAAAAATTCTCATCTGCACTAAAACTCCTAGGTATGACATCGATTAACTCAATTTAATCATGCCTATAACATGTATTGTATTGAAACATGTCTTACTATACCAATTTATATATTTGTATATGATTATAAACATAATCTTATAAATATGTTTTATATGAACTAAAATAGTGATATCATGTTGTATAATATCCCAAAGTCATAGCCTATAAGATTCATGTGATTCATATCACGGATTCTAATATCCTAATATCATATAAGACATGAAATTACCCTATCATAACATATGATAATATTATGAAATTTTTCCAACTCTAATTCCATTATTTCACATAGTTTCCTTCTATTATAAGTCAATGTTCTGATTTATTTATGAAATGAAAAAGTTTTTAAAGCATTGAAATTATAAAATTCTCTATAGTTTTGAGTTATGGGTATTTCATTTTGGTATACATGTTGTGGTATCTAACCCTTGACTTATTTCATTGAATAAAGAGTTCCTATATAATGGGATAGGGCCCCCTTCTTTAGGTAATAATTTTTCTCCCAATAAAAATTTAAATCTTTCTCTTCCATCATGTTTAGTATTCATCTTCACAAAGAAGGTGGTAGAACACCTTTGGTGGTCAATATAATACCTTTAAGGAGAGATTATATTGGATTTTTTACATGGTTAATATAAGGAAAAATTATTTGAGGTTATCAGATGTTGATATTTTTATATTTCTTGTAAAAATAATATTTTATGTTTTCCATTCAATGTCTTAGTTTATAATCATAGATCAGTCACATGGAATGGGTTTCTTCCACTAGAATGATCAGTAGATAATCCTACAAAACCTATTAGTGGTATTATATACTTGATAATGAATAAATAAACATGTTATTTTAGTAAATTTATGAAGAATATTAGAACCATAAACTACATGAGGCCATATCATATTGTAGGATATGTCATGGCTGAATGTTAGCAGCCAGATTTCTTGGAATTATGATATAGGATGTCATAATTATATTTTTTCATAGTCATGGTGTACTATTAGATTGAATCATAAGGTATTTTTAAGTGAAATTCGATGATTTTTCTCTTTCCCATAAGCTTTGTTATGCAATATCATAGTAGAATAATGAAATATAAGTTGTTTGAAAAGAGAGTATAAATCATGGTTATGATATAGTGTATATCATCGATCATGATTAGCCCATACATAAGATACTAGATAAAATATAATATAATTACATTTATATAACATATTTCCCTTTTCAAGAAAAGTGGATATAAAATAATTTTTAAGGGTTTCTAAATATGTAAAATATTTCCCTTTTCTAGAAAATTAAAAACATGAAACATAACTATAATTACCCAACATGTGAGGTTTTTTTCTTTTTATTACAGTGCTTATCAAAAGCATTGATTGAGTCATGTATTAGGACATTCAATAACTATTATATATCATAAAATAAAATATAATCCAAAATGATGAAGATTATTATTTTGGAAATAAAATTCTGATAGTTTCTAAATTGTAAATAAATGATAAGTGTATGGCATTAAAAATAAAATATTTCTATATCTAAATATAATATAAAATGATTCTATTAATATCTAAGATTTGTAAAATAGATAAAATTTTTATTTATTTATTTATTACTTTTGAATATTCATGTTTAAATATTTTATATGAAATGATAATATTACTTATAATTTAATTTATGTGATAAATTTATTCTTATAGAATTATCATTAGATAAATTAAATTCATGGTGTGTCAAAAAAATATTTAATTTGCATCGACCTTAACCTCAATTTTAAATCAATGTTATTGGATGGAATTTAGTTATTGAATATAGTTTATATATATTATGTTTTATATTTATTATAAATTTTAATCACTCTTTAATAAATTATCTCTAGGTGGATGGAATTAGAATCAGAATTCCTGTTGTCTTGGAAATTTATGACTTTTTCCTAAATGGCGGGTGTTGGCTATGATGATCCCATGAGCCGTTTTTTAGATTTTTTATCCCAAGGTTGAAGAAGAAGTTATTAATAGAATAATTGTATATAATGGTTGTTTTTTATTTTTCTATAGGTTCATAAATCATGTTCAAACATATGTGTTTCAAGAGGATTTATTTTTTATTTTAATTTCCTAGTTGTAGAATGATTTGATGAACATAAATTACTTTTTGAGCTTGAAGAGTGATGTTTGTTGGTTTTTTAAGGTTAAGTGACATCACTATGATGTAATTATACAAAAATAGGAATGAATATAGTCTGGGAAGAGGAAATGGGAAGAACACCAGTACAACAATCATTTCTATGAGTTTTTCTAGTTAAAAAATATCCCTGTGTGAAATGATGTTTCACATTTAATTCATGATAGTTAACCATGGTAACTCTAAATTTATTCTGTTGTGGAAAAAATAAGGTGTAGATCGCCCGTTGGTATAATTTATGTTGGAATTTTAGTTTTAGATGTATCTAATGGGAATATGATTGAATAAGAATTAGAGGAAGTTATGATGTTTGGAGAAGTGTTTGTGTCTCGGAATAAAAATTGGGATCACAACACTATGGTATACACTTGTTGACGATTTCAATAAGTCCTCAAAGTATCAAGGTGACTTATTTCCATATATTGATACAACTACAATGTTATTTAGTGTTTCAAAAGTAGTGCTCAATTATATGGATAATTTCTGGGTGAAATAATGGAATCCCTATCTAAAAATTTATGTGGACATAATTTTGTGGTACTAGAAATTTTTAGTGTGGTTTAAAATAATTTCATAGAACATTGACCAAAATGGGATCCAATATTTCATGCTACAATCAATTTTCAGAGAAAACATCTACATTTTAGTGGATATAATGATATGTCTAATTTGGTGTCTCGAGATCCAATAATACTCAATCAATTAATTTTTTAAACCTCATTAATTATATCAAATACATTATAAATAATTCAATGTGTCAAAAAAAATTTGGATTTGTTGAATATCTTCTGAATAATGTCTAAAGATTAAATTTTTATTTGAAATTAAAATTTTAATAAGAAGTTTTAACTATTGTGAAAGATTGGTATCTATTGGAAATTTTATATTTTAAATATAAAGTTAAGTGATAAGATAAAATAGAAAAAGGAAAAGTAAAGTGTATAAGATATTGAAGTAAAGAATAGGTGCAGAAAAATTCTATATTCACTCAGTCATGTGTCAGTTATAGATTAAGGAGAATAAGAGAAAGTGACAACACAATGAAAATATAATTGAAGTCTATAAGTTGTGAAAGAGTCTTTTTTATACCAGAAAATTATTATGTCATTATAATTGTTTGGGATTCACATACACAAATAGAATACTAGTAATGAAAGTGCATGGATAACCCTTTCACATTGTAAAACATAGAATGATTCTAGTGGTTCTTGTGATGTTATGTGAATATTGATCATTACAAAGATTGGAAACTCGTATTTAGTAGTGAAACATATAAAAAAATTCAATTTATTGTGTGTATGTATATGTTTAGAAATAGGAAATTCAATAACTTTAAAAAAAGTTAAAGTTAATTTTAAGAGAGAAAAATTAAAAAGTATTTATAATCTCTGATCCGCCCCTCTCTATTATTTCACTAATATTTTTGGTGCATTTTCAAGTGTTATTAGAGCATGGTTCCCTTAATTGAAACACTACTAATTTAGGAGGTTGAAGGATAAAATTTCACTCTGATTCAAGATTCAATCACTAAATTACATGTAATAATTTTTTTTATATTAATAATTTAGTGTATAGGATGTAGAATATTTTTTTATGCTAAAAATTTATATTATTTGAAGGATCAAATGTTTCCATATCTTTTATCAATTAGTTATTATTTTTTAATTGATGTAACAGATGGATTTTATCATTTTTATGTAATTGTTAGGATGTTATAAAATGATATAAAGAATCATGATAATAATTAATTTTTTTTAATATTGTACTATCATTCTTCTAAGAGAATGATTTTCTAAAAGTTAATGGAATTCTGACATATAAAGATATATGGGATAAACTAGAATATATATATGAGTGTAATTATAAGGTGAATAAAGATAAAACAAATATGGATAGATTGAAATACAAATACCTAAAGATATATGATGATGAAACTATATGTGACATCTTCACAAGGGCTAACGTAGTTGTGGGGATAGTTATAATCTTTCATGAAATTTTATAAGACTCAACTTTTTTTGATAAGATTCTCGTATTTTCTCAAATAGGTTTGATACAAAAGTTTTGATAATTAAAGACGGAGATCTAGGTAAACCTCCTCTAGATTATTTACACAGTATTCTCATATCTTATGAGGTGATAAATGGAAATGTTACCAAAATAAGGGTAATAATTAAAATAAAATTTATTTTAGATCCATAAAGTGGTAAAAGAGTAAGAAGGATGTTGATGTTGATAAAGCTAGTTGTTTTGACTATGAAGAAGATTTTGATTAAAAATTTGATAATATTTTATCCATTATCTAAGGAAATATAAAACTGGAATGGAAATTTTATTGGGATGTGTGGAGAAATTAATAAATTTATAGAAAACTACCCAAAATTCACATAACAAATGTCAATTATGATGACAATGAAATTCAAAGAATATATCAACAAAATAAAGTTAAAAAAATCAATGTTTTGTTTTAGAGTAACGTCTAAGAATAACTCCATGTAAATGTAAAGAAATTTTTATCTAAGTATGAATATAGTGACAGTGGTGATGAAGTATAGGAGTATGAAAGTTTTAGGTATGTTGATGAGAAGCTACTAATTGATATAGAGGATAAGGAACAAGTCACAAGGGATGAATTCAGTTAATCACAGAGATACGAAGAAACTAAATTGAAGTTTATTCTAAAAATATAGTTAAAGGATATACATATAATGATCTCAAAGCTGGAAAAGGAGGTAAAAATGTAACGAAAGTTAGATTACCTTATAATGTATATAATATTGTTTAATTAAAAGAATAAAACAATGTTTATTAAATAATGAGATGTTTTAAATAATTTTATTTTTGATGATAAGAAATTAAAATTCAATATTTAAGAAAGGATGAAGGAAATGGATAAGGGTCTTGAACTTTTTCAACAAAAACTAAATAATGAAAAAAATGAATTGGATAAGTTCATATTCAATATTTAAAATTCAGTTCAAGAAGTTATACAATTTTAAAAAAATTAATGTTCAATAATACCTATACAGATCATTCTCAATGACTGAAATATAATATAAAATTATTGGTGGGAATTATTAATTAAAGAAAAAACTAAATAAGACCAAGTTTTATATGAAGAAAAATGACTCTCAAAAATCATAGAATTCTTGGAACATAGTCATCAAATAAAAATATTCTATTACTGGTTATTTAAAAAATATTATAAATAATGAAATAATAAAAAAAATATGGTGTTTGGAGTTCACAATAATTTTGGTTCTTGAAAAGGATGCAACATTACTAGACTAAAGAAGGATGAAATTAAAATGTAAACTTATTGAAATAAACATGTATAGAAAGGAAGTATTTTATCTATGAATAATATTGTAACTATGTACGCTTAAGACATAGATAAAAGTTGTTTTAGTTAAACCATAAAAATTATTATGAATCTAGATAGTTTAATAGGGTTAATTTTATAGCGAGTGTTCCCACCCAAAGACTAAATTTTTAGAGGAAAGTAAAAAAATTATGAACTAATTATTTGAATAGATTTCATCATTTTGAAGAATTTTGTGGGATAAGTGACTATATAGGTCTTGATTATGATGTTTTCTTCAATATTCTACCATCCAAAATAATAATCAATTGTAATAATCAGAAATTTTAAAAGAATAATGATAAATTAATGAATAATATATTATTGTATAAGTACAGCTTAAAGCATAAAAAGAGTAATGTAAATAGATATTAGAGGGTATATATTCTTTAAATAGTATTGGATACATAAACTTGTTAAAATTTTTTCAGTACTTCAAAGAAGGATTTGTGGATTTAGGAATGATGGGTTACTCAGAAAAAAAAGGTATTGGATCATATGTGATCGTAAAGAAGAAGCTAATGTCCATGAATAGATTGAGTTTTGATGAACTTAAACACATTTTTTTTGTTTCCTAGAACTATTATGAAGAAAAACATGTGATGTTTAGGAAGGATTGTTTCTTTATAAAAATAAAATAATAAGGAAATATTTTGACAAGAGGAAATTAATATAAGGGTAATCTATTTCAGTTCAGAGATGTTCGAAAAAAAATTACCAAATAATGAAAGAATAAAATTAATTATATCATATAATGTTTGATCATCTGGAAAAAATGAACATGAGTAATTTTACCTAAATAGAGAGTTTCAATGATTTTCCTAAGATTAAGATAGAAAATAATTGGATGTGATCTACTTAAAATAGTTGAATATTATAAATTCTCTACATTAGAGTGTTGAGGTTCATAGACCTCATCAATTGGAACCTATTTAATTATAAATATTTTAATCAGTGAGAAATAAATCAAAAAATATATATAAGTATTTTATTTTCTTAAATGATTAATTTACTTTATCATGTGTATTATGTTTATAAAACATAAATTAGAGCCTCTGAATAAGTTTAAGAGTTCAAAACAATTCCTAAGAAGAAGTATGGATACTACATGAAGAATAACCATCCAAATAATGTATTTGAGTAAACTAATAGAAAATTTACAAAAGTAATTAATAATTTCTGGTATTCTATATAAAAATAGTGTTATATATACATAATAGAAAAATTTAGCGTTAAATGGAAGAATATAATCTTGATTTAGATGGCACATACCTTGTTGATAGAACATTATTCTTTTAAGTATTTTGAGAGATAGTTTTTAAAAGTTTTAGTTCGTATAAAAAATAACATCTTATAATGAAAAAATTATAACATGTCACCATATGATATGTATAATAATAGGAACCCATGATAGAATTAATTGTGGTTTTTTATAGTCCTTTAATTATCAATGTAAAAGGTAAAAATCATGGGAAGTTTTATAAAAGTTGTGTTTATGGTATCTTTCTAAGATGTCCTCTAAATGGAATGGTATACCTTTTTTATAATAAAAAAATATAGAATATTTTTAAAATTCATAATTTTAATGTGATGGAACACAATACGATAGAATAAACTCTCGAATAAGAAAATTTATAATGTGATGAAAATAAAGCATTATAAGAAAAATAGTAGGACGAAATTTTAGAAATTATTAAAATTGGAAGGATTACATCATGAAGATGATTATTTATACAATAAAATTTATATAGATAAACCACAATCATCTAATTCAAGATTGATAAAATAGGTTGAGGTCTAACACAACATAATGAAATAAGGATGGTATGTTCAAAATTAGATAACATTGAGTGATGAATGACATATCTTACTATAATCTCATGCTGAAGTAATAGATGTTAATGAAACATTAGGGAAGTAAGAGTGGTTTTGATTATATGAGTGAATAAAGTGGTCAAATTTATAATAATGTGACTTTCGTTTTGGTACCAAATTGTGAACATAAACATTTTAAAGGTAAAAATTGTATTTTTCAATATAATTTGAATGAAAAGGTAGAAGTTGTGAAAAATAAAGAAATACATGTATACATATGATATTCATAGGTGAATGGATTTGACTATAATGAGACCATCACACTAGTATCTATAATTAAAACTTAAAAGATATTATTTTTATTGAATCACGATGGAAATAAAATATATTCAAAGTGTTATCACGTTTTTCATCATCAATATAGAGATGGAATATGAGGCTTATATTGAGAAACCTAGTAGATTATTTCTTGGAAAAAATATGAATATTTTTTTAGGATAAATAAGGCTCTATATGGGTTGATTAATTCCTAAGATTATATAATTCTAACTTATATACATGTTTAATGGAGTTTAAGTTCATGAGTGGAAAATTCAAAAACAATCTCTCTCCAAAAATGATAACATAGTACAACATGTTATTAATTTTATGTAGATTGTATTATATTTGTTGGAAATGCTGCTGGTTCATATGAATAGTTTATATTATACATGAATAAGTTTTTTGAAATGTATATTATTAGATAAATATAATACTTTTTAAGTATAAAAATTTATAAATAATATGATCACATTTTTGTTTCTCAAAAGAAGTCTGATTTGGAGCTTTTGAAAAAGTTCTTTATGGACGATTTAAATGAAATTTCTAGAACCATATCAGTGGGAACTAAACTTTAAAAGTATGTGTAATGAAAGTAAGTGAACCCCAATGAATTATAGAATATTATTGTTCATTTTTTATACTTGAAATCTTCAATATTGGATATTTTTTATGTTTTCAACCTTTGTTCTAGATTTCAATGTTTACCAAAAAATGTAACATATTTTGGCCATAAAAATAATTATCATGTACATAAAGGTAAAAAATAAAATATTTTGAAGTATAAAAATAAGGAAAGGATTTATCTATTCGGTTACATAGATTTTAATAGTGTGGGAAATGTTGATGAAAAAATATCTCCATCTGGATGAGTTTTCCTTTTAGGTGAGAGGTGTGTATATTGTCACACAAATAGTAAGAGTTATGTGACATTGAGTACTATTAAATCATGATATGTTTATATAACTCAATACACTACACAATTAATATTCATGAGAACTCAGTTGGAAGTCCTCAACCTGTAAGTGAAGGTACCACTTCGTTTGGGATTTGATTATCAAAGTGTTATTAATTATTCCTTGAATCATATTCAATACAAAAGATCAAATAACATAGGTATCAAATACCACTTCATCAATGAGGTTAAATAGAGCGATGAGTTAAATCCATAATTTGTTCCAACACTATAAGAAATAAAAAATGTGTTCACCAAACCACTTTTAAAGGACACATTTCAAATATTGAGGTTGAAATGGGAGTTCAACTACATCCCTATCAAGGATAAGGTATGGTGTTTCTATCCCAACATTAATATTTTTATTTATATGTTTTTGTTAAATATATATTTAATTGAAATAAATAACCATTAATGTTTAAGGCCTTAATATATTCACAAATGGAGAGGACAACTATATAGGGTGAATTTAAAGGTATGGCTATCTATGCCTCTAATATTACTCATCTATGTATTATATATTTTATATAATTTTAAACATTTATATGAAAATTTCATGTTTTTTATGTATAAAATTCTTATGGATATGTGGTAATATGTTTGAGTTAAATTTTTGGGTGATTAAGGAAAAATCTGGTTCGTATAAATAAATTCGCATTTATATGATTTGAATATATTAATTTAGTTAATGGAATATGGATTCTAATATGAAATCATTAGGAAAATGCATATATAAAGAAATAAAACATTAGTAAATTAAGATTTTTTGGGCTGTAATAGTTATAAATTTAATATTCATGTAATTTCTATTAAATTTTTGAGACATTAAATTAAAACCACTCAAATACTAATGGTGAAATTCTTTAAAAAACGAAAGTCAATACCTTAATTATACAACTACGATTGTTTAAAAAAATTAGGTTCAAATGTATTTTCTTGTGTTAGTAATGGTCGAAATGGATAAGAATAAAAGTTAGGAAACAAAGTATCATTGTAATCTTTTGGTGAAACTTAATTAGGAACCCCTAAAAGTTAGGATTCCATAGGAATAGTATTGGGTTTATATCCATCTGATTTATTTTATAAAATAGGTTTCAACTAAACTATCAATGATTAAAATGTAATATGATTGGAAAGATAGCCAACCTAAATAGTTAAGCATTGAGTGGAACATTATAGTGAACTCAAAACATTGTGAAATATGGATCTTATCCCACCATTGGAAATAGTGTATGGGGTCATCATTTTAGTTGGATTACTATCATTAAAAGTTAGTGATGGAAAGATATAAAACATGTTGATTACTCATAGATATGTCTTCATTATAGATTATGTAATTCATGATGTTTAAAAGTTTTAGGTCTTATATAGGTATGTCCTATAATCTACTTTTGATCGGTATCTAAAGTTGAGAAATTTTCTCAAAGTTACGCATTCTAAGCCTATGAATTTTAATGTTATAGAAATAAATTTCTCTAACTGTGACTCATGTGTATTAAATACTAGGTGTACCTCACATGTTTTTGATGATAAATATAGACACGAAGAATATGGTAAATTTTTTATACATTCTATATATATGAATGAAATTGATTATGAAATTGAGAATATTAAAATAAGTTTATAAATTTTATATATTGATAATATTATATATAAAATTCACAATAAGATGGTTGAGGTTGATTCTAACCCCACTTAAGATTGGAATTCTTTCTTAAAACATATAAATTAGAAAAGCATTTAAAGACTCCATAGAGAATTATTGTTGTAAACATTTGACTATGAATCTTTTTATAGTTGTGAATCTTTTTTATAAGGAAAAATGATGAAATAGGCTTTTAATGGAAAGGATAAGATGGATAGTGGAATATTGAATCATATATATGGTGATCTATGTGTACCAATGAGTATGCAAGATGTTTTTGGTTTTATGTACTTTTTATCATCTAATAATAAATTTTGATGTTATGGTTATGTGTTTCTAATGAGACATGAGTGTGAAACTTTTTATAAGTACAATTTGTTTTATAATAAAGTGTCGAATAAACTAGGTAAAAATATTAATATTTCTGATCAGATCGTGTTGTAAATTCATATGTTAGGAATTAACTAATCATTTGATTTATTATGGAATTTCATCGTAATTAATCTACATCGAACAACAAAATGTAATTTTTTATTTAAGATGTGGAATCATACTCTGTTGGACATGGTTAAATTGATGATGATTCAATGTGATCATCTAATTTCATCCAGGCGTTATTATTTGGAAAATTTTCATTCCTACTTAACCACATTCCATATGAATCATTCATAAAGATGATATATGGGATGAGGTATGGTAAATATCAGAATTTATCCTTTATGAGGATTTAGGGTTTTTAAGAACTCGGGAAACGATTGTATTCTGAAAAAAATGACTCTAATGTCCAACAAGTGATTATTTTTTGTTATTCTATGGTAATAATGAAAAGTAATTTCTATAATAAAACTTAAGCAAAAGTGGTTTTGGATCGATATATTGTATTACATGAGAAGGATCACATGAATTGAGGATTCAGTGGGAGTAAATTTAAACTTATAGAATTTCATGACCCAAAAACTGGAAGTGTTTCATATATGCAACATGATTCAGATCTTCAGAGAGTTGTGGAAGAAGAATGGACTAAGGTTACACAAGATCCTTGAATGTCTAGTAGGAGTTTTCAGTATCCTAATAGGTATAGATTTATTATAAAAATTATTATGAAGTAATGTTTATGTATTCTAATTCTATGAACTATCAAGAGTCTATTAAAAGTTATAACTCTAATAGATAACTAAAATTTATAATATCTACAATAAAATCCAAATATACTATCCATGTTTAAAAAATAGTTTATGAACCTATAGGGGTATGTACCAAAGGTTGAAAGTGATTTTTTACTAAAAAAACTGACATGTATAATAGATATTCATCATATAAACTAAGCCAATTGAAAAATAATTACAAAAAAAATCATGTAATTGACTATAACGAGACATTTTCACCTATTATGATGATAAATTACATTCAGATATGTTTTCTATAATATCTCACTGTTATTTTGAGATATAGAAAATACGTTTATAACAAATTCTAAACACATATTTTGGCAATATGATAAATCTGTTTAGCATAGAGAACACCATGAAGGGGACTTTACTGGTGTTGTGTGACATGAATCTTAGAAAGATTCCAGATTATTCTGAAGAGTTATAATGGATGGATATTATTGTTTATTTATCCTCTATAGGATCTATAAGGAATTCCATGTTGTCAGCTCGACCTAATGTCTCTTATTCATTGAGCATAATAAGTAAATACCAATCCAGCCCTAGTGAGAGTCACCTGATTACTACGAAGAACATCCTTAAGTACATAAGACTAATTAAGGATATATTCTTGGTATTTGGAGGTGAGGATGAGATTAGTATAATGGGAAAAATGGATTTTAGTTTCTAATCCAACATGGATTATATGAGATCTTAATTTTCTTTCATGTTTTCCATAAACAATGAAGATATAAGTTCAAAGATATCCAAACATTCCACCATTACTGACACAATAATAAAGGCAGAGTACATCACTATATTATTTGTTTTGATGTAATTTGTTTGGAAGTTGATTTTTTTTATTGAACTTGGTTTGATTCCTTGAATCAAGGTAAAAGTCAAGATTTATTAAGACAAAAATTTATTTCTTTCTTAGGTAAATAGAACCTGATCGAAACAAAGGAGCAAAGACCTTTTCATGGGTACTATTTCATTTCAGAGGTCATTGAGAGGATAAATGTAAAGATATATTGGGTAAATTTATAGTATAATTTAGTAGATCTACGGAATAAACTATTAGCCCAAATAAAGCATGAGGTTCATATTGAATCTCTTAGAATGGATATAAACTAGAAATTAGATGTAATGTTTCTAAAATGTATCATGGTTTTATAATAATGGTTACCTCTAATTATCACTCATTTATGTGTGTTGAAATGTATATTAATTGTATAGTGTAATTATAATATCCCCTAAAGTATAACATTATATTATCCCTAATCCATGATGAAAAAAGATTTATATTGTTTTGATTGATATCTTACTATTATCATGATTGGAATCTTGAACTCAATACTGAGAGTTGAATACATGACAAAATTAATAGAGTAATGAGAAAATAATTTAAGACTTATTATCTAGAATTAATCACCAAATTATATCATATGTAATTTCATACAGTCCTTTATAAGGATAGGAGTATACACTTACTTTGACTTCCAATTACCTAGGGTTTGAAAGGTACTTAACATTGGAACCCTTATACATTGTTACCTTTCATACACAAGCCTTGGGTATTAGATAAATAGGTGGTGGTTCGTTATATTATTTGTTATATGATCATTAAGATATTAACCAAGATGTTATTAATCCACTCATATGATGAGTTAAACACATTTAGGATTTTAATTGAATTAAATATATATATATATATATATATATATATATATATATATATTTCCATAATTTTTTGAGTGACATGGGATATTCTTGGATACTGGGATAAATGATACGTGATGTATTCCTTTATATCATTAAGTATTTTTCAAATAATCATGAATATATGGTACGGAAAATCCTATATTAACATGTTCAATGACAATTTTTCAGTTAATTTCATGGGAAAATGGATCATATAGATATAAATATGATGTATATGCTACATCTTCTGGTTGAAATATTTATATGGAGACGTAGTAAATTTTGATCTAGATCACAATAAACCCCATTGTGGTAGGATTATAATTGATGTTTTTCTAGAGGTATATCTTTTATTACATATATAAAATCATTGTTATATATATATTGTAGTGCTAAAAAGGTCCTTAGAGTCACATATTTAGGACTTAGGATAAGGATTTAATTTTCTAAAAATTGTTTGTCCCAGCTTTAAAATAGTTTGATAAACTATATCCAAAAAATTTAATATGGATTTATAAAGAGTTTTCATGTTTTTAAATAAAGTAATAATGGGATTTTTATTACATTTGGGTGATTTTTGTATATAAAATAAAAGTTGGATGTTTTATTTTATGTTATTCCCCGAGTCGTAGCCTATGATATTTATGTGATTCATATCACATGTTATGTTGTCTTGGTATTGTATGAGGCATCTGATTCCTCTATCGTAGCTTATAATTGGATTAGGATATGGGTGAATTCTTAATTAAATATATCTTATATGGTTTAATTTGGTTATAAATCAATTGTATGATTCATTTATAGATCGAAAATTTATGTAAAATGTTCAAGTGATAATATTCACAATAGACGTGTATTACGGGTAACACGTTCCAACTTCTATGTGATGGAATGTGAACTATAACTCCTTTAACATATTTATGGGGGTATATAAAATAGAAGGATCCATTTATTTAGGTATTCATGATTCTACCAAAGAAAATTCATATATTTTACTTCCTCCATGTTCACCATTCAACTTTTTAGAGAATGTTATAAAAACCTATGGTTCTTAGTGGTCCCCTTGGCGTGATTGTGGATACAATAGGTTGGTGGCACCCATATATGGATATGAGTCTATTGATTTTAATTTAGTGATTTCAATAAACCAAAACTTTTTGAGTTTATCATAGAATAATATTAAAATATTTTAGATATGCATATTATTTTATTATCATCATACTACATGTTTATTCATACTGATAGAGCATGCACTATAAACAGATTTCTTTCACATCCATGATAATTATACGATCCTCCAAAAAATAGAATAATTCGAATCCTATTTTTAGTAATAGTGAATAAATAATAAATAGATCTTACCACTCAAATACCATTCTTCACCTTGAATAGTGGTGCCATGTCTGATTCTTTACCCAGTAGGGGAACTAAATCTTTCGAGTAATACACTGGAACCTGTAAACCAATCAAGAAAAGAAATATGAATGTTCTTGATATATAAAAATAACATAATCATGATAAAAATATATAAACCTTAAATGAAATCAGTAAAATAAATATTAACACACACAAAAACGTAGAAAGTTTATTGGAGAAGACTCTCCACCTCGATGTAAATAGGCCCAGACACCCAACCCCACACACACCCTTCCATCCAACCTAAAGACCATTAAAATCACATATAGAGCTAATACTAGGATAACATATGAATGAAAAAACTAGATCTACAACATAACTATACACTAAGGGATAAATACACACTAAGGGATATAAAAATATTTAAAAATATAGTATTTTCTTATACTTGAAAAAACCCCACCATGTGTGAAATTACTCTTGATACATTAACATTAAAGTTTACCAACTTTACCAAAATTCTATCATAAAAATCCTCAAATTTATTTCCATTTTCCTTTTCCTATCTATTTTTTATCAGTTGACCATTATAACTAATTGGTTTTAGTTCTAGCTTTAACCCATTAGTCTTTACCATCAGACCATGGGTGTAAAGATCCCTAGAAAAGAATATATCCTTCACTTCTTATCAAGTAACTAAATCCATAATTTACAACATAAAATCATTCATTGTGATATTTTAATTATCTAAGGAGGTCAATAATATATTTTAATGGTATTTATATTATACATTAATTTAAATATTAGCAAAATAAATCAATAAATTATTAAATTCATCTAAGTGATCTTGGACGAAGGATGAAGAAGCCATTTTAGAAAAATAAATTAATATTTTACGATATATCATTCCTGGAAGATAGTTATTCATATATATTTTTTTCCAATTTCTATTATAAATTATAAGTTGAAGAGTGTTAATACACAATATGAAATACTTTATCTTCTAGTACTGAAAACAATATGTTGTTATATTTTTTATGAATGATAATGTTAATATGAACATATGATATAAAACCATGTCCATCTGGGAACATATTGGTGATTTATTTCATTACACCATAAAAATAATTTTCATTTATATTATTGATATGAATAATATTCTTTTTAATTATTCACAATTTGAAATATTTATCTCCATAAAAATTCTCATTTTATGGTTTAGGATTGAAATTATTAAACCTAATATCAACCTCCTTATACCAATTATTTGGGGAGGGAATTCTTGTATCATAGATTAATCCCCTAAAAATATGATTAAGTTAGAGTTTAATAATGTTCTTTAACACAAAATGAAAACTAATGAAAGAATAGATAAATGGTGGATATGGGAGAAAAAGAAATAGAAAACATAGTAATGAAAAAATTAGTAAAGAAACTTAGATATTTTACATTATTCAGAATAATATGGAATTATAAGGATTATAAGAACACCACCAACATAATATTTATTATTAAAAAAACATATAGTTATACAAACATAAAATAGAGATGACATGTGTCGTAAAATATATTCAATGATAGAGTCCTTAACACTCTAGGAGATAATGTTCAGCCAAGTATTTATGAAGATAAAATTCAATACTAAACGTGACGGAATCACACACACTCCAAGGGGAACTAGAAAGAACAAATACTAAAACAAAAAACTGAGAGAATTAGAATAATGTGCTTATAAACATTAAGAATGCACCAATAAACTGATAATGGTTTTTAAAAGGGATTGTTGAAGTTCTCACTATCATAATATTTTTATAAACTCAGAGAAATCAATCTCCACACTCAAATTGTAGTGTAAAATTTTGATATTGAGGTCCATGTGATTTTTTCCTCCTCCATACATCTCAAAATCTTTATGTTTCATTCTATTTTCATATTGAATTTTTGAGAGAAACAGAAACACAAAATGAAAAATTAAAAGATAAATTCAGCCTCAAGAACTCAAAAGTGATGATTCCATTTTGAGGATTAACCAAAATAGGGGTAAGTTTCAATATGATAAGAAATCAAAGGAAAATGAGGATTAGTGGTTTCAACAAATAACAAAATGCAGTGATACACATATAACATTACAATATTTGGAGGGTAGGTGAAGCTGATCCAACCAATTTGAGAGGGTGGAAAATCACACTTATCAGATATAAGAATAGTCGTCCAATGTTTTCAGATCTCTATAATCAATATTGTAAAAAAACTAGTGGTTTTATAATAGTTTTTGTCCCAAAATCTATGTAACAATAAATCTCATGCTATGAAATATCAATGTATTTAGAATAAAAAATGAAACTATTTAAGATAAGTAAAAAAAGATAGATGAATTAAACATAGAGAAAATTAAATTATAATTAAAGATTATCAAAAAATAATATATTTCACATCACAAAAAATAATATAAAAAATAAAATTTCATGGGCCACATAAATGGCATCGAATAGGAAGGAAAAAATGAGGTATAAATAAATCAATAATAAAAAAAATTAAAAATTATGAAATCCAGAATTCTTGGATATTAATTCTAGCTTTGTTTTAATCATTTCTCATTCTTTGGTCCTCAATGTTATATTCTTACAAGCTATATTTTAGAAAATATCTTAAATTATTATCAAGAAGAACATAAATTAATCACTCTATGTTTATGTATGATAATTAATTATAGGAAATAAGATTGAATAATAAATATCTAATTTTTTTCAATATTTCTATTACACAACTTTTATGATCCAAAAATATGATATCAATTAAAATTATAAAAAATTACTAATTCCAATTAAAATACAAATTGATACAAATATACAATGAAATAAAAATCAAAAAATCATTCATAATATTCCCTTTATAGTTATTTAATGACTCTCACTTTTTTATGGAATAATAGCACTATTATTTATCTAAATTAATATAAATTATACCAATTAAAAAATTAATTCTCAAAAAGATAATACCTAAAAATATAAATGGATTGGTCTCCCAAATTTATACCTCATAGAATTGGAGGTGGTCTTCCTCTTTACAGTAATAAAATAATCAATGTTTTTTTTATAATTTAATATAATGACATACTTAACACAAAATAATTTTATTATATATAAAATTAAAATTTATATAATAATAAATTTAATTGGGTAAATATGGAGTTCTAAACAATTTATTTCCAGCTTATTCTACATTTCATTTCTCATCCTTCTTTGATATTTTTTTCATGGAAATCTCAATGTGGAATGCATTGTAATTTTAAACCATTAATTTTTTATTTTTCTTGTAATATAAATCAGTTGTGGAAATTTTTTACGTGAAATTATAATCAAACATAACGCAATAAAATTTTAATGGGTTTAGGTTAAGAGTAAATGGGTTCAATTTATATTCATATATACATTCTTGGCCAAAATAATATTTGATTTTATATAAGGATGACTAATAATTACCGATTACCCAATTAGCAAGATAAATTTATATTTTTATACAATATAAATATTGAATCACTAATTGATTAATTTGTTAACGAGTTAAAATAACCTTTACCTTTTTTAGGTTTCCCATTGCCCCTAGTCTTCATTGATTTTTTTCTTATGCGGAGAAGGTCCCCTTGTACTAAAAGGAATTACTCAAGATTAGTACAACACCCACCTCCCTCTCCCTTATTTTATTACAGCCCCAATCAGAGAACTATGTGGATACTCTTCTCACCCTCTAATCAAGACCTCTCACGAATAAGTTGTTTTCCTATTATACCATAGCCTGATGATATAGTTTATGATCATCACTCGACCCATCCCTTAATAAAAAAATGTTCCCTCAGTACACTACCTCTCTTCCCCTCCCTCAACGTGACAGTGAAATTAGTGGCTACCTCACCTCCCTTCCATCGACCTGATCATGTAGTTATTTTCCATCTCCTCTTTTACATTCCTTAATTATGAAGACAAAAAAACAGACACCACTTTTCCTTCCATTATCTTTATGACATATTAAACAACCATCTCTCACCATCCTAGGCCTGATGTTTCTTTAGTGAAATATATAGGTGTTTTAGATTATGTTTCTCAGTCCCATCTCACTGAAGTTTAAATTTATTTTATTTTTATCATTAATAATTTTTTATCATGATTATTATTTTTATTTTAAATAATTTTCTATGGATTAATATTCGAGTGCAAGATATTTTCATTCTTATGTTTTTCTATGGAAAAATATTTTGGATTTAATTTGGTTAATGTATTTTTCGGATTTATTTAATCACCTATAGAAAAACTTATTTAGTGAATGTTTATACCTATTATTTATATTATTTATGTTATGTGGGTTATTATGGTCATGTATATTATTCATCATATTCATGTTTTATGAATTAGTTTATTCATGAGAGATAAGAATAATGTGTCTAGTTATAAATAATTTTCATTAAACTAGTTAGAAAGGCCCGGTTTGGGTTAAAAGGTTTTGTAAATGGATTGCATCATGATAAAATGTTTAACTAAATAGGTCATGTTTTGTTTAAGGTTAAATAGGTTCACTAATTACTCAACCCAATACATGAACATGAACTTCCACATCTTCCTTAAATAGATATATTATATTTCATTAAGGTGGTATGAGATTACTAAATTTTATTATATGTTTCATAAACTCTCCTAAAGGATATTTTCTTCATATTCTCATGATCTAACAAAAATTAAGATTTGGGTATTTCATGGAAAGACATTCAATATTCTCATTGTTGGTTCTTATACAACCTCTGATAAACCATTATAAGTTATTCCTTAAGAACTTACTAGTAAAAAAAGAACCAAAATGAACCCATAAACTCAATGAACTAGTACATAGAATAAAATATTCCCTAATTCACCTGACAATATTTTTAGCCTCTGAGTTACTGAAATAAAAAACTCCAACAAATAGTGATTAAAATAAATAAAGTTAAAATAACAACACAATATTTTAATTTGGTTAAGATATGAGTCATAATCCATGGGGGAAACACTATATTTTATTTTATTAAAGAATCAAAATATGATTGAAATAAAAAATTTAGTCATACAAAACATTTTCTCCAAACCATTATATGTATTGGAAACAAACCAATTCAACTGGACACCATGACCATATAATTTTTAAAGGGAGAAATCCACATAGATCTAATCTACAATTCCATCCATCCACTTAATCAATGTTTTTCACCATTAAACCATCTTCTGGTACATCGTACCCACTACCAAAACCCCATGATTTTACTATTACATATCACTTTTAATAATCTTATGTGATCCATTTTCCAAAATATATAAAATTTAAAACCAACCAAAAATGAATCTCACATATCAAAGAGTTACATTTATGCAAATCTGTTTCATCTTCACACATCCACCATTAGAATAATAATATGATTTATTATTATCATAAAATTTTTACTAACAAGATCAATTATATGAAATTTGGAAAGTCTTGTATCTTGACATCAGGAAAATGGTTATGCCACTCCACTATCCTTATCTTACATCCTATATTAGGCTACCAAATTCAATCCTTTTAAAAAGTCTAATTCCTTCATTGGAAAAACAATTCACTACTAATACTATAAATATCCCACTTGAGAATTATTTTTAGGTTTCACTAATAAGTTCTCCAATAGAATCCATACACATTCGTACCTTCCTCATATATTTCTTATAGCTACATGGTTCTACCATTATGATTACAATTATATTGAATAAAGTAAGGCACAACACCACCAAAGCAAATCTCAATGTATAAACTTTATTTTTATATCTGTTAGATTCTGAGCTTCATCAATCTTCCATTTAAGTATCACTTTTTCCTCCAAAATCATATGGAGGGAGCTATACTTTTTCTGAATTTATTTTTCATGGAATGAAAAATTAGTATACTCAATAAATGAATTACTTTTTATGAATAAAAAAATATTATCCCTATAAGGCCCCAGCCTTAAACCTTACTTAATCTTGAGTTATTACAAGATTACACGTTGAGGATCTTTTCGGGTTTAGAGTTTTAGAAAATTAGATCATAAAACATGCATTACATTCCACATATAAACAAAGTGGTTACATAAAGATAGTATTATTCATTCCCATCAATGGAAACATATTTAAAATAAACATGGATTCTTTCTTGACACTTCCTTGACACTATCATCATATCATGTACCTTTCCCTTGACCTGTGAAAAACATTTCAAAAAACTTGGGATGAGCATAAAAAGCTCAGTAAGGGATATAAAAATATGGAAAGGAAACATGGGTACAATATATACATAAGGATGAGATCATACTTTACCCATAGAACATAAGCACTTTAACATACCTCATCAAATCAGGAATAAATCATAGAAATCATAAGACATAAAGGTAACTTGAGGCATTCATAACATTCTTACGTAGGGAGTAACCCTCTTGGTTACATTTGGAATACCCATAACAGTATATTCTCTAAAATCTCTTCGGAGAAACTTTAATGTTTCACTCCTTCGCATTACCCAATTCATTGGAGAGCTATATCGGGCTCACCCGCCCTTAGTTTATCACGGAACCACCCGTCTTCATAATAATGCCCAAGAACCTCAACACAATCGTATCACGTAAAACATGCATAAAGGAAACATAACATTCCCACCTTTCAATCACAAGATATCAATACAACACATTGATATAAAAACATTATGAAAACCATTTTTGATACCAAAATAAAATAAATGTAAAACATGGTATTTATTTTTCTTTTAAAAAGAAGGTATAGCTTGTAGAGGAAGCCGAAACTCAAATAACGGTCATGACGGCGGAGAAGTCGTTGTCGCTGCATACGTACGACAAAAACATTCCATTTTTTCGTTTAGTAAACGCTTCGTATAAAAAATATTCCTTCTTAATAATCATAAAAGTCAAAGGGGTTTATACACCGTATAAAAGAAGTTTGTGTATAAAAAAATATGCCTCAATGAAAGGAGATTGAGACAAGTCCCATACCTCGGGTCCGACATGACTCGGTCGTTCTTTAATCTCCTAAATAATAAACTTGAGTTAATATCTACTTGCTTAAGAACCTTTTTCAAGTTCATTATTCCTTTTATACCATGTTATGAACATAATGTAATCATTTAAGTTAATAATGTTCATTTTGTCGGTATTTGGTTCTTAAGTCAAAAATAGACTTCTTACACTTACATGTTGTTAATTTGGTCAAAGGTTCATTATATCCAGAATGATATTAATGATTTTTATAACATATACATCATATATAATCAGAATATACATTTATTTATAATATTACATCAAATTTAGAGGTAAGAAATGAAATGCACCGTTCATGGAGACGGTAAGCCGTACGTACGCATTAACGCTACTTCCATTTCTATTTCGTATTTTCTGGAATGGAGTCATAATTATATAATAGTATATTATAATTACAGTATAATAACATTTATAATATCATTAACTTTATCCTTTACACATCCCACATATGGTATTAACGAATCAAATCACTTTCAGGGGGCGGTAGTCCGCACTTCCTAAAATGAAGATATCGTGTTTACCCATAATGGAAACAATAATGGTATGCCATAAATGAAAAATAAAGAAGATTAATGAAAGAATAAACATATTATATATCATATATAAAAATAGTGACATCATAATGGCCACCTTTGAAGGTGTTAAATGAGTATTGAACAATCATAGTTTCGGGAGGCAGAATTTCGCCATCCACGGAAACCGTATGTTCATTAACCATTTGATGTAGTTGTGTGAGAGTGTAGCTCGAATAAATCTTATAACAACATCCTAGTATATTTAATATACTGTTGTTGTTACAAAATAAGTATATAAAAGAGTTTATGGGGTTGGAGAAGCAAAATAAAACAAATGAACATGAGAGAATGAATTACCTTTAAAAGTGTAACTCCTTTTGATTTGAGCCTAAAGGCTTACTTTGAAAGGATTATTCCCAAAGAGAATCCAATAGGATGAGGAGAGGGATGTGTAGAGACAAAATGGGCAGGGTTTGTAAGAGCCAAAGGCTTTGGGAGTGTGGGTAATGAGGTAGAGGTGGGGGCCTTTTATAAGTGGAGAGGAGGGGAACTCTTGGAAAGTAAAGATAAGTTACTTTATTTTAAAATGATTTTCGGATTCAAAAGGTCCCACATTGATATAATTCGAGGATAAGGTGATAAGTCTTCTAAATCCACTCATCCAATTGGTTTTGGCCATCTGTAGGTTTTAGATTTTACATTATCTTTTCATTTTATTTAAATCGTTAAATAATGAGGTCATCGCTGCATCATCATGATGTCATAAATAATTTAATTTATTTAAATTCTAAAAATTATAAAAAAAATACTATGATGTAGGAAATCTTTTTATCTTTCCAGTGACTATTTATAATCAAAAATCTGATCTTTATTACTACATGTAAAAATTGTTTTTGTAAAACATATTATGTTTGTGTCATTTTTACTTTTACATTAAATAAAAAGTTATTTATGTCATTTCCCAACCAAAGTGGATCCATGGGGTCCCCAAGTTTACCCATGGATTTTCTTGGTCGTCCATGACACAACCAATGAGGGTAGGACATGTTTTAAGCTCATCTCCTTTTATTAAAGCATTATTTTTACCTTAAACTACACTAATTACCACTAATCGCGATTAAAACTTAATAAGTTACTATTCACCAAAAAAAATTATTTTAATATCATTGAACCACATTTTACTTCTTAATGAAAACCATGTATGTCGGATTTTTGAAATTCAAAACACAGTGATGGAAAATTTTCATTTAAACGGAAAAATCAGTTTTTATAAGTACCACTTAGTGGTTTCACTATTCATCAAAAATTAAAGTTTTTCATAAAATTACCAAAAATTCACCCTAAGCTATATTTGATATTCCGAATTAAAAAATGAAGTCTATTTTAAAAAATTCAAAACATATAATTCACATTAATTAATTTAATAATTAATTCCCACTGTCATGACAAATAGCGTGTTTTTATAAAACAATAAGTATCAAAAGATTGACACCAGTTTATGTGCAATTTCAAAGTGAAATTGATTCCAATGACCACATTTGGATTAAATGGTAAAAATATATTCTAATTTCACTTCAAAAACAATTCAAAATATAATCTAATCATATAAATAAATTAGATTAAAAAGATTTTTTGAATTAAAATACAACATTTTTCACTATTCATTAAAAAAATGAACTTTATCGAAAAAATATCAAAAATTCACACAAAGTAAATTTTGATGTCCCAATAATAAATAATAAGTTTATTTTGACAAACATAGTCTATAAAATTGTTAAAAGATAGATTCAAAAATGGTTTTCCCTCAAAAGGCAGTAAAACAATCTTTTAAAAAATATTAGTGTATTCCATGCTTAAGATTGTATTTATTTTCATTTTAAGCCTCTAAAACACTATCTTAATCATTAATAGACACTGATAAAAATATCTATTATTCGTTACTTACTTGGGATTTTACATCCTTCCCCCCTTTAGAAAATTGTGTCCCCGCAATTTATTTACTTATCGAATAAATGGGGGTACTTATCCCTCATTGAATTTTCAGATTCTCATGTTGCCTCTTACATCATGTGGTTTTTCCACAAAACCCTTACCTGATGAATAACTTTATTCTGTAACACTTGCTCCCTGTGGTCAAGAATCTGGACCGGTTGTTCCTCATAAGATAGGTTCTCTTCCAGCTGAACTACCTCTGGACTCAAAACATGAGATGGATCTGGCATATACTTTCTCAACATCGAAACGTGAAAAACATTGTGTACCTGAGATAAACTCGGAGGTAAAGCCACCCGGTATGCAACTGATCCAACTCTCTCCAGAATTTCATATGTTCCAATAAACCTTGGACTCAGCTTTCCTTTCTTACCAAATCTCATCACACTTTTCCAAGGAGAAACCTTCAGAAAAACATGATCACCTACCTCGAAAGATAGATACTTCCTCCGGTTATCTGCATAACTCTTCTTCCTGCTCTGAGCTATTCTAATGTGCTTCTGAATCAGATGAACTTTTTCTGCCATCTCTTCTACCAATTCTGGTCCCAACAACTTCCTTTCACCCACTTCATCCCAGAAAGCTGGAGTTTGACACCGCTTCCCATATAATGCCTGAAATGGTGCCATCTGTATACTGGAATGAAAACTGTTATTATATGAAAATTCAACCAAAGAAAGATGTTGGTCCCAACTTCCCTGATAATCCATAGAACAAGCTCGTAGCATATCCTCCAATGTCTGAATTGTTCGTTCTGACTGCCCATCTGATTGAGGATGAAATGATGTACTAAAATTTAATTCAGTACCCAACGACTTCTGAAGGCCTTTCCAAAAGTTAGAAGTGAACCTGGGATCACGATCAGATACAATAGAGAGGGGAACTCTATGTAACCTGACTATCTCTTTAAGATACAAACGGTGAAGTTGATCTAGGGAAAAAGTATCTCATATAGCAAGGAAATGAGCAGATTTAGTCAAGCAATCAACAATAACCCAGATTGCATTATTACCTCGAGATGTCTTTGGTAATCCTATAATAAAGACCATGGATATATTCTCCCATTTCTACTCTGGCACTGGTAAAGGCTAAAGCATACCTTTCGGTAACTTCCGCTCTGCTTTAACCTACTGACAAGTCAAACACTTCACAGTAAAATCAGCAATATCTCTTTTCATTCCATCCCACCAGTAATACTCCCGCAGATCTCTATACATCTTAGTACTTCCAGGATGAACTGAAAACGGATAACTATGAGCTTCACATAACAACTCTCTCTTCAACTGTGAATCACAAGGCACACACAATCTCTTCCCAAATCTCAAAATGCAATCATTATTAATGTTGAATTCAGGCAACTTACCTTTCTGTACCAGCTCTACCTTTTTCTGCAACTCACTGTCTTGCTTCTATGCTTGCTTGATTCTATCTGATAGAGATGATCTCACTAATACCTGAAACAAAACAGAAGAACTTCTTGCACCAACAACTTCTATGCCAAAGTTCATCAAATCCTTAACCAAAGGATCACGTTCCAAACGCAACATTGCTAATGAAGCATTACTTTTTCGACTCAAAGCATCAGCCAGTTTATTTTCTTTTCTCGGATGGTAATGAATTGTACAATCATAATCCTTGATTAATTCTAGCCATCTCCTTTGTCTCATGTTCAATTATTTCTGAGTGAATATATATTTTAAACTCTTGTGATCGGTATATATTTCACACTTTACTCCATACAAATGATGCCTCTAAATTTTTAAAGCAAAAACAACAGCAGCTAATTCCAAATCATGTGTAGGGTAATTTGCCTCATGAGTTTTCAACTATCGTGAAGCATAAGCAATTACCTGATCATTCTGCATTAGGATGCAACCAAGTCCTTTCAATGAAGCATCACCGTATATAACAAACTCACCATTCCTGGAAGGTAGTGCCAAAACTGGAGCATTCACCAATCTTCTTTTCAATTCTTGAAAACAATCATCACATTCTTTTGTCCAGAAAAACTTAACACCCTTCCGAGTTAGCTTAGTCATTGGACTAGATAACCCTGAAAAATTTCTAACAAACCTTCAGTAATAGCCTGCCAAACCAAGGAAGCTACAAATCTCAGTTACATTTTTGGGTCTTGGCCAGTCTTCCACAACTTTTGTTTTTGCAGGATCAATAGTTATCCCATCTTTAGAAACAATGTGACCATGGAAGGAAATTTGTTGCAACCAAAACTCACATTTGCTGAATTTCCCATACAATTTCTTTTCTTTTAAGGTTTGCAAGATAACCCTTAATTGTCTTTCATGCTCCTCTTTACTTTTTGAAAAAACCAAAATATCATCAGTGAAAACCACCACAAAATTATCCAAGAACTCATTGAAAATTCGATTCATTAAGTCCATGAATATAGCAGGTGCATTGGTTAGCCCAAAAGGCATTACTACAAATTCATAATGGCCATATCTCGTATGGAACGTGGTCTTCGGAATATCTGCCTCCTTTACCTTCAGTTGATGGTACCCCGATCTCAAGTCATTCTTTGAAAAACACGGAGCTCCCTGGAGCTGATCAAACAAATCATCGATATGAGGAAAAGTATATTTGTTCTTAACAGTGATATTATTCAAGGCCCTATAATCAATGAAAAGTCTCATAGAACCATCTTTATTTTTAACAAATAAAACAGGAGCACCCCAAGGTGATGTGCGAGGTCGAATGAAACCTTTCTCTACTAAATCATGCAATTTCTCCTTTAACTCTAAAAGTTCAATTTGAGCCATTCGATAAGGGGGTTTTGAAATTGTCTTAGCATCAGGAACTAAGTCAATAGTAAACTCAACTTCTCGATGTGGTATTATTCTAGGCAACTCATCAGTAAAAACATCAGGATACTCATTTACCACTAGCACATCATTAATCTGAATAGTTCCTTTATTTTCAACGATGTGTGCAAGGTAACATTCATTTCCATCTTTTACAAGTTTCTCGGCCTCTTGATAAGTTATCAAAAGTAAGGGTTCATTCTTGTACACAAACTGAAAATCTTTCTGAAAAGAAACTTCTCTAGCTCTTCAGTCAATCTTAGCATGGTAAATAGAGAGCCAATCCATACCTAGGATAACATCAAACTCTACTAGAGGTAGAACAATAAGGTTTTCAAGTAGGTTCTTTCCACAGATAAGGATAGGAAGATTCTTATAAATTCTTTTTTCCTCAACATTCCCCCCAGGTGTTTTTACCAAAAGTTCAGGAGTCATTTCTTGAGATGGTATTCCCATTTTACTAGAAAAGGTTTCAGAGATGAAAGAATGTGTAGACCCCGAATCAAACAACACACTGGCATAATTTGAAAAAACAAACAAATTACCTGATACAACTTCATTTTATGTCCCGACATCTGCTGAAGTAGTTGCAAAGTATTTCACCACCCCTTTCTTCTTGTAGTATAACTGCTTCCCATCACTCAAGATCTTTTTCGGACACTCATTTGCATAGTGACCCATCTCATTGCACTTAAAACATTTAACTAACTATAAATCAAATTTGGTCTTACCTTCACCTTGATCCTTTTCAGTGCAATCACGAGCCTTATGTCCCATATTTCCACATCAGTAGCACTTTCCAGAATTCAGAAGACATTCCCCAGCATGACTTTTTCCACATTTATCACAAACTGGAAACTTAGTTTTCTTACCATCAGACTTTTTTGAAGAATTCTTACCTTTCTCCTGCCACCTCGGTCTCTTCTTCTGTTGGTTGTTATAGAACCCTTGATTATCGGCAAACTCCATTTCCACCTTCTCAGCACATCGAACAAGCTTTTCATAACTTTTAAACTCACAAGAAGCTAATGCCCTTTGATATTTTGGCTTTAATCCTGAGTAAAAACGATTGATTTTACTATCAAGGTCTCAGATAAATTTTGGAGCATACCTTGCCAATAGAGTGAACCTTTCTTCATAGGTAGCCACTGAGTCTTCCTCTTGCCTCAATTACAAGAATTGATTTTCCATCCTAAGTTGAACAGACTTAGGAAAATACTTCTCAAGAAACATACCTTTGAATTTGTCCCAGTCAATAGCATCAATCTCATCAGCATCCCTGGTATTTTTAACCATAGACCACCACTGATCTGCCTCACCCTCCAAACGGTAAATAGCAAGACTAACCTTTTGATTGTCTGAACACCCCATGACATCAAAAATCTTCTCTAGTGCTTTAATCCACCCTTCAGCTAGCACAGGGTCAGATGATCCCTTGAATTATGGGGGATGTTGCCTCATGAAATGTTCCACCACTGACATGTTCCTCTGCGGTTGATCTGGCTGATCTCATGCATGGATACCACCACCATTTATAGCCTGAGTCAACTACGCCATTACTGCAACAAACTATTCTATTCCAATTCCGACCATCTCAGGATGCTGATTTGGAAGGTTATTTCCTTCTCCATTCCTTCCTAGCACTGCTTCCCTGTTTCCTCTGTGGAAAACCATTCTGAACAAACATGTCATATATGAAGCAACATGGTAATCTTAAAATGTTATATCACTTCAATTTGACCATAAAAAAAATATTTTTGGATAATCATTTAATAAAATTCTAACTCCTAAAGTTATCTAAACCGACCTCTGATACCAACTATAAGGCCCCAGCCTTAAACCTTACTTAATCTTGAGTTATTACAAGATTACACATTGAGGATCTTTTCGGGTATAGAGTTTTAGAGAATTAGATCATAAAACATTCATTACATTCCACATATAAACAAAGTGGTTACATAAAGATAGTATTCTTCATTCCCATCAATGGAAACATATTTAAAATAAACATGGATTATTTCTTGACACTTCCTTGACACTATCATCATATCATGTACCTTTCCCTTGACCTGTGAAAAAAATTTCAAAAAACTTGGGATGAGCATAAAAAGCTCAGTAAGGGATATAAAAATATGGAAAGGAAACATGGGTACAATATATACATAAGGATGAGATCATACTTTACCCATATAACATAAGCACTTTAACATACCTCATCAAATCATGAATAAATCATAGAAATCATAAGACATAAAGGTAACTTGAGGCATTCATAATATTCTTACGTAGGGAGTAACCCTCTTGGTTACGTTTGGAATACCCATCACAGTATATTAACTAAAATCTCTTCGGAGAAACCTTAACGTTTCACTCCTTCGTGTTACCCAATTCATTGGAGAGATATATCGGGCTCACCTGCCCTTAGTTTATCACGGAACCACCCGTCTTCATAATAATGCACAAGAACCTCAACACAATCGTATCACGTAAAACATGCATAAAGGAAACATAACATTCCCACCTTTCAATCACAAGATATCAATACAACACATTGATATAAAAACATTATGAAAACCATTTTCGATACAAAAATAAAAGAAATGTAAAACATGGTGTTTATTTTTCTTTTAAAAAGAAGATATATCTTGTAGAGGAAGCCGAAACTCAAATAACGGTCATGACGGCGGAGAAGTCGTTGTCGCTGCATACGTGTGACAAAAACATTCCCTTTTTTTAGTAAACGCTTCGTATAAAAAATATTCCTTCTGAATAATTGTAAAAGTCAAAGGGGTTTATACAACGTATAAAAGAAGGTTGTGTATAAAACAAAATATGCCTCAATGAACGGAGATTGAGACGAAGTCCCATACCTCGGGTCCGACTTGACTCGGTCGTTCTTTAATCTCCTGAATAATAAACTTGAGTTAATCTCTACTTGCTTAAGAACCATTTTTAAGTTCATTATTCCTTTTATACCATGTTATGAACATCATGTAATCATTTAAGTTAATAATGTTCATTTTGTCGGTATTTGGTTCTTAAGTCAAAAATAGACTTCTTACACTTACATGTTGTTAATTTGGTCAAAGGTTCGTTGTATCCAGAATTATATTAATGATTTGGATAACATATACATCATATATATTCAGCATATACATGTATTTATAATATTACATCACATTTAGAGGTAAGAAATGAAATGCACCGTTCATGGAGACGGTAAGCCGTACGTACGCATGAACGCTACTTCCATTTCTATTTCGTATTTTCTGGAATGGAGTCATAATGATATAAGATTATATTATAATTCCAGTGTAATAACATTTATAATATCAATAACTTTATCCTTTACACATCTCACATATGGTATTAACGAATCAAATCACTTTCAGGGGGCGGTAGTCCGCACTTCCTAAAATGAAGATATCGTGTTTACCCATAATGGAAATAATAATGGTATGCCATAAATGAAAAATAAAGAATCTTAAGGAAAGAATAAACATATTATATATCATATATAAAAATAGTGACATCATAATGGCCACCTTTGAAGGTGTTAAATGGGTATTGAACAATCATCATTTCGGGAGGCAGAATTTTTCCATCCACGGAAACCGTATGTTCTTTAACCATTTGATGTAGTTGTGTGAGAGTGTAGCTCGAATAAATCTTATAACAACATACTAGTATATTTAATATACTTGTTTTGTTACAAAAGAAGTAAATAAAAAGAGTTTAGGGGGTAGTAGAAGCAAAATAAAACAAATGAACATCAGAGAATGAATTATCTTTAAAAGTGTAACTCCTTTTGATTTGAGCCTAAAGGATTCCTTTGAAAGGATTCTGCCCAAAGGGAATCCTCTAGGATGAGGAGAGGGATGTGGAGAGACAAAATGGACAGGGTTTGGACGATCCAAAGGCTTTGGGAGTGTGGGTAATGAGGTAGAGGTGGGGGCCTTTTATAAGTGGAGAGGAGGGGCACTCTTGGAAAGTAAAGATAAGTTACTTTATTTTAAAATGATTTTCGGATTCAAAAGGTCCCACATTGATATAATTCGAGGATAAGGTGATAAGACTTCGAAATCCACTCTTCCAATTGGTTTTGGCCATGTGTAGGTTTTATATTTTACATTATCTTTCCATTTTATTTAAATCCTTAAATAATGAGGTCATCGCTGCATCATCATGATGTCATATATAATTTAATTTATTTAAAGTCTAAAAATTATAAAAAAAATACTATGATGTCGGAAATCGCTTTAGATTTCCAATGACTATTTATAATTAAACATCTGAGCTTTATAACCCCATGTAAAATTTTTTTTTGTAAAACATATTATGTTTGTGTCATTTTTACTTTTACATTAAATAAAAAGTTATTTATGTAATTTCCCAACCAAAGTGGATCCATGCGGTCCCCAAGTTGACCCATGGCTTGTCTTGGTCGGCCATGACACAACCAATGAGGTTAGGACATGTGTCAACCTCATCTCATTTTATTAAAGCGTTATTTTTACCTTTAACTACACTAATTACCACTAATCGTGATTAAAACTTAATAAGTTACTATTCACCAAAAAATTATTTTAATCACATTGAACCACATTTTACTTCTTAATGACAACCATGTATGTCGGATTTTTGAAATTCAAAACACAATGATGGCAAAATTCCATTTAAACGGAAAAATCAGTTTTTATAAGTACCACTTAGTGGTTTCACTATTCATCAAAAATTGAAGTTTTTCAGAAAATTACCAAAAATTCACCCTAAGCTATATTTGATATTCCGAATTCATAAATGAAGTCTATTTTACAAAATTAAAAACATATAAGTCACATTAATTAATTTAATAATTAATTCCCGCTGTCATGACAAATAGCGTGTTTTTATGAAACAATTGGTATCAAAAGACTGACACCAGTTTAAGTGCAATTTCAAAGTGAAATTGATTCCAATGACCGCCATTGGATTAAATGAAAAAAATATATTATAATTTCACTTCAAAACCAATTAAAAAGATAATCTAATCATATTATTAAATTAGATTAAAAGGAGGTTTTGAATTAAAATACAACATTTTTCACTATTCATTAAAAAAATGAACTTTATCGAAAAAATATCAAAAATTCACACAAAGTAAATTTTGATGTCCCAATCATAAAGAATAAGTTTATTTTGACAAACATAGTTTATAAAATTGTTAAAAGATAGATTCAAAAATTGTTTGCCATCAAAAGGCAGTAAAACAATCTTTTAAAAAAAATATTAGTGTATTCCATGCTTAAGATTGTATTTATTTTCATTTTAAGTCTCTAAAACACTATCTTAATCATTAATAGACATAGATAAAAATATCTATTATTTATTACTTACTTCGGATGTTACAATCCCAACATTCTTCATTCATTAAAGAGCTTCCAATATCCTCTTATTTCAGATTGAATCCTTCTCATCTTCATTAAGATACACATACTCATCTTTTTTTATCAAATATATAACTATAGGTTGAATATTTAACAGCCAACTCATATTTTTCAACTATAAGTGAACACATAGACCATGGTGGTATTTTATATATCTGAATATCCTTAAAGGTTTGAGTCATAAAACCCTTACAATGGTTCAATAGTTACAAAGAAATGACACAAATTTTTAAAACCCTTAAAATTTAAAATAATTCATTCTACCACATCCCATTTCATTTTTTAAAGATTGTATATGACCTTATTAATAACTCAAACTTCTTTTTCAATGTTTTATTAGATACAAAACGTCTCATATATCATGATTCTGACCTCCCATGTATAGGGAACATTTTCTATGTACTCAACCTCAAAGTTAATTTTTGGTGATTTCTCCTTGCTCAACAAGAAATGTTCATCCAAGGGTATGAAAATTATTTCCACATTACCCATGCCTCAAACACATTCTATATTTCCCTATAATTAATTATGAACTATGTTCTGGAAGTTAGTAATCTTACAATTTTCAACCTTAACACCCATTTAGTTGGACCAGGATCCTTTATCTCTAACATTACATACAATTAAACCTCAGGCTTATTAATCATTTCCTTCAAAATACTAATAATAATCATTTCATAAATATATATAAACAGAATTATGAATCTCTCATCATTTTATACCTTATGTTAATAATAATTATCCTTATTTATTCGGATGAACTTCTACATGACCATTAAGGAATTGAAATTTTATTTCCACTAACATAGTGATTATTTCAACGCATAAGGCTCCAACTTCACATTCACATATGATTTTACAAAAATATATACATGAAAAATTTTGGATACTCGATATAAATTTCCTTATATAATTCCTCATGAAGAAATTTTTTCTTCAAGTGCAACTGAATCTATTGAAGACCTTCCATTTAAACCATATAGAGTACTCTTAGAATAACCATTTGTTTAAGAACTAGAGAAAAAAATTAAAAAAAATATATTAAACATTTTTTTTAAAAAAAATGTTCATGGTAATTCTCACCTTGTAATTGTATTGGTCATTCACTTAATCATTCAATTCAAAACCTCAATTATTCAAAATAACATTCATCCCAATGGGTCATTCCATTACCTCTCATATTATAATAACATGTTTGTGATTAATCTCATACATCATGTATAAATACATTTAATTCATTTCTCTTATATTTTTAGAATCATTTAGGACCTCAAGTTCCCAATATTTCATGAAAAACAAATAATGTTGACCATTGTGTACCTCTCCACTTGTAACCTTATCTTTATAGATCTCTATATTAGACCCTACAACTATAATCCTTTACAAAATACAATATGATGAACTATAACTTATGGTTATTTCCATGGATTCCATAGATCTAGAGAACTATCGTACCTCTAACCATGGAAAGGACATCATCACTTTGCCACTTTTTGGAACTTACTCAAAAATTACTGGTGTTTCGAAAACTGATGTACACCCATAATTCTCAATAACATCACTAACTTTCAGAAATCCTTTTAGTCAAACTCAAACCTTTGATGACATATTGATCACAATAATAATTTATGATAGGTTTTGATATTTCCATAAGATCTCTACATTTAATATGACATTTTATCTTTTAGAAACATTTTATGAAATTTTATCCTAGATTAAAAAATAAAATTTTCCCATCATACCCTATAAAGAGTCACACTCAGGACATCGAGTCTATTATGTAATTCTCCTTGGAATTAATTTGGATATAGGAGAGTGAACTAAATACATTAATATTGGCGATTGAAATCTTTCCTCTTGACTAAAACATTCTAGACTGTTCATGCCTACAACTGATAAGGACTCCCACATAGCAAGTTAGTCATACAATTAACCAATTTCTCCCAAAACTCTTTGGATAATCTCATGATAATTCTCATGCTTACCTCATTCTTAAATAACACCTAATTCATGCTATATGTGATATCATTATATTCTATAGTACCTATAAAAATCATCTTAAATAATATTCCCATTATCCAGAGGATTCTCAAGAAATCTAGGCTTCTGTAATCCCCACCATTGACATAGCTGAAGCACAAAATATTGCATCCTGTCTCTTTTTCTATTATGGATTTCCATCATATGAATGTTCTAAATTACATAATCTTTTTCTTGAGATATAAAAACCACATATTATGTGTTGCATCATCAACGATGGTAACATAATTCCATGACCCTCTATGATCAAAAAATAGTTCTAGCCCGTATATATCCATATTAGTGCAATAAATAATTTGGTTATTTAGTGTGATACCTTATGTTTGGAAGGAAATATCACACTACATACTAAGGAAAAAATATTCACATGTTTTGTACTCCATGTTTAAAATATTCAGAACTCACATAGAAACTAAGACTTTTATATATTTTTCACTCAAGTGGCCTATAAATTCATTCCAAAACATTAAATAATATTTTTATCTAGAATTTATTGGACCTTTAAGTGATCTTTTAGGTTTAATGTTCCATTAATCAATCCATTGGTCAGCACTATGGAATCACATGTAATTCTCCATGATCCATCTACTAATGTAGTATAAAAACATATGAAATCTATTTTTACAATGGAAAATAATTTATTTTATACCATGGTTAGTTTCATACTCCTTGAAACATAAAAAAACATTTATTCCTTCTATAGGTGGATACATAATCTTTTACTAAAATCTTGAGTGATTTATCATCAATAGGATCCACACTTTCAGAAATTCTTGAATTATAATTCCCCATAGTACCTCTCTATAAAATTGAGAAAAAAATTAATCCCTAGAGTTTATTAACAAAGAATCAAGTTAAATAGTGGATCTTAATGAAATTCCTCTTCTGTCATCTAATATAGGGTTCACAGTTCAACTCCAAGAAGAAAATATTTTGTATTTGATTCTATATTCATTACAATATTTCCATGGGTATTTTGGATCCCATAATATCAACAAATACACCACCTTCCACCAAGCTACTATGGCTCTTAATTATTATTAATTCATACTTATTATAACCTTTTAGTGTTATCTAACACCCACTTCCATACACACTATAAGAATTCCTTGAAGATTCTTGGATCTCCTTCAAACAAAGTTCCATGTATAGAATCTGATCCCAAGAATCTACAGCCATAATGTTAGCATTATCAATTGATTTAATCATAATTTTTACCACTATATCCAATATTTCATGGATTTATGTGAGTAATATAATAACCCACTCAAGATATCTATATTTTAGCTTGAATAATTCAAACTAACCTATGGTCATATTAAAGTCATTGATATGATCAACCATAAAATTTCTATCTGACATTGTAATATCAAATATACATAAAAACAAGAACACCTTATTCATCATTTTTGGATTCTCATACACATCTTCATGAACATTATTAATTTTTGAAGAATATTTTTTAATTATATAATTTTATAATACATGTTATAGGTTAAGTAAATATAAATCAACTACAATCTATTCTTATCTATCCTTTATTTTGAATCTCTCTTTATTGTTTCTGGATTTGTACCAATAAATGATAGATCAAGAACATTATATAGTATATTATCCTATTTATATGAATTCAAGAATATAAAAAAAATTATTCAATATTTTCCACCCAAACTATACCCTCATCCAATTCCATAAAATCTATAGATAATGAACTCACACTAAATACTGAAACACATAAGAGGTATCAGGAACTACTTACAATAATTATCCTATAATTGAATGTATTTAATGATACAGCTAAACTGCTCTCCAAATTACCTCATTGTGGTCTAGTCATAAAATTATATACAACTAATTCTCATATAAAAATTGTTAGGCTTAATTAAACCTCTGATAAACCATCATAGGTTACACTTATGAAACATACATATAAAAAAAGGGAACCTAAATGAACATGTAAACATAATTAAATTGAACTTTGAAGCCAACCACACTTAAGTCACCCCACTAAATCTTTATCCTCAAGAAAAATCATACAATATCATTTTAAAGGCAATAAAAATAATGAAAATATGAAAACATGGATTTTTTCTTGGTTTTTAAATGAGTTATAATCCACAATGGGAAAAATGCAATCTCTTTTATAAAATAATAAAATTATTATTACAATTCACTAGTCATACAAGACAGTGAATCCACTATAGAAAATATATTTTAAACAAGTACATACAATTGGTCACAACTATGTTTCAATATTCAGGAATAGAAGACCATACATGCTTGATCTCCCTAGTGATCCTTGTGCTCAATAAAAATATATAATTGCCTCAACTCCATCTTCTGGTACATAGTATATGATTTTAAAAAAAATTGATTTAACTCTTACATACCACATTAAATAAGATTATGTTATCCCTTTTTCAAAATTACCCAAATGGAAACCCCATTTAAATCAATCTCATATATCTAAGAGTTAATTTCATTACATTCATTAGTATCTTTTCACTACGTCCTTTATAAAGATCATGGGATAGCTATAGATCATTTTCTTCTAATAGACATCATATGTTCTAGTAACTTCTTATCATCATGCATATAGAAATATGAAAATTGGTTGCATCAATCCTCCTTATTTATCAGTATTGAATGTTTGACTACCATATTCACTCCTTGTATATCAAATTACAAGGATAGAAAATGGTGTTCATTGCTGATGTGAACACTCAACTTCTTTACTTCATAGAGTGTTTTCTTATCCTTGATACATGTTTATCCTTTCTCTTCTTAGTTGGAATATACTACCAAAATGTATTTCAATGTGTATCCAAATTATAAACCCCCCTTGAAGCATCCTTGGAACTTTTGAATCATTTACATGTATTAGGTCATGATTTTAGAGATAATTTCCTCTCACTAACTTAGTAGTAGTTACAACATCTTTCGTTCTAGAAGAATATTTGAACCTATCCCTTTAATATGAGATTTTCCCTAGCCTAATGCATCATTTTCCATGTTTTATGTGATTTTTTAACCCAACACTTAATAGCCTTATGCATATATGTAGTGCAATTTATAAAATATCCATCGAATCAATTCATTAATAATTTTGACAAGGATAATGGGATTCATGGGATCATATTATGATCTAAATTTTTTGAAGCAATCTGAAAGTTATCCCAATATATCCTCAATAATATCGGTAGGTATAAATTTTAAATAATGTAATGTACTTGTATAGAAGTTTTAGTATCCTTCAAATTGATGGATCTAGCTAGATAATTATAATTGAATTATAAAAAAAAATTCTTCCTAATCCCATATAAAATCCATTATCCAAAGGTTCTATGAATATATTCTTTTAATTCTCAAACACATAATGGGGTTCAAGTGCCTTTACTAAGTCTTGAAAATATTATTTTCTGAAAATGGATATTCAAAATGATTTTCTTGAAACTGATGATTATTATTACAAACAATTAAGGAACTCACTCCCTTTATATGGTTTATACCTAATTATCTTTACATAATGAATAATATGGACAACAATATTATATGATAACTCAATATGATGATTCTTAACACTAGACATTTCTAATGGATTCAGATTCTTTAAATAACACCAAAAATTTTGGTTTATAACTGATGAAACCATGTGTGAGTGAAGTGGTAATACTACATACAAAGAAAAAATTGCATTAGGTATGATATATTCCAGGGTTGATTAAAATTCACACATGGTTATATTGGAATCAATGTAATATTATTCCCAATATTATGGATATATATAAAATAACATATTCTTAATTAATATGAATCATATGCATGTAGTTTTAGGGTATACCCAAAAATCTCCCACTTTCACTGAAATCCCTAGGAGATTTACCAAAAATATTACAACTCTGTTTAAATCCACCAGAAACACTTTTTGGATATGTTTTATGTCATGGCCCGTCCTCGGGGCCCGTGTCGTGACTACCTCAATCCTGCCTTCCATAGGCCTGGGGCTAGCGACTAGCATCAAAGGAATAAATCCAAATAAAAAGGGAAGGCATTGCCTTTATGAAACAAAAACACATACAAACAAAGTACAAGAAGATGCTAAACTAAGTAAGCAGTAAAACAAACGTGCTGAAAGTACAAGTGGCCGAAAATACAAGCCCAAAAGAAAGATACAGCTACAACTGAAAGTAAAGTACAACTCAAAGGACAAAAGCAGAATAGTGACAAGCAGCTCTTGGATCGTCCTCCGGCTTCCTACCTGAAGGGTATGTATAGATTTCCTCCTCCGTACTCCACGTCCGTCCGTCTCCTCCGGGTACCGACCCATCGTGAGATCCACCTCCGGGTTCCGACTCGTCGTGAGATTCATCTCCGGGTACCGTCCAGATCTACAAGCCTCAACCACGATCAGTGATGTCTGTCGTCTGCAACCAACACAAAGTGGTCTGGGAAAAGCCCGTGAAAGGTGAGTATAAGATACTTAGTAGAAACCTTGAGACCCTCAAGGTCTCACTTAATCCAACAAGGATAATCACAAGGAAAGTTCTCAACAGATAACCCTTACTTAGATATATATGCCCATACTTATAAGTAAGTTACCAAGTAACCCATCCCAGCCACGAGGTATCACACAGATATAAAGTCAATGGATAACCACTACTTAGGTATATGCCCATACATTTACATAAGTTATCTAGTAACCCATCTTAACCATGAGGAAAACACAATGGTCATTGAATCAGCTCAAACCAGGATTTTTATTCACGATGATGAAAAATACGGCTGCTAGAGAACTCCTCCTCTGTCGAGTGCAGTAGTCCTATCATGACTCTGAGGTGTCCCTCACTAACCTTAGACTGCTGAGGTACTCCTCCTGTCGAGTACCGCGGGTCTTCCACCTCATAATGTAGTGCTCCTCCGCCATGGGTCTGCCACCTCACATAGTAGTGCTCCACCTCATAGCCTACAGAGGTACACCTCCTATCGAGAACCGCGGGTCTGCCACCTCACAAAGTAGTTCTCCTCCGCCATGGTCCTACCACCTCACAAAGTAGTTCTCCCCACTGGGCTATGCAAGTCACTCCGAATCAAATCACACAAGCAGTCATCAGGTCTCATCCAGCTACACGGTCTCCGTACTCCGTACACTTGTCTCCAGGAGGGTCTGCTCCACGAGCTACAATTCAACACTCCAAGTATCACAAAGTCCCACTAAGAAGTATCTCAAAGGACCGCCTCGTCATAGGGGTCTCAACGTAATAGACGGCGCATCAATCGGACGCCCGGTCTGTGAGTTATTAGCCTTTTCGTCCCAAAGGCCCGGTTGGTTTCGTGTATGAACCAACCCGGCCATATCTCAACTGTACCCCAAACTCACATATAGTATACTCATAGGGACCGTTTCTCAACATGATCACCAACGTCACTGACGGTTCGTCAAACGGATGTCCGGTCTGAAAGTTATCGGCTTTTCCGTTCCCGGGGCCCGGTTGGATTTCGGGTACAATCCAACCCGTCCAAAATCCAACTATGTCCACACCTCGAGCGGAGTAAGACAAAAGGTCTGTATCACTAATATAAATCCAACAAAGTCGACGGCATGTCAATCGGACGCCCGAAGATCAAGTTATAGGCGTTTCCGCTCCGAGGGCCCGGTTGGTTTCGTGTTCGAACCAACCTGGCCATACCCAAAGTTCTCAGAAACCATGAGTATAATATACCGAAACGACCGTCTTGATCCAAGTATCGTGTCTCAACTAATGGTGTGCTAAACAGAGGTCTGTAGCCCACGTTACATGCATTTGAACGAACCTGTCTGTTTTTAGGGGGTTTTGGGCTCGGACTGACCCGGCCCGAGACCCCGTGGGTCGGCCCGAACCGGTCGACCCGACCCGAGTCCAGGTCCATCCCATTAGGGCGCGGCCCGGCCCGGCTGGTATGGCCCAGCCCAGCCGGTGTAGCTCGGCACGGGCGCCGCGTGCCGCGTGAGCGCGGAAGGGGGGGAACCGCCACCCCCTTCGAACCGGACGGCGGACCCGCGGGGGGGTTCCGCCCTACTGCGTTGACCGGGGGTTCAAACCCCCGGTTTTCTAGATCTGGCCGGCCGTAACAGCCGGCCAGTGTGCCGTGAGGGACCATCCGGTCCCGCCTCCTGAGAACCGGTGGTCGGCGGCTACGGCCGCCCTCCCCGGCTCCGCTGTGGCCAAAGGCCACGGCCTTGATCCGACCGGCGCGACGCGACGATGCCGCACCCCCTCCACCATGGCCCACCCCGGCCGCGGCCCTCCATGGTTCTCTGGTACCACGCCACTCCGCCATGGCCCCGCTCCGGCTGCGACCTCCTTCGGCCTCAACGGCGCCGCGCGACGGCGCCGCGCTTCTTTGCTGCATTCCTCCTTGTTTCCGCACGGTGTCGTTGCACCGCGTCGCCTTCGTTCAAGCCGCAACGAATACAACCACAAAGGGGGAGGAGGATCAGCCATGTTCGGGCGGTCCGACCTCCTCACATTAAATTGATAACAGGCGGCCCAAATTTTTAACAAAGAATGCAAAGAATAATCACTTCGTAAAAACACACCCCTACGTTTTTTCCCGCAATCCGATATTTCCAACCCGCAAACATATTCTTTCATGGGTCAACTTAATATTGAGTTGATCCGCGTTCTTTGTTTTAAAAGGAAACATCCATGGAAAAAGATATCATTCTCAAATTAATTCCCTACCTCAACAACGGTGGCAAAAGTCGGCGTCACGGTTGACGGCGTCGCGGGGAAAAGATTCGTTGGCGACGCTGAAGTATATCCGAAGATGTGGTGTCCTCCCTCTTGTCTCAGAGAAAAGAAAATGAATCACGTCGACTTTTCTTCGTCGATGAGGCAGTCGTTCTTCGTCGATGAAGGAATCTCCCCTCAAATTCTCCTGAAATATTTTCCAAAACAAATATTTCATTAAGCCTCCATCCTTTAAAAGATCTCCAAGAAATTCAAAAAGTCAAAAGCGGTGACAAGGATAAATAATAAGGTTATTAAAACCCCTTAGTCGGCTCATTATTTTTGGGAGGTGGAGAGGCTCCTCTTTAAGAAGGGAAGTTTCCATGAAATTTACAAAGGGAGGATTTAAGAGGATAAGGGGGAGTTATGGGGAGGTGAGGACTTAAGGGTTCGTGTGGGTCCCACTACACTAACCCTCCCATTGAAGGTTTGGTGGGTGTGGGCTCCACCTCTAACTCCCCCTTTGTAGGATTAAAAACCACATTCTTTGAATAAAATTTGTACACATCAAATTTTATCTATTTTATTCTAAATCCCCATTTATTAAACCTCAACCCGCACAAAACGCAACTACGAAAAAGGTTCCTCTAAGCAATTATCGGCATTGTGAGTTCATCGGTGCCCTCAGATTTCAATTCCGAGCACCGGTTCAAAAGATAAAAAAACCCATTCATTTGTTCACTGAACTTACCCGAGCTAATCTTCAGAATTTGATCCTGGGCACACCGGGCCTTGGAATCAGGTTCCGTCAGAAGCCACATACTCGTAAAATTCAAAGGAAATTAAAAACAAATTCCTAGAAATTTCCGGTTCTTTACATTTTATCAATAAATATTAGATTTTTTATCAAAAACAACATCTAAAACGTTATACTTACACAAATTTCAAAATTTGCGACCCTAAAATTTTTAGTAGAGTTGAAAATAAATATAAAATAAATATTTCATACATGTAATAAAAGATTGGCCTTTAGAAAAGTATGATTTCTACTCAAGTTATTAAGTGTTCTGGTGTGATCTTCATTAAATATACTCATATCTCTATACAAACATTTCCACAACCAGATGTATCATATAAATCACATGTATACCTATGTATTCAATTTTACCAACAAATCTAGTGACCACTAAACATCGTATAATGTCAATATACTATTGGTCATCTCATAATTTCTTGATTATTTAAATAAAATAACCATGTTGATATGTACTTCACTTTTCATTCATCTATTAGATATGTACATCACATGTCCCTCATACAATTTGTTGAAATCATCTTATGTGACTCAAAAAATATAGATATAAATTTACATAGATTAATTTAATAATTTTCAGGATGTATTTACTCACCATACAAGTGGAAAACTATTATCTAGGTTATGCTCTAACCAATTACAGGATTAGAAACATACCCAACCAACCCTTGATTAGGTAAGTCATGATGAATTGTGAAATAAATGTGTAAAAGTATAAATATTCTCATACTAGTTATATCACCAAACCTCTAGAAAAGAATTAGGATAATAATCATACACCCATAATTTTATCAATGATAATATAACATTCCATGTGATATGCTTGGTGGGTTAATTCAAATAATAAGTCATTATTTATCACCTCATGAAAATATTATTCAAATATCACATGCATAACTTTATAATAATCACAAGATTTTATTCGTGTAAACCTTTACATAATATTGCAACCCATAATAGTCTGTGATAATAATTGATTAGGGATAAATCAAAGATAGACATTGAGGTGATATATTCATTCAATTGTTCACGTAAATTAAATTATAGAAAACATGAATGAATTTAGAATTGAAATTTACTATATTATAATATAATGACACATTATTGAACTGTTATATAAATATTTTATGTATCTTATACCAAGAGACATTACATGACCCCCATGCTTATGCTATGATAATTCTTTCAATAATGAATATACTAGATAATAATTTGTATCCACCCAACTGATCATAATATATCCCCTATCAAAAATTTATTATATTAGATGGAAAATTTTGAAGAATTGGATTTTTTCGTAATATCGGGATTTCTTTGCCAGGTAATTAACTCCATTATTTTCATTATAAATAATTATTACTCTTTTGATTCAAGGAACCACCTCTAGTTTAGAGATGATATTTTTGATCCAAAATTATTCCTATGAAGCATCTAATATAACTATGCATACTTTTCTTCATTATCTAGGCTAATATCATATCTTGTTTAGAACTCTTCTAACTGATAACTCCACTATTGAGGGAAAAAAAGAAACCATATTGAAATTTCAAACCATCCCATTATATTGGAAACTAGAACCTTTATAACCATTTAAGAAAAGATCATCCTCTCCAAAAATGATCAATAATATATCCTTATTCCATCCTAATTACATAATAATGTACCTCACAGTAATCCATTTATTATCATTGGGATTGTATTGGTATATACTATTTATGATAATAGCTTAAGTGATATCAGGTTGAGTATAAAACATCACAAACAAAATTGAACCTATAGAGGGTGTATATGGAATTCTAGCCATTCTTGATAACTCTTTAAAAGGATATTGAATCTTCTTGATCATTTTTCTGTGTAACGCCAATAAATACCCCTTTTGGTGCTCTCTATTTTAAAACAATCTATCAACTTATCAATGTAAATTTTTTTGACTAAATCAAAATATCCTCTTAGATCATTCTCTATTTATCTTTATACCCTTATGTAGCCAGTTTCACCCAATTATTTCATTAACAAGAACTAAACCAGACAATAATTCATGGTTTAAAGAGTTAGGATATCATTTTTGACAAGAAATATGTCATCTATATACAATATAAAAAATCATAAATAAATTAAATATTATTTTTTATTCCTTGGAATAATTTTGGTTCGAAATCTGAGAAGCTTATTCAAACCATAAATTTATTGTAGTCGCTTTCATTTAATAATAGTCTCATTTGGAACTTCAAAACCTTTAGGTTGAATCATACACTCATCCTCAGGTAAATTCTCATTGAATAAATCTATTTTTCATCCATGTGATATATATCATAATTAAAATATGTTTTTATAGAGATTAATATTCAAATGTAATTTATCATCACAACAGGTGAAATGTTTTTATCATATTCTATACCATACTTTTTTTTAAAAAAATCATCTATTAATACATTATACTTTTAAACTCTACCATCGATGTTAGTTTTATTATGAAAAAACCTACATTCAACCTATGGGCTTGAACCCTTCATGTTCATATATCAGGTTCCGAACTTGGTAAGTCTACATAGAGTTCATTTCAAATTCCCTAAATTTTAACCATTTATTATAATTAAAACTCATTATGGAATCCTATAAGTTTTAGTTTCATATTCTATAAACATTACCTCATCATAAATTTCTATATAAAACCCATATCTCTTAAAAATTTAAGGTGACTTAATAGAACTTTTAGGTTCTTGGGTATTTTGAGTTTATTATTCTTCCATAACCCTTGGCGGGACCATCTCAACCTACACCTTAAGAACACTTTCTACTTTTTTTGGTGAACTTTTAAAGTTTGACTTCACTCTTATCAACTCCAAGAAAAATGTGTAATTTATCAATAAAAAACATCATCAGGACAAAAACACATTATGTTTGAGGAATTATAGAAATATTATCTCATAATATCCTTGAGATAAAAAATAAATATGAATTTTTCATAATTGGATTCAATATTAAAAAAATAAATATATCCTATGAATTTATCACATCCCCATTTATTTATAAAAGTCATGATGTATTTTTTCACCATCCATACCTCATATAGTGTATTTATGATATATTTAAATGGAATTGGGTTTAGTAGAAATATGGAATCATCAAGTGGATAAGTCCATAATTTTAATAATAAGGTCACATTGAATCATAATTAATCAAACCATGTTTTATGTGGTACAATTCCTCCACTCAAACAAACCATTAAATTTTGGTGTTTTGGAAGGAGTGAGTTGTAAAGAAATTCCACAATCCTATAGATGGTCAATGAATTTATATTCAAGTATTCACCATTGTTATCTTATCAGAAAATGTTTCTACTTTTTCAAGATGATTATATACATCTTTATGAAAATATTTAATCATTTCAAAATTTCCATACATTATTATTATCATAAATACATATCCATACTGATTAAAATCATCAGTAAAGATAATGAAGTACCAAAAACCATCACTTTCTTAAGTTATCATTGGTAAAAATATATCACTATGAAAGAGATCTAATAGTGCACTATCTCTTTCACTATTTCCTCTAAAAACTGATTTTTTTCAAATTTACAAACAAAAAAAATTCTATATTTTAAAACAATTAAATATCAAATGGTTCTAATAATCCATATTTATGGATTCTTTAGATGTTTTTCACATTAATTTTTCCTATGAGACATCCAAAAGATATGTGTGATTAGAATCAACCCTGAAATTTTTTATTTTCAATGTTTTAAATCATATAATTCTTATCTAGAATACATAAACCATTTATCATGTTCCTGGTGATATAAAAAATTTCACTATTATATAAATAACAACTATTTTCATAATAATTAATGAAAACTCATCTTGTCCCAATATGATATAAAAATAATATTTCTACCATAACAGAATATAATATAAATAATCTAATTCTATTATTAATCTATGTGTAAAAATTTGATCATAACTACCTTCTTATAGTTTAAAAACGCTTTCTCCATTACCAATATAAATATATACTTAACCATATTTTAATTCCCCCATAAAAATATGTTTCTTAATAGAAATGTGTGACACACAATCATTATAAAATACCTAAGAACTATAGTTAATTAAATTAACCTCTATAACATTAATACTTAGATGTTCTGAATTATTTTACTTGAGAAAACTTCTCATCCCTATATGTCAATATTTAACCCTTTTATAGGTCATTCCTATAAGGGATATTAATATAAGTATCATGAAATGATCCATAATCTATAAAAAAATACATATATAGGGGTGAGTATCATGTATTATATGTTTTCATCAATGAATTATAATGAATGTGATCCCACTAAAAATGGAAAATGCATAAATCATTTTTTTTTAATGATTAAATATCTATATTTCATCATGGAATACACGGGTTTGATCATATAAGTAATCTAGGACTATATATGGTTGAAAATAAATTTATTATTTATATCATATATGATTATTTGATATCTGAGTGGATAAGATCTTTATCATAATCTATTATATAGATTCACTTGAAAATATTCCCCTATAATCATAACTATTAAGGTTTCCTATCTTCTTTAACCCAAATAAAATGTCATGAATAAGACACATAACTGTTAGGGCCACCTTATTACTTTCGTTCCTTATAAAAGAAAATTTATGGGCACCTAAATATTAGGGTCACCTATATTTATTTATTGCGATCTTGAAAAGTGTTCCTTGGGAGGAATATTAAACATTACATTTTAGTGGGGTTTCATTCAAAGTCTCAAAAACATCCCCAAAGTAACATTTTTATATGCAAAAACTTTTAAGGGGAACGTGAGAACCCTCTTAACTAACCAGTTTAGACACAAAAATATACAACATATTTATTGAATAATAGTTTGATCTGATTGGAATCAATCTCCCTGAATAATATCTTGGGAATATAATTTATCTGAGTATCAGGATCGACCTTTAAGATGTGTTCATAATGATATACCAAGTTGTCCCAAGATTGCATGTAGTCCTCTATGTGTATATTCCCCATGTTAAAGCCATTAAAAATTTGGTTCTTCCTATCAATCAATTCACCTATCTCCTTAGTAGTTTTTTCTCAAAGAAATATTCCCATCACTTGGTTGATCACTTCCTGTGACGCCTTAACATTCAGAACATCCTCCACCATTTCTTCATCTGAGAACTTAAATAGATCCACTTGTTCCAGCACCGAATCTATTTTATGTTGAGAGTCTTTTGGGGGTCCTTCCTCACACTGCTTCCCAAGAGGGTGTGTAGCCACCTCTTGATTAACATTATCTGTTTGATGGTCCCTCCCTCCATGTTGATACTTAGTCATCTCTTCTACATCCCCTTGAGAAGGATTCAAAGAATCCGTGGATGAGTTAGCCTCTAGGGGAGGTCATCAACCTCGAAAGTTTATATCACTGGATCATAGGCTTTTGATTCCCCTTATTGAGTTTCACACTCCTTATAGGTGTAAACCTCTACATTCTAGTCATCACTATTCCACTTGTTTGCAAAGTTGTTTCCTGAAATATTGGGAAACTTAGAAGGAAGTTTTAATTTACATGAGGACCTAGTCATAGAAGGACCAGTAATGTTATATTATTATTTTCATTCCCACATCCTCTGGTTATGCTGGATAAAAACTTCTGAATCCATAATGATGTTCTTTCGCATCCTTGAAGATGATCTAATATAGTCTTTTACAATTCCCACTTACTTGGACTCAACAGGGGATTCTAAAGCTGAATCCATATCTACATGAATAGCCTTTCATCACATAGCAGGGTTCTTACCAAGTCCAACCTCCACATCATTTCCATTTCCAAGAGCATGACCTCTACTTCTACTATAACTGTAAACTAGTTTTGATAATTATTAATACTTCATACAAATTTAACCTTATCGACATATGATGTTTTATCCTAAAAGGAATGTACTGTTATTTCTAAAACCCTATGCTATAAAAAGCCACGTATAATGTATTTAAATTTCAAAGAAGTGTCTTATAATATGAAACATTGGGGATCCTCACTCATGGATAGATCTACGCTAACTTCCTCATTCACCGTAGCTTTTTTGGGTGTATCTGATGAATCCAGATGTATACCCTTATCTGGATCCAAGTGAACCTTTCTCTCCTCTTATCCAACCTCATCCTCAACTAAACCAGAATTCTTGATAACCCCATAACTCACTTCTGCAATCACAACCTCAAAAGAGAAGGAAATTCCCAAATCAAATTTTGGAGGGCTAAAAATATCTGAGACTTTTGGGTCCATCTTAGTAACCATTAAATCATTCTTAGAATCCATAATTACTTCACTTAGAATCCTAGAACCAGAATAAAGAATTCAAATAAACTACCGTGGACCTTTATCTTCTCCAAATAATTCCATATCCAAAGGAAATCCATAACTAGTACTATATGACATCTTCCCTTGTAGAGTCGTCCTTCCTCACCGAAAATAATAGGATAGATGATTAAGGTGAAAGCATTGTGATACTAAGTTTTTCCAGGACTCAAGCATTATAGGTTACATCCACCAAAACTCTTCTCCAAATGAGATCCATATCGATTTAACCTATGGTTTATAAATTTCATGTTCAACATAGATATGTGGAGATATTGGGTTAAAAACAACAGTGGTTCTTGTGTCTGAACATATATATCAACCGACCAAGTTCCCAAGAATGTAGATAACACAAGTGTTCTGAAAGGGTATGGGGAAATTAGGAAATCATACCCACATATCCATTGTTAGTGAATCATGCTTCATATGAATATCAAAAGACCATCTTAACTGATGAATGTAGAATTTGTCACAAGATCAAGGAGCCTCATACCACATATAGATCAAATCTTCTAACAATGAGAAATAAATCATAATATTTTACTTGTCAAGGAGACCCATCGTCGATTGTTCCTGAATCCCCATAGAATAATGAATAAATCTATCGAAGACATAAATCAAAGGATGTCACCATAGTAAATAAGTGACTAAGCTCTGATTATAGGGATCCAAATCATCATTATATTCATAGGTCTAAATTTAGAGCCGATAGAAGTTGTCCCAAAAATCTAGGACCTTAAGAAAAATTGAAATTTCAAGGATTGGGGGATGAATTTGGGATTATAGAATGGTATGAATGAAGAATGAATCATCATTGCAGTAGGGTGGTTCCCCTCCCCTGTCGACAAGGGAGGGGTTAGGGTAGTGATCGACTTCTCATAGGTTATGGTCGAGGAAGCCGAAGCTGAAACATAGTGGTTCCCTCTCCCTCAAAGACAAAATATACATCATATTCACATTAATAATATTATTAATACATCGTGTTAAATATTATTCTTATCACGTTTAATTCCTCAATGTATACATGTTTCAAAGGATTTATTTTTTCAATCCTTGTTATATCCACCAAATTAATGTGTCCAGACCATACTATTGTTTAAAATTTTACACTAACCTTAATTTTGTACTATATACCCAAAATAAAATCCAAATATACTCATGAATACCTAAATGCATCGTAGGAATTAGATGCAAGATTCTTTTCATTTAAAGGAAAATATTTTTATGATAGTGGAAATTTTTATATGATTAACCCTAGAGTTACATATAGTCAACCTCTCATCTTTCTAGATAAAGAGATAAGCCTCCAAGAAGGTGGGTAGTTCAGCCCTTAGTCTCTCTCTACAATGAGACTTTACTCAAAAAATAATTAAATTCATGATTTACTTAACACCTAATATTCATAAACAATATATAACAACTATTCTCAATATTAAAATTCTCAAAATAAAATGAGTTTGGCGTAGATGAGAAATTAAATAATATGATATCACACCAATTATTTAGTTCAAATATCTATTTCCTAGAAACAATTTACCACAAATTAAATCATACATAATATTTACATTATATAAAAAAATTATAAACATGAATATAATATAGTAATATATTTTTAAATAATAAATTTTTTAACATGAGAATGAAATATTAATACATAATATTAATTTTTTATTTTAATACAGTGATAAATACTAGCACTAAGTAGTTATAACCAATTTAGAAATTCTAAAAAAATTAACTAAACTTAAAATTTTAGTTTTTTATAACACTTACACTATTGAACCACAATATAATGTCTCAATGTAGAGGACTAGTGTGTGTTAGTAATGTAAAGAATAGTGTATGTAGTGCTTGGGAAAATATACCATGTGGAGAATAAATGGGAAAGTGTCCACCCTGTGGAACCATTTTTTATATACCTATGAGAATCAATCGTTCAACTATATATTTATTATGAGTTTCAAAAAAATGCTCCAACTATTTCAAATACTTAAAATATTTAGTTAATACCACATAATGGTTGTTCTTCATTTAAATGAACATATCTGACCATCAAAATCGTCAAAATCGTCAAAATATAATAAACAATTGAGTATGATAACTGATATTGAATATGGTGGTAAAATTGAGCAATATATTTCAATAAAATAATATTATATATAGTCATAATGGAATAGTTTCTTACACCATATCACTATGAAGATAAGGAAAGACAATGTCATGGTTGTCCTATTAGTGTACATAACTATCTTTATTTTTATTTTTAAGTTCATTCTAGTATTTTAATGTGATAGTCCATTAGATAGTAAATACCTCCCTATTATTTACCCTTAGAACCTTGACATTAGTCTAAAGTCTATGGTGATTTGGGAGAACCCTTAAGGTCATGTGACACTACACCGAAGTGACATGGTAAAAATGCTGAAGGATACTAAAGGTGTACTTTAAACATTTTCTTCTTTTAGAATTTATGAAACCATAGTGACATTAAGTTATTAGTTTTCATTTTTCTAATTTATAATTATCTAGAAAAAACATGGTATATTAATTATAATAAATTTTTTATATAGATTAAAAATTTTCCTTTGATTTAATATCATTGAATTCATCAATGTAACTATTGTACATACCATAAAATTTTACCAAATAAAATAAATTATTATGTAATATCATGGTTAACACCACAAGCTATGTTATCTTATGAATTACAATTTATCTGATCTATCTAATAGAGTTTTTCAATATGTCTTGGAAATTATTCAATGTCCTAAAAAGGTTTTTTGTCTACTTACACTAATATGTGATTTTTTCTATATTTATTATATTTTATGAAAACCAAAAAAACAATTTGATTCCATTCATTATCAAAAAATAAAAATAAAAACTAATAAAAGTAAAAATAAAATTAATTTTTATTTTAATTCTACATGATAATCAATTTAAGAATTTACTATCAAAATTACTCACACTTGAACATTTATTATTTTAAAAAATAATATTAATAATTATAAAAACCCCTCTTATCAAAGACAGTAGTTAAAAAATTATAAACGTAAATTTTCAAAGCATCATGAAATACCCCATGAATGTGTGGTGTTGTATTTCCGGTCAAAAAGTTATAGGAATCACTAATGAGATGATTATGGGAGATTAAGGAGTCCATATTTCCATTGGATCATGTTGAAAATTTTATAAATATAAAATCATGGTAAATTTACACATTTACATGAAGAATATACTAAAAAATAATGAGTGAAATAGATATGAGAAATTTTGAATTGAATCTGATGAATGGAATTAATGTTCTACTGATAATTAAAGTAAAATGTTACCAAGTATTTATCACTATTAATGTTCAATGGAACAATTTGATAATGATTGTTTTATTGTTCCCATAAAATGAGGATTAATAAACATTAATTGTGTGATGTAAAAACAAACACAAAATATTACACTAGATATCTGACGGGAGGTTTATTAAATAAAAAATGAAATGTACATAATATATTGATGAATACAATATTAATTGAATTGAAGTTGATATGAAGGAATACATGACAAAACATATAAGTGTGGTTTATATATCTATTACGGATCCATCATAAAAGATGTTAATTATAAAAAACATTTCCCTCGGTATTTAGGACATGACATAATTTGTGTTACAATGCTAATGTGTATAAAATAAATAGAAGAATAATCCCCAATATCATTCAAATATAAATTAATTTTTATTTAAATCTTTTATGATGTATTAATTATTTTATTAATTATGTCCAAATTCATGGTTGGGGTTAAGGATACCTTAAATATTATAGTTAGATGGATCCCCATAGACAACTAATAATAAAACCTATACACACAAAATTTCTAAACCATTCCAAAATGGCTCATAATTATAGATTTATGATATCATTTAATACATAAAATTAGTTAAAAAATTCCCAAATATAGTTTAGTATAAATATAATCTTCAATAAGAGTGGTCATTTTTCCTAGATCTTAAATAAATCTTATAATGTAATATTACCTTTAATAAATACAAAAATAAAAATATGATCATGATATTCATGCCACTTTGATTATTCTTTGATGATTTCAACCTGCATTTCTCTTTCTAAAATTCTACCAATGGCTTCCTGTGAGGCTTGAATATGAAATAAATTTTCCATGAACACTTTTTATTGATCAATATATTCTCTAGATTACCTCCAAAAAGACTTCAATATATATTTTATTATTAATCAAAATAATAAAGGGTGTTATCTTAGTTCTCATTGTCCTTTGTACTCTTGGGCATTTCTTATGCACCTGGATTTTTTCCTCTGAAACAAGAGTGTATACTTCATTATCTATTAATGTATTTTTACTATTTTCATTATGATATGATTATATACTTAATATATATGAAATAGAAAATTGTATACATGTACTAAAAATAGTTTAAGAGTTTTTAATATATACACTCGCATTCATCAATGAGAATAACATAATTTTGGGCAATCATGGTAGAATTATTTTGAATAGTTGTAGCAAGTTTAACATTATCTATAAAATAATAGAATCATATTATTAAAGTGATAAAGTAATCAATATAAATATATAGTTTATAAATAAACTCGCTAAATATTCAATCATAATGTATTGGGTCAGTATATTTCTCAACTAATAGAGGAAAGTCATTTGGTGTTTAGTTATGGTGGCTCCCTTCTTATGTGGAGGTCTAAGAAGTTCTTCAACATCATTACTACCCTAACATGTAAATAAATTTATAATTTAATTTGGATAATTGATAGTGTAGAATTAAATGGTACCTAAATAGATATCATTCCTATAATATTTTAAGAAAAATACATGTTTACATTTATATAAATCCTTATTGAAAAAATAAATTTTTCCATTTTGAACCAAATTCTATTATAGCAAGAGAAGGGTGACATCATGTTAAACACATAATCACATGATGAAATAGTGTGTAAAATTATTTAATGAAACATAAATATTTATAGGAGTTTTTAGTGATCTTTCAATCCCAAATAGATAATCATATTGAAAGATATGGATTGGTAATCCAACAAATATAATCTAAATCTAACTAATTGGAGAATAAAACATACCCATATTGATAAAACTTTTCATAAAATTTTAAAATCCAATTATCTATATTGATGTTTTGATTTATTTGATTTACTTTCTTCCATTTGGAAATGTACCATCTATTTAGATGAAAAATTCCATTACTAGATCTTGAACATCATTATTTTAGAAACCCAATGTAAGGATGAATTTTAAGAAATGAGGTTTAAAGGGTTATGTAATACATATGAAAATAAGTTTAATTCTAAGAATATTTTTAAAAAATGTTTCATATTGATTTTATTGGATTGTGTAGATCCTTGAAAATAAAAATTGGTTAAAAACAAATTGATATACACATGGAAGGAATGGTTAGTGACTCTTGGGAGATAGTAATTTAGGGTATGAGTGTTCAGTATAATTCATGAGAATCATTTATTAAATTAATTCTTATGAAGGAAGGTGTTTAATTAGTACCATTATTGAATTTAGTGGAAGGATTTTCAATCCATAATTTTTTCTAAAGGTATTTTTTATGGAATTTTAAGGAAATTGTTACTAAGACTATATTATTCTATATCAAGTTGGGGGATAAACACTAATTGGTGTCAAACGAAATATATAAATATTCAAAGGTGAATTTGGGAAATGAGTAATTTCAAGTAGAGGCTTAAATGTTCAATAATACATGGCTATATATAGTATTGGGGATAATTTTTCTAGAGAACATGGGTTATGTTACTAATAATTAGAAGAATGAGAATATAAATTTAAATGTGATGGTTGTAATGTAACATTAAAGGGAGTGGGACTACTATAGGGAACACTTGTATCATAAAAAGTAAACATTGGAATATGAAAAAATGTAGTGATAGAGTTGAATTAGGAGAAAACTAAAGGAATATAAATAGATTATTTAAATTTAGTGTTTAGTAGTAAGAAACATCATATAAATTTTTATGAATGTATAAAATAATATTTAATGAATTCAGTCAATTACCGCCTATGAGTTTTCTTAATCATTCCTTCAATCTTAAAGAATAGATCATGTGAATATTAGACCCTATAATAATTCATATTATATAAAAAATAAGACTGAAAATCATGCCCATGAGAAATTCAAATAGAGATTCATCAGACATAGAAAAAGTTTATATTCCAATTTTATAATCACAATGAAAAAAATATTATTTATGGAGGATATGAATTGATCATAGGGAATGAAATAGGTTTACAGACCCTGATAAATATCCTATACTAGTTATGAAAGAATTTCTGGATGAATTATATGGATAAAAATACATTACAATGATATAATTGATGTTAAAATTCCACAAGTTGTTAATGAATGAGGAATATATATGTAAGACAAATTTCCGAAATCATGAGGAGAATTATTAAGATCTTGTAATTCCATTTCGGTTAATGAATGCACTGATAACATTATAAACAACAATGAATGAAATTTTTAGTATTATGTTTAACAAATATTTATTCTTTTTATGACATTATCATTAATCTATAGTTGGGTTGAGAAATTGGTGTATCTATGAATATTACTAAAAATGAGAGTAAATGAATTATTTTTAAACAATATTATTTTATTAGGAAATTAGTGGAATACTTGGTCCATGTAATTTTAGTGGAATGAATATCATTGGATCCTAATAAGGTAGAGGAAGTGATGAATATGATGGAGCTAAGAAATGTAATGTAAGTGGATTTTCATGCCTTAATTGGTACTGTAGAAATTTTGCCAAGTTTTATTGGAAATTTTATCAACCCATTACAGCTTTAAAAAAGAATGAGGGATTCAAGTGGACTCCAGAAGCACAAGGTAAAAACCAAAATTAAAATTATGGTTATCATATGTATTATTAACTTATAAAAAGGGTTCATATTGTAGTGCGATTATTCATGATCATTGGTAAGAGTAGTGTTAATGAAGGGTGAGGCCAATTGCCTATATCAACAAGGTGATAAATTATACTATGTGGAGAAAGTATTTTCATGGAAATGATTATGTGTCTAGTATTATCAATCCATAATTGGAAATAATACTTGATGGGATTGAATTTTGAGGATTATAAAAATCATATAAGCCTCATGTATATGCTTATCCAAAGGATAGTATTGATTGACCTACAATGTTGTTAGGAAAATCACATAGGATATGATTTAAAGGATATCTAAAAGCTCAATAGATAAATTAATATACTATACTCCATGTAAAGTGTAACAAATAAAGGATAAATAATGTACATGGAAGTTTTGAGATAACGTGAGAGGATATAAAATTAGATAAATATAAGATATATAATGATGAAGACTGAATAGTAATAATATATGTTTTGAAATAATATTATACCACAAAATTAATATATTAATATCATAGTGGACTTATATTCTATAAAAAGTATAGTTTTTTATAAGATATTATTGTTGATCCCCAAGATATTTTAGAACTACCACTCTTCTCTTGTAAGGAAAAACATGGTACACATACCCTCACTTCTCATACATTAACATTATGTTAAATTTGTGGAATAATTAATACATTACACAAACAAACTCTCAGAAACTATAGTATTCTGGTGCCTTTTAAAACATGGAAACAGAAAAACTTTTGCATAAGTGAGCTAAATTATCTTCCATTAGGTTCTCCTTGACCATCACCCTTCAAAGACACATCAATCATAATATATATCATCATAACCAGGATGAAAGTAAACATAAAAAATGTGTGAAATCAGATCATCAGTAAGGGTAAATAAGGGAGATATATAAACAAAATCATGAGAATTAGGGTATAAGAAAATGATCATGAAATTAGACTTTTACACCATGCATATCATTGATAATTTATAAGATCATAGAATAAAGATTTATAATTCCTAAGACCCAAATCATATGAAAATAAAAAACATGATCCATGAAAGAATAAAATAATAATAAAACATGGAATTGTGTTAGACCCATAAAAATATAATAATTTTTTTCATAATAGTCTATACATTGGTTCCAAAGTAATATTGGTTGTATGGTTTCACTTACCATACCATCTTGGAAGTTATGGTTCACTCTCATGGCCATATTACTATTATGAGTTCAATCTACATGCCATCTTGGTAATCATGGTTTACTCTCCTGGCCATCTAAGTAGTCAAGGATCAATCCCAAGACCTTATTTGTCTATCTCAGAAGATATAAATCATTACCCAATGAATTTTAGAGAGATATAGGTCCCACCAAAAATATATTTAAATTATACATACATATGCCACCTGATTATAAACAATCATATCATAACTCATGAAATGAAATGGGTGTCATAAACATGTAATCAAATATTAACCTGTGGAAAAAATTTATCTATAAAACACTATGTAATTTTAAAAGCCGATAGATTTTGAATGTTCATTTGGAACACGAAATTTACATAAAAAATTAAATATTAATACATAAAACCTTTTAAAAACCATTTTTTATAATACAAAATTGAAAATATATAATGTAATCATGAAAAGTAATTTAAAATAGTTCTTGAGAAAAATATCCTTTCTGCTTTGAAAACATTTACTTTACATAAAATGCTGCAAAATTTTCAAAGAATACATTTTAATTGAAATATCATTTTAATGTAGTAAGGTAAACATCAAGATATTAATGTTTTATGAAAGGGTAAAAATCCATTAATGACATATATGTTAAAAAACATTCTTATCATATGTTTTCTGGAAAATTCAAACATTATCTTGTTAGGAAAATGAAAAATATATTCATTTTACTCATAGATAAAAATGACTTTAAATTATTTTATAATAATGGTAAAAATATTTTTGAAAACATTTTTATGAAACATGGACATGGAAGTTAAATATCCCCTAGTAAATACTTAAATATAAAAAATCTCGGATAATAAAGATATTGTAAAATTAACCCTTTCAAATTTATAATCTGTAGAATCATATGCCCCATGAAATAAAGTGAATTAGATTGATATGAAAATACCCTAATATTGTTATAATACATATAAAATACATTTATGTGAAGTATATAAACCATGTATAAGAATAAAATAGTTCATGAGGCATCTATCTCATAGAAGTAAAGGTGAGACAAAAATATCTTACCTTAGCTCCGATTCCCTCTATACATGTCTAAATCTCTTAAATAGTGGTTTTAAACATATCATTAACTTAGAAAATAATACTAATAATATTTATGGTATCATATATGATTCATTTCTGACTTCGTATTACCTATTTATCAACAATTCCCAATTAAAGCAATGATTCTGGTAATAACCACTTTGTTAATCATACATGTTTTGACTTTTTATACTTGATATTGTTCTATAGATCATGATTTAATTAATTCCATAATGTAAAACATAGTTTATATTTCATATTATATATATATATGAAATGGAATACACCATTCATGGCGACGCTAAGTCATACGTAGGCTTGAACGTTGTTTCTATATTCTTATCATTCGGAATGAAAGAAGGTAAAAGACATATATGTATATATATATTATTACATTATCATTATTTTTTCATATTTTTTAAATTTATTCATTATATAATTTTTATGATCATTCTTGAAATGGTAACATGGAAGATAAATCACATCTTATTGGGGAGATGGTAGGTTTTACATACCCACCAGCGACGATATCATTCCCTTACTTATGAAAAAAGTAAGAAAGTGTATGGTATATATTTTTTATACAATAAATATAATTTTATATTTAATATTTATATACATTAAAACCATCATAATACCCATCCAATAAAATTAGTGTTGAAAAACAGATTACACCATGGCATGTAGACGGTAAGCTATATATACAAATTCATGGTACTTTAATTTTTCATTAGATGAATAAAAGGTGGAATATGGTTGTTCCATAATAATAATAATATATTCTAATATAGTATATACTATAGTTATTACTTTAGAATTTAATCAACCCATGAAGAGGAAGTAGAATAAGAAACAATTTAGAAAGATTCGATAAAAAGTTTAACCCTTCTTCAGTGATCTCCCTTTAGATATCCTGTTAGGGACACTAGGGTTGGTATTTTGAGAATAAAAAAACATTATAGTGTTACTATGGAATTTTATAAGGGAACTTTTTAGGGTACGGACGAGATTTTTGGTTCAAATAGAGGTGAATAAGTAAGGGAGGAGGTGCCCTTTTATAAGAGAGGGGAGGAGAACTCTTGGAAACTCTCAAAATATTAAATTAATATAAATTGATTTCCGTCTTAAAATAGATCTAAAGTGAGTTATTTCAAAGATAAAATGATTATGGTTCAAATTAATCACAACCAATTATATTTAGATAGTTTTTGATAAAAATAAAAACTTTATATTTTGGCTTTAACCTTTGTTAAACCCTTTAACATTTTACAAGACTGCTTGGATTTTTACACATTAAGGTTAATATAGTTACTATAAAATTCCAAAATAACCCTAAATGGGTAATTTATAAAAAATTTATCCTTACTATATTTATTTTTCAGAATTATTTATTTTTATTAATTTTATAAAATTAAAAAAATAGTATTTTTTAAGTACAATTTATGTCAATTTTGATACTATTGGATATTTTGATTTCTAAAAAATACCCTAAAATATGGTAAATTATAAAAAACACTTATTATTTATCACTAGAATATAAAATATATCTATAAAAACTTTATATGTCATTAATTATGATATATTAAATTTATTTTAATATTTGTATAATAATTTATTTGATATTTCCATTAATTGAACAATTACTGCATCATCATTATACAAGCATTTAATTAAATTATTTCTTCAATAAAATTTAATAATAAATTATCATTATGAATATAAATTTAATATAATTAAAATTACTATTTATAGTAGAAGTTATCATCTATATAACCTTATATTAAAAATTATTTACTTATTAAAAAAATTTGTATTTTATTTTTAACATATCTTTAAATAAAATATAATATATGTCATATTCTCTAACAAGTTCCTTTAAAATGTTATAATTTTGTCCTAAGGTTGATTTTATTCAAAATACATTAATCCAATGAAATTGGGACTTGTTTTAGGGTAATTATATAATATTATAATATTATTTTTACCTTTAATTACTTGATTAACCTTTAATCATTGTAAATAAAAATTTTCTAAAGTTACTATTATTATTACCAAAAAATAGAATAAAACTATTTACATAATCGGGACCCTATGATTCAAAATATGTTATCCATTTTTTAACATTCAAAACATATTATTTTCAGTGATTAATTTAAAATTAATCCTGTTAATGGGGTGAGAAAATGAGTTATCAAAGTTAAAAAATGAAAAAGATTGAAATGTGTTTCTATCTAAATTCAATGTAAAATTAATTCCAAATAACTTAATTAGATAAAATTATTAAAACAATATCTAATTATAATTTAAAACCATTCACGAATATTGAATAAAATTAAAAATTGTTTCAATTAAAAAAGATTTTTTAAATTAAAATTTTGTATAATTTTACCATTTATTAAAATATGGAACTTAAAATAAATAAATAAAAATTCATTAAAAGTAAATTTTTATATCCATATTTCAATGAATAAGTTTATTTTTTCAAATATAATATTTAAAGGTGTCAAAATTGGATTTAAAATGGGTTGTCCATTAAATTGCAATAAAATTACCCTTTTAATAAAATAGGTGTTTTTGCATAAAATTGGGGTTATTATTATCTTGTTCTTATAAAATATTTTTGATGGATATAAAAAATATTTTATTTAATATATAAAAATATATATATCATTAATATCATTCACTAATTTTAATTTATATAATTTATTGAGATAAAATTACTTTGAGAGCATAAAAATAAAAATATTTCATTTATAATCAATTGGTATATATTTTCATTTCTAATTAATTGTTAACTAGTTAATTTATATTTTAGACCTTATATTTTAATAATTTAGTTAATAATATTCATAACAACTATTTTAAGGGTTAGTTTATATCTTACTATATTAAAGAATAATATATGCATAATATACTATTTTTTGGTAAATCTCAGTCCTGCGTGAAAAGCAAACTATTGAAGGAATTCAACATTGGGTCTAACATTAGCGAAGAATAGTGTTTCATATACATAATGATAATACAGTATTTCAAGTAGGGAAATTTTTTCTTGGTGTAGTGTCCAACACTATAAATCAAGGAAGTAAAATTATAAAAACAATATCTCATAGAAATCTCAGGGTGTCACATTCTACCCCAATTAAAATGATTTTCTCCCTCAAAATTCTTCTAGGTTATTAAAGGTTTAATACTTGAATGTTTTTTTATAGAAACCAGCATTGTAAAAACAAATCCTAAATATTCCTTTTAAAAAGGGGAAGTTGAAAACATAATGAATACCTAGAGACACTAATAATTGGTATTCCACATAGAATAAAATAGGTAAAAAGTGAAAACATAGACATGTTGGAGATATCTAACTATCATGTTCTAATGGACAGTGATAGAGAACATGGTTAGGAGAATTTTAACAACCACAAGGTTTTTAATTTATGATGAAATAATGGACCATTTGATTCATTGAAAATGAATGTACTGGGACAAAAATTTTGTTTTCATGATCCTTTTTCCTAAATTTAATGAATTTTAATGAAAATATATACTTAAATGATATCAGTAAAACCTCTCCCTTTATTGTTCCTTCATCCACTTCACCTCTTTCTCCAAAATGGATGGTGAATTTTACATTCCTTAAGTTATAATATATCATGAGATACATGATATTCCATCCCATATATCATCATTTATTATCAACAAAAAGTTGTTAGAATAGGTTATCCAATATTCATAAATCCTCATGTGGTGAGATAATACTTTAATCTCATGAACATTAACCTAAAAATTCTATAAATGGTAAACTATATAACCCTTAAAAATGTTTAAAATCCAAACATTATAAAGAAGTTCACAAAATAAACTTAACATTGATAACCTATATATCAAAGAGTATTTCTTGGTAGTCACATTACAAACATGTGTATACCCTCATCATATATTCTCTTGAAACATGGTAATATCCAAAATTACCATACATTCTTGTTGAAAAAATGTTTGTTTCCTTATTCCAAATTTTATTGGATATATTTCTTATATACAAAAAATTTTAAACATTGTTCATGATAGTATAACCCACTTTTCAACAAATCCTTAATTAGTTCTAAGTTAAATAGTATCATCTAATTAATCATCTCTAACATATCTTTATCAAAATAATTATCTTAACATAAAAAATAAATTAGGGGTTAACCTACCTTTATCAAAATATCACCTTTCATGAAATCACTATTATAGTCTATTAGAACCATTGAACGCATTCTTGTAAATCATTAGAAAAAAAACCTAAACTATAAATTCCTTATATAGTTCGCCATTCATAATTCTAAAATCAAAATATAAAAATACTTCAATCCTTCCACATTAATTATTTGCATGGAATAGTTCCTTCCTTAGTTTAGAAGTAAAATATTTGGTTAGGTAATTGATTTGGGTAATGTCTGTGTTCTCTATAGATAAGACATTGAAATCCAATATAGTTCATCACTCTATGACCCTTTTTCCTGAAAATATAACACCATCCCCTCTATTTGATTTATTCTTCAAGGTTCTTATTCCCTTCTTCATGAAATATAGAAAATCAAATTTTATTTCCTCAATGTTCCTTAATAAGTGAACATTTATAAGATTAAATCTTATTATAATTATACATGTTTGGAATATCACTAACCCTAACAATGTTAATCAAATATTGTGATAGGTTATTCCAGAATATCTGCATGTTCCCAGTTTTTGGAAGGGTATGTTTTCATTATGTTTTGGTTGAATCCCTTGTTCCGGGATTCAAGGGATGTCTTCTCAAAGTATGAGAGGCCTTGGGAGTGTTTCAGGGGCTCGGGGCACGGAAAAAAAGAAATCTAGGCAAGACATGCCATGGCACACGGCCTGCGCACGACCAAGGAAAAACGTGTGGCCTGCCCAGGTAAACCATGCAACCCTTCTCCTCCAATTAGTAGCTTGCACAATTTTTGTGCACGGTTTTTAAAATTGTGCGGCTAAAACGTACGGCCTCTTAATGTTGGGAGAAATTACAAAATTGCCACTCCGGGATTTTAAGAACTCATTCGGTTTTTCCTCTCATTTCCTCCCTCTTCACCCTAGGAACGAACCAAATCACCCAAGAGATTCAAGAGATTTATCTCCCTTATTTCTAAGGAGTTTTTGGTGTCGTTGGTTTCAGATCAAATCTCCGGGTAAGGCTAATCCAATCTTTTCTTCTCTTTTTGGTTTACGGTTTGTATCTTCTCTCCCTCTTGTTCTGAAGCTCTAAAACCCTATATTTGGGGTGTGATTTAGGTTGAAGCTTGAAAGGTTGGTCGGATCGAGGTCTAAGGACTCAATTGAGAGTGCATTCAACCGCGGTTTCAAGGTAGGTGGTCTACAAGTTATATCCCATGGTTATTTGGGTATTTATGCATGTTTACTTGTGTTCTTGTTTTCCCTTGGATGTGTTTTGAATAAACATGGCATGTTTGGTAATAATGGTGTTTGAAATGGAAAATGGGAACCCTCACGATCCCTGTGGGATGTGTTGGGATCGACTTGACCTTATTTAGGCCCCTCCATGGGATGCACCGGCTTTCCCAGACTTAGGGATTGTTATTAAAAAGGTGACCTTGTTGTAATAAATGGTATATCCCTTGAATAATATGTTGGCATGATTGGTTGAACTTGTAATATAAGTTAGGTGATGCACCTAGACTTGGAAATAACCTAAGGGTTAATTGGAATGGGTTGAATGGTAGATTCATGGGAATGATGAACATGCCAAATGGGTTAATGTGTAAACTGATTAAAGACTATAATGGGATGAATTATGGGACTAGTGTTGAATGCCTAGTGAGAAAGTAATAACACATGGGAATTAGTTGAATGGTGAAATGATATGAAATGGTAATGTGTTAATGGGTTAAGGCATGATGTGAATTCCTATGTGGTTTGTTGTGAATGGGTTTTCCAAGGGGCAATGGTATGGATGGTTGGTGGTAAATTATATATATAATCATGTGCACATGGCTTAGTAGAGTGGGGTATGACTTGAGGATCTGCGCCCATGGGTCGAGTGAAGACGGATGCTCTAAAATCCACCCTAAATTCACGGGTTAGGAATGAGGACTGATGATCTATTCTCCTAACAGTTTCAACCACCTAGACTGAGGCTTCGAGGTGAGAATATGGTTTCTATGAGGTATCCACCCGGACTGATGCTTCGAGATGAGAATATGGTTTCTAAGAGGGAGTTAGTCCAAGTGAGATAGGATAAAGATGTGTTTACACTCTTGCTTATGATTGATGGCCTTAGACCAATGTAACATAATGTATGTGATTAACCCATGGAAATGTGATGAATTGGTAAGTGATGATAATTGGTGGGTAATGAATGGAAATGGAAGTGGAAATGGATTTGGCCCTGAACTTGTTAATGGAACCTCAAGTAATTACTTGGTAATTATCATTCATATTCCTTTCGCATGCACTAGTTGTTTATAATGTATATATTGTAGACACCATTGGTAGCGGCCTACTGAGTTTTACTCACACCCAGCTTGGGCTGCCATTGGGTACCTGAGAAGACTTCATGTTTGAAGGTCAGGAGAAGGGCAGTGGTCCTTTCTAGATAGTGATTGGACATGGGTAGCACTTGGTGGAGGATCCAGACTTGGAGTCAGGACCATTTTGGGGATTTTGGTTATTGTCTTTATTTCGGGTTTTGTTCACTCTTGCACTTGTAGTATTACATGGCAAGTTTATTGTTAGAAATGGTTGTTATACATGTTTCTTGTTTATTGGTTATTTTTTCTTCTATTTGGTTTATTTTTGTTGGGGCTTACTCTGATAAAAATGGGGTATAGTCTCCCCACTTGACTCCATAGACCCCCGCTGCTAGTCGGCAACCTTTTGCATACGAGGAGGCGTGCTTAAGGTCATGTAACCACCAGGCTCGGAGCACTGGTTTAGTGGCTTCTGAGTTGGGGACATTACAAAGTGGTATCATAGGAGGTCTTTCTTCTCCTTCTCTTAGGTATTGTTATTTAGGATAGGTTTCCAAGGGTTAAGATGTGTCAGGACTTGGTAACGAGCTCATGCTTGGGAGTAGCTAACCCATGTACTGGGGAAAACCCAAGTCACCCTGGGTGGGAAATATTGTTCTTGGTTGTGTGTTGTTAAAGTTGATGATATTTCACCTTTGATTGATTCACATGTTGTTTGATGTGACTATTTTATGATATTTGGATCGTGGCCTTAACAAAATGAGGATTTTCATTCATGCATCATTGTAGGCACATAGGGAGATAGGTGCAATGCATCGTGTTAGGAACACGCACGGGATGGGTTTATGAAGCAGGAATGTAGGGTGCATCATGAATTTCATGAAACCAAGAAATTATTAGAATAATGAAATTAAAACAAGTGGGTAAATGGTGTTTAATGTAATATAAGGGTTTGAAATGAACTGGAAATTGTTTTTGTAAAATGTTGTCTGAGTTTGGTGGTTGTGCATTATTGTTTACCCCATGTGGACCATGGCCCGTGGTAGGGATGGTCGGGGCGATAAATTTGAGGTGAAAATGTTGTTGAATTAGCATATGAAAATGGGTTGTTGTAGCTATTAAAGAGCTTTTTTATGAAGTCATGAATGTTTTATGGTATGCGTGTTAAATCTCGTGCTTGGCAATGTAGATAGATTCCACCAGGACGTCGATTTCTAGTTGGGTAATGGGAGGATGTTTCTGAGAACACTCCTCCGGCAGAAGAGCATGAAAATGTGGTGAATAATGGAGGTAGAGAAGACTAGTTCCAAGAGAACTTGGCTCTCCTTATGCAGATGATAGATCGAGACGCAGGGCGGGTTGCACCGAGTATGTTTGAGCTGACCAGGGAGTTCCAGATGCAGCACCCTCTGACCATCACCGAATAGGGTTGGACAGAGGCAACAGAGTCCTGGTTAGATTCTTTCCAGATGATACTGGATCATCTGGAGACCCCTGCTGAAAAGTGAGTAATTCTGGCCGTTTACATGTTGTGGGGCCAGGCAAGGCGTTGGATGGACATTTTGGCTCAGACCGAGCAGGCTGAGGGGATGTTGTGGAATGTTTTCCAGGAGAAGTTTGTAGAGAATTTTTACCCAGGGACTTTGAGGCCGGACCGGGCTACAATGCTTATAAGCCTGACTCAGGGATGACTCTCGGTGATGGACTATGCTAGTCACTTCACTAATCTGTGACGCTTCATCCCAGTGTTAGTCGAGGATGATGCAGTGATAGCAAGGTGTTTCCCGGATGGGTTGAGACATGAGATCAGGTCTCAAGTAAATATCTTTCGCTTGAAGAGGTTTGCAGAGGTGATGGATCAGGCACTCATCTCTGAAGGGATCCTAAAGGGAGATTCGGGTGGTGGGCTTGTCGTGCTAGCTGGGCGGACAAGTGGTGCGTCTTCCGAAGGTCGGAAGCACCATTTGGAAAGTTTCTAGTAAGGTGGTTAGAAGAGAGGGTTAGCCTCTCAGAGTGGGAACCAGGTGTTTTGTTATCAGTGCGGTAGTCAAGGGCATATGCGTGGTTAGTGTCCTCGACCACCAGTTGATTGCGTTCATGTGGCAGGATGGGGCATGCATAGAGGTTCTGTAGGACCCCTCGGCAGATGGGTGATCATGATGATGAAAAGCAGGTACTGGGTATGGGAAGGGGATCAGTTGCCCCATATCAAGCAGGCAGTTGGAGCTCCAGGGGCCGTACTAGCAGGGGCGGTGGTCGTGGAACTCTAGGGAAAGATCCCTCACGCCAGCAGGGCATTGCAGCATAGGGTGTTTAGGCTGGAGCCCAGGGTAGAGGAGAAGGTCAGCTTCAGGCAGTTCAGTTTGCACCTGGTGATGGCGTGGTTGGATGGTCGACTGTTCAAGGTACGATCCTTATAGATTATACGTTTTATAGTGTGTTCTTTTACATAGGTTCCACACACTCTTTTGATTCTGCTCAACTTGTGGTAGTGATAGGTTTACCTGTGAAGGGTGTGTGTGTATTTATGTCAATTGACACTCTATTATGTTTGCAGGTTGAGGATATCAAGCAGTGCAAGATATGTACCTTAGAAGTTGGTGGGTATTGTTTTCTATGGGACTTGTTTTTTCTCGAGATGTCAGGGTTTGACATAAACTTTATAATGGATTTGTTGGTGTTGTATCGGTCTCACATAGATTGTTATCGTCATAGAGTATCATTCAGGTCGCTTGAGGGTGACGCTTATGTCCACCGTGGCGAGTGGGATGTTCGAGAAGGGTGTGTATGTCCGTTTTTCAACAGATGAGTAGACTCGCTGCTCAAGTTTCATGACTCAAGCTTGATGGTGATGGGGGAGGGGAACAATATAATTTTCCTCCCGTGGTGGATCGTTTTCAGGATGTGTTTCTTGAGGATTTCTCGAGGTTACTAACCGAGAGGGATGTTGAGCTTATGATCGAGTTGCTACCGGGAGTGAAGTCAGTTTCTATTCTGCCATACCGAATGGCACCGATAGAACTCCAGGAACTGAAGGTTCAACTTTAGGAGTTGGAGCGTAAGGGTTTTATCCGTCCTTGTACGTCTCGTTGGGGATCTCCCGTGCTTTTTTCAAAGAATGATGATGGGTCGTTGAGGATGTGTGTTGAATTTCAGAAGGTGAATCATATGACGGTGAAAAATCGGTACCCTCTTCCTAGAATTGAAGACCTATTTGATCATTTGAGGAGTGCATCAGTGTTTTCCAAGATTGATCCGAGGTTGGGTTATCACCATATGAGGGTGAGGTCTTCTAACGTACCGCAGACAGCTTTCCGAAGTCGGTACGGGTTGTTTGAGTTTGTGGTAATGCATTTCGACTTGACCAATGCACCAGCAGTGTTTATGGCTTTGATGAACCGAATCATTCATCCCTATCTAGATCAGTTTGTGATTTTCTTTCTTGAAGATATCTTAGTTTACTCTAAAACTCGTGATGATCATTCCCAACATCTTGATATCATCTTGGGTATGCTAAGAGAGTATCGGCTATACACAAAGCTATCAAAGTGTCAATTCTGGATAGGTGAGGTTCATTTTCTAGGTCACATAATCTTGTAGGTAGTTGTGTTAGTGGATCCAGGGAAGGTGCAGGAAGTTGTATCTTGGGAGCATCCCAATAGTGTTTCTGATGTTTCAAGTTTTCTGGGTTTGGCTGGGTATTACCGAAGGTTGATTCAGGATTTCTCTCACTTGGAAGCACTACTCTCGGGCTTGACCAAGAAAGGAATCATGTTTGAGTGGTCTGAGTCTTGTGAGAATGCCTTCCAAGAGTTGAAGAAGAGTTTGATGACCACACATATCTTGATCTTACATGAGCCGGATAAGAGGTACATCGTGTTTTGTAATGCATTTGGAGTCAGACTTGGGGATGTGTTGATGTAGGATGAGAGGGTTTTGGCTTATGGGTCAAGGATGTTGAGACTCCATGAGTGGAAATATCCCACTCATGACCTTGAGTTGGCTGCAGTGGTGTACGCCTTGATGTGTTGGAGGCACTATCTGTTGGGAGAATGGTTTACTATGTTTACCGACCATAAGAGTATAAAGTACATATTCTCACAGCAGGATCTGAATCTTTGGAAAAAAAGATGGGTTGAATATATCTAGTCTTTTGACATTGAGTTGGTGTACATGCCAGGAAAGGGAAACATTGTTGCTAATGCTCTGAGCAAGAAGGTTCAAAATCGTGTGGTTCAGGAGTCCAGCACTGAGTGGAAGGTGATGGCTTTGTTTGCAGACATGCGCCTGGAGGTGCGGGAGGAGAATGTTCAGGTCACTCTTTCTTCCTTAATGATGGAGTCGACGCTTTTTAGTCGAGTTAAGGAAGGTCATATTGATGATCCTGAGTGTTTGACAATGAAGGAAAATCTTAAAGTTGGGGAGATACCATCTGGTTGGGCCTTCGGCATGGACGGTGTAGTTTGCCTTCGTGATCGTGTGGTTGCACCAGAGTGTATGCATGAAGATTTGGTGTGTGAGTTCCATGCATCAAAGTGTTCAGTGCTTCCCTGTTTTAACAAGATGTACAGCAATCTCCAAAGTCATTTTTGTGGCCTAGAATGAAGAAGGAAGTTGCGGGATTTGTGGTGTGGTGCCTTACCTGCCAACAGGTGAAGGCTGAGAATCAACGCACAGGTGTTTTTTTGCATCCATTTTCCATCCCGGAATGGAAATGGGATGATGTAACAATGGATTTTGTCGTGGGTCTTCCGAGGATTCCGTGGAATAATGATGCAATCTGGGTGGTTCTGGATCGGTTAAAGAAAGTGGCTCATTTCATACCGATTTAAGAGGTCTTTACAGTCGACCAGTTAGGTGAGCTTTATGTTCGGTAAATAGTGTGGTTGCATGGTGTTCCATGGACCATTGTTTCAGACCGAGATCCGCGTTTAACATCACGTTTCTAGCAAGGGTTGCAGAAGGCACTTGGTATGCAGGTGTTTTTGAGTACGGCTTTCCACCCGCGGATGGACGGGCAGTCGGAGTGTACTATCCATGTGTTGGAAGACATGCTAAGATCTTGTGACTTGGACCTTGCTGGTTCTTGGGAGAGTCACCTATCGTTATTTGTGTTTGCCTACAACAACAGTTTTCAGGATACGATTCAGATGGCACCGTTTGAGGCACTCTACTAAAGGCCATGTAGATCTTCATTGTGTTGGCTAGAGGCCGGTGAATCTGAGTTATTGGGGCCGAGTCTCGTGCAGGAGACTTCAGAGAGAGTTAAGTTGATCAAGAAGCGGATGGCTACAGCTCAGAATAGATAGAATTCATATGCATATCGGAGGTATAGACCTCTTGAGTTTGTGGTGGGTGATAAAGTATTCCTTCGGGTGTCTCTAGGGTTGGGTCACTATCAGATTCGAAAGCAGGGTAACTTGACACCCATGTATGTGGGACCTTTTGAGATTGTGGAGAGGATCGGACCAGTGGCTTACCGATTAGCTCTTCCATTGCGGTATGGTGGGATGCATGATGTGTTTCATGTGTCGTAGCATCAATGATATCACCCTGACCCATCTCACGTGGTTGACGTGGAGGATGTGGAGCTTCAGGCTGATGCGTCCTTTGAGGAGCATCCGGTTCGTGTGGTGGATCGTAGTGAAAAGGTCTTGCGAGGCAAGGTCATGCTAGTAGTTCGAGTACTATAGAAGCATGGGAAAGTTCAGGAAGAAACTTGGGAGCGGGAATCAGATATGCGGGCTTAGTGGATTGAACTCTTCTCTTCGGTGGAGCAATGAGGCTTAGGAACTTGGCTCGAGGATGAGTAGTTATAAGGTGGGGAGGTTGTAAGATCCCAGTTCTTGGAAGGGTATGTTTTCATTATGTTTTGGTTTAATCCCTTGTTCTAGGTTTCAAGGGATGTATTTTGAATGTACGAGAGGCCTTGGGAGTGTTTTAGGGGCACGGGGCATAGAAGAAAGGAAAGCTGGGCAAGACAGGCCGGGGTGCACGGCCTGCGCACGGCCAGGGAAAACTGTGCGGCCTTCCCAGGTAAACCATGCAACCCTTCTCCTCTAAGAAGTAGCATGCGCACGGTTTGTGCAGGGTTTGTCAAACCGTGTGGCTAAACCATGCGACCTCTTAAAGATGGAAAAAATAACAAAATTGCCACTCCGGGATTTTAATAACCCACTTGGGTATTCCTTTCATTTCCTCCCTCTTCGCCCTAGGAACGAACCAAATCACCCAAGAGCTTCAGGAGATCGATCTCCCTCATTTATAAGGCATTTTTGGTGTCGTTTAATGTGGATCGAAGCTTCGGGTAAGGCTATTCCCATCTTTTCTTCCCTTCTTGGTTTGGGGTTTGTATCTTCTATCCCCCTTGTTCTGAAGCCCTAAAACCATATCTTTTGGGTGAGTTTTAGGTTGAAGCTTCAATGGTTTGTCAGATCGAGGTCTAAGGACTCAATTGAGAGTGCGTCCAATCGAGGTTTTGAGGTAGGTGGCCTACAAGTTATATCTCATGGTTATTTGGGTATTTGTGCATGTTTAGTTGTGTTCTTTTTTTCCCTTGGTTTTGTTTTGAATAACCTTGTAATGTTTGGTAATAATAGTATTTGAAATGGAAAATGGGAACCCTCACGATCCTTGTGGGATGTGTTGGGATTAACTTGACCTAATTTAGGGCCATCCATGGGATGCACTAGCTTTCTCGAACTTAGGGATTGATATTAAACAAGTGACCTTGTTGTAATAAATGGTAGACCCCTTGACAAATATGTTGGAATTATTGGTTGAATATGGAATAGAAGTTAGGTGATGCACCTAGACATGGAAATAACTTAAGGGTTAATTGGAATGGGTTGAATGGTTGATTCATGGGAATAATGAATGGGTCAAATGGGTTATCGTGTAAACTGATTAAAGACCATAATGGGATGAATTATGGGACTAGTGTTGAATGCTTAGTGAGATAGGCATAACACATGGGAATTGGGTGAATGGTTAAATGATGTGAAATGGTAATGTGTTAATGTGTTAAGGCATGATGTGAATTCTCGTGTAGTTTGTTGTGAATGGGTTGTCCAAGGGGCAATGGTATGGATGGTTGGTGGTTACTTATATGTATAAGCATGTGCACATGGCTTGGTAGAGTGGGTTTTGACTTGAAGATATATTCCCACGGGTCGAGCGAAGACGGATGCTCTAAACTCCACCCTAAATGAACAGGTTAGCAATGAGGACTGATGATCTATTCTCCTAATAGTTGTATCCATGCAGACTTAGGCTTCGAGGTGTGAATATGGTTTCTATGAGGTATCTACCCGGACTAAGGCTTCGAGGTGAGAATATGGTTGATAAGAGGGAGTTAGTCCTAGTGAGATAGGATAACGATGTGTTTACCCTCTTGCATGTGATTATTGGCCTTAGACCAATGTAACATAATGTATGTGATTAACCCATGGAAATGTGATGAATTGGTAAGTGATGATAATTGGTGGGTAATGAAAGGTAATGGAAGTGTCAATGGCTTTGGCCCTAAACTTGTTATTGGCACCTCAAGTAATTACTTGGTAATTATCATTCACATTCCTTTCACATGCACTACTTGTTTATACTGGATATTTTGTAGACACTATTGGTGGAGGCATACTTAGTTGTACTCACACCCTACTCAGGCCACCATTGGGTACCCGAGCAGACTTCATGTTTACAGGTCAGGAGAAGGGAAAGGGTCCTTTCTAGATAGTGAGTGGACATGTGTAGCACTTGGTGGAGGATACAGACTTGGAGTCTGGACCATTTTGGGGATTTTTGCATTTGTCTTTATTTCGGGTTTTGTTCACTCTTACACTTGTAGTATGACATGACATGTTTATTATTGTAAATGGTTATTATACATGTTCCTTGTTTCATGGTTATTGTTTTTGCTATTTGGTTTATTTTTGTTATGGCGTACTCTGATAAAAAGGGAGTATAGTCTCCCCACTTGACTCCATAGACCCCTGCTGCTAGTCGGCAGCCTTTGGCGTACGGGGAGGCGTGCTTAAGGTAATGTAACCACCCGGCTCAGAGCACCGGTTCAGTAGCTTCCAGGTCGGGGACGTTACATTATCACAGTATCTTTCTCTCCAATAATAATCATAGTTGACGGATTATTGTAATATTATTCATCACCTTCAATGTTAAACCAGTTCCTTCTAGTTCACTCTATTGACTAAAACCCTAAATCATAATATGATAAATCGATATTATTTTTAAAAACAAATTAATCATAAAAAATACTCATAGGATGTCTAAATTAGGAAACCTTTATTAATCTATGAAACCTTATGTTAATCCGATTGTTTTCATAGATAATTTATTTTGAAATATTTCATGATGTTTCATAAAGAGTTTATGAATTCCCAAAGAATATCCCATGAGAGTGTCAAACCATGTGTACAGTGTGGCCCATTTTTGTGTACCAGGTTTCGATCAAGTCAGACCCAACGCACCTTGTCGGGGTTTTTACCCCTAGGAACATGTGTGCCAGATCCACATCCACTTTTATTATCCATACATGGATGTATTACTAGAAAACCACTTGATATATCCTTTAACAATATTATATAATGTTTCTTATATTTTTCCTTATCTTTAGACTTACCCTTAGACATGTCCTTAGAATATTCACTAAGGTATTTTCATCCTAGTTACCAAAGTTTAACAAAACTTTTTCTCTAATAACAATTATAGCAACCCTCACTTTTCATAAATTAAAATTATATTAATTTAGTGGAATACTTAATACATTAAAAAAACAATGTCCAAAGACTGTAGTAGTGTAGTTCTTTTGGAGTCATGGAAACATAAACACTGGTACATAAGTGAACTAAATTATCTTCCAATATATTCTTCTTGAGTAAACCCCTTATTAAACACATAAAAAATAATAAATGTCTTCATAACCTGGGTAAAAGGAAACATAAAAAAAGGTGATATTAGACGCTCAGTATGGGTAAAAACGGAGATATGTAAGCATAATATAGAGAATAAGGCTCTAAGAACATGATCTTGATGTTATAAGATCATACACTACATATCAAAGATTATAGATAGGATCTCTGTATAATAATTGATAGTTCATAAGACAGGAATCATAAGGAAATAAAGAACATGAGACCTGAAATCATAAAATTGGAATAAAAAATGGAATTTTGGCCGACGCATAAGCATATAATAATGAATTATATAGTAGATTATGCATAATTTCCAGGTCCATCTAGGTATTGTGGGTTCAATTCATGTACCATCTTGATAGGCGTGGTTCACTCTCATGGTCTTCTTACACATATGAGTTCACTCCACATACCATCTTGGTAGTCATGGTTTACTCTCATGGCCATCTTAGTAGTCAAGGATCACTTCCAACACTAATATTAGTATATATCATGAGATATAAATATTTAACCAATTCATTAGATGTAGATATAGGTCCCACCCATATTATATTTAAATCATACATAAATGTTCCAAAAAATGATAAACAATCATACCATAGCCCCAGAAATGAAATGGATATCATAAAAATGTTATCATATCATAAAATATAGAAAATATATAGTCTTCATAATCATTTCACAAAAACCATAACCCATGAAAAGAATATGGTTTCTTAAATAGTATTCCATCAAAACATAAACCATTCTATGAAATAATATGAATGGAATTCTTGAACTATAACAAAATATGACATCTTAAATGGGGAAGGATTTTTAAAGATCTTTTGGAACATGAATTTTCTATAAAAATCACTATTTAAAACATAAATATTTTTCAAAACCCTTTTCTTTGAAACCACTTTGACAACATATAAAGGTATGATGAAAAATTATTTCAAACAGTTCTTGAGAAAAATATCGTTTCTAATTTGAAATCATTTTATGTACTTCGAATTATGCACATTTTAAAAAACATTATTTGAAAATAACATTATAAGATTTTAAGGTAATATTCTAGGAATTAAGGAACCATGAAATCATAAGAATCCTTTCATGCATATAAGTTTGAAAATATTCTTCTCATACTTTTTCCAGAAAATTCATTAATTACCTTGTTAGAAAAATTAAAAACATATTGCATTCAGACATGGGTAAAAATGACTTTAAAACATTGTATAAGAATGAGAAAAATATTTTTGAAAACATTTTTAAAAAACATGGATATGGAAGATAAATATTCCCCAGTAAATACTTATGTATAAATAATCTCAAATAATAAATAGATTGTAAAATTAACCCTTACAACATTATAATTAGAAGAATAATATTCCCTATGAGATAAAAGGAAATTATATGGTTATGAAAATACCATAATATTTTGGTTAAGACTCATAAAAAAATTCATTGGATGTATATATACCATGAAGGAGAAGAAAGTAGTTTTTAAGGCATGTGTCTCACATAAGTAAAGGTCGGGCCAAAATCCCTTACCATGGGTCTGATTTCCTCCGTACATGTCTAAAACTACAATATAGTGGTTTTAATAATATTATTATCTTATAAAATAATCATATAAATATTTATTAAATAATATATTATTAATTTATGACATTATATTACCCTTGTATCAACAATTTCATGTTAAAGCAGCATTTTAGGTAATAACTACGTTGTTTATTATATGTGTTTGACTTGTTATTCTTGATCCTATAACTTAGATCATGATTTAATTACTACCAGAGTGGAAAAAATTATTTATATATCTTATATATCAATTATATAAATTTATATATATACATGTATATATAATATAGATATATGAAATGGAAATCATAGTTCATGGAGATGGTAATTCGTACATATGCATGAATGCATGTTTTTTTCTTATCATGCTGAATGGAAGAAAGTACATGACATATATGTATATATATTATTAAATTGAAATTATTATTTCATATATTTCATATTTAACGACTATATTCTTTTTATAATAATTATTGTAATGGTTAGTATGGAAGATGAATCTCATCGCACCGTGGTGACGATTGGTCGAACGTACGCACGAGCGATGATATCATTCCCTTAATTGGGAAAATGTAATGAATTGGATGATATATATTTTTTTAAATAATAAATATCATGTTATATTTATTATTTATATATATTCCATCCATTATTATACAAATCCAAAATAAATAGTGATGAAAAATAAATTGTACCATGACATGATTGAGTGAAAATTATCTTTTTATTTGATTTTCGAAATCCTCTTTAAGGATGAGCGGTAATCCAAAACAAACCATACATGAGATAACTAATTCAAAATTCAAAATTCAAAAACCCAAAATCCAGCATCACGACCGCCTCTTTCATGAACTGTTTTCCAACGCTATCATCACAAATTGCAAGCCATCATTATGCACCATCAGGTCAGATCTCGAGACATGAGCTGTCTCTAAATTACCATTGCAACGACTGCTGGTGGGGACACAGTAGGCCAAAATCTCTTCCTCTAATTCCCTTATGTAGAAAATCCATGTATAAATTCTGGAAAGATCCCCCCATAGAAGAATATCAAAATCATTACAGCAACACCACAATTCCAGAGAAATGACACCATCAAGAAAATAATCGACTTGCACAGTAATCCAACTCCCACCATCAAACATCTTCAAGCCGAACAGATCACTTACCTCCATCCATCCAAAATCAGACAAGATCACAATGCAAGATCATATAGAAATAAAACCACAAGAAATCTCCTAACTGATTAATAAAATGTCAAATATGGTTATTAAATAGTCAAAATAACATCTAATAATACTGGTGATATTGGATTTATTAATTTATAATTAAATAAATGAATTAATAGAAATATGAAGAAGAAATAATTTTGAAATATTCTCTAATGATATTACTTATTCTTCAACGGCCTCCCTCTCCATATCCTCTTAGGGACACTATATATTGTATTATTAGAATATCATAACCTCTAGAATATCAATAGGAAAGTTTATAAGGGAAACATTCATGGTATGTCTTGTTTTGAAGGCTCAAAGTGTGGTGATGAAGTAATGGAGGATGTGCCATTTTATAAGATAGGGAAGGGGAACTCTTAGAATCTCTCAAAATATCAATTAATATAAACTAATTTTCGACTTTAAACAGCTCCAAAGTGAGTTATTTTAAAGGAAAAATGAGTAAGGGTCTCAATAATCGCATAAAATTATTTTTTCACACGTTTAGGTCACAATAATAACCTTATCGTTTGGATTTAACCCTTAGTGAAACCCTTTAACTTTTACCTTGCCAACAAGGCTTTTTAAAATTTAAGGTTAATATAGTTACAATAAAATGCTGAAAAACCCCCAAATGAATAATTTATGACATTTTTTACCTTATTATATTTATATATTCCAAATTCAATATTTTTATGAATTTTATGTAATTTATTATTTTTTTTTTAAAATACCATTAATGTCAATTTTGAAACTATGGAATATTTTTCTTTCTAAAAATATCCTAACAATATGATAACTTCTAATAAAAACATCTACAATAACGCTAATATATAAAATATGTCTATAAAATTCATGAATGTCATTAATTATATTAAATTTCATTTATTATAATAGTTTTTATATAATTTATTTGATATTTAAATTAATTTAGAAACTACTTAGTCATCATTATACAAGCCATTAATTAAATTAATTCATCCCAAAAAATTAAAAATAAATTATCATGATAAAGATAAATTTATTATATTTTAAATTATTATTTACAGTATAATTTTTCTCTTGTATAACCATATATTAAAAAATATTTACTTATAGAAATATGAGTATTTTTTTCTATCTTACCTTTAAATAAAATATAATAAATCTCATATTTTCATAGAAGTTGCATAAAAAGTATAAAATTTTGGACTAAGGTTCTTTCTAGTAAAAATACATGAGTCTAATGAAATTATGAAAAGTTTTAGGGAAAATTTTGTAATATTATAATATTATTTTTACCTTTAAATACCAAATTTACCCTTAACCGGAGAAAATTAAAATTTACTAAAGTTACTATTCACATTGCCAAAATATAAAAGAAAACTACATACATAATTTTTACCCTCTATTACCAAATATGGAATCCATTTTTAAAAAATAAAAATGCATACTTTTTAGTAATTATTTTAAATGTAATCACATTTATGGGGTGTGAAAATAGGTTATTATAATTAAAACATGAAAAAGATTGAAACTTTTTTATATCTAAATTAAATGTAAATTTATTCCAATGACCTTAACTGGATTAAATAATTAAAAACATGAATTAATTATAATTTAATAACATTAAAAAATATAATTCCACCCTATAAATTATTTCAATGAAAAAATTTGTTTTCAATTAAAATTTAGTATTTTTTACTATTCATAAAAACATGAAACTTTTCAGAAAAATACCAAAAATAAAATAAAAGTATATTTTTATATCCCTATATCCAATAGGATGATTATTTTTAAAATAAAATATATAAAAGTATCAAAAATTTGATTTTAAATTGGTTATCCGTTAAAAGTTTATAATATTACCCTTTTGAAAAAATAGTTTTTTATGCATAAAATTGCATTTATTCTTATCTTGTGTTTATAAAATTTATGGTATGAATATAAAAAATATTTTATTTAATATATAACAAATATATTTTGTTAATATAATTCACTAATATTAATTTATTTGATTTATTAGTACAAAATTACTTTGAAATCATAAAAAACCCCTTTATAATCAATTAGTATATATTTTCATTTATAATCATTTGGTAACCAAGGAATTTATATTATAAACCATAAATTTTAATAAATTAGTTAATATAATTCATAACCACTAATTTAACAGCTATTTTATATCTTAATACATTAAATATTAATATTTTAATAATATATTATTGTTCGCTGGAGCGCAGTCTTGTATTAAACGCAAGCTATCAAAGGTACTCAACATTTTTTGTATCACAAGCGAAGTATATGTTTTCTATATACCACTAGATAAAATAGATTTTCATGTAGTGAAATCTTATCTTGGTGTAGTGTACATCACAATACATCAAAGTAATAAAATTATTAAAAAAATATATCTCCTAAAAAATCATCGGGTGTTACACATGGGGAATTTAAGGACATAAAAACCACACAAAAATAGATTTTAACATAATATTATGACACAATAAGTGAGATGTTTTTTGCATTAATCTGATTTATTCCCAATAAATATATTTTATGATTCAGTTATGGATTGGTTACAAAAAACATTACCGATTCTAGAATTAGTATGGCAAGGTTTTTCTACATTCTTTGTGTCAGAACTACCAAAATCCAAAGGTTATAATATGGTTTTTTCGGTGGTAGATGGGTTAAGAAAATATAACTATTTCAGAGCAATAAATCATCCATATACATTGAAAATATTTATTGAAATATTTATAAAGGAGGTTATGAAGTTACATGGAATCCATAGGGTCATTGTCAGTGGTTGTGACCCTATGTTTACTAGTTTGTTTTAGTGGGTACTTTTTAAACTATATGAGAAGATATTACAGATGATATATTATTACCATCCACAAAGTGATGCCAAACATAAATTGGAAAAATATGTTTTTTAGGTTTATTTTATGTGTTTTAATTTAGATCATCCAAAACATTTTCATATGTGCCTATTTTTTCCAAAATCATTTATAATACTTTATATAACACCTCAATAGGGAAGAAATCAATTGAAATTATCTATATATAAAACCCCCCACATTTTTTACATTACACTAAGGGAGGATATTTGTTTATGGCTATGTTAAATCATTTTTTATATTTATAAATCATTATGAAAACTCTGTATAAATTGAATAAGGGATTAATATATAATGGTGTGGTACACAAATAATAATTGTAGGGAGGTGGGCCATATTAAATTAGTTATGTTTTTAATTAATCTAACACCTATTAAACATTATGTAAAATAAAAAATAAATCCAATGCTTACTTCTATGTATTGTAGTCCATTTTTAAATGAATGGAAGATTAACATTCCTTTCTCACAAACTCACACTCCCTAGAAAAATAAAGAAACATCCTGTATTTCATGTATCATAATTGATGGAACAGTTGGGATACAAATCCTGGATGAATTTTTACCAAAATTAATTTGTTGAAGTCAATTATTATCCAGTAATAATTTTGGCATATAAATTTTGGGATAGATGAAAATATGGATGGTAAAGTAGAAAGGTTGAATAATTGATGATGATACTTTGGAAAATAAAGAAGTATTAAAGGCATAGATTCTTATTTTCTACTTTGATGGAATGGTATATTTTTATGTGGGAAGAAAGGATGGGAATGTGGGTTTGAGTAATGGTGATTATGAGTAAAGGGTGGTATAATTCCTTATCAGTCCACTAATAAGTCAACAAAAACCTCATAAAAACATTATATACTAAAAGAGGGGGATACATAAGTAAGTTTTTAATGGTATGTAAGAGTGAATTTCGTGGTGGTACATAACGGTATATCTAATATAGTAACCCAAGTATGAAGATACAGATAGTATGTAAGGTTATGGATTTAAGTGATATATAATTTCAAAGGGGAAGTATTGAATTATCCATTTATATTATAGGTTATTATAAGGAGTATAAACAAGGTGATTGTTGGTGGGGGAGGTATTTAAGTTATTTTAGTGTGGATTGATAGCTTTTTCATAGGCCTATAGAGGAATAGATCTCCTAGGATTGGTTTTATAGGTATCTAGAATATTCTTTAGACTAAATGTGTTCTTGAAACAAAATTTTAGTTCTGGAAATTAATCTTCCATATTTGTCATTATGATCTCTATAATAGTGATTCCAAAAAAATGACACTTGAATATAGATAAAGACCAAGATGGAATATATTGTCAAAACATGATGAAAATTAAATGACCACCACTAAATCAACATGTTGAATATGACGATTTATATTAAAATAATAATGAAAAAATCCTTACCCAATGTTGCCTTTATTTTATGTGATCTAAATTTATATTCATTTGTTTCTTATAATTTAAAAAAACATTAGGGTCAATGTATCGTTAATATTGGTCATGATATTATGTTGGTTCCAAAGTATTTTATTGTGCATGTGATGTATATCCAGAATACATTACACCAAATTTATTATGATTATCAAAAAAAGATAAGAAAGTAATATATTGACTCACAAATCTCCCCAAGAATTATTATATTATACGATAATGTTCGGTTTGACCACCATCTACTATATCAATTATCAAATTTTATTGTTCATTATATAATGATGATATTTAGAAAATTGAATTTTGGTTGTGGTCATTAAAATGATAAATGGTCATTAGGATAGATAAACTTAACCATTCATGTACTTGAATTTTTGAAGCATTTATTTGAACACATGATCAATATATGGCAGATTTATTGGTTCTTAGATGCCCATGTAAATTATTTTCATCCTCCTGAATTTGTGTGGCATTCCATTATATTAAAATTCTTGTAATAAATTATCAAATCAAGATTCTTACCATATATTATTCTATTTATTCAATAAACATATGGTTTGAGTATAGTGTGACTATAAAAAAAATCCTATCCAAGCGTTTAGTGATTCACTTGATCCATGGATACCTTTGGAGGAAGGAATGTTTTGGTTTCTACTCAATTATCTTCATCAAATTACTATTTGATGCATAGAATGGAAAAAATATAAATGGTGGAAGTTACACTATTCAAATTCTTAATTTTGTATTATTTCTGACCCTTTAAATAGATTTCAGGATTTATAGTGATTTAGAGTTGCTCTTTTTCTAAATTTAAGAAATTAAATAACCCTTTGAAATCATTTAAATAAGTAGTATAATCCAACATGATCATTTTTGGTAATGGAAATTAGCATTGTAATTGTTGATGTTTTTTATATTTATTTTCAACCACTTATTATAGACTAAAAATAATGTTTTATAATATGATTAATGTGTTTTTAGGTGTTTTGATATATCCTATAGTTGATAGAATAAGTCATGTAATCAATTGAGTGAATATTCTAATTTTAGAAAACAGTTAAGTCCGACTTTGTAAGAGTCATCCTATATGGACTTCATAAGATTCCATTCAACTCTTGATCTAAAAATAATAAAAGGTATAGAGAAGTTCCTATATGTGTAAACATCATTATGTGATTCCGAATGGGTTTTTAAAGATGGCATTGATGTTGCATATGGATAATTGGAGGTTTTGTATGGATAATCCATAATTATGATGGAAATTATAAGGATAGTTGATGGAGTTTGTGAGGGAGATCCATTTACTTCATATGGATCTTCCTACTTTTCAAGGATGATTACAATTTGTGTAAGCATCATTATAGTTTCATTTGGGTCATTAGACCTATGTAAGAATCATGTAAGACTTATCATATAGTCTACGTAAGGATCATTTACCCTTATAGATTGATGTTATATGGATGATTTCATACACCTAAAGTTAATTATACCATTATAAGAAAATATTCATTATGATGATTTGTATAAGTATCACTCCAATAAACCTAAGGATCCTCCTTTGTAAAACTAGTAAACTTGGTGATAAAAAATCTAACAATGTTTTTTTTGTGTTGAAATTTTCTAAATATCATGAGCTAGATCAACATCCATTATTACATAATATTTTATGGGATGCATTAATGTGGAATAATAGAGGTGAATATACATTGAATTCCTTGAGAGAATTAAAATTCATATTCAAATTCATTCAATATAATAAATATATAATTTTTCAAATATTTTATCATGATTTAAAATTTTTTCTTTAGGGGATTTTTATAATAAAACTTCAAGGAATTATCCATAAAGTATATAGAATTTTTTATGAATTTTTTAAGAAGTATAACAATATTAAATGGAGAATTGAATGGTTTTTAGAATTGAGAGATGTGTTTGGTACTCTATGATAAAGATAATAATTTTAATAATTTTACTTCGAATATAAATGTTTTAAATCCAAAAAATATGATATTTTTAGGGTAATTGTCATATTTTTTTGTTATATTGAATGAATTTTTCTTAACTGAAAAATGGAAATAATTTTTTTTAAAATTTTTATATTTGATTTGTTATTTAGGACAGATTATTTTCTAAACTAATTAAAATTTTGATTTTCATTATTTTGGAGTAAATATTAATTGGATACATTTCATCAAATTGGACCAAAGCTTGATTCCATCAAACTAACATCCAAATGAAGCTCCTAATCTATGCTACAAAATCTGTCTCTAGATGGAAAAAATTGTAAATATGGTCCCACATATCATAAATGACCAAACCAATTGATCTTAAATTTCAAATCGATATATAGAAAATGAAAACAAATATTATTTATAATGGTGTATACTTTTCATTTTGGATCCTTTATTATCGTAAATGAATAGAAAATTAGTTCATGCACCACTGGAATTAGAGGTATTTGTAACTGGCTATTTGTGACAGGATCCCATTGCAAATAAGTGTTAGTGACACAGCCCCGTCGTAAGTAGCCCATTGTAGAAAACGACATCGCAAAAAAGTCTCGGATTATATATATTATATATAAATAAAACTTTTCTGACGAGCCCATCACAAATAAGTATCCGATTATATAAATTATATATAAAAACTTTTTTCGGTGGGCCCATCACAAATACTATTTGTGAGAGGCCCGTCATCCCGTCGCAAATACATTTTTTAAAAATATATATTTAAATTATTTGCAACGATCTCCTATCGCAAAAGGTTCCATCACAAATACTAGATAGATATATATATATATATATATAATAAAATTTTGATTAATGAAAAATTAATATTAATATTATTTAAATAATGAAAATTTAAAATATATTAAAATTCTAAATATTCTCAATAAAATATAAAAAATCATCAATTATTATTATTATTATTCGTAAAATAAAAAAATATTTAAAAATATAATAATAAAAAAATATTTAATAAAATTATGATTAATTAAAAATTAATATTAATATTATTTAAATAATCAAAAAAATTATTAAAATTCTCAATATTTACAAAAAATATTTATAAAAATCATAAAAAATTTTATTATTAGTAAAAAAATATTAAAATATATAATACTAATAATAAATATTAAAATATTTAAAATAAAAAGAAAATTAAATTAAACAATATTCGCACCAATATAAAACATAGAAATGGTAAATAGTTTATATTACAACAAATCATGAATTCAAATGTTTTAAGAGAAAAAAATCACTTGGGGTCATCTTCTGGAGGAGGTGGAGGAGTTGTAAAAGATGGTGGAGGAAACTCTATCCCTAAACTAAGAGTCAGACGGCGCATGTACTCAATATGCTCGTGATACTGCTGTTGCTGCTGCTACCATCGACGCATCTCCTTCTTGTGTTGTTGTTGTTGCTACTGCTACTACTAACACATCTCTTCATACTGCTTCTGTAAACTCTCTATAGGCTAAGTCTGAGTTCACAACTGCTCCTGATACTGTGAGTCAGATTATGATGCCTCTCCGTGAGCTCCTCTCAAGCTGGACGCCAACATCGCAGCAGTAACATAATAAGTACCAGGTGTCAAATGAGAGTAGATACCAACTACTCGGCCCTTCTCAAAGCCATACTGAGTCACCTGCATCCATGCCACCGCATAGAAATGGTGGGAAATAGTCTGATCAGTCATCTCGTCCTGACTCTCAACTTTTGTCTGAGTGGTCGCAGTCTCATATGACTCATTCAATTCTAATTTTAAATTAAAATTGTGAAAATTTTATATGCCGTTAATTTTCAAACTAAAAATAATAATACTAACCATAATCTGACGTTGGCGATCACCTCTAATATCTTCAGTGGCTGGATCACTGAACATCCTTCGATAAACATCGTACTCCATAATATCAGGATTCTCAACAGCCAATAGAAATATAAAATAAACTATTTATATTTAAAGTTATATAAAATATTTAAAAAAGATACTTACCAGATGCTCTCTATGCATACTAAATGTATGGCTACCAACTCAATGACTCACCTTCTATCTCCCCTGGTTCTGCTGACCCACTAAAGATCTCCCCTGAAATCCACCACTCAACCAGTGTAAATATATCACATCCCAAACATGAGATGAAATGTACTATGGTCGGTGGGATCTACATGGCTCATCAAATTCAGTCACTCTAGCTTTCTTAATGGCCATTCTCCTCAAATTCTGCAAAAACTAAGGGAAACAATCACACATAGACACCTTCCATGCCATGTGGATAGCGTCACACATGCTATCATCGATAAGATACCATAAACCCTATAAATAATTTATAATATCATGTTATTAATAAAATAAATTTCACAATAAATATTATTTATTTACGTACCAACCAATGATTGAATATGCTAATCCGCACATCAACAATATTCTATTCCCACGTGAGTCATGGCTGAGAAAAATAATTGCGCAAGATATCACTCCCCTGTCCAACATCTAAATGTGAAAAACTATGAAAAAGGAATAATTAATCAATCAATTAGTATATATATAAATAAATTAATGAATGCTAACAAAAATATAAAGGTTATCATACCTTTGTGTGCATAGATTGAAACCAATAAGTGAACGTCACTTGGAGATAGGGTCAGGAATCATCAGTCATGCAAGACCACACCCCCTCTGTGTACCCCCCAAACTGCCAGTAGGCTATGGGTCAGATGATCCAATATCCCCCTCATCCAAAGGTATATCATCCTCTGGCACCTCGCAAAATAGATCAGGGTCCATCTGAAACACATAATGATTGCTGTTAGTATATAGTTGAAAATAAATATTATATATATATACATATTAGTTATGATTATAACCAGCTTTTAACTATGTCAATGTTCACTATCATCATCATCTTCATATCTGACGATGTCAATGTCTTCATATTCCTTCTTGACATTGTCAATATCCATATGAGTTTCAATTTCATCATCGCTTATCATTTCAAATTAATTTGTAACATCATTAGCATCTTCATCACCATCGATCCTTAATTGTGATGAGTCATCATCGATATTCATGTCTCTTTGGGAAAAATATGGATTTTTAAAAGTCTCTTAAAAAATTTCAATTCTTTCCAATTTAGTGGAACCACATTCAGTTGGAGTATATTGATTTTCTCGAGAATTCATTTTTATTATGATACATCAATCACTCATGTCTCTTGAAGTATCATAGTACTTTGCGTAATAAATTTGATGTTTCTATTGAGCAAGTAAAAATTCTTCATTTACTACAATAAGACATTTATATTTAATATCGATGATTCCATGAGTCGGATGAACATGTTATCCTCTCTTAGTATCCAACCATCAACATTTAAATATCGTTATATAATTATGTCCTATATAACACACCTCAATAATTTCATCCAGAATGCTATAAAATTCATCTTTAGTTTCTCTATGATGTGATCCTCTAAAGAAAACTCCATTTTTCATTGTTTTTTTATTCCCTATATACACGTGCATGAAATCGAAAACCATTCACCACATATGCAGTATAATATTTAACCATTTTGGATGGTGGGTTACTCAATATACACAGTTTCTTATCAATTTAGTTAGCATGTTAAGACACCTAAAAATTTCTAAAACATTTATCAATATAATAAATAATAAATGGAATTGATATTAAACCATGAATAATTTATGTTACGAATTTTTGAAACCATTGAGAAATTTTTTTTGTCGGCGTTCTTCAAAAAGAAGCTGTTGTAATTTGTAGATGTTGTTTTTTGGTATGATTATCATATAACCTACAAATAAAATAAGTTTACATATTATAACATAAATTATAGAATAAGAGATATAAGAACTCATAGTACAAATGATGTCATTTCTTCACAGTTGAAAAGAACATATGTATGAGCTCTGTGATGTTCATCGTCTGAAAGACATCGTCATGAACTCCACCAAAGATAAGATTTTTCTGATTAAAAACTAATAATTGATTGTCTATTTCGACGTTAACATTCCCCTTATTCTGTCCCATGTGGTTGCGTTTTGAGGGAAATTCATATTCAAAATAATGAGAGGAAGAAAAAAAGAAATTTCCTCTTGTAAATAAGCTTCCTCAATTGAGCCTTCAATTAGTGCTTTGTTACATAATTTTTTCTTCAATTTCTACAGGAATCTCTCGAATGGGTGCATCCATCAAAACTATACTGGACCTACACATTTAGCTTCATGTGGAAAATGTAATACTAGATGTTACATTGAGTCAAAGAATGATGGAAGAAATATTTTTTCCAATTTACATATAATTACAGAAACATCTTCTTACAGTTTTCTTAGTGCATCGTAGTTTTTTGTCTCTACACATATGTCTCGATAAAAATATGATATGTCTATTATCAAATCCCAAATCATAGAATTCAACAAACCTCTAAATCCAATCGGAATAAGTATTTCCATTATAACATGACAATCATGACTTTTTAATTCAGTAATATAACCATTAATAACACATCTACCTAAATTGGAAGCATAGCCATCTGGAAGTCTCAAATCTATAATCCGCTGACAAAATAAGAAGCGACTCTCTTTTGACAGTGTATAATCTACTTTTGGCTTCATTAACCTCTATGATTTGACATTTTCAAATACATCATGTTCTGGTCACCAAAAACTTTGAGCAAAATCTAATCATGCCTTTACAGTATATTTGGTCTTACTTGGTGTATCCAAAACTATATGAAATAAATTATCAAAACAGTTCTTCTTAATATGAATTACATTCAACATGTGGCGGACCAACAAATCAGACCAGTACAAGAGATCCCAAAAAATGATTCATTTTATCCAATTATGATCTTTCCCAAAGCCATTAATTTTCTATTGGTTTACTGTTGGCCCAAATGTGACGGGAGGTAATGAAAATACAACTGATTTTAACTTTGTACCTAAGATCATTTTTGGAGGTTCATCCCTTTCAATTGTATCTTTTCTAAAAGGAGGTTTTTTCCTCTGAAAATGATTATATGTTGGAAGAAATATGCGATGATAGTCAAAATTGCAAGGTTTTTTTTCATTAACAACATAAAGGATTTGTTGTCATTCATACAGTAAGGACATGATTTCGGACCATGTGTACTCCATCCAGATAACATTCCATATACCGTAAAGTCACAAATCATCCACATCAATTCATATTTTAGTATTAAATTTTTTTTGGTCGCAACAACATATATACTAACACCATTACTACACAATACATTTAACTAATCAATCAATTCTTTCAAATAAATGTCAATATTCTTTTTCGGATGTCCTAGGATTAATAATGTCAATATAATATAGGACTCCTTCATCAACATCTGTAAAGGTAAATTGTACAGAGTTATAAAGATAGGCCAATAGGAATACTGATTACCATAAAAACTAAATGGACAGAAACCATTAATAGAAAGACCCAATCACACATTTCGGGAATATAAAGAAAAAGATATATGCAGATGATCAAAATGTTTCAATGAATCACCATCATATGGATGATTGAATATTTTATCAGTTTAAATCTTAGTTTTGTGCCATGACATCATTGACTCTATGTTCTGAGACATAAATAAATTATGCAACCTGGTTTTAAGGGGGAAATATATTAACTATTTTAGTGGAATCAATCCAGACTTCCCTGGTTGAGTTTCTTTATGCCTCGATTTTCTACATGTGGGACAACTATTCAGCGACTCATTTTCACTAGAATATAAGATTCAATCATTTGTACATGCATGAATATTCTGATAACTAAGGACCAAATTATGAACCAACCTCTTTCTCTCATAGTAATTTGCTGGCAACATATTTCCTTCAGGTAACTATGTTTTAACCAAAAACAATATCAGATCAAAACAGTTTTTTGACATTTAATTATGTGATTTAATAGCCATAAATTTTGAAACTGATTCTAATTTTATTGTTTTGCAACCACGATATAATGCATTCTCAGCAGACCTAAACAACTCATAAAATTCAGATTGTGCAAACTCAGGAGTTAAATCAATATCATATTGAGTTACAGTTTATTGAACAGAGGAACCTACTACATCATGTACTAAATTTTAAAACCCTAATGGATCCAGAATCAAGTTATTAGTATCGTCTCTAGAACAGCGTTCACTGTGTTGATACCAATAAATATAGTCCGGTTTAAAACCAAACTGAAAGAGATATCCTCCAACATTGTAAAATGTGCCAAAATTTCTCTGAGCACATTTTTATAGGGATTCTTTATTGTTCCCTTGGAAACATATTCTGTTTTTCATGATATAAATGATAAGAAAGATTTAACACCCTCAATATATACAGGATTTAAACCAGAACCATTTGGATTTCTAATCTAGTTTATCCAAGTGCGATCATCTAATAATGACTATTGTTGACATCCTTATTTAATATTTTTCTATAAAATATAAAATAATTGATATTTTTGAATAATTTGGAATTATAAGAACACAATCTGAAAAAAAAAAAGATAAATAATTACAAAAACTTCTTAATAATTGCAATTACTTACAGGAGACACAATTTTCTGTTGATTGATGGCTACTATTTTGTCTGATGGATCATTTATTTGTAACTTTATCACATAGAAATCACAATGATAAATCTGCTCGGAGGTACACATATTCGTTCTTGTGCGTCAGACAAAAGAGTCACCTTTTCATTGATGAATCATCTCCTTGTAACTGTCACCATCTGAACACAATATGAAAAATGTGGTCCTGTGAATGTATATTCAAACTCGTGCATATGAGATTAGATACGCATACGTAGATGAATACATTTTATAATGTTTTGAGACGTTGAAACTTGAAAGGAGAATAGTCATCGAGCAAAAGGAGTGATGTTGATCCACTAGAAATTGTGCCAAGTTATTACAAGTTATTACAATTTATTAAATTTTGGGGTTCTTCCTAATTATTCCTATTTCTTACTAATTGTTATTAATTTTTACAATTTTTTACTAATTATTACTAATTGTTACAATTCATTACTAATTTTTAAAATTTATTACTAATTTTTACAATTCATTACTAATTGTTAATGATTATAACTAATTATTACTAATTATTATAATTTATTACTAATTATTACAATTTATGACTAATTATTACAAATTGTTACAATTTATTACTAATTTTTACAATTTTTTACTAATTGTTACTAATTGTTATTAATTATTACTAATTCTTACTAATTGTAACTAATTATTACTAATTGTTACTAATTGTTAGTAATTATTACTAATTGTTACTAATTGTAACAAATTGTTACAAATTGTTACAAATTGTTACAAATTGTTACAAATTCTTACAAATTTTTACAAATTTTTACAAATTGTTACAAATTTTTTCAAATTGTTATAAATTATTACAAATTAATACAAATTGTTACAAGTTCATACAAATTGTTACAAATTCTATAAAATTATTACAAATTATTACAAATTATTACAAATTATTAAAAATTATTACACATTATTACAATTCATTACAATTTATTATAATTTATTACAATTTATTACAATTTATTACAATTTATTACAATTTATTATAATTTATTACAATTTATTATAATTTATTAAAATTTATTACAATTTATAACAATTTTTTACAATTGTTTAAAAAAATTTAAATTTTTTACAATTTTTTACTAATTCTTACTAATATTTACAGATTTTTATTAATTTTTACTAATTTTTACTAATTTTTAATATTTTTTACTAATTTTTACTATTTATTACTAATTATTACTATTTATTACTATTTATTACTATTTATTAATATTTATTAATATTTATTACTATTTATTACTATTTATTACTATTTATTACTATTTATTACTAATTATTACAAATTATTACTAATTATTACTAATTATTACTAATTATTACAAATTATTACAACTTATTAATAATTATTACTAATTATTACAAACTATTAATAATTATTACAAATTATTACAAATTATTCCAAATTTTTACAAATTTTTACAAATTTTTACTAATTATTCCAAATTATTCCTAAATATTCTTAATTATTTCTAATTATTGCTAATTATTTTTAATTATTACTAATTATTCCCAATTACTACTAATTAGTCCTATTTATTACTAATTTATAATAATTATTCCTAATTATTACTAATTATTCTGATTTATTACTAATTATTCCTATTTATTTCTAATTATTCCTATGTTTTACTAATTATTCCTATTTATTACTTATTATTCGTATTTATTACTAATTATTCCTATTTATTGCTAATTACCTGAAATTATTACTAATTAACGTTAATTTTTATTAATAACTACAATTTACACCAACTAATTACTAATTACAACTAATTATTTATATACAATACTAATTTCAGTTAATAATTATTTATTATTACTAATTATTAATTATTTCTAATTATTAAAAATTAGTACTAATAATTTCAATTTATTATTTCAAATAAATAATGATAACAAAACAATTTAAATCTTATTTAATTACAACTAATAAAAAATAATCAAAATTAACATAAAAGTGATATTAAAACTAAATTATATAAAATAAAAATACCATTAAACTTGATCTCCTATTGATGTAAATGACTTCACAACTTCTTCGCAAAAAAACTAACTCAAAAAAATTTTCACTCTAAAAATAGAGTTTAGAGAGAGAGAGGAAATTAGAATTGAGTATAAGAGAAAGAAAAATGGAAGGGGGTATATATAGGTTATATTAGTTGTGACGAGACTATTTACGATAGGAAACTTGTCGCAAATAGGGCTATTTATGACCAGTCCCATCACAAATACCTTTGCCTGTATTAATTACTATCAGTGGTTAAAAGGGTATTTTTGATGGGTCTCGTCACAAAAAGATTCCTGCCAACACACTTTTTGCGACGGGACAACATCTCGTCACAAAAACTTATTTACTATAGCCAGTATTTGTGACAAGTCTCATCAGAAATACCCTCAAAATGACATACTATTTGCGACGGGGGAATCCACCCGTCCCAAATAACCTTCCTGTACTTTGGCGCACAGCCCGCGCCAAACCGCGCTTTACGTTTTGTGACAGTACCCCAAATCTCGTTGCAAATAACAAGTTATTTGTGATGGGTCAAACACCTCATAGCAAATAACCTCTGGGAAAGACTATTTGTGTTGGGAGTTAATCCTTCCACAAATAGCCCGTCGCAAAAGGATGTTTTTCTAGGAGTGATGGGAATTCTATTAGTCATCAAAGTCAAAACAATCATAAATAATATATCCATAACTCCTGTCACAAGTGGTAAATGCGGCTCAAATTTTGTATATTCATAGCTAAGAGATGTAATAAAAAATTTCAGGAAGACTAATTTCTCACATAAACTATTTAATGTGTCTACCATGTTTAAAATTTTAGTGGAATATTTTGAAGGGAAATATGGCCACCCATTTCCCTAAATATCTGTATCTTCATTGCTATTCATGTACATAGCCATTTATTTATAAATTTTAGTTTTCATTTTCAATATATTATTATGGTTTCATTTTCTATAGAAATTATCTTTTACATTTATAATATATATTATTTTGCTCTTCTTTTTCCTCTATTATGTTAGTTTTTACTTTCTTTCCTCCCACCATGCTTCTCAACTCTATATAATAGTGAACTAACCCTGGTTACTATTCAAGGAGGGAAGTAGTGATGTTTGAGTTTCTATCACTCTAATGTGTTCTCATCTTTGCATTGACATATTTTAGTGGATATTAAAATAATTAGGTTGTGTGATTTCCCCCTCTACCTACCATTGTCTTCTTATTCATATTCATCTATATTCATCACCTTCATCATTATAATGTTTCATATAATAGAGTAGCAAAATGATAGTTATGTGTGGTTTAGATATCTCTTAGATATATCTCAATATAGTATTAACCTACATATACAGATCTCAGTTTTGGGTAGTAATATTTTGAAATGGAGGGTGTTGTGTGATATATTTCGATTACTATATTGAATAAGGTGGTGTAACATTTAAAAAAATAATGATTCTTTCCCTAAAAACTCCTAAAAATAATAGTTTCTTATTTAATAAATTATTTTTATCTATTTTCATTTATATATATGTATATAATTATCATATTTTGACACCCGCTCAATATTAGTATTAAATTTAGGAATAGATTTTTGTTATAAATTGTGACAATATGAGAATTGTGCATGTGAGATGATTTCTAAAGATCTACCCTAGTATAACACAAAGTTTCATTTTTAAGTAATATGAATTAATGGGTTATAGACTCACTAAAAACCTCTCTCATCATCATGGATAAAAGAATAATAATAAAGGGAGAAACCGAAATCATAAAAAAAAGTAATAGAGGAAGAAAAAGAGGAAACAAATATATTCTAGAATTAGAAAATAGAATTAAAACAAAAATTGGTGCTCTACTAAGCTATTGTAAATAAAAAATAAATGAATAACTAAATGGCTAAAACCATGTAAATAAATGGAGATATAAATATATGGGGAAATGGGAGGCTGAATTTCCCTCTAAAATAATCCCTCTAATGTTTATGTGAGGTAGTCCCATTAAATGGATGATGTATGAAAATTTTATCTTCTGAAAAGTTTTTTTATTATCTTTCAGGGAAATCAATCCAAGAAATGTGACCTCCATTGTCCTAGTTTAGAAATATATATGAATAGAATATTAATGAGAAATTTTATGTCTTGGAATACTGTTTAAATTCCAATACACCATCTTCCCATGAATTTATGAAAATGAAGTCTCCAAATTCTCCAATATGTGCATTCATAAAAAAAATCTTCCTCTATATGTTCTCAAAATCCATGAGAATTTTCTTCTCAATTGATTTTTCCCTTTACTATATATGGCCTCATATTTAAAATTATTCTAATCTAGGCTTGGATTCCAAGGCTTGGGTATTGTGTTTCATTTCGTCCATGATTTGTTGGATTAAGCCTTTAATATATTTTGAAAGATTATATATGAATGAATATTTAATAATATAGAAAAAAGTCATAATTTAAATAATTTATAGAGTTATGGCATAAATCCAAAATTGAATAAAATTTATTTGCAAAATATTATTCCATTTTTTCAATTAATCTAAAATAATTCTAAAAACCTAAATATGTTACCATTTAACTTTAAATATAATATTGGTGGGATTTAATAATTTTCTATTAAGAGTAATATTATCGAATATATTGGCTCCATAAATTCCCTCCACAATTAAGCATTGAATTCATAGAACATTCAGTGAATTATATTTATAAAAATGATTATCTTATCTAGGTTCAAACATAGTAAATTAAAACAAGAGAAACAAAGATTCATTACTAATTAAATATATCATGCCTCTTGTAAAATTATAATACACTAACCCATTTTAATTTAATCCAATGGTTATTCTTTAGGATTGTAAATGGAATATAATGTTTCAGAATTAACATTTTAACAACTAGAAATATGATAAAATACTCTTTACCAAGATCATTAAACCAAATATCCATTTCCTACTTCCTTAATAAAACTCATATTAAATTGTTAAGTCAATTTCCCCTTCTTAACCTAGTGTTCTATATTCCCCATATAAATCCATTCCTTTTCTAAAATTAAAAACTATAATTTTTTTCTTTTTTTCTTTGGTTTTCATCATTTTTTCAATAATGAAATGTCTTATAACATCATATGGGATCTAAATTTCCCATTATAATAGATTTTAATATAACATATATGAATGTATTTTTGTTTTTTTATCTAAGTTTATCTTTTTCAAAAAGTGAAATGTACTTGATAAAGAGTCCAAAATTCATCTTTCCTTGTATTATAATTCAAATTTCCCAATATTTTCTTCCATTTACAAACCATTTACACAATCAAAAAATTCAAAGAAACTGACTGGAAGACAATCTTAGAAATAATATAAATTAAAAAAATAAAAACTAAATAAAACCCACCAAATTATGATGATATTTTTTACTAGGTAGGGTGTTATTTAAAGCTCAAATTTCTAACCTAAAAGCACAACAAACATTAAAAATTATTGGACGAAACATGAAAATTTTAGAAAAAAACATGAACAAAAAAATAAAACACACATATAATTCCTAATACTATATTGGAATACCAACCCACCCCCCCGCCCATACATAAATCATTTAACTACCCTTCCATTTAATCTCAATTGGAATTTAAAAAGATAAGGTTATGAAAAATGTAAAGGGAAGGGAAGATACAACCTGAGTTTATCTTCACTGACATCCTTGAGTTAAGATCGTAGATGTAAAAAAATTATACCTATGAAAAAAAAGACAAAACAAAGAATAAGAGTTTTATTAAAAGATAATAAATTACTAAAAATAAAAGATATGATACAAGAGGATATATTTTATGTGAAACCCCTAAAGTGGTGTTAGGATTTTACTACCCCTAGTCAGTAAGTTGTGTTTGGTCACCCTCAAACAATGGTGGGTTTATTTTATTAACCTTAAACCAGAAAACTATTTTCATTCATATATAAATCCTTTTTTATTGGTTGTAGAGGAACCCATGGATAGAGTTCCACAATTATATCTCAATAACATTTTAGTACAGATCGTATGGAGGGGGAAGGAAAATACATGTGTCCTTGACCTTTTTTTGTCCATCACCTCAGCCACTTCATTAAATTTATCCAAGTCCTACCAATTTGAAGATAATAAATCCATATCTTTAGGATGTTGAACATCAGTATTAATTTCATTTTTATGTTAATGAAAGTAGAGTAATCAATATAGAAAACTTTCCCTTTAATTAAAGTAAATTTCATGTTGATTTTTTCATGAAAAGGAAATAAGAATACTTCATTTTCTACATGAAATTTTTTTTAATACAAATTATATAACATAAATTTATCCTCATGAGGTATATATTATTCTTCATTATCATCCTCTAAGGAAATATAAGTCATGGTAAATATTAAAAATTAAAATTGATAGAGTTAATACTCAAATCAATATCAATAAAATTAATGTAAATTGAGTTATAGAAAGGATTGACTCCCATATTTACTTAGTCTTTTAGTTCTTATTTTCATGGAACTCTTTGGAGATGGGTTTTCATTTATAGAAGTAGGTATTCATGAACCTCTATATTTTCTTCAAATTCCAAGATATCGGTGGTTTCTTTTTCCACGGATTGAATAAGATAGATTGGTGTAGATTCTTATTTTTCATATATGGGGAGATCATGTTACAGTTAAATTCAAAAAATTGATTTGAAGATTCCTCGATAAAATATTGATATCACATAAGTGCCACAAAATTAACTATTTTTCAAGCATATCCTCCAACAATGGTTGAGTATGGAATAATGACATAAATTATTTGAGTAACACATTCTTAGCCTCCCCAAGTTGTTTGAAATAATAAAATAGTCGGGTAATCACTTCCACCAATGGTTCTGGAAGAGGATAATGTTTATGTTTCTCTTGTTGACACTCCATAGATACACATTTGTGTTTATTTAGTTATTCTATTGTGATATATACGTTTTTTTTCTTTTATAATCCCTTGAAACTGGGTTTTCACCATTGTTAACTTCTTATTAAACTGGAACCTAAGAGTAATCAGTCTATACATAATGATTAAAATGATAATTCATCAAGAACGAAGATGATTTATCAATTTTTTAAAATTTATGATATAATTATTTTATAGTTTATGAAAAATATTTTTTCCAAGTTTTGATCCTCCCTATAAATGGTTCCAAATTGATGATTGAAATTTATGAAAAATATTTTTCATAATAATACAATATTGAATATCATCTCTATCAATAAGGGGGAGAATAAGTGAAGAATAAATCTTGCAATATGTATAAGAATTTTGAAGAGATTAAAGTAAGATGGTTATTTTTTCTTTTTATCCAAGTGAACTCTAATAAAGAGGTGGGAGATATTTTCATTCATACATTCCTTCATGTGTTAAAATATCATCCTAGAGGACTATGAGAGGAATATTGGTTTAGTGGTTCTCTACTAATAATATTCTGGTAATCAAATTTTTTCTTAGAGAAAATCTATTATTTGGTTTTGAAGCATCCAGGGTTAATTTCAAGATCAAATTCAAACACAATAGTAATGGATTAATCATTAAGTATGGGTGGTTTAAGTATAAATAATTCCAAATCATTTTTTAAAATTATATGATACCTATTTAAAAATTAATATGATTTAAAATTTATTTTTGATCACTAAAAAATGTTAGCGATAATAAAATCACTGGCCTAATAAGAGGTTGTACACAGAAATAAGTAGGCTCTCCCATCAAGTTATAACCATGTAAAAATATCATGTGTTAGATTTTTTTTATTTTCTTTTCATGTGAGTGAGTAAAATATTCAAAATAGATTATCATGACTTTAAATATCCATATGGATTATGTTCAACAGAAATAAATTTTAAACTCCTATACTATTTATTCAATATTTCCCCTTCTCAGTGTTATCTTATCATATCTAGTATCAACATGTTGTGGTTTAGAAACTAGGACCACCTCAGATTATACTCATATTAATGGTTATCATTTATAATTTAGGTATTATGACTAGGATAGGAGTTCACTTTTTTATTCGAAAATACATTCATGGGTGGAAGAAACAAATGTTAACCTATTTACTTTCATAAGTAATGGATATTAGTGATTTCATTTATATGGTCCTTATATCTATTAAAATTGATACAACATTGAATTTCACTAAAAATTGAAATCTATAGAAATATGGTATGTAAAGAAATTTCACACAATCTTTATTTTTAGAAAAGTTATATCAAAATGATATCGGTATCATAACAGATAATGAAATGTATAGAAAACATGAAAACAAATATATGGGAAATAATATGATCAAGGATTACAATATATATATTTAGATGGATAAATTTAAAGATATTAATATAGGTGAAGTTGAGAAAATTTATGATTATTTCACAAGTTTGAATAAAATATTAAGTCATATTAGAAGATTTTGGGATAATATATAAGATTCGAATATTTTTAAAAATATAATGAAAATATTATAGAAATATCTAATCCCAAAGTTTCATCTAATGAATATATGGAATACCTGACACCATATTAGTTACATAATACTCTTCTTAATTATAATATGATAAAATCTATAGTTTTTAGGAAGAGGTATAATGTATATATGAGTTTTAACACCATGAATAATTTGAAGATAAAATAAAAGGTTTTTGAATGTTTATATATTTTTAAAGAAGATAATAAGAGTGATGAAAATATAAATAAATTTATGGGTTTTATCTCTAAATCTTTTAAATTATGTATGGGAAAATATAAAGGAAAACTCTAACTCAAATGGTTCATGTGTGGATGAATTTGGGAATTATTAGTTTACAACCCAACAAGAAAAGATCAATGTGTAGTATGATGAAGAATAAATTAAGAGATGCCTCAAATAAGGTTTAAAGTAAAATTATCCAAATTTCCTAAAAGTACTTATTAATTTATAAGAAAAATATAATGAATAATGTTGAGGAAAATGTTGAGTAAATAAGAAAAAAATAATTATAATTCAAGAAATGAAGTTGAGTAATATTGTTCTAGGAAATAAAAAAATTCTTGAAACATGTTAAGATAAAAGAAGAAAAATCAAGCAATGAATAAGAATATTCTGAAAAAACTTATACAGACCACATCAGGAGAATTGGACTTGTGGTATTCCTCGAGATAAATACGCATCATAATTAAAAAATTAAATCTCTTATAAAGGTAAATATTATGTAAAAGAAATTGGAATATTATTTTCATAGTAGGTAAATTGAACAAGATAAGGGGATTAAGCCTCTAAAATTGAAAGTAGTTTAGTATGATAGAATCATAAAATAATTTGATAATAATATAAATAGTCAATATTAAATTATTAACTAAGGTAAATCAAGGTGACATAAGGATGTGAATGTAATAAACACTCTATTTTATGTTGTACATCTTTGTGGGGAATTTATATTTTCATCTGGTGGATGGATCATTCCAATAAAAAACATATAAATAGAGGTATGACAAGTTTTAACATATTATAGAGTTGATTTTATATGTGAATGGATTCTTGGTGGATGACAATTTTTTATAGAGGATACCTGGAAAGGTTGGGGTACTGCAGTAGCCACTGACTGAATATGGGGAACATAATAACATAACTAGCCGAAAGAAATTAACGACCAACCATGTAGACTACACCAGCCTGTTAGTAGGCCACTAGATCTCCAGTTTGTCCTAAATATCTCTCCATCGGGGAATTTTGGGAATAGTTTTAATAAAGTTCATTTTGGTTTTCTTCTATCTAATCCTCATCAGGATTTTCCACTTGGCTATAAATTTGTAGATTGTTTTGTCCATAACACCTATTAATTTCTCATTGAGATCCCTTCAAATAAGGATGAATCTTTGTATGATCCAATGCAAAATCCAAAATGTGTCCTTTAATCTTATTTAATATTGGCCTCTATCTTCCTCCTTAGTAATGGATCATGTTACAGGTCATCATGGATGGTACTCTTAATATGTGTATACCTTTTTTATCCTTTTATATATATTGCCTATTTGGTTTATATTCTTATCAACCATATTTATTCATGGTTAATCAATTTCTTGTCTCTAAATAGAGAACCATATCTTAATTCTAACGGTTCTAGATGGAATTATATGAGACTGTTGGAGTTGTAAATCATCATGGTTATAGGATGTCCTATATCTATTAACAAGTTATATTTATGGGTGTTTCAATGAGGTCATTTCCCTTGATAATTATCTCTATGGTTTTTGGTCAATTTATATTGAATTTCCAATCAAAACATGGATTTCATTTGAGGCTTTTTCTCATATTAGAAACAGCAGTTTGTTGGGAGTGGATCAAACTCTATTGGATGATGTTGCGGATTAGGTATTTTACCCACAATGAAGTTGAGTGTATATTGTTAACCATCCATGTGTGTTTTATTATGGTTCTAAATAGCTGGTGATATTTGAAATTTATGTAGAAGGATGGAGGTTGGATACACTTGTATTTAAATAGATAAAGTGGTTATAATTTCTATGCATAAATTTGGATCCATTTAAGGTAGGTGGTCTCATATACACTACCCTTTTGTATTATGTACATTTATATGCATGATATATAATTTTTTCCACATTATAAAAACGAACATAAATTTATATTTTGTTATGAATCACAATTAATTTTATGTTAATTAATGATCCTTGGGACTTAATTAATTAAGGAAACCATTTCTGATGTAATTGTACTTGGTTTTAATGGCATTGGTTGTTCATTGTGTACTAGATTTATGATGGTCACCAATGGTTGAGGATTGATCAATAATGTTTACCTTAGATTACATGGTCCCTATTTGATGTGTGGTTGTGATACAAGAGACCTAGATTTATGCAACCATATTTAACGGTTTGACCCCATTTCTATGTCTATATAGCTCATGAGTCCCTTTATGATGCTTTTTAAATTATTATACCAATATAGCTTATTTAAATATATGATGATGATCACATGTACTTTATTGTTTGTAATTTTCTTAAGATGAAATGTTACACTCTACTTATATATATACAATTGGTTTTAGGATGTGATACTTTGTTGTCATAACTTGTTTCACCAAGCCTGTAAATAATCTAATGTAGGTGTGGGTGTGTAGCCTCTAGAAAATTGTTCTTAATATTACTCATTATTCTATTCTAGGATAAGTATTTATTGTTTTACTACATAGCCTATAAAAACATACTTCAAGTATCAGAATGATCTGGTTGTTAAATTCTATAAAAATAAATCATTATAAGGGTATTATGAAGACTTAAAAATAGCTATGGGATAAAGATCATTTGATAGTATGGGTAAGAACATAAACATGTTTTTTATGTGGGAATAGAACATGAATCCATTGAGAATTAATTTCTTATAGACCAAAGTAGAAGAATACCATGAATGGGTGATGTGATTATCCAATTATGTCAAGAATGTTGAGTGGGGCTTTCCATCATTCCATTATAATAACCACAATCAGGGTGGCATCTATAGAGTTGTTGATAATGACCACTGTTAGAGTGGAATGTCTGATGTTCTTGATAATGACCACCTTTAAGATGGGGCTTGTGGTGTTTCCTTAAAGGGGGACTTGGATTTATAGATGTATGGTGTCAACCGATGTTGGGAATTGTGACATTTATTACAACATATGGGGATATATTATAACATCCACTTTTAAATCCATACTTCCATTGAGCTGAATCATGCATCATCAGGTGTTCATGGAGGCTTGGTAAGAGCATGATCGATCAGTATATAGTTTTTTTATTTATTTAGTGATTTTATGATATGCATGTCAAGTTTGGTTTTTTTCTATTTAATTTTCCTAAGATTATAACATTCACATACACCATATATTATTGGTTGTGTACTAGACCATGTTGGTGGTGTCAAACTAAGATATACTCACACACTACTTAGGCAGCCATGGAACTTGGTTACCTAATAATCCCTTACATTTTCTAGAAATAGGTTGGGTAGAGGCTCGGTCTTAATCATTGAGTATGATATCTCTCTATGTTTGAAGAGTCCAGGATAAGATGAGACTTGGAGTTTCAGAACCTATTATACTTTTATCCTTTTCATTATTGGAATATGTGGTCAACCTAGGGGTGGTCAATATTATTTTTATATTGTGACAACTGACTCTATTGTATCAAATTTCATTCATTACTAATGATATGATTTTGGTATCAGAATACTATGATTTTATTTTGTTACACATTTAGATATTTATTGGTTATTATGACCACTTATAGAGGATATTGTCTCCCTATGATTCCACTTGAGACCTTTGCTACTATGGAGAAGCCTCTAGTGTATGGGGAGGTGTGCCTATGTTCATTGAAATCATGGATCATATCTGATTGTTTGGATCAGAATATTACAAAATTTAATCAGTGAATATGAGTATTTTTTAGGGGAGTTAGTAGAAAGGTGACAAATTAATGTATTGGATCCTATGATGAAACTCATTATGGTGCATCTTGAACTCATTTTTTATTGATGTCCATGTTACCAGGGAATGGGATTGATATTCATAGTTTACATTATTATGATCATATCTTTTTACCTTGTGTGATAATGATTGATTTTCAGGTTTTTGATTTCTTATGGATTTGAAACTCGACTATATTATAAAATTACATTGCAAACATATTATTCATTATATAAGTTTCTCATGATGTAAATGCATCTTGTGTGTGATTATACTGATGAAGGAGGACTCAACTACATAGTGTAAAAAGAATATTCTATGTTTTCACATATGGGTTTATAGTGAAATTTATTTGGATAAAACCCTATGTTTTTCAACATATGATAGAAGTTAATGTGATACTACATGGTGGTGTACCTAGATTAAAATGATGATGGTGAAGATGATATAGTCCTTCTACTAATAGGAGTTTTAATTCTCTTATTATGTCTTTTTATGGCATTAAATACTTCATATGAACCTTATATGAGTATAATTTAGATAGGCCTGGTTGATTGAGGTTCCAACATTAACCTTTGTGGAGTGATCCATATAGCACCCAATGGCTTTCTAATCAACCAAACCATGAATATTTATCCTAGATTTGGTTGTTCTAAGGTTTAATTTTTTATGGAATATCTATAAAGATACTACTAGATAACGTTCTATGAGTTGTAACTTTTAGTGAACCATATTTTAGATTAATTTGAATACATTATGGACATAAAAATGTGTATCTATTTACCAGAAATTCGGTGTCTCATCCTATATGAAGGAAAATAAGTGAGTCTTTTCACTTGTGGGGTGGATTTTTATGTTTAGTGACTTGGGATAATTTTTCATTGATAAAAATGCCCTATACGTGTGAGTATCCTTTCAAAGGATTAAGGATAGTCTTAAAAGTTTCCTTGGGACTCAAGAGAATGAATCACCTCGAATTATTGTATTTATCAAATAAGGATTAGATTCATAGTGCTTGAATTCTAATAACAATGAACAAAGGACCAATATATTGATTGGACTATTTTATTTAAATATGAATCATGTTGGATTCTATGTGATGATCCAAGGTGTTATGTCCTAGGAGGGTTTGGAGTGTGCTTAGAATCACAGTGTCTTGAACTGACACCCATGGGATGGATGTTTCAGGATGAATCTTAGTGTAAAGGGGATTCCCCTACTAAAAGAAGTTTTAAGAGTGCCTAGGTTTGGGGAGACGGTGACTTGTGGTGCAGACATCTATATAGGCATATGAGTATTTCTTTAAGATATGTGACTCATAGGTAAATCACTATATGGGGGTAAGAAGTGTTGTTTTTTATTAACGGTGAAAACATGATGTGTGAAAATTCATGTGGTTGTTACATATGTCTTGTTGAAAGTTGGGTGGTGTACTAGAAACTGACTATGTCCTCATTCTGAGGTTGATCCCAATGGAATTTTTTTTGGTAGCTCACTAATTTTTTTCATTTTAGGATTACCCTTAGTGTTGGAAATCATCCTGTTTTATTTGAAGATTATAAAGCTTCGTGTCCTGGTAGTTAATTATTTTGGATTAATCTCTTTGATAGAGGATTATATCAAAAATGGACTGGGGTATCATTGTGTTGTAAACCTGAGCTTTCATTGAAAGAGATTTTGTGGTTTGGTGTATCGAATTGCAAGAGGGGATATAAACCTTCTAAATAGATGTTATTATATACACCTAGGATACAGGAAAATTTTGTAAAGAGAGTGGATGGATCATTGAATTTAGTGAATTGAATAATAATTATTCATGTGTGTGAAGTTATTGTTTCTTTTTTGGAAATTTGGTATGAATGGATGGTCATTATTTTTCATTTTGTTTGGTGATGGACTAGTCAATGGTTTGAAAGACTGATGTGATTACTATGAGCTAAAAAATATTGATACTCTTATAGTAGGGATGATTTACCTATCATGAGGGAATGACCTCTTATTGAAGGTTCATGTCCTTTTGTAAGACAAATTGTTAGAAAAACATGTTGAATCTAGAATACCAATATTGGATTTAGACTCAGAAGAAAATAAATTTTGGCAGAGAGGGAGTCTGATCATTGGTACATATATGTATGGTTGAGAGCCTTTTGTATGTTTTAAGTGGTTTGTGTTACCACTATGGAGTATTATTTTGAAGACCTTTTAAAAATAAATAATGATTTTGAATGATTTAACAATTATTTGAATCTTAAGGTGCCTTTTTTGGTAGTTTCATAGAGTGTTGGTTGTATATTTGTGAAACTAATTATGGTAGGATGAAAACACTTTAAGCTTCTCATTTTATAAATTACGATGTTAGTTTTAATTGGTCAAGGATATTTGGAATGTTTGGCATGTTTGGGTTATGATTTGTCTATAGAGACTCAATAGTTTAGATTAGAATTGAGAATGAGGTTTTGTTATTTACTCATAACCCATATCTTATGTTCGATCAAGTGTGATGGAATTGAATTGTGTTGGTAATGTCATTGTACCACCACATTATTGTTATATGTGATGATTTTTATGGGAGTATCACCTTGATGCTTCAAGAGTAACCATTTGAATACACTGTGACATGTCGAGTTAGACAGATTTGGTGGTCATGATATCAATGTTGGGAAACAACAAGATTTTTACTCTGCTTTTGATGTTCAAATTTAGAGTTGTGTAGCAAGATCATCATGGGAACTCATAAAGGAGAGTGTCCTTGATGTGATGAGTTTTTGTTCGATGGTGGAATGTAAAGAACTCTTTGATGATGATTATCGAGGAATACAAGGAGGCATGATTCATGTGATACCATAACTTCTTGAGGAAAATAAGTACTATTATGGGAGGATTGTAATAGCTCATGCCATTATGAGTAGTAAATATTACATTGAAATTAAAATTTTCATATACTAGGTAGATCATTTGGATAATCAGGTGTTGAACTAAATTATGGCTTATTTGAACATCTGACGGAGATGTTTTTATACATGGACATGAACTCAGTGGATGGATCAATAGATTATTTTTCAATAGAGGAGACATGTAGAAGTCAGGGCTCCTAGAATATCCACTATCTAGAATTTGGTATAGGAAGTTTCCAAACAATATTATATGACTCCTCAACCACCTGAGGACCCTACACCGGCTAGCAAGTGGGGTTCATTAAGTAAGGATTTATTAAAGTCCATTTTTATCTTTTTTCCACCAGATCCTCCTTGGGATTTATTCCCTTGACTTGAAATTTTTGGAATTTTTTCCCATAACCTATCCCCCACATTCATTCTTGAGATACCATTGATTTATAATGTATCTATGAATGATCTGATGGAAAAAATGAATGTAATAAATAAATATTCTTCAATATTTGACTCTTTATACCTCCTAATTTGGTGGATCATGTTGTTATTCATTATGAATGTTTCTCTTAGTAAGTTTAATCCTACATGTTCCTTTGATGAAACTTCCCTAATTGGATAATCATATCTCCAATAATCTTTATTTTTGAATGATCATTGTTTTATCTTCAAATAGATAATCTAAGGATAATTCCATCATACCTCAATTGAATTGTTTAAGATTTTTGTAGTTATGGGTTTACATTGTTAGTGTATGTTCGGTGGTGATGAATGTGTTCCATTGGTGATTTGTTTTATTAATGTTTTTCCCATGACAACTATTTATATATTCTCTATTCAATTTATATAGAATTGGACAATGAAATAAGAATATGATTTGGGAATTTTTCTCATATTATAACCGAGAGTGTTTTGGGTGTGGATTTGACTCTATGGGATGATATTGCTACTCTCTTGGAAAATATTGAGTGAATTGGTTATTTTTATTAAATTAAGTTAGACGAGAGTCATGGTTCTTAAAATAGTAATTGTTCATGGTTCTGTTTAGGCAGTGATATCTGATCCTTATGGTATATTTTAGAGGCCAACTGGACTTGGATCGACATGAATAACACTATCATGATTTCTATGTCTTGATGTTGTCTCTATATGAAAACGGCTATAGAGACCCTAGACATTTACACATATTATTACATGATTATAAGAATATTTAACCATCAAACACAAACCAAGGATTGTAATGTCTAGTGTCCTTGAAAGATTAGGTACATATTTAGAAAATAGGAAACCAAAATATAACATCTTTTACAAAATTAGTTCTTAAATACATTTGAGTTCCTACAACAACATGGGATAACCACATAGAAAATAGAAAAAAGGGGTGAACTAAAAATCCATTAATGGAATAAACATAGGAATAAAGCATGGAATATGGGTTAGAAGGCATATCATTATGACATAAAAAATGCATAAAATATTAATAAATATATGTAATAATAAACTATATAACATAGGATAATATAATCATGGAATCATGGAATCATTGGAATGTGGAAGAAATACACAATATTACATAAACATGATTCAGTCCAAAATACCATGACTATATCACATGGTGGACAAATTCCAATAAAAGAATATGGTTAACTCCATATCCCAACATAACGTCTCATGAGACTAAAAAATACCCAATGAATTAGAGAAATATTTGGGTTCTCCCATCATAACATGTTCTTATATATGTTTTCCACATGAGGAATCAAACATAAGGAATAAACATAAGGGTTACCCATGGAAAGAAATGGGTATTGTAATCAGGTTATAAGGCATAACCATTGGGCGTATCAAAATGGTATCCATAAAAGAATGGATTTAAATCATAAATTGACATTCTTAAGGTAAAATAGGAATATATGATGAATATATATATCCAAATAAAGTTAAAATATGTAACAATAATTTTTAATAAACTTTATAAATGGTACACTTTTGTGATGTTTAATTAAAAATATAAAAGAATATTTAAAGTGGACAAAGTAAAAAATTGTTTTCATAAAACCTAAAATGAACTAAGATTTATTTTCTTGATAAAAAATGATTTGATAAAAATACTGGTATACTAAAATATATTATGGAGTGTTCTTGAAAATTGGTATGGAATTGGGAATTTCCCTTTAATTAAAATAGATTAATGGGAGGAATAAAAAAATATTCTTATAAATCATATATTTCCCCATAGAAGAAAGATAATTGAGTAAGCTAAATACATTTGAAACATACACACTGAATTTTGTAGGACTAAAAATAATCATTAAAAAATTAAATTGGTTTAAAATGAGAAAAGGCTTAACTCTAAGGGAAAAAAATTGGTTCTAATAGAATCCATTACCTTATGCTTGAAAGTGTTCTACACAAGAACATAATGTCTAGGATAATAAAACTAAATCTATTAATTTATTAATTAAGAACCTATTATAGATTTATTTTATTTATTATAATTTTATTAAGTTCTTATATGGAATTTTTTATGAGTTATATGACTCAATTTTCTCATTTCAGGAGCATTTGTTTCATGACTTTATTATATGTTCCCTTGACTTTAAATTTCGAAGTTCCTTTAAAATGAAAGAAAAACTAAAAAAGTGGAATGAAATGGTAATAATATACTTGAAATTTTTTAAAATATACCACATATCATTTTTTCATATAGTAGAATGATTCATTAAATAAAACATTAAGGAAAAATGATATGTTTATTTTGATGGTTTTCAATCATAATGTATGTTTTGATTTATTATTTAATATTATGTGTATATATTAGTTCTTTAAAATAAAAAAAAGATATAATATAAATTTTTCAATGTGTTTTAACTTTTAAAATAGTTTTATGACCAGCCTTAAAGGAGTTTATGTAAAACAAAACTCATCATCCATGAAGGTGGTGAATTGAAACCTCACGGTCTATGTTTTTGTTTTTATAATAAAGGGTGAAGAGAAGGGATTTTAGGATTTATATTCCATTAAATAAAATTATAGTTTATATATGATATTTTATTTATTATGTAAATTTTTATTTTGGAGTAAATGATGATGTATAATAAAGAACGAATTAAGAAGAGAGAGGTGGAGGATTTTACCACTTGTATGTCATCTCCTTAAGAAACTATGTAATTCACTGGGGTTTGATCCTTTGTTAAGATAATAAGTTCATATACATGATGAATAGTATTTTTATGGTAATTGGGAAGAATTTAGAGAATATTTAAGGCTTTGGAGGTGTAAGGACAAGGTGTGGTGACGGGTAGTATTTATAGTGGGAGATAGGGTGTTTTTTATTATTTTATTCATTTGTTTATTATTTTGGCTCAAAGCTATAAATAATTTTGATTCCTATGAATAAATATAGTAAATCATTTATTAAATTTTAATTCAATAGGTTCTTACCTCATCCATATATCATATATGACTCAATAATTCATGTATTTATTAAATACTCTAAATTAATGTATTTCACTATTCCCCAAAAATTCAATTGTTTTAGAAAAATCCTAAAAAAAATACTGAACCATTTTCCAAAATATATAATTCATAAATGGAAAAACATTTATGCAAATAATTTTCTAAACTTGAGAAATTTATTGTTAAAATAAAGTCCCCATTTACTCAAAAAATACAGATTTTAATATTACAAGTAATTTTATAAAACTTTGAAAAATTAATTAATGTCTCATAAAATTATATTAAAATTATAAGACAATAAAATATTAGATTATGAATACATTTTATGAAAATAATGTTTCTTTTAAATCGTTATATTAGTTATAAAATTGTAAATAAGTAATTATGTTACAAAAAAATACCAATACTTAATTTATCATTTTTACATTATTTATTCAATTATTCCAAGTTTTAAATATAAAATATTTTTATATAATAGATAATTAAATTTAATTTATTAATTTTATAGGTTATGCTACCATTCTAAAAGTCATGTTACTATTACTAAGGGTTACATTACTATTCCAATGGTCAGGTTATTATTCAAACTCCCATATTTTTAAAAGTTATAAGGGTTTACTACTTATTATAAGTACTTTTTATTTCATTCATTGGTAACTTATAATTTCACAAGGTTATATATAATTTAATCTTCAAAATGAATACCTTATTTTTAACAATATTGTTTATTTCAATAACCTCGTTCGTGAGTGTGGTTATTCTAGTTGATCGAGCAGATCTAAAGATTCCTATTCTTATTTTCTTATTTTTTATTTACTATCCTACTATAATATTTGGAATAATTTTTTTTGTTCTCTAAGGTGAGGTATGTGTTTTTTTACTACATGGAATAATTAATAATGGAAATTTTATTGATAAAATTTTGGATCATTACCGAGGTTCTCTCATGTACTCTAACCATTGGTATTATGTTCATTTAGTGGAATTATATATGAATTTTTCCACATTAGGATTACGAACATTAATTTGGAATATGTTATATATAAAATTTAATTATTTATTATTTAATGTTCCTTGATTCCTAAATAATTTAAGGTACCAATCCGAATTTAATTGGATAGGGTGCCAAGGTCCACGATGGTTCATTGTGTAATGGAATCATGTTTTCCACTGATGGATAAGGATTGATCATTAATGCTTCCCTTAGATAACATGGACCATATTTTATGTGTGGTTGTGCTATATGAGACCCAAATATATAGAACCATTTTTATGGTATTACCACATGTGTGTGTGTCTTTTGAGACCATTTAAGATACTTTTTCAATTATTATTTCTATATAGATTATTTCCATGTTTGATGATGATCACATATACTTGATTTTTGCTTCATTTTTCATGATGAAATTTTTTTCACTTCTTATATGTATACCTTTGTAGACATGATGGGGTATAATATCATGAAATCATGTTTTACCATGCTTTATAGTAATCAAATGTGGGTGTGTGGGTGTGTGGCCTATTGAGAATTATTCTTGATGCGCCTTATTGTTCATTGCGATGATATATATTGCTTATGGTATATCATATCAATTGGAGGATTCATTTTGGTTTCACGATAATCCAATATTTCAATTTTTGATAGACAACCCCTTAGAGGGGAAACGTGATAACATAATGATGGTTATGGAATTTGGTATTTTTTTATGGAATGGGTTAGATCACAGATATGTTTTTGACATGGGAGTAGACCATGCATGGGTAGAGAAACCATTAGATAAAGGATGAAGTGGAAGAATTCCATGCAAGGGTAATGTGATTATCCAATTACATTAACCATGTTTTTTGGGACTAATATTCATTTGAGTAAAACAACCACTATTAATTTGGGTGTGTAAATTTTCTAATAATGACCACCTTTTGGGTGGTGCATGAAATGTTCCTGATAATAACCACCTTCAGGGTGGGGTGTGTGGTGATTCCATAAAGGAAAAACATAGACTTATAAGTGTAGAGTTACAACCAACGCTGGTGATCATGATATGTCTAGTGAAATGTTGTCATGGTATTTTTCATATATATTTAAATATATACAGACATTAAGTCAAATCAAGTGTAGTTAGGGATTCGTGGTGACTTGGTAAGAACATAAATGATCAGTATATGGTTGTCATTTCGTGTTTGTTCTTTGGTGATTATATGATACAATTATTTACTTTTTTTTCCTATTTAAATTTATTTGAGCTTATCACACGAACATGTATGTCATATTACCTATTATATACTTAATTTTATTTATGGTTTCTTACTGAATTATATTTATACCCTTCCTAGATTACTATGGCACTTCAGTATCTGAGAAGCCCTCACTAAATGTAAGTAAAATATGAGATGATTCTTGATTTTGATAATTTATTGTGATAACTCACTATAATTCAGGATTCTGGGATGAATATTGGCTTCATGTTGTAAATCCTCTTGTTTTTTTACCCTTATCTTTATTTGAATATGTGATCAACCTAGTGGGTGTTCAATGTTTTGATCATGTTATAACTATTGAGTATATTATTTCTTCATTATTTCATAACTGATAATATGTGCTTTGTATTAGCTTATTATGATTTTATATTTTTATATTTTTTTATTGGTTATTATTCGCTCTTATGAATGATATAGTCTCCCTATGACTCCACTCGAGAGCCTCACTTCTAGTCGGCATCATCTAGTATACATGGACGCATGATTTTGGTCATGTGGGATTATGGATCAAACATGATGATTTTGGTCAGGATTTTATTATTAATACCCTTATAAATACGAATTTTTAGTTTGGTAAAGCAATTGAATTGAATGTCGAGTCATCATGTTGTTTTGAGAAACATCTGGCATTAACTCAAGTAAATTGTTCACTTATTTTATCTAAAAATTTAAAATCTATTTCATCAAACACTATAGGTTCTAAATTTTAACTTTTTCAAACCTATCTTGAGAAAACACATTATATGAATACTTTTTATGGTAAGTTAGTTGATAATGGTCAAAATAATAAAGGTACCTTGAAATCTAAATAAAAGATATATTTTATTTCACTAATAAGATAAGAATATTGTCACACATAAACTTAATAGTTTTATTAAAGAACTAATTTTAGGTGCTACCATTGGTGTTGTAGTGACTATGGGAATAAAACCAATATTTCTCTTTCTTAGAACCAATTATGTTCATAATAATTGGGAGAGATAATCTGAAAACTGAATAAATAAAAATGTGAGGAAATAGAATAAGAAAATAAGACCACCTATAGTAGCTATCATTTAATAGGTATACATATATATGGTGTAACGGCTTAATACTTTATGAAATATTTTTTTCAAATATATTTAATTCCTTCGATAATTTACATTAAATGAAAAAATGGGTTTTAAGGAACTATGATATACTATTAATATTATTATTTTAAAATGACCAATAAAAAATTATTGTTAAATTGGTTCAATGAATAGTAATAACCTTATTTTTAATAATTAAGTATAAATTTTTTAGATAAATACAATATATTTTTATATAATTACTTAATTTTTTGTGAAGACATTATATGCTTTGAAAACACATTTTTCAAATAGATGATTTCTACTTCTTTAAAAAAATAATAAAAATGAATTTTTTACATTTTAAAAAATTTTATTTTAAAATATTAACATAAATTTTTCAATAATCATTTAAATTTAATCTTATAGTAATTTTTTGATATTTTTCAAAAAACTTTAATTTTGTAATGAATAGTGAAATTATGAATTTTTATTTAAAACTATATTTTGGTTTGAATCATTTTAAATTTATATTTTAAAAAATGGATTAAAAATAAAATAGTTCAATTATTTTTTGAGTTTTGAAATTTAGATCATTTGAATCAATTCTATGTAGGTTTTTTATATAAAAACATTGTATACTTATCAAAACTTCCTTTTTCATTAAGTCACGAGGTTAAATTAAAATTTTAATTCTACAAATTATATGAATTAAATTTGTGAAAATTTATTACATATTTGGAATCATAATAATTAATATTATATATTAATTTCAACTTAATATTTTTTATAATGAATAGTAAAAATAGTAAAAAATAATTATTGTAGTTAAGTTTAAAAAGGGATTACATAAGCTTAAACTAAATTGATAAGGGTTAAAATGAAATTAAACATGTCTAACTACTATTTATTATAATTATTAAAACCTTATATAATCTAATGTTCAATAATTATCCATTTTTTTCCTTTTTGAAAGTTTAAAATGTAGGTACAACTTTTTATTTTCAAAACTTAGAAGTGTATCTTTTCCCCCCACTTATAAAAGGGATATCATATCCTCTCTTATTCAAACATCCAAAACCATTTTTTTCATCACATAACTACCCAAATTTATTCTTTAATTCCTTACCAAAATCCTGGAGGCCTAATTTTGATTATTAAACCCTTTTAATAAGGATTTCTATGTTAACCTAAGGAGGGTTTTCTGTAGAAGAGGTATCGTTCTCAACATAGAATTTTTATTTTATTTCTACATACACCTAATACAAATATTATTCAACCACTCTGACATAATCACATTGTTATCTCCAATATATTTATATTTTATTATTTTAGATTTATTATCTACATCCAGATCCTTTTTCATCAAATTGAAAATGAAGTATTGATTTTGTAAAGGATGGACTATTGACTTGTGAATCGATGGTATTCATTTTCTTTCATCCCCTTCCATAAATACATATAATGATGGATTTAACATATTTATTCGATATTTATTACCTAATAATACTTCATAAAATCAAATATAACATCTTTATTCTTACCTTTCATCTGTTGGAAAACGATAACATCGCACGTGCGTATGTGTGGAGTACCGCCCCCATAAAGCGATGTGATACGCTTTTCATTATATTTTAAAAAAATATGATAATATAGATACATTTAATGAATATATATTATATATATGAAATAAATATCATTATTTAATGGAGAAAAAATATTTACCTTGGTTTGGTTCCATCTGTTGATAAAATGGAAACAACATTCAGTCATACGTATGATCAACTGTCTCTATGAATGATGTAATTCATTTTTTATCTCTAATTTTTATGGATTACTATAAACTAATATATAATGAATATATATTTTTGTTATATCATATTTAAAATTCCAGATATTATGTATCTATTATCAATTTAAAAGGATTGAAAATAACAAACCAAAACATACAAGAAAAACAAAGAAATTATTACCCAAAACATGATTTTAACAATGAATTTTTAATAATCAGGTAGTAAAAGTTAATAAGTAAATAGTATATGGTATTATATATATATATATATATGTATAATTGTGTAATATATTTAAAATATAAGTATATTTATTAAACATGAATTTTGAATGTGTGCGAAGAATGTCGAGACTTGTGGTATGGGATTTCTAGTATCTCTTTTATTTTGGGGAGACATATGTAATACTAACCATTTGTTTCTTTTTGTGGTGCATATAATTCCCCATTGAAATTTTATATCACGAATATCATTATTTTCATGATATTTAAAATTTCATTTTATGTTATTCTTTAATGGGTCATAAAATTCATATATTTCTATTATGGTAAGGTGTTTTCGTCTCCAATTTATCTCTTTGAGGTACAAGCCATATTCAAATGTTGTTTCTTTTATGAGGTGTATATAAATCCCAAGAATTTATTTTATGATTATTATTTTGAATTTAATGTGGATTTATATATCCATATAATGTTATTTCTTTCATGAGTCTTATGATTCAAGAGATACCAAAGTTATTAAAGTGTTGTGTTACAATCTCATTATTTATCAAGATTGGTTATGATTATGCTTATGATGAAAAATATTATGATCAATATTATAATAAAGTCACTAGATTTCTTCCCATGTGGTTAATTATGGAGAATACATTTATTCTACTCATTTCCCTCTCTTAATAAACAAAATAAACTAAATAACTGTTTTTATGAAAAAAAATTTATTATTTATCTCTTTGGTCTAAAATCTATTATCTGCCAAGTCCATGGTTTCTGAAAATATTTTCAAAAAAGGATTTTAATATTAAGAAATTATTTTTTAAACAAAATTTTACCCACTTTTTATTAACTAAAAAATGTTTTAAATAAATAATCTTATCATTTTTAGAATGTTGTACTTTTGACTTTTTATCGAAATGTAAATGGAATCTTTGTGTTAACAAAAACCGCATGAATAGTATTTTCCACCATGATAACCACTAAATGATTTAATGATTCCTCTTAAAGTTTAAAAGTTTACTTTTAAAGTTATGTTTTTTCATTATTATTTTCTAATTTTTTATATCTTAATTAATTTTTTTCTATGTTGAATGCATATTTAACTCAAGAAATGTTCAAAGTGATATTTCAAAATAATTTTCCTTCTAAGAAGGAATACTTTGATCTAATGTAAACATTAATGGGGATATGATCCTATGATATTGTACATATTCTTTCCTTGTATTGTTTATGTTTATAATGACAATATATTTATGAAACTCATTCATTTTCCATGTTTTATTAGATGATGAAATGTTGAAATGTTTATGAAACCCATATTTTTCATGGGATATAAAATAATTAAATGTTTATGAAACCTATTTACACTCTATAGGTTATGATATGAAGATTGTTTTATTATATTTTAGAATAAATCTCAATTATTTTAATTATGTAGTGGTTGGGACCTATATCTCCAACTAATTCAATTGGTAAATATTGATATCTAAAGATATATATTGGACATGAATGGGTAGTGACCCTAGATTAGTAAGGGACTTTTTCAACTATGATAGTCTTTGGAGTGAACATTGAATACTATTATGGTTGGGGGAGTAAACCCATTCCATACAAAGAGTTTGAAAATTATCCTTAACTACTATGGAAATTATTTTCTATGCTTATTGGTATGGCACCCATATATGTCTTATTTTCATATTATATCCTCATGGATTATTTTCTTTGATTCATTTACGATTCATTTATAATGAACTTCCTAGTTTTATACCATGGCTCAATATTATGATCTTGGATATGAATTATATGGTTTTCAAATGTTGGTCTCATTTTATCATATCTTTATTCTCATCTTAACCCTATATGATCATTGATATCTCCCATTTTAACCTTATTGAGCATTCGCTCTCATCCATTATTACGTTTCCTTTCCATATGTTATAAAGAATGTTTTTATATATTATATTTCTAAAAAGGTTCCATGTTATGAAGAAATTAACAAGATATTATGTAGTTTTTTTATGAACAAGTGGTTCATGTATCCTTGTTTCCAAAGGCACTAAACCTTTTCAAACCTGATGATTGTTTTTTTAAGAAGAATTAAATATTCATCAAATGAGATGTGATATATATTTATAAAAATTATGTTTCTCTATATAAAGAGATATTGAAAATATGTGACCAGAAATTTCAATAGGATTCCAGTTCAATAATAATAGATTAATAAAATAAATGAAACTCAATGGAAATAAATAGATTTAAGCTCCCCCATTATTAAAGTTTCCCTCAAATAAATCATGAATAGAAAGACATGGATATATGAAGTGGTTACACATCACACATGACAGTACATACCAGGGTCTTGAAAATAAATAAGCAACATGATATTCTTGTTTAGACCTTATGTAAGAAAATTAAAATTAAAGTAATTATATCCACTGAAATTATGGAACATGAGATGAATTTACATGACGTTTTATTTGTTTATGGGATCAAGCATAATTTATTATGTGTAAGTAAACTCATTGATTAATGAAATTTGATAATTCTCAAGAAAAACATTTTCCTCATTACAATGTTTAAATTTATAGAAATAATTACAAAAGGTATAAGAACCAGTGGGATTTATTTCATATTAGAGATCATAAAAATTCCTATTATATTAATTCCAAATAATAAAATAATATTTGTAATAAAATACTTGAATAACATGGAGAAAATAACAATAGAAGATTTTATAAATAATTTTTCTTGTGGGACCAACCCCAATTGAGCAGAGACTGAGTTCATATTTTTATAACCAAGTATATGGGAAGATAGTCCATGAAATGAATAAAAAGGAATATATGAAATCAACTATACCACTTGAATTAATTCAATCATATATATGGAGACCCATGAGACACTATTCCACTAGTGGATACTTATATTTAATTAAATTAATCCATGACATTTTAATAATGAAAATAGTATTATTCTTGAAACAAAATTCATCAGATATATAAATGTTTACACTATACGAAGGAGTGATTGAAAAATAAAATGGTGTTTTAATTAAGAACGTGTGGTTTGATAATTCTAAGGTGTTATCCAAAATAGATTTTAAAAATTACCTTGATTATTATAAAATCAATAACCAATATTGTACTATAAACACACCTTATCATAATGATGTCACTAAGAGAATGAAAATAATTGCAGTTGAAATGGGTAGGACTATACAATACGAATACGAGATATCAAAACTTCACTATATAGAAGCAATGTGTATAACTATACACATTAAAAATCGATGCTTACATATATAAAATTGAAAAATTTTCCATATATAAGATGTGGTATAAAAACAATCCAAAAAATAAGTTTTTTCAATATCATTGTTATCCCCGACATTATTGAAATCAAAGTCTCAAATCTGGGAAAATTCATTGAAAATAATGATGAAGGTAACATTTTAGGGTACATATCTAATGGAAAATGATAGAGATGATGTGATAAAGTTCTTCACTAAGTGGTTAATTTTTATAATGTCAAAATCATTTAAAATAATACGAATTATAATGTTTTATATGTATTAAATTTTGAGAATATAACTAAATATGATGAGTAATATTATGGAGGAGGTAGTGTTGTTATAGCTGAAACAAAACAACTATTTTTTTCAAATTGAATATGATTATAATAGTGATGAAGATGAGGCTATTGAGAATATAAAAAAGGTATCATAATCTTAAGAAACATTTAGAATTGTATAATATAATTGGAATTAAAAGTGTTTCTATTCAAACAATGGGAAGACTAAAATGTAACAACTAAAGATACTTAATATCTCAAGATAATCCACATTTAATGGAAGAAACATTTTATTATATAGAATATATTGGAGATATGGAATAATATATTAATCAAATCAATAAGAATTTAACTTTGGATATTTTCTAAAAACTTGATTATAAAAATTTCATTGAGAACAAGTGGTTTTTTATAAATAAGTTAAATGATGGGGAAGAATTTTTCAAGAACAAGGATATACTTTCCATAATTTTTTTCAGAGGGTACTATCAAGTTTAATGGATATATTTTGAAGATATTGTTGTTATTTTTAAAAGATTAAAGGCTATCAGGATGTCCCTAGTAGTAGTTTCCCATAGGTGTTATAAAATTTGATGAATGCAATTTAAAATATACCCTCTTCATGGAATGCTAAAAGAAGGGTTTTATATTAAAAATCCTGAAGGTTTTATACTTGAAAAATATTGCTTAATGGTTTGAAAAATAAATAAATCACTAAATGGGTTGAATAATTCTCCAATGTATTGGTATTAAAGGATGGGAAATTACATGAAAATATGAATTTATCTAATGGAAAAGTAGAAAAATATTTTTATTTAAAATAAATAAGAGAAAAAATAATCTTTATAATTACTTATATAAATGAAATCATTTTATCAAGAAAGAAATATAGTGATTGTAGGGAATTTTCTAAACAAATGAAGAGACTTTTTGTTATGGTCATTCTAGGAGAGTGGAGATGATTCTGGATATTATAGGTTATTATTAAATGAGATTTTATCTTCATATCACAAAAAAAGTTAGCTAAAGAATTTTTAAATACTTTTAATATGGTGGACTCAAAACCAGAATCTAAACTCATTCGAAGGGGGATGAATTTCTAAAATGATATCGAAGGTGAAACTTATAATTAAAAAGAATTTTAAAAATTGATTAGTAACTTATTATATCTCATAGCATCTAAACTATATATTGTCTATATTATAGTTCTAATTGATAGCTGTCATAGTGATTCAAAATAATAACATATTATGGCTACTAAAAGAGTTAAGAAATTTATTAAAAGGAAAAAATATTTTGTGTTATTATACAAGAAAGGATAGAAAACAAATATTTCCATATATTATTATATAAATGTAGAAGGGGATTGTGATTATAGAAGGTTAAATTTTGGTATAATTTTACAATTAAAAGAATGATGAGTGATTATGTATTATAAAACATAGAATTTGATGAAATTGAGCTCCATAGAGGCTAGGTATGCAGATTCTACTAGTTCCTACACACAAATGATTTTGATGAAAAATAATCTTGAAGAATTTTTATCTCGTCACTCTACCTTGAGAAGCTTTGGGAGGTCCCCCACTTATCCCGGGGTTATGTTCCCATAGGGGGAGAAGTTTTTATTGGAATATTTAGTTGTAATATATATTTTTCATTCAAAAAGTGTGGGAAGAGGTGTCCAAAAGTGAGAAATGTTCATTTCAACCTTATCAGTTTATAGTTTAGTGGTTGTTCTCATTGTGAAAATGGGGAGTTATTTAGATTTTTGAGTACTCTCATTAAGTTTGAGAGAATCATATCACCTGGATAAACTATTTCTTATCATTTATAAATAGAGTTCTCTTAAAAACACTACCCTAACCTAGGGAATGGTGTCAGTATATGGATCACATAGAAAATTATATGATTTTTTGAATCCTAAATATGAATATTAGATTTAATAATGTATTTAGAAAGGTTTTTTTTATTTAAAACAAATAAAAATGCGGATATTGACGTTCTCGTCGGTAGTATTAATATACGTTGTTATTATGGAAAACCATTATTTAGAGACTACAAAGAATATTTTATAATATATTTAATATTTTTGAGGAATTTTAATATGAATTGGATTTTATTGGAGAATTTAGGTAATTAATTGAGTGAAATATGGAATTTTATAAAAGTTCTAAGTCTTATATAGTAAGATTTATCCTATCTGGATTTTGTAAGAGTAAATTTGACTATTGATCTAAACATCAGCAAATACTTTGACTAATTCTTGTTTGTGTATAAGGATAATTCTATGCTTAATTTTTTTTTGAAAAAATTGATTTAGGTTGTTTAAGGATATTGGTGGAATTATAAGGATTAGTCATCCTTATGATAGACTTCCTAAGGATAACTACGATAATTTGTAAGGATGATCCATGGACTTCAAAAGGATCATCCCACTCCATAAGTATAATTTCAAATCTATATAATAATTAATAAATATTATATAATGACCATTAAACCTATATAAGAATCCTTTCCTAAAATAATGGATTACTCATAAGAATAATTTATCCTTATTGTGTGGTTTTGTAGGGATTAGTTCATATGAGTAAACATAATTAGACCTTTGTAAGTATAATATTTGTAAGGATTGTATTTATAAGAACCCCTCTAAGTAATATAAGGATCCTTCCTTTAAATATTATAGAAACTATAAATAAAAATCTACTTATTCTTTTTTGTAATGAAAGTTTCCAAATATCACGATCTCTATCAAAAACCGTGATTTTATCCCATCTTTAGAGATTTTTTAATTGGGATCAATGGTGGAGAATATCAGTTGAATTCATTGGGATAATTTTAAATAAAATTTTAATTCATTTTAACTTGATATAAATGAAAGTGTTGAAGGCCGCCTCAATACCCTCTAAACCGACAACACGTTTTCAGGAAGGCCTCAGAGCGGCGTCGGAACTCTCCGCACATAACCTAGGGTTTCCTCCCATTTCGATCTTCCTTCCCCCCCTCGAGCCGGGGTTTTCTCGCGGTGATGGCGGTTTCGACTCGGCGTGAGCTTCATTGCTGGACGACAGTGTCCCTTCTCAGAGGAGGTTTGACGGTTGGCTCGACTTGGTTCTTCTGGCGAAGGCGATGACGTTTTGGTGTCTCTTCCTCTCGGTGGAGCTTTGATGGTCAACTCAGTGGTTCTCCTTCCGGTGGTGTCGAGGCTTGGGGTGGCTTGTTCTTGTTTTGGGTGGTCGGATCGTCCAACGCGCAGAGGCGATGGAGAGGGCTGGGATCTTGGCTGTCCGGCATGACCAGGGTTCTTCCCTCTTCTGCTTGGCTGGCTGCTTGGATGTCTGATTGTCTGGCGGGATGAGGGTTTGCATCTAGCATTTCCGGCGCAGCTTAGGGTCAGATCTGCAGCGCTCCGGAGGGGGGAGGTCTCTGATCTCTACTCCGCTTCGGCGGATGGTTCTCAGGATCTAGGGTTTTAACCCATATGATTCCTCTGCATCTATTGCGGCATCTTTGGTGTTCTGCTACCTTTGCAGGTGTTCAGTGGCGTTGGGTTGGGCTTCGTCATGGCTGGCTGTTTTTCAGCAGATCTTGATGTGGGGTCGCTTTAGTGCGGCGAGGTGATGCGGTGGCGGCAGATCAATGATCATGCCACGGTGTTGAACGAGGGCCTTTGGTGGTCGCTGGGGGTGACATTGAATTTGGACTGTTATGTTTTCTTGGCTTTTTTTGCATATGATTTGGATTTGGATCAGATTTTCATTTGGTTGTGTAATGGGTTTGTCCCACTGGGCTCTTGAGCCACTGTATTTGTAGTCCTTATGCCAAACCTACGGGTTTGCTATGGGATTTGGGGTTCCCCTTTTCCCTTAAAAGGGTTTGTGTTTTATTTTCTTTTTAATAAAGGTGTCAGCCCCCAACTTTCCTGGTAAATGAAAGTGTTGAGATGTTTTTATAGATTCAAATTTTTAGTTTTCATGGGGATATTCTATAACCATACTTCATGAAATTTTTCATAAAATATATGAAAAAAAATTGAGGGGGTATAAAATCATAAAATGAAGGATAGAAATTTGTCTTTAAATTGATAATGTGTCAGATACTCCACTACACTGAAGATTATCTATATCAAGGAGTGAAAGAGGAACTGAAAAATATAGCATTTAATCAATATGAGAATTATTTAAGTGTTCAAGGCAATTTAGTTATATTTTACCTCCATCCAAAAACCTTATTCCAAGGATAAAAGATATATTTTCTTGCATGCATTATATAATTCATCACAACATCATCCTTAAAAATTAAAAGGGGAATATTTATATGTTAATACACGACTAATGTCATTTTAGTAGTTGAATTCCTTATTAATGAAGATCTATTCTTTGATCCTAAAGAATTCAGTGATGATTCTAAGATCTGATTCAAATACATGAGTGAAGAAGAAATATTGATGTAACTGGGGAATTTATTTTAATAGACATATCATTTTTTGGAATTGGATGATTAATTCCCATTTTAAAAATTGGATAACACCTGCTCAGACACTATATATGACTTATATTATATTTTTATCACTAAAAATTACAAATATAATAAAATTTATGGCCCCAAAAGATGTGGGGAATGGAAAAGAGTATGCTCTCACATCAAGGTTAAACCATATCAAAATACCTTTTTTGTTGTTTTGGTTTTTCATGTTTTTATATGGGCTAGGTAAAGTTTCAAAATTAGGAGCATGACTTTAACTAGTCATGATGGTCTAATTCAAAAAAAATTAAAAACTATGCCACTGATTCACCCCCTAGTGGTATCCAAAATAACATGGGCTCTAAAATATGTCATAAAAATGTATTACAAATTCCCACATATGATATAAATCCAAAAAATATGTTGATATAAATCTCAAGTATTGGTATATGAATAATACAACAAAAATATAAGATAAAATAAAGTATATACATCCCTCTACATAACTCTATATGTAAACCTTTTCAACTCGAGTATGTATCATGAAAAAATATCTCATGATACTGAGGATTAATTCCTTTAATTTCAATATTTTTCACATAATCAATATGAACGTAAGTTTTTTATGTACATGTAGTTATAATAAACCCTTAATGGAAACTTCTATAACACTTTTAAACCCTTAGAGTTTAAATGATTAAACAAAACCATATTTATCTTGAAGATAAATTATTTGGTGTTAACTAAAATTTCTAATATATCACATATCAACTTCATCCAATATCCGTATAAAAATAATTTAATTTATAGAAAAGTTATCCAAATGAATGGCTCAATTCATCCATTATTCAAAATTCATGAAATCTCAGGTAATTTATATCATAAATCAATCCTTTTTCGAACACATAGCTCACATAACCACTTTTCTCATTTCTAGAACTTGCTCAAGGATCCCTACAAATGTAGAACTTCGTGGGAATTTTTTCAATATAAAATTTTGAGAAAAAAATATCAAACACTGCCTTATTTTTATTATAAAGTATCTCAATTTTAGTCCTATATTTTATAATATAATCATGACATTTATCATCATAAAATTCTTCAAAGTAACCCAAATTTAATTAACGCTTGAGAAATTAAATATATTAATTACAATAAATAAGTTCACATAAAATATCCCCACTATAATATACATTAAAAAATTATTCCAGGTCATCTATAGGTAATCTTTTTCCATTTATATCATTAATTTACTTCATCTTAAACACTATTTCTATCAAACAAAAATCACTTAAAACCACAAAAATTCCATAACAAACATCACTAAATTACATAATAAATTTCTCTAGTTATAAGATATGTTTGACCCCTTGATTATCTGATTTTATATTTAAAATATACACATTACTAGAAAAAATATCTTGTTTAAACACACATAACATCAACAAGTTTATCTCAATAACAAATTAAAATTCATATATTCAATACATGAATTTATATAGCAATAACAAATAATTGTACAAATTAAAAAAATATCAAAACATTAGTATCATACCCTAATTCCATAAATTTAAATCCATCATCAATTTTTATATATAATTTATTTTTATTTCATCATGTTATTCTTTAAGATATAAGTTTATATATGGCATCTTACCTTTTTAATACATAAAACATTCATTCTATAATACAATATTTAATAATATAGGGTATCTTGTGAGGTTTAGTTTCATGGAATTTAGGAACATGGTAGATGATAACATAAACATTGTTCTAATAAACATGAAATAATTATTTATAGATTCATCATTGGTTAAATTTATAGAATCTCATATCCTGGGGACATACAACAAAATAAAAGTGTGAGTATAAAGCCTAATAAGGGAATAAACAAAGAAAATATTTAGCATGTGATTATAAAACATAAATATAGGTCATATTCATAAGACTATAAGGCATATTATAATATAATAATTAGGAATGATAGCATGTAAATGTGTCTAAAACATAAAAATGAGATATTTATAAGCATGTCTCCATGGTTTATCACTAAGGTGTCTTAAAACATAGTTACCAAGGTTATTCAATAAGCTATCATAAAACATCTCATCTCTTGACATTAATTCATTATAAAATTCAATACAACACTATCAGGGCATATCCTTCATAAGTCTAAATCCATGTGTGATACATAGATCATAAGGAAACATTTCATTGAAATCCCATATGAAATAATGAATGGGTTTCATGTAAATGGAATCAAATTCATAGATTCATAAAGGTAATATAATTATATAATTTTTACCCAATAATAAAGGAATGTGGGATTCATATTTGAAAGTCTCCAATAAATGAATTGTGTTTACCTCTAGTTGTGTACCCATGAGTAAATATGTGATTTGGGTGTTCACAATATAAGGATATTTCATTAAAGTAAATGAAAACTAAAGGAATGATTTCGGAAGCCTAACAAGCATCAAAAAATGGTTATTGAATGGGATTAGTGATATTGTAGGGAAGTATATCATTAATATAATACAATTTGGATAGAAATACAATAATTTAAATACATGAAGTCATAAAAATATGAAAATACATTACTATAAAAAAATACATTGGAGAACAGAAATAAAGAGGAAGATAATTCGCTTACCTTGAAGAGATGCTTTAAAGAACTTGAGGATGATGCCTTAAAAACTTAAGTGAACCTCTGGGGGACTCTTTGAAAGGTAAAATTACCATAATATCATGAATAAATGACCTAAAATGGAGGGTAATGCTGGGATTTTTGGTATTTATATAAAAAACAATGGATTGTTTAATAATTTATAAATATAATTCATGGAATTTTTTTTCCAAAAATGAAAAACCATTCGCTTACTCATGGTTTTTACACGTGATTATAGAAATTTAAGTCATGTTTTATAATATTTTAAATAATTATAACCAATATCTATTTTTTTTTGTTTTTTTCTATTAAAAATTTAATTTTCCACCAAATATAGTTTTAGAAATAATAATTTCCTTTTTAGATATTGTAAAGGAATATATAGGTTTATAAATTAATTTAAATCCATAAAAAACATAAAATTGTTACAATATGCTATTTTTGGTAGATAAATACATTAAATTAATTATTTCACCACTTTAATATATTTATGATTTCATAATATGTAACATATATTAAACCTTATTTTATATTTATCCCAAAATTTGGACTATCTCAAAAAATTATGGAAAAACTATCATTAACTAACTTTGATATACTAGTTTCAAAATTCAATCAATTTTATTAGGCATATTTTTAAATTTTAGAAATTTTATTTTTAAATATAAAATAATTATTTAGTTAAAACACTAATTTTTATTATATAATAAAATTTCTTTCACTTAGAAAAACTATATATAATTGTATTAAAATATTTTATAAATATATTTTATTGTTTTAATCCTTTTATAAACCTTATTTTTTTAAAAAAAATTATTTTGATGGAAACTAAATATATAAACATTCTAGAAAAATGATATCACACTTTTTATATAAAAATATATTTTATCATATTATTTAATAATATGTTATTTTACATCAGGGTATAACACTAAATAGGAATGGAAAATTAATAAAATTATTAATTAATTTAAATGATAGTTTCACCTTAATATTATAAGTGTCTAGATACATAACCCCTTATTATAGTGGCATATACTCTAATGGTATGGAGTGTGATGGTGTTTGTTTCATGAGGTGGTTCGACCAAGATTAATCTAGTGGTGATCTCCACTGGCTAGAACTTATCTCATTGGATATTTCATTCTGGCTTCACTTGTTGATGCTCTTCTTCGGATGGATTAAGAGCAAATACAAATGATGTTACATCCCTCCCAAGCTTGGAAAAAGGAGCTTCATAATGGATTATTCTACCAGTTTAGGCCATTGTTTCTTCATTCTATATTAAATTAACTCTTATCATTGTTGTTATTATAGATTTATCCCAATGGTCACATTATAATGGATAAATTACCAATAGTCATAATGCCAGATTTTCATATAGACTGATTACAATATTGACCAACCATAAAGTAATATTAATGAAATTTTCATACCCTAATGGTCATATTTTTTATTACATAGTTTATATAAACCAAAAAAACATCAACATTTACTTCTTCATTCCGAATGGTTTTATAATTAATTTCAATATTTATATCCAATTACAAAGTTTACTTTATCATTAAGAGATTTTATATGAGGATTAATATTCTTGTAAGAGTTTGATATTATGGAGTATACCATCATGTGGTCATTATTATTTATTTTAATATTCTTATACGAGTCTTGGATATAGTAATTAGTATTATTTATTGACATGTAATATTATTATTATTTTATAAAATAATTTCTATGTACTACCATTATATAATATTATAAAATAGTAATTATAAAAAAAGAATAATTCATCTTTTAATAAAAGTAGGAATTATCATGTCATTAAATGCTACCCTTAAGAAATTTCATCCTTGATATTTCTATCATACTTCAAAAAATGGGGACATTTTTCCTTTATTTCTTCTTCAGGATCCCAAGTATCTTCTGAAGATATGTATTTCTCGGGATGAATTTAACAAGTCATTTTGTCTTGTTCTTCAATAAATATTCCCTTCATTCAATAATCTGGATGGGTTAATTTTCATAAGAAAAGTAAAGTCCAAATTACACACCCATAATATCAATTATATGTGTCCTTAAAGACTTATACATTCTCAATATAGACACATAGAATACATCATGATGTTAGAAATTTTTTAACCTAGTGTTTATTGATAAGAAACTACTCTAACATGCTCCAGAATCTCAAATTGTCTAATATACTTTGGAATAAATTTCCCATTCTTTCCAAAACTCATAAATCCTTTTGATGGTGATAGCTTGACAAATAAGTGATCCCCAACATGAAATTATATGTCCTTCCTTAAATTTTCATCATAAATTTTCTATTTTATCTAAGTATCCTTGATTTGTTTCTAAATATCTTATATCTTTTATGTATTCTCTTTCTCAAATTCTTGTCCCAACAGTTTCCATTCTCCGACTTCATCCCTTCTTGTTGGATTTATGCACATTGTTTTATAGATATGTTCACTGTTTTTATTGAAATACTCAATAGTAAACTCCTGCTATAGGAGAATTCAAAATATGGAAGATTTTGTCCCTAACACTAATGGAAATCAACTGATCATTCCATTATCATATCCTCTAATGTTTAAATTATCTTCTCAGACATCCCATCAGTTTGATGGTTATAGGACATGATCGGGTTTACTTTTGTATTAATAAAATTTTAAAGGCTTCACCAAAACACCGTAGTAAATGTTGGATCTTGATCATAAATAATCGATACAGATACTATATGAGTTCTACTAATTCTTGAAAAAAGTGTCAAGCTTCACATTCTCGGTATAAACCCTCTCACATGGTAATGAAAGAGGTAGGATTTGTTAATATATCAATGATTATCCATATAGATTTATTTACATTAGATGTATGAGGTAGGCTAGTGAAAAAGATCACATAAAATTTTTTCCCACATCTATATAGGTAAGGGTAGTTGATTGAATACACCTTTAAGAGTTTTTCCCTTCATATTCCCTTATTATTAGATAAAGAACCTTGAAATTTAATGGACAATGTCTCTTTTCATATTATCCTACCAATAAAGTCCATGAAGGTCTCTATACATTTTAGTGATTACAAGATGTATAGAGAATATAGAGTTATGAGAATCATTAATCATATACTTCTTTATCTCCAAAATAGATGGGATACAAGGCATTGTACTAAATTTCAGTACACCTTCTTGATAAATATTTAATTTGGCTAACTTTCAATTTTTCATAGCCTCTATAAAATTTTTCCCCAAAGGATTATCTCTTTGATATTTCCGAAACAAACTCTAGTATTAATGGTTGATAAATTATTCGGGATAGGATTGATGATCTCCCTTCCCTTATGATTCCCTTGTCCAACCATACTAGGTCTTTGATCAATGTATCTCATTCAATCCTCACCATTACAAGAACACTATTATCTTTCCTACTCAATCTATGACTTTTATTACTCTTATGGGGTAATAGTGAATTGAATAATAAAAGTCTTAAAAAAGATCCATTTATATCCTTTGTCTCATTTTCAGTTCCTTTTGTGTGAATATATACTTCAAACATTGTTCGTCTTTGAATATATCACATTTTTTTGATAAGGATTTTATATCCATAACATCAGAGAAAAAATGATGGTAATTAACTCTGGGTCTTGAGTAGGATAACTGTTCTCATGTGGATATAACTTTTGAGATTCAAAGGCGACTAACTTGTAATTTTTCATGAGAACGCATCAAATCCCTTTAATAGATTCTCACTATAAATAAACAATCCTTCTCTAGTAGAGGTTAAAGTCAGCACAGTTGAATGAACCAACCTCTTAATCAATTCTTTGACACTTTCTTCACACATCATTATTAGATAAACATTAGACATTTTTTAGTTAACATGGTTAGTGTATTTGAATGATATGAAATATTTTTCACAAAATTTCAATAAAATCCCACAAAACCAAGTAAACTACACAGCTCAATAACTATTGAATGATGAGAATAGTCTTCTATAGCCTTTGTCTTAGTAGAATCAATTGATATTCCTTCACTAGTTTCAATGTTCTCCACGAATAAGACTTGTTGTAACTAGAACTCTCATTTACTAATTTTACCTAAAGATTATCTTTCCCCTGAGTTTGTTATATGAACCTTCGATGATCCTTACGTTCCTCATGAATTTTGGAATATATCAAACTGTCATCAATAAATACCACCATGAATTTTCCAAAGTAGTCCATAAAAACTATATTCATCAAATCCATAAATATGGAAGGATTTTTAGTCAATCCAAACGGTATACAAACAAACTTATAATTCCCATATTTTTTGGAAGAAAATATTTGGGATATCATCCTTCTTCACCCTCAACTGAAGATATCTGGATTGGAGGTTAGTCTTGGTGATTAATTTATCCACTCAAAGTTGTTTAAATAAATAATCCATCCTCTTGAGTGGTATTTTTTATTTCCTATGATCTTTTTAATCTCTATATAGTCAATACATATATGCATTAATTCGTGTTTCTCTTTCACAAAGAGAATAGGTTCACCCTAAGGATACACACATGGTCGAATAAAAATATTTTCAAATACATTTTTTATTTTATTGTTTAATTCCTCTAATGTTGTATATTCTACTGTATATGGTGGTATCGATATTGTCTTGGATCTAGATATGAGTTTTATAGAGAACTCCGCCTATCTTTTTGAGGGAGGTCCAGGAAAATATTTACGAAAAAATCAATGTATTCCTGAAATATAAGATAATTTTTATCATTATAATTTCATTTTATTCCACATATTCATTAGTTAAATCTATAAATCAGGATATTGTAGGTTATTCTAGAAAATATCAATCCAAGATATATATCATTTGAAAAACAATACTTGGTTTTCCATTCAATACCACTGAAATTTCCTTTAATTTAGAGTTTATGTTATCATTAAACATTAAGATAAAATATTTCCCTAGTATTGTAATAAATTATACCATGGGAATATCTACAATATTTATGATGAGATTATACTACCAAAAGGTATTGATAGAGATTTTATACACCATTGATGATTAGATAGTCCCTCTATGACTCTTAACTAGTAACTATACCACATGTTGTTTAGGATTTGGTTCTATATTCCTTGAATAATTTTTGGAAATAAAGTAATTCATAGAACTAGATTCAAATGATTTAATTCAGAACTTTGAGAGCATAATGAGTGTATCTTACACCACATTTTTATCTTTTAATTAATCTATAATGATTTTTAATGAATGACCTTTCTTCCTAGTTTTATGTTGAGGTTGATGGTGGTTATCTTAAATTACCTTTTGATATTGGAATTTATTTAAAAATTACCCATGTTTTCCATACATAGACAACTGAACATTATGTTGTTCTTTCACCATCATCCCTTTTTCATTTTCATTGGTATGTTGAGGATTTACCTCACCAATAATGTTCAAAGCTATATAGTTATATCTTACAAACTATTATCACTTTCCACTTCCATGAAAGATGTTCCTTGACACATACAAGAGATTGGTAGTTGGGGTTTCTTTCCTTCTCTTTTGTGATTAAAATTTTTTATTGAGTTTTCATTAATTTATATCTTCATTTAATTCATCCTATAAGACCATTTCATCTCTTTAATCTTTATTGAAACCTCTATATCACTCTTTATTGTCCCCTTATTGATTTCAAAGAATCAATTTTGTATATTTCCCCACAGGTGGGATCATAGTCCATAAAATAACATATAAACCTTATCCTTTGGATGTGTGAAAATGATGGAGGTGTATTGAGAAAATCATGTAAATTTAATTTAACCACTTCCTACTAATTTATTTTCTTTATACATCATCTTAGAGAACTGTTTCTCTATTTTTCACATAAAAAGTACAAATAATTATTAAAAATTATCTCTAGAACTCTTCCAATTCCAAAACACTAATCTCCCCTCATAGATTTTGGTTATTAATTAGTTTCCACCACTGATAAAATTATCTTTCTAAGTAGTATACTAACAAGGTAACTTTCTCTAAAAAATTAAAATAGTGTAAAAATACTTTTTTATAGAGGTAATCCATTGTACTAAAATTAATGGATTGGAATATCCACATAAAGTGGATGGTCAATGATGCGTGGAGGACCTAGCTTTAAATTAATCCCTTCAAGGTGAATTTGGGTGATAAATATGATTCAAGATATTATTAAAAACCTGATATAGTTAATTCATCATCCTTATTAATTTCTCTATTACATCATCTATCATGTTAGGATGTTCTTTAGTGCATCTCCCATTACAAAATTTTTTATGATGTTCCTCCTATTTCTTAATAAATTTATAAAACAATAAAAACGTTGTGAGAAACAAATTACTTTTAGAATCATGAAATTATAATTGAATTTTTGGTCCAAAATATATATTTTTTACAACTTGCTTCACAAATTTTTTTCATTAATCTCTTCTAATAATAATTAAATTTTCTATATACCATTCATAATGATTCAAAAAAATATTAGGATTAACAAAAAATATCCCTCAAGAGTGTCAAACTAGTTGTGTGTAAAGGACACATTATCATGCACTATGTGATAATAGATTTTGTACTCAACACGCCCTTTGGGTTATTACCCTTATGTATAAATATTATTGTTCTACATCCACTTGTAGTATCTAGAAATATGTTTCATTTCTAAGAAAAGACTCATTTTATAATTCAAAAAATTCTTAGGATAATTTCATATATTTAGAAATATCATTATCATTATTACTAATTTTATATAATTTTTAATTTCCATAAATAATTAAAACTTATTTTATATTTAGTATGGTATACTTAATTTTTATTACATAAAAATTTCATTATATAGTACAGTATTTAATAATACATAGGTCCTTTTAAGGTATGGTTTCATTAAAATTAGTAATGTAAAACCTGAAAGCATAAAAATTCTTCAAATAAACTTGAAATTATTCAACATAGATCCATATTATGTTACATTTACTACATCTCATGTCCTAGGTATATACATCAAAAGAAAGTGGTGATAAAAAATATCAGTAAGTGAACAAACAAATAAAATATTTAGCATGTGATCATAAGCCATATTAATAGGTAATGATCCTAAGAACATGTGGCATATCATAACAAAACGATCTTGAAGAACAACATGGAAATTTGGATACATTATAAAAATGAAAATTTTATAATAATATCACCACGTTTTATCACTGAGGTGTCATAAAACAGAATTACCGAGTTTATTCACCAAGGTATCATAAAACATGTGACATATAGATATTAATTTTTTAACCAGTTTATGAGATATCTTTGAGGGTGCACTGTTAATATGTCTAAAATCATGTGCTCTACATAGATCATATGAAAAAATTCCATCAATGACACATGGTAAATAATAAACGAGATTACTGTAAAATTCATTGAATTCATAAATTCATAAAGACATGAGCATCAATTGAAATGCCATGAAAAAAGAATGAGGGTTTCATATCCAGAACTCCCAATCAAAGTAAATTTCATAGATATAGTTAAATACACATGAGTATAAAAATGGTGTGGGTATTCACAACATACTGATATTTTATCGAAATGAAATAAAATTAAAGGAAGGGCATCAATAGAATTATAGGTGAACAAAAAGGGTAATTGAATATTATTAATGAACATTTAAGAAATTATCTCATTAACCGAACATAATTTTGAAATAATGGAAACATTTAAATGCATTAAGTAATAACAAGATGAAAATAAATTACTATAAATGACGTACTTGTGAGTAAATGGGAAAAGAGGAATAAAATTTCCCTACCTTGAACAGTTGGAACCTAGAACATGAGGATGGAACCTTAATACCATAAGGAAAAATTATATGGACTCTTTAGGAACTAAAATTACCATAAATTCATGGAAAATGTATTTTTAGTGGACACAAATGGTTGTATTTGTGGTATTTATGTTAAAACATGAGTAATTGTTTAATAACTTCAAAATATAGGTCTTATAATTCTCAGTTTTTTAAAATTAAAAATAAATGGATTGCCATGGTTTTTACTCATGGTTTTTGAAATTTAAGTCTTGTTATATAATATTTTAATGAATCAGAACCAAAATCCATTTTTTAATATTAATTTTGGAATTAAAACATTAAACTCTCAAGAAAAATACAATTTTACAAATATTAATATCCATTTCCGAATTTAGAAATTAATTTATAGATTTGGAAATTGATTAAAATCTATTAAAATACATAATATTAATAAAATAATCAATTTTGGGATGTGAAATACTTTATCTTAATTGTTACATCACTTTAATTTAATTATGATAACATAATACACACCATATATTATAACATATTTAAATTTTACCCAAAAAAATAGTCACATAAAATTATGAAAAAATCACCCTTAAATAATTTTAACGTGTCAGTTTAAAAAAATTCATTCATTTTATTAGGAAAATTTTCTAAATAATGGAAATTATATTTTTAAATATAAAATAATTATTTATTTAAATAACTAATTTTTATTATATAATAAAAATTATATCTCTCAAAAAAACTATATATAATTTCCTAAAAATATTTTATACAGAAATGCTTTTCTTTTCAACCTTTGATAAATAACTTTTTTTTAAAGTATTTTAATATTAATTAAAAATAACTACACATTCAGGAAAAAATCAATCACGGTCTGTTTGTAAGAAAAATATTTTTTATTATGTTCTCTAATAATATAGATTTTATTTAAGGGTGTAACACTAGATAAGAATAGAGAATCAATAGAACTTTTAATTAATTTATAATAAAATTAGAACTTAATATAATGATGGCCTAGATACATAACCACTTATTATAGAGAAATTGTCTTTAAGGGTAAGGTGTGTGATTCAGATAGTTTCATGAGGTGATTTGGGCAACATTGATATAGTGGTGATCTCTGCTAATTAGAACTTCTCTCATGGGAAATTTTATTCGAGCATCATTTTTGAAGGTTTTCTTGGTCAAGAATAACAGAAAACCCCATCATTGTTACTTCCCTCCCTATGTTTGATAAAAGAGTTTCATACATCTAGATTCTACTGGTTGATTCCATTATTTCTTCCACCTGCATTCTATTGATTCTTATCATTACCCTTAATATAAACTAACCCTAATAATAAATTTATAATTACTAAATTACCAACGGTCATAATTCCTAATGGTCATATGGAGTAATGCTCATATATAACAATGGTCATATTGACCAACACTTATATAATAGTAATGTAACAACCATACCCTAATAGTCACGTTTTTTATTACATCCTATATATAAACCAAAAAAAATTAAAATTTACTACTTCATTCCCAATGTTGAAGAGACCAAATTGTGTATGAGTTGTATTTTTTGTCAATGTTTGTTATTGGTTGTCAATGGTGGTCAATGAAATGAAAATATTATATTCATTTCAATATGTTAAATAAATTAGAACGAAATAATTTATCGTAGTGTCGAACATATCTAATCATGATAACAAACTGAATTTTTATTGGATTAGTAGATGAAGAAGAGAAGTTCTCAAGTCTTAATATTTAAATAAAAATATTTTGAATACATTTAGTTTATAACTTGAAAAATTGTTGAGATGGTCTTCAAGTCAAATTCTAGTGTCAATTATAACACATTATATACAAAATGAAGAAAATTCGAAGAGATAATTATAATTGATATTTCAAAAGGAATTGAGGAATATGACGACAATGAAAATATTAATTTTCATAAATAATTTTTTTAATAATATAATTAAATAATATTAATTTTCATGAAGAATTATTTGATGGGGGCCATGAAAAATACCATTAATGCATGATGTTTTGTGGATGTTGATTCCAAGTATAAATAAAATTCCATGCATAAATATATTTATGTTTTAGGACTTATTAAATAAAAGTTGATACTTTTAGTTTTTTCTATAAATATTAAATTATATATTGACAATGTTTTATAATAGAGTATATTAAAAAAATCTATTGTGACATAGGCTAGTCCACTCTACGAAGCATTGTGTTAGTGTTTCTCAACCATTCTTGGGAACTAACCATCCCAACTAGCTATGATATAGATTTGAGTAGGAAAATGTATTAGCCTATATGAGTTCCCTCATGTTGGATTTCATGGTTATTGTCTAGGAATGTTAGTGAGCCATAACGTGTCAGTGAGGCCTATGAGGTGAGTATGTGTGTGTGTGTGTTAGAGGTGTTAATCCCCAACTATAAACTCGAAGCAGTTATGGCATAGATTGACTACTAAGGAAATTCCCAATAGCATGAAGGTCAGATGTGCAACACAAAAATGTGTCGCATTATTCATACTCCTTTAATGATATACATATAAAACTATTGTCGATCAATCAAGATGATCAGAGACAAATAATCGACATCGCTTGTTGTCTTTTTCCACAGTGCCTGATATGAGTTTTCCAATATGTCAAAGTTTATGTCAAACCTCTATAAAACACACATGAGGCATTCATGAATGATATAAAGATAATTTTATGGTACAATGATACTTTGAACCTCCATACATACAATATTTGTATTTAAATCATACGGACATTCAAAGAATACGATTTGGATGGATGAAAACTATGTTACATACATATGTTGGTACATCTATCATCATGGATGTGTTCAAAGCTTCAAACATCAGGATAATATAACTACATTAACATACACATGAGATACATTGTGTGATATAAGAAGTCCTCATATCATAATAAAATTTCAACTCTTTTTTAGTGTTAAGTAACCCATGTTCAGAGAGTAAAAATTAAAGATGATCAAGTATTCAAGATATGGATAAATTTTACATATTATGCATGTATTTGAGTTAGTGATTGAATGAAGGAATGTGTTACATTCTCACATATAAAAGGATAATAACCAGAGTCCAAATATTCTACTTCCACTCATAACAACCCTTTTTTTTAATAAAAATAGAGTATTAATTAATGTTATCTTATGTGATAGGAAAAATAACCACTAGCAACATAGGATGCATGAAGAGGGGAGTTTCATGGTCATATATTGTGTGAAGAAGAGAAACTATAAAATAGTACTTTAGTTATTAAATCACTATGTTATGCAAAAACTTTTAACATATGAAACATTATTTGAAGAAGAAGACCCCCAATGATATTCTTGTGTGAAGGAGAAAAGATCCATTGGCCTTCGACTTGTGTTTATCGTAGTTGAAGAGAATCATAAATAACATGTTATTCAATGTGCATCAAGTTTTCACAAACACTTTAAATATATCACAAGATAGTGAGGAAAATAATTATATCTTCCAATGTATATTGTTTCACAAAATAAGGATTATCTTGAACATACATTTCATTAATATTTTCTCAATATATCAAGCACTCATACTAGTTTGTGTGATGGGAATTGATATAATTACATAGAAGAAATTTTTCATATTTAAAATCAATAATTGACTATATGAATTAATTTTTATATTTGAAGAAAACAAAAACTAAAAAAATATTTCAAAAATGGAAATGAAATAATAATAAGAATATATTGTGTGTGATAGAGCTTTTATGAGAAATTCCATGAAACAATTGTATGAAGCTAAGATCACATTAAAAATTGATTTCATGTTAATCAAAAAAGGATTTGATTTCACTAGATGAATAGATAATAACTTTCTCAAGCACTTGATTGACTAAGAAGATGATAATAAACTATATTCCATATTCATTGTGTAAATGATTAGAGACTAAATAAATGAAGAATGTCAAACAAATTCAAAAAAATTATTTTCCAGTGTATTAAGTGTGTTTATGATCATTATTACATGAAATAATTGATAAACTGTAGTAAAATTTAGTTTAATAAATAAAATATCCAAAAATAAATCACTACCCCAAAACTATCTTTTAACAGTGATAGAAATGGCCTTTATTAACATTATAAAAGGGATGACTACATGAGTGATTTTAAAAGCCATCGTCTTTTATTAGCACTGAAAAATCATTCATAAAATGGTCCTTCATCATTACTTCTATGAGAACGGATAATTTAGACCTTTATAAATTCTTTTAAAAGTGCTGATAAATGTGTCTTATATCAGCACTGATAAAGGTTTACACTATAGTGTGCTTCAACAGCACACTACACCACCACTACATTGTGTTATTCCTGCACATCCCAACACCAAAAACACACCATATATAAAAAAACAAGCCACAATAGAAAATTTAAATGAGATAAAATTTACAAAAAATCACAAGAACAAAACATTGTACTATATAAATTTCAAACACTGGTTCATACAATTACATAAATAAAAAATATTACATACATTTAAAATAATCAATGTTTCGTTATCATTTAATCCTTAGCAGACTCATTATATTTCTAAAAACCCATCATTGATTGAAAAAAATAATGCACCTGTTTAAGGAAAAAATATTATATTAGTATTAATGTAAATAAATAAATTAACATAAAGTGTTAACATTGCTAAAATTGATGTCAAATTTAAATAAAAAAGAACAACTATGAGTCATACCTGTCACACCATGCATCAGATTGAGGTTTGAATAATTCCAAAACATCTAAAACGTCTTTTGGATCATTTTACTAAAGTATAAAAACAATCTGAATGTGTTTTCATAGTTTCGAGTATGTCAGTTTCCGTTTTTACTAAAATGCCATTTTAATCTAGAAAGATGCACTTTTAAATAATTCTAATCACATCATGTATCATTTTGATGGGAAATGGATTCATATACATCACCAATTACTTTTGAATCATTCTCTTAAGTTATCAAGAAAATAAGAGTGCATTCGATCAGTTTTCAGTGAGTGAAACATTTTGAAATAAAATGATAACTTTAAACTAACAACGAACACTTTGTGTCTTACAAGGCACATCGTGTATCAAATTGAGGTGAAGCTGATTCCGACACATAAAAAATAACTCATGGATTATTATTGTAAATTAGAAAAAAAATCAGAATTTTTTTCTTAGTTTTTTGTAGGAAACATTTCCATTTTACTGAAATTGCTGACAATTTTAAATTAAAAGACACACTTTGAGTTATACCAGTCAGATTTTGCATCGAATTGAGGTATGGTTGATTCCTACACATCCCAAAATGACATATGGAAAATTGTACTAAATTATTAAAACAATATGAATGTTTTTTTCTTGTTTTTTAGTATATCACTTGTCTTTACTAATATTTCATTTTAAAATTGAAACATGCACATCAAATCACACTGATCACATTTTGTATCAGATCGAGGTGCAGATGATTCCTATAATAAAAAATGACTTATGGTTTTTTTTCCTAAATTTGTTTAACAATTTGAATGGGTTTACACAATTTTGAGTAGGACGTTTATCATTTTTACTAAAATTAATGTCAATTTTAAATAAAAACATGCATTTTGATTCATATTTGTCACACCATTAATAGGATTGAGGTGTTTCCAATTCATGCACATCTCATATCAATTATGGATCATTTTCCTAATGTATCAAAAAAATCTTAATGTTTTTGTTTTTCTTGGGTATTTTAGTTTTTTTTCTAAAATTGATGTCAAATTTAAATAAATAATCACTTAGAGTCATACCAATCACAATGTCCATCAGATTGAAGTACAACTGATTTCTACATGTTCCAAATCACGTATGGATTTTTTTTCTAAAGTATCATAAACAATTCATGTTTTTTCTTAGTTTTGATTATTTTACTTTTATTTTTTACTAAAATCTCATTTTAAATTTGAAATACACACTTTGAATCATACGGATCACATCGTGTTTCAGTTTTATTTGAGACTAATTCCTACACCTCATAAATGATTTATCAATCGATTCCATAAATTATAAAAAAAATCAAATCATGTTTACTCATTTTTTTGTGATTGAAACTATTTAAAGTAAAATGTGAATTTTAAACTGACAGCAAACACAATGAGTCAGTTGTCTTATTTACTAAGATTAATTTCATATTAAAATTGAAAGAAGTACAATGAATCATGCCTATCACATCATATGTAAGATTGAGGTGCGGTTGATTCTTAAATGTCCCAAATTCTCAAAAAAACCTAAATTTCAAGGTTACCATGACTTACAATGTATTTCATTGTCAAAATTCCAACACATCATGATCATCTTCAAACAAACCAAATAAACTCAAAAAAATCCACTAGTATAAGAATAAATTCATTATGGGTAATATTGAAAGGAAATAAATAAAAAATAAATATAAAATAATACATTAATTCTATGGAAAATTAATTTACTATGGAAATATCAAGATTACCTTTGTGATTGAGCAGTGAAGGGAACATGAAGGAAAGTGATAAATGTAAACACTATAGAGTTGAAATGTTTTAAAGGAGAAAAAGTATATGTAATTTTTAATGTATAATGGGATGAAATAAGGAAAGACCACCACAACTAGAAAAAAAGAATCCACCTATATAAGAAAAAAACTATTATGTGAGTAATACTAAAAAAGGTAAATTAAACATAAATATGAAAAAAAACATTAATTCTATGGAAAATGATTTTACTGTGAAAACATCAAGATTACCTCTATGATTGAGAAGAGGAAGAATCATTACTCTTTTTACGAAGATAGTGGAGGTAATTTAAAATAAGCTGGTAAATGAACCACTATAGGGGTGATAAATTATTAAAGTATAATAAGAATGAAATTTGTACAGAGAACACCAACTTGGACAAAACAATCCACCTCTAAAAGAAAAATTATCATGTGATTAATACTAAAAATAAAAAATTCAAACATAAATATGAAACAATAAATTAATTCTATGGAAAATTATTTACTGTGAAAACATTAATATTCACTTTCCAATTAAGCAAAGTTGGTTCCATTTCTCTTCCTATAATGTAAATGGAGGTAATTTAAAAGAAATGATAAATGCACCCCTGTTGGGGTGAAAAGGTTTTTATGGGAGAAAAAAATGAATGTTGGACATAGAACTCAAACTCAAAAAAAGAATCAACTTATATAAGAAAATAATAATAATGTGGGTAATACTAAAAAAATTAAACATAAATATCAAACATTTCATTAATTCTATGGACAATAATTTTACTATGAAAATAGCAAGATTATGTTTATGATTGAGTAGAGACAGCTTCGCTGCTCTTCCTACAAATGCCTGACACATGGATAGAAATATTTTAAAATAAATGAACTCTATAAGGAATGGTAAAAATTAAATAAACATTTAATTATATAATTTCTTTGCTAAAATAGAGAATGTATATCATAAAATTACCTTTATATCTTTCCAAAGCGTTTCTTTGGTCTAAATATAAGCTAATAACAAAACTAAGGATTCTTTATGCACTTTATTATAGTTTAAAAGACTATATAGATGTCATGATACTAGAAGGAAATTAATTTTATTTATATCTATTTGGATTCATTGACCAATGGAGCCAAAAAAAAGATTGGTTGTGCATCACTCACAAAGTTAATAACAAAACTAAAGATTCTCTATGTACTTCACTGCTATTGGTTAATTACCACTTATCGTAAAATCTAAACTGAACTTCATGTCTGACATCCTTTTGATGCTCTCATCACACACACACTCACCACCATCTGTATCATATCAACATTCAGTATTCATTTTTATTCTCTTCCTTGTAATTTTATTCATTTTTTAAAAATTGGAAATATTTTTCCTAATAGAATTTTCTGATTCTCATGTTTCTTCTTCAATAATATGTGTTTTCCACAAAACCATTACCCAATGGATTAGATTATTCTATAAATTTTCTTCCTATATTCAATAATATAATTAGTTTATTTCTTTATATGTGTGGTATGAGATCATCCTAAAGACCCTGGGAAGGAAGTTCAAGTCAGATGCTATGATAAGTGGTAGTTAACCAATAGTAGTGAAGTGCATAAAGAATACTTAGTTTTGTTGTTATATTTTTGAGTGATGCTCATCCAATCTTTGTTTTGGATCCATTGATAAATGGATCCAAATAGACATCAATATTAGTCCAACTCTTCATGGCTAATTTTTCTTGAATAACAATAACGTAAACCAGATAGAGGATTTTAGAAGGGTCTTCGGTATGGTCTCTTGGAAGCATAATGAACTCTTTAACTCTATGTTCATATTAGTTTATTAAATGATTAGTATGAATCCATTTTCACTCCATATCCATCCTAGTGAGTTCATAAAAGATTAATTTTATATAACATATAAATAAAAACACATAATATATTCATTATCAAAAGTGAAAGTTTCATAAAATTTTATTAAGGGAAACTCAACATTTGATTGTTTAAAATAATTTCAGTATGTTTAATAAAATGGGTAAATGAATTTAAGAAAATAATTACTCCTCATCTAATATTTATTAAATCCTGTAAACATTTGAAAATATATTATAGGAAATTAAGGAGTAATACGAAACTCAAATATGATAAAGAAGAATAATAAACTCAAATTCAATCAACTAGAATACATAAAAATGTATTGGAATAAGTTATGTAACAACCTAAAGAATTACTACATTTAAAATTAATGGTATATCAATATTTGAAAACATATCAACACTCTTGGGATGTCATATCACGACACGGACCCACCCTAAAGAAATTCATGGTACTCCAAATGAATGTAAAATTAAAATTTACTAATGGATTACAGGAATACAAATTACATTAGACAAACATATATTTTCACATTATCTTATATGAGATTACAAGAGCCTCAGGCTAGTTGGTGAGGACTCAGAATGTTTATCCAATCGACCCAAGTTCCAAATCGAGCAGAGACATAATTTCCGGGGTATTGTATTAGCTACTGTAGTAGAAACTGTAATAGTTACTATAGTAGGCACTATTTAGTATTGTAGTAGCTGGGACTATTCATCAGATGTGGCTTTCGGGCCACCAGTTTAGGCCTTGGGTCCTTCAAGTCCTTTTGGCCACCTAAGTCCTTTAGGGAAGTAAGTATTTCGGGCCACCTCAAGGCCTTCGGGCCACCTCAACGCATTAGGGCCACCTAAAATTGGGCTTAATGACCAGGAAGACTCTACAAGGTGTAGACTCCAGATTAGGATTTAGTGTAGAATCATTCACGAGGGAAGAAGATTAAAGGAATTATTCAGAAATAGAGGGTATGTCATTTTCCATAGGGAACTACATGTGCTTGCACGGGAAGCCTAGTTGATTTATCTATGTGAAGGTGGATAGTTGTCATCACGATGAAGAAGATAGGTAGGAGTAGTTCCTTGTAGTTATTTCTTGTATATTTCCTAAGACCTATGGGTCATGTAATCTCTATTTCTACGGTCCTTTTAAGGGTTGTCCATCATCCCTTGAAAGGGGTGTTATCAAATAATCAATAAAAAGAAGTCATTAGGGATTTTCGGGGGAGTTAATATTTGAATAATGTTTCTAAATGGAAAAGAGTGATGTATGAATTGGAACAAAAAATAAGAGATTTTTATTAAAGGTTATATGAATTATTAATGAATCATTAATTTAAAAATTGAAGAATTGATCATAATCATTACATAAAAAATTAATTTAATGGATCGATTGAAATTTTTTATCAATTTGGATGACATAAATTTAGGGGTTATAGATATAAATGATGATAATAATTTTATACATTAATAATGACCAATGTTTAAATGTTGATGATTAGTGAGTTGACATTTTCCTTTATTTATAGGTGACTCATAGAGTTCATGGGATATTTATTTCCTAACCCATGTATATGAGGTAAGTGTTTTATAGATTTCAAAATGATGATTGAAATACCATGTTGATACCCATTACAAATTGAATAACATTTTCAAATGTATTGGGTTGAATATAAATCTATATTATGATATTGTCTATGGGATATTCTTGATCCCCCTCGTGTTAGAAACAAGAACTAGGGAGTGAAAAACAACACAGTGGGAATAATTTGGCCTAAAAGTAAATAAAACTAATATAAAGGAAATTTAAATAAATACTACCCTGAAGCATCCATACATTGGATTATCAAACCAACACATATATATATAAAAAAGAATATATGAATTAGTATAATAAAAAATAAATCCTTTAACCTACCTTCAACTACCTCACACACAAAATCCTCAGTTTCAATTTCTAAAATTTCCCAAGTATGGAATACATTGATAAAATAAAGAATGAAAAATATGTATGATAACTTGGGGAGATCAATTTTGGAAACATAAACAAAATAATACTACCAACTAAACTCAATGTGACTTAATGTGTCACCATCAATTCCAGAAACAATAAACTCTCCATGAGTGATCAAGAGTTGAATCAAAATGGGAAACTGAGAAAATCCAAAGGCCTACCCCACTAGAAAACATTCATTGGACCACAAATAATGACATCATTGAAGAATAAATCAAAAATGAAACCAAAAATACATAAAGAAAATCTGAAGGACTACCTCACTACATTGATGAAAATATGATACGCTCTTTAGAAACCCCAATTGCAATCAAACATCGGATGTCGAATGAGATTTTCGAGAATCTAGAGGTAGCCGAATAGTTTGATTCACACTTTGATTCAACAAGGAGGAACAATGGTAGTAGGTGGGTTCCGCATAAAATTTCTGATATCATGATGGGTTTACAAATAGTTAGGGTTTTTTAATTAGATCAGGACACTTTTATGAGCACTTATAAAAAATTGTTGATAAAGATTTCGTTTATCAGTGCTTATTACTAAATCAACAATAAAAAAATTATTAGTGTTAAACATATAGAACTGATAATATTTCATTTTATCAGTGATTTTTTTAGTGCTGATAAAGCCTCATTTTTATCAGCGTGGAAATATCGAGGATAAAGATTCTTTTATTTGCACTTATTACTTAAGAGTTGTTAAAGGATTTACAATTATAATTATAAATAAAAAATTAAATAATTATATATACATAATAAATAAATATAAATATAAATATAGTAAATATATTCCTTTTAAAATATATTTTTTATAATTTTATAATTATTTATTTATAATTATTTAGTTATAATTATAGAAATATTTTTAAAAAATAATATTTATATCAATATATATATTTATAAAATTATACATATATTTAATAAATATATATAAATATAAATATAGTAAATATATTCATTATTCAATTAAATTTATTATAAAATTAATACTTACTTAAATATATATAATTATTTATTTATAATTATTTGAATTCTTTTAAAAAAATAGTTATTTATTTATATTTATTAATATATAATTGTATAAAAAGAGTAAATGTTGATTAATAAATATATTTATTTATAAATATTTTTTAAAAAATATATATATTTAACATTATTAATGAATATCTAATTTTATGTTCAAGCATATATGATGAAAATGAGTGAAATTGAATAAACTAAGAATAAGTACACTTTAACAATATTCAAAAATAGATAAGTTTTATGTGTGTTCATTTCATATAAAAATTCACTAATTACATATGTGTGAAATTAATGTAACACAGATTTGATCTATGTTAAATTGAAAAATCAAACCACATTCAATTAGATGTTGAGTACTATGTGATAGGTCATTATTTTTAGTTCATATTACTTTTTATTTTTTTTATTATAAACCATTATTAAACAAATATATGACAATTTAATGTAAAGATCATAAATATTTTTTATTATATAAATCATATTTATATAAATTAATATATATCTATATATTTAATATATACAAATTAATAATATTAATTATCATATTTATCTAATTAATAAAATAGTTCATATTTTGTAATTTATAATCATATTATTCATTTTTATCAATAATAATTTAATTAATAAAAATTTTAATATTTTTTTATATAAACTCATTTTTTTATTTATTTAATAATATCGTTTTATTTACTTAGACCTTTATCAGTACTAAAAAAGTGCTGATGAAATAAATATTTGTCAGTTCTAAAAATCACTAATAACAGATACCTTTTATCAATACTAAAAATAAAGGGCTGATAAATGTTACCCTTTATCAGTGCTAAAAAATAATGCACTGATAATGGTACCATTTATCAATGACAAGAAAATGATGATAAATGGATTGATTTATCAGTGCTTATCTTAGAACTGATAAATATTTTATTTATCTGCATTTCTTTGTAGCGTGGATAAACACCAGAACTGTTAAGGGAATGTTTTTTTAGTGAAAAAGGTGAACTGAAACTACATTCACTACTGATATTTTATCAAAGAATAAGAATCAATTGTAATTATGTTGAGCTAAACTTTCATTTCTATAATAATCATGAAGGAATTTGTTATTCTACAAAAAATAGATGAATAGTCGGTGACAATATTTATATATGTTAATTACTATTTGGTTTGAAGAATAATTGTGAATTTATACATCCATGACATATTCATTTAATTGTGGATTAGGTTATATGAATAAGGAATCGCATATTTCAGATTACTTTTTTGAAGAAGAATAAAATTTTATTTCCTACATTGTGCAAGTAGAAAGTAAAAAAATTAGTATAAGAACAAAGTACCATTGTGACATCAAATAAATGTATCATCTAGTGGAATACTTTCTTAGTGAAACAATGTATCACATAAAGATATTAGAACTATATATATAGGCATTATAAAGAACCAATTAAGAGATATAAGTTGGACTAGGTCATCACCAATCTAGGGAGATGATTTTTTATATCCCCCTCCTAATGTGTAGGGATAGACACTTGTCTTTGGATTGTCTTCTAGACAAACCATTTTAACTGGTGTTTCATTATAGTGGAGAATACATTAACTATTCATCATTATACATGGTACGGACTGGATACTCTTGTTGGGTAGTGAACCTTGTAAAAATATTATGTTCCATCTTTAACTGTTTTCATATACTTACATGTGATAAGGAAAATAGAATATGTGAATTAGGATCCTAATATGTATAATAGATAAAGAGAAAAATTTATAAAATGTAAATAGTTTCTAATATTAATTCCCCCTCCCTCATTTGGAGTACATCCCAAAGTGGTCCTCTTAATTGGTATTAGAGCTAATGTCAACCTCTATTGTATTCTCTATGTTTTAGTTATTATCTTTTTATGATTTTAGTTTCTTTATTGTAATTAAAAAAGAAGTAATTTTTTTCTAAATACTCCATTATCTCTATGAAAATTATATTTCTACCAATACAATGATGAATAGGATAATGAAAGAGAAGAAAAATATTTACCAATTATTTGAATAATATGAGGTATTAGTATCACCATTCCTTGATAACAAAAAAGATATATCAGGCATGGAAATTAAAAAATAGGTGGATCAAGTTTCTACCAAGTAGATATATATTCTCTCTACCAAAATTTCATTAAGTGATTCAAATGATCAAGAGGTATGTGTTAGTTCTTTTTATAATGGACCTTGAGAATAATATCCTTGATTAAGTGGTCATCATGATGGATCTACAATATATCAAGATATATTAGATTATAGATTATGATATATTATATATTGTGTTCTAGTGGAAATGATCTCTCTTTTTCACAGATTCTTTCAAAGTATGTAGTAATAAATCAACAATCTAAAAGAAGAAATAGATTCTATGGAGAAGGATTTACATGGAAAAATTATTCAATGTTTAATGCTCTCTATAAAACATGATGCCTTCAACTAAACAAAGAGGGATCATGAAATAAGATCCTCAAAATGGCTTAAAAAGTTGATGAGAATGAAGGATTCAAGAATAATCTCAATAAAAATATCTATGAACATGAAGATAAATTTAAAAACAACATTTATGTCAAGGATTTAAAATTGGATTAAAATTTTTGAATATCAAATTACATAATTCTTTCTTATTGGACTAAGATAATATGCATGAAGGGGAATTTTAATGAATGAAGAAGGTTTTTTAAGAGAAGGTTTTTATGATTGAATATTTGAAAAAAAAACCCTAAATATGAAATTTCTAGAATTTGAAGTTCAATTAGACAATATTGAGAATAAAAATCTTTAGAGTTCACAAAATAATGATATATTTGATGCTTCTACTTAATTCTTACTGTATGATTATAATGTTAAAATACCTCCAACATTTGATAAGAATATTGTGAATTTATTAGATGATATATCTTATTTAGTAGTGAAGAAAGAGGTACCACTCACACCATCTTCTAATAATGCTTTTGAATCTATTATCATGAATATTGTTGGTTAGAAAACAAAATCTATACAATTATGGATGAATAAACGTGATGATATTTATACCACTATTACTAGGGTGGATAGGAAAAAGAATATGGAAATTGGTTTCCTAAGAAGATCCCAACAAGCTATGAAAAGCTCCCAAAAACATCGTACAGAAGAAATAGAAAGATCAAGGTTTTATATTAAATTCTGGTGAAACAACAGATTTAGGCATTGTGCACTGGATTGTTGGTACAATACTATAAATTCAGAAACACAAAGGTATCCCATATCAAGGTGGGTCAGGATAGAGAAAAAGATGCAACATCCATGAGTTAATAATAATACATATACATGATTTCAAAAGATAGAAAATATTTGTGACGTATACAGTGATAGTGGCCATAATAATGGTACATGCTCATCTCAACATGTATCCAAAGTTTATGAGAAATGAAGAACACAAAAATTGGGTAATTATGAAGAAGAAACCTTAGGAAAAAATTAGAAATATGTTATAAAAAAATTGTCCAAATAATATATCTATAAAGAAAACTAAGAAGACCATGGATACCAAATACGTGAAATTGGAGAAAAGTGATTCATCTAAAAGAACTAATAATATGGTTGGCACTCAGAAGAATCCATGTGGATGATCCAATATTTCTTCCACTGTTCCTAATGATATGTCAGTTATCTGGCCATAAGATTTTATCAGAATACATAAAATGGATGATGAATAAGTTAACTCCATTTAAAAGGTAAACTAAAAGATACCACATGATAATTGAAAGGTAAATAATGAGTTTTTTGCAAAATATATATCCTTTTTTAGATAAGTAATGTTTGTGATATCTGAAAATGCTAAAAATATTACAAAAAGGTTATCTAACCATTCTACTGGAACAAGAATAACCCCTCAGGAGGGTTGAGAATGTATCATCCAAAATGGTTTTTTAGACGATAAAATCTACACACAAAGTAGAAGAAAATATTATTAGATTCATGCTTCTCTGCTATAAATGAGAATTGTTGTTTAGATGTGAATTCATAAAGACTAGAGGAAATAGTGCACTTTGGTTGAGAAAACTATGTCAACCTTGTTGTTTTCATTAATAATAAAAGAAGATCCCCCTTATATATATATTATTTTTTTATTTACTTCTTCTTATAATGAAAGGAATTTAAGGTGAATTACTTTCTCAGGGAGAGAACATAAGAAGCAGAGAGTGTTATCAATTTGGGATAGAAAAGATGAAGAAATCAATATCCATTAAGGTTTCCTCCATTGGTATTAAAATAAAAATATGATTAAGGACCATTTTTTTAAGTTGAATAATGTATTTTCATATAATAGAAAAGAGGATAAATAAAATACCATAATTATTTGATCTTATATTTTGTGTCATGAAGAAAAAATATTGAATAATATCATCCTGGGTGAAGTTTTGAATGTTTCAAAATATACATAATTGAATGTTAAAGATCCATTTTTGGTGTATTCTCCATTTTCGAACATATTGAAATATATTATTGAATTGAAACACCATTATTAATATGATCAGTATTATTTTTCCTTAGGGGGAATAAATAAATATGACGTTGTCTTAAAAATAATTATTTCAATTATTAGAAAATTCAATCATATAGGAATTTTTGTAACACCCCAAGCTTCGGTGGTATGTTTATCTTTGAATAATGTAATAGCTTGTGTTGTACGCAACTTCAAGTTATAGCACACCATGACCAATCAAACTAGCCATTTAAAAAGTATGTATGAATTTTAATACCCACTTTTTGAAATTTTATAAAATTTATTTTTCAAAATGGACATCATTTTTGAATTTGGAATATCAAAATTATCATAGGGTGAATTTTTTGTATTTTTCTGAAAATTTTCAATTTTTGATGAATAATTAAAAACAATTCGATATTTTTTAAAACTGACTTTTATTTAAATAATTATTATGTTTACATATATTTTTTTTAAATTCAAAATAGATACATAATACCTATATTATTCCAATTTAATTTATTGGAGTCAATTTATAATAATATTAGATATATAAAATTTTATTGAACTTTTTAAGGACTTCTACCCACCATATAGGCACATTGTTAAATTTGAAAAAAAAACATAATTTTACCGCTTTTTTGAATTTAATTTCAAACACCCAAGAGACTCCATTGACATCATTAAGTAAAATGTTATTCAATTGGATAAAAATAATTTTTGTGAATAGTAACTATGGAATTATATTTACCATGGTTAAAAGTAAATAGGGTTATTAAAGGTAAAAATGATATTATAATTACCCTAACACGTGTCCGGATTTAATTGATTAAGTTTATTTTTACCTAAATTATCTATAGGAATAAAATATGTTCCTTTTACAACCACTTGGATAAAATTAGGACATTTATTATTATTTTATTTAAAGAAGAGTCAAAAGTGTTAAATTCAAATTTTAATAAATACACCATTTTTAATATAGGGTTATACATAAGATAAATTAGACTATAAATATTCATTAGAAAGATAAAAATATATCCTACGTCATGGTATTTTATTTATAATTTTTAGACATTAAATAATTATATTTATTTATGAAATAATGATGATGTAGTAATTACGTTATTAATAAAAGGTTAAAATAATTGATACTATAAATATTAAAATAACTTTAAATTGATACATTTTATGCATTAAAATAATTTTCTAGCTTAATATGACATGTTAGGGTTTATTTAATAAATATTTTTAAAAGTTATAAATTTTTTATGACTTTCACAAAAACCAAATAATAAATATTGTCAAAATTGATATAAATGTGTTTTTATAACAAATACTATTTTATTATACGCTAAAATTTTACTAAAAATATAATGTTCTTATAAATGAATTATATAATGTTATATATTTTAATAATGAACCACTTTGGGTTCCCTTTTATTCTTATAGTATGTTTATTAACCATTTGTTTTAATAATACAAGAAGACAACATAAAAGTTAAACTATTTAACTAAGTGTTAAAAATAAAATTTAAGGTCAATATGGTGACATAAACTTGTCTAAAACCTATTGGTTGACTGTATGTAGACCCATACCCACATTATCCTCTAAATAAATTCATTTGGAGCCATTTTAAAATGATAATTATTTTATAATAAAATAATATTTCATCCTTTTTCTAAAGTGACCCTCACCTCTCTTATACAAGGATACTTCTCCTTCTCTTCATTTCATAGATCCAAAGCCATTTGGATCATCTAAAACATGGAAAAATATCCTGCTAACTACCCTCAATTAATCATGTAGGACTTAATTTTATCATAAATCCAAACTAAGGAGCCCTTTTGTTCAAATCAAAAGGAAACACCTGAAGTATAGGAAATTGTTTCATCACCTATTTCAACGTAGTTTTCTTCTTCCACTTCCTCTTTATTTTTGGTTTTCATAAAAAAAATCTAGAAACTTTTACATATTGTGATTTTATTATAAATATGGTACAACCATATTCATTATTCTATCCATCCTGTGAATGACAATGTAACGACCCGAATCCGAAGCCCCTCCACTGGTGCCCCGTACCTAGTTCGCCACATGACCTCCAGTGCATTTCCCCAAATGCCAGAGGCTACCGACTAGCATTGATGGCCATGTTAAGTCATTGGGGAAACTATGCCCTCATTTTATAAGGTATAAAAGGTAATAAAAACAACAATAAATAGCGGAAGCAGTAACAATACGCATCAACTGAAACCAAACAGCGGAAGCAATGAATATATAGCAATGATAACAATGATGCAGCTAGCACAAGTATCTAAGGAAAGAAGAAAACACAACAACGTGCTGAAAAACAACTGAACACAAGTACTAAAGAAACAACAAAACAAAAACAGATGAGCAACTCCTCAGCATCACAAGCCTCGTCTCAGTCCCATGCTCCCCAACTCCAGTGCAATCAAGAACCTGAAGTAGAAGGGCGCTTTCCCGTATCTATACCTGCAACAACATAGTCTTCTTGGGCCCAAAAGCATGGACCAAGCAGGGTGTGAGACGAAGTACCAGTAGGAAACCACCCAAAGATCTATGCCTAACAGTCAATGAATACATGGCAAGTAAAGTACGGAAACAATAAATAGGAAAATACACGGCAGTCACAGTCCACAGTTCTAGCATATAAAGTACACAAGTAAACAACCAGAAACAAGAAGAAAATAGGTAACCCTATGGGTAGCCCTCACAGACTAACCCCTATCGTTCAACCTACAAGTACCAGCAACCCTCTAAAAGGCACACACAGTCTCACCTATCTGGTTCAGCTAAGAAAATATACTCTCTGAGGAAGCACTCACTGTCAATTCCCCTATAGTCTTGTATCGTGCTAAACGCTCTCTGGGGAAGCACTCAACGTCTCATTCCCCATGTGGCCCACTTTGAGGATGTACAGACTCTATGAGGAAGCACTCATCGTCAATTCCCCCTATGGTCTCGCATCATATTAAAAGACACTCCAGAGAAGCTCTTACGTCTATTCTCCATGTGGTCTACTACACTAGGTTCTCACAGTCCTGTGTGAAACTAACTTGCTCAGTGCACGTGTAACATCCAAGTAAACCTCAAGAAGTACTTTGCTATCATTCTAAGGCCCAACAGCATAACAAATCAATAGTTCCACTATCCTACCACTAGGCATGGAAACTGGAAATCGCCAAACAATCAAAACAAGCATGGAAAACATCTAGAGTATAGTAAAAACTATCATAGACACAGGCAAAACATCTAGTCTAGTAATCAAGAAAAGAAGGGAATACAACAAGGGAAAAATAGGAACATTCAATACCCCATTCAAGGGTATTGGTGGAATTTGCATAAAATACTCATCGACTTTCTACAGAAAGGAACTAACCACCTACCTCGATCCTAGGAGATCCATATATGTGAACAGCGATGACAGATTCTCCTTAGAACATCGTAGATCTGAGAAAATGTTTAAAGAACATAAACCAAGATATCTTGAAAATTAGGAGGAATTGGAAAACAAGGCTCAAGAAGAAGGGATAAAGCACTATTGCGCTTCCAACGCAGTCAACCGTGCTCGAATCGTAGATCGGACGGAGAGGTGGGGGCTCGGGGAAGATCTGGTCATACGGGTGGCTCTCAGATGAAGAACCTGGAGAAGGGGTGTGTTCTGTCTGTTAGGAATGACCCCGGTGCATTTAAGGAAAAAAAATAAAAGTACACGGTGTGTACTTTTAGAGTACATGTCGTGTACTAGGTTTTTCTGTACACTTCCAATATCGGCCTCCACATCACCCCTATACACCGTGTGTGTGGCCCGGGCATGGCAAGCACATGGCTTTGAGCCGGACGAGAGTACACGGCGCGTACTCAGAAAGTACACGGCGTGTACTTAAAAAATTTCCAGAAAGTTTATTTTTCTCAAAAACTCTAGAAAAATAAATGTGTACTTGAAATGAAGATCCAGGTTCTTACAAACTTCCCCCCTTAAATAAATTCATCCTTGAATTTCCCTAGCGACGCGTAGAAGAAGAAACCCCAAATAGCTCCGGCCACTGCTATCGTACATTGGCCTCCCTCTCCTAGGTCTCATCCTGTACTCGCACATGCTACCATAGCACCCGTACAAGAGGGACAGACCGCCCATGGAGAACCTTCGTACTGCGATCCACATTTCGGATAGGATGCTCCTCAAACGATGCATCCGCTTCAAGCTCAACGTCCTCGGGCTGAAAGATTTGAGACGGGTCCGAAAAGTAACATCGAAGCTGAGAGACATGGAAGATGTCATGCATGGCCCGGTACCTCTGAGGTTGCTGCAACCGATAGGCAACGGGCCCAACTCTCTCCAAAACCTCAAATGGCACGACGTACCATGGTAAAAGCTTACCCTATCTCTGAATCCTCTTGTGTCCCAACCTCGGTGTGACATGCAGGAAAACCTAATCCTCGACCTCGAACTCCATAGGTAATCTCCGCTGATCATCATAAGACTTCTGTCGAGACTGTACTGTATCCATCCTCTTCTGAATCAACTCTATCTGCTCCGAAGTCTCTTGAACAAGATGAGGTCCCAGCAATGCTGCATCTCTTGCTTCCAGCCAGCATAAGGGTGATCAGCCTGGCCTACTATACAAATCCTCATAAGGTGCCATCTGAATAGTCTCCTGAAAACTATTGTTGTAGACGAACTCCACCAGAGGGATATGCTTCTCCTAGGAACCGCCAAAGTCCAGGATGCAAGCTCTGAGCATATCCTCTAGCACCTGGATCGTGCGCTCGGACTGGCCTTCTGTCTGGGGATGGTATGTTGTACTCAAAATTACCTGTGTACCCAAAGCCTTCTGAAGTCCCTTCCAGAACCGAGAAGTAAAACGTGCATCCCTGTTTGAAACAATAGAGTGTGGAACTCCATGTAGACGTACAATCTCATTGATGTAAATTCATCCCAGATCATCATCCCTGAAAGTCTCCTTGATTGGCAAGAAGTGAGTAACATTCATGAGCCTGTCGACGACAACCCAAACAGCATCGTTCCCTCGAGGCAACCTCGGTAACCCAGTTACGAAGTCCATCACAACATTGTTCCACTTACACTCCAAAAAGGGTAACTGTTGTAAAAGGAATGTTGGTCGATGGTACTCTGCCTTCACCTGCTGACAAGTAGAACACCGCATGACGAAACTAGCAACATATTTCTTCATACCAGGCCACCAGTACTGGCGATGAATATCCCGATACATATTGGTGACGCAAGGATGAACTGTTCAAACTAAGGAATGAAAATCCCACATTAGCTACTTGCGTATGTCTGCTGGCACCCATACGCGTCCCTAGAAACGCAAGGTCTCATCCTCGCCCACTGTCCATCCCGGAAGATGGTCCTCTCCTGACACACTCTCCTACAGGACTAATCCTTCTGAGTCTGATAGTTGCCTCATCCGTACCCGACCAAGTAGTGTAGAGGTAACAGCTATAGAATATAGGATAGTTTGTCCCTGTCTGTCGTGCACCTCCAGATGCATCTCAGAGAACAGAACCATAAGCTTCCACTCAATCCTGGCCTCCTGAACTATCTGAATCTATGTTCTCCTGCTCCACACATTTTCCACCGCGTTTACCTTTCCCGACGTATAGGAAAGCTCGAAATCGAAAGATTAAAGATACTCGACCCACCTGTGCTGCCTCAGATTCAGATCATGCTGAGTGAAGATATACTTGAGAATCTTGTGGTTGGTGAAGACCACAAAGTTCTCTCCCAGAAGATAATGTCTCCAACGGCGTAAGGAATGAACAACAGCTGCCAACTCCTGATCATGCATAGGGTAGTTCCTCTCATGTGGCCTCAACTACCGAGACCTGTACGCTACGACTCCATCTCCTTGCATACGCACAACGACTATCCCGATACCTGAAGCATCACAATAAACAGTGTAGCTCTTGCCTGGCTCTGGAAAGACTAGTATCGGTGCTGACGTTAATCTTCCCTTCAGCTAATGAAAGGATGACTCACAAGAATCTGACCATATGAACTTCTCTCCCTTCTCGGTCAATCCTATCAAAAATTCTTCTAGGCGTGAAAAGTCATGAATGAATCATCTGTAGTATCCATCCAGGCCTAAGAAACTCCTTACCTCAAAAACGTTCTTCGGCTGCTCTCAGAAAACTACAGCTCTCACTTTCTATGGGTCCACAGATACTCCTGCCTCTGAGATGACATGACCCAAAAAGTAAATCTAATCTATCCAGAAGTGGCACTTCGAGAGTTTAGCATAAATTTGATGCTCCCTCAGTGTACTTAAAACGATCTCAAGATGGGTAGCATGGTCATGTCGAGTGTGAGAGTACACCAAGATATCGTCCATGAAGACCACGATGAATGAATCCAAGTAAGGATAGAACACTCGGTTCATCAGTTCCATGAAAACTGTAGGCGCGTTCATGAGACCGAACGGCATGACTGTATACTTGTATAGACCATACCTGCTCCTAAAGGTTGTCAGAGGTATATCTGATGGTCTAACGTGCAACTGATGATAACTGGACCTCAAGTCGATCTTCGAGAACACCCGAGCTCATCGAAGATGATCAAAGAGGTCATTGATCCTCGGCAGGGGATATCGGTTCTTGATTATCAGCTGGTTCAGCTTTCGATAATCCGCACAAAGTCGAAGGGTACCATCTACCTTCTTCGCAAACAGGACAGGAGAACCCCAAGGGGAAGTACTAGGTTGGATGGAACCCTTTGCCTGCAACTCCTCCAACTACTTCTTGAGCTCCTACAACTCTGGTGTGACCATCCTATAAAGAGGAATGGACACCAGTGCTTCTTCTGGCACGAGCTCAATAAAAAATTCTACTTCACGCTCTGGAGGCAAACCCGAAAATTCCTCTGGAAAGACGTCCCTGAAACGATCCACCACTAGAGGAAAGTCCAACTGCAAAGTTCCCTGATCATCCAGATAAAGACTAGCAATCTGGGTTGTCAACCTTCCTATCCCATGATGCTCGAGTCCTTCTCGACTCGCCTGAACGTCCCATTCACCTCTATGAAGAAAAGATTCACCATCTGGTGAAACGAAACGCACTCTACGGTGATAACAGTCGATGACTACATGGAAGGGAACCAACCTGTCCATCTCAAGGATGAAATCATATCCTGTCATCTCTAGGACATAGAGATCCCATAAGAAATTATACCCTACAACCTCGAGATGGCAATCTCTACACTGGCATAAACTATATGTCCTCGTCCACAAAGGTGTGTCTAGTGTCAACGAGTCAGCAGAAGAAAAGACACAGAGCCCAACGCTCTCCACAATAGTAACAGAGATAAAACTATGTGTAACACCAGTATTGAAAAGAGCTAAAGATAAAACTGAGGCTACTAAAATCTTACCTCGAACTGTAGAATGGTCGGGATCCTTCTCTTGATAGATCTTCTCCACGGTGAAAGACTAGCCTGCATCGCGGCCCTGCGCCCCTGGTTGACCACTTTGAGCTAATCCACTTTGTTGGTGGTGAGGGACTGCTAGCTGAATTCCACAGCCTCGACCTCCACCTCTGCCCAAACGGCCGGAAGAACTCCAGTTCCCTGACTGGTGAGAAATTAGTGGTGATTCTCCTGAACGAGGAGTCATGGAAGAACCCCGGTCACCAGCTGCTGGTGAGAAAACCTGGTAGAAACGCTGAAGGTGACCCATCTTTCCAGAAGATCGGCACTCCATGGGGTCTCTCTGGCACTGTGGCCTCGTGTGCCCTGACTGGCCACACTAGTAGCATACCACCTGGCTGCCTCACGATGCATCTCGCTTCCTCAGATCACCGTGCGTAGACTCCCTACAGTGCTTCTTGCTATCATCTAGAAGAAAACTAGATCTGGAAGAAGAACTGCCCTGGCTCCCAGCTCTAAAGTCTCTCAGATTTCTCTCTGCAATAAGTCCCTGGTTAACGATGGAAGTTATGGAAGTCAACTAGAATATATTTACCTATGAGCGGATCTCCCGCTTGAGACCATCCTCGAACTTCCTCTCCAAGAACACCCCACTCCCATCCTGGAGGGGTTTGAAACGCTGCAGCTCGGTGAAATGAGAGGAATACTTCATGACAGAAAGAGTACCCTACTCTAAGCTCATGAACTCCCGGGTTCGGTTGGTCCTCAGGGTCTCCAGGTAGAAGTAATCATAAAAGACGTGCTGAAACTCCTCCCAAGCCATGACCTGCTGGTGACCCACCTGTGAGATCACGTCCCACCACCTATAAAAGGAGTCTCGGAGCATGTAGGTAGTGAGATTGACCCGCCTCTCTGGAGGTGTCTTCAGGTGCTCGAAGATAGTCAGCATGGATTCCATCCATGACTCTGCAGCCCGAGGACCTCCTTCCCCCGATAACATAAAAGGATGTTGCTGCTGAAAACCCCGTGTCAAGTCTGCCATTGTTGTGGCAGGGGGAGGTGCTCCCTGGAAGGTCTGCATCATCCTAAAAAATCCTTCCCTGAACTGCGCATCAGCACCTGCAACTGGTATGACAGCCGGTGCCAAGGCTGGTCCGACTGGAAGATCGGCAGGAAGTCCCTGATCAGCCATATCTAGCATTTGATCACTTCCTGACGACAGACGTACAACCGGAGTACATCTCGGAGGAATATCTATGAAAGATCAAAATCACACTTTAGATGAGAATTAACAAAGATAGACAACACAAGAATACAAAATGGGAATAGGGGAGGAAAACCCACAAGTTTACAAAACACGACTACACGGCGTGTATAAAAACTACATGGCGTGTCTTATTAAGCCACTAATATGGGCATGTACCCCTGCCCTACAGTTCATGTAACACCCCAAACTACACGGCGTTTTGACCCAACAGACGGCATGTACTTGAAAACTATTCCCCTTCCTGAGTCTCCTTACACGGCTAACCCTCACTGTTTAACTTAACCCAAGACTAAACGGCGTGTTTGGAACAAACACGATGTGTACTAGACAAGGCTTCGGCGGCCCGTCTTGTTCAATACACGGTCGTCTACACGGCTAAAACTTACACGGTATGTTCCAAAAAAACACAGCACGTATAGGTGAAGCTTACATTGTTCCATGTTGTTCGTGACACGGTCGGGTACCTGAACAAGACTACATGGTGTGTTCCTAAAACCACACGGCGTGTCTAAGAGAAGGTGACACTGACCCGTGTTGTTCGTGACACGGTCGGGTACCTGGATAGGACTGCACGGTGTGTTCCTTTACAACATGGAATGTTTTAATCATGCATCCCTGACCCATGTTGTTAGTGACACGGTCGGGTACACGGCTCCGAACTACACGGCGTGTACCTACTGTACACGGCATGTTCCTGAAGTTATTCGAACATCACCGTGTTTCTTCTGACACGGTCAGTGACAACGACTGAAAACTACACGACGTGTATCTGAAAAGTGCACACCGTGTATTTTGGGTTTTTCTAGGCTGTAGCTCAGAAACTGCACAAAATCCCAGAAACACTAAAAACATGGAAAAGATGTGCCAAATTTTGATCTTTGAGGGCCCATACTCCCTCCGAATCAAAGCTTGGCATCTCTTGTTGTCATGGAAAAGATAAAAGAGGATCATGATCCACCAACTTCCGATTCGAGAGGTCCCATAACACCTCAAGAATCAAAATTTAGCATTCATTTAAGTAAAGTAGGGAACATTCAATCCTCTAATAAGGCAGTAGAGATTCTATCAAGCATCTATCACAACAGCATGCATAATCTACACAAATTCTATCACAACAGCATGCAATCTCTAATTCACCCTAGAGGGAATGGCAAGAATGCATGGCATGTGATTTTTAAAAGTGTCTATATGATGCATGGGATGGCATACCCTCATCTCATCGATTTGCGACAGAAGTAGAACCGCAATCATCAACGATTTAACAACACAAAGAATGTGAATCACTCTAGGTGAAATCATATCAACCGTAAAATCTCAAAACCAACAAACTGCAAATAACGAGGTAGTATGGCTTTTCCCTATACATGGGTTAGCTACTCCCAAGAATAGATTAATACCAAGTACTGAATCTATCCTATCCCGGGATAAATTCTCCAAATAGTAAAGCAAGAGAAAAGAACTCCTCTGATACAACTTTGTAACCACCCGAATCTGGAGCCCCTCCATTGGTGCCCCGTACCCGGTTCAGCACATGACCTCAAGCACATTTCCCCAAAAACCAGAGGCTTCCGACTAGCAGCGAGGGCCTTGGTAAGTTATTGGGGAAATTATGCCCTCATTCGGTAAGGTATACATGGTATGGAAAACAATAATAAAAAGCGGAAGTAGTAACAATACGCAATAACTAAAACCAAACAGCGGAAGTAATGAATATATAGCAATGATGATAATGATGCAGCTAGCACAAGTATCTATGGAAAGCAACAAACACAAAAATGTGTTGAAATACAACTGAACACAAGTACTAAAGCAATAGAAAAAGAAAAACAGATGAGAAACTCCTCAGCAATGCAAGTCTCGGCTCAGTCCCATGCTCCCCATCTCCAGTGCAATCAAGAACCTGAAGTAGAAGGGCGCTTTCCCTAATCTATACTTGCAACAACATAGTCTTCTTGGGTCCAAAAGCATGGCCCACACAGGGTGTGAGACAAAGTCCCAGTAGGCAACAACCCAAAGATCTGTGCCTAACAGTCAATGAATACATGGAAAGTAAAGTACAGAAGCAGTAAACAGGAAAATACATGGTAGTCATAGTCCACAGTTATAGCATATAAAGTACACAAGTAAACAACTAGCAACAAGAAGAAAACAGGTAACCCTCTGGGTAGCACTCATAGCCTAACCCCTATGGTTCAACCCACAAGTACCAGAAACCCTCTAAGAGGCACACACAGTCTCACCTGTCTGGTTCAGATAAGAAAATAGACTCTCTGAGGAAGCACTCACCGTCAATTCCCTCTATAGTCTCGTATCGTGCTAAAGGCTCTCTGGGGAAGCACTCAATGTCTAATTCCCCCTGTGGCATGTGTCGAGGATCTACAGACTATCTGAGGAAGCACTCATCATCAATTCCCCCTCTGGTCTTGCATCGTTTTAAAAGACACTCTAGAGAAGCCCTTATGTCTATTCTCAATGTGGTCTAGTACACAAGGTTCTCACAGTCCTGTGTGAAACTAACATGCTCAGCATGCGTGAAACATCCAAGTAAACCTCAAGAACTACTTGTCTATCATTCTAAGGCCCACCAACATAACAAAGAAACAGTTACACTATCCTACAACTAGGCATGGAAACTGGAAATCGCCAAACAAGAAAAACAAGCATGGAAAACATCCAGAGTATAGTAAAAACTATCATAAACACGAGAACAACATCTAATCTAGAAATAAAGAAAATCAGGCAATAGAACAAGGGAAAAACAGGAACACACAATACCTCGTTCAAGGGTATTGGTGGAATTTGCACAAAATACACATCGACTTTCTACAGAAAGGAACAAACCACCTACCTCGATCCTAGGAGATTGATATACATGAACAACGACGAACGATTCTCCTTAGAATGTCATAGATATGAGAAAACGTCAGAAACACATAAACCACGATATCTTGAAAAGGAGGAGAATTTGGAAAACAAGGCTCAAGCAAAAGGGAGAACTCACCAGTGCGCTTCCAACACAATCAACCATGCTCGAATTGGAGAACGGATGGAGAGGCGGGGGCTTGGGGAAGATCCAGTCATACGGGTCGCTCTCAGATGAAGAACCTGGAGAAAGGGTGTGTTCCATCCATCAGGCGTGACCCAGGTGCGTTTAGTGAAAAAAGGAAAAGTATGCAGCGTGTACTTTTAGAGTACACGTCATGTACTATGTTTTTTCATACTCCACCAAAATCGGCCTCCATGTCACCCATAGACACCGTGTGTGTGGCCCGAGCAAGGCCAGCACACGACTTCGAGCCGGAGGAGAGTACACGGCGTGTACTTCAAAAATTTCTAGAAAGATTATTTTTCTCAAAAACTCCAGAAAAAGAAAGGCCTACTTGAAACGAAGATCCGGGTTCTTAAAGACAATGTCACCATACTTTGGTATGTACGGCTTTCTGTCTCATCATCGGGGCGTAGTTTGTTATTCAACACGTAATTATTTGTATGGGTATAATAATTTGTATAATTGATGTAAATAATAAATATAAAATTTAATTATTCTGTATATATAATATATCATCCAATTACATATGACTTCCCCACTGATAGAATGATATTTTTTCTCGTGCGTATGTTTGTCTTACCGTCTCCACGATGTGATGATTTTTTATTTCCCATCATAACCATTCAAGAATAATTTTCATTTGATGATTAAAATTGATGTTTAAAGAAATTAATATCATTCTATATATGAATCAAATATATCTTGTCCATAAAAAATGACTTACGTAACAAAACAAATAAATGAAACGAATCAGTAACACAAGAAACAATAATACTAATGCAATATTATTAGCAAAGAAACATTAAAAGATCATATATGATATCATATTTATGTATGTAGTTCTTGTATTATATAATAACAATGATTTCACCATTACCCAAAAGTTTAATGTAACCTTGACTAAGGAAGAATACAAGGTAACTGTTAATTTTACAATCTCTTTATTATCTGAGGTTATTTATACGTGAGTATCTACTTGGACCACTTTATCATCAAGATCTATGATTTTTTTAAAATATATTTCAAAACATTTTTACTATTTACTAGACTATAGGTTAAATTCATTTATACCCTTGTTTAAATTTTTATAAAATGTTTTGAAAGGAATATTTTTTTCATTTTCTAAACAAGGTACTTTATGACCTTTTAGACAAAATTAAGGAAAGAATGTTTTTTAACTTATATGGCAGGTGCAGCTATTTTCCACCGTTATGACACCTTCAAAGTTTCCCTTACTGTATTATAAGAATATTTTTTATAATAAATGTTTTATTTTATAATTATGTGAGTTCTAAATTAATACAATGTTGAAAGAGATATTTCATTTAAATTGTTTTAGGATTCATTTCATCTACATCAACATCCTTTGTTGGATTTTACATTTGTTTGAATTTGATTTATTATGATACAATATTCCATATTGTATTGAAGGTTTTGTGATTTTTTTTGACTGGGGACATGCTATTTTTATATCATTCATGATTTATGGTTAACATATTGACATTTCATAAGCTAGTTTTAAGATGAATGTTTATATTAAGTTTAAACTTTTTTATATATGGAATGCATTGGACGTAATAAGTGATAGGTGGGGCCCACTATAGCCCCTTGATGCATTGGTAGGTCTCATTAGAAAAACTAGTGTCTTGAAACAAGGCCTTGACAAAATCTTATTTGTATTTTTTCCATGAGGCCTTGACTATGTGGTTAAGCTGTTTGGCATTATGCATTCCATCATTATGAAATTAGCTATTGATATTACATGTGATTATTTGAATAGTATAATATCAATGTGAATAAGTAAACAGAATTATGTGATTTATATTTTTCATATTATGTTGAAGTTAAAGTTTAAAAGGCTTTTGTTTAGTCTTATACATTTCCTTAAATGTTAATGCTTATTTATGAATGTTTTTTCTATATTGTTATCCTTATTGAGCATCTGAGTTCACCCCTTTATATGTTTTATTATTCCCAGTATATAAAGAAGAAAATTATTACTGACTTTTAGGGATAATCTAAGGGATATGAGTGCATTCAAAGAAGACACAATTTTGTCGTTTTTCATTTCATAATGTATGGTAAAACTTATGTATGTATATAGTTCTTCTGAAGCAACTAAACAAATCAGTATTTCCGAAGTTGATCTCTTATGATCAAGATAATGTTATGTTATAATGTATTGGCTATGGGTAACTAGGGTTGGGGCATTATAGTTTGTATCAGAGAATATTTAGTATAATCCTTGGAAACTATATTTAGAACATTTCTGATTAGAGAACATTACCCTAAGATAAACTTTGAGGATTAGTATAGAATAACATCCTATAATTTTGGTAATGTAGATATTTTTTGAATTTTTGAAATAATATATCCATTTCTAGATATTAGTAGGTCAAGGTGGCTCTGGCACAAATGTATCAAGGGGTAAAACCCAAAAACACCACTTTAATCTAGACTTGAATGGGAACTAGTGCATGAGAATGGGCCTTACTACACTCTTGGTTATGACACTCTTGTGGGATATGCTTAGGATAATTCACATTTTCTTTAAAAACCATTATAAAGGATATATTAGTAAATAAATCCTCAATGAAAACATTTTTTATTGTTATGGATTATATGCATAAACAATTCAATTTATGTTAGGTATTTTACTAGTTCTGAATTATGTATTGTGATTCCTATACTAATCTAGTGTATGCCATTGTTTAGAAATGGCACCTAATAGAAGGAATGGAAACCATATCAATACATGTAATACATGTAGGTTTTTTCCTCCTACTCAAGATAATTATTGTAGAGGTGGTGATATAACTGGTTTAGAACAACTTATAACCATACCGGGACAACTCACTTAGGTTATGAATAATAACCTTTCCTGTATTGAGCATCCTAATCTACAATGTGGAGGATCATTGTTAGACCTCTTCATGAGGAAATAAACACAAACAGTCAATGGGACTACAAATACATTTGTAGCTGAGAAATGGATAAGTTATTTACAGAAAATATTTCATGCCTTGGGGAGTAGTGAAAGGGAAAAAAAATTCAATGCAATTTATCACCTCACAGGAAATGCAGATCAATGGATGTCATTGAATCAAAACACAAAGGAAGTTGATGAAGTATCAAATGTGGAATGGAGGGAGTTTAAAGAACTTTTTTAGAAAAAATACTTTCTTTATGAACATCAAGCGGATATAGAAAGGCAATTTTTGAGTCTAAGTGAAAAGGGGGATGAGAATTTTGCAAAGTATGAGGCTAACTTTAAAAATTTATCAAGGCATGTTGATGATTATATACCTAATATGAGGAGTAATATTTATCAATTATTTTTTTTGTTAAAACCATTTCTCTGTCTAGCATTATTCTCACAATCCTTCTCGTCATATCAAGGTATAGTCTCATGTGCTATCAAGACAGAAAAGCAATTATCTATGTCTTATGACTTTAATGAAAAGAAATACAAGAAGAGATCTTCTGAACACTCTCTAAATGGAATTAAGGTAAAGAAAAGAAATGTTTAATTTCGATCCTGCAGTAAATGTGGTAAGAAACACCTCGGTACTTGCCTGAAGAAAATGGGATTTTGTTACAAGTGTGTTGAAAAATGCCACGAAGCACGTGATTCAAAGGGAAAGAAAGAGGATGTCAATGTTGAATGCTAAAATTGTAGATAAATTGGGAATTATGAAGATGAATTTCTCTATCTTTATGGAAACTTACCTTGGAAAAGGCCGAGGGTGAAAGGTCTTTCTTATGTGATCACTAATGCTGAGGATGATGCTCCAAATGATGTGGTGGTAGGTAATTTAATCATTTTCTCAAAGTTATCAAATGATTTATTTGATTCTAGATCCTCGCATTATTTCATATCTTCCAAATTTTCCATGAAAATTAGATATTTCAAATTAGATTTAACAAGGGTGTTTTCAGAAAAAAATTCTACGGGAAGTGTCATTACAACAAATATTTTTGAATCAATTACCATTATGTCATACAAAAGTGCTTTATCTTCTTATCTTATTATCATACCCATGATTGAATTTGATATAATCCTCACTATGGATTGGATTTTGGACTATGATGTGAAATTTTATTGTAAGAATAAAGAGGTTACAATTTTTTATGATGATAAAGAATACCTTATCTTTAGAGAATAAATGTCACCATATGATTCTTATCTAGATCCACCCCCAATAGCTGCACTAAATTCAATTATTGGGGAGTAAGGGGGTGAAATAACTATGAGTAAGGAAAATAATATTCAAATAGAGGATATAACTATTGTGAAATAATATGTTGATGTGTTTCTAGAGGATTTACCTAAACATCCTCCAGAATGTGAAATTTATTTTCTCCATTGATTTATTTCCTTGTTCAAGGAACATATCGAAGATCCCTTATAGAATGGAAACTATGGAATTAATGGAACTAAAGAAATAACTAGAGTAATTGAGTAATAAAGGATTTATATTCCCTATTGTTTCTCCTTTGGGAGCCCCTATTCCTTTTGTTAAAAAGAAAGATAGATCTATGAGTTATAAATTGACTATAGGGAGATCAATGTTATAACAATAAAGAAACAGTATCCCCTACCTCGCATTGATGATTTATTTGATCAATTTCTTGGAGATAAATATTTTTCAAAGATTTATCTTTGATCTGGATATCATCAGTTGTGCGTTAATAAGGAAGACATTCCAAAGACAACTTTTTGAACCAGGTATGGGCATTATGAGTTTACAGTAATGTCTTTTGGACTGACTAATGCACCCACTATTTTCAAGTATCTAATTAATAAATTTTTCAAATAATATCCTAATGAATTTTTAGTGGTATTTATTGATGATATATTGGTATAATCTAAAAGATATGAAGATCATGTAGATCAATTGTGCACTATTCAAAAGACTCTTAGAAGAAATGAAATATATGGGAAGATTAACAAGGGGGAATTTTGGCTTCAGGATATTTCTTATCTTGGCCATATTGTCTCTAAGGATGGAATCTATGTTGATCCTTCAAAGACAAAGGCAATCCAATAATGGCCAGCACCAATGTGTATAACTAAGGTACGCAGTTTTATTGGTTTAGTAGGTTACTATCGGTGTTTTGTCCAGAATTTTTTTCGATTATCTAATCCATTATCCAAGATCACATGTAAAGGGGTAAAATTTGTTTGGAAAAAAGAGTGTGAAGAATGTTTTAAATAATTGAATAGAATATTATTCAATGCTTTTATCTAGACTCTACCATCAGGGAATGATGGGTTTGTTATTTATAGTGATTTTTCAAAGGAAGGACTTGGTTGTTCCCTTATGCAAAATGATAGAGTTATTGCCTATGCATCACAGTATCTAGAAATTCATGAACAAAACTATCCAACACTTGATATTGAGTTAGTAACTGTAATATTTTACTTGAAGATATGAAGAAACTATCTCTATGGTGAAAATTCGAGATATATATTGATCACAAGAGTTTGAAGTATATTTTCTCACAAAAATAACTCAAAATGAGGCAAAGAAGATGGCTCAAACTACACAAGGATTATGATTTCAGGATACACTACCATCGGAGGAAGGAAAAAATGGTGGTAGATTCTTTGAGTAGAAAGGATCGTGGAGTTCTTAACATGCTGAGAGTTAAAAGGGATCCTATGTTTAGGGATCTGGTAAATATGGATATGGAAATAATCATGGATGGTGAAACATCGATACTTTTTCAAATGGTTTCCAATACATATTTACTAGAAAGGATAAAAAGTTCTTAGACTGATGATGAGGTGTTTCAAAAGAAAATTAAAGCTATGATTGTTGAGAGATTGATCAACTTCATATATGAAGATAGAATTTTGATATCTGGGAAGAGACTTTGTTTTCCCAATATACTTGACCTCGAAATGGAATTGTTGGATGATTCTCAAAGCACCAATTTCCTTATACACGCTGGTAGCACTAAGATGTATAGAGATTTGAAGGAACATTTTTTTGTGGGACAACATGAAGTGGTAGATTGCTGATTATATGTCAAGATATATAGTTTTTCAACAGGTGAAGGTTGGAAGACAACATACTGGATGAATCATGAAACCTCTTCCCATACCTTTGTGGAAATGGGATGATATTACTATGGACTTTGTCATGGGGATACCAAATACTCCTAGAAGTAATGCTGCAATATGGGTCATTGTTGATCATCTTAACAAGTCAGCACATTTTATTGATATAAGAGAAGATTTACCACTTGAATATTTAAAACAACTATGTATTAATGAAGTTTTAAGACTTCATGGTGTAACCTTATCGATTGTTTCTGATTGTGATCCCCGTTTTACATCAAAATTCTGGAAAATTCTTCAGAAATCCCTAGATACTGATCTTGGTTTGAGCACTGCCTACCCCCCTAAAACCGATGGACAACCAAAACAGACAATTCAAACCATATAAGACAAGTTTAGATCTTGATCACATGACATTAAAGATATATGGGATCAATATTTAACTTTGTTAGAATTTTCTTATAATAATAGATTGCATTCAAGTACTCAAATGGAACAATATGAAGTGTTATATGGAAAGAGAAGTCATACACCAACTTATTGGGATGATGTTGGTGAAAGAAAACTCATTGGCCCAAAACTTTTTGAGGAAAGAATAGAAAATGTGAATATTATTCAAACCCACATCAAATAAGCTCTAAGTAAGCAAAGAGTTATGTCAATAACTGAAGGAAGGATTTGGAATTTCAAGTAGGTGATCATGTTTTCTTGAAGGTATCTCGATGGAATGGTGTTATACGATTCGGTAAGAATGGTAAATTAAGTCCAAGGTACATCGGACCTTTCGAAATTCTAGAATGAATTGAATTTGTAGCTTACCCTTTGTCAATGCCGCCAATTCCTTCCAATGTTCATGATGTGTTTCAGGTATCACTTTTGGGAAAATAAATTCTTGACCCAACGCATTTACTCTCCTATGAAGAAATAGAATTGGAACCTGATCTGTCTTATTTTTAAGAGCTTATCAGGATTCTTTATACTAAAGAACAAGTGTTGAGAAACCGAAAAACTCGTCAGTTAAAAGTTCTATGGAGAAACCATAAAATGGAAGATGCAACATGGGAACCTGAGGAACATATGATAATATTTATATGAAGTAACAATAGATAAATTTTTAGAATTAAATTATTTGAAGTATGATTTAATTTAACACCCCAAGCTTCCATGTTACGCTTCTCTTTGAATAATGCAATAGCTCGCATTGTACGCAACTTCCAGTTCTAGCACACCATGACCAATCCAACTAGCCATTTAAAAAATAGTTATGAATAGTATTACAAACTTTGGGAAATTTTATAAATTTTATTATTAAAAATGGACTTATTTTTTGGATTATGAATATAAAAATTTTCTTAGGTTGATTTTTTGGTATATTTCTAAAAATATTCAATTTTTTATGAATAGTGAAAAACATTATGTTATTGTTCAAAATTTGACTTTTATTTAAATAATCATTATTTTTATTTAAATTAATTCTCTAAAGTCAACATAGATGCATAATACCTATATAAGTTCAACTTCATTCATTGGATTCATTTTATAATAAGATTAGATATATAAAATTTTGTTGAACTTTTTTACATCTTTTACCCACCTTCTAGGCACATTTGCAAATTTTTATAAAATGTAATTTTACCTCTTCTGTGAATTGAATTAAAAAAAATCTGAGAGACACGATTTCCATCAATAAGTAAAATATGGTTCAATAAGATGAAAATAATTTTTGGTGAATAGTAACTATTGAATTTTATTTACCACAGTTAAAAATAAATAAGTTAATTAACGGTAAAAATGATATTATAATTACCCTAACACGTGTCCTAATTCTATTTGATAAATTTATTTTGACCTAAATCAACATTATAAATAAAATATGATCCTTTTTAATCCACTTCGATTAGATTAGAACAATGTTTATTATTTTATTTAAAGAAGAGATAAAAGTGTCAAATTGAAATTTTAATAACTGAAAAATTTTAATATTGTGTTATACATAAGATAAATTCTATAATAAATATTCATTAGAAATATAAAAAAATTTCCTACATCATCATATTTTATTTATAATTTTTAGACATTAAATAATTAAATATATTTATTACACAATGATAATGCAGTAATTACCTTATTAATGAAAGATTCAAATAATTGATACTATAAATATTAAAATAAATTTAAATTGAGACTTTTGATAAATTATACGAATTTTATAGGTAAATATTACATTTTAGGGTTGATTAAATAAAAAATTGCAGTGATAAAGTGTTTATGACATTCCGAAAAACCAAATACTAAATAGTGCCAAAATTGACATAAATGGGTTTTTAAAATTAATTCAATTTTATTAAATGATATAATATTCTTAAAAATAAAAATATAGGTCAGAGAACATAGATAAGGTTAGATACGTCAATAATAAACCACTTGGTGTTCACTTGGATTTTTATAGTATGTTTATTAACCATTTATTATAATAATACAAGAATACATTGTAAGAGTTAAACTATTTAACTAAGAGTTAAATCTAAAATATAAGGTTGATATGGTGACCTAAACTTGTCTAAATCATATTGTTTAAATGTATTTCGATAAATCCCCACTTGATACTAGAAAACAAATCTATTTAGAGCCATTAGAAATAGAATATTATGTTATAATAAATAATATTTCAGGATTTTCCAAAAGTGACTCTCACCTCTCTTATAAAAGGGTACTTCCCCTTCTCTTAATTTCACACCTCCAATGCCATTTGGCTCGGCCAAAACTGGATCAAATTTCCTCCCAACTACCCTCACATCATCTTAGGTTCCTTAATAAAATCATAAATCCAATCTAAGGATCTTGTTTGTTCAAATCAAAGGAAAACACCTGAAGAAGAGGTAATTATTTCATCACCTCTTTCAAAGTTCTTTTCTTCTACCACTTTCTATCTCTTTGTTTTTTCCATACCAAAATAATAAATCTAGTACCTTATAACTATTTTGAGGTTATTATAAATATGGTAAAACCATATTCATTATTTTATTCATCCTATGAATGGTAATGTCACTATACATGCGTAGGTACAACTTACCGTCTCCATGTCCTGGTGTAGTTTGTTATTCAACACTTGATTATTTGGATGGGTATAATAATGAGTGTAATTCATGTAAATTATAAATATAAAATATTAATGATTATTTATATATAATATACCATCCAATTACATATTAATTCCTCACTAATAGAATTATATTTTCACTCATGCATACATACGACTTACAGTCTCCACGACATGATTAGTTTTCATTTCCAATCGTATCCATTCAAGAATAATTTTCATTTGATGATTATAAATAATGTTTAATGATCATAATATAATTCTATATATGAATCAAATATATAATATCCCAAAAAAATATGACTTTCATAACAAAACATATAAAGGAAAACGAATCAGTAACACCCGATATAATAATACTAAAGTAATATTATTAACAATGAAATGACAAAGGATCATATATGATATCATATTTATGTATACGGTTCTTGTATAGTTTAATAAAAATTATATAGCCATTATAAATGAGGCTAACGTACCTTCGACTAATTCATAATACAAGGTACGGTTTAATTTTACAATCTCTTTATTATTCGAGGTTGTTTTTACATGAGTATCTACTATGACCTATTTATCATCCACATCCATGTTTTTTAAAAATGCATTTCAAAAGATTTTTACTATTATCTGGGATATGGGTTTAATTCATTTATAACCTTGTATTAATTTTTATAAAATGGTTTGAAATAAATCTTTCCGTCATTTTCTAAATAAGGTACATTATAACCTTTTCGACAAAATAAAGGAAAGAATGTTTTTTTAACATAAAGGGTTTGTGTAGCTGTTTTCCACCATTATAACACCTTACAATTTTACCTTATAATATTATTAGAATATTTTAAAAATAAATATTTTATTTTATAATTACGTGACTTTTAAATGAATACAAAGTAGAAATATATATTTCACTCAAATAGTTTTTTTGATTGTTTTCATCAATGTCAACATCCTACATTAGATTTTATGTTTGTTTGAAGTTGATTTATTATGATACAATATTCTGTATTGTATAGTAGGTTTTGGGATATACTTGAATGTAGATATTTTATTTTTATATCATTTGTGGTTTATGGTTAAATTATTGACATTTTGTATGCTAGTTTTAATACGAATGCTTATTCAATGTTTCAACTTTTTCATATGAGGAATGCATTGGACGTAGTAAGTGACTGGTGGGGCCTGTTATATCCTCTCAATGCATTAGTAGGTCTCATAATACAAACTAGTGTCTTGGTATAAGGCCTTGATAAAATCATATTCGTATTCTTGGAATGAGGCCTTGACTATCTGTTTATTATGTCTGGCATTACGTATTCCATCATTATGAAATTAGATATTGATATTGCATGTGATTATTAAACTCATAGAATATCCATGTGAATAAGTAAATGGAATTATTTTATTTATATTTTCAATATTATGTAGAATTGTATGTTTAAAATGCTTGTTTTTTAGTCTTATACATTTCCTTAAATGTTTATTCTTATTTATAAAAGTTTCTGTTATATTTTTATCCTTACTAAGCATCTGATCTCACCCCTTATATGTTTTAATTTTTCCTAGGATGTGAAGAGGTGTATTATGAATGAATTTCATGGATAATCTAAGGGATATGAGTGTTTTCAAAGGAGACACAATGTTGTAGTTTTTCATTTTATAATGTAATGTAAAACTTATGTATGTATCAAGTACTTCTGAGGCCACAAAACTGATCAGTCTTTTGGGACCTGATCTCCTGTGATCAGTCCAATTTTATATAATAATGAAATGACTCTAGGATACTCTTGTCTTGGTGTTACAATGTTCTTGAATATTAGGTCATTTGAAAAGGTATGTTTTTCTTAATCTATCATCCTTGGGTATAAGTGATAAAAAATACCTAAGACAAAGAGGGTAATTTAATTAATCAATGACAAAACGATATTTTAAAAATGGAAGGGATCTATGGACACTTATCCTACGTTTCCCTTGAATGTTTTTGGTATGTTTTTTTATGTTATTACAGAAGTTTTAGGTTTATCTTTCTTAAAAATGTTTCCTAACACATTTAAGTATCTTTATCGTTGAATAAAAAAGGGATAACCCATGATGAAAAGTATATAGTTTCTAATTTCATGTGATATCATGATTAGTTGGTAAATGTAATACCATTTATCTAAATAAAATCCTTTTGTTTCATACATCGATCATACCTCATGTAGACATAGAGTGAAATACGACACGTTTCTTAAGTATAGACTAATACCCTTTTCTTGTGAAATTTTTATTTCTCATCAATAAGGGAGAGAGAAAGTGAAATGAATGTTTGTAAAAAAGAAGGGGAGATATTCACATATTGATATAATGATTCAGAAATAACATTTAATCTATTATCAAAAAATAAAATGGGGGATATTAATGATCCCACAGAGTGTATGAGTTTTATTTTTTTCAACAGTTGTTATTGCTTTTCCATAGTGGTCAAAGAAATCATAATATTTCACGGATTTCAATATGTTGATGAAATTATACAGAAAGAAGTTTTTAAACTATCCAGGATATATAATCCTAATAAAAAAGTGGATGTTGCTGTTATGAATGGATGAAGATAAAATGTTCTCAAGTCTTGATATTTCTAGGAAAAAAATGAAGACATTTATTTTATAACTAGGATGATTTTTGAACCAATATTCATGTCAAAGAGTTATTTCAATGGTGACATATATTTTACAAAAATGTAGAAGATGTGAAGAGATCTTGGGAATTGATATTCAAAAAGAAAGGGTGGAATTTGGAGACCATTCCAATATTTATTTTCCTGAAGAAAATTTTAAATAAGATAATTCAAAATATTAATTTTCATAAGGAATTAGTTGAAGGAGGCCATAAAATACCATTATTTCATTAATTTTTTAGGATGTTTATTCCATGAAAATATATAATTCCATGCATAAATATTATATGTAACTAAATGTTTGTGGGTACTTTTATTTTTTTCTTCATACATTATATAAGGCATTGGATTATCTTTTTTAATAGAGTACCTTAAAATGGCCAACCAAGACAACTAAGTTAGCTAGCTCTACCAAGTATTGTGGGAGTATTTCTCAACCATGAATGGGAACTGGCTAGCCCACCTACATAGATGGCGTGTCTGAGTGGGATATTGTATATTCACATAATATTATAATCATGTAGGATATCATGGGGATGTGATAGGGTTGCTTATGGGACAATGTGAGTTGGTTTAACTGGTGAGGCAATTGGGTGTGTTTGTTATCATTGATGATCCCCCACTTCCATCTCGAAGCAATTGGGACCCAGATTTATTAATAAAGAAATGCTTAACCACCTGAATGTTTGATTTTGAAAATGAAGATGTGATTCACTATTCATCCACCTTTAATGATATAGTGATAAAATCATCTCTACTCAATCAAGAGGATATGATCCATCCAATTGAAATCTCCCATAATATTCTTCCTCAAATTCATGTATGATTTTACATTTTCATAGATATCATGTCAATACTCCATTGAATATACTTGAGGTAACCATGATTTATCTATGGATCATGTTGTTGGAAAATCGTACTACAAACATCCAAGTATGAAATATGTATCCTGCATTCTTATGTACATTTGAATAATATTCTTTGGAAAAATACATATTAATTTTTAGGTGGATGTTCATGCATATATAATCCTAGATTTTTTTGATTCACCAAATATGAAAAACATGTGATTATTTTTTCAGGAATGTGATATATTCACCAAAAAGGAATAAGGGATCATAAAATAAGAAAAGGAGAATTGTTTTCTGGTTTCAATTAAACCACTTTTAAATAATAAAAAATGTATATGTTCATGCATTTAGTATATGGATATACACATCATACTTTTTTAGGAACTGAGTTAGTGATTGAAATAAGGAAGGTGGTGTATTCTCATCTATTAAAGGAGAATCACCCAATGCCAAATATGATTCTTCCACTTTTTTGAACTCTCATTTTTCATAAAAATATAATATCACTATATTTTTTCTTACATTAATAGATGAAGAACGGTGAGCCTCCAAGGATATGTGAAGAGGGGAGTTTCAATATCATATATTTCATAAAGAAGAAGAACTCTTAACCAATTCTTGAGTTATTCCCACCCAGTGTTACATGAATTTATTCCATTTGTAAAACTATATATGAAGAATAAGACCTACAATGATACACTTATGTTAAGGATAATATATATATGGTCCTTAAACTTTTAATTATCACAATTAAATAGATTCAAGAAAAGAAGTTTCTATGAAACTCTTTGGGTTTAAATAAAATCTTTAAAGAAATCATAAGATGGTGTATACACTAATTGTATCTTGTAAATCATGTTTTTCTGTGAAAGAAGGTTAAGATCGAACATACAATACATTCAAAAATTCATTATATATCATGAAATCATAGTATTTTTTGTTAAGGAAAGATATAGAATAAGGGAGAACACAGTGTATATCATTAAGTATATGTACGAATATACACATTTTATGGTAATTAAAATAGACCAATTCCTAATAAATAGATTATAGCATAATAAGAATAATACTTGATATGTTGTATAGTTTTCATGATATTTTCCATGAAAAAAATAATAAACTTAACATTAAAATAAATATAGATTTTATGTTAATCAAGAAAGGTAGAGATTTCACTATAAGAATAAAGAACAACTCTCCTAATAAATTGATTGGAATAGAAGATGATACTGAACTATAATACATATTTCTTATGTAAACTATCATAGATTGAAGTTTAGTAAAATATTAGAATATTTCATATATGATTTGACAGTGTATTGGGTTAGTGAAAGATCATTATTACAGGTAGTAATATTTAAAATTTAGTGTAATTCTATTGAATAAATATTTGTTGCACCAATAGGAACAAGTTTAAAATGATACTATATTTACTACTGATATTGTTTCAAGGAAGAAGAAGAAGAAGAATCAATTGTGATTATTCTAAGATGAACTTCCATTATATCAATAATCATGATGGAACTTGTGATTATAGCATGATGAAGAGAAGAAGAGTTAGTAAAAAAATTGATATCTATTAATTATCATTTGGGTTGAAGAAAATTTTTGATATTATCATTCCATAACATATTCATATTATTGTAACTAGTGTTGGATGAAACTGAAAAAGAATATTTTATTTTTTTGGTCTGAAGAATAAGAATAGTTTCTTGTCAACTATAATTCAAGTAACTGGTTATGAAATTAAAGGTTGAAAAAAGTAGAACCATGGCATCCAAAAAGAGTATCAATTTGTAGAAGTATTTCTTGGTGTTAAAAAGTATCTTTGAAGAAATTAGAATAGTATACATAGGTAGTATAAATAACCAGTGGGGAGCTATAGATTGGACCATGTAATCACTAGTATTGGGAAGAAGATTTTTTCCATCCCCCTCATAAATATTATACACTCATACTTTGATGATGATTGTCTTCAATCCAAATCACTATAACATTGTTTCTTGTATTGGATAATCTGTGTAACATTCATCACCATACATAGAAAGGACTAGCTACCCATATTGGGTAGTGAATCTTGTAAAAATATCATGTTACATATTTAACTACATTAATATACATGCATATGATAAAGAAAAGATAATATCAGAATCAATATCCTAAAAGGTCTAACATGTAAAGGGATTAAAAATTGTAAATGGAAAAATGTTCCCAAGACAGATTCAATCCACCCCCCCCAGTGTTGAGTATCCCTAAAAGTGTAGCTATTAAAAGTTTTATAAAATACTATTGATAAATTCTATTATATTCCCAACATTTTTTTTCTTTTATAAGTTCTCACGGAAGGTGAAATCTTTCGGGAAGAGTTTGACCTAATGGAGTCTACCATTATATGGTTATTATTCTTTGGTTTTTATATCCTTGTACTAGTATTAATTATATCAATTAATACAATTACATGAAATGTAATATTATTTTTTTATAAAATTCATTCCCTATACTTACATTGTGATATAAAATAAAATAGTCCTTATAAAAAAGAATATTTATATTTTTCAATCAAATGAATTTGCAGGTCATTACATGTGTAATTTCATCATTGTGACATTAAAACAATTTTATAAAATATATCCACAACCCATAAAATATCATGCATAATTATTGAACAATATCAGTACTATTCATGTAAAAACCTTGGCCCCAGAAGCCCGAATCTAGTTGTTACTTTATTATATTGGCTTAAGATACAAGGAATTGCATCCCAAAGTACCGAATAATTTATTATTATTGGTAAACTAAATACATACTTGAAATTAACATTATATTTCAAACAAAAAATAAAAAATTAGTTTCTTTGAGAAAATAATTATTCTTCTTAACATAACTATGAATATCATTCATAAACCACTTTGTGGTATCCCGGGGAAAATTAAAACCTAAGAAAGTGGTGAGCTCAAATTCTCAATAAGGGATTTGTATAGTGGATTATATAATGAATGAAACATAATAAATATGGTAAGGTAAATAACTAAATAGATATTACATTTAATTAGTAACTTTTACATCATGGGAAGATATGGCATAATCATTATGGAAGTGTAAATGATTGGAAACAAATTCTATTTAATGAATAACTTGAGTACAATCGATATCCATGGATTATATCATAGTGAAAATCTTATGGATAATAATAACATAGATACTAATGAAGGAAATGCTTAATTATTGTCAATCGTGTTTCTTTGGAACATAATACATTTACCATCAAGACCTTTCTCAAGACAGTTTGAACATTATGGGTAAAACCCCATTTAATTTGGCCAATTTATTAGTCTCATGAGACTACCAATGCATCAAGGGGCTTTTCTATATATGATCCTTGTCCATTATTTCATGTCTAAAGCATTCTGAATATATCAAACAATCAATTTATTTCATAATAATTTTCATTATCATCAAATATATATATTGAGTAAAAGACCTAAATTTTACATTATTTCCCCATTTATTAAAATAATTTTCAAAGTAATCAACTTATGTAAAAATTGTATACATCATATGAAATTGACATATCCATATACAAGAATATTTATATTTAAGAGAAATTTAATTTCCAATTAATTATGATCATAAATAAATCAATGTGGAAATATATACACTATATAAAATTTATTTGTTTCATAATATTAAAATATGCCTCGATATAATTAAATTGAGATGAATTCCTCTACCACTTGTAATCAGTTAAATCGCATTCCCCCTGAATGAGTAAAATTTTAAAAAACCATAAATATCATGATAATAAATAAATTCATGATATAAAGTTTCTAAGGGATGTTATGAACACCTCATAAAATAATATAGGTGTATAATATTAAAATATTCATCAATGATAGAAAATTTGAGATGAAGTCCCTTACAAGAACCACATCATTGATGTGGGAATTAATCAAATGAATATATTATGTGTTTCCAATTTAAATATAAATAATTTTTTTAAATACCTTATAATTTAATCAAAATTAATTTTAAACATTTTCTAATCTTGACATGATCAATAGTGTATAATATTAACCAAATGAATGGAAATTGAGTTAAGCAACCCCTTACCACAGGTTTAACGTCCTTGAAACATTTTCAAACCTACTATATAATTGTTTCAAGCATGTTATTAATTTATACCATTATCGTATTCATTTTTATAACATATTATATGACCATTTTATAGAATATTACCTCCCATTCATTTGTAATATTTAATTATTTTCATGGTTTCGGGTTTTCGTTGCCTTGTTTTCTCATGTATGTTTTATATTGAATTTCCAATTCTCTTGAATAGGATATTGATATAAAATATATAGAATTATGTTAATTTTATAAATATCATATTTAGAATTTAAATCATTTTTATAACTATTCTATAATTTTTATCATATATAATGAATCTCATCACTTCATGGAGACAGTAAGTCGTACGTGCACACAAGTGATGGTAACATTTCTAAATTGTTGAAATGGTAAGGGAGTGATGGTATTTTAATTTTAAGGAATAAAGATAATTTCATAATTATCATATATTCCCATTGTTTTTATCATTATAACCATCCTAGTAAAATGGTGATGAAAAATGAATTACAATGCTACGTGGAGATGTTAAGTCATACGTACGCACGTGCGGTGCTTTCGTTTTTTTTAGGATGTATAAAAGGTAGAATAAGGTTTTTTAATAATAACAGTAGTATATAAATATATATATTTTATACACTATTTATTATTTCAGCATGAAAACACCACATGAGTAGAAAGTAGAATAAGAAATAAAAATGAAAGAGTCGGTTAAGAAAATTGCATCATCTTCACCAAACTTCATTTAGATCTCTTATTAGGGACACTAGGGTTTGTATTTTGGAAGGAAAAAACATCTATAGATTTAATAAGGGTTTCTATAAGTAAAATTTTTAGGGTATGGTCAAGATATATGAATCACTGTGGTGTAGAGAACCGAAGGAATGGGTTCTCTTTTATAATATAAGTGAGGGTCACTTTTAGAATTTCTCAAAATATTAAATTAATAAAAATTAATTTGAAAATAAAATTAGATAAAAAAAGTTATTTATTTAAAATATAAGATGATTATGGGTATAAATAGTCTTATCTAATATTTTTTATATAGGTTTAGTTCACTTACGTACCCTTATCATTTAGTTTTAACCCTTGTTTAACCCCTTCAAATCTTATCATGAAAACATTGATATTTACTCATTGATAGTCAATGTTGACACTGAAAAATGATAAAAGGCCCATAAATGTATCATTTATGAAATTATAAACCCAATACAAATAATTTTGAAAAATTAAATATTTTTAAGAAATTTATATCATTTAAAAAAATATTAATTACTATAAAATATTCATAATGTCAATTTTAAGTACTATTCATTACATTGACTTTAATAAAATCATTATACCACTTATAATAAAAAAAACTATTTTATTACCTCTCTAAAATATTAAAATAATATATAAAATTATTTTATCCCAATCATTATCCCAAATTATATTTATTTGAATAATTTTAAAAACATTTATTTGATATTTCCATTAATAAAAATAATTACTACATCAGCATCATGAAAGCATTTAAAGTAGTATTTCTTCTCTAAAATTTAAACATAAATTAAAAATATGAATATAAATATTCTATATTCAATTATACTATTTATATTCTATGATATTTTCTATATAACACCATATTTGAAATGTTATATTTATAAAAACTATGAATGTGGCATTTTTGACTTTTCTTTAAATAAACTATTATAAGGGTCATAATTACTTCCTAATGGAAACAAATGGTAATATATCTAATAATTTAATGATTATGGACGCATATTACTCATAAAATAAAATTCGATCTTATTTTTGTGTCATTTTTTACTCATTGCCATTTTATTTTTAACCTATATTACCCAATTTACCATTTACCATGGTAACGAAACTTCAAATGTTACTATTCATATTGGCCAAAAATTAAAGTGAAATTATTAATATATTAGTACCTTACAAAAAAATATTCCAACCATTTTTAAAAATTTAATATACTTAAGTATCATAATTTATATTAAAATTAATCACGTAACACGCAACGAAAAACAGTTTTCTCAAAAAATGCATTTTTAAGCTCAAAAATGTACTTATTCCAAAATAAGGTATAAGTATGATTAAAATTAAACTATTTAGATTAGTTAAAAATAAATATTACATAATTTAAATTGATATAAAATTTAAATCATAAATTTAATTTTAATTTATGGAAATTGGCAGTTTTAAAAAAAATCAGTTTTTTCTAATATTCACTAGAAAATCGATCTTCTTAGAAAATTTCCAAAAATTTCCCATAAGATAAATTTAATATTATGATTTTATAAATTATATTAGTTTTATTAAATAATATTTATATTATTTCTATAAATTTATTGTAATATTTAATCATAAAAATCCAAAAAAATCATTTTTTGGAGAAAACGTATTTCTTTAAGAATACAATGATTTTACTGTAAATTAAGAGAATATTCCAAATTAATTAATTAATAAATTAACAATGAGTTTTAAAATTCTATATTTCGTAATGTGGTTAATACTATTTATTCTTCCCAAGTTAATGTCTAGGCAAAAATAATCCCAAAATAATATTTCATTGTTTGTTTAAGCTGGGTGTTGCATACAACGTAAGATATCAAAGAGATTAAATATAAAAATAGACATAAAATAAGTTATTGGAGTGTTAAATTATTCCATAATTCAATAAATTTAATCCTTTAAATTTCAAATTTAACTTATAAAATCAAAGGTTGATATTTTAAAATTTTTTTGTGGGGAACCTGCATCTTAAAAAGTGTTAATAAAAATTCATCTTAAAAAATAGGGAAATGATAAATGAAAATGTTACCATAAAACATAGATTCCATATATTAAAAAATTCATGAAAATATGGAAATAGAAGACAAATATAATTTTGAGGTTCTGATGGATAATAATAGAGAACATGGCCATTATAATGTTATTCATCACAAAATAATAAATTTTTTATAGATTAAAAGACCATTTATTTCTCAGTAAGAAAAGTAAAAGGATGGAATTTTTGTTCCAAAATCATTTTCCGAGAGTTATGATATTCTTTTATTATCCATATAATCACTTTATAAAATAAACTTACTTTATTTATTTCAATTTCATAACCATAATCACATCAATGGGTTGTGCTTTGATCTATTTTCACTTCATCTATTGCATAAGGAAATGGATATTCAAGATGATCTTTTCATGCCTGAAGGACTTTAATAAATCATATTATTAACAAGTCATTCCTTCATCATTTCAATATTCACTGAATGAAAAAGGGTTATCACATTTTATCAACAAATAACAATATTCAAAGTTAAAATTAATTCATTCTATATGTAGTTAATCCTAGGAATCGTCCACAATACATATTATAAAATTCAATGTCCAAATATTTAAAAGGAAGGTCACTAAATTTCCAAAATCAATTTAACACTAGATTCATGAAAAAAAATAATTTTTCTCTTTTTTTCACATATCAAATATATGATTAACTTTATAACCTTAAAACCTTAAAAAAACTTGAATTCTTCCAAAAATAAAATCCAAAGTTGTTGAATATATTCCATAAATCAAAACAAATATAAAACTCTATAAAAATTAAATTATTAACCAATTCCACAGTTACCCATACTATTCCATAATCATATCTTTATCATTGGGAACATATTTAGGGATATATTATCCAAAATATTGTGTTTTCAAAAATATCAACTTGCAAGAGAGTCACTTCTTTGGGTTACTAGTTATATTCATCACATGATCCCAAATCCTTAAAAAATATTAAAGTACGGTCCTTGTATGCCACATGATTCATATTACCAGAGAATCAATGATAAAATAATTCTTGAATCTAAATACATAAAGACTTTAGTCATTAAAATTTATTATTAAACCATTAACTAAACTTCATCAACTTATTCTTTAATACCTTATTCCATTCATATTTCATTTTAACTCTCTTCATCTTTTGAATTATAACTATTACTTCTATAAACATGCTGATTATACTCATTATTTTTCACTCATACTATCCAATATTAATTTATTTGTCATTGGAAACATATTTAGGGTTATCTTCCACAAATCATGGGTTTTATAAAATATAAATTTGCAATATAATCACTTATCTTGATTACTGGTACTACACATCACATTCTTTCATATCATTAAAGAATAAGTATAGTATTACAATCCTTATATAACTCTTATTTATTATTACTATAGAATCATTGATTAAATAATTATTGGATCAAAATACAAAATAACTTTAATCATTCTAATTCATTCTTAATCCATTAACTTCACTTAAATATCTTATTCCTTAAAACCTCCTTAATTTCATATGTCATTTTTTGTCTCTTCATCATCAAAAATATAATCATTACATTTATAACCTTTCCGATTATCCTCATGATCTTCCCCCCTAGAACCTAGATTTTTATAATCCCCATATTTTCCAAATTTTAAACATTCAACTGTTAATAATGCCTTAGGGATACAATTTTTCCAAACCATTCATTTTTTTAAAGAAATTAATTGATTTATATCATTATTTTATACACACAAATCATCTTCTCATTTATCTAATACATTAAATCAGGGGTTTTGTATCAAATTATCAATATATATATAACTGAATCATTTTTCCTTTACGTATTCCACCACCTAAACTCTCAGCTAACTCTATCCTTATATTATTTTGTGAGTCTATGAGTTGGTTAAGGTTCATGTTCTTAATTATATATCATTTCAAATAGTTAATCATAACAAAAATAGTCTTCATTCCAATCATGGTACCATTTTCTTACTCATCAACAAATTTTCTATTACATTCATCATTAACATATTTCCTTGTAGATCCATCCATTGAATAAAACCAAAAGCACATTGTAGAGACCCAAAGCATGATGTACATGGACATTACATTAATTTTTTGATATACATAATACATAACAAAAACAGACACCAAAGGACCATAATAGTTTCGTGTCTTTGGAAACTCGTAACATAATCTTCTAATCATGGTGAAAGATCTTCAACATCTCCCATAAAGATCTTCCCTTTTTTTACATAAAACCTTTCTTTATATCCTGGGGAAAAACATATAAAGGGTGAGCTCAAATGCTCAGTAATAGTAATCATGGAGAAAATAAAACCAACCATATACATTTGAACTTAAAAACATGAACATAATGTTTAATCTTCAAAATCTTGAGAAATGAAATAAAACATGGCAGTACGTAAGGCGTAGATCATAATGGAACATCAATCATGGTAAAATATCTTGGGAATAAAACATGTAATTGTGGAAAAACATTAATCACATGTTATGATTTCCATAGTATCCAGGGCATTTCTGCCAAGACCATCTTAGTGGACAAAGTCCCTTTCTGAATCGAGTTCACTCCTTGATCCAGTCCTGTAACACTAAACCGGATTAACTTACCATTCCAATCATGTATATCTCATGAGATATAAATCTTAAACCAATGCATTGGAGGGAGATATAGGTCACACCCATCTCATAATGAAATCATTATTACTTGTGCCACAACATAAACATAAATCAGTCATCATAACCCAGAGAATAAAATGGGATTCATAAACATCATCCCATCATAACATAATCTATATAAAACAAATGGATATAATTTCATCATAAAAAAGGTGAAACCATGTAAATAATAGAGTCATTATACTTGAAACATACACATATGAAATAATGACATCTTAGATGGAAAATGTTTTTGATAAAACACTTGAAATAAATTCTTGAGGAAAATATCATTTCTTCTTCAAAATAATTTTCCTTTCAGAAGTTCCATGCAATTTTTATAGAAAAGGATTTTTTGAATATAGTAAATAAATATTGTAGAGAACTCTCCATGAAAATAAGTCGTTATAAAACCGTAAAAATTTGTTCATGTCGTATAAGTTAAAAAAACATTCTTCTCATACTTTTGCCAGAAAAGTCAAAATGTACCTCGTATGGTAAAGAAAAGAAGAATTCCTTACATACCATGTTGTAAAAGTAAAAAAATGGGTAAAAGTGACTTTAAACCTACATGAAACCATTTTTAGAAAACAGTCACATTGATGATAAATATAACCCCAGTAAATACTAACGAATAGACAATCTTGGATAAAAATGAGATTGGAAAAGTTATCCCTTACCTTATGTCTGGTATGCTTCGAATGTATCTGAACCTCCTGTATAATGATTTAAATAATGTCATTTAATTATTATAGAATCATATTCATTGTTATTATATCTTATATGGTTCACTGATAACTTTATATTACCTGTTCTTTGGTAAATTCCATGATAACGCGGCGTTTTGGGTAAAATTGTTTCATTTATCGTACCTGTTTCGACTTGTTGTTCTTGATATTATTACTTATATCCTGATTTACATAATTCTAGAATGTAAAACATGATTTATATATATATAATATATATTCATAATATACATATATATATATGATATATTGATAAAAGGAATGAAATACACCATTCATGGAGACGGTAGGCCGTACGTACGCATGAACGTTGTTCTCGTTTCCTTATTGAATTGAATGGAAATAGGTAGATGAAGTAAATATATATATACATAAATAAAGTATCATTATTATGTCATATATTTCATTATTATTCATTATATATACTTTATAATCATTCATGAATAGTTTACATGGAGAATGAATCTCATCGCATCGTGCAGATGGTAGTCCGTACGTACGCACGAGCGATGATGTCATTCCCATGATCGTGGAATTGTATTTAAGTGTATGTATAATATTTCAGAATAAATATAAAGTTAAAATAATCATATATAGTTACTTATTTACACCATTATACTCATCCAAGTAAGGTGGTGGTCGAAAATAGACTACACCACGGTGTGGAGACAGTATTCCGTACGTACGCACGCGTGGTGATTTCGTTTTCCGTAGGATGGATAGAAAATAAAACCGGGGTGTATCATATTTACAATAATGTATCAGTATATAAGTAATACTGATGTTATTACTTTATAATGAAACAAATAAAGAAGAGTAGGTCGAAGAAGAATGCAACTTGAAAGAGTCGGTAGAAGAGATTACCTCTTCCTCGACGCACCTCCTTTAAACTTCTTCTTAGGGCACTAGAGTTGGTCTTTTGAGAAGACCAGAACCTCTATGATGTAAATATATAGGTTGAGAAGAGTAATTGACAGGGTTTGGCAGAGATTAGAGGCTCAAAAGGGTATGAAGAGAAGAGAGAAGGGGTGCCCTTTTTATAACGGAGGAGAGGGGCACCTTTGGAAAAACTAAAATATTATTTTATAATAAAGACATATTCGGTTTATAATAGCTCCAAATTGATTTATTTAGAAAATAAAGTGTTTATGGGTAGAAATTATCTCAACTAATTGGTTTTAGACAAGTTTAGGTTACTATTTTAACCTTATCGTTTAGATTTAACTCTATGTTAAATAATTTACCTTTTACCATGTATTCGTGTTTTCTTACACTATATGGTTACTAGACTTACTTTAACAACCCATAAGAACCCCAAGTGGTTAATTATTAATATATATAACCTTATATAAGTCATTTGGCCGATCCTTATATTTTTATGAATATTATAACAATTAATAATATAATATTTGTTTAAAAAACTATTTTATGTCAATTTTGACACTATTTGGTAATTGATTTTTTTGTGAATATCATATCAGCATGATTAGTTATAAAAAAGTTAATTAAATCAATACTAACATGTCATATTAACCTATAAAATTAGTGTAATTTATAAAAATTCTCAAATTATATTTATTTGGGAATTTATAATATCATTTATTTTAATATTTCATTGTTTAGGTAATTACTACATCATCATTGTGTCATAAATAAATTAAATTATTTATTTTTTAAAAATCATAAATAAAATACAATTAGGTAGGAAATATTTTTATCTTAATAATTAATATTTATTGTCTAATTTATCTTACATATTACCCTATATTAAAAATGTTTTAGTTATTAAACTTTTATTTTAACAATTTTAACTCTTTTTTAAATAAAATAATAATAAATGTCCTAATCTTATCCAAGGGGACCTAAATGATAATATTATATTCCTAAGGTTTTTCTGTTCAAATTATACTTATCCAATAGAATTATAACATTTGTTAGGGTATTAATAATATCATTTTTACCCTTAATTACCCTATTTACTTTTAATCGTGGTAAATAAAATTAAAAAGATACTATTCACCAAAAATTATTTTTATCTTATTGAGCCACATTTTTCTCTTTGATATTAACCATATCTCTTGTATTTTCGAAATTCCACTCACCAAAGCGGTAAAATTAAGTTTTGTGTAAGTTTTCAAAAAGTTCCTAGGAGGTAGGTAAAAGACGGTGAAAAGTTCAATAAAATTTTATATATCTTAAATTATTATAAAATGACTCTAATGAATTATATTGAACTTATATAGGTATTATTTATCAATTTTTACCTAAAATAAATTTAAATAAAATAAACAATTATTACATAAAAAGTCAGTTTTTAAATAGTAACCCAGTGTTTTTACTATTCATCAAAAATTGAATGTTTTCAGAAAAATACCAAAAATTCACCCTATGCTAATTTCAATATTCCAAATCTAAAAATTAAGTCCATTTTGAAAGAAAAAATTTATAAAATTTCAAAAAGTGGGTATTAATATTCATAACGGCTAGTTTATATAATATTTTAATAATATATCGTTGTTTAGTGAAACTCGGTATTGCGTACAACACACGCTATCGTGGAAGGTTGCGATTTCGTGTAATGTAAGCCACGTCAAGGTTTCATGTAGTGAAAGACTTATTTGTTATTTCATATAATAGAATCCAACCATAATTCATTTATACATTGAATATATATATACATACACACTCAATGTTGCGTAGAATAACTACTATCAAACGAACTTGAAATTGTGTGTAACACGATCCATGAATAGTGTGGCATATAATTCAAGCTAATACGGTGTTGCGTATAGTACAACCTAATCTTGGTGTAGTTTATAATAGAAGACATCAAAGAAATTAAAAGTAATATATCTCATAAAATCTCGGGGTGTTCCATTCTACCCCCCTTAAAAGGAATTTCGCCCTCGAAATTCGTTGGGGTTATAAATGGTTTATTACTTGAGAGTTTCTTTCATATAAACCCACATCGTAAAAAAGAATACTAAAACTTACTTTTAAAAATGAATGTTAGAAACAAAACGGATACCCAAAGTAACTTATCACTTGTGTTCCCACATTGGATATCATAGGTGAAAATATAGAAATGGAAGAAAAATCAAACCACCGTGTTCTGATGGAGAGTGGTAGAGAACATGGCTATGAAAAATACAATAGTCACAAAGCCATAAAATTGTGATGATCTAAGTTACCATCTGATTCATCGGATATGAGAGTACTAGGACAACATTTTTTGTTTTCAAGATCATTTTCCACAAGTTTAAGAATGAAAGAAACACTTACTTTATTTTGGTACAATCTCAATGTTTCTCATGCATAGAACAATTTCCACTTCATCCCTTAAATAAATGAAGTTGAAGTTGTCTTTCACGAAGTGTTAGAAGATCATGTGATAGAATGATAGGTCATTTCATCTGTCTCAAACATAGGGTTATTAAAAGATATATACATAAGTCTATATATAGTGAGATTAATCATATATAGTTCATAAAATGGACTTATACTTCATATATAGTACCACTTAATAAAATAAAACTAGTTTCTACTAACCAGGGACTTCTTGTAGGCCAGTGGTATGTGATAAAGGCATGTCGCATTTCAGTTGTGGGTTTGATTCCCAAAGCCTTGTCTGACGCGACGGGTTATCGCTCGTCTTATGGGTTGTCCTTTTTCTAAAACTGTAATATTATAACATTCTAGAAATAATATCTAAAAACAACTTCTATCCTTAAACAATACTATCTGATGTCTAACATAATCCATTGAAAACTTTTGGCTTATCCAAAATACATCTATCCAATCTCATAGTATAAAGAAAACAATTACTGAAATGGTCACATAACAAGAACGTGGATACCATCGTTTATCCCCCATATATTATAAGATATATCTTGTTGATCTCATTCCAAACATTTGAATACCTTAATGATGTATTCTCTTGAAAAATGAATACCCATTGAACCTTAGTGAAAACATGAATGTTGTCAAAAGTTAACGCTTTCCACATACCAAAATCCAAAAATTTCCATATACTCAAACCATGATATCATATTGTCCTTATATCAGCCATGAGCTCATCAATACTATAAAAACATCTCATTACCTCCTTATCCTTTCATTATGCTCATATCATCTACTTTCCAAATTATATGAATTAACCTTTCATGGTTACCAGTACCATTCAACATATACTTTCAAATACTTTAGGAAAAACAATAGTGTAACAATCCTTAGATGTGTCTTTATTAAATAGTACCATTACCTATAAAACATAACTCTTGATAAACATAAATCATAACACCAACTTCTTAAACCATTGAACAAGATTCAACACTTCTGTCATCTCATATATCATTTGTAGTCTCCTCATCATCATCCACATAAATACTACCCATATGACGGTGCTGATTCTCTTCATGGGATTTTCCCTTAGGGAATTGGTTTGCATAATTCCCATACATTCCACATTTAAAACATCTAATCATTGTTGATTTCGTTGTAATACCATTATCCTTATCTATGGTGTTAAATGAACCTTTTCCTTTGCACTTACTAGATTTGTGTCCTTATTTTCCGCACCCAAAGAATCTTCTAGTTCCTTTGAAACATTATCCGTGATGCCTCTTCCCACATGATTTACATGAGAGAAATTGAACTGTCTTTCCTCTATGATCATCATGGAACTCCATATTTCTCTTATTAGCTGAGTCGGGAAACTTACAAAAGCTGAGATTATTGATCGTATTATGAGATTGCTGATTACGCATAATAATGATGTTTGTACTTCCAAATCCTGTTTCATTTGGTTGCTCATTAAGAATATCATTCCATTGTCCATCATATCCTCCATTATCGTGAATCTTCATGTTTCCATCCATTTTCTAAAACCCAAAAAGAATAGTGTGAGAGGAAAAAATCATGCTAGGGAAAACAACATAATAAAGGGGGAGTGCTGTCAATATCTAACATCTTAGGATTAATTCTAAGATCGTTACCGTAATTCTAGGACTATAACCTATATGTATACTTATCCTTAGGGACATCCCTAGACATACTTTAGAAATATCTCTAGGGATCTCATTAAAGTTTTCGAATCCTAGTTTCCAAAGGTTAACTAAACCTTTCCTCTGATACCAACTATAGAGACCCAAAGCATTACGTACATGGACATTACATTACTTGTGCAGAATACATAATACATAACAAAAACAGACACCAAAGAACCGTAATAGTTTAGTGTCTTTGGAAACTTAGAACATAATATTCTAATCATGGTGAAATATCTTCAACATCTCCCATAAAGATCTTCCATTTTTTTACCTAAAACCCTTCTTTATATCTTGGGGAAAAGAAAACATATAAAGGGTGAGCTCAAATGCTAAGTAAGGGTAAGCATGGAGAAAATAAAACCAACCATATACATTTGAACATAAAAACATGAACATAATGTTTAAACTTCAAAATCTTGGTCAATGAAATAAAACATGGCAGTACGTAAGACATAGATCGTAATGAAACATCAATCATGATTAAATAGCATCGGAATAGAACATGTAATTGTGTAAAAACATTAAATACATGTTATGATTTCCATAGTAGTTAAGTTATTGCTTCCAAGACTATCATAGTGGACAAAGACCCTTTCTGAATCGATTTCACTACTCGTTCCAGACCTGTAACACTTAACCGGGTTAACTTACCGTTTCAGCCTTGTCTGTCTCATGAGATATAAATCTTTACCCAATGCATTGGAGGGAGATATAGGTCCCACCCATCTCATAATGAAATCATTCTTACTTTTTCCACAACATAAAAATAAATCATTCATCATAACCCAATGAATAAAATGGGTTTCATAAACATCATCCCATCATAACATAATCAATATAAAACAAATGGATATCATTTCATCATAAGAAAAGTGAAACCATGTAAACCATAGAGACATTATACTTGAAACATACACATATGAAATAATGTCATCTTAGATGGAAAATGTTTTTGATAAAACACTTGAAATGAATTCTTGAGGAAAATACCCTTTCTTCTTAAAAATCATTTTCTTTTCAGAAATTCCATGCAATTTTAAAAGAAATGGAATTTTTTGAAAGTAGTCAATAAATATTGTAGAGAAATATTCATGAAAATAAGGCGTTATAAAACCATAAAAATTCATTCATTCCGTATAAGTTAAAAAAACATTTTTCTCGTACTTTTTCAAAAAAAGTCAAAAAGTACCTCGTATGGTAATGAAAAGAAAGATTCCTTACATACCATGTAGTAAAAGTCAAAAAAAATGGGTAAAAGGGACTTTAAACATACATGAAGACATTTTTAGAAAACATGGACATGGATGATAAATATAACCCCAGTAAATACTTACGAATAAACAATCTTGGATAAAAATGAGATTGGAAAAGTTATCCATTAACTTATGTCTGATATGCCTCATATGTATCTGAACCTCCTGTATAATGATTTAAATAATTTCATTGACTTATTACAGAATCATATTCATTTTTATGATTTCATATATGGTTCACTTATGACTTTATATTACCCGTTCTTTTGTAAATTCCATGTTAAAGCGGTGTTTTGGGTAAACTTTTTCATTTATCGTACGTGTGTCAACTTGTTGTTCTTAATAATATTACTTATATCCTGATTTACTTAATTCCATAATGTAAAACATGGTTTATATATAGAATATACATTCATAATAAACATATATATATGATATATCGATAAATGGAATGAAATACACCGTTCATGGAGACGGTAGGCCGTACGTATGCATGAACGATGTTTTCGTTTCCTTATTGAATTAAATGGAATTAAGTAGATGACCTACATATATATATATATACATAAATACAGTATCATTATTATTTCATATATTTCATTATTATTCATTATATATACTTTATAATCATTCATTAATTGTTAACATGGAGAATGAATCTCATCGCATCGTGGAGACGGTAGTCCATACGTACGCACGGGTGATGATATCATTCCCATGATCATGGAATTGTATTGAAGTGTATGTATGATATTTCATAATAAATATCACGTTAAAATAATCATATATAGTTATTTATTTACACCATTATACCCATCCAGGTAAGGTGGTGGTTGAAAACAGATTACACCACGGCGTGGAGACAGTATTCTGTACGTACGCACGCGCGGTGATTTCATTTTCCGTGGGATGGATAGAAAATGAAATCAGGTTATTTAATATTTATAATAACATATCATTATATAAGTAATTCTTATGTTACTACTTTATAATGAAACAACTAAATAAGAGGAAGTAGAAGAAGAAAGAAACTTGAAAGAGTCGGTAGAAGAGATAACCTCTTCCTCGATGCACCTCCTTTAAACTTCTTATTAGGGCACCAGTGATGGTCTTTTTAGAAGACCAGAACCTCTATGATGTAAATAGAGAGGTTTAGAAGAGTAATTTTCAGGGTTTTTCCGAGATTCAAGGCTCAAAATGGTGTGAAGAGAAGAGGTAACGGATGCCCTTTTTATAAGGGATGAGAGGGGCACCTTTGGAAAAACTTAAAATATTATTTTATAATAAAGTCATATTCGGTTTATAATAGCTCCAAATTGATTTATTTCGAAGATAAAGTTGGTATGTGTCGCAATACACTCAAAAAATAGGTTTTAGACTTGTTTAGGTTACTATTTTAACCTTATATTTTAGATTTAACTCTAAGTTAAATAATTTAACTTGTACAGTGTCTTCTTGTTTTCTTACACTATATGGTTAATAAACTTACTATAACAATCAAAACGAACCCAAAGTGGTTCATTATTAATATATATTACCATATATAAGTCATTTGGCTGAACATTAGATTTTTAAGAATATTATAACATTTAATAATATAATATTTTTTTTAAAAACTATTTTATGTCAAATTTGACACTATTTGGTAATTGATTTTTGTGAAAAACAATTCAGCAAGATTAGTTATAAAAACGTTAATTAAATAAATACTAACATGTCATATTAAGCTATAAAATTAATTTAATTCATAAAAATCCTCAAATTACATTTATTTGGGTATTTATAATATCAATTATTTTAATATATCATTATTAAGGTAATTACTACATCACTATTGTGTCATATATAAATTAAATTATTTAATGTCTAAAAATTATAAATAAACTACCCTTAGGTAGGAAATATTTTTATATTTCTAATGAATATTTATAGTCTAATTTATCTTATGTATAACCCTATATTAAAAATATTTTAGTTATTAAACATTGATTTTAACTATTTTAACACTTTTTTAAATAAAATAATAATAAATGTCCTAATCTAATCCGAGTGGACCTAAATGATAATATTCTATTACTAAGGTTGTTTTTGGTCGAATTATACTTATCAAATATAATTAGAACATGTTTTAGGGTAATAATAATATCATTTTTACCCTTAATTACCCTATTTACTTTTAACGGTGGTAAATAAAAGTAAAAAGTTACTATTCACCAAAAATTATTTGTATCTTATTGAACCACATTTTACTCTTTGATATTAACTGTGTCTCTCAAAGTTTCTAAATTCCACTCACAGATGTGGTAAAATTATGTTTTATGTAAGTTTGCAAAAAGCTCCTAGGAGGTAGGTAAAAACGGTGAAAAGTTCAATAAAATTTTTATATATCTTAAATTATTATAAAATGACCCCAATGAATTAAATTAAACTTATATACGTATTATGTATCAATTTTTACCTAAAATAAATTTAAATAAAATAAATAATTATTTAAATAAAAAGTTAGTTTTTAAATAGTAACCCAGTGTTTTCACTATTCATCAAAAATTGAAAGTTTTCAAAAAAAAAACCAAAAATTAACCCTAAGATAATTTTGATATTTCTTATCTAAAAATGAAGTCCATTTTAAAAGATAAAATTTATAAAATTTCAAAAATTGGGTATTACTATTCATAACGGCTAGTTTATATAATATTTTAATAACATATCGTTGTTTATTGAAACTCCGTATTGCGTACAACACATGCGATCATGGATGGTCGCGATTACGTGTAATGTAAGACAAGTACGGGTTGCGTGTAGTGCAAGACTCCTTCTTTTCTATGTATAACAGAATCCAAAAATATTTCATTTATACATTGAATATATATATATATATATATACACTCAATGTTGCGTAGAATAACTTCTATCAAACGAACTTGAAATTCTGTGTAACATGATCCAAGAATAGTGTTGCGTATACTGCAAGCTAATTCAGTGTTGCATAGAGTACAAGATAATCTTTGTGTATTGTATAATAGAAGACATCGAAGAAATTAAAATTAATATATCTCATAAAATCTTTGGGTGTTACACACATTGTGAAAAACACTAATCATTGTGATAAATCATATATTCATGGATAATAATTTTTAAGATTTATAAATCATAACACTTTCCCAGTATATCAATCATTAGTCTTTTCCTAGGTTATCCATTTTCATTTCCAAATATATATGATCATATCCTATACATATACTTATCCTCAATGTTGAGCATAGGGTTATATTCCATAATCTATGTTTTCCTAAATTTAGTTCCTAAGGTTTATATAAATCTTTATCTGATATTAATCATAACAACCCCAACCCAAGTATCCTAGAGATGGTGGTTACATTATTAAATTGTCATAAAATAAAATGAATGACATCCCAATGTAACGAAAAGATTATTACTCTTGGTAAACTAAACACATACTTTAAATTCACATAAAATTTTAATAATAAAATACACAATGTATTTTATTTGAGAATATCATTATTCTCCATATCATAACACTACATATCAATCAAAAATACTTTATGGTTTGTCAAGGAAGAGTAAAACATAAGAAAGGTGGAGCTAAAATTCTCAATAATGGTTATGTACAGTGTAAATTATCATGAATGAAACATAATCAATAAGGCATGGTAAATAATTTAAAATGCCTTCCATTTAATCAATAACTTTTTTATCCTGATAATATATGGCCTAATAATTTTTTCAGTGTAATGAATTTTAAAAAATTTCCATTTAATCATTAACTTGAGCATAATATGAATCCACTAGTAATATCATATTGAAAATATTATGGATAATAATAATTGAATTTTTTGTTAAGGAAGTGCTTGATTATTGGATGTTATGTTTCCCAGGTACATAATACTTTTACCGTCAAGAACTTTCACAATATGGTTTGATCATTTTGGGTAAAACCCAATTTTATTTGGCCAACTTATTCGTCTCATGCGTCTACTAATGCATCAATGGGATTTTCTATATATGATCCCCATCCTTTATTTCAATCCAAAATAATTCCTCATATACCAAATATTAAATTTAATTCATAAAAATGTGATTTAATATAAAATATCCTTATTGAGTAAAACATAATGATTTTACATTATTTCCCTTTTTATTCAAGTAACTTTCAAAGTAATCACCCTATGTGAAAATGGTATATGGATTGGGAAATAAATATATTCATGATTAAAGAATATGGATATTTAAGAGAAATTTAATTTTTAATTAATTAATATAATAAATAAACAAAATGGAAAATATATACACCATAGAAGATAAATTAGGATCATAATATTAAAATATTTCTCAATATAGTGAAATTGAGATGAATTTTCTTACCACTTGTAATCAGATGAACTTTCTTCCCCCTGAATGAATACATTTAACAAAACCTTAAATATACTATGAATAAATAAATTGTTGATATAACATGTCAAAGGGGTGTCATATACCCCTCAGAAAATAATATAGGGTCATAATATCAAAATATACATCAATGAGAGAAAATTTGAGATGAAGTCCCTTACAAGGACCATATCATTAAAGTGAATGTTAATTAAATTAATAGATTGTGTTTATCTATTGTAAATAAAAATAAAACAATTCTAAATTAAACATAATGTAATCAAAATTCATTACACACATAATATTATCTTGACACAATCAATGAAGTAGAATTTTAACCCATTAAATGGAAATTGAGTTAAGATGTCCCTTACCTCAGTTATACTTCCTTCAAATATGTTCAAACCTATTGTTTAAGTTTTTTAAACATTACATTAATTTATAAATGTACTATATTCATATTTATAACTACTTATATGATCATTTTATATCATATTACCACCCAATCATTAGAAATATTTCATTATTTTCAATGTTTTAGGTCCTAATTTACTTATTTTCTCATGCTTGTTTTTTCTTGAAATCCTTGATTGCCTTTCATAGGAAATAGATCTAAAATTTTAAAAATTGTATTAATGTTATAAATATCATATTTAATAATGAAATTTAATTTTATTACCATTATTAAATGAATAGCATCTCTTCGTGTAGACGATAAGTCATACGTACACATGACCGATGATTTTATTTCTACAAGGTTGTAATTTTAAAAAAGTTGATGGTATATAAATTTTAAAAAATAAATATCATTTTATAATTATAATATATATGCATTATTTCAATCATTATAACCATATAAGTAAAATGGTGATTAAATATAATTTACACCACTGCGTGGAGATAGTAACTCATATGTACGCACGTACATTACTTTCGTTTTTTATAGAACGAAAAAAATGTGAAATAAGGTTATTTCATAATTATAATAACATATCAGTATAGATATGATACTGGATATTATTTTAGGATTGAAAAACACATTAATAGGAATTATAAGAGGAACTAATCTTGAAAGAGTCGGTAGAGATGATTACATCTTTGGTGAACTTCATTTAGATCACTTCTTAGAGACACTAGGTTTGGTGTTTTTAAGGAAAGAATCTATAGAAATTTGATAAATAATTTTAAAAGACAATTTCTTTGGGGGATTCTTGTGCTATATGGCTTAACGTAGTGTAGATAACTAGAGGATGGGGTTCCCTTTTACAATTGATGTGAGGGTCACTTTTGGAAGTTCTCAAAATTTTCAATTAATATAAATTAATTTTCAATTTAAAATTTAGAAAATGTGATTTATTTAAAATATGATATTACTATGGGTCTAAATAAACTCATAAAATAAATGTTAAATAAGATTAGGTCACTTTATTTCTCTTATCATTTAGTTTTAACCCTTATTTAATCCCTTTAACTCTTACCTTGACAACATTGATAGTTACCCTTTGAGGGATAATATTGTTACAATAAAATGTAAAAATACCCATAAATGGATCATTAATGTAATTTTAAATCTTATACGAATCACTTGGATTTATTTAGTATTTTTATGAATTGTATATCTTTAAAAAATATTATTTAATATATAATAATAATAATGTTTATTTTAAGGAAAATTCATTACTTTGACTTTAATAAAATCAGGACAACACTTATAATTAAAAAAAATTATTAAACCCCCAAAATTTCACTATAATCAACAAAATTAATTTATAACATTAATTATCTGGATTTATATTTATTTTAATATTTTTAATATCATTTATTTGATACTTTTATTAATAAAATAATTATTGCATCAGCGTTGTGTAAGGATTTAAGGTAATTATTTATTCACTAAAATTTAAAATAAATTCCCATGATGAATAAAAATTTATATTTCAAAATAATATTTATAGTGAATGATATATTCAAGATAACACCATATTAGAAATTTTATAGTTATTAAAATCATGATTCTAACATCTTTGACTTTTCCTTAAATAAAATATTATAAGGGTTTTAATCACATACTCTTAAATAAAAATGATTATATATATTAACCTTGAATTAAAATGTATGAATATTACCCATAAAATAAAATTGGGTCAATTTTTAGGGTCATTATCTAGTCTTTACAATTTTATTTTTAACCTATATTACCAAATTTACCATTTATCGTGGTAAGGAAAATTTCTTAGGTTAATATATATATTTCAAAAAATAAAATAGACCTATTTAATAAATTTTATATTTATGGATTAAAATATTTTATACATTTTTTAAAATTAAAAATACTAAATTCAGAGAATTAAATTTTAAATTAACCCCGAAAAATGTTACAAATATAGTTTTCTTGAAAATACATTTTTATGCACAAAAATGTACTTATACCAAAATATTGTATAAGGATGATTAAATTTAAATTAATTAGTTTATTAATAACTGAAGATTAATTAATTTACATTGAGGTAAAATTCAAATCATAAATGCACTTTTAATATAATGAAATTGGTAGTTTAATAAAAATGGTATTTTCAAACAATTCACCATAATATAATTTTAATATTCTATTTTAAAAAAAAATTATTAGTTTTATAAAATAAAATTTGTATAAGTTTGATAAATTTATTATATCATTTTCTAAATAAATAAAGAAAACTATTTTTGATGATTTTATTAGAATAAAATAATTTTACTATAAATTAAGTTCTTATTGAAAAAGAATTAATTACTACAGTAAAATTGTTATGTAGAATTATATATTTTATAATATGGTTAATATAATTCATTTTATCCTAGTTAATGTCTTTGTAATAATAATCACATATTAATATTTCATTGTTTGTTTAAGATAGGTGTTGTGTGGAATGAAATCTATCAAGAGGTTGAATTTTAAAAGAGACATAGCGTAATATCTTGGGGTATTTCAATTAAACCATTCCAACTAACTCAATAGAATTATTAAATCGAAAAATCAGTTGAAATATCATATAAAATTACATGATTAAACACCAATATAAAAGGTTGGAACATACCTCACCCTATGTGTAAAATATGAAAAATGAATTAGATCATGATTCCTTTTAGAACAAAATAACTCAAAAAATCATTAAACTATAAATAATAATATAGGTAATTATAATATAATATAACTAAAACATAGCATCGTCACATGGAATGATATCCCACTTATAGATCATATGAAGGAAAATTCAACAACTCCAACATATCATGATTTAGATTTGAAATTAAATTAAAATCATCACTTCAAGTTGGAGGGAGAAATCAAGTGTCTAGGGTGAGGTAAAATCATCCAAATGTACCCTAGAATAATAAAATACCATATTAAAGATAAAATCATATGGCTACAAAAATATGGAATATCCCCCATTAAAAAACCTTCCAGTAAACATATGAGTACCTCATCCATAGACATCGAGTACCCAGTGGTCGTCCTAGACATCCTCCATCTATAACCACCTCCACCGGATACCCAAAACCCAACACCATGGTCACAGTGGCAACTGATGATAAAAAAGAGTAAGTTCAACCTACCACCACCCCTCTCTTAACCTAAAACCCCCAAATACAACCCAAAATAAATCAAAATAAATCAATAAAAATAGAAATAAAAATAAAAAAAATACCCTAAAATCCTGGGATTTTAAAAATTCTGATTATATAGATTATTTTTGTCAAAAAACAATATCATGTGTCACCAGAGATTAATATCGGCCATTAGGACCTCACATAAACTTCTTGTTCCAATGTGTCTTCTTTCACATATTCATGTTTCCATAGAACATGTAAAAGTGTCATGATTTTATCTTTTAAACTATTTTTAATATAATAAATAATATTCACCAATTTTTCAATAATAGATGCATCTAGTTTAAAATTCACATCATCACATTAAATAAAATGAGATGAATCTAGTTCATAGTTTCTTAGATTCAACATATTAAAGATATCATCCACCGAACTATAATTTTTAGGAAAATCATAGTGTTATGAAACTTATCCAATATTATAAAAAATCTCAGATGGTCTAATAAATAACTGATCTAACTTACCTTTATTTTTAGTTATCTGATGTCCCAATAAATGGGAAAAATGAAAAAACATTATCTATAAAATCAAAATAAAGAGGAACATTTATAATATAATCATATTATTTTTATCTAATATGGGTTATATTAAACCTCACCTTGATCATTTTTACATGATTAGAAGTCTCCTGTAATAAACTATACTAAAAAGATGTATTTCCTTCTTCTATCTAACTTAATGTTCACTAACATGAACTTCTATACAGATCCTTGAATAAATCCTTATGAACAAATTCTATATATATTTTATTGTTAAAAAATTATACAAAGGATAAATGATCTTTCCCCATATATTGAAAACCTAGAATATAGATACAAATTATATCCTTAATAATCTAAAAATTATGCTCATATTAGTCTTCCTTCTTTGGATGATATGTTGCACTCAACTTCTCTTTTAAACCCAATTATTTCTAAAATCATTATCAAATTGATATGTGAACCTAGTATAATTATCATAAAAAATGAAATTATGTATCCCATGATGTATAATAGTTTCTATAACATAAAAATTTCCTAACTCCTCATATGTCGAAGTCTCTATGATCAGATGAAATCTACAACTTTATTTAACTGATCAATAATGAAACAAGTTGTATATTTCTACATTAGAGATATCAGAAAACCAATAAAAATTCATGGTAACATCAGACCATTTAAATTATAAAATATTTAATGATTTATTCTTACTATCTGTCCTTTTATGTTTAGATTTAACCCACTAAATATTTAAGCCTCATGATAAAAAACCATTCATGGTATACTTCATACTTAGCCACCAAAAATATTATTGAACATTATGATAATTTTTTTCTAAAACCATGAAAAATTTACCATAAAGAGGTATGAAAAAATATTATAAATTCATCCTATTGATTTATCAAAGAATAAATTATTACATGGAAATACAATATAAAATCTTTATTAATAGACCACCAAAACATATACCCCCCCCCCACTATAGATTTTATCTAAGAAAACATGACACATAGAATATGAAGATAGTCACTCCTTAACTCACTATAAATAAAATGAAGTGATGAACAAAGTTGATATATCAACATAATAATCATCCTTATAAATGTAATTAGAAAACTATAATAAAAGAGACATAAGTTTCCACTCATCCTTTCACTCATGAACTATATCCTCATGAATCTTTATGCTTAGAACATTAGAAATGGTATTTTCTTTTATAGAAGTATATATCATCTCAAAATCAAACAAATTAAGATATTTAACTTGTATCCAATGTTATATATTTATATCCTTCTGATAAAAATATATTCTTCTAGATTTTATGATCGGTAAACACCAATAACTTCTCACCAAATTGAATATACCGTTAACTTTTGAGTTAATTCCCAATCACAACCAATTAAAAATCATGAGTAAAGTAGTTTTTTGTAGCATAAAATACAAATAAACATATCACATTACTCTTCCTTCTTACATCAATACACATCCTAATACCATACAAGAGGAATCACAATATATCATATAGTGTTTTCTTAGATCTAGTAAAATTATTATTGTTTTTTATGTAGATTTATTCCTTAACTCTTGTAATATAGCTTCACATATATCATCCCATTAAAAATTCACTTCCTTTATCATAAAATCTATAATCATCCTAACTGGGAATGATATACCTAAAATGAATTTATTTTAATATCTTTAAGGTCCTAAGAAATTCCATATCTTGAAAAAAATATTAAAAATTTTAGAAGACATTATAAAAGTTACATTATCAAGACACATTGATATCCAAGATTTAAAGAAAACATGATTAGGAAACTAAAGATTTTATATAAAAAACAATTTGAAATCTTAGTATAAAAATTATGAGATCACAATTTATTCAAGATAATTACCAAATTATCATCATTATTCTCATAATATCATGATCATATAAAGATTTCATCAAAACACATAATAATGAAGGATTCAGAACAAGGATATAAACCATGGTCATCAAAACCATAAACATTTTTAGTCAATCTGTTACTCTAAATGATTTCATGAATAATTCAAATTGGATGTACCTTGTCCAAATAAAATTCTTATGTATACCTCCAACTCACATTATAAACTGATGGTAACTTGATTGAAGATCTATATTTGGAAACTTTTTATCTCCTCTTAATTAATAAAATAAATAATAATTTACTGAAAAAATGATATTGAATATTGATAGAAACCTAATTCTACCTATGATAATCAATACATAAGCCAAAACTCTCATATGGTTTCACCAAAAAAATCAATGGATATTCTCATAAAAACTCACTTTTCCTAATGAATAATTTTGATTCAAGATGTTAAAATATAATATTTAACCCTATTATATCATTTAGTGTTATATGATAAAGAGGTATAGAGATAGTATTGGTGATACGTAGTAATTCAATCACAAACTCTACCTCCGTTTCTGGACATAATCTGAAACAATATTCAAGATATACATCACAGTATCAATTGATAAAATTAGTAAAAAAACTATATTCATACTCAATAAACCCAAGATATATCATTTATACTTGATATTTAATCATCTTGTACAATCTTAAATCATAACTCGCTTTGCTGGCATAATTGTTTTATTGGAATTTTTTATTATTTATTTCTTTCTTTGATTCTTTAAGTCCAAAAATTGTCTGTAATTAGCAACATTGTCTTAGGGGAGGATTTGGGTGGTGAAGTTTCAATAGATTTAGGCATGTTTCGGATGTTCATATTTCAAAACCAGATAGAAAGTGACCATGTCCATATGATGAAAGTGTAGATACTCTGGCTCACGAAAAAACTGTTTTGATTGACTATTATAAGGTTTTTTTTTGTAATTTTTTATATGATATATAACAATAATAATAAAAAGGATTCATTATATTAACTTACACATTTCACCCGAATATTAGGGATAAGGTTGTTCATTTTTTTTGAAATCAATGGTAATCGTGATTAGTGGTGGGATCTCTTTAATGTTCATAAGATGGTGAAACATGATTAAATGGTTGAGCCTTGCTGTAAGTATTGGGTTAGGGAAATTTGTAATGTTACTATAAATTATAATCTTTATCTTCCATTAGTATAATGAAATAAGTGATGTTTTCCCATTGAGTAGGACTAAATTATAAACTTTGTAATCTCTTGTTGTCTTTTCTTTATGTTCTTGACTTCAATTTTGTTATTTTTCTACGAGTTGTGACTGTTAGAGTGTTATTATTTAATGGAATGCTTTGGTTGTATTTTTATTGTTAATTATTGAACATAAAGTTTCTGGTTTTATCCAATTATTGAGAATTTTAGGCTTTTTTACAAATTTGAAGTTCTATATGGTGCATTTTGATCAGTTATTTTTTACCCAACAACTGTTATTAGAGATTGTCATGCAACAATGCTCAGTAAATTTGAACTCAGACTCTTATAATAACATTATATCTCTAATTCTTTTCATTTTATGTGGAGTTATCTCTTTTATAATTAATGGCATAGGAAGATAAATAGATTCCATCCATAAGAAATAGATAAATAAAATAATAAACTCATTATAGGTTGGTACATGGTATGATATAGGTTTTATTGATAAAGAATGTTTCTACACAATCATCATGAGTTGAAGAAAACTATAGATTTGATGAAGTCTATTTCCTATATGTATAAGATTACAATAGTAATGAAAAAAGTTTTTGTGATGAGGAGGTTATTCAGTGTTATAATATTAGAATAAATTACAATGGTTGGTCAGTTAAATGAATTCAACATGATTTTTATTAATTTGGAATCAGTAGGAGTGGATTTTGTGGATCTAGTATGGGATTTATTTTTTTTATCATAACTCTCAGAATATTGGGATACAGTGGTTACTACTATCAAAAACTATAGTAGTATGACTAATATTTTTAATTTGGATGTTCTTTATTTTATTTGGAGTGTGGAAATCAAGAGGATAGATATCCTTGAACCTAATGGAACTATGTTGAATTAAAAAGTTAAGGCATGTTCTATTCAATGAGAACATTATAATAATGTAGAATAAAGGAAGGATATAGTTCTATGTAAATTGATGAGAACCAGACTAGTTCATCATTATTGTAGAAAGAAGGGGAATCTGAAGAAGAATTACAAGGATCATAGGGAATATTCTAGAAGGGTTACTTCATAAACTTATGAAAATATCATAGTTTAAGGTGAAATTATTTTACTAATCAATGTAAATAGTCTATTATTATCATGGATAATTGATTCAAGGATGTTGTTTCATTATATATAAGGTAAAAGAATAGACAAATATGTTTTCAAAATATTAAACTTGTTTCTTCATGTAGATGATGAGGCTTTTGATATTATAGGGGAAGTAAATGTGAATGTTGGTGAACATTCCAAGTAAAAAAAGAATAAGACATTTTCATATTTATTAAAATTCATGAATTAAATATTAATTTTTTTAAAATGGGATTCTATGTTCGATGGCGTACCTGATACGCAACAATGGGTTTCTTTGAAGTCTAATGTTACACACAATGATGGGTCATACTAAAAAATAATAATACCACCTTTTAATGGAGAACCCTCTTTAAATATAGTTTTTGTCACTTTTATATGTTATATTTGACAAAATAAAATTCTTATTTATAATTGGGATATTAAAATTTACTTTGGGTAATTTTTTGGTATTTTTATTATAAAATTCATTTTTTATGAATATTGAAAAATATTGAATTTTAATTCAAAACTGACATTTAATCTAATTTCTTTATATGGATATATTATCTTTTTAATTGGTTTTAAAGGTTAATTAGATTATAATTTTACCATTTAATCCAATGGTTGTCATTAGATGTAATTTCACTTTGAAATTGGAAATAAACAAGTAACAATGTTTTGATAGTTATTATTTCTTAAAAGCACGCTTTCGGTTTTGACAAAGGGAATTAATTTTAAATTAATTAATCCAAATTATATTCTTTGAATTTTGTAAAATAAACATATTTTTTGAATTTGGAATATCAAATATATCTTAAGATAAATTTTTAGTATGTTTCTGAAAAATATCAATTTTTGATGAATAGTGAAAACAATGAGTATTAGTTAAAAAGATGACTTTTTCATTTAAATTAAATTTTACCGTAGTTAAAGATAAATAGGGTAATTCAAGGTAAAAAAAATATTATAATAATATAATATTACCTTAACACATGTCCTAACCTTATTGGATGAGTAATTGTCGACCATCACAATCCTTTGGTGAGACTTTTGGCCTTTGAAAGCCACTTGGGTAAGATAAAGATATTAATAACTTTTTATTAAAGTAAAACAAAAAATATGATAAAAATGTATTGTTTTGATAAAAAAAAATTAATTTGGGGTTATATAATTGATATATTTTACTATAAATATTCATCAGAAAGTTAAAAAATATTTCCTACATCATGGTATTTTATTTATAATTATTAGACATAAAATAAATAAAAATATTTATGACAGAATAATGATGCAATGTTTACCTAATTAATGAATTAATTAAATAAATAAGATTATAAATATTAAAAAAATATCCAAAATCTTTCCACTTCTTATTGGTTGATTTTATTTCGAATAAGAGTTATCTTTTCTTCGACATTAATATGTTTTTTGACCATTAGAAACCAAAAATCATTATATAAAAAAATAATATTTCCAATCATTCTTAAAGAGCCCCTCCTCCACATTATAAAAATCCCTCACCTCTAACCCATTACTCACACATCTAAAACCATTTGGATCATCCAACCTTTACTCAAATAATCTCTTAAGATCTCTCTATTCCACCTAGAAGCCATACCTTACTCAGAAGGCTCTTCAAGAAATCCTTTTTGTTCAAACCAAAGGGAGTTACTCAATTTTGAAGTAACGTCTTCATTAAAGTTCTTTTTTTTACTTCTCCAACCCCCTAAACTCATTTTATTCCTTTATTTTATAATAACACCAGTATGATCAATATATTTTAGTTGTTTTTATGATAAATATTCAAACTACACTTAAACACACCTTCGTCTAATGGGTAAAGAACATACTGTTTCTGTGGACAGTGAACTAATTCCTCACGAAACAATGATTGTTCAATCCTCTACTACCACCTCTTATAGTGTCCATTATGATGGAAAAATATTTATATGTGATATATATTATATTTCTATTTTCTCTATGCTTTTGTATTTTTTATTTATAGCATACCTTTATGGTTTCCATAGTGGGTAAATACAATAATTTCATTTGAGGAAGTGCAGACTACCGCCTACTCAAAGTGATATGACTCGTTCATGCCATATGTGGAATGTATAAAGTATAGAGTTAGTGAAATTATATTTTATATTATACTTGAATTATAATATACCTTTGTATTATTATCTTTTCATTCTGTTTAATACGAAATAGACATGAAAGTAGTGTTTGGGCGTACATACGAATTACCATCTCCATGAACATTGCAACTATTTTATTACCTCAAAATGTTATGTAATATTATAAATACATATATATACTGGATATATATGATATATATGATATCTAAATCATGAATATCATTCTGGAGATAATGTACTTTTGACCACATGAACAACTTGTATTTTGTTTTTATCGCATTTGGCGCAATGCAGTTTCTTGTATTTCTTAGTGGGTGGCCTCGTTTGAGGGATGGGTGTGTTGACACCCATCATCCAACCATATGTCTTCTCAGACAGGTGGGTTCCTTAATTTGAGTTTTCTCAATGATTTTGGTGTTGTGTTGTGTTGCATCAGGTTGAGTTGCTGTGATTTTTTCACAAGGATAGTTTGGTAGGTGGCTCTTTTAAGAGATAGATGTGCTGGCATCTATCGTCTGGTCCTCCCTCTATATATTTATGTGTGTGGAAGGAATGATCTACCTCATTGTGCTACCAGCACAGTGAAACTTCTTGGTAGGGGGAAACACTTTCATTTTGACAATCTCACTGTTACAATCTCTCTCAGGGGGGGGGGCGATGAAACTCTTTTCTTTCCCTTTGAATCTTTCTCCTCATTGATCACTTGGGTTTTCTTTCATCCCTTTCGGTTTTTTCTTCTGGATTTGTTGTCATTGTGTCTGTAATGGGTTTTTTCTTTTCCCATTCTTGAAAAGAGGTTTTGATTTTATTTATTTTTGGGTATCTTCCCCCCATTCTCTAAAAAAATATTAAAGAATGAATGGTTCAAGTCAGAAACGAGGTAAGGGACTTCGTATCAATCTCATTTTATTGAGGCATATTTTGTTTTATACAAGACATTCTTTTATAATGTGTATAAACACATTTAACTTTTCATTTCATTAAAGGGAATATGTTTCTACATATTGTTTTACTAAACAACAACAAAGGGTGTTTTTTTTATCATTCATGGTGATAATGACCATTCTCCTATTGTGAGTATTATTAGATCATTGGATTACTTAAAAATCCATAATGTTTTTAAAAGGAAAAAAATAACATATACTCTTTTATATATTTTTGTATTGAATATGGTTTTGATAATGGATTAATTATTTCAATATTTTTAAATGATATATTGTGATTGAAATGTGGAAATGATATATTTTCTTTATTTTTTTTGTGTATTATAAATATGTTATTGTTCTTTGTAATTTTTCACATATATAGGTGGTTCTATGATAAACCTTGGGCGGGTGAGCCCGAGATAGCTCTTTAATGCATTGGTTAATCTGACAGAGATAAACGATAATGTTTCTCTTAAGAGATTTAGGGAATATATTGTGATAGGTATTCCAAATGTAACTCCCTACGTAGCTGTGAAAGATACAATGTAATTATGTTATAGTTTCCACAAGTTACCTTTATGATTTGTGATTACTATGTGTTATTCATAAATCTTATGATTTCATGAGGTATGGTAAAGATCTTATGTTAGGAATTTATTTTTGAACTAATGTTTTCTTTCATTTTTTTATGACCATTACTGAGATTTTTATGTTTATCCCAAGTTTTAAAATGTTTTTCGAAGGACATAAAGATGAATAGGGTCAAGGATGGGATCAAGGAATACTCATGCTATCTAAAATATGGAACTCGGCATGACTCTTTTTTTCACGATTTTTTATTTATGAAAAAATGTCAACTGAGGAAAAGTGTCTACTTTGTAAATTTTTGTGATGTAATGTAATAGTAATGGCCTAATTATCTAAAACTATAAACCCGAAAAGATCATCACTGTGAATTACCCATTTAATTCAAGATTATGAAATGTTTTAAGGCTGGGTCCTTATAGTTGGTATCAAAGGTCAGTTTAGATAACTTTAAGAGTTATGATATTTTTAAATTAATTTCTATAAATTAATTTATGTTAATATTTAAATGATATTTTATCTATATATTACCGTGTTGATTCGCCTAAGATATTTATGTGTCCAGAATGGTTTTCTAAAGAGGAAACAAGGCAGCTGTGATGGAACGATGTCAGGAGGAATACAACCTTCCAAATCAGAAACCTGAGATGGTCATAATCAAAAATTAATATTTTGTTGCAGTGATGGAATAGTTGATTCAGGATATAAATAGTGGCGGTATCTATGCATGAGATCATCAAGATCAACCACAGAGGAACATGTCAGTAGTGGAGAATTTCATGAGGTAACATCCCCCATATTTCAGAGGATCATCTGTCCATGTTCTAGGTGAAGGGTGCATTAAAGAACTAGAGAATATTTTTGAATTCATGGGGTGTTCATATTTTCAAAATTTTAGTCTTTCATTTTACCATTTTGAAGGTGTATCTGATCAGAGGTGGGTAATGGTGAAAAATATCAGGGATAGTGAGGAGATTGATGCTCTTGATTAGAATGAATTCAATGGTATGTTTCTTGAAAAATATTTTCCTAGGGTGGTTCATCTTAGGATAGAAAATCATTTCCAGGAATTGAGGTAGGAGTATGACTCAGTGGCTACTTATGAAGAAAAATTCAATCTACTGGCAAGGTATTCTACAAATTTCATATGAGATATTAATAGTAAAATGAACCATTTTTACTCAGGAATAAAGCAAAAGTATCGAATGGCATTAGCTTCTTGTGAGTTAAAAAGATATGAAAAACTTTTTCAATGTGAAAAGAAGGTGGAAATGGAGTTTCCCAATGATCAGGTGTTCTTTGGAAAACAATAGAATAAGTGGTCGTGGTGGAAGATGAAAAGGAATAACTCTTCAAAAAGTAATATGGTAAGAAACTTAAGTTTACAGTTTGTGATAATTGTGGTAAAAATTATTCTAGGGAATGTCTTTTGGATTATGTTAATTGCTATCGATGTGGTAAAATGTTACATAAGTCTCGTAATTGCACTGAAAAAGATCAGGTTAATGGTAAGACAAAATCTGATTTACAGTTAGTAAAATGTTTTATGTGAAATAAAACGGGTCATTAAGAAAATGAGTGTCAAATAAAGAACACAACTGAGGGAAAGTATCCAGACAACAAGAAGAACGGGGTGGTAAAATCCTTTGCAGCTACTTCATCAGATTTTGGTCCATCAAATGAAGTAGTATCAGGTACACTGTTTGTTTGTTCAGATTATTCCAATGTGTTATTTGATTTAGGGCCTACACATTCGTTCATTTTTTAAAAGTTTTCTAGTAAATTAGGAATTCCATCTGAATATATGAATCCTGAAATTATGGAAAAAAAACCAAGGGGAAATTTTGAGACAAAAAGAAATTATAATAACCTTCATGTCGTTGTGTGTGAAAAAAATTAACTACAAACCTTATGGTTTTTCTTCTAGTATAGTTTTATAATATTTTTATTATGAATTATATTTATATCTATCATACTAAGATTGAATACAGAGCTAAAGAGGTTTCTTTTCAGAAAACTTTTCAATTTGTTTACAAGAATGAACCATTAATTTTGACAACAAATCAAGAAGGTAAGAATTTAGTAAAATATGGAAATGAATATTTCCTTGAACATATTGTTTAAAATAATAGAACTATCTAGATTAATTATGTTATAGTGGTAAATGAGTTTCATGATTTTTTATGATGATTTTCCTGGTATAATACCTAATTGGTTAGTTGAATTTATGATTGAAATAATTCTTTATTTTAATCCAATGTAAAAACACCCTTATCAAATGGCTCAAATTGGACTTTTAGAGTTAAATAAGCAATTGCGGTAATTGTTATATAAAGTTTTCATTCAACCTAGAACATCACCATGGGGTGCTCCTATATTGTTTTTTAAAAAAATATTGTTCAATGAGACATTTCATTGATTATAGACCATTGAATAACATCATTGTTAAGAACAAGTATCATTTTCCTCATATCAATGATTTTTATGATCAACTCTAGGGAGCTCATTATTTTTTTAAGATTGACTAGAGGTCGAGGAACCATCAGTTAAAAGTAAAGGAAGCAGACATTCTGAAGACTACGTTTTTAACTAGATATAGCCATTATGAATTTGTTGTTATGCCTTTTGGATTAACCCGTGCACCTGCTATATTCATGGATCATATGAATAGAAATTTCTGTGAGTTCTTGGAAAAGATTTTGGTAGTGTTCATTAATGATATTTTGGTTTATTAAAAAATTAATAGAAACATGAAAGTCATTTAAGGGTTGTCTTTCAAACCATAAATGAAAATAAATTGTTTGGTAAATTCAAAAAGTGTGAGTTTTGGCTACATAAATTTCATTCCTTGGCCACATAGTTTCAAAACATTTCATAACTATTGATCCTACTAAAACAAAAGTTGTTGAAGAATTTCCAAGATTCACAAATATAACTGAGATCTATAGATTTCAGGTTTGGCAGGTTATTACCGGAGGATTATTAAAAAAATTCATAGTTTTCTATCCCAATGACTAAGTTATGTTAAGCTCATTTGGAAAAAATAATGTGATGATCGTTTTTAGGAATTGAAAAGTAGATTGGTGAGTGATCCTGTTTTGGAATTACCTTACATAAATGGTGAGTTTGTAATCTACGGTGATGCTTCATTGAAAGGAAATGGTTGTGTGATTATGCTGAATGATTAGGTAATTGCTTATGCTTCACGTCAGTTGAAACATCATGAGTTAAATTACCCTACACATTATTTGGAATTAGTTGTTATTGTTTTTGCTTTAAAAATTTGGAGGCACCATTTATATGGAGTAAAATGTGAAATATATACTGACCATAAAAGATTGAAGTATGTATTCACTTCGAAGGAATTAAACATGAGACAGAGGTGATGGTCAGAGATAGTCAAAAATTAGGATTGCACGATCCATTATCATCCAGGAAAGGAAAATAAAGTGGTTGATTCTTTGAGTCGAAAAAGTAATTCTACATTATCCTTTTTATGTTTGGAACAAGATCCTTTGATTAAAGACTTGATGAATAGTGGAATAGAAATTGTTGGTGCAGAAAATTCCTCTATTTTGTTTCAGGGGTCAGTGAAATCATCTCTATCAGACAGAATTAAGAAAGCATAGAAAGATGACAGTGAGTTGCAGAAAAAAGTAGAGTTGGTTCATAAGGGTAAGTTTACTGATTTTAACATTGATAATGATTTTGTTTTGAGGTTTGGGAAGAGATTATGTGAGCCTTGTGATTCATAGTTGAAGAATGAGTTGTTATGTCAAGATCATAGTTCTTTGTTTTCAGTTCATCATAGAAGTACTAAGATGTATAGAGATATTCGGGAGTTTTACTAGTGGGATGGAATTAAAAACGATATTTATAACTTTACTGTGAAGTGTTTGAATTGTCAATAGGTTAAAGTAGAGTGGAATTTACCAAAAGGGATGCTTTAGTATTTACCAATTCCAGAGTGGAAATGGTAAAATATATCCATGGACTTTGTTGTGGGATTACCAAAGACATCTCGAGGTAATATTGCAATTTTGGTTATTATTGATCAATTGACTAAATCTTCTCATTTCTTTCCTATTCGAGATACTTTGTCTCTAGATCAACTTTATCATTTGTATGTTAAAGAGGTAGTTAGATTGCATGGTTTTCCCCTCTATATTGCATCTGATCATGATCCTAGGTTTACTTTTATCTTTTTGAAATCCCGTCAGAAGTCGTTGGGTAATGAATTAAATTTTAGTATAGCTTTTCACACTCAATCAGTTGTGTAGTCAAAAATAATAATTCAGACATTGGAGGATATGTTATGTGCTTGTTCGCTGGATTACCAGGGAAGTTTGGACCAGCATATTTCATTGGTTAAATTTTCTTATAATAATAGTTTTCATTCCAGTATACAGATGGATCCATTTGATGCATTATATGGGATGTGATGTCAAACTCCAACTTATTGGGACAAATTAGGTGAAAGGAAGTTTATGGGAGTATAATTGGTAGAATATATGGCAGAAAAATTTTAGTTGATTCAGAAGAACATGAGAACAACATAGAGTAGGTAGAAAAGTAATATAAATAAATGGAGGAAGGATCTTTTGTTTGAGGTAGGTGATCATGTCTTTCTCAATGTTTATCCATGGAAAAGTGTGATGTGTATTGGTAAGAAGTGAATGTTGAGTCTGATGTTCATTGGAACCTATAAAATCCTAGAGAAAGTTGGATAAGTTGCCTACACAGTGGATTTACTTCCATGTTTATCCTAGGCACACAATGTTTTTAATGTTTCAATGTTGAGAAAGCATATCATGGATCCATCTCATGTTTTTATCCAAGTGGTAGTTTAGTTTGAAGAGAATCTCTCTTATGAGGAACAACCAGTCCAGATTCTTGACTGAAGAGAGAAAGTGTTGTGGAATAAGGTAATTAATCAGGTAAATGTTTTTTTGAGAAACCATATGGTTGAAGAGGCAACGTGGGAATCTGAAAATTCTATGAGGGAAAAATACCCCCACTTATTTGATAAGTGAGAAAAATTGTGAGGACACAATTTCCAAAAGGGGGAAAGGATGTAACATCCCATGTTAATAAAGAATAATACATTTTCAGATTTATTAAAATTCGTGAATGAAATGTGAATTTTACTTTAAAGGGGATTTTATGTTCGATGGCATACATGATATGCAACAACAGGTTTCATTAAAGTCTAATGTTACACACAATGCTGGTTCATACTGAAAAATAATAATATAATATTATTTTAAATAATAGTTAACGCCTAACTATTTTATTGGCGGTAATGAATATAACTAAATATAATAGGAATATACATGTTTGTTAAATGTTTTTACATTTATCCAATAAATGTTAGAGGCTTAAAATGTGAATGGATCTAATTTTAAGCAAAAATACTCTAATATTCATTAAAAGGTCGATTTAACACATTTTAATGGTGAACCATATTTAAATCTAGTTTTGGTCAATTTTATGTGTTCTATTTGACAAAATAAAATTCCTCTTTAGAATCAGGATATCAAAATTTACTGTGGGTAATTTTTTGGTATTTTCTGAGAAAATTCATTTTTTATGAATAGTGAAAATGCTTTATTTTAATTCAAAACATCCTTTTAATCTAATTTATTTATATTTTTAGACTATATTTTTAATTGGTTTTAAACTTTTATTAAATTATATTTTTACCATTTAATCCAATTTTGGCCATTCGATGTAATTACAATTTGAAATTTGACATCAATAAGTATTAATCTTTTGATAGTTATTATTTTTTTAAAACACGCTTTTTGTTTTGACAACATGAATTAATTTTAAATTAATTAATCCAACATCAATGATTTTAATTTTTAAAAATAGACAACATTTTTTAATTCTGAATATCAAATATATATTAGGCTGAATTTATTATATTTTTCTGAAAACATCAATTTTTGATGAATACTGAAAACACTGAGTAAGTAGTTAAAAAAGATTACATTTTCTTTTAAAAGAAATTTTTCCATATTTAAAGGTAAATAGGGTATTTCAAGGTTAAAATGATATTATAATAATATAAAATTACCATAACACTTGTCCTAACCTTATTTTATGAGTAATGGTCGACCAAGAAAATCCTTGGGTGAGACTTTTGGCCTATGAAAGCCACTTGGGTAAGATAGTGATATTAATAACTTTTTATTTAAAGTAAAAATAATAATATCATAAACATGTATTGTTTTTATAAAAAAAATAAATGTGGGGATATATAATTGGTATATTTGAGTATAAATATTCATTAGAAAGAAAATAACATTTTCTATATCATGGTATTTTATTTATAATTTTTAGACATTAAATAAATAAAATTATTTATGACACAATAATGATGTAGTGTTTACCTCATTAATGAATGATTTAAATAAATATGATTATAAAAATTAAAAAATAAATCCAAAACCTATACAATTATTATTGGATGATTTTATTTCAAACAATAGTCATCTTATCTAAGATATTAATATGATTTGGACCTTTAGGAATTAAAAATCATTATATAATAAAATAATATTTTCAAACATTCCTAAAGAGCCCCTCTTCCCCCGTATAAAAAGACCTAAACTATAACTAATTACTCACACCTCTCAAGCCCCTTGGATCATCCAAAAACTGCTGAAATAATCTCTCAAGTTCCCTCTCTTCCACCTAGAAGCCTTACCTATTGTAGAAGGCACTTCAATAAATTCTTTTGGTTCAAACCAAAGGCAGTTACCCGATTTAAATGTAATTTTTTCTTTTTAAGTTATTTTCTATTATTTTACTTCTCCAAACCCATAAACTATTTTTATTCCTTTATTTTATAACAACACCAGTATCCTCACTATAATAGATTGTTTTTATGATAAGGATTCTAACTAAACTTACACACACCTTCGTCTAATGGGTAAAGAACATATTGTTTCTGTGGACGGTGAACTACTGCCTCACAAAATGATGATTGTTCAATATTCTCCTACCACCTATTATGGTGGAACTGTATTTATATGTGATATATATTACATTTATATTGTCTCTATTCTTCTCTATTTCTAATTTATAGCATACCATTATGGTTTCCATAGTGGGTAAATATGATAATTTTATTTGAAGAAGTGCGGACTACCACCCCCTCAAAATGATATGACTCGTTCATGACATACATATAACATATAAAAGAAGAAGTTACTAAAATTATATATGATATTATATTGAAATTATAATATACCTATGTATCATTAAGTTTTCATTCTATTAAATATGCAATAGAAATGAAAGTAACATTCATGTGTATGTACGGCTTGCTGTCTCCATGAATGGTGTATTTCATTTCTTACCTCCAAATGTTATGTACTATTATAAATACATATATATACTAGATATATGTGATATATATGATATCTCAATAATTAATAGCATTCTAAAGATAATGGTTTTTTGACCACATGGATAACTTGTAATTATAAGAAGTACATTTTTGACTCAAGTACCGAATATCGAAAAAATGGACATTATTAACTTAAATGATTAAATAATGTTTATAACATGGAAATAAGTGATATAAAAAGAATAATAAACTTGAAATGGTTCTTAAAGAAAGTAGAAATTAACTTTAGTTTATTATTCATGGGATTAAAGAAATAATGGTTCAAGTTGGACATGAGGTAAGGGACCTCCTCTCAATCTCCTTTCATTGGGGAATATTTTGTTTTATACGCGACTTTATTTTATACAGTGTATAAACACCTTTGACTTTTCATTTCATTAAAAGGGAATAATTTTCTACATTGAGTGTTTCTAAATTAAAAAAAATAATGTTTCTTTTTATCATACATGGTGATAACTACCTTTCTGCTGTCGTGAGTATTATTTGATATTTGGATTACTTAATAAGTCGTAATGTTTTTAAAAGGAAAATAAATACCATATACTCTTTTACATATATTGGTATTGAAAATGGTTTTGATAATAGATTAATTATTCAATATCTTTAATTGATATATTGTGATTGAAATGTGGAAATTTTATCTTTCCTTTCTTTTTTTATGTATTATGAATATGTTATAGTTATTGGGCCTTTTACACATATATGGGTGGTTCCGTGATAAACCTAGGGTGGGTGAGCCTGAGAGAGCTCTCTAATGCATTGGGTAATGTGATGGAGGTAAACGATAATGTTTCTCCTAAGAGATTTAGGGAATATATTGGGCTGGGTATTACAAATGTAACTCCCTACGTAGTTGTGAAAGCTACAACATAAGTATGTTATGGATTCCACAAGTTAAATTTATGATTAGTGATTACATTGTGTTATTCATAAATATTATGATTTCATGACATATGTTAAATAGCTTATGTTATGTTTTTATTGATGAACTAATGTTTTATTTCATTGTTTTATAACCCTTACTGAGCTTTTTATTCTCATCCCAAGTTTTGAAATGTTTTTCATATGACATAAAGATAAATAGGGTAAAGGATGGGATCAAGGAAAATTCATGCTATCTAAAACATGGATCTAGACATGAGTGATTTTTTCAAGAGTTTTTATTTATGAAAAATGGAAACTGAGTAGAAGTGTCTATATTGTAAATTTTTGTGTTTTAAAGTAATAGTTATGGCATAATTTTCTAAAACTCTAAACCTAAAAACATCCTCAATGTGAATTACCCATTTAATTCAAGATTATGAAATTTTTTAAGGTTGGGTCCTTATAGTTGGTTTCTCATATGAAAATTTATTGGATCAATATGGATTTTAGAACATACTCAGTTTACCAAAGAATTTAATTTCAAATTAATAGATATATTAAGAAATATTTTATTGAATTTTAATTGATGGAGTGTAAAAGATAACTCAAAGATACATAGTGGTGGATAAAGTTATCAAATAGGGAATATTTTATCTGATTGTAATATTTAATGTAGAAAATATTTTTGGAATAAAGAATTTCAGAAGTTTGAAGTTCTGGACTTTCTATATTGGGGACATGATTGGGAAGAGCATATGAGTCTCCACGAAAAAAGTTATATTAAAGCTCAGTCGCATTGATTTTAGAACATCCTACTGTTTTTTTTGGAAATAAAAGAAATAATTTTTATAGAAAATATGTGGAAACATAATTCTCATAATTTGTAGCTTTTATATATCGAGGTTTAGGGGCCTTCTCCAGTCTATTCTCATGTAAGGTCATTGTTCATAAATGACTCAAAATAGAAGGTATAGGTTTACTTTTGTAAGCACAAATTTAATGAATTTATTTTTTTCAGTGGAGATTCATGATGGTTAAACTCTCCAGATATAATTTTAAGTTCCTAAGGTTAGACAAGGAGGTGAGTATGATATTAGGGAATTTAATAGGTTCTTTTATAGTAAATAAGAAAATTTTAAGAAGGTTATAACCAAGATAATAGAAAAAAAAATATTATATAAAAGAGGTCAAAATATGTACTTATGGGAAAATATCAAATCATGAGGTTTCATATAGGGTTCCTAAATTCTTTTTGTGTTAAAGACACCAATTTTTTCACCAATCTCATTAACATAAGTCATTCTAAACCCATGGGTATATATGTTTCATAATATTTATGGTCTAGAAATTTTTTTGATTTGTCTCATCTAAAGGTTTTTAGAAGTCTCACCTATGTTCATTTTAATTCCATTAATACGGAAACTCTTGTTGAAAATCCCTAGGCATGTTTAATTAATTGGTATGTGGATGAAAAACATAGTTTTTAGTTCTCAAAGAATTATAAATTCAATTTAATATAACTTTATAATGTTTCCTTTAATTATAAGATCTTGTGATAGGAATAGAACTTCTTAGAACATGCATTTTTTGAAAATATAATCTACTAAGAATAACTAGTTTTATGTAATTAGAAATATAGATGATTTAGAAACTTCATAAATCAGGGAAATTATAGAAGAGTTACATAATGGAATGATTTAGGATTATAGAATATTTGGTTTAGATTATATAGATAATGATTCATAAGTAGTGGTTTTGAATGTAGAAGAGTTATGGGTTAATTTATATACATCTATAAGGATTAGGTAACTGATTTATAGGTACAAAACTGATCTAAATTTCTTATTTATTATAGATGTAGGATATCTTGATATCCCAAAAGTAGTGGAAAGTATTAAATATTCTTGAAAGTGAGAATTTTCTATGAAACCCAAGAGATAAAAAAATTACTATAAAAGAAAAAAAATTAAGAAAAAATAGGTATACTATTTGAAGGATGAAGTGGATGTTGTAAAGAGGTACATTTCCAGGTTATTTGTTAAACAGTTTTAGTGAAAGTATAGAATAACTTTCTCTAAGATATTTTATTTTATTACCAAATATATAACTATTCATACAATGTTATGTTTGGTAACTTTAGAAGGGTTACATATTTAATAGTTATATTTAAAAAATCATTCCTTTAGGGTTACATATAGGACATGATATTTATAAATTTTTCTATAAGTGGAAAGAATACATAGTGTACCAGACGAAAATGAGCATGTATGGTTTGAAATTAGAACCAATTTAGTGGAATCCAAAGTTTAATTCCTTTAAGGATAACAGTGGGTTCATATAAATTAATTATAATTAATTATATTATCATTACATGTTCAATAATGTAATTTATTTCATTCTTTTCATGTACATGGATGATATGCTCTAAGAAGGTTTATATATGGATCATATTATGGAGTTAAAATTACATCTATCTAAATGTTTTGAAATTAATGATATAGGTAAAGACAATTTCATTTTAGGGATGTGGATATAGAGGGAAAAATAAAGAAACATTGGTTATATATCAAAGTTATTATATCAGAAACATCATTAAACAATTCTAAATGATCAGATTTCATCTTATTCCCACCCTATTGGTTGGACAGTTTTGGTTATCCCAAGATAGTTCACATATAGAATATGAGGAAATGGTCAAAATAAAATTTTAATATACTTTAGTTGCTCAATGTTTTATTCATACAATGGTTTATATGAGTATATACATTACACATACAGTTGGAGTTATTATCCGTTTTATAGAGAATTTGATAAAAGAGAACCAAAAATTTGTGAATTGGATTCTTAAGTATATAAATGGTTCAAAATATATATCCTTATTTTTTGGAATGGATGATCAAATATATTGGAATATAGATTCAAAAATTAGAATATATACATATTTTTAGAATAGTATCATGATATATTTGTTTAGCATCAGAGGAATCTCCATAAATTAGATGTTGATACTATAACCAGTAGTTTCACATTCAATTATGGAAGTAGAGTACATTTTTGGAATTTAATAAGAGAGGGAATTTTACTTTATGAAGTTCATGTTTTAAGAACCCATAAAGAGTTATAAAAGTGGGTTATTATTCTATGATAGTTAGGGAGTCATTTATCTAGAAAAAAACATGTGATTTGTTCACAAAATTGAATTATTGATCTCAAATATCATTTCATTTAGATGTTGTTTGATGATAGGGTCCTAGAACTATAAAATATTGGTCGAAATTATAATATATTTACTATTTTGACCAAGGGATTAATTTAGGAAAATTTGAGGAAAAAGTGTTCCTTAGTGGGACATGGGTGACCAAAAGGTGAAAATTAACACACTAATAATTGTTGTATAGGATAATGAATTTTATTTTTTCCCTGGGTTTTGGTGGTTTAATTGAATCTTTGAAATCAATATTCACGTTTGATATTGTTAGTATTAATGAAAAATATATTTCATATTATGATTCATTAATATTTTAAGGAGATATCTGTAACATTGGCCTTGATCATGGAGGAGGATCATGGTAGTGAAAGATCGACAATCGAAAAAATGGTCTGAATGTTCATGTTTTAAAACTGAGTGGAAAATGACCATATTTGGATAATGGAATTTTGTAATCTTTATATCGTACCACAATCACTATAATGAAATTTTTTTTGGTTTCTATGTAGTTTTAAAAGTCTTTCCAATAATAATCAAAAGGATGCATGATATTAACATATAATTTTCACTAGAATACAATTGTTGAGGTGGTGTATTCAATGGGAAATCAAAGGTTATACTAATAAACAGTATGATATCTATAATTCTTGGATGGAAATGGAAACTGATCAATGATCTAGGAACCTATATAAATAATATGTTTAGAGTAATTTTTTATGTAATTGGAAGTTTTAATTTTTCTCTTTTTTTAGTGTAAATAATGTATCAGTGTTTCCCCATGGAGTAGGACAAAATTTTGAACCATATAATCTCTTATTGTCTTTTATTTAATTCATATATTTCAGTTGTGGGATTTTTCTAAGAGTTTTATGCATTGGAGTTTGGTGAATTAGTGTAGTTCCTAGAGTTATTTTATCATCTAATTTTTTGTACACTGGGTTAATGGGTTCGTCTAATTTTCATAAATTATGGACTTTGTTTTGTAGTTGAAGTTCCGTGTGGTGATTCTAGATTAATGATTTTGGATCTAAAAAGTAACATTTATCAATAAAAACTCAATATTCACCACATATAAGAAATAATATTACCCATATACAATAGTTATCAATATTCTCTAAAAAAAATCATTCGAATAATAATATCAAAACATTTCATCTATAAAATAATGAAAACTCAAATAAGTATATATCTAAATATATCAATATTTAAATATGGTAATATTCTAATAGACTCTTAATTTCTACCTAAATGAGTATTAAAATACAAAACTTCATATAAGTATTCAATTTTCAAAAAGGGTAAAAAAAATATGAACATATAAAATAATGATAAGCATCAAAATAAAACAATACTCTGATAAAAGTGTATGTAACCAATATCATACCTATAACTATAAAAAAATAATTTCCATGATCCACTGGATCTTTATCAATAGTGAAAAACATCCCAAACTATAAACCCAGACCCTACCCCAGGGTCACCTAACTCACCTTCATAAAATCCCCTCATTAAACCTTTCATTATGAACCTACGTTTCCTTCATGACCAAACCTCCCAGATGATGTATGAATAGAACTATTTTGTGGTGCACTAACTCATGCATGATATTATTTCATTGAAGATAAATAATTATTTCCACCCATCTGAGATCCCTTTTAAATATGTTCTTTTTGTCCATAAAAGTGACCCCATTTCATATCAATGGGAAAAATAGAGTAATTATGGTCTCTTTGTCTATACTGATAGAAATTTAATAGAACCCAACCTATGAATGAATAATAATAAAAATTATTTTTCAATCCACATGACCTCTCACAATCTGTATTATATTTATTTCCCTTCTACTTCTTACCACTACCAACCCATCTTCACCCACTGAATCCCACTTCTCTTCCTCAGTATTTATCTCTACCAAACAATCTTTGTTTTCCACCTCTATAAAAGTGAGTAAAAAAATATAATATCCTTTAATAATATCTCTAAATTCATCCAATAATCAAGAAAAACCCTTATAAGTCTCATGACCTCTCAATGTTAATTCAAAATAAATAAATTTTTTAAATTTAGATGCATAATGTTGAATGGTCTTATTTCCTTGATTATGTTACATAGAATCAGAGGATTTATCCTACTTCAGTGTCTACATGCATAATTTAACAAATAGAATTTCCCATAAAGCTTCCTATGATAACCCCTATATCCTCTTTTTCTAGACCAAGACATTTCAACAGTACTGAGATGGTCCCTCAAGAATAAAGACTATAATTATTACTTTCTACCCTTTAAGAGCATCAACCATCTTAATATCTAATCAATCATCTATGGCCACTCGTTCACTCCTATAGACCTATAATATCCCCTGAATATATGATAATTCTTTACTTTAAAATATTTAACCACATTATACCTCACTACAACCTCATAATATGGTCTCCCTTTCATATTTTGAATCACTTTTAGCGGGCTATCAATGATCTACTTCACCACTAGAGTCATATGATTTACAACCAAAGGAATATTCTATGTTTTTAATTCTATATTACCCTCATCAGAACACTCCTTATCGACCTACTTCTCATGTGGTTAATCAACTATCTTCTTTGGTGTCATAATTTTATAAATATCAATACACTGACATTCAATTAATATTCTATTTTTTTGCAAAAAAATATAATTAATCACTTCTTATATACAATCACCAAGTAATTATTTAATCAAACTAATCACATTACATCACCAAATATATTTCATCAATTTTAGATAATTTATCCATTATTAATAACCTATTCCAGAAAACCCTAGTTATTTTATTAATAATTTAATTATTTAACTAAAATTTAAATCACTAATAAATCATAAACCCTTACACACACACATATTTCTTATATCTATATTCCAAGAAGATTCATGAATACCATAATAATCAAACTCAACAATTTTATTTTCATTTCCTAAAATCTCATTTATAAACGTCATTAACAAAATCTAATACTCCCAATTTAACTTGGTCTTCTACTATGGTTGTGCTTCCTTGGAACCCAAGAATAGGTTCTGTACCAACTCCTAACTCCCAATATCAAATCCACCAACTCCCAAATATAAAGACCACTAAAAAGAAATTTTTATAATATAATTTTGTGACTTATCGTCTAACCAATATAGTTTCATTGAGGTGTGATGTCTTGTAGCCTCGAGTGTGCTCCTCAATCTCTAGATGATAGAGAATAAAACTAAAGATCTAAGGATATCACATGGGGAGTAATTTACTCTCTAATATACAATCACATCACAATACAAAAATAAACATCACATTTCATATAATTATTATAATATAGCATAAATAATTTAATATGTCATTAAAATATCCCATAAATTCCCAAAAATGGTATACATACAAACAATACTCTAAAGTAAAATCAAGTATTTGTACATAAACATTACAACTATAATGTAAACTAAAATAAAGTGTAGAAATACCTCTAGATTACTTCATATTTAGATGTAATCAACTTTAAAATTTCTCCTAATATCATCTCCTATGATACTGAGCCTTCTTTACTTTAGTTTCAACATCATTCAAATAATTTGTATTCACATACACGGATTGAAAAAAATCCTAAATAGAAACAACTACAAACCCAATAAACACTTAAAGTTTAAATATAGTCACCCAAGCCTTTTACACATATTATTACATGATTTTTACCATAAATATCTATTAAATACAACAAAAGCATTGAAATTTATAATATCCTTATAATAATAGGTTCATAATACGTCAAAGTGAAACTAAAATAAAAAGAATTTATTTTAACCTTCGTAATGAGCTCCAAAATACCTTTGACCTCCAAAAACTACATATGATAACATGTGGAATACATAAAAGAAAGGGGTGAGCTAAGAATCTCATTAAGGGAATACGCATGATAAGAAATCAAAACATGTGTGTAAAATGAAATTAAATGACATCAGGAAAGATAAGGCTCATGAATAATCACATGGGATCATAGAATAATTTACATGGTACCATGTGATCATGTAAATATAGGAAAGTAGAAGCAACATATGACGTGATATTAACCTAAGTCAAGGATAACTACTAAGAAAACATCAGATGGTTGATATATTTCTATAATGGAATATGTTTACTCACAAAAAGCTTATATAATTTTCAATTAGACAAAAACATTACCCTATTTTTTGGAATGGTTAGGTGGTAGCCCTCCTGGGAAACACCCAGGTAGATACTATGATTGGTGGGGCTCAATAATCCCCTACCTCATTGGTATAGGGGTGAAAACCACTAGATAATTCTAGGGAGAGGCTTTCAAAATGGATTTTTATCGTAATCGATGGGTTTTCCCCTTCCCTCCCCTGATGGATGGTAGTATTAGTATTGAATCATAGCATCTAGGTATTCATGGACCCAATGTTACAAATCCTTTCAAACATGAAGGACAAGGAATCAAAATAGTGATGCCTCAACTTAGATATACCTAAAATTGTTCATACCCTTAAAGTTAAAGGATAAGAGATTCATGTTTGGTTCAATATATTTTTTCTTATTATTCTCTTAAGGGTTCTCAAATCATGTTGTCTCTATCCTTAAATTCCCTCTTTCTAAAGGTGGGCATCCTCTGCCACATTTTTTTGTGATGTTGTCTTCTTGATTGAAATGAGATGATGTGATGTCAGATTTTTCTTTAATGGATTCCAAGTTAGATATCATTTCCTAGCCTAATTATCCCTCATAGATTTGATTCATGTTTGTTAAACTCATCCCCAACTCTATATCGAGGTGGATGCTGATTAATTATGTTGCTTCTGTATTAATATTGAAGCAACCCATGGTCAGACGAGATGGTATCATTTTGTACATTTGAGTATCTTGGAACATTATGTGTCTTTGGAATATTTAAAGCCTTACCCTTCGGAATTTGAAGTCATCCAATGTGTGAGGAATCTTAGGCATGGAACCCAAGTCATCCCATGTTATCCATGAGATAGTTGATGCAAGAGACATAAGGAATATGAGTCTTTTTACACTAATCATCTCATTCTTGTTGTATGGGGTAAGAATTTTTGGGTGGGATACAAGTTTAACATCATATAGGGATAGTTAGGTCATAGGTTTAACTTCTTATGGGGATAGGTAGGTCTTATGTTAAATGTCTTTTGTGGATGGGTAGTTCATACTTTTAACATATTTTGTGGATAGATTGGTGGATTTTAGGATGTTCCTTTGTGGAAGATGATCACACTTAAAGGTTTAGTTAATGTTTCCTCGTGGGGTAAGATGACCACACTTGAGAGTTCGGTTATGTTTTTCACCAGGGTGGAAGATAATCACACTTGAGGGTTTGGTTAAGTGTTTCCCCATGGGGAAGATGATCACACTTGATTTTTTGGTAAAGTGTGTCACCAGGGGGGGAGATTATAACACTTTCGGGATATTGTCTCTCGCATGGAGGGAATATAGATTTTTTAGTGTTGGGGTGTTGGGATTAAGCCACAAGGAGGTATCTGAGGTTTTTTTAGATTTTTGGATTGAACTTCATGAATGTTTCCTACATGCCCTATTAAGAGATAGTGATCAAAACCAATGTAGTTCGATGCCAAAATTTAATTTCATGTTATAGGACCGGTCCATGCCGTTAAACATCATGCAGTAAGGATGCTCATTTCAATGAAATAGAATCAAAAAGGTGTGGAGTTTGGATTATGCATATAGGCTTCCTATAATGGTATTTACAACCTATGATAGTGAAGGACAACGTCATCCCATGATGACCATACAAGGGGGAATCATATACTTATCACATAGGGAAGGATGTGAAGGGTCATACTATGCCATTCATATATGTGGAAACATGTTTTCATCACATAGGGTAAGGATATATCTTACAACCATGTGATAAGTACATTGAAATTTACTTGAAAATCATACGACTAGGACATTTGGATATTTATTTTTACATCATGAAACTCATATGTTTGGTATGGGTGGGGCTTATGCAACTAGGTTGCTTATGGTGCTATTAGAGGTAGTGATCATGTGGTTGGGGATTACGTATTGATGATGTACAGTTTTCATTGTGTAGGAGTGATGGTATTACTGGGGACTACATTGAAACGATTTTTGAGTTATACTATGAAGTAGAGATGGTATGATTAGGGATTACATGTGGAATCTTCCGAAGTGTTTCTAAGAGTAATGATGGTTTGAATGGGGCATATATGGCAGGGATACCTAGGGTGTTCAGGGTATCGTCTCACACATATCACTTGTAGAATATTGATATAATTTCATATTTCATTCCATGGTCATTGCATAGGGTAAGGCCAAATTTTAATTTCATATAAATGGATGTGGAGTATGGAGATTATGAATTGAGCTAGATATTATTGATTCCTCATGTTGGATCATAAGGGAATCTTGAGCTAATAATGGGTTAAGGAATATGATTAGGTATATTCCATTAAAGGATTACCATTGGGACTATTTTGGGTTTATCTCATGATCATTACATTAGTCATCTTATTCTTAATGCATAAGGAATATTGTTTTTTTCACATGACACATTCTATGAATTTAATATATTGTATACTATAGTTTAACATCATGTAGTGAGAAATATGTATATTGTATCTCCATAATTGAATAAGGAATATTACATAAGATATGTAAGGAATCATGAGATTTCCACATAAAGAATATTATATTTTTTACATAAGGTATACTATATTTTAATTTCATGTAGTGAATAATACTTGATGTAGAATTCCTATAAATAGTTGGTGTTAGACTTATGAAAGAGTGTCCCTTTTTGATTCAAACTGGAATATGAGTTAGTTTATGGGGTTTTAGAAATTTCTTGGAATGTATTTTATCTCAAAGTACATAAGGAAACTACAGGAAGAATCTCAACTCGTGGAATGTGAAAGGGGCCAAGAATAGTATGTAGACTCAAGGTATCTAGAAGAAAATAGAGTAGAATGTCAACTCATGATAATACCCAGGATGGGTGGTGGGATTGTAAATGTAGCAACCCAAAATTTAGTTGAAATGGACTCAAAAATATATAATTTCACTCTTAATTTTTCATGGGGTCAATGATGTTAGTAAAGAGACTGGGTTGAAGGCCTAAAACTGATTCTTTCCACTGATCCCAAGTGAGGGTATTGGGGTTCATCCCCCATGATATGAACCAGTGAGTGAATTTTTGAAACACTATTTCATGCAACTATAAACTATTTCATGTAATTGGGTGCTATTTTATTAAACTAGGAACAGTGTTGGAAAACTTTTGGTGATGTTTGAAAAATATTTTTCCCAATGCATGGCTAACATGGGTGATTTTTTGGAAAATAATTTTTCTCATATCTTTGGACTCCTAAAAATATATATTTGAGTGAAATTTTATAATTTACATGAAATTGGGTTCCCCGTGGAGAAGGTTGATTGAAGAAAATATCAAGAAAAATCCAATGAGTGGAGGGACTTCCAGAGGTAATGTTTCACAATTTTTGGATTTTTTTGTTGTGAAAAAAAGATATTCAAAACTCAAATCCTAAAGATAATCCTCAAATTGATGGATGTATTCCATATTTTTAGAAAGTTTTTTTGTGTTGTACAGCTTAGCCTATGTCGTGTAACTGTTTGATGTGTCTCTCAACTCCATGGTTTTATGTTAAATTTTCTTTTATTTTGTGGGTTTGATCTTATATGTTTAGATTTTCTATGTTTGATATTTACTTTATGACGTAACTCAGTTTGATGACCTTGACGGGGTTTATGCCCTTTTTGAAATTTTCCTGAAATTCCATACATTGCTCCAGAATCACCCCAGATGATCGTTTTCAAAAGACTAACATTTAAAGATAATAAATTTTGATTTGTATGTCTATTTGGGATATATGACTACTCCTAGTGAAGCTTGTAAAATTAATAATTCAACTGAATCGTATTTTTCATCCTTTTCTCCATTCATGGATGATTTTTTTGATACCAACACATATCTATTGGTGCACTGCCTGGGTGCACACTTCACAAAATCTACACGCTTATGTAGGCCACAAAATGAAATAAATCATAAGGCATAAACAAAATAATTACACTAGTAATGAATTGGGTTATAGACTCCTACCTCATTTGATAATAAAAAAATATTTATTAAAATATTCATTTTGGGAAATGAACATAATGCATGTATTAACACCATTTAATTTAAAGTGAATAATCTTCTAATAGTGACCCAATCCTTTTACACATTTTATTACATTATTTTTATAATAAATATCCATTATGTATAGACAAAGGGTCGAAAAGGATAGTGAATTTGAAATACATGGTTTATAATAAATAAAAGTTAAACTACACTAAAATGAATTTATTTTAATCCATATACTGAGTACCTAAATCCATTATAGACCCTAAAAATGCATAATATAGCCAGAGAAATACATAAAAGAAAGGGTTAATCTAAAAATACCAAAAAGGGAATAACTATGATAATGAATCATAACATAATAGTCAAATGAGATAAATGATTTCATAAAAGATAAGGCTCATGAATAATCACATGAGATAACAATATAATTAACATGGTATCACATGATAATGTAAATATAGGAAAGTGGTAGTAACATATATCATGACATAATAATAAGTTAAAGCTAACTGCCAAGAAAACAACACATGGTGGATAAAGTCTAATAATTGATTGGATTTACTCCTTAATTCCATATGTAAAATCTCATGTGACAAAATCATTATGCAATTCATTGGACCTTTGTCTAGTTTCATCCATAATAACATATACATCTTTATCTTTTCCAAAAAATGAAATGAATCTTAAGGCATAAACATAAATATTACTCATATAATGAAATAGTTTTTGTTTAAGAAATAAAACATATGTCATGTATCACCCCATAAAAGGAAGGGAGAATAAGATAATTATCTATTTGAGAGAAATTTATAAAAAAAATAATGAATTACTTAACATTAAATAGTTATGGAAGGTGAGTTGTATATTAAAATGGCATAACCCAATTAAAAAGGTTCGTTCAGGGAGATCTCTTACCTTATGTTATACATTCATTCTATAATTGAACATAGTATCCTAAATAATCAATTTAGATTAATTAATTAATTAATTTAGAACTTTTACATTTATACTTGATTTATTATAATTTTATGTTTTTCATTTATAATGTTTTTAATGAGATATAATATTTAATGTATTTCTTTCGGGAAAGTTTTTTTATGGTTCCATGGGGAGATCACTTCTGGATAATTATTGATATTCTTGTCAAATGGGACTAAAAATACACAAGTGATATAAAGGTTATTCATGTGCTTCCAAAAATTATAATTTTCCAGAATACCCATATGTGTACTAACATTAGGTTGATTCTTCAAGTATAAACTTTAATGTTATATCGTTAGTTCATTTCTGATAATTTATCGGTCATTGCGAACTTGATTTATTTTATTTAATTAAATAATTATTAAAAGATTGTATAACATTAACTTAGTTTTAAAATACTTATTATGAACATATTTAACAATAATAATATTTTTATATACATCCATGAAGTAGGTATGGAAAAATGAATTGTGTTCTTCATCGAGCCAATGAACCAACCATTTTTTAAAACATTTTTTTAGCTTTGGGAAATGGTATTTTGAAGAGACCAAGAGAACTAAGAAAAAGAGAGTATTACTGGGAAGGTAATTGGATATAATTTTTTCAATATACAAGGCTTATATGTTTGGTGAAGAAGGGGTTGTAAGCAGTGTTGTTTATAAGGGGAGGAGAGGGGTGTTTTTGAATATCATGATCGTTATATTATTATTTAGGCTTAATAAAATCAATAGTTTTTATTATTAGGACTATTTATGATAAATTATTCATTTTATTTCGCAATATTGTGTTCTTACATTATCCATGACTCAAAAATTCTTGTATTTTACTTATAATGTTTAATATCGTATTTTACTGTATTTCACTATTCACCAAAAAAAATAAAATATTTTAAAAAAAATAGAAAAAATGTACCTCAACCATTTTTTGATGTGTACATTCCCAAAATGAAATAAATTTAATATAACTAGTTTTTTCAATATGATAAATTTAATTTTTAAATAAAGTCCATATTTATTTGAAAAATATAAATTTTAATATTATGATCAATTTTTTGTCCTTTTGATAATTTACATATAGTCTCATAAATTACCTCATAATTATAATAAAAATTAATATTAATTTAAAAATAAATTTTAGGATAAAATATTTTCAATTAAATAATTAAATTTTTTATTAAAATTCAATTAAAACAATTCTATTTTACAAAAATAAAAACCCTTAATTTATCATTTTTTAAATATTTAATTACTTGTATCATGACATAAATTTACTATATTTTCATTTAATATAATTAATAATTATTATTTTAACCATATTTGATCTTACAATTCTAATATTTACGTTATTATTCGTAATGGTCACATTACTATTGCAGCGGTCAGATTTGTAACAGTCATATGGATTATGTACTTTCTATGAATACCTCTTGTTTGATTAATTATACATAAAATCATATTTAATCTCAAAGATATACATATTTTTATTTTCAATATGAATATTTAATTACTAATATTATGCTTCATTTCTACAGTTTTGTTCCTGAGTGTGATTATTCTATGCACCCGAGTAGATCCAAATTCATTATTAATATTTTTATTAATTTCTATCTTGTCCCATTTTAATATTTTCAATTATTATGTCCATATTTATTATATAAATTTAATTTTAAAATTATTATAATAAAATGTTTTATTTTTCATCATATGGTAAGTGTGCATTATAAAATATTATATTAAAAAATGTGACATAATTAAAAATTCAGAATGGAAATTCCATTGATAAATTTTTGGGTCATTGCATTCTTCCCCATTTAAGAAATTTCACCCTCAAATTTTTATTTTATATACTAATGTGAAAATAGTTGAGGATACTTTTCCTTCCTCAATTCCTCAAGTTCCAATGTCACCTTCTTGTACTTATGTAATTTCAATATTACTTTGACTATAAGTTTTTTCTTGTTGTTTATAACTTTATCTCTACGATCCAGGATTTTCATAGGCTTATCCTCATAAGAGAGATCATTTTCTAGTTATACCACCACAAAATTTAGTACATATAAGTTATATAATATGTAATTACTTAATAGGTATATCTGGAATATGGAATGTACTTTAGATAGGGTTGGTGTGAGTGCTAGTCAATAATTCATGGCTCTCATGCAATCAAAATTATCAAATAGGACAATGTGCCTGGGACATAGGTTTCCTTTCTTCCCAAATATCATGAATCTCTTTCATGGATATATCTATAATAATACCTTAAATACAACCTAAAAATTCATGTCTTAATGATGATTATCATCATAGCTCTTTTGTCAAATTTGAAAAGCATGGATGTGTTTCTCAATGGTCTTTACCTTTTCTACAATTTCCTTAACTATTTTATGTCCCATACACTTCTATTCACCAACATCTTCTCATAATAAAGGTGTTTTACATCTCCTTCCATTAATGGCATCATATGGAACCATTTGGAGGCTTGGGTGGGAATTATTATTTTATGGGAACTCGGATATAGGAAAATATGGATCTCATACTCTTTTTAAGTCCATCAAGCATGCCTTAAACATTTCCTCAAGTGTATGGATAGTTCACTTAGATTGGACATTAGTTTGGGGTGATAAGCTATAATGAAGTTCAACTCATTTTTTATATCATGTTATACACTTTTCTAGACCATAGAGGTAAATATAAGATCCCAATTTAATATAATAAATGGTATAATTCTATGGATCCTCACTAATTCTCTAATATATATAATTTTAAGTTTATCGAGTTATAAATCCTCTAAAATTTCAATGAAGTGATTATTATTTCTAATATGATCCACCACAACACATATAGCATTATTTCTTCTTGATTTATTTATAACACTGGTGAAAAAATCCATGGTTATACTTTCCAATTTCCATGTAGGTATGGGTAATGGTTCCATCATCCCCATGGACCATTAACATATAATCTACTAACATATCAAGAATTTTGATGTATATTCTATGATCTTAGTGTTCATATTATTCCAAAAATATTTCTCTCAGAGATATCGATATATTTTCATGCTCCATTAATGGATGGTGAAGGTCAAGTCATGTGAGTCTTTCAATAACTCCTTTATATCATTATTTTATGGTAAAAATAGTCATGACCAAAATCATATAAATCCTTCTTCATCAATTTTTAGATCTGATTATTTCCTTTTTATTATAGTTTCAACCCTCATTGAAATTTCCAAATAATTTTTGTAAGTATAAATTGTTTTCTTCAAATGGTATGGTTAGTAAATCATTTTAGAAAGTAATGATGATATTCCTTCATTCATTAGTCCCATTTCTATCCATTTTATGTCTAATAATATTTGATCCTTCCCAATTCTCATCACATTATGCTTTCTACTTAGAGCATTGGCCTCTTTGATTTCTTTACAATGATAATTTTGAATTGAACAGTCATAGTCCTTGATAATCTATAACCATCTTTGTTAGTTCATATTAAGATCCCTCTATGTGAATATATACTTAAGGATCTTAGGATCTATATATATTTCATCTCTATATTGAGATAATTCCAACAGATTTTTCACAAGAAGATCACTGCATTAAACTCAAGATCATGCATTGGGTAGTTCTGATCATGAACATTCAACTACCATTAGGAATAGTCTATAAATTTATCATTATAAATTATTACACAACTCAATATCTTATTTAAAGCATTGTTATATACCCCAAAAGTTTCCCACTTAAGGTCGGTGTGAGGATTGGTTCAGTGATAAGACTCTTTTTCAATTCCTTGAAGCTATCATCATATTCCTTGGTCCAAAAAAACTTTACCCCCTTGTGATTCACTTTTCTTGGTAGGTTCAAAAATCATAATAAGTTTCTCAAAAATCATTGGTAGTACTCAAATATTCAAATAAAACTATGGATCTATGTTAAAAATGTTGGTTTGGGCCACTCCTCAATTAACTCTGTCTTATAAGAGTCCACACATATCCCCTTTAAGGGCATAACATTCCCCAATAATGATACTCCCTCTATCCAAAACGAAAATTTACTATAATTTTCATATATATTATCCTCTAAAAAATTTATTAAGGATAATATTAAAATGAGCCTTATGATCCTCCATTATTTTGAAATATATAAGAATATCGTCTATAAATACAACAAAAAAATTGATGAGCTAATCTCTAAAGACTTCTTTCGTTAAGTCCATGAATATTTCTAGAGCATTAATGAGTTTAAAGAGAATCACTATAAACTCATAGTGTCTATACCTTATTTGAAAGGTTGTTTTGGGGATATGATCCTTATTTAACTTTTATTGTTGATATATTGACTGAAGGTCTTCCATAGAGAAATATCAGGCGATATGTAGGTGATTGAACATGTCATCTATCTATGGATGGGGATACATTATATTTATAATCATTTTTTGGAAATTATGATATTCAAAACAGAGGTGCATTGACCAATTCTTCTTCTTAATGAAGAGGACTGGAACATCCCATGGTGAAGTACTTAGGCATCTAAAACCCATGTCTAGATTATCTTTTAACTTATTATTTAGTTCTTCTAACTCATTAGAGTCTATTATATAGGGAGTCTTGCATATAGGAAAAGATCCAAATATAAGTTCAACTGACACCACAACCACTTAGTCAGGAGTAATACCAAACTACTCTTTAAGGAATGAATCAATAAAATTCCTCACAATGGGCATATCTTCAAGATTTACTCTATCCTTTATCTTAATAATTTGATCTTGATATGTTTCCTCACAAGGAAATAATATCCACACTTGTGATGATTATTACAAATTAGATTCATAATCCTCCTTAAACATATACATAATCATTGGATGACTCAATATATTAAGATTTATCTTCCATTACATAAATTAATGTAGGCTTTATATAGGGATATCCAATCCATGCCCAATATTGATTAAATCTAAAATAAATTAAGCGAGACAAGATTTTTGTTGAATTTTTAGTCTAAAAACATTAATGGGGGAGGAGTTATATACTTGCGATGAAATAATTTCTCTATTTAATATTTTTTAAAATATCTCAACCCCATGTTTTGAGGTGGTGTTTGAATAGTTTTAATAAATTTTCTGGATATTAAATAATTCATGAACCCAAAATCATAAATTTTATCCTCCATTAGTAACATAATAAGAAACATACTGGTCACCATAACATTTTCTAAATCCACATCAGCAGTAGTGATACCATATGACCTTAATTTTTATTAAGGTAATATAGGTTTTAGTTGATGATTATATCACAAAATCTTTGTCTTAGTGAATTATCTATCATAATACATATGTTTCTTTAAGTTGAAATATTATACTACAAGTTGATTGTTGATGTGAACCTTGTTTTCTTCATCTATGTTAGTGGTTTTCTTTATTTCCCTTCATCACTGATTTGCATGATGCCCCACATTTACATATTTTAATCATCTCTGAACTACCATTAGATATTTTTTGGTATGGTTTTTACCACACTTTTAAAACATGGGATATTGTTTTTTCTTTTCGTAGTGGGATTTATCCATTGATCCTCTAAAATTGAACTAAATTTTTTAGGTTTTATCTCAAGTTCCTTGAGACCACTAAGAGTCATCAATCTCTATATCTACCTTTAGAGAATAATATATAATCTCTCCATGGTTATCAAATTCTTAAATAGAACATTTTTTTCATAGAATCCAATTTAATACACTAAATAATCATCCCAACATGCTTTTAGTTCTCATGAAAAAGGTGGAGGTATATCGTGGAAACCTTGTGAAGATTGCCTTTTATTCCTCAATAAACTCAAATTCATTTTTCTTCAATCAAAGTAACTCTATTTCCATTTTAATTTGATGATTTTGAGTAAAATATTCAATGAAAAATATTTTCTTCAATCTTTCCCATTCCATAGAATCAACATCCTATTTAGACTTCATGTTATTCATCGGGGTCTACACTTGATTGGATTCCCCATAAAGGTGATAAATAGAAATCCTGAATTTATCTTATTTTGAGTATTATAGGATAGAGAATATGTTCTCAATTAATTTAATTCATTATTCCAAGATAAGGGAATCAAAATACCCACTAAAGTTAGGAAGCATTTTTCACATAAATGACTTGACTATAACTTCTTCTTTCTTATGAGAAAGAGGGAGTTAAACAAGATTAATGTTGTTATTCAGATAATGATTAAGATGTGCTAGTATTTACATGAATATAATAGAACCCACTCACGTATGGTTATTCATATCATTAGGTAAATCATAACATTTCCTATCACATCAGTTTTTTGTATGGTTCCTCATTTTTTCCTCTATTAATTAAAATAAAGGAAAAACAGGATGAGAATACTTTAACTAGTAAATATATAAAATGGAAACTGTGAACATAGATATAATAACTTATAAATTAAAAATATATCACAACTTATGGTTCTATAGTATTCAATATATATTATCCATAGTAATTTACCTATTAGTTTTTCTATCTTTACAATTTGTTCAAATCCTTTAAAATGGTTCATAAAAAGTTTGTGAATTTCAAAAGCATGTCCCTTAAGAGTGTCAAACAAGGTTTGAAACAAGTCCATTTTTTATGAAACTTGTATCAATCAATTCAATTAATAATGCATCATTTTGTAGGTTTTTACACATAGGAACAATTATCCTTGAGCCACATCCACTTTTAGTATCTAGACAGGGATATAATTTCTTTGAAACCACTCTATAATTCACCAAATTTTAGGATCTTTTCCTATATGTAGAATTATCCATAGGGTTATCACTAATTATTTCTTGTATTAATCACCAAAAATAACTAAATAATCTTAGGATACCATCTATAGGGACTCAAACCTTGTACACATATTATTACATGTTTGTTATCATAAATATCTATTAAATGCAACCAAAGGATCAAAATTCCTAGTGTCTTTGGAGGACTATGTTCATAATACATAAAATCGAGACTAAAATAATTTTTTTATCCTCCATAAGGATATATTAAATATATTTTTCACCTAAAACTACCTTGGATAATTGGGTAATAAATAAATGGAATTACTGAGCTAAAAGTCCCAGTAAGGGAATAAGCATGATAATGAATCAAAACATGTGAGTCAAATGAAATAAAATAATATCATGAAAGGGAAGGATAATGAATAATAAAATTTTATTATAAAATAATTAAAATGGTATAATATTATAATTGAAATATATTAAATTTTTAGCAACTTATAACACGATTTAAGAATAATTCAAGGATAAATTCTAAGATAACATCACATGGTGGATAGAGTCACGTAATATATTAGGTTTAATCCCTAATACCATAAATAAAATCTCAAGAGACAAAAAATTTATCCAATTTATTATAAAAAATATCTCGGTGCACCCATCATAAAATTTACATGCATATGTGTGCACAAATATTAAGACATTAACATAAAAATTACCCATGGAATGAAATGGGTTTTATTTGAGAAATGAAATCGTGGAATGTATCACCCGGCTAAAGGAAGGGAGAATAACATAGTTATATATGTTAGAGATATATATAAAGAATTTATAAGAATTAAATAACATTAAAAAAATGGGTAAGTTTAGTTAGAGAGAGAAAGGTCATAACCTAAAGAGAAGGGGTGGTTTAGAGAGATCCCTTCCTTATTTTCCTGGATCATTCTACTCTTGATCTTAATGTCTATAATAATCAAAATAGATTAATTATTTACTTAATTAAGATAAAATTTCATCCATAATTGATTTATTATAATTTTTTTATGGTCATTTATAATCATTTTAATCAGATATAAAGTTTAATTTTGTTATTCTAGCAGTGTTCTTTTCATGGTTCCAAGGTCAGATCACTTGTGGATAACTATTGATGTTCTTGTCAAATTGGACTACAACTCTAGAAGTGATATTAAATGGTATTAGTGTGCTAAAAGAAATTATATTTATCCCAAATACCCATATGTATTGTAAAATAGGGATGATTGTTTTAGTAAAAATGTCAATGTTATATGGTTATTTTATTTACGTTGTTTTAACAACCATCACAAACTAGTTTCATTTTATTTAATAAAATAATTATTAAAATATTAAATAACTTTAAATAATTTTTTACATACATATTATGATAATATTGAACATTAATAATATTTTTATAACCATCCTTGAATGTGGTATAGAAAAACGGTGAGTATTGATCATGGAGGCGGGGAACCAATCATTTTGTGAACAACGCTTTCATTTAGAATCTTGAAATGGTATTTCTAAGAGACCAATAGAACTGGAATATGGGGAATATTATTGATAAGGTAATTGGGTATAATTATTTCAAGATCAAATTATTATAATTTTTTTGTATAAGGGCTTGTGATGGGTGGTATTGATAAGGGGTGGAGAGGGGTGTATTGAATATTATATTCAATATGTTATTAATTTGGCTAAATATTGTCAAACATATTGAATATTATGACAATATAAAGTAAATTATGATATTTATTTTGAATTATTTTGTTCTTACATCATCAATAACTCAATATTTCATGTATTTGGATTATAATATCAGATATTGTATTTCACCATATTTCACTATTCTCCAATAATTTTACAATTTTTAAAATATACCAAAAATTTAACCTGATCATTTTTTTATGTTTTTATTTCAAAAATTAAATCCATTTTAATACAAAAATATCTAACTATGATTAATTTAATTTTTAAATGAATGCCTTGTTAATTATAAAAAATATCAATTTTCATATTATGATCAATTTTCTGACCCTTCGAAAAATTACTTATAGTATCATAAAATTATCTCATAACTAAAATAAAACTAAATAATAATTTATAAGCCAATTTTAAAAAAAACATATATTTAAATAATTATATTTTTTATTAAATCAATTAAAACATTTAACTTTTACAAAAATGCAAACACTTAATTTTTTCATTTTTAAAACAATTCTTTACATGTATTATGATATAAATATGCTATTTTTTAATTATATAATATTTATAAATATTATTTAACATTTAAATATGTGAATTTAATATTCTAATAGTTGGTTTACTATTCCTAAAGGTCATATTACTATTCCGTTGGTCATATTACTATTCCAATGATCAGATTACTAATCCAACGGTCATATTTGTAATTACCATATGTGTTGCCTACTTTCTATAAATACTTAATGATTCATAGATTATTCATTAAATTTTATTTAATCTCAATGATAAATATATTTTAATTTTTAAAATCAATATTTCATTACTAATATTCTACTTCAAATCCATAATGTTGTTTTTTAGTTAGATTTTTTTAGGGGATTGAGCATATCCAAATTTTCCAATTCTTGTTTTCTAATTCTATTTTTTTTATCTCATTGTAATACTTCCAATTATTATAGACAATTTTTTTTATATAAATTTAAATTTGTTATTATTATAATAATATTTTTTGGTTTCATCATGTGGTACAAGTGAATTATACAATATTATATTACTAAACGTGACATAATCATATATTCAGAAAGAAAATTCCATTGATAAATTTCAAGGTCATTACACTAGGGATAGATGTGAGACACATAAAAATACAATTTATAATCATTTAATAACCTAAAAAGAGTTAGAGAGATATAGATAGATATTTTTTATCGATAATGGACATAACCCATTGAAAAAGGGTGGTTTGGAGAGATCCTTTACCTTATGTTCCAGAATCATTCCACACTTGCACTTAATATCCTAAATAATTAAATTAGAAAATTTTATTTCTTCATTAAAAACCTTTTCCATTTATAATATATTAATTATAATTTTATTACCTTCATTTATAATCATTTTAATTGGATATCAAGCTTAATTTTTTTGTTCTAGGAGCATTCATTTCTAGGTTTTAAGGTCAGTTCACTCATGGATAATTAATTATGTTCTAGTAAAATGGAACTACAACTCCATAAGTGAAATAAAATGGTATTCATGTAATTCAATAAATTATAATTTTCCCAAATACCCATATGTGTTCTGACATAGGGGTGATTTTTTTAGTAAATATAATTTAATGTTAAATGGTTTGTTCATTTAGGAAATTTTGTCGACCATCACAAAATAGTTTCATTATATTTAATATTATTGTATTATATTAATTCATGAATTTTAATTAAGTTATAATATACTTATTATAATCTTATTTAACCATAATAATATTTTTATGACTATCCTTGAAGGCGGTGGAGGAAAACGATGTACGCTGTTCATGGCAGAGGTGAACCAAACATTTTTTAAACAACAGTTTCATTTAAGAAACAAAATAAGGATGGATATAAGATATATATTACAACATAATAATAACATAATAGTATATTTATGATAATTATGTTACTATGTTTAGGTATATGTGGATTATATGGTGTGGTATAAGGAGAATAAAATTAAAGAGGATAGTCGAGATTTTTACATCTATCTTTTGTTACCTCTTTTTTGGATATCCATTAAAACTATATAAACGGTACTTGTATGATAGAAATATCACTAGTACATGTGAGATAGTACTTTTAAGGTAATTTGGTAGAATATTTACAAGATAAAAGTATTATAAGGAGTTTGGAAAAGGGGTTATGAGGGGTAGTATTTATAAGGGGCAGAGATGGGTATTTTTTAATACTATATCCATTAGTAAATTATATTGGTTCAAGACTATCAATATTATTTATTATTGTGTCTATAAAAACTAAATAGAGAGTGTGGGAATAAAATAATGGGTTTTATCCCCATACATGACTCAAAAATTCTGGTATTTAGCTTATAATGTTAAATATTATATGTTATCATATTTTACTATTCACCAAAAATCCAATTATTTTTTATAAATACCAAAAAAGAACAATACAATTTTTTGACATGTATATTTCAGAAATAAAATCAATTATATTGAAATAACTTTCTAAATTTTATAAATTTAATTTTTCAATAAAATTATCATTTATCTGAAAGATATCAATTTTAATATTATGATCAATTTTCTAACCCTTTGAAAATTTACTTATAGTCTCAATAAATTATCTCATCCTTACAATAAATATTAATATTAATTTAAAAATAGAATTTATGGAAATAAAATTTCTTTTAAATAATTATATTTATTATAAAAGTGAAATGAAAACATTTATATTTCATAAAAATAAACATTTAATTTATCATTTTTAAAATATTTATTTACTTGTACTGTGGTATTAATATATCATATTTTCATTTTATAGTATTCCTAAATATTATTTTAGACTTACATATTTGAGAATAATATTTTAATGTTCAGTTTACTATTCTTAATGGTCATATTACTATTCCAACGGCCAGGTTGGTATTCAAATGGTCAGATTACCATAGTGACTGTCATATTTTTAGTGGTCGTATGGGATCCCTAATTCCTATAAATACCCCATATTTCATAAATTATTAATTCACTTCATTTTTACCTCAATGTTATAAATATTTTAATTTTCAAAATTCATATTCGATTACTAACATTCATCTTCATTTCTACATTGTTATTTGTGAGTGTGGTTGTTATAGTAGATCGACCAGATCTAAACTTTCATATTTTAGTTATCTTGTTTTCTATTTTTCACAATTTAATTATCTCAATTATTATAGCAGTTATATCGATAAAGTTAAATTTAAAATTTATAAAATAAATTTTTTTTGTTTTATCAAGTGGTACATAAACTTTATATTACATTAATAAATATTTCCCAGTTATAAGATGGTAAATTTACTTGATAAGTTTTAATGTCTTTACATTAAATGTGATAATATATAAATAGTAATGATTTAAATGATTTATAAATATTATTTTTAATATGAAAATAAATTACTTTTGTTCACTATGTCACCTAAATATTCCCATGACTACTTTTAGAAATATCATTATATCTCTAATATCAAGTGTAGAATAATATATCAAATGCATGGATCAAGTCATACCTTATGATAAACATTAGTAACATCATTTAATTATCACTGTAAGATAATGATAGCCTAAAAACATGTCTCACATAACAACTTTTCTCATTTCTGATCCAAGCCCAAGGATCCCTACAAGTATCCAACATCATGACACGTTTCACAACATTAAAAGTTAGATCAAAACATCTGAAACATGAGGTTGTTTTCATCACAATATATCCCAATTTCATATTCCGGTTATCCAAAACAATCACCTCACATATCATGAAATAACACATATATGTCCCCTAAATTATGTTTACATCTTATCTCATCAATATATTAATTCTATAAAATTAATTGATATAAAAATACCCATTTTAAGCCACTTTAACACATTTCTATTTTAATTCATATATAATAAATCATTCCACAAATATATCAATAATTTAACTAAATTAAAAAATTATTTATAGTGAAAATACATCACATAAAATCAATATATATATATAACAAAATTCATTCGAAAAAATAATCAATTTCTCTTATTATTAGGTCTGTTTAACCCCTTAAAACTCATGTTTTTATTTAAAATTTACTCATTACATTAGAAAATATCATTTTTAGGCCCTCATAAGAACCTAAAATCCATCTTGATAGCATAATTAAATTCATATATTCAATACATGAATTTATATAGTATTAAATAACAACTTATCACATCCAACTAACATCAAAACATCAATTTCATCCCTTATTTCCATAAAATTAAATCCATCATTAATATTCATTTCTAATTTAAAATTTTTCCACCATATTCTCTAATAATTAATCACTTTAATAATATAATTTAATCATTTTAGTATTAAGAAAATTATAAAATATCCATAATACATAACAAATCATGAAAAAATATTCTATAATATTAAAACAAATTATTGAAGTCAACTTACTCATGGGAATTGTTAAATAAAAAATAGTGTGAACAAATATAAAAAATCTCATATTTAAACATAATTGTAAATAATTGGTAATATACCTCACACAAGTTGTACACTACACACAAGGAATTGGAGATTCATTTCTTCAAGAATATAAGAAATCAAACAATCAGTGAACTAAAACTAAAGAGTGAGATTTATAATGCCGTATAACCTAAAACCTATAAAATTCTCATGAAATTATAGTTATATTCTATATATTATCAACATTATTCCAAAAAATGATGTATCATGATTAGTGAGGTGACCTTAGTATAAAATATATAAATTTTGCATCATTTTAGATGAATATTTAATATATCTCACACTAATACAATCCCCAAAACTATAATGGTTTAATATATTTGAATACTAGATCCCTAATAAACTAATTATATAAAATATGTTCTAAATATAATGGAAATTTATTTTTATGTATTGCCCTTCTTATATATAAAATATTTAATACCATTATTTATTACATGGGGAAAAATAAACCTAACAAAAGATCAGCTTGGTTTCTTATCAAAGTTAAACATGAGAGATATCAATCGATGGTAATAAGTGATTATAAGATAAGATTAAGGATATGAGAACATGAACATATGTAATGAAAACATACCCAACCTATCATATACTATAAATCAAAAATCATGGGATCTTCATGAACGGAGAGGGGCTGCCCTTCAGCATCGAAGAATACATTTTCCTTCAATCCTTTCTCCAACCCCGATTTCTTAACAATGTTCCCTCGTGTGGTGCTTTTCCATAAAGTCTCGGACCTCCGATATGGTTTCCCTCAGCTCACACTATCTATTTCAGAGTTTACTGAAGCTTCATCTCTTTTTAATCAAACTCGGGTTCCTCAATTCATTTCTAAATGGAAATAAGTGAAATCCTTCGACCATTTTATCTTTAAATCACGAGATCTTCACGAACATGAAACTGTTGGCCTACTTGATAATCGCCACACTATGATGCAGTTTCCATCCCAGGAAGATCTGATATCTACATGGTCTGGAGCTCCTCGTTCCTGCAACCACCGCTTCCACCTAGTCAAATTGTCCTTCAACCTCCATTTGAACCGGGATTCTCCGTCAACTACTATGTGGGTAAGATTTTTGAGCTCCCTCTCCCTTTTCAAAACACCTCTATAATCTGAATTCTAGGTAATTTAGTCATCTTATATCTCTACTCTGACTTGAGAACCCGCTATGTTTGTCACCCTATAGCCCCCCGAATTTGTGTTGATGTTGACATTTAAAAACCCCTGGTTGAATGGGTCTGGATCTCAGTGGGAAAGGAATTCTGATGGAAACAAACTATTGTGTTTGAGTCTTGGACATATTTCTGCTCAAAGTGTTCTCACCTAGGGAATCTGGCTCATTCATGCCGGTGAGATAGTAAAGTATCCAGCAGGCGGATGGCTCTGAGCGATGGTGCCATCCCGATAGCTAGGGGGTATCCTCTGATCGAGTGATTCCATGCGATGGGGATCAGGCTATCCGGAAGCCTTCTAAGTCCACACTTCCTGAACCAAAAGGCTTAGACATATTTGACTGATTTAAAATGCGACCTGGGAGCTACTAGCCCTCCAGAGTCTATGGTTGCAGTGGCACTTTGTGATGCTGAATAGGTCATGAAACTATCTTCATCTAGTATATCCAAAGAATTTGCGGGGATTAGGGATGTTTGCGATGCTTTTCCCATAGGTAAGGAACCACTATGTCCAATATTAGAGGATCCAATATCTCAATTTAAGTATATAGGCTACGATTTCGAGCAGCCTGGTGGTTTGGGAAAATCAGTGCATGTCTTGAAGGTCAAAAAATCCTATACTGAGAAGGTGGTTTATGGAAGAATGGCATCTAACCCCCAAAATCGGTTTTATATGTTGAGAGAAATAGAGTTCCAAACTTATGGGGAGTACCATGATGTAGATACCTAACAAGAAGATTTTTAGTCCTCCTCAGACTCCCCTACCGAGTCCAAGGAAGAGAGTATGTCAGAGGACTACATTAGATCATCCTCAAGGAAAGATAAAATCTCTATCACTGATATTAATGGTTCTATTAAGAACACCAGAAGGCCGCATTGTAGGAAAGACTATTCAGATCTGCCAAACCCTCCAGTTACTAGATCCTCAAGAAAAAGTAAGGCACTGATGAAGGTGTCCAAAATCTCTAGAAATCTCTCTCTACGTAAAGACAAAGATTCCGATAAGCATCGGGTTCTCAAAGAAAAAGAGTTTTCAGATACTGCTAGCCTCCAGTGTGGAATGGAACTGATGGAATGTGAGGTGTGGGAAAATATAATTAATGTTAATTAATAATTCATAGAGAAGTGTATGGAGGTTGATTCTTCACAAAAGGAAATTGAGAGGTTGGTTGAGAAGAGAATAAAGTTTTCTCTGACCTCTGAGCAGGAATCTTGGATCAACAAACAACGTGGTATATTGGATCGTGGATTTAATGGAAAGAAGATCTCAGTGGAGGAGCTCATTCAATCTTGGGACAAGATGAAAATATATTTTGAAGACCTCCTCAAAGACAAACCAGATGGGTTGGCTACCACTCATCAATGTATTATTCTCAGAGGTAAGGTGTCTAAAAGGATAAAATTTCAATTTGAAGATTAGGCCATTTCTTATGATATTTCTTGGTGCTTTTATACATTATAGTTTCCCACTTTTTCCTCAAAAGTGCATATAAATAAAAAAAATATGATGATGATGATGAAATCATTAATAATAAATCATAAGCCATTATATAATATCATATACATAAAACAAAAGTTTTTAGAATATTTATAAGAATATAAAAGTAATTTCCTTATCAATTATCACTTAAAAGACTATCATATTTGACAATTTTAAATAGTTTATTGGATTCACTTCTCATTCCCATTAATTCTTTAGTCAAGTATGATCGCCAAGATTATCATAGTGGATAAATTCCCTTACTGGATTGGGTTTTCTCCTCATTCTAGTTCATATTATATCATGAGACATAAATATTAACCTAATTCTTTGGTATCATATATATTTTTGGTCCCACCCATCACATAATAAAAATCATACTTAAGTGTGCCACAAGATCATAAAAACCCATCATTCCATCATATCAATATTAGCTAGTGGAAAAGAAGATGAATTTACAAAATCATCCTCAAAACACCATCATCATAATAAAAATAGACAAATAAAGTTTCTTTTATAATAAGATCATATCCTCAATTAATAACAACTATCCTTAAAGAATGTTTACATAGATGGAAATAAATTAAGGAAATAATTTAAAATACACTTCTAAAATCAATAGAAAACATCCCTTGTATTTTGGTAACTATTAAAAAAAATTACTAAAAAAATGTGTAGTGTATTTTTCTTATAAAAATATTAATATTCTAATGTAATATTCATGACAGATGAAGTACATAAGGATGACAAAAAACATTTATGCTATATATGTTAAAAGAGATCACACTTTTCATACTTTTGTTAAAATTCAAATATGGATCTTTCCAAAAAAACATTCAAAATATTACTTATAATAATTTTTAAAGTGAGTAAAAGGAATAAAAATATTATTTTTAAAGAATGTATGTTTAGGTGAATGCTTTTATAAAATAATTCAAAGAACAAAAATATGGAAGGTAAATATTTCTAACTAAAAAGAGGAAACAAGGTCGGATTTTAATTAGAACATTTTCTAGATCATCTAATGTACCAAATAGGGGAGAATGGGAGGAAAACCTAGAAACCAAAAAAATAACAATAGGATAAAAATATATAAGGATTAAAATATAATTATCATAAAATTTTCCTTGTTATAAATTAAATATAGACAATCCAAAAAATAATTGAGATTGTAATGTTAACTTTTATCTCAAATCCTGAATTTATTTCTATGTGATCTTAACCACTTGTATAATAAATTTAAAATTATCATATTAATATAACATAAAAATATTAAAACTTTTATTACAAAATATAATTTTTTTATAATTTCCAATTAACCATTTATTAACAATTATTTATTAAAATCAACATTTTTGTCTCACCTGTTCTGTTTCTCATACATGATTCAATTTGACGATTTCGGTCCTTTCACGTTGTACATGGATTAATAATATATAAAATATTAACCATGTCATAATTATAATATTTATTAATTATATTAACTTTTCATACCATCGATATAAAATGGTGATGAAAAATGAACTACATCACTTTGTGGAGATGGTAATACGTACGTATGTATGAGTAATGATTTCATTTTCCAACGAATGTAAAGAAAGATTACTAAATTATAATCTAACTTTATATAATAATAATAATTTCATAAATATAATTTATATTTAACAAATATATCTTTATTAGAATTCATGTTAATATAAAAAGAAAAAAATGGATCACATCACTTCATGGAAGTAGTAGTCCAAACATACACACGGGCGAAAGTAACATTTTCTAATGGATGGGAGGGTAAGAATGTAGAGAATATTTTATATTTTAATAATAATTATTTTATTCTAAAAATATCATATATAAATAAAATTCATCTATATAACCATCCATGATAGACATTTCTAAAAATTAAAACTCATCACTTCATGGAGACAGTGGTTTGTACGTATGCATGAGTAATGTTTTTATTTTCTATTAGACATAAAGGAGACAGAAAATAGATAAACCATTAGTATAACTATATTTCAATATATTAAATATATGGATTTAATAACTTTTATATGGTTATAGAATATTTTTAGTATTTTAAGGAGAATGAAATTCATAATAGATAAGTAAATAAAATTACTTATTCTTTGGGTATTTTCCTTTATCTTACATAGTAATCCATCTTGGGAAAGTATTTTGGTGAGAAAATAAATTCTAGTTCATGGGAAGGAAATTTTAAATGGGATTTTGGTTGGTATTTTATGAACTCGAGTTCTCAAGTGGCATGGATAAGTGCAAAGAGGACGTGCCCTTTTATAAGTGAGGTGTGTAAAAAACTTATCAAAGATTCAATGATAAGAACGGTAATGTTGATATACAGTAAAAAATTAGATTTAAATAATTTTAATGTATTAATTAATATTAATTATGCCTATTCCAAATATTAAAACAATTTTAAAATATTTAATTCCTATAAGTGGTATAAATTAATTCAAAGATCTCTGCAGAAAACATTTAAAACCCATTTTTGGAGAAAATATAATTTTTAGCATAAAAGTTATTTTTTTCATTCCTCACCCAGTTAAAACCATTATATTAATGTTAATATATTTTATTGAATGTATTGTCTACATATTTCATTAAATTTAATCATCAATAGTTTTTAATTAATTTTATTAAGATAAAATACATTTCACACTATAAAATGTTTTTTAAAAAATATCTTTTTACCGTCAAATGATTTTATTTTCATTTCTTAACAATTAATAATAAATTAATAAATTATTATTTGATTTTTTATATAAATTATAAATATATTTCATCATTTATTATTAGAGATCAATATATTTTATAAAATTGCATAATATGTATAAAATACAATACTTGAAAAAACTAGGACTTATACGATTTTATACTTATCATTAAAATTTGGGTACTTATTTCCCAAGCATTAATAAATAAATTTTTACTAAGGAAAACATTCATAATTATTTTTCATAATTAATTTATTCTTATTCATACCCATAAACACAATGTATTTTTTATAACTATCACTTTTAATAATAATATTTCAATTGTATAATGTGATACATCTAAGCTCAGTGTTGCATATAAAGGTTGCTATTGAACACTTAAAATTTATCAAATAGACTAATGTATTATAAAGTCTTGTAGTGTTACATTCTACCCCATTATAATAATTTTACAATCAAAATTCTATTACTTTGATACAAACAAATGATGATACTTCTACTTCATCATATCATTGGGTTCCCATGTAACTTCCTCAAACTTATGGTTTATCCAAAAGGCTTTAACCATGTGAGTGGTCAAGTTCTGTATCAATTTTTCTATTAAATACAAAATCTCCACCAGTTGATCCCCATAATAAATATCATGATCCAAAGGTATAGCCTCTACATTTAGTAAATGTGAAGGATCGAGTATGTACCTCCTCAAAAGAGACACATGGAATATATTCTGAACATAAGATAGGTTAGGTTGAAGTGATAATTAATAAGATACCATCCCTATATAATCAATAATCTCAAATGGATCAACATATATAGGTCTTAGCTTCCCCTTAATTCCAAATCAAAAAACTATCTTTTAAAGACATATCCATAGAAATAACATCTCTCTAACTTTAAACTCTAAATCATTTTGATGGTTATCAATATAATTCATATTTCAGCTATAATCTTCCTTGATGTGCTGCTAAAAGGATCTAACCTTATATATCATTTCAATATCTATTTTATGTCCCAATAGCTTTCATTTCCTAACTTTGTCACATCATATTCTATTTCTTCACTTCTTTTCATAGTTTTTATCATAAGGATCCATTTAAATTATTGAGTGAAATACATTATTGTATGAAAATATAACCAGGGGAAAATTTTGATCCTAATAACATTTAAAATTTTTAAATAAATATCATAGTATATATATTAGGGTTTTAATGGACCTTACAGACTGACCATTTTTCTCAGGATGATATAAAATTCTAAATTTCAACTCTGTATTCAAAACTAATAGAATAATTCTACATAACATCAAGCACTACTGGAAATGTGGGCTATACCCAAGAGGTTATACCCTCATTTTGAAAAAACCATGTGTATTTTCTACCACATCCCAATGGTTTGGATTAACTATAGGGGTAGGATAATTTTTTGAATCCTATCCCAATAGTTTTTAAAAAAACATTGGGATAGCTGATATCTATGCTAATGATTTTAAAAAAAACAACATAGCTCTTCCCCAAATATATAGTGTGGGTTCCCCTCCCTTCCCCCCATCTAGTTTAATCAATAACTCTATTACGGTGTTAGCATTCCACTTTCTTTCTAACCCACAATGTGAAGATATCTAATCTCTTCATGATTTCATTTCATTCTTCTCAATATTAAATTAGTAGGTTCCAAATAATTCATATATTCTATTAACCATCAATTTTATTTTAATTTTTTTTATAAAACACCATGAAAGAATATTTTTTTCCATTTATTTTCTTTTTATCCTAATTAATCTATTTTTATTCAGGCTTTATTACATTTATATTAGGTCAGTTTGGGTTATTTTAGTACAGATTGGTTCGATTTGGGTTCATTCTATTCTATTATTTTTTGGTTCATTATTGTTTTTTATGCATCATTTTGGTTTAGTTTGGTTCTAGTTAGTTTGGCCCAATCTCTAAATATATATTTAAAATTCATAAAGCTGCAATATTATCAGGTATGGAACATCCCCTTATAGCATTAAATCCTCAAAAAAAATTACTAAAAATCAATCTTAGGTTTATAAAACATATATAACATCTCAGTATACATTTATTTCATTTTTATCAAGGATCCCAGATTAATTTCAATATTTAATTATATTAAGAACTAAACATTCATATTCATATTTAATTTTAGATTTATTTAATCAATAATTTTTGAGTCAATAAGGTTTTCCTTATGAATTTTCCATTACTTTATACTTGGGGTAGATTGTTGAGTCAATAAGTTTTCCTTATGACTTTACCATTCCTTCTTGTTTTGAAAATCACAAACACCTTATCTTAAGGAAAATTTCATTCTACCCTATGTTTTACTTTCATAAGAAAAATTTTCCTTCCCCAAGAAAATTTATCCTTTCCATGTTTTTCATTATTCATTTTGTCGGTGTATAAAATTCAGTTTCATATCCCAAACCTTGGAATCATATAATACTTAGATAATAGAGAATTCTATTTTTAGGATCCAAATTCAGGTTCTTAGTTCTCTGAATTCAGACTCCGAACTCTAATGAGTTCTGACTCCGAGTTCTTTGAATTCAGACTCTGAACTCTTATGAGCTCTAACTTCGAGTTCTCTAAATTCAGACTTCGGACTCCTCTGAGTTCTGACTCCGAGTTCTCTGAATTTAGAATCTGGACTTCTCTAAGTTCTGACTCCGAATTCTCATTAATTATGAACTCCAGACTTCTCCATGTTCAGACTCTGAATTCTTATAAATTCAGACTTCAAATTTCCTTGAAATTTATACTCCTAATTATATAGAATTCAGGTTCCTAATTCCTTAGAAAACAGAAACCGAATATCCTTGTATTATAGACACCGAATGAATTTTTGGTTAGACTCCGAACTATTTTTCCTTACACTCCGAATAGTTGATTTTGGTTATGTAAACATATTTTTTCTTATACTTGTTTTTGTTACAAAATGATGTTGTGCTTTCAGTTTCTCACTAACCATTGTTTGAGCGACACGTTTACAGGTCCCTCCGAAATTAAAGGAAAAATATGACTGTTGGGGGTGGGAGACGACCGTTGAAGTTGTGCCTATAAATAAGAGCACATTTGAACGATCTCAGAACTTTTAGGACTTTTGTAACTTTTGGCAGAACTCGCTGGTATGCTGCTAAAGTGATTTCTAGATAGAGAGGCTCTTATAAACTCTCACTCTTTTTGTAGAAATTTTGAGTGGCTTGTTCAAACTTTGCTTCATACAGAATTGCTTCATGCGATCTGAATGTTGCTGAGTACATTAGAGGGATTTCGGGGATAGGAAGACAGAGGTTCTTACTACCTTGAAGTTGAGGGCTTTCAGGGATATCAAGATAGACTCTGATCATCGTATCAAGGGCTTACCCTATTGTGGATAGGAAGACAGAGGTTCTTACTACCTTGAAGTTGAGGGCTTTCGGGGATAGGAAGACAGAGGTTCTTACTACCTTGAAGTTGAGGGCTTTCAGGGATATCAAGATAGACTTTCTTGAAAGTATAAATCATGGTTCCTTTATCCAAGTTTGTTGGATACCCTTCTCTTTGGGTTAAAATATTTTCAACTTGTTACTTGTTTTGTTTCAAGTTTTCTAATGAATTATATTTGTTGATGAGAGTATAAATTTCGTATACTTCCTTATACTTGTATTCTCTGATTTAGTAATATTCTATATGCTTTAAGGTAGAATCTTTATCTTTTTAAACTTTGGTTATGTTTTATTTCCGGATTCACTTTTCTGGAATTGCATTCTCAGAATCATATTTCTAGAATCAAGTAAGTTTGTGGACTTAGAGGTGTTGTGAATTTTGTTTATACAAAATTTCCTTAAGGATTATTTAAAGTATACAATTCACCCCCCCCCCCCTCTTGAATATTGAGTATCTACAGTATAATTTCGATCCTTCAATTGGTATCATAAGAGATTATCATACTCCATACCAACTTTACAATTGGTATCAGAGGATTGGTTCAATCTAAATTAATCTAATGACTAGATTCAGAAAATAATTCTTCTTCTTCTTATTTTTGAAATCAAATTTCCGGACTCATAAAGATTGAATTCATATTTTTCTTTGAGATACTCTTGTTATATTTTCCTTACTTAGGATATTTTCTCTTGTTTAGAAAATTTTTTTACTAACAAGTTTGTGTGGAAAGATATTTTGTTTGATATGGCAGGAATTAATATAGTTTCCATAGACAACCTAAATCCAACCAGACCTCCTATTTTTTATGGGAATGATTGTGAGTATTTGAGAGATCATATGAGAAAATTTATTATCAATACTGGAGTGGATAATTTTGTTATTCTTACCGAAGGATATAAAATCCCTGAAAAGAAAGCTCTCACTTTCACCAATCAAGAAAAGCATGAATATCAATCAAATTATAAGGTACGCAATACATTACTATGTTCCATGACTAGGAATATCTATAATCAAATATCTTCATTTGAAGCTACAAACAGTATCTATAAGAAACTTGAGGTTACACATTTTGGTGCTTCTAATGTTATAGAGACAAGAAGAGCTAAGTTAAGAGATGAATACCATGGCTTTAACTTTCATTATGGATAACCCATAAGCAAAGTACAACATAGGTTTATGAAAATTGTGAATAGATTAAAATCCATTGGAGAAAAAGCATTAGATGATGAAGATATGACGGATAAAATCATAGACATCATTCCCAATGAGTAGGAATCCAAGAGAACTTATATTGATGAGAATAGAAAGGTCACTCAGATTTATCTAGATGATCTATTTGGAACTCTTCTTCAACATGAGGCTAGAATGAAGAGAGATGCTGATAATTTAATGAAGAAGAATGGGAATGGAGGAGTTCCTTTTACAACTACTTCAAATCATATAAAAGACAAAACTCCTGAGAGGGTTACTAGATCCAAATCTAAGAAGTTTATTATCCAATCTGAATCTAGTGGAAGTGAATCTTTAGAATATGAGTTAGAAAATATTGCTCGAAGGATGAACATGTTTGTTGGTCAAAATAATTTTCAATCCAGATATAAGAAGAAATAAAGGAAAGATAAGAAAGATTCAGAATTCACATGTTATGAATGAAAGAGATATGGACATATAAGACCTTATTGTCCTATGATTAAGAGAAAGGAAATAAAGTAAAAACATTCTGAAAGAAACAAAAAGAAGTACTACAAAGGTAAAGCTAAGAAAGTCCTAAATCTAATGACACCTGGAGTGCCAGTGGTGGAGACTCTTCAAATGAATCATCAGATTATGAATCTTCTGGACAAAATAATCTTATTATAATATCCAGACTACCTATTGAAAATCATTGCATCATGGCTAAGGTACATAATGCTGAATCCATGACCAATGTATCTCTGAATGCTAGGTTTAGTGATAGCAAGTATTATAACTCATCTGATGAATAATCTTCTTTTGATGAAGATAATATTTTTCCTTCCTATAAAAAAGTTTCTAGGTTTGATAAGCTTCTTGAGAATGAAAATTCTAAACTCAAAAAAATCTTAATAAAGAAAATTCTAGGATTTCTATACTTACGAAGGAAATATCAGATCTTTCTAAAGATCTTGATAAGGAAACCGTTTATTTTTAAAGTATTTCAAAAAACATTGATAAATTAATCTTTGATAAGGATAAACTTTCTAAGGATGTAGAAAATATAATTTCTAAGAAAAATGTTTTCGAGCCTAACTCTTGTTCTAAAACTAATATTTTGGAAGATAAGATTATAGTTTTTAGACTAAAGTCAGATATATTTTCCTTGAGGAAGTGTTTTTCAAACATTACCTTAGGTAAAGAAAATTTTGATAAAATGTACTCTCAAATCCATCCTCTTAGGAATAATTCTAGTTTTGGTTATACAAGTTCAAAACTGATTTTTAGCAACAATTATTTTGTTCCTCAAAGTGATGCATTCTGCACCAAATGTTAGTGTGGTGGACACTAGGAAAAAATTTGTTCCTTAAACAAAATCCAATCTTTAGGATTTCATAAAGCTTATTTTTTTATGAAAATGTGGGTACCTAAGACTATACTTTCTGAAATTTTTGGATCTAAGAAAGTTTGGATTCCAAAAGTCTGACATTCTTATATTTAGGAAAATAAGGAAAGTACCAATATCAATACTTGGTACATGGATAGTGGATGTTCCCAGCATATGACTGGTAACAAAAAAATCTTTGAAAAGGTTATCAAGATGAATGGATGTAAAGAGACATTCGGATATAATGCTAAGGAAGATATTATTGGTATAGGTAACATCATTATTCTTGGAAAAACATTGATTTCAAATGTTTTACTCGTTAATGGTCTTTATCACAACCTTATTAGCATAATTCAATTATGTGGTGAAGGTTACCTTGTGAATTTTAGGAATGATAAGTGCTTAGTACACAATTCCAAGGAAGAGTTTATTCTTTCTACCCATAGGAAAGAGAATTTTTACACACTAAATATAGAAGATCTTAGGAGCCAAGACTTACCTTTCCTTAGTGCAATGGAAGACCATTATTGGTTGTGGCATAGAAGGTTAGGACACTGTAACCATAGGAACCTATGAAAACTTTATAAGAAGGGACTAGTTAAGGATCTACCAGAGCATAGATTTGATTCTTCAAAAGTTTGTAATCCTTGTAAATTTGGAAAGCAACATAAATCAAGTTTTAAATCCATCAGTGAAGTCTCAACCACTGATGCATTATAGTTGGTGCATATGGATCTTTTTGGACCAACACAAATTCGGAGCATCGGAGGAAAATATTATGTATTTTTTTCAAGTTTATGATTACACTAAATTTACGTTGTTCTATTTTCTAGCATTTAAATCTGAAGATTTTTCTTATTTCAAGAGTTTTAGAGCCCAAGTTAAAAATGAGAAAAACCTTCCTTTGATTACTATTCATAGTGATCATGGAGGAGAATTTCAAAACACTGAATTTGAAACACTTTGTTGTAGAAAAGGAATTACTCATAACTTCCCAGCACCTAGAACACCTCCACGAAATGGTGTTGTTGAAGGAAGAAATATAATTCTTCAAAAGATAATAAGAACCATGTTGAGTGAATATTTTGTAGCCAAAATTTTTTTGTGCTGAAGCTGTAAGTACTTCTTGTTATACTATAAATTGTGTTTTGATTAGACATTTTTTTAATAAAACTCCTTATGAGTTATAGATAGGTAGAAAACCTGGACTTTCCTACTTAAAGGGTTTTGGTTTCAAGGAATTCATCTTCAATACTAAAGACAATCTACAAAAATTCATACAAAAATCAGATGAAGAAATTTTCTTAGGCTGTACCACAACTTCTAAGGCCTATAGAGTTTTCAATAAAAAATACTTGTATTGTTGAAGAAGCATTACATGTCAAATTTGATGAAACTGATCTCTTTGTTTTTAAAAAACCCCAACCTACATCTACGGATGTGTTTTCAAAAACTAATTATCATCCTTTGTTAGAAGATCCTTCTGATAAGGAATATGTTCAGGAATATGTTTCTAAAGCATTTACCCAAGAATATTTCCTACCCTATGTTGATGAATTGGTTTTACAAAACCCTAATCCATCATTTCTTGAGAATCATCCAAGTGATAGTATCATTAGTGATTTGAATCAACCTACAAGGACTAGAAGTTCCTTAAGAAATTAAATAGAACATCTATCATTCCTTTCTCAATTAGAACCAAAAAGCACTAATGAAGCTTTAGGTGATGATGACTGGTTAAAATCTATGTAATATGAACTAAATGAATTTGAAAGGAATAAAATCTAGTCCTTGGTTGAAATACCTGAGGAAACTTCTGTTATTGGAGTAAAATGGGTCTTCAGAAATAAATGTGATGAAAATGGAATCATAGTAAGAAATAAAGAGAGATTGGTTGCTAAAGGATATAATCAACAAGAAAGAATAGAATATGAAGAAATCTATTCTCCATTATCTATACATGAATCCATTCATATTATACTTGCCTTTGCAGCATTCTTCAACTTCAAACTTTTCAAAATGGATGTGAAATGTGATTTCCTTAATGGTTTTGTATAAGAGGAAGTTTTTTTTGAAAAACCTCCTGGTTTTGAAGACACAAAACATCATGAACATGTTTATAAACTTACCAAATCTTTTTATAGACTTAAACAAGCCCCTCGAGCTTGGTATGATAGGCTTACAGGATTTTTTCATCAAAATAATTATGTTAAGGGAAACGCAGATCCAACCCTTTTATAAATAAAGATATGAAAAATGTTTTGATAGTCCAAATTTATATTGATGACATTATATTTGGTTCAACTCAGCAATATTTAACTCATTACTTTGCGGATCTAATGAAATCTGAGTTTTAACTGAGTGTGATGGGTGAGTTAACATTTTTCCTTGGTTTTAAAATTTCTCAAAAACCAAAAGGAATCTATATATCCCAACATAAGTATATTAAAGATCTTCTTAAAAAGTATGGATATGACAACACTAAGAGTATTAGTATTCCCATTGGTACCTCAAACACACTTCATCTTGATGAATTTGGGAAACCATAAGATCAAGCATCCTTTAGAGTTATGATAGGAAGCTTACTTTACTTGACAGCTAGTCATCCAAACATAATGTTTTCAGTATTCTTAAGTGCAAGATATCAATCCAATCCTAAGGAATCTCATTTAAAGGCAGTGAAAATAATTTTTCTCTACATAATGGGAACCATGGATTTAGGACACTTTTATACATCTAGAAATGATTTTATTTTGAATTTTTTTTCAGATGCTGACTTTGGTGGTTATAGAATGGATAGAAAAAGTACATCCTGAACTTATCATTTCTTAAGAGATTCATTACTTTCTGGATCTTGCAAGAAGCAACACTCAGTATCACTTTCCACTGTTGAAGGTGAATATTTAGCATCTGGAAGTTGTTGTGCTCAAGTATTGTGGATGCAACACGCACTCACAGACTATGGTATGAGTTTTACCAAAACACAAGTTTTGTGTGATAATACTATTGTCATTACCCTTAGTAAAAACCCTTCACATCACTCTCATGAAACCCACCTAGATATTAGGCATCACTTTATTAGGGATCACACACAAAAAGGGGATATCATTTTTCAATTTATTGGAACACAAGATCAACTTGCTGATATTTTCACAAAATATTTACCCTCCGACAGATTTGAAAACATTAAACATAAGTTAAGAATGATAACCATAAGGTAATATTCCTGGATTAACTTTCTGTTTAAACCAATCTCCTTACAGTAATAAACTCCTTTTGATAGGGGGAGTACATTTTCTGGTTAGTATTTAAAATTTTTTGTAATGAAACTTTTTCATAGTCAGTTTTTTTTTCAAAATTATTTTTCGTAATGAAGAATTTTAGTAGTCATATTTTTTTTCAAATTTATTTTTCATAATGAATATTTTTTATAGTAATATTTTTTTCAAATCATTCATAATGAAAATTTTCGTAGCCAGAGTTTTCAAATCTTTTGTAATGAAAATTTTCTTAGTCATATTTTTTTCAAATCTTTCATAATGGAAATTTTCATAGTCATATTTTCTAAAAATTTGACAGTTTAAAATTTTCGTAGTCTTTAAATTTTTGTAATGAGGATTTTCATACTAAAAACTTTTTTAATAAAGATTTTTGTGCTCAAAATTTTCGTAATGAAGATTTTCGTACTCAAAATTTTCATAATGAAGATTTCCGTACTCAACATTTTCGTAATGGAGAATTTCGTTTTCAAATTTATTTTTCATAATAAAATTTTTCGGAATTTAAAGTTCATCAAGAAGATTTTTCTTCAATATAAATAATCTTCCTGGATATCCAAAAAGTATATTTCCTTTCTTATGTTTTTGTAATCATCATTTAATTTCTGGTATTTTTTCATTTGGTTTTAAAAAAAAATCAGATTCTAGATTCTTTAAATACGAATGTTTTTTTATAAAAAAACTCAAAAGATCATATCCTACCATGATTTCCTTATGGCAATCATATCAACCGACATATCTGATCAGAAGGTTTTTCAGTCATTGCATTGAGATTGGAAGATGAACCATCACATCAAATGCGTATATAAAGTACCCTTGAGGGTTGTCCCACATCGATCTCAAACTCTCGCATGCTGAAGCTCTACCTCTCTAGATAATCTCGTTGCGAACTTCTCAATGTTTTCTCAAATATGAATGTCTGTAGAAGAATCCTCTCAGAAAGATATGTCTACTATCAAGTCAATTTTAGAGTGGCAGATATATATAGATAGGTTGGTGCATCTGAACTTTTTCAGCAAATATGATTCTATAATTTCGAATAATATCAAGCTTAATGGATGGAAGAGTGTATGCATATCAATGCCAGGGGATCAATATTTGGTATATCTAGATTTTATTATTGAGTTTTATGAATCATTCAGTTCCTTCAAGGAATAAGGCCGAGAGAATTTCTCCTTTAAACGTTATGAAAAGACCTATTCTCTTTCGTATACTAAGGCAGCAAGCTTGGTTGGAATTCCATATGAAGGGGAAGCTGAGTTCTATTCCCACAAGTTTCGCAATGTCAAAGGAAGTTTTTTTAAGGTGAAATCCATAGAGTGTCTCGGACTTACTGATGTCATGACTCCGAAGATTTCTCACCTCTCCACAAATAATGGGATCCTTGAATTATGGGTTCAAGGATTTATCATTGTTAGAAAACGTAACAAGGACACCTTGAAGAAGAGTGATATGTACATCTTAGATTTTATGGTGAACCTAAGGAATGTTAATTGGTTTAAACATATTCTGATTATGATCGAGAATATAAAGAATGGAAATATGAAGGCTCAGTTGATCATATACCCCACCATTCCTTCTAAGTTGATTGTTCGTTGTCTAGAATCTTTTAAAATCCCTTGCAGTTCAAAACCTAGAAATTTCAAAGTCATGCTAGTCAGTGATGATACTTTAAAGAAGATGAACATTGTATTTTCTAATGACTCTAGAAAATTTTATTACCTAATAGAGGAGGTAGCTGAAACTGTTCTGAAATATCAAGAAGTGGTTGAATCATCGAAAAAGTTTGGAAAGAAGAGGAAGTGGAAGGAAGTGGAAGAAGAAGAAAAAACCCCAAAAGCTAAGGATGCTCATTCCGCACCTCCAAAACCTAAGAAACAAATGATTATCTAGATGAGGTTGTAGAAAAATGGAGGGAAGATATGAAAAATAGGAAATCAGGGGATCCAAGTTTTGGTTTTGATTCTACTGAAGCCAAAGCCATAAAAGAGAAGACAGTAGATGAGCTTGAGAAGCAAGCTAAGGAAATGAAACAAAAGAAGAAGATCTATGAGACTGAAATTGTTCAATCCCATCTGATGGATACTGAGAAATCATCAGAGAATATCCCAATACCAAAATATTTCATGATAGAAGCTTTGCCTAAGACCCCGCGGAAGAAATTCATGACTTTGGAAAAATTCCAAGAGAAGGTTGTGGAAGAAGAAGAAACTGTTGAAGCAGTTGAAGAAGAAGCTGAAATTAGTACTGATACAGAAGATTTGATTACAAAAGTGGAGGACTTTCATGAGAAGGAAATCCCATTCACGAAATTGTCAATCCAAACATCTCAAATGAAATCTTCAAATCATGCTACTCCTGGGTTAGATGACAAGGACGAAGATGAAGTGAACAAGATTTCTGAGGAAGAAAGTTATAATCGTCATTTTATTCATAACGAATATGCTGAGGTAGGAGATGAGAAGGAGAAGAAAGATGAAGATATAATTTTTCAGCTGTCTAACAGTGAACATGAATCTCCGTATGAGGAAGTCGTTCCGAGAACTGATAAGGGGAAATAGGTGATTATTGGTACACCTACTAAAGTTTTTTTAAAGAAAAATAAAGGTGGTGAATCTTCAAAGAGGAAACTTGTTGAGTTAGAGAAAGAGCTTTCACCAAGAAAATTCTCAGATTTAGAATCATCATCTCTAGGACATGATTTCGTTGTCTAGTCTTTGAAAAAGCTAGTTGGTACCATTCTGATTTTCCCAAGCATTGAATCCATATTCCAGATGGTTCAACACTCCCTCAATCAGAAATCTGATTCTATGTCCATGGTGATGGAAAAGTGTGTCCATCTTGAGGCTGATCTCAAGAATTTCTTTATTAACTATGATGCCCACAAAAGGTCTTGCAAGAAAATGGTTGGCTGTTCAAATAGTACAGTAGAATATTTGAGAGAACTTGATGAATTCCAAGTTGGTTTCAAGGAAGCTTTTGATATTTACGATGGTATAATCAAGGATCTTACAACCAGTTTTGAAGAAAATTTGACTCTCGAGAAAAATTCTCAAATTCAAGAAGTTAAGGATCCTAATGGGAAGTTGTATTCAGTTTACCAAAGTTGGAAGAGAGAAAGGGATCTTCGGATTGAGATTGAAGAAAAACTTGTCAATCAAGAATAAGTCCTGAAGTCCTAAGAAGAGGTTCTTAAGTCTCTGGAATAACAAATCAAGGATTTAGAGAAGAATGTTTAAGATTAGGATCAGCTTCTTAAGATAGTATAAGAAGATCATAAAGAGCTCAAAAAGATTAAGACTATCGTCAAGAAGTTGATGCCGAAAGAAAAGGAAGGATAACTTTGTTACAATATCATCTTTTGTTGTATTCATTTTCTTTTGGATGTGTTGTACTAATCTTTCAAGTACCATAATTTTTTTCCCATTCCCTGAAATTCATTTTGAAAATCACAAAGGGGGAAAAGGAAAATGAATTCTAAGTAAAGAAGAAATATCCCTAAGAAAGGGGGAGTTTATCTAATGGGGAGTTTTCATTACGAATATTTCCTTATACAAGATAATAAAAAATCTCATTCCAAAAATCTAGAATATGATCCTTAGTGTTCTAATGCCTAAGGGGGAGTTAGTCGTATTCATCATTGTCCATGTATAAAGGGATATAAGTTTTATTTCAAATTCTAGAAAAATATATTCTATATCCTTATATTCTTTTTCGTACGGATGTTTGTCCTTTCCAAAAAGGGGGATATTGTTGAGTCAATAAGGTTTTCCTTATGAATTTTCCATTCCTTTATACTTGGGGGAGACTATTGATTCAATAAGGTTTCTTTATGACTTTACCATTCCTTCTTTTTTTGAAAATCACAAACACCTTATATTAAGAAAAATTTCATTCTACCATATGATTTACTTTCATAAGGGAAAAATTTATTCCCTAATGAAATTTATCCTTTCCATGTTTTTCATTATTCATTTTTGGTATGTTTAAAATTCAGTTTCATATCCAAAAACTCAGAATTATATGATACTTAGATAATAGAGCATTCTGTTTTCAGGATCTGAATTCAGGTTCTGAGTTCTCTGAATTCAGACTCCGAACTCTTATGAGTTATGACTCCGATTTCTCTGAATTCAGACTCCGAACACTTATGATCGTTGACTCCAAGTTCTCTAAATTCGTACTCTGGAATCCTATGAGTTTTGACTCCGAGTTCTCTAAATTCAGACTCTGGACTTCCTTGAGTTCTGAATCCCAATTCTCATGAATTCTGAACTACGAACTTTTCAAAGTTTAGACTCTGAATTCTTATAAATCAAGACTCTAAATTTCCTTGAAATTCAGACTCTGAATTTCCTAGAAATTCAGACTCCAAATTCTATAAAATTCGGGTTATGAATTCCTTAGAAAACTGAATCCGAATATCCTTGTATTATAGAGACCGAATGTATTTTTGGTTAGACTCCGAACTATTTTTCCATATACTCCAAATAATTGATTTTGGTTATATAACCATATTTTTTCTTACACTTGTTTTTGTTACAAAATGATGTCGTTCTTTCAGTTACTCACTAACTGTTGTTTGAGTTACACATGTACAGTTCCCTCTAAAATTCAAGGAAAAATATGACCATTGGGAGTGGGAGCCGACTGTTGAAGTTGTGCCAATAAATAGGAGCTCATTTGAACAAGCTCAAAACTTTTGGGACTTTTGTAACTTTTGAAAGAACTCACTTGCATGTTGTTGAAGTGATTTCTAGAGAGGTAGGCTCTTATAAACTCTCATGCTTCGTGTAGAAAGTTTGAACGGAATTTTTAAACTTTGTTTCGTGCAGAATTTCTTTTTGCGACTCCAAATGTTTCTGAGTACATTTGAGGGCTTCTAGGGATAGGAAGACAGAGGTGCCTACTACCTTGAAGTCGAGGGCTTGCGGGGATTGCAAGACTTACTATGATCTTTGTATAGAGTGCTTACCCTGGCATGGGTAAGAAATACTTTCTTGAAAGTATATATAAAGGGACCTTTATCCACGGTTGTTGGATACCCTTCTCTTGGGGTTAAAATATTTACTACTTGTTACTTGTTTTGTTTCATGTTTTCTACTGTATTTTATTTTTTGAGGAGAGTATAAATTTCTTATACTTCCTTATACTTGTATACTTTGATTTAGTAAGATTATTTACGCTTTAATGTATAATATTTATCTTTTTAAACAATGGTTAAGTTTCATTTCCAGATTCACTTTTCCGGAATTACATTCTCGGAATCATGTTTCTTGAATCAAGCATGTGTGTAGACTTGGAGGTGTTGTGAATTTTGTTTATACAAAATTTCCTTAAGTATTTTTTAAAGTATACAATTCACCCCCCTCTTGTATGTTGAGTATCTACAGTATCATTTCGATCCTTCAGTTGGTATCATAAGAGATTATCATACTCTATACCAACTCAATAATAATTTCTTAATTTTATGATTTATATATATATTTGAACTGATCATTCTATGTTGATTCTCATTTTCTCTAGGTGAATATACTCTATATCATTCTTCTAGACAAAATCAAATATCATTTTTTTATATTAAAATCACTTGAGAAGATATCAGGAATCGATTAAATTATTATAAACATTGTTCTCAAATGTGTATATTTATATATAATCATTTAAAAATCCTAGATTAAGAAAATGAGGAAATCATAAAACTCATATAATTCCAGCTTCATTGAATCATAGATTAAATAATGGATATAAAAGGAATATTGATATTTTGATCTTGGAAGTATGATATAAGAATCATTTCATATGAATTTCATATTTGGAAGATAAATTTTAGAAACTTGGTCATTCACCTTCAGAATTATTAAAATTTAATAATGGGTTGAATCATATGGTAGTTTAGATTACTCATACAAAACATTAAATAATATGAATACATATTACTCGAATGTAACATTAATGGCCCATATATAGATTTAAATCAGTCAAATGTAGATGACTCATTGAGTCTAATTGGCTCTTTTGATGGTACCTAATGGCTTTTAAATTTTGTCCAATGACTCATACGCATCTCCAATATTAGACACATTTTTTCAATAATCATTATTATATGTTATAGATTTAAATTCAACCAACCCGATCAATAACACTAAAAAGGAAAATATTTGAACTAATCCAATCCAAAATGACCCAACTTGAATAGAACCAAGCTATATAAAATTGAAATAATCCATATGAACTTTAACAAAAGATACACAACCCTAACCAAATAAAACTAGATTAAATCAATAATAACATACCTAACCTAACCTAACTAAAACAAAATTCCAATAAACCTAATTAAATTGAATTATAAAAAATAAAACTAAACTGAATCAAATGAACCTAAACTAGCACAAATTAATGGGGAGAGTCACTAAGGTGCCTATTTCAAGGTCCTTTATGACTAGTAAATTTCTTCACTCAATTATATCTCATTTAAATAAAAACCCTACATATTTATTTTTTGTAAGACACATTATCATAATTAAATCCCTAACCCTCGGTGGATTTGGCACATTATTCAATTCCACGCCATATATATCATCATAAAATATATAATTCATTAATTTTAAAAAGGGTCAATTTCACAATGTGGAGAGACCACACATATCACAATCAATATAAAAACATGTATAATACTAAGGGGTTCTGTTTGAAGGACTTATTATCTTATAAGTGAACCAATTCCCAATTCAAGAACACACTGGTCATCGTTTTTTCGACCTACCCAAGTGTACTAGTGATTTACCTCACACATGGGACCCTATCTCATGCCCATAACTACTACAAAATTATTAGAATATTTATAATAACGTATAAATTTATTTTAAATTTTTATAAATATAAATTAATTCGCTTAGTTACTCTGTTATTTAGAATATGGAAATTGTAATCTTTTATACATGAATTTATTGAATAAGTATAACATTATTTAAAAAGTGAATAGAATAAGAAAAAATTTTAAACCATAAATTATAAACTTAATTTTGTGTAGTATTACTTATAGATATTACTCATTTATATAATTGAATTCAATATCATGGTTTTATATTTATTTTGTTTTGTTTTATAGATAGTACTTTATTGTATTTTATATTATGATTCTCATATATACAAGTGTGTTAGATATGGTTTCATATAAAGTGAACAATTCTCATTTGATTAAATATATTTTCAACTAAACTTCAATATTATTTCATTGCCTTTATGAAATGAAATATAGAAAAATTATAGAATGGATAGAAGTTGGATGTTTGAAACTAATCGGATCTCAATCGATTTTCAAAACAACTTATAGATATTTTTAGATAGTTCATTTAATAATACTTCAAATAGTGGTTAGATAAATTTCCCATATTATAATTGTGTTGTAGGACCTTGGTTGAGTCATAAATAATTTATCTAAAATATAACAAAATATGGTTTCAAACAAACTACATTGTTTGGTATCATAATGGATAGAAAATTCAATCTTGAAATGTTCATGGTTGAAATGAATGGACTAGATTAGAGAATATATTAGATGATCAGTTTCCATTTATTCGACATCGGGATAAGGATGGGATTCCAAACAAAGAAGACTTTTATAGGATTACACATGATTTATATAATGAAAATGATGATTTTGACAATGTGAAAAAAAAATTAATTATGTTTCCATGACTCCGGTATATCAATAATGTGATAAAATAAAAAATATATAATTTTTAGTCCAACTATTTCATGGGAAAACCATGTATGAAGTTTATAATACTACCATCGATTACATTATTACCTTTTTTAAGGACTTACATCCAAATAATTGATATATTCCCTCAAAACATTATTCTAATGGGAGTTAGTTGAGAAACATGGATTTTCAAAAAACAAAATTCATGATTTCCTTAAAGATTGCAGCTAATTCTGGGAGGAAACTACTAAATGAAATGATTTTATGAAATCTGTCACATCTAAATGGAAGAAAAATAATGATGGAACACCAAATCATGTGACATATAAATTAATATGTCACTTTCCATTGATAACTATAATCTATAATATTTTCATGTTTGATGATATATCAATAAAAATGTGAGGGCACAATACCCATAGAAAGAAGGATAATAATGAGTTAGTCCATCCTACGAATGGATTTTCTTGACGAAAATTTGATGTTCGGTGTCCTCATTTTTATATGATGTGGGTAATGTGAGGTTGGTTCATTCATGAGATAGTTTTAATCTGTTTGTATAAATGCTTACTTTTCATGGAACAAAGTAGTTTTTCAAACACATTTATAACATTCCTCCATGGATTAGTAAGAAAAAACCTTTCATGTTCATGAGCATACTCATATCTGGACCTTCTAATCCTAGAAATTATATATATGTATACATGAAACCTTTAATAAATTAGTTGAACAATCTATAGAATGTGTGTGTGTCCATATATGATGTAATTTCTAATGGCATATTTCAGACGTTTGTTCTTCTTATGTGGATAATAAATGATTTTTTCATCTTATGTAATTATGTATAGATTGAGAACAATAGGAAAACTATAATTTCCTAGGTGTATGAATAATATAAAATCTATAAGACATAAATATCATTATAGTTTCAGTTTTATGGGACATTGATGATTCTTCCCAATGCACCATCAATATAGGAATAATCATTGAAGGTATGAAAATACAATGGAGACCAATAATCTACCTCATTGTATGTCTAGAAATGTTGTTCTTAATGAACAAAAATATTTCATTTTTTATTCAGGAAGGGTTAGAGGAAATCTAGAAAGTGGAATAATGTTTCTACTAAAACCAATTACAGTTGGAGGAAGAAAAATATATTCTTTGAGATTATTTATTAGTCAGCCAATTTGTTACGTCAAGGGAGAGACAAAATATGATTTATGATCTCAATGTGATTTGGCGTATTGAGGTATCATACTAAAATTACATCTTGTGTGTATCAGTGAAAATAAATGGAATGTTATGTGTTCTATTTATGTGATTAATCCTAATGAAAAAAATCAATTTTTGGAAGTACTAGAGACTATTAATGTTCATAATGGCTATTCAAGTGACATATACAAATGAGTTGAAAGAATATATTTGAAGATAAAACATTTTAAGAAACATGATTATCACATCCTTTTGTTTGAGTTGATTCCAATAGTAATATTAAATCTACTGTCCAATAATGTAAGGCTATCAATTATTTGGTTATAACATTTTTATAGATATCTTTATGCCAAGAATTTGTCCAAGCCTTTCTTACAAAATATATTAGCAGATGCACCATTAATAATTTTTTAGATATAGAAAATATTTCTTCAATAATTTTCCACATGAATGTTGCATCTAACTATCCATATTACACCCAAAATAATTTTTGTAGGACATGTTAGTTTTTTTGTATCTAACTGAAAGAAATATGTATACATTAAATTATTTTTTCATGAATAGGAATCATCCTGAAGTTTCTATCATGAAAGGTTACTTCACTCAAGAATGTTTGGAGTTTTTTTTCAATGTATTTTTTAATGTCACTATGAGAGGGAACATACCAAATAGAAATGAAAAAGAGTAGTATGAGAAAATTGAACCTATTTTTCCATCACTTACCCAAATAAGAGAAATTCCTTGATCATATACATTGACCACATTAATCCTTGTAGAGAAAGAGATGTTATATTATATATATTTTTAACTATGATTTATTTGATGACTACATCATGTAAGTAAATTAAACATGTATAACTTATCTCTTCTAAATTAATTATACATATCTATTGAACTAGTTCTATTTTTTTGCATGGAACATAAACAAATGATAAATAAAAACCATTTTTCATGGTCATTGATAAGAATAGAGACTTTTCATAAGAGTTTTATGATTGGTAGAAATTTAGGGTAGAATTATTACTATAATTAATTAATAAAATTATTATTTAATTAATTTTAATATTCATATATATTTCAGGTATTGAGTTTTCCTGCTGACTCAATCTCTAAGGAAATAAGATCTTTGGATTATGGTCTTAATGTTTTGGTTTGTGAATGAAAATAAATTTTTGGAAATGGGTATAGATTTATTATTAGTGACCGATAAATAAACCTGAGAACGTAACATGATGTGGTTATGGTAATTTCCACAATAGACAGTTAATCTAGTACATCTGGTAGTAGACCTCAATTTGAAAAATATATCTTATTATAGAGTCGTTGAGAAAATACTAATATTGGATTATTATTATCATGGTCGAGTCACTATGATGAAATTAATGTTTTTTTATTTGATGACGAGGCATGGAACATTTATTGGTGATTGTGTATTTTGAGTTATTGACATAACTTTCACTCTTTCTACCATTGAGCTATATATATTAGAATCAATAGAGAAATAGGTTTTTTCTGTGAAAGATCATTTGTGACCTAAATTTGGTTTCATTATTGAACTGATCCAATGATATATTTTTGATTATGGTGAAGATGGAATAAACATCATCCCTGCTCCAATTATCTATGATTATTTTATTAATTATGAAGAATCCAATAGCTTAATTGTTATAGTTGACTGTGAACATGAAGTTATGGTTGGAAATATATAGAATCATTCATCTGCATTATTAGTTCTTTTGGTTTATCTTAACTTGGGTTATTAAGTTTGATACTCTTAAAATTGATTTACTATTGATTACAAATATTTTTTATCTAACTTGACATTCATGTGAATTTTCAATATATATTGGTTTCAGGTGTCTTTGAGTTCCATTTTCTAATATTGAATTGAACTATATTAGACCCTACCAAACCAAAAAAAACTAAAACAGTTAAATTAGAATAAAAAAATGAGTAATTTAACTGAAACATATAAACTAATTAAAATGAAAATCAAAAGTAAGGAAAATAATGACCTACCCAAAAAATAGAAAAATAAACTAACCCAAAATTTGAACCAAATGACCTATGAAAAATAGAAATATACAAATTAACTAATCAATTGACCAAAATGAACCAAATTACTTAATAAAAATTAAACTAGATTGAATTTAAAATAGAATAAAAATATATCATACCCATGCTAAACATACTAATTTGAACGTATTTATACTTCTATGACATGTCTTTTATGTTTTTATATTATTCCCCATAAATATAAAATGATTTTATTATATTACTATGTGTCCTTTATTTGGTATGACAATTGGTATTCCTTAATTAAGTCATGTCTCATCTTCTTTCTTGTTTGGATTACACATTAGTTATGGATTTCTAATTAATTCCATATTTTTTTCAAATTCAGGAAATGAAAAACATTAAAGATATGTGATGAAAAATTATGATAGTAAATAATCATCAAATGGAAGAGATGGGAATCCCTAAGGTTCCTGTTGTTTGTATTTTATTTCAAATACATATATTAGTAACATATAATGTCATCTGATTAATTTTTTTAACTTTTAATTAGGATCCAACCCATAGGTGATAGTTATTCTCAAACTAGCCTAGTGGTATCACAACTAATCCAAACAATATGTGGGGGTGGTACTAGAGATAAACACGCCACTCAGCATACCTGATAACACCATGTACCTTCCTATGGTATACCATCTAATACACCTTCTGATACCACAGTATCGTTAGAGGCACTTTGGATATTTAGGACATCTAGGTTTTCATCACCATTTTAACCTAATTTATATCTATGTTTCCCTTATCCTATGATGAATCCTACTACCCACCATATTATTCATTTCCACAAACTTATATTCTATATACTTTTCCATCTACTTTTTTCTCCTTGAGCTTAAACATTCATGCTCCTCTAATTTCAAATATAACACTTTCTGATCCACTGAAGCATACATTGGGTCTCATGCCTTCTGTATAGGTATACATTCCTTCAAAGCATAGGGATCCATAGTAACCCAGTGATCATGAAGTATCATGTATATTAATAGAACCCTAGTATATGTTTTTACCAAAAATTATTTTCATTATAAGATGTATTGATATAATATTCGTTTTTTATCTAACAGTTGTATATTCTAAGAGGAAGCATGGGAATACATGCATGTGTGATGTTTGGAACCACCGCACACATTTTATAATGGAGTACAATAAGGAAAAATCAAATGATTGGAAAAATAGAGTGGGAATATAGGATTTTTATGGTGGAGACACCTACTAAATGATGTAAAGGATAATGCCTGGGTGCAAATATGGGTAATAAAATTCATTTTAATTAATGTTATATTATTATTTTATTTATTGGAATTAATATTTTAGTTTTAAATTTTTTATAATTTTCCCGATAGTGAGGCTATGAGGACAACACAACTCATGGAATTAGGTGAGTTTTGGAGAGAATACAGTCATGAGATGTATAGTGGATGGAATGATATAGTTGGTGTAAATTTAGAGGCCACAACTATAATAAATGATTGTCCATTATAATATTATTGTGAAATTATTTCTCATTGGATGAGTACTGAGTTCAAGTTATAGATCAAATTTGACTTTTTGGAATAAAAATTACCCTAATTTTCATTAATAAATTGTTTGGTATTATTGAAAATTATTTTTTAGTAGGTTTTAGAAATAAATAAAAATACTAGGATGCTTTAAAATACCTCAAAACATTATAGTGGACAACAATGTCAGACCATGAGAGGAAGTAGGTATGAAAATCATTTATAATTTTTCTTTAGGTATTTCACTATATTTTATTTCCTCCATATTTCATTCCATTTCTAATTAGGTTAGATAAATTATCACATATTATTTAGTTTTTTTATTTAAAGTATTTAGTGTGTACTGAAATTTCAAGATTAGTATTGTTATGATTGTGATCATGTCATGAACTTATACATCCACTGGTCATTTTTTTAAATGTACATCCTTTTAATAGGGAATATGACCATCATGGTTGAGTGAATAATCATATGTCTTTTTTGAGATCATGTTGATTTATATAGAGGTATCATAACCATGTGACATATACATGGAATTAATTATTTTATATGATGAACATAAATTGTAGGGAATAATTGAAATAACACGAGGGGTGAGATGAAGAATAGAGTATAGGCTAAATAGGATCATGATCGCATCTTACCAGTTTAACTACACACTAATGAAACTTAAAATGAAAAAAGAAAAAAGTAGACAATGATATTCCAAACTCGAGCACAAAGCACTGGTTTATCCCCCCCCCCATATCAACGCCAAAATTAGTTCTCCATGAAGGGAGATAATTAATTATAGTGGGTGGAAACACAAAGAAAATGTAATATGGAAGATAAAATAAATACTACTATTATATTAAAATGCATTAAAGAAACTACAATAGAAAATATGAAATCCTAAATTATAATTAGAAGGAACTAAATAAAATTATAGTGAGAGAATGATAATAAAATAAGTATTAGTGGATTGATTAGGCTTTAGTAGACTTTGATCAGTGCATGGGATCCCTCTACAAAATTAGTGTCAACAACCAGATGTTCCCAGGAGGCATTAATCATCAATAATTTTATCCATATTTTAAGTCTCCAAAATATTCTCTTAATATTTATTTGAATTCCTTTAATATTTTCCATGATATTTCATCATTCTTCTTAGTCAAAAAAAGATATAAAATGTATTTTAAATATCTAATAATTTCATGATACATTCCATACTATAAAAATAATATTAATTTTGTCATGTTGTGAAGGGGTTCTGCTCATAAAGTGTTATTTAAAGGTTTCTCTATCTCAACCCATTTCATTACCTTCATGATGGGACTTACATTTCCACAACATGATCTTTGAAGTTAAATCTTCATTTATACAATACCTTTTCATCGTCAATAAATTTATATTTTTGAAATGTATCCTCATATATTTTGATATATATTTTTCAATGTATCCTCAAATATTTTTTAAAAGTGCCTTTTTAAAATTATCCTCATGTAGTTTGTAAAGTACCCTCATATATGTTTAATAGTATCCTAATATAGTTTGATATATCTTTTTATATATTTTTAATATAATAACTAATAAAAACTATAATCATAGGACTATTCTAAAATACTATATGGTGATTAAACACCTAATTCAATGTATCTAATGTATATTTGGTTGTGGATTGGGTTAAGTAATTTTATGGATTCATATTTGAATTCAATTTTATACTAAAATTAATTACATTAAAAAAAATTATACAATGACACGAGATATATTGGTGTAGAATTTATTTAGGGGGTTGTTTTTTAATAGATAATTTAATCATTCAAAAATAAACCAAATTCTAATGAATTTGGGATATTTATCATGAAAGGTATTCAATTACATTAATTAATTATAAAACTAGAAAATTTATTATGGGATAACTATAAGCTAATAGTATTTGATCATTCTAATGGTATTAAAATATTCACAACATAAGAACGAGCCTAAAGGATTGTCCAAAAGTTTATTTTACCATGTATAAAAATGCTTATACTTGTGGATGGTTTATACTTAACATGTTGGATAGTGTCATTATACATGGTATTTAGGGTTCTACCAATATCTATGATGTTTTATTACTTTTTATATAGACACTATATATATATTGATTTATAATTTAGATGTCTAGGTCACTTTACTTCTGAACAATTATAGATTATTAAAATGTAAGATAAATTGAAACCCATGATGATAATATTTAGGGTCTCTTATTCAGTGATATGATGGAACCAAAAATGGATATTTTGGAAACAAATTAGTGGAATTAAAATTATACACTATATATGGGTTTCAATTCTAAAATAAAGATGACATAAACTTGATAGAATTATTTATGAAGAGTTATAATATATTCCTCTCCCCCAAGTAAATTGTATGAGTTGTTAGTTCAGGAGTGTGAATTTTTTCACTGGTATTTTTTGAGAAATGATATATATTCATATATTTTTTTATAATTATTTTTTATTGAGTTTCATAAGGAAAATAAATTAAATTGTTACTGTAATTGATCTACCATATGTTTTTATTTTCATCTTCATTTACAATTAATATCCATTTGATTTTTGTTATAAATACATTATTAATATCCTATTTTAAATTGTGGTTTTATATATTAAATTTCATTTTAGAGAGTGGTTTTGAATAATTAAGGATGTGTCCCTTCAGAAAAAAAAATTTCTTAAGAAAAAAGAGAAAAGATGGAAGCGTGTTAAAAGAACCGGCATAGTAGCAGATTTTGAGTTTTACTTTGCTGATTTAAAATTTTAATATATATTTTGTAACTTAATAGTTCATTTATGTTTTTAACAGTGTTATTTGGTGTCCCTTGATTATAAGGGAGATAAAAACATTGGGGCAAATGGTCACTTACATCATGTTTTGGGATATGAGAAACATGTCACAGTACACTGATGACCATGGAAGAGTATCTTCCCCATGAGATATTAGTCGACTTTATGTGCAATTTCTAGAGCACCAAGTTGTAAAGAAATAGTTCACAGAAATCACAGGCTAGGGCCAAGAAAGTAGAGTACAAAACAATGGTCATTCAAGATCATTAAATTAATCAAAAATCCAGTGATCAATTTATGAAATTTATGGTAGTATTATGTACATGACTTCAACTAGATATTTCAATGTATTTTGATGAATATAGGTTGATGATGCATATATTTTATAGGAAATCTGGTAGTTTTCCTATTGGTGTTTGTGATTATAAAGTTCCTAGTGATGGGGATGGCGAGGCCGATGATGAGGAATAGGGTGAGGATAAGGGTGAGTATGAGGATGAGGATGAGGATGTGGTCGAGGATGAGGATGATGGTGATGTTGAGGATAGTGATGGTGATGTGGGATAGATTTTTCCTTTAAACTTTTGATTTATATTTAGGAAATTTTATGTTTGATGATTTTTTTTGAATGAATATATGTGATTTTTTTTAATGTGTGTTATCACTGGTTGAATTAATTAATTAGTTTATTGTGTTATCATTTTAATGTATATTGGTTGTTGATGTCCATTTTTAAGTAATTGACTAATGTGGGATAATGGTGTGGATTCTAGTGGCTATTTGAGCTGGGTTTCTTTTAGCATGTTTTGTTTGTTTGTTTTGTAGGTTCTATGGGAAAGATGGGGGTGTGGTAGGTTTGGGAAATGGGGGCCTCTATAACAAAAGTTTCAAAACCATTTGTATATACCAATAAAATGGTTTACATAGAACTGTTTGTATAAACCTATTCTAAAAGTTCAAAACCATTGGTATAAACTTATAATAATAGTTTAAATAGTTATTATAGGTGTATATTAAAGGTTCCATGTAAACTATTGGTTAAACCAATATTTTGATGACCCTATTCCAACAATTCACTAACAACTGTTCGTATAGGTCATTCCCAATAGGAATATACCCAGTGGTTTAGAGAAATATTTGTATAGGCTATATCAATGGTTCTCCAGCCTATACCAATGATTTTGAACTGTTGGTATAGGTTGGAATTCCAAAAATAAAGGTAATTTTTAGAACTCAGTACAAATTAATATAATGAAGTATTCCATGAAACATTACCACTTTATTACTGTATATCCCAAAAATATGATCAAGAGATATATATTCTCCCATAAAAATAAATTGAGATTAATTTGTAAGGTGATCGACTACAAGCCAAATATAATTATGTACTTTAGTTATTTTAGGGATTCCTATGATGAAATTCATTGTTATTTTTTCCCATTTCCATTTGGTAATGGTAATGGTTTTATGATACCCTTTAAAATATATTATTCATCCTTAACTTGTTGACATACTAGGCATCAAGTAACATACTCTATAATATCCCTATTTATTGTGTCTCATCTAAAATGATTTTTTAAATCTCTATACAAATTAATGATTCAATGATGAATAGAGAATGATTAGTTATGTGCTTCATTAAATAGCTCTTTTTTTAATTTTAATGTTGATATGACATATACCCAGTTCCTAAATTTCATCATTCCATCATGATAATTGTTGAAATCATGAATAATTCTTACCTTCTATTTCTACTCCACATATTCCTCATGCACCTCTTTAATCTTCACTTGGATGGATGGTTAAACATCTATCTATGAAATATTGGGTATTTCCCTTTTCCTTATAATTTGACAGTCTATCCTCTATACATGAATAAGTATTATATCTTTTTTAATCCCCATAATGGAAAAACTAGCATGGTAATTTTAACTCAAAGAATCAGCCACATTATTCACCTTCCTAGGGTTGTAATGTATTGATATGTCATGATCTTTTATAATAATTATATATACCACACCTTTAACTATATAGATAAAGACTCTATATTTTTAATGAAAAAATTACTTCTTTTGATTCTAAATCATGAGTTAGGTAATTATTCTCATGAATATTCAATTATCATGAGGAATATGTTATCACTGTGATATTCAATATAAGAAAAAAATACCAAAACCTTCGTTGATTCATCACTGTATATCACAAACCCTTATACACTGCAAGATATTATAAGCACTCATGTATTCATCTACCTTCTCATCAACTTCTTAAGATTTTTGTCACATTAATTTATCTAGAGGAACAAGGATCCGTTATACATTAACATGGTTATTTTATTTGATATCCATGAAAAATATATCACAGAATCTATAATATCGATCCAATCTAAGAAAACTATAGATTTAAGTCACCATGTTTGGTCCAGTCCATTGTTCAATAACTTCCATATTATAAGTATCTATAGATATATCCTCACTTGTGATCACATGACCCAAGAATGATACTTTTTATAGCAAAAATTGACACTAAATAAATTTTAAATTTTAGTTCTTCTTTTTTAGGGTCCTCTACAAAATCCCAAAATTATCTTCATTACTTTCTTTACTTGTTAAATATATAAGAATATAATTTATTTAGAATACCACAAATTGATCAAGGTATTCTATAAAGACTCTATTCATTAGATCCATGAAGATAGTGGGGGAATTGGTATGTCCAAATAGAATCGCTATAAATTCATAATGATCATACCTCGTATGGATGTTTGTTTTGGGTATATCCCCCTTCATGATCCTCAATTTATGATATCTATAATGAAGTATAATCTGTGGAAAGTATAGGGATATTTATAGTTGAAAAAACAAGTAATCATTATGGGGTATATGATTCTTATTCTTGATAGAGATTTTTTGAGTTCTTGATAATCAATAAAAATATTTATTTACCCAATATTCATTTCAATAAAATGAATATATGCACCACATGGTTATACACTAAGGAATATGAATCCATTTTTTATATTCTTTTAGAGTTTCTTTTTCCATTCTTGTTACTCAATCGGGTCCACTCTATAAGGATTATTTTAAATTTTTATAGCATTAGGTATGAGTTCTATTGAAAACTAAAATTTACTATTAGAGGGAAGACTAGGAAACTCTTCATGAAATACAAAAAAATATTCCCAAAAAATATCATATCTTCAATAATGAGTTTCTCCTCAACCATTTGAGATATTTACCCATCATAAATAGGTGGTAAGAACCATATAATAGATGTAATTTCCATTGAAATTCCATATTCATACTCACACCAATAGATGAATATAGGTAGATTTATAATATCAAATATGACATAAATACCTAGGAAATTGATACATGATCTATATAGTGGGATTCAATCCATGCCTAGATTCACATCCCCTTCAACTATAGGAATACAGATAATATTTTCTAAAAACGCTTTCCCACAAGCTTATATCATAACGTATTTATATTCTTGAGATGTGATCATCATACCATTAATAATTTTAACTAATAATCCAATATCTATTTATTGGGGTGGTGATGTGATTCCCTAATAAAATTATTCAAATATAAAAGGGTGGGCAGAAACTGAATTAAATAATTCATTTTAACTTATAGAGTGGATGATAAGTGTACTTTTCATCACTTAATTCACAAGACCCACTTTAGTTGTTTTGGTCACATGAGGTTTCCCTTTTTCAATTGATTTAAGAGGTTTCTAACATAAATTATCATTATTAAACCTTGGATTTATTCCCTAATTGTAATAATTTTCATACTCAATACTATTATATAATTATCGTGTGGGTGGTGTTTTAAATTAATATTTATCTCCATTAATTTTATTAGATAACCTCTTCACATTACTTTAGCATTCATTTTCCCTATGGCCTTCTTTTCCACACTTAAAAAATTTACCAGTCCCCTTATAAAAGTTTTCCCCATGATTACTTCCGTACTTTTTTTACAAAGAAAGATTAATTTTCATTCCTCCGTGTATTTATTATTTGAATCACCTTAAATATATTTAGTTCATTTCATTTTCCCAATACCATGTGAATAATGAGGGTCTACAATCTCCATTTTTACCTTGTAGAAAAAAATTATACATAACTATTAAAGTCACTTATCATTAACACATTTCAAATACGTTGTTTTAAGACAATATAGAGTCAATAAATTTCCCATTCAGGTTTAACAATAAAACCATAATCATACCTTGCATGATTAATGAAATACAGCTCATAAATACTGATGGATTCATCATCCTTATTTTTAATATTAAGTAATTCCCTTTCCATTTTTGTTTGTAATGTTTAGGGAATGTTCTTATTAAAAAATATCAACTTAAAGTATTCCCATGTCATAGTGTCAATACCTTCATATTTATTAATATTCTTAATAATATTACACTACTAATCAGTTTCGCCTTTGAAATAAAAAATATCCATGAAAACCTTTCCATGCTTTGGGCACTAGAAAACATAAAATATATTTTCAATGGTATTGATCCATTACATATAAATTAGTGGATCATAGAACCCAATGATGGAATTTTGGTGAAGCTTTATGAGATAATCAATGGTGTATTTATTCATACTTTAGTCATTTCAAATATTAGTATGATTAATAGAATGAGGGGGTTGTGAGAGAATAGAAATGAAAATTTTCAGTTTATATTATTTTCTCATTAAGATAATCATTGCATTATCTTTTACATTTTTTTAGCACGATTCCTCCGGGTTCTAGACATTAACTAAAACCTAATATAATAGTGTATGAATGAAAAATAATTAATTAGAGTGAGTAATCATATAAGAATAAAAATCATTCAAGAGATGTCCTAAATTATGACATTATCTTATAAATTAATGACACTTTAGGTTTTTCATATCTCACTTCTATATTATCATTGGGTTTCTTAGGTTTTATCCTAATTTCCCTCATAACATAATATAAAATAATAACAACACCATAATTTGGAACAAATCTAGGTGACCTAAGAAAAACATACATAAATATTACATCATTTTAGATGGATATTCAACACATCTAACAATAATACATTCCATAAAACTATAAAGGATTATTTTATTTAAATACTAGATATATAATAAATTTATTTTATGGAAGATCTTAAACATAAGACAAAAATTTATTCTCACATAGTACCCTTCTTAGACATACCCATGTTAATACCTTTCTTCATAACCAGTGGAAAAGAAAACATAATAAATTGTGATCTTAGAAACTCCATAAGGATAAACTTGGGAGGTATCAATCTATGATCATAAGTGATAATAAGATAATCACATGGGTATGATAACGTGAGAAAAAATTATTTAAATATACCCAAAATGTCATAGACCATAAATCATGAGTCATGGCATAAGGCATTATAATAATGAAAGGAATGGGTCATAGGAGTGAGAAATCATTAATAACTAATAATCTGTAATGAGATCATATCACATGCATAAGACATAAGTTTTTATAATATAAAAAATAATATAAAATAATTTACATATTCAAGTCACAATTCCATGACTATCTTAGTGGAAAACATTCATAGTGGTTTTAGTTCACTACTCATTCCATTCATTTCTTTGTTAAGGATAACTTCCAAAACTACCGTAGTGGATAGAGTCCTTTACAATATTGGGTTCACTCCTAACTCTAGTTCATATTACCTCATAAGATGTAAATATTTACCCACTTCATTTTAAGACTATAAAAATATGGTCTCTTCATTCATATAATGAAAACCATACATAAGTGTGCCAAAACATCATAAAAACATTAATTATTAATCATTGAATAATTAGCTCATGGAAAAGAAATTTCTTTCATGAAGTCATCCTTTAACCATCATCATAAAAATCCATCCTGAGAAAAAAGTGGATTCTGTTATAAGATAATATATCCAATTAATCACAACAGTCCTTAAACGTTGTTGACATAGATGAAAAATCTATTTTATAAAACTATTTAAATTTCTCTTTAAAACTCATGATAAAACATTCGTTTTCTTTTGGTATCTTTTAAAAAATAAAAAATATTAAAATAAAATTAGTAAATTATTTTACATATAACACCTTTTATACTTTTAATGAAATATTTATAATTAATAATGGACATGTGGGCTGTAAAATCCATTCACACTATATATATTAAAAAAATGTTTTTTACACTTTCGTAAAAAGTCAAAGTGGGACGTATGAAAAATAACAGAAATGATTAATTTTAATAATTTTTAAATAAATAATTAGGTATTGAAAACTAAATTTTAAAATAAAATTAAGTATAGGTAAAATAATTCATAAATAATATGAATAACATGGATATAAAAGATAAATATTCCTGACTAGAAATTGGAAATAAGGTTATCTTTTTGTAAAAAAAATCTTAATCGTTTTACGTGCCAAAGTTAGTAGAATGAAACGAAAAAATGAAAAAATATTAAAAAAAATAGATAATGAAATATATTTTGTTTATAAGATAAGAATCATAAATATTTTCCTCATTGTAAATTTAATATGAATAATCATAAAAATAAATGAGATTATAACATAAACTCTTACCTCAAGTCCTAAGATTAATTGTATAAACTAATAGCCTCATGTATAATAAATGTATATTTAATATAAATTTATTTCATAGTAATATTAATAATTATCAAAAAATATATCATTCCCTTATAATATTCAATTACCTATTTATAAACAATTCTTCATTAAAATCAAAATTTGGGTATTAACTATTCTGTTTCCCATGCATGTTTCTATTTGATGATTCCAATCCTTTCACCATGGTTATGATTTAATTATACACATAAACTAAATTATGTCATAAGTATAATATTTATTAATTATATATACCTTTATATCCTTTAATATAAATAGGATATGAAAAAAATTGCATACTTCTTAAAGACTGTAGTTTATATATACACACGAGTGATATTTTCATTTTCTAAAGAATAGAAATAAATAATAAGAAAATAGTAATTTTTATTTATATAATCCTAATAATATCATATATATCATATATATATATATATATTAAATATATTATTATTACCATCCATACTTAGTGGAAATGAAAAATGAATCACATCGCTTTGTAGATGTGGTAGTCCACACGTTTGCACAATAAATGTTATAATTTACCAAGAGATATGATGGTAAGAAGGTAGATAATATTTTACCTAAATATAATTATAATTATTTTATAAATATAGTATTTAAAGATTAAATATATTTATATAACCATCAACTAGATATGGTGATGAAAAATTAAATGCAACGCTTTTTTGGAGATGAAAGTTCGTATGTATGCATGAGCGATGTTTTTCTTTTACATTAGATATAAAAAAAGATATAAAATGGATGAATAATTAAAATATAAATGTGTTATTACATTAAATATACTTATTTAATCATGTTAATATCTTTATTGGATATTTAATTCATGTTAAGGAAGAAATAAAACTGGAAATATATCAGTAAATACAATTACTTCTTCTTTATGTTTCTTATTTTAGCTTACACCTTAGAAATTCATGGGACGCTCTTTTAGTGAGAAAATAACTTCTAGGTGTTGGGTAGAAATTTTGGGGAGGTATTTGGGTAGGGTTTTTCTAATCTAGATTTCTCAAGCACTATGGAGATGTGAGATGTAACACCCCATGCTTCCACAATACGCTTCCCTTTAAATAATGTAATAGCTTGCATTGTACGCAACTTCGAGTTCTAACACACACCACAACCAATCAAACTAGCCATTATGAATAGTAATACCCACTTTTTAAAATTTTATAAATTTTATCTTTCAAAATGGACTTCATTTTTTGATTCGGAATATCTAAATTATCCTAGGGTGAATTTTTTGTATTTTTCTGAAAAATTTTAATTTTTTATGAATAGTGAAAAACCCTGAGTTATTGTCCAAAACCGAATTTTTATTTAATTAATTAATCATTTTATTTAAATTTATTTTAGGTCAAAATAGATACATAATACCTATATACATTCAGTTTAATCCATTGGATTCATATTATAATAATTTTAGATATATAAAAATTTTATTGAACTTTTCACCGTCTTTTACCCATCTCCTAGGAGAAATTGCAAATTCACAAAAAAATAATTTTACCGCTTCTATGAGTGGAATTTCAAAAATCTGAGAGACATGGTTAATATCAAAGAGTAAAAAATGTGGTTTAATAAAAATAATAATTTTTGTGAATAGTAACTTTTTACTTTTATTTTCCACGGTTAAAAGTAAATAGGGTAATTAAGGGTAAAAATGATATTATTATTACCTTAACACATGTCCTAATTTATTGGATAAGTATAATTCGACCAAAAACAACCTTAGGAATAAAATATGAACCTTTTTGGTCCAATTGGATTAGATTAGGATATTTATTATTATTTAATTCAAAGAAGAGTTAAAAGAGTTAAAATCAATGTTTAATAACCAAAATATTTTTAATATAGGGTTATAAATAAGATAAATTTGATTATAAATATTAATTATAAAGATAATATGATTTCCTATATAAAGGTATTTTATTTATAATTTTTATACATTAAATAATTTAATTTATTTATGACACAATGGTGATACAGTAATTACATAATTAATGAAATATTAAAATAATTGATATTATAAATATCCACATAAATGTAATTTGAGACTTTTTATGAATTAAACTAATTTTCAAGGTAAATATTACATATTAGGGTTGTTAGGATGAATTGTTTTGAAGTAATAATGTTGTTATGAATTTATCAAAAACAAAATACCAAATAGTGTCCAAATTGACGTAAAAGAGTTTTTAAAACAAATATTATATTATTAATTGATATTATATTTCTAAAAATCTAAAGTTCGGCCAAAGGACTTATATAATGATATGTGTCTCATTAATGGACCACTTGGTGGTCGATTGGAAGTACATATTTAGTTTATTAATTATATAATAAAAAAATACAAAGAGACATAGTAAATGTCAAACTAATTAACATAGAGTTAAAACTAAAAGATAAGGTTAATATAGTGACCCAAACCTATCTAAAATATATTGGTTGATAGGATTTCAACCCATACCCACCTTATCCTCTAAATAAGTCACTTTTGATCCATTATAAACCTAATATGAATTTATTATAAAATAATATTTTAAGTTTTTCCTAAGGTGCCCCTCACCCCTCTTATAAAATGGGTACTCCCCCTTCTCTCAAATTTATACCTTCAAAGCCTTTTGGTTCGGCCAAACCCTGAAAAACTATTCTCTAAACTTCCCTCAATTCAACATAGAGGCCTTAGTTTGATCATAAAGCCAACCTAAGGAGCCCCTTTGATCAAATCAAAAGGAAGAACCCGAAGAAGAGGTAATGTTTTCACCACCCTCTTTCAAGTTCCTTTCTTCTTACACTTCTTATTTCTTTGTTATTTACGTTATAAAATAATAAATCCAGTATCTTCTATATACTTTGAGGTTATTATAAATATGGTACAACAATATTCAGTATTTTATCCATCCTTTGAATGACATGTCACCATACGTGCATATGTACGGCTTACCGTCTCCACGTCGTGGTGTAATTGTTATTCAAAAAATTATTATTTGGATGGGTATGATAATGACGTGTAATTGAAGTAAATAATAAATATAAAATTATAATGATTCTTTATATATGATATACCATCCAATTATATACAATTTTAATATCAAAAGAATGATATTGTCGCTTGTGCGTACGTACGGACTACAGTCTCCACGAACGCGATGAGATTCATTCCCCATCGTATCCATTCAAGACTAATTCTCATTTGATGATTAAAAAATATTTAAGGAATTGATATCATTATGTATATGAATAATTTAAAAACTATCCATAACAAACATGTCTTATGTAATAAAACATATAAAAGAAAATGAGTAAGTTAATACCCGAAATGACGATAATACTAAGATATTATTAACAAAGCAATGTTTAAAGATCATATATGATATCATATTAATGTATATGATTATTTTATAATTTAATAACAATTATTTCCCCATTATACAGGATTTTAACCTACCCTCAACCAAGGAAAAGTACAAGGTAAGGGTTTATTTCACAATCTCTTCATTATCCGGGGTTGTTTATACATAATTATCTATAGGGACCTCTTTATCATCCACATCTATGTTTCTTAAAAATGTATTTCAAATCATTATTAATATTTTATGGACTATGGGTTAAAGTCATTTATACCCTTGTTGACTTTTTATAAGTTTTTTATAAAGGAATATTTCTGTCGTTTTCCAAACAAGGTCCTTTTTAACCTTTTTGACAGAATTAAGGTAAGAATATATTTTTTAACTTATATGGTGGGTACGGCTATTTTCCGCCGTTATAAAATCGTCGAAGCTTCCCTTATAATCTTATAAGAATATTTTCAAAGTAAATGTTTTATTCTATAATTATGTGACTTTTAAATTATTTCAAAAAAAGAGATATTTCTCTCAAATAGTTTTGATTTCATCTATGTCAACATCCTTTGATGGATTTTAAGATTATTTGAAGTTGATTTATTATGATAAAAAAATTCCATATAGTATTGAAGGTTTTAAGATATGTTTTACTGTGGATGTTTTATTTTCATACCATTCATGGTTTATGGATAAAGTATTGACATTTTGTATGCTAGTTTTAATATGAATGTTTATGTTATGTTTAAACCTATTTATATGAAGAATGAATTGGACTTAATAAGTGACGGGTGGAGCCTGCTATAGCTCGTAGATGCATCGGTAGGTATCATGAGACAAACTAGTGTCTTAGAATAAGGCCTTGAAAAAATATTATTTGTAGCCTTGGCACAAGGCCTTGACTATATGGTTATGATATTCTGGCATTATGCATTCCATCATTATGAAAGTGGTTATTGATATTGCATGTGATTATTATACTATTAGAATATCCATGTGAATAAGTAAATGGAATTATTTCAATTTATTTATACAATATTATGCTGAAGTTCATGTTTAAAAGGATTTTTTTAGTTATACATTTCCTTAAATGTTTATGCCAATTTATGAATTTTTCCGCTATATTGTTATCATTATTGAGCATCTGTGCTCACCGCTTTCTGTGTTTTATTTTTCCCAAGATGTGAAGAAGTATTTTATGAATGACCTACAGGGATTGTATGAGGGGAAATGAGTGTGGTCTATGGAGACAATATTTTTTTGTAGTTTTTCACTTTATGATGTAATGTAATCTTTATTAATGTATCCAGTGATTCCAAGGAAACTAAACTAATCGGCCTTTCGAGACTTGATCTTTTGTGATCATTCCAATGTTATGTAATAATGCACCGACTCTAGGTAACTGGGGTCGGGGCATTACATGATAATAGGGTGTTCCCTTTTATATGTGATGTGGATAGAAAACATATAAATAATTGAAAGTCTATTTTATAATATATGTATTACTCAAGTCATGTAGATACAAATTTTAATAGTTTATAATAAAAGAAGGTTATGGTAGAAATACAACTAATCGGTGATATTTAATAAAAAAATTGTTATCTTTATTTATTATCCCCTTATTTTAAACCTTTTAACCCATTTTACCCTTATATGTGGTGAAAGGATTTCTATCATGGTAACTATTCATTATAAAAAAATAAAGTTTAACTTATTAAATATTATTAATTACTTTTATTCAAAATATGGAATATAATTTTCAACAATAAATTTTTAGAAGTGGAAGAAAATAATTATAATATCCACACACAAAATGCATAAAAATAATTTTTAAATAAAATGTACTTTTATAAATAAAAATGATTTAATTCTCATTAATATCTTAGTAACAAACATTAAATTAATGATAATATATTTTATTTAATATATTTTATAAAAACATTCATGAAAATATTAAATAAATATTTATTGATTCTTTTTTTATGATAATATACATTGTGCACGATAAAAATAGTTTTCTAAAAAAATATCTTTTTTACCATAACATTCTTTTGTGTTAATTTCTAACTAATTAATAAAAAATTTATAAATGATTATTCATTTGTTTATATAAATTATTAATATATTTCACCATTTTTCATTAGTGATCAATATATTTTATTATAATATATAATATGTAGAAAATATAATTCTTAAAAAAAACTAAGTCAAATATGATTTTATTCTTATCGTTAAAATTTGGGTACTTATTCCATAAGAATAAATCAACACATTTTAAATAAGGAAAAAATTTATAAGTATTTTTCATAATTTATTTATTCCTATTCATACCCACCAATCCAACAACTATGTGATAACTATCACATATAATAATAATATTTCAATAGTATAATGAGGTTCATCTAAGATCAGTGTTGCGTGTAAATAAATCTATTGAACACTTCAAATTTATTATAGAAAATTATTTATTCTAAAATAATGGCATTCTAGATGTTTTACTTAAAACCATAATGAAATAATCACATGAAGTTATAAGGAAAAAGAGAGGGTTTAGGGTAATGTAAAATCATTCAAATGACCCCTAGAATAAAGAAACCAAGAATTAAAGATAAAATCTTATAACTATAAAAACATTGTATTTCACAATTTAAAAACAACTAGTAGAATACAAGGTACTAGGTCTATTTCCACCAGTTAACTTGTGGCAAGATCAAACAAACCTCGTCCACTTCCACCAACACTAGGTTACCGATGGAACCTACCTTGAATAATTAAGCATTTTTCACCTCCCATGTCACCTCCCTTTACCTTCCTTCACATAAAGCATCAAAATTAAAAATAAAATGATTCAAAATGAATCTATAATCCTCAAAAAAATCTTTAAAAATATATTTTTTTTAAAAAATAAACTAAAAACCATATATTTTATAACTGGGACACCATTGTGTAATTATTGTATAATATATTATAGTTGTTTTGAATTTTTATATGTTTTTGGATTTTAGAATTTAAATTTTTAAGTTTTTTTCTGTTCCAAAGTTGTTATGTGGTTTATGGAAACCATTCATATAACCTTTATCTATTATGTACCATTAAATATAGGGGACACTTATGACATATCATCAGTAATAAACATTCTATAAACACTTATAATTGGGTTCTCTTGGTGCTGTATGGATAGTGCACAATTTTTAGTGGACCTTGCAAGTGTCTTGAGTAATCATGAATAGTACTTTTATATATGGATTACTTTTCTTTAGTGACTTAAAAGAATATTTGTTATAGTTTATAGAACTATGAGAGGAAGCCTTGAATGGGTGTACAGTTTAATTTTAGTATTTGTTGTATAGCTGGTGAACGATTTATTAAATCATGCACCCAAACCAATAGAGCCCCCATAAATGGAATATAGTGAAATGACTAATATAACTTGATTCAATTTATAATTATTTTCAATCATTTACTTCATATTCACATTATTTTAAAAAGTTTCATCTCAAGGTATCTTCTTCTCTTATTACCCCTTGCATCCACACCCTTTTTCAGGGATTCTAAGTGGATCTAGAAAGTAAAGCCCTATTTTTCGATTTTTTATTCTTCCTTCTCTCATTACCTATTGATTTATTCTTATCCTATAAACCCTAATAACCATGGTTGTCAAAACTAGTATTGTTTTGGTATAATATTTGGGTATTGTATTTATAGTTATTTTAGATTTCATTTCCTTCTATAGTTGTGCTTCCACCATTTAAGGAATGTTATTTTTGATGATTAAGGTATGTATTTTTATGGAATTTATTTATTTTATTTTTAGAAAGGTGAGACATGGGCTGGTTTCGCAACCCAGATAAAAATAGAATTTATTAAAAAAATAAAGAGTTACAAGGAAATCTCGAGGTGTAATGATGCCACACCAGAAAAAAATGAATGTGGTTACATAGAGATATAATAAAAAACACATACTTATTAGAGATAGAGGAACTGTAAGTCTTCATGAAAGTCCATCTTTCATATTTTTTAAGTCCAAAAGATGTAATCCCTTCATAAGAAGTTCATATCATCATAGCATGAAGGCACAATGTGAAGAAACAATAAAAAAGGGAAGTATATATTTAGACATCCAGAATTCTAGCCCATGTGACATGTCAACAACAAGTCAGGAAAATTCCGCCTACTGTTGATCTAAACCAGCATTAAGTATTTGTTTTTTATTAACCCATTTTGTAAAGAACTACAACTAGACAACACTTTCTGAAGTCTAGATCCTACACCCAACAAGAATCATAGTCCAATGAGGGGTCTTTGAAAAAAATTCAATGATTTCCATACTTCTCATAATGGAATTTCTACAGATTACTAGTTTTTGGTTTTTATAACCATTTTCTTAAAAATTTCAAGAGTTTTTATAAATTAATTACTGAAATATTTTAAATTAATTTCTTAATATAGAGGTCTTTTAAATTTTTTTACTTTCAAATGGGAAAAATAATTATTTAATGGGGTTATTCCCAATGAAAGTAGTTTTTTTAACTGTTTTCCAAATATTTAAATTCTCATTTTCAAATAATTTTGATGTATTTTGTGATATTTCAAAATGAATTTTTTATTTTGAATTTATTTATAAAGAATTTTATATATTTTTTTATAGTATTTGGTTTAAATACTTTATTGGACCATTATTTATAAAAATAGGATTTACATATTGATTATGATACCCTCATTTTTGTATCCCCTTTATATGAGATATGTATTGTATAGATTTCTTCCATTTATGGGATGAATTATTTTTTAAAATTTAGTCACATAAATTTGCAAGTGGAAATTTCTTAATGGGGTGTTAAAATTTATATGATATTTATTTATTATATTTTAAAAATTGACTTATGTGATGTTAATATGACTCTATTGTTTTCTCACATCAAATTTGATTGATTTTATGGGAACATGTTTTCACTAAGTGTAAGACCCATATTTGTAATACACTCTATAAGATTACTAAATTGGGTAGTTTCTCCTAGTTTATTTGATTCTATAGCTAGAGGAGTACCCTCAAAGATTATAATGTGAGGAATCCAAGTGGTTATTTCTATTGGAATACAACATAGGCCTATAATTGGATCCATATAAGAAAGTATCACATTCATATCAAGTTAGGACATAGTTAATTTCCCATGAAATAAAATACTTTTTTGAATATTCTATCTAGGGTATTCCCACTTGATGTATTTTTTGTATCACATTTTACTCACTTTTTTTCTAATTCTCTCCTTGGTAGTATAGTATTGATTTAAATTTATATATTCTTTATTTCATGATTTTCTTTAATTTCATGATTTTTTAGAAATTGTTTTTGACATAAATTTTTTAAGGTAAAGAGTGACTTTTATTTTATTTACATAATTTCAAAATCATTTTTTAAAGATCTGGAAGTGTTTTTGTTTCCAAAATTATTTTTACACCCATGGGTTGAAAAGGGATATTTTTTGAAGGGTTTGAAATGAGTAAAGGGAATTTTTTTAATTAACTCTAAATTAATCTATAATAGATTCAAATCATATTCATTTAAAGTGTTGGTTCTTTCATAACTTTATGATAAAAAGGGTATATTTTTTATAAAAAGGTGTAAAATATTGTTACTAACATTATTTGTGCCTTTTAAAATGAAAACTTACTTTCTAATTTATATTCAAACTAGAATTTATATAATTTTTTATAAAATTAATTTTCTTAAATTTTTGGTGAAATATTATTTGGACTATTTAACTCACACCCTATGTACACACATACATGTATATGTAGCTCCCATGTTTTTATATAGGTTCCCATGTTTATTGGTCATGTATTATCTGAAAATTGAAATATAAATCTTATCGATTTTGATGCTCACATATACCCTTGTTTTTCTCATTGATGATATTAATTTATGTGAATTTCATGAAATTTGTATTATTTATGATATTTATTGACGAATTATTTTCAAGTTATTAATCTAAAAAGGAATATAAATGATGGAGTTTGGACATAATTTTTATATTTCTTGGAAACTTTGTCCATACCCTACATTGATAAGTGTAGTATAAAGACTGAACCCTATATTTAGAACAGAACGTAATGAATGAACCCTACATTCAGAACAACATGTAAGAAATGAACCCTAAATTCAAAATAGTGTATAAGGAATGAACCCTAAATTTTAGAGTAGTAAACTTATGCATCATCAACCCTAATTTATCAAAAATATATGGTTATGGAAACATACAAAATAAAGGAACCTTATGTTTATAAGAAAGAAAAATATTATTTAAGAACCCTATGTTGGTATGGAGCCTTTTATTTGAGGATAAAAACGTATAATACATAAATCATAATTTTACATTAAATGATACATTTTTAACCCTGCATTTGGTATTTTTTATTTAATAAAGGAGCCCTATGTTTTAATGTTCAACAGTGGAGATTTATTTCTGTGATTTTATCTGAGATTTTTATTATGGTCTTGACAAGAGTAAAGATTTATTCAAATTCCACTTATGACCAAATAAAAGGATCATTTTAATTGATTCAAATAATTATATTAAATGTAATAAATCACCCCTATTTCTAGGAGAAGTTATGACTCTTATGATTAATTCATATTTGAATTTCCATGTTCTATCAAGTGATTTTCTCAGATCTAGAATAACGAAGCAAGATATCTTCTATATATATTCTTTACAAAATTAATTTGAAATATATACACATAGGATTGTATTCTTGTGAATATATTTTATATATTTTCTGAAGAAAATGATCGACTATGTTATTTTCTTAAAGAAGATACACTTTGGAGATATGCTCTTTAGCCTCATAATGTTGAGAATTTACTAGTGTTGTTTACTGCTTTTCTTTTCTGAAGATCATTTTTCCATAAGGAATTATTCAAATATATTCCTTATTAAATATTATTATTGAAAAAATAAAATCCATATACTATTATATTCTACTACTAAAACTATGAATATTAACATGTACCATCAAAAAATCAAACTCTTTTGATTTATTAGAATTTTAGCTGCTCAAACTCAGTCCTAGTGGAGTGTCAGCCTCTTGATCTAAGTTGTGGATATTTTGGTTCCCTGTAAAAGAAATATAAGGATCTGTTTAGCCTTTTTATAAATGTTTTAACTACCTAAACTAGGTTTTGGTTTTGAAATTCTTATGATAAGAAGACATTTCGACTGAAATTCACCAATCTCGAGGAGAGAGCATTGGTGGAGTGGACTTGGGGATCTTTGTGCCCTCGAACCATTATAAAATTATTGTGTTCATTCTTTCTATTTATACACTGCACATATTTCATATAGAATAATATTTTACATATCTGCATAAATCACAAAAAGTATCAAAATCCAAAATTGATGAAGATTATCAAAAATACACAATTTACCCCCTCCCCTCTTGTGTTATCTTTGTATTATTCCAACCTAGAAATGTTCTGATCTAAATTTAGAAAAAAAATGTCTTTTATTGATAGACATGTTATGATATATAGATTAATCATGGGTTATATTGAGTTCATTTTGTATATTTTTGAGTTTATTATATATCTTGGGATCTTTATTTATCAGTCAATTTTGCCAAGTGTATTTTTTCTTTTGGTCTTACATTTTTTTGGTCATGTGATATATTCATCATGATGTTGAATATTTCAAATGTGAGTTCTCTTCATTATTATTTTATATACTATATTTGATTGGCTTTTATTATTTGGTAATAATTATTTTATATACATAGAATTTCAATGTATGCATGCACCATGATATATTTTCTATAAAAATATATTGCTTATATATTGTTATGTTATAGTGAAACCATTCTAGCTAGTTATTATTTTCATGCCCTGGTTCTTTTCTCCATATTGTTCTAATTGGGAACACATATTGGGCCTTGTAGTAGAGTAGTCTAAGTGACGTTATAGGTTGACCTAAGATGGTTTCTTTCAAAATGGTATCTTAATTCCTTCTTGTTACTTGGATGATTCGTGGTAGTATTGATAAATGAATATTGAAATATGGGAGATAAGTAATGAGTTGGTTCATAGTCACTATTTTTTGGGATGGAACTTTAGTTTCCATGGGTATTGGTAGTTGAGTCTTAAATTTGAATTTGGTTCCTAGATATTTTGTATATTTTTATATTAAATTGTATTGTTTTAATCCCCAAAGTGTTATATCAGAAACTTTGAGAGTTTCTTGAAGTTTTGGGTTGAATGTAGAAGAATAATTGGAGCTTCATGTCTAGATAATAAATCCTTGAATACCATGTGAATCCCATGTGTATGGTTCTAAAATAATTTTAGGTGTTATTACATGGTTGGTGAATAGACTTTTAAACCATGCAACCAAACCACACAATTTTTTGTATCCCTCCTTATTTATTTTGACCACTTTTAATTAAAAATTAATTTTAAATTGGTTTACAATTATTAGTTATTAAATATTGAATATTTTGATGATGTGTTGATATTATTTATGTTATATTGTAAAGGTTATTTTTTGTGAAAAATGGATTTCAAGAAACAATTGGATTTTATAAAGATATTTTATGGTTTATTTCAAAAGGGTTATTTCTTTTCATGCGGTATTTTAAAAAGTGGATTATTTTAAAATGGTATTTTGGAAGTTTTTATTAAATTAAAATAGATTTCATTTAGTTTTATAAATGATGGGAATTTCTTTTATAGGTTTCTTTTTTTTCGAAGTGTGCAAGATTCTATGAAACGGGTTTTAAAATATTTATTTGAGTCTGGTGTTTTAAAATAGTGATACTTTTTAATGAGTTTTTCTTTAGTGAATGATTTATTTTAGTTTTATAACTTGGTTTAGGAAGGGTTTTCTTGGAATTAAAATTAAAAATTATGAATTAATTGGGATCATGTTTTGTGTTATTTATAATATTCCACCTAAAAAGGTTTTAATGATTCATGGAAATTAAGTCTCTAGGGATGATCCTCGGTGTGATTCCTCTCATCATTTGGGTGTGACTTTTTCACTTTTAAAATTTTCTTAGACTTTGAATATAGTAGTGGATATGAAAACTTCTATGATTTTGGACCCTATCTAAGTCATCTTAAATCATCACACATCTAATTTATATAAATGTCAAGGTATTCTTGAGGAGATGGAGTGGTTTTATAGGATTATGTAATCTTCAATTCTCTAGAAACTTTTAAAGACATTAATATGAAATATTTTTTTCTATTTTTGAAGTATAGAGATACGTTTAGTGGGTTATTTTCAACCGATCTCATTTGTATAATGATGTTTTTTGGAATTTTTTAAGATTATGTTTATTAAATGGAATTATACCAAAATTATCGAGTTATATAAAAACCATGAATCTATTAATCTCCATCAAGGTTAGAAAATAGTGGAGGAGTATGCTAAATGTTTTTTAGATTTTGTGATCTGTTCACCCAAGCTAGTCCTCAGTGACCTTTTTGAATGTTTGGTTATTTAAAAGAGGTATTTCCCAAACATTGTATCATTTTTATTAACACATGGCCTGAAATATTATAATGAAGTGTTCAAAAGATCTTTTTTAGTAGTATCTAATCAAACAAGTTCAGATGAAACCATAATTGAAAATGTGGTTGGTGATGGTCAATATTCTCATATCCTTTTTTTTATCATAATAAAAAGATATAACTTGTGTGATTATAGTGTGGGACACTTGGGTATTCTAATCCCACTTTCTTAAAATATTTAAGGACCTATCATTTATATGGAAAATATGGTCATCTCCAAAAATATTGTAAATTTAAATATCTAAATAAAATGTCTCATGTGTAATCTGGGTTTGGATGATGATATGTTTTGGTATTTATTCTCACTGAGTTTATATTTGATTGATATTTTTAGGTAATCCATTCTAGGTGTTTTCTTGAGTTATATTAATGTTTGTGCTTCATGGGATGTTGGTTTTTTATGTTCATGAAAATTTTATTGAATTTGTTTTTATGATTTATATGATGTAATACTTATAATTAGGTTTTTATTTTGATGATCAAACCATAGGAAGTTTTGGGTATGTACTTGGGTGGCTGGGGTGAGTGCTACACCAATAAAGATTAAGCACCAGTTAATGCCTAGTTTTGATTCTTCCAGGTACACTGTGGACTACTATTATAAGAGTGAGGTTCTAATATTCACTCTATTTAATATTTTCAAATAAGGTTAGATACAATGTTTTCTTTGTTTATGTATACTTTTAATTTATTTTTCTCTTATATTCTTAATTGTTGGGATGTCAATGGAATGTTTGACCTTATTTGGTTTTATTTTGTATATTATTTTGGGAGAGTTCTTCCTTTTGGATTTATAAACCTATTTTTCAAGTAGTTTATTAATATTGGTAGAGGATTATTATTTCCTTTGGTATTTTGAAGAGATTTTTTTCTTTATGAATATGTTTTTATTCTTGTGACTATTTTCTAGGATGAATTATTATTTGTTTGTTTAACTATTTTATATGAATTCTAAATGGTGGGGTGACCTGTAGTATGTTTTTTTTCTTTTGGATTAGTATCTTTTTATCTTTATTTATGTTTTTGTTGGATTTTTTTATGATATTTGAATATTAGTTCCAATGATGTCAAGGAATTATATTTTATCTTGTGATACATTTTAAATGTCATGAGAATCTTGAATTTTATAAATTACATTTCTATTAATATATAAAAATATTTATAACACCATTTAGGGTTTTTGAAATTTTTTTAATGATTTTAACAACTTTTATAAAGGAATTTCTAAGGATTTTTAGTCATTGATTTCTAGAAAAAATTTATTATATATTCCAAGTGTTTTAATAAATTATTTAGATGAATATTTCAAATTAACTTTATGTTTAAGATGTTTTTAACATGATTTTTATTTTCAAAATATAAAAATGATGGTTTCAAGTGGGTTTTCCCATCCAAATTAGTGTTTTAATCTAAAATTGGTGTCCAAAGAAGTAAATTATTATTATCAAAGAAGAATTTTGTTTTTTTAATATTTTAATGGAAAGATTTTATTTTGAAATTTTTTATAAATTATAATTCTAAATTTGATTTCATAGTTTGGTTTTAAAGGCATGGTTAGTATTTATTTAATGAAAATGGCTTCCTTAGTGAGCCCCATGATATTTTATATGTATTACATAGACTTGTTCCCTAGATGATATGAATTATATTATTATATATTATTGCATTAATGTAAAAGTGGTTGTTACTTGAGAAATATTTTGATTTGATATGAGGTTTATTTTTTAAAATTGTTGACTTATATTATGGTCATATGACTCAAATTTTTTCTCACCTATACTTTTATTGATTTCATGGGAACCTTATATATCTAATTGGGAGACCAATATTCATGATAAACTTGATTAGACAACTACACTAACTATTTTCCCCTAGTTTATTTCATACCATGTCTAAAAGAGTTCCCTAATGAGGATAGTGAGAGTAGGTTATGTGGTTAGATCTTTAGAAATATAGCATAGGCCTATAGTGGGATAATTATAAGAAAGTATATAATTTATCTTACTTAAGGACCTAGTGATTTACCAATAACATCTAGTTCTTTATTGATGATTTTATCTACAATATTCGCACGTTATTTCATGTTTTTAACCCCTTTTACTCACTTTGGTTTTGTGGAACCATTTACTTTGTTATTGTTTATGTTTTACTTAGTATTATTATTATTGTTTTAATTTACATATTTATATTTCATGAATTGGTTTACTTTTTAACTTATTTAAAACTTTTGTTGGAAAATTTATATTTTAAGGGAAAGTGTGGATTTTTTTTATTTTTATAAGTTCAAAAAAACTGTTGCTAAGAACTTGAAGTGTTTTTTTACTAAAATGGTTTTTACCTTCATGGGTTTAAAATGAGTTTTTGAGGAATATTTTGAAATGAGGAATGTGACTTTTTTTCATGAACTCTAAATTCATCGTTCATGGATTTAATGTGATTTTTTAATGTATTGATTCCACCATTTCTTTATGAAAAAAAATGTGGTTGTTTTATAAAAATGGGTAAAAGAAAGTAACTTGTTTTTAGTATTCTTTATTAAATTAAAACCTACCTTATAAATGATTTTAAAATTAGAATTTATGAAAAAATTTAAAAAAATAATTTCATTGAAATATTGGTGAAATCCTACCATGCCTATTTAGCTCACAACATTCACACACACCTATGTGTGTATGTATCTCTAATGTTATTATATAAGTTTCTAGGTTGGGATCTCAGTTTTTATATTGATTTAGTGGTTTGTTTAAGTATTTTTTGGGATGTGGAGAATAATAATTTGTCACATAAAAGTGATTATTCAATTTCTCAGGTCTATTATATAACTTAGGGTGCTTATGTATTGAACAATTTAACTAGATGTGTTTTTTATTTTGGTCTTACTTTTTTTGGTTCATTTGATATATTCATTATGATATTGTATATTTGAAATGTGATTTCTGTTTATTATTATTCCTAATTCCCTATTTGGTTGGATTTTATTATTTGGGACCATTTATTTTATATTCATCTAATTCTAAAGTATAGACATGCCGAACTTGTTTTTCGTTAATGATTTTTGGTTATTTATTTTTATTCAAGGGAAAGCACATTCATACTCATTATTGTTTTGATTCCAAAATTATTTTCACCATCCCATATGAAAATAATTTTTGACCATATGGAATAATGGTCATGGTGAGGTGGTAGGTTGATCTAGTCCAGATCATTACAAAAACACTAAATCGCCATATTTAGAATAAAGAGAATATATTTGAAAGGTACCCTGGCCATGTTAAATCTAAATATTAGATAATATGAATACAAAATGTTTTTTAAAATAATTTATACTAATGATATTATTTTATATATGGATCATGGATTAAGAAACAATGATAAGTAGTACAGATCCTCATTATGATTATTAAATTATTTAGATTTAAATTTTTTAAGTAATTTTTTATGTATATTTTTGGGTTCTAAAGGATATGAATACGCTTGTTAATCACATTGGATGAAATATATAATCCTAAAAATAATCTAGTAATACAATGTGTAGAAATAGAAACAACTCATAAACTATAAAATAAATAATAACCATGTACCTTTCACCAAACAAAGTTGATGTCTCTATATTCAATATCTATAGTTAATGAATATTACCCAAGAGTTATTCAATTTTTATACCTCCTCCATGGGGTAACCATGATCAAGCTGAGTCACTCGTTTCTTGAGTAGAACCCTCTCATCACCCATGACATTCAAGTTCCTCGTGGTGGCTAAGGGTAGAAGAGGAAGAGTTCTTATAGGCTGGGAGGATCGTAAGGATGATAGGTAGGAACTAACTACACCATATTTATGGTTTTTACATCCTTATATATCCATGTGAGATTCTCCCATTCATTAGATAATGTGTTTATAATGTATAATTTCATTCCACTTTACACCATGCATTCATTATATGAACGCAACACTCCTATCGAGCTTTTAATCTTATGAAACAGCTTGTTCAATGATATCTAAGGGAATAGAATAATATGAGTGCACTTCCTTTTGATATCTCATGTATATCAATGCTTTATGGTATGATTCCAATGTATTATATGGAAGCAATATAGTTAAAACATCATATATCATAACCAACAATATTACAATATTTTATTATATGATATAACAATAACTCATCATATGGGTTTAAGGATTTAGGGTATATCTCCTTAAATATGCCACTTTCACTAAATCCTCATAGACATTATTCCATCACACATTATATTGTATCATATAAAATAACTTGTTAAACCATATCCAAAACTTGTTTTTGGATATCATCAAAAACACTTTTGGAAGTCTATAATTAACATCATATTATATTACATCTTATGTAATAACTTTTTAAAACCACATAAGAGAATACTTTTGGATTAATTCTAAAACAATTTTGAAGTGTCTTTCTGAGTTAACTTAAATCCCCATTTATTTAATCAAAAATTATGATCCCACAATATTTTTAAGCATCAAAAATAAGTATAAATCACCATATCTATAAATGTATCCAATGAGTGAGATCTTGAAAGGCATTATTTATGTTCAAACTATAAAGTGATATAACATGATCTGAATCAAACACATGTCCACCAGTTTCATCATATTAAATCATTCATTTTCATATAATCCCTTTTCCAACACATTGAGTGACCATGGATAGAAGAATTTTTCAATTCCATATGGACATATAATATATTCACATTTATAAAATTATATACTAACCATATTGATAAATACATCACATGTCATTCACATTTATGGATGAAAACATTACATTCCTATCACCCAAATAGTTAAGAATATTATATGTACTACCTAGGTATATGTGTATACTTCCTCAATTTATCATAAATGAGGTACCATATGTTATAATCAATATACAATTGGAAAAATCTCAACATGGTTGAGATATAATTGATTACATGATCAACACCACACCCAACCATCCATAAATTATCTAAGACTCAAGGATCATGCAAGAAAGATATCAAATTATGATGATTCTTATCCAAATTTTCTGACGAAATTAGGTACTATGGGATCTAAATATGAATTATTCACCCCAACTATAAAAAATACATATTTCACGTGATGGAATTTTTTTAATCCTTGTTTTTTATTTTACAATTTTTTGATAATCTTTGAGGGAGTTTAGATGTGTTTCAAAGTCCTGGAGTTGAGTTTAGTCTCTATAGAGTGCAAAACTCCCATGGTCCAAGTCATGGTAGTGTCTATGATAGGGTTGAAGCCACGGGATCTAGTTGTATTGGTGCTTAGAGAACATAAGGTGTGAAACATTCATTTTAAATTATGTGGCGTATGGTGGATTTTCTTATGTAACATGGGGAGATATGTTCCTTATCATTGTGGTGACTACCATAATGGTGGTGTATTAGAGATTACCATATAATAAATGGGGAGTAGGAAATGACCATTTTTTTATCTTAGTGCATTGATAGTATCTTTATGGGAAATGGGGGGGAGTCAAATTGTTGTGTTTGTGGTCTTGGTGGTGTTGATTCAAGATAATTCAGGTTATGAAAGGGTTTTTGAATTATAGAGGATGGTTTCCTCATGCCATGGTCATAGATATAGTGTATTAAAAATAGGTGTGTAAATCACCCCATTTCATGGTGGTTTATCAAGGGGGGATCCATGATAAAGGGATTGATGGTTGTTTTAGGTACCAATAGGCTATGGTATCTATCATTCTCATTTTTAAAATGGGGGAAACATCTACCATGTAAGTATGGATTTTCTATTTTAAAGGCACAAGATTTCAGAACTATCTTTGACCAATTTTATTATGACTGTTTTTAAATCCACAATATCATGGTGGAGGTTAGTCAGTTTTATTTTTATATGTGTTCAACCAGTATTCTTTGTTTCAACCTATTTTTTCTCTCAAACACCAGTTAGTTTTAAGGCCTTTTTTGAAGTGGATGGTTGTTTTTTTAAGGATCCTGACCTACTCGATTTATGGTTTTGATCCTCCTTCCATATAATGTTTCCTTCTCATATCTTTCATTTTTTTTCTTCCTATTCCTTCTTCCAAGATGGTAAAGTGACCAATTTTTTCATACTTAAAGCATTGAACTTCAGGATGGGAATGTCGTATCTTCCCTTTATCATTAGTGTTGAGAAGTTAAGGCTTCACCTCACTATAATAGTTTCAAGAAATATAGCCATCTCTTCCACACATGTAACATTTCCCACTCCCAATAAAGTAGTTCCCCAAATTCTTCTTCCCCCATTTGTTTCACTTGGGATTTTTAACTTTCTTTCTTATTCTTCCTTGATTAAAGAAACTCCACAAGTTTGGCTCCAAAGATCTATTATTTTCATTCAATATATGGGACCACTCTATCTATCCAAACACCAACTCAACTTCCATAGCACTCTTTATGATCTCCTCATAGATTTCATAGTCTTGGTTGGATAGATTCATCTATTTATGGGGTGTTAGTCCACTAAATAATATCCCAACCTTCCCATTAGGCTTTATGAGAAAGCTAGAGGTGTGACAGAAATTTCTTGTGAAGTTCATCTCATTGCTCCCCACATATTTGTTTCCCTTCTCTTTTATCTCTAGTAATTATTTATCCCTTTTTAATTGCATTAAACTGAGAAAATATTTTATTAAAAAAGGTTCCCCTAAACTCTTCCCACTCCATTGCATTAATCACTCCTCTTGGATTCATATTTTTAACCAGTGTACACCACTAATCAGGTTATCCCTCTAAGTGGTACACATCCAGGGTGACTTTCTCTTGTTATGAACAATGGAGTACAAAAAAAATATCGTTTCTATAGTGCTTATCTGTTGTTCAACAATCAATGGGTTGGTAGATCCATTGAAAGAAAGTGTTTTTGACACATAAAGGACTCAATGAAAATTTTTTCCCTTCGAGGTGAATATGTTATCTCATCTTGAGTCGAGTAACTGTTCATAACTCAAGTTAGTTGATTAATCATTCTTGTGAATTTTTCTATTTTGTCTTCCATCAGAAGGTCGTCAGTGCCTCGACTATTACATTCATCGTTTACGTGGTTTCTCATATTTCCTATCATTTTATATAAGAAGAAAGAATTAGTGAGAAACACATTTAATCTAATACTATTATAATTCTAATGGAATTTTATAACTTGAATCATCATGCTTAAATATGTTGTTCTTTAACAATAATTACATTTTCTATAAATCCTTTCTAATTGGGAATAAAAAGCCTTTGATTGACCAAACATATCCCTTAGGAGTCTCAAACTAGGTGTGTAGTAAGGCCCATTTTCATGTACAAGGTTATACCAAGTTAGGCCCAACATACCTTGTCATAGTTTTTATCCCTAGGTGAATCTCTTCCAGAATCACATTCACTTATTCCTATCCAGATAGAGATTTCTTTTCTCCCAAACCACTTACTTAATACTTCACTAGAATATTAGGATGTTTTCCTATATTTAAACTTGTAACTAGGGTTCTTCATATTATTTTCAAATCCTAATTTCCACAAATAACTAAAATTTCCTCTCATAACAACTATGAATTCTCACATTTTTATTATATAACTTTCTATTACATTCTACAAATAGAGGATCTTTTAAAGTTTAGTTTCTTGGTGAAAAGGTATATAATACATGAAAACATAAAACATTAATTTTATCCACTTTAATTTATTTTTATTTGGTTTACCATATGTAAAATTACTACATCTCATAACCTGGGGACATACATCAATGGAAAGGTTGAGCAGAAGTCCCAATAAGGGAAATCTAGGGAAACAGTTTACAAGTGTTCATAAGAATTATTGATAAGAACTTGAAGAATATAATAAAGACTTGAGTAAAGGAAAAATATAAATATTATAGTAAAAATAAAATAAATAATATAATTTAAATGTGGAAAAAATATTTAATTTATTAATTCATAAGAATATCTCCAAGGTTTAGCATCAAGGTGTCATAAATATTACTGAAGTTATTCACCAAGGTATCGTAAAGAATGTCATCTCTAAAGATTAAATTCATTACTCAATGCATTGGAGCACTATCATGGAACACCCTTAATATGTATTATTTTATTTATCTATATGTATAATAATAAAACATTTTATAAATAACCCGTGGATAATAAAATAAACTAGTTTCATATCAAAATCATAACATTTTAACAAAGTGATTAAAGATAAAATTTTTATGTCATTATTAACCTAGGAAAAAGGAAACAAGGTTTCATGTTTTTTAATATTAAGATACAATAGATAATTTTTAAATCTATTTGATTACACTAATAAAATAAACAGTTTTGGGTATTCATAAAATAAAATAAGATAATTTTGTTAGAAAAAGTGAAAAAAATTAGAAGAAAATATGACAGAAAAACGGGTATGAAACATGGTTTTAGAAAACATTAAAAAGAAAGGTTAAAATGGTATCCCATTAATAAAATAATATTAATACATTAAATTGATATAATAAAATGTATAAAAGAACATATTATAGAAATTTAAAAGACATACCATAAAAAAGGAAACTTGAAAAGAAAATACAAGTTGAGATTTCACTTACTTTGAAGAGTGTTCCTAGAACTTTAGGATTGAGACCATAGGGGATTAAGGACACATTTGGAGGAATCCTTGAGAGGTAAAACTATCAGAGCTTTGTGGGGGATTAATTTTAACTAAAATCAAATGGATAAATGGGTGGGTATTTATAGTAAAAGAGGAGGATTTTTTTATGAATTTCTTTGGACAGCTAGGTAGTCGTAAATGAAAAACTATGTGCTTTCTCATGGTATTTTCTCATAATATTAGACAATTCGAAAATATTTTATGTAATTTTATCCCAAAATAATTTAACAGAATTTATATTTCATATTTTTTCAAGGAAAAGTAAATTTTCTATAAAATAACATTTTTTAAGTTAATGTTTCCATTTTAAAATTTATAAAGTAAATTATATATTTGGAAATTGATTAAAATATATTAAAATAAATGATATTAATAAAATAAAATTATTTGAGTCTTATATTATGGTTAAATAATTATTACATCATTCTGAAATAATTATGATTTCATTAAACTTACCGAAAAAATAAAAAAATATTTTTACTATTCAGTAAAAAAATTGAAAATTCTCATAAATTCACCCAAACCTAATTTCGATGAGATAATTTCAAAACTAAAATTTATATTATCACAATAATTATATAAATATGATTATTTTAACTTTTAAATATAGAAAACCTTATTTATTAAAAATAATAGTAGATAAAAAAACCTAATGAAATTGTATAGTGAAATTTATAACACTTGAAAATATAAATTTAATTTATCATTTATATTTAAATAAGAGTATTTTAACCATACTATTTCATTAAAATAATTATTATTCATAATATCATAGTTTATTAAAATATTTATATCTTTTCTTAAAAGTATAATTTCTATTCCAAAAATCAATTTATCAAATTCCAACTCAATTTTATTAAGAAATAATATTATTAAAATGTAATTCATAGAACAAAAAAAAATTATATAATTTCATTACACATTAAGAAACTAGGGACTCAAAACAAAACCCCATATAACACCCACATAAGACCTAAGGGTAAGGTTTGTGATGGTGATTTATTATTGTGGTGTCTCGGATAACATCATCCGGGTGGTAATTTCCACTAACTTGAAATTCTCACGTAGGTGATTTCATTAAAGATTTACATGTTGAACCTCAGCTTGGGATTAGTCAGGAGTAAATCCCAGTGATGCTGCCTCTCTCCCATGCTCCAATAAATGGGCTTCGTATGGCATGTCTCTATTAGTTGGGGGCATTTTTTCTCCTTCCTTCATTAATTAACCACTGTCATTTCTATTTATAACACTAATTATAACATTGAAATTATTATTAAACGTATTCTTTAAAATTTTCACATAATGGTCGAAACCTGATGGTCACATTTCAATTTATACTCACATCATTATTAAATAGATAAAATTTTATTGATTATAATATAACACACATTTTCAGGAAACAATTATCATTCAAAAAGTTTGGTTTCGTACAATTTGATAGTTTATATGCTTCTTCTAGCACAAATAATGAAATAAAATTTGTTTAACAAACATGTTATGGTTCTTCTTGATCAACTTTTACAAATATAATATTCCAAAACAATTCCTCAATTTCGTTCCAAGTAGCAGGAAAGAACTTCCTAGACATTTCAATGATACTTAACTTAATTTTATAGTCTTATTCCCAAGTTTGATTTCTCAATATGATAATATTTATCTGTTAGAATACAGCTAAAACAATCCTAAAATTATTCTTCCCTGGTCCAAAAATCTTGATATGATTTTCCCGATCTGATTATCCATCTCAATACGATAATCTACTGAATATGATCTTATCTCTTGTCCTTTCTTCTTATATCCACCAAACTTCTTCAAGATAGATCATCCTGGAAACTTCATCTCCCTAAAATTTCAGCGCTTCTCTCTCATCATTTTTGAGCATTACTTCAATCAAGAAAGTACAAAGTATATTCTCCTTATATAGGTGAACCAAAATGGTTTGGGTGGGATTTCCAAAATCTTTTCTTTCTCATCCTAATTCCATGAAATCTTTATTTCCCTTGAATTATGAATGAATTTATGACTTCTTCAATGCTTCTTAACTCTTCTCGAACCTTCTCAAATCTTTTCACAACTTCATCTCACTTATGTCTTCTTAGCATTCTTTAGTCTGATTATGATTCCAATTCTTATTTCACAATATGATTTCTTAATTACATAGATCTATATCACTTTAAGAAATATGAAACTTATCAATACGATGTTTAGACCCACTTACAAACTAATCAGAAATGAATACATCCCAATTTGTTACCCTGTAACAATTGAAACACTATATGCCCATTCTGATTTATTCATTATGATGAAGACAATGTATTCTTAAATACATTACTCTGTACAAAATGTGACAAATGTAAAGCATATGTCTTTACATTATGATTCTCTATAACAACTGATGTAAACAAAAGAATCTTCTTCAAGATTCAAGCTTATAATCTCCCTTTGAAAACACTTCCCCAACTCTAAGAAATATTCTTATTTTTTTTATCTTCAGATTGATGATCTTTAATCCAATAAAGTTATCAGTTTTAGGTTACATCTAATTATAGGACGTAGATTCATTCTAAAAATCGGTGTTAGATTCAATACAATGGATCTTGACCCAGATGTGAATATATCAATTATTATAAATATAAAATAAACATTTAATTATTCTTTTTATTTTCTCTTGACCCACATGATACCAAAAATAAAACAATTCAACCAATAATTCATCTTTATTAAAATAGTTGAATATATTTTTTATCAATCTCTGACTTTCTTTCTGTATCGGCCCCCAAAAAAATTAGTTCTTTTCATTTTCATTGGTCCCACCAATTCCCAATGAAAACAATTCTACCTCTAATGATTAAAATAGAATAACAGATTTGATAGACTGGTTTAAGAAGATTCAACTTGAGAAAATTCATTCTTTTCTAAATATGATAATAATCAACATATTTTTATAATGATTTTTTTATTTTGTATTTTGGTCTTATTGAAAACCAGCTACTTTGGTTTCTCATTTTATGATCAGCCTCTTCTTCTTTTGAACAAATTTTTTTCCAGTGGTCTCATACCAATGAACTGAGACCAAAAACATATTGTGACTTACCATTTCTCTTGAAACCTCTTCCTTTCCTATCAATCTTGAAAATGATTGGTATCATTCCCACTTTCTTTTATCAAGCTATATTTACAAGTTATATAATAAAATCATGATTTGTGATAAATAAAAAACATCAAATCATCGTCATGTTTACATCATATCCATGAAAACATGATTTTATTCCTTATTATAATCAAAACCTCTTTATAGACTCAAGGTGATTCTAATGAGACTTTTCTTATAGTAAAAATATTCCTAATCTGATGGACCTTCTTAGGAATTATGAGTATGATATTATAAATATGAGGTTTGGTCCAATAACCCAAATATTTTTACAAAGTGAGGTGATTTCGTTCCTTCTACAACAAAATAAAAGACTTGTGAAAGAAACAACTTCAAGATTATGATGGTGAATCCAATATTCAGGATGATGGATCTGAATCTAATTCTCATCTTCACACACAAATTTCATCAATCCATATTTTCATTACTTTTTTCAACATATGATTTTTCTTAAACATAATAAACATATTGATCAATAGAAAAAAAATACAACCAAAACACAATGGGTACAGAATAATTTCCCCCTCTTGGTTTCTTTTCAATACCCACTTCAATACCACTTGATGTTTTATTTTCTTACTTTTTCTTTTCCTAATTCATTTCTTGATCCCCCTATTTATTATATCCTCCCCTTTTCCTTATCTCTCTCCCTTATTGAAAATAAAATTCAATGGGTCCATTATGATAATTTTCTCACTTATAGATAAATTATCTCACTTCCAAGGGTTGAAACTTTTCATCTCATAATATTGAAATTCTTTTTCATGATAACATAAGTATCACATGAGTTTCTTAACAAAGATATTTTAACTAATAAAATATAAACTATGTGGGAGAACCCAATGTAGAAAAAAAGGGTGTATAATCAATGTTATCAATGTTTTCCATTACACAAAATTCATTTAATACCTTTTCAGGTCTCTTTCAGCATTCTCAATAATAGGAAAATCTTTGAAAGAATATTTTTAATATAAAAGTAACCTACACCCATATCAATAAATATATCTAAAATTTCTAGTGTATAATGACACAACATTCTGAAAAATTCATATTTTGCATAACCTTGTTACTTTAATTTTCATTAATATTAAGAGACTCATCAACACTATATTCATTATTTCGACTCTTTTAATTCCCTACAAGTTAGTACAAGTATAAAAAATTTGGGAATTAGGAGGAACCTCATTTGTTTGTTAGAAGTAAAAAAATGATTGAGATTACTCTCTCTTTCTTGAATTTTTCAATTTTTTTTGTATTTTTCATTGGATTTTTTTTATTACTTATTATCATCCATATCATATTTTGTAACAACTTTCTCCTCATTTTTAGAATAATTTGATGAGGCGGTCAAATTTTCCTTAAATTTAGTAACATATTTTTTACAGTTGGTTTATAACATCTTCTCCATGTCTTTTTCTTATGATGGAAAGATAGCCAAACATATATTAGTAATATTACCATCTTTATCACATCTCTTACATGTTCTATGGTTCTTTAAGTCACAATATATTGATATATTTTTATCAACTTTTTTATCCTTTTAAGAAACCTTTTTATTTTTAGGTGATTTTTTTCCTTCTTCCAACTATCTATCCAATGTTACTTATTCTAGCCAAATAATTAAGTACACTCTCTTTTCAGGCTCCATTATGTTTATTATTCTTGTGTTTCATCATATATTATTAGCTTTCTTCCTTTTAGAGGATTGTCTCCACCCCAAAATTTGCCTTTTATAACTCATAGAATAGTTTTAATGTTGTTGGTTTAACCAACACATATTATCTATGTGCCCAAATCCACCATAATTATAATAGTACCCACATAAGGAATATCTTCCTCTGTAACTTTCATACTGTCTAGAATTTTTGACATTTTTTTAGATACATTTTCATCTTTCGTAATACAACATAATTGAGCACTAACCTTTTAGTTATCAATCGAATTATTTCTTTCCATCTTTGTTTTCTTTTTACCCTTATTGGAACTACAAGTAATAGAAACCTTTTCAAACCCATGATTTTTAGAAACTTCTAAATTCCTAAATTTTTTAGACATGGCCACATACATAACTTACCTAGATTTATTCATCTCAAAAGAATTTCCAAAATTCTTCTAAACCTTTTAAGGTAACTTTTATTTATCCTTATTAGGTTCATCCTTACGAGAACATTCCATAACTTCAGGGATAGAATTATCAAAACTTGGAACCCTCTTTTTATCTTTAGAAAGTTTTTATTGGACAAGTTCAAATACTTATTTTTTTTCTTCAAATTTACTTACACTTGTTCATTATAATGATTTTATTTCCTATATATTTCTTAAAATCATTAATATCTTCCTAAAAATTTAATTTTTCATCAGGAAAACATTATTGAGTATTAGTTGAAGATTCTACACTTTTCAAATTCCTGATTTCTTTCTCAAGCCTCCAGATTTTCCTCAGACATGATTTAAATTCTTCTTTTAGATGAAATTATAATTGAGTTTATTCTTATTCTTCAAAACATTAGCTTTTAAATTATTTATCACTCATTTTTTCAATGAAATTATTCTCTCCATCCTTCTCAATAGACTTTTTATATTTATCTTCACAATTTTCTTTTTCAGAATAACTGCTTTCACTTCTAAATAAATGCTCATCATTAACTATTGAAATAAATGTGTTTTATTTAGTACCATTTGTAAATTATTTAATATCATCATCATGAGACAAAAAACATATACTTTTATATTTTTAGAAATTATAATCTTTCTTCTTGGAATATAATTTTTCTTTATCATCCTATTTTTCCAAGATCTTTTTGGCCTTATTTATTCGTCATCACATTCTTCTTTACCACTACCTTGAGGTCAAATTGAAACAAAGTTCCCAATGGATACACATTAAAAAAATTAACATAAGTTTACATTTATAATTTCATATACCTATTTTCACATTTTTAGAAAACCAGGATAAAATTTCATCAATATTGTTACATTTCACATTTTCAAAATTAGAATATCTATCTACTTATTCAAAAATAATCTCCTTTAACTTTTCTTTCTTATCATCCTTGAAATAAATTTCTATATCAACTCTATTTCCTTTTATAAATTATTCCCTTATAATTTCATAAGTAATGATACTAATACAAAAATAATCCAGATATAATATTTTTGGATCTCTATCTTCCAATGAGAAAACCTTAGCATCAAATATGACCGGAAGAATTATGAAGATCATTTCAATGATAGTATAATCTTCCAAATCTTCACCAAGAAAAATAATTGTTTCAACATATCATTCAACCTGGTAAATACTTCACCAATAGATTCATGCCCACCCATCTTGAGATATTCATACTTCAATTTCAAATGTGTAACTTTACATTCATTAGTTTTGTATTGCCTTCATAAATGTTCTCTAACTTATGCCAGATACCTTTGGTAGTGGAAACTTATTTTACACTCAAAAACTCACTTTTAGAAAGTGATGATAGTAAAACCTTATTATATCTTCTATCATTATAATGTTTTTGTTTATCAACTTTTGTAAGAGGAGAATTCTCATCACAAGGGGGGGAAATAATTTGTAGTAGATTTTGAAACATCATATCTAAGGGGAATAATATGTGGAAGTATTAAACCCTTACAGATATTAAAATTACTATAATTTATGATAGGAATACCCTTGAATGAACCAATTGAATATATGGGTGGGAATATAAAAAACTTATGTGACTTAGGGTGTTTAAGGATAGAACAGTGTGATTCAATGAAACAAGTTTGAAACTATTGAGATAATTCAAGTAATTTTATATAAAGAAAATTCATGTGAGAAGAAAGAATTTTTATTCATGATGAAAATCTCTATAGGTGTGGAAAAAACCACCCATTATAATCAACACTGGAATATAGTATATAATCCTTGATTATAGTGAATAAATTAACATGTTAATGTGTAGACCTTTGAGTCGAAAAATGAAAAAATATCATGTATCATTTATTTGATTTATTTTAATCCATGTGGTTAATGGTTTCTTGTTAAAACATTAAATAGAAGCATATTCGCTATCTAGAAATAAGGGTTAAATTCTAAATGTTTTAAAGAGGTTTCTAGAGAGTTCGTAATTTGGAAAGAATAGGAAACACTTAATTCACCTCCTCCCCATCTTATTTGTTTTCACTGATCCTATAAGGTATTTCAATTAGTATCAGATAGAGGCTCCCTCTAATTGGAAGTGTTTTTTGAAGAATGAATAAAATTAATTTGAAATAATGAAGTGTATATTTGATATTTTTGAAGATCCTTAGATGGAATGGTCATATTTTAATTCTATTAATTCACAAGTGGAAGTTTCTAATAATACTAGGGAAATTGGGAAAATGAAAGTGGTAAATATGTAATGGAAAAGTATGAATAAATAAGGGGTGAACAAATACATGAATATGAATAAAGTGATAAGTTATCATCTGATGAATTTCTTGATATAGATCCTTATGATTATTACATTTCATGTTTTTAAGAGAAATAAGAGTTAAAAATAGATAAATAACTTAACTAGCTTTTCAAAGGTTATCTGAAGAATGTTCATAATAATTTTTTTCATAAATAGTGGGTTTTATCAAGGAACTATTTGATAAAAAAATCACAACTAGAGGGAAAATCTGATTTCATTGAGAATTCATTGGCTAAACAGGTTAAAAGATGAAAAAACCCTAAAAACAATGAAATATACATGTTAAATATACTCACATTATAATACTAATATATCTTTAATAAATGAAAATTTTCAAGTAATAGTTTTTTAGAAGGAAGGTTGTGATTACTGATGGTTTCCAAGAATGAGAAATTTTTGATAAAGTCACAATGGAATTCAAAGATTCATAGATTTATGTGAAATAAAAAATAGTGAAAGAGTTTGATAGGTCACATTATAATATTACTATGATGAATAAAGAACAATTTCAAAAGTTTTAGAAATATTAGGAAATATTGTTCAAATTAGTTGACGTTGAAAAAATATTCATTCAATATGAAGTGCTTAGATCTTAGAGAAAAAAAATTAAATATATGGAAGATTTTATACCTAAATCCTCCTATGAAACTAAGAAGAGAGTTTTCAAAAAACATGTTTCAGAGGTTATTTTCCCTAAAATGAGACTCATGGTGGTGGTAAAGATATTTTCATATCATATAGAGAATAAACCACTCCAATATCAATAAAAATGTAATCCATTGTCTAATTAAATTAGTTAATAAAAAATATATGTTTTTAGAAATGCAGGGAAATAATTAAAATTCTATTTAAATCTAGAATATAGAAAAAAAATTAAGAAGCCTACCCTATCATAAAGGGTTTATGGGAGAAATTATAGTAATATTTGTTCTCTAGTTTGATCCCAAAAGAGTGGTAAAATAACCCAAAAATCATATACACAAAAATATATATAGAATGAGAATAAAATATAGAGAAAGATATTTTTGGTCCATTATTGGTGTTGATAGATATTCTGGAATATGACTATAGATTTTTGGAAAAATATGTAAATTAATGCTTTCTGTATGAGGCTTGATGTAAAGGGGGTAAAAATGATATCAAAAACAAACCTACTAGAAATAATTCACAAAAAAAGTATATCTTCTACAAACATATATGATTATCATGAAAGATCTTATGAATATTGATATATATATATGGACACTTATATGATGAATTATGTTATGTATTATCCAATTACAATTATTACATTTGGGATGAAATAACAAAGCCATGATATCATATGAAAATTGAAAACATAAATGGAATTATGTTTTCCTTATGGATTGACGAAGTAAATAAAGGAGAAGTAACCAATATCAATAATTCATTAAGGAAATATGATAATAAATATCTCACACCATAAATGAGTATATTATTTTATTTTGGAAGTAGAAGCCGCATCATGGTCCATTGAAAAGATCCTTGAAGATTTAGGAAGTACAAGTGAGAAATCATCAACCAGAAAGGAAATTGGCCAAAGAGATGCACAATAGGATTGGAATGGTAGAATACAACACAAATGATGAGATTGAGAAAAATCCTAATAAGGATAACTATAAAGATGATGAAAAAGTGTTTGGAAGGTGTAATAAGTCAGGCTATGTTGAAAATAAGTGCATGACATAGTTTCCTACTCAATAGAAGTTCTAAAGTGAAAAATTCAAAGCACCATTGATGTCAAGTTATAAATATATTAAACCAAATAAGGTTTCTAAACCTATGAATAAGTATAAGAAAGTGAAGAAAGTTTTTCTAGTCTATGGAAAGATCAATTAGAGTAGTAAAATAGGATAGATAAATATGAACCAAGTGGAGCTATTATGATTTATCATGTTAAGAAGTCTATTCTATATCTCATGAAATATGAAAAAAATAGTATTATATTCTACGAAAAGGGGAACAAGTTTGGAAACCTAAAGTGTATAAAAGCATGAATAAATAAATAATTTTTTGATATGGAAATAAAAATACTATTTTTTTGTGGAAAAAATATTATCCTCATTGTTAAAAATAGAGTGTAGTGTAATTTCACCATATTCCCACACTTTTGTGATTTCACTTAAAAGTTGAAATTAAAGGTGAGGCTAGAAGAGTTTTTCCACCATGATGAATTGAAATTTAATTTGGTATTCATTTTCATGTGGTATCAAGTTTCAATTGTAATCCAATATTCTTAAAAATTATTTTTGGAATAAATTTACCATGGAGGAGTATGGAGAGAACCCCTTGAGGGGGAACTATCAAGGTGTTGATAGCTACAAGAGATTTTTCCTTTCACTTAATTCTGGAATGTATATATCCCCAACAAAAATTTATGTTTGAGGTATGAATATCACTTTCCCATGTTTATTTTTTTATAATAAATATGGTTCTAAAGGGGGATGATTATTAAACTGAAAAATTGGGAATATCCAACTTTGACTTTATTTTTTTGATGTATTTTGTGAATTTTGGTGCAGGTCTATACATTTCTTAGAAAAATTGATTATGAAAAAAATATGTAAATAATTTATGAGTTAGAACTATATTATGAAATATAAAAGATATATTTTATTTATAGGTTATGAACACATATTTTCTACATTGGGTTTTCTCAATTATACTTAGAGTAATTAACTGACAGATCATTTATAAGAATTGTATGCTTCCATCACTCTCTCAAATTCAATAAACATAGTCATTCAAGAAAGGGGTACATATAATATAAATAATCCAATGGTATATCTTGTTTTTATTTTAAGTATATGTGAGCATCTTTACAATAAGGGTAGAAAATATTTACCCACTTTGAATTTATTATTAAAAAGGGCTATTAAAATACATTGCTTATGTAATATAAAGTGATATTGACAAAAAATAAAAAAGGTAAGATTAAAGTTACCTTATATATTATGTGATGAGTATATTTTATTTTATTTTCAATATACAAAAAGTGAGTCGATGTTTTTTGAGAATTCTGGGTGATATATTGTAGTATCCACCCAATAAATGAAGTTGATATTTCCCATTCATGATAGGTAAAGAATAATGCAGTTTACTTACATTGTACATACACTTAAATAAAGGTTATTTTGTTTTAAAAGGATTTTGTAAGTTACAGATACCTTAGTACATAATACTAGATAGGTTATAATGTAATACCCACAAATTAGATGATTGTTAGATTTGACCTCATGTTAAAGGCATGTTCTAAGGTTTGTGAAAGATCTGTCAACAATAGTCCCATAAGAAGTGAAATTTTGGATGGTTGAACATCTTGTAGAAATTTTTATTTTCATAGTTTAAAGTTTTATTAATTAAAAAAAATATGAAGTATAGATATTCTAGAGAATCCATCCTAGTGTGTTACTATAATATATTGATGAAATATATATTAACAAACACATGAAAAATGTTTTAGAAGAGATACTTGGAGATAGATATTGATTTTTACATCCTAAATAAAATGAAGGGTTTTGATGAAATTTATTTTAAAGTTATATAAAAGGGATATTAAATAAATAATATATTAAATAATCCATCCATGGATTTATGGGTGAAGATATGAAATGTTTGAATATTATAGAAATCTATATTATTTTTTATTGAGATTTTAGGATATTGTTTATAGTGATTATTATCACTTGGATGAGGTTTTATATAGGATGAATAAGAAGTAGGAATGAAGTACAGTGGGACTACATTGAATAATTAAAAGAGGATTAATTTTAGGGAAAGACCCCCAAAAATAAATCTTTTCATTGCACTAGATGGACCCAATAAACATAAATTACACCAAACTGATTTCCATTCGATCGCCTCAACCTACGTAGATGAAAGTTCAACAATTATACTAGATATAGGTACATTTGATATCCACCTCCTCCATGTTTTTTCATTGGAACTAGTAGTTGAGCCCACCAAATCACAACAAAAACTGTGAAAACACACTTCACATACAATCAACAATAATTAAAATAGAAAAATAGGATCTACATAGATTAGAAAAATGTCCAACATCCATGGGAGAAACCTTCAAACATATTTATTATAGGAGATTCAAGTTAATGTAAAACTCATCACTCACTTTCTCTATTACAAATTCTAAATTAGTTAGATTTGAAACTCTCATTTTTTAGCATAGAAAACATACCATATTCATACCACACCTAAGATGGTCCACCAACTCTATATATAGAGGTCACTTTTAAGTTAACTAGTTTCACCAACCTTAAAGAGTAATGGTCAACCTCATGTTAAACTGGGAAGCCTCTAATACATAGTTAAACCATATGAGGAAACCTCTATTATTATGTCACCATAAAAACAACCCATGAATTGAGTCATCACCCCTGGTGAATACTATATAAAAAAACTCTATCTGACGAAACTATTTAGTCATCTTTGTCTGGTTATTTCTATTTGAAAAAACCTTTCTTCCTGACCACTTTGAAATTTAAAAGTATGAAACATCCTTCTGGTTTCTTCTTTTATTATCTATGCCTGGTCATGTTGGTCTGATGACCTCTGCCCAAAAAATGTTTGCCTGGTGAAACAAAATAATTTTCAACAAACCCAGAAATATACCCCTAGTAATTTAATTCAGGATTCCATTATTCATTAAGTATACACTTAAACTCATCCTCCATCAGAATAATAGATTTTATTATACTCTTTCTGGTTGTTCAAGTCCAACTGATGCATAATTATTCTTAAAACATTCCTAAACTGTCACATTTGTTAACAAATCGGTAATATTTTTTCCCTATTACCTTATATAGCTCAAATAATTTACCTTCTAAAAGACTTCATATAAATTGTTACTTCAAGTTAATGTGATTATTACTTTTATGAAACACTAGACTGAAAATAATATTACTATCACTCTAAATATCACAGAATAACATTCTTTTTTATGACCCCATCCTGAGTTCTTTCATAAATTGCATCAACCAAAGAAACTCTTTACATACATCAGTAGTAGAAACATACTCTAATTTTTTGTAGATAAAGTAAAAAAAGGTTGTAAATGAGACATTTTTCTAACTAATATTAAACCAAAAGTAAATAAAAAATAGTAGCACTTTTTTGTGACTCCATGTCTCCAGAAAAAATTAAATATAAAAATCATTTCAACTGATCATCATCACAGAAACAAAAATTTGTATCCTCTAACCCCTTCATGTATCAAATGATCCATTTTATTTCTTCAAAATGTTTCCTTCCAAGATTTAACCTTAAATGGATAAAAAATACTACTTTAAATAAAATACTCATTTGAGTAAAAACCATTGCATACATCAAATTCTTATAGCCAAAAATATGGCACATTTCCCATGTCGTGAACTTCTCTATCCATTGATGGTACCTATTCTTTAGAAAGTTTTAAATGTTTAGTGAGTGGATTTAAGTGGGATTACAAATCTTCTTTCAAACTATTTAGATGTACTTTATTATTTATTACTTACAGGATTAAACCAAAGAGATGTATTTACCATCCCTTTCAATTCACATCCCCAAGATCTTCTTAGCTTGTCCAAGTTTCTTCATTTCAAACCTTCTTGATAGCTTGTACTTTAGTTCCTTAATATAATAAACTTCAAACCATAAATCAACATATAATTATAATACAAAAACAGTGTTACATATATTCCATCATCTTATTGAATTATCTAACAATAATGATTATAATCATATCAATTGAAACTTTACACAAGAATTAAATATTCACTTATGATTCCGCTATCTTGGATCATGATTTATGACATAAATAATTTTTTTAAATTCACAAAACATTCCCTATTTCTAATGAACTTCAAAATCCTTAGGTTGAAATAGGTAAATTTATTCCCCAAAATCCCCAAGATATAACAATGTTAAGTACTATCTAGATTGTTGGGTGTTTCATCACTAGTGAGCAAATTTTAGAAAATTCAAGTCCTTCCTTTTTCTAAAATCCCTTCACTTCCATCTTTTCTTTATACCTCTTACTTCCATAAACTTCATATTTTAAATGAAAACCCCATTTTTTTAGATATACCTTTCTTTCTTGAAAATTATCCAAATCCCATGTATTGTTGAGATTTAAAGAATCAATTTCCTCTTCCATGGCTAACTCTCACTATTTCGAGACAATAAGAGTAACAACCTCTTCCAGAAATTCCACTTACCTTATATCCATTAGGAGTTGAATGTTCATATCACCTCTAAACATCTAAAATGGTTTCTTAATTTGATTTTATATCTTCATCACAACTTCATGTTCATCCATTTAAACCTTTCTATCCTATAGTTTTATTTGTGAAATTCCTTTGTTTGGTAAAGGTCTATCTAATAATTATCTATTTGATAGAAGTATATCTGATCCTCGTCTATCTATAAATGTTCTCTCTAATCATTACCTATTTAGTTGCTTAATTATCATTTTTCTATCCTATAAAGTTTTCCATGAAGACTTAATCATCTTGAAATTTAATAGTTGTTATAACTATAAATTCTTTCTTATCCAATTTATGATCTTTCCATATAAGCTCTTTAATTACAAAATATCTCAAATCTAGATGAATTGTTTATTTTCATCATCCCATAGGTGATATCTAAAGTTCTCATCTCTATATCAAACAATTAAAAACTATTTTTATTTCTCTTCTAACTTATCTCTATCGTTAGCATCGATATGAACATATTTTACATTTAAATATACGTCAAGATGGTTCACCTTTGGTCTCTTAAGAAAATAAAGGTATTCTAGAATATATTTTCACATAGATAAATCCATACTTCCATTCACTAAATATGTTGTTATATTTGTTTCCTCTTCCCAAAATCCCATAGGCATACCAGAGTGATGCCTCATACACTAATATTTCTTTGTAAGAGCTCAATTTATACTTTCAAATAACCTATTTTTTATGTTGTTCCTATAATAGTATTCCCATGCCTAAATTATTTTCATCAAAAAATGCTAAAAAAATTGTTTCTGGTTTATTCCCCACTATTTTCTATTTGGATACTTTTCAACGTCTCTTCAAGCTCATTTTTTCAAAAAAATACATTGAATAAATTCTTGAAACCCATCATATTTATTATTTACGATGTAAACCACGACCTTCAAAGTATCATCGTCAATGAAGGTCACAAATTATGTGATCCTATATTTGGGTGAACATGGTCTAGTCCACAAAAATCTGAATGAATAATTTATATCTTCCAATTTTTTGGTTTTATTTCATATAATCTTAAGGAAAATTTCTTTTAATTTCCAAACATACTACTCTCACATATTCCAAGGTCTATGTGATCATGTTTAATTATACCCTTCACTGCTAAAATATTTAGATACTTTTCATTAAGGTAACCAAACCTAAAATGATACATCTTTTGACTGTCAGATGAATTTATTTTTATCATTACAACTTTGTCACTTCATTCGGTTAAGTGTAAGGTTCTAATCATAAGTCTACTACTAATCACCATGGATCCTTTGTTGGTATTTCAAACTCCATTCAAAAAAATCATTATAAAAATATCATCATTAAGTTGTACCATGAAGATGAGGTTCATCTAGAGACCCAGAATATGTATAGAATATCTTGATCCCAATAAACTTATATTTTTCATTCAAATGTTAACATCACCTTTTCCAAAAATATCCAGTGATTCATCATCCACTAGATCTACTCTTCCTAAGATTCTAAATGTATAATCAAACATGCACCCATTATAACCAGTTGAATGAAAAGATATAACTGATTCAAAAACCCATGACTATTATATAATTATCATACTTAGTATTATAATAAAACCGTTGTCTATGGTACTGTCCAAAAAAAATTAGGATGTTGAAGCCTCAGCCAAATTCCTAAAATCTTTCTTGATATTTCCTTCTCTCCCACAAATCGAACATGTAGGATCTATACCAGTCAATGTTCCTTGACTTATTTTATGGGACTTATCCTTTAAAGATTTATAATTATGGTGGTCCTTTAATTGAGATGATCATAACCATCTAGTATAGTTGAGATAAATTTTGGATATAGTCTATACTTCCTTTTAGTTTAACTTCTTATTCAAGAACAAGTTTCGAATATCATCAAACACAAGATCTACCACCTCTCTAGAGTTTATCACTACAATCACTAGGGTATCTTGGCTATTTAAAATCGAATAAAGTAGAATTATATCACAAACATCATCTATGAAATTTACCTTCACTGATTTGAGCTACCATGGGATCATATCAAAGATATTTACATGATTGGATGTAGGCATTTTATATGATAACCTCAAGATGAATAGTATTCACATCATGAAGACTTTGTTAAGAGGATATGGCTTCTCATACATGTTATAAAAAAACTTTTCTAACCATTATAGTAGTTTTATTCTCACTAATTATGAATTCAATATATCGAGTAAGAGACTTCTTGGTCGAGGTTAATCCTTCATGTAAAATCACAACCAATTTGTTTTGTCTATCATTTATGAACATGTATAGGAAAAGGGGGAATCAAGATATTTTTGTATCAAAACAAACTCTAGTTTCATTTTTCCAAAAGAAAATTATATTCCATTTAAATTATTTAAATGAACCATTCCTTCCTATTATGTCATTCTTTTGAAAAAATTAAAACAAACTAAAATCAAATAAATTAAAATCCAAGGAGATGATAATCCAAAATTATATGAGTGAAGTAGAACTAACCCATGTATACCACTTATAAAGAAATATCATAAGTAATCGCTATGTCTATTCCATAAGATATACCTGGAAAGTACAATGTACACTAGACTAAAATTTATTCAATCGCCTTAAACAATATATCTGAAAGTATAAAAGTGATATCGGATAAAGGTTAGTCTGATATCTGCCTCCTCTAAGTTTTTTCACTGGAACTAGGATGGGAGCCCACCTAATCACCACAAAAACATCACAAACACACTAAATAAGAAAACAGTTGTAAAATAAATGGAAAATTAATATTTATAAGGTTCATAAAAATGTACTACATTCATTGGAGATCTCTAGAAACATTTTAACTACAAGAGATAAAAGACAATACAACACTCATATCTCAGTTTCAATCTTATAAATTCTTGGAAAATAAATTAAAAAACTCCCACTATTCATCATAGGAAACATACACTATTAATACCACACTTAATCTGAGACACTGCCTTTATATATAGATGTATTTGTCAGGTCAACTAGTTATAGGTGCCTTTAGGATTCATGGTCAAGCTCCCATTAATGTTGGAAACCTCTGATAGACTATTCAATTATCTAATGAATCCTACAACTATTAATCACTATGAAATTATCCCATGAATTGAGTCACCACCTCCAAGTGAACACCATATATGAGAAATCAATCGGATGACTCTATCTAGTCATCTCTTTCTAATGAAGTCTATCTGACAAAATCTTTCTGCTCGACTGCTCTAAAAAATCAGTATAAAACATTTTCCTAGTGGGATTTTTTTAATGGTCTCTTTATAATCATCTTATACTAATGAAATCCATTCATAATTCTCTTTAGAATAAAATTGAATAACTCTCCATAAACTCAATAGTAAATATTCTTAGGAACTGAGATGAAGAGGTTTGAAAGCATTGGAAACTTCCCAAATGTGTTTTGAGATTATTGAAAGTGTTTTATAAGTCCCTATGATTAGTGGAAGAGGGTTTTAGTTGAGTTTTAACTATGTTTTTGAAATTTGGTTGAATCTATAACCTACATGATGGTAAAACAAGACTATCATAAGGGTAACCTACGGACTATAGGAGTTATGTAAAGGTAGTATTTATAGGTATAAAGCAATGTAAGGGTTATTTCTATGTTGTATGAAGGTATTATACAAAATACATGACATGTGTAAAGGTAGTTTTATACCTCCATAAAGGTTTCATTGGACTCATGTGAATGTAGATCTAAATTCTTAGAGATATATAAAGGTCATACCCAACCTACATAAGGGTAACCACAACTAAAACTGAAGGACGTCATCTTTGATCTACATAATGGTAAACCTATGTTTATAAAATCTATTTAAGGTTAAACTAAAATAATCATAAAGTTAACTCAATTAATTTGAGATCTATATATGTGTAAATAAAAATATAAAATATAGATTTTATATTCTAAGAAAATAAAATTCAGATGATGTTGATTGTAATGTTATTTATTACTTAAATATCACAAAGAAGTGTGATTCGTATTGAGTTAAAAGCACTAAACCAAAGGAAATTATAAATGAAAATGAGAGTTTTAGATGCTGTTCGGGGAGGTTATAGACTGAGATGATACACACTATAGAAGAATATTTTACACCAAATATATATTTCATGTGAATACCACCACACTATAGTGAATTTTATGTGGTTGTTTTTCTAATAATTTCATAAAATAAATCCACAAGTGATAAATAGAAAATATGAATAAACTATAAGGTAATTAATTATGTCATGATTTGGAGGATGGATATCAAAAACAAATATAATAGATCGTTTTAATTTCTACATGACCATTTTGAGATGATGGTTGTTCAACATGGTATGATCCATTGTGCAAGAAAAGTCATGGGATATGAATAGATTGAAAATGATGGATCTATATGCTATAAATACTATTTTTGTGCTACAAGAGATTGATTTTTTTTTATGTGTGAGGGTTATATAACAATGATAAATATTTGATATGATTTTCAAAAATTAATTTGAAAATAATATGATAATGAAAAGATAATTGAGGCCTACTAGAAGAGTCTAGAATATCATTTGACTGGGAAGAAATGAGAAAAGAAGATAAAGAAATAACACACCTAGTATTTACTAAGAGATAATGGTTAATTGAAAAAGAAAATGGAGATCATGAGGGATAACCCACATACATAAAAATTATATATAAATAAAATGAATATCAATGGAACTGGATATAATATGGATTTTTAAAAAATTTCAAATCGAAAAAATGGTGGTGAACTGTATATAAAACAATAATTAAGGATAAAGATAAATACGGAAGTTTGAGATTATAGAATCTGGGAGATTTTGTAAGCTATGTTTTGTGTCATAAAAATCTATCAAGGAAAAATATGAGTATCATAAGTCTTTTCTGAATTTAATGACCATTTAGTTATTGAATCTACATGAAAAAGAATATGGCTATTAATTAGTGAACAGGTCATCGAACTGAAGTCAATGAGAGATAAGAAGTTAAGGAAGGCTAATATGTAGGTATTCTATAAATCATTTACTAGATATTGAGACACTTGAATAATACTAAGGATCTTATGGGTTAGAATATCACATGATCTCATAGATTGAGTAAGACAACCTATGTGAGTAGATTCTATTAAAGTCTATGATCTGAGTTGTAGTTGTGATAGAGTTTTTGGTATTATTCCTAGATATTTTTTAAAATTTGAAGAAGCTATTCCTAATATTAAATGGGATTATTCTTGTATGTTGTGGAATCATTATATTAATAGTGATATAATTAAAAAAGGATATTGAAATAAACACTCGTATATATGGTGGGAATCCATATAATCTATGTTACTCAGGGTGTGCATGGGAGGTGTAGTGAAAATATGTGACAATAGTGTGGAGCTGTTGAGATAAGCCTAGTGTCATTCTGGAAAGAGAATTCTTGTGGAAAGACAGCATTTGTATACATAGTGGTAAACTCTTCTAGTGTTGGAAACACCACCCATTATAATATATATCAAATTATAGTGAAGAATCCTAGATTGTGGTGAATAACCAATCAAGGAAAGGAGTATTCCTTTGATCTAAACCTTGTAAAAATAACACATTATATTTATCTGCATTATTTTCATGCATGTGGTTTATGGTTTCATGGAAAAAATTAAATTCATATTCACTAACTGCAAACATGGGTTAAATTCCAAAGGGGGTAAAATGTTTAAAGAGATTTTGGAATTTGGTAGAAAAAAGGTAACACCTGATTCATCCCCCACCCACCTAAAATTTTTTACACTAATCCTATTAGGAATTAAAAATATTAACTAAATTAATTGGTTAAATAATATCATTTTATTCCTTGAGTAAATTAATGACGTGGTAACCACAATGGGAGATGAATTAATTGTGATATGATTACGGACCAAATAATTTAATGGGTTTTTTAATAATGTGGATACTTAATGATATGATTAAATGATAATAGGATGGGTTATGTTGAATAAGTAAGTAATCTGTTCAATAAAAGGTTTAAATTGTAAGATAAACATATTTAGGGTGGTACAAATATTTCCTTCATTATGATATCTATTTTATATAATGATGGTGATTTCTATTTTTTTACCATTATACCCAGTTATTTAATATTTTTTATCGGTTTTTATGATATATATGGAATGATGTATTGATATTATTGATATAATATTTTGTTGTAAATCATGTTATATGTTTAGTGTCACATTCTCATATTATTAGTTAGTTGGTGGAGGGTTCTCTTTCCATCTCATTAATAGTTTGAGTTAGAAGGGGTTGTTAATCGATAAGAAGAGTAGTGGCAATTTTTCAGTGCCTTTTCTTTATATATATATATATATATCGTTGTACTTACCACTATTCTTGATCATTATGTTATGTTGGAAATGGAAATGGTTTTAGAAAAGGTAATTGATGCCATATATTTTTTTCCAGGACCCACTCCCTCTATAGATACCCCTCCTTGGTTGGAAATGAAGAAAGGGGAATAATGACCCCTAAGTCCCGCCTCCACTAGGACCTAGGTTAGTGACTTGAAATAGGGGTATAAAAATCATATGATATAGTAGACATTACCCTTTATAAGAAACAATATTATGATATAATATTAATCATCCACAAAAAAACTCAAAGAAATAAATATATATAAAATATAAATCCCAACCATACTGCATGCGTGCAAGAAGTAGAACTAATACAAAAACAATAAAGTCTCCAAAGTAAATACCCAAAAGTAAGAAAAACCTAGTGACATAGAAATTGTCCCAAGGCCCAAGATATTGATGCTTAGCATGGTCCACGTAATCCTCCTTGAAACCTGGAAAAAAAATTAAATACCTCGGGTGAGCATACAAGTATTCTCAGTAGGAAAGGAAAAGTCTCTCATGCATATGTGAAAGAAGCATACTAATGCCCCCATGAGAAAACATCAAAACCAAAAAGCACATGAATAGGTATATAAACTAAATCCAACCTCACTAAGGCATTCTCACCAAGTAACGCACATCAATTAATTTAATATGTTATGAAGCACATCAATGATTGGGTACCTTGCACCACTTTACCAATGGTATGCTAGTCTAACCCAACATTGTACATCCTAGAGATCTCATCCCTTTCGTATACTACATCACATCCTACCCGCACAAACCTAGGCCTCAAAACACATCCCTCCCACACACACCTGGGCATCACAAAACATCTCATCACATCTCATCCTAAAGACACATAGGAAAGCACATTGCAACTCATCCCAAACACAACTGGGAAACAACCACATCTCCCACAAACACCTAGGCTATCACATCTCTCCTAAAGACACCTAGACCACAAACCACCTCCCATGAAAAAACCTTGGCCATCACAACCAACATCTAAAGCACTAACAGACCTATTTCCATTATAGCGTGTGCCATATCTACCTCACCTATAAAAGATAATAGAAAAGATTGGGTACTCAAGCATCTGTAGTCCTCACCAAATATTGGGAAAACAACCCCTGATTTACTATGTGGGTGTTTGGCACATAGTTCTCAACATTGGTGGGGTGTGTATAGAAATCGCAAGAATATAAAAATTTATGTATAGTATAAAACACTTCATCCCAACCTTTGGATTCACAAACAAACAAACCATATAAAAACACCCTCAATTTTGTTGCAACCTCTAAATGCATTTATTATTATCAACAATATTTATTACAAAAGAGGAAGAGGCTTTATAAATTAAGGTAGCTTCACATTCCCTCTATGTTCAAAACCCATTCATTTAATATTTAATTGACCACTTTCACCTCATTATCGAACCCAAGTAACTCTAAACATTATTAAACAATTATTCATTTATTTCTTCACTACCTAGGAAACAATTAGGCACTACACACATCAATTAATATAGTAATAGTTATTCATGAGGTGGAGACCCATGGTAAATTAACGCACTTCAGATTAATGAAACATCATTCCATGACCTCTATATATAGAGTGAAGCTTTCTTATTAGTTGAGAAACTCCAAGAAAATTACCCATAAAAATCACTATTGTACTTCTTCAAACTCATCCTTTTCAAATCACTATACTAACCAAAACAAACCCCCTAACTCACAACCACATTCGACAACTTATTAATGCACAACCAAATTTCACAGCCCTGCTGCATAATCACACCACACCCATCACATCCCCACTATATAACCATGTATCATCCACTTCCTTCACACACACCAACCACATAAACCCCACACATCACATCATCTCACGTACCAAGGAAAAACCCTTTTTCAGATTTTATAAGGCATCCCTTATTCAATTACACTTGTTAATTTGGGGTTTATCACAGAAACTATATGATATTAGAGAATCCATTTATTAGTCTAATATATGTTTTTAACTAACTTTTATTTATAAGACATCAACAAGGATCCAAACAAAATTCATTCCATAACCATCCTCTGTAAAAAAGGACCCCCAATGGCTATGATTTTTAGTGGGTTGTTAGCCTATACAAATCACAAGAAAAATAAATAAATCAAACATACATTTAGATCATGCATCACTTTTCCCCATACCCTATATATTGATTCTTAAAATAATTAAATTGTCTTCATTAATCTTGAATAAACTATATTTTTAAAGGAAAACATTTATATACCCATTCCACATGATCCACAATTTATAGAGATTAAAAAGAAACATACTTGGAAGAAGAACGATTGACACTTACTAGTTTCACCAAAAATAGGGGTGCATGTACAGAAACTCTACCTCTAGGTAATCAAGAACAAAAATTAGTAAAAATATCAAAGGTGGAAGCCTTTGGGTATGTCAGATATCAAGATAAAGAAAGTAGGAACGAATAAGGGGAAAGATATTTTGGCTTGAGGAAGATCTGATCTGAGTCAAGGATTAGATTCAGTTTTAATTTTCCATTAAAGGAAAATATGAATGTGACTATAAAATTTGACCATTTCAAAGCCTTAATATCCTTAGGGAAATAAATATACAATCTATGTCCTTTTAATTGGTCTCAATGCCTTTTAAATTTGGGATAAAGGAAGGAGGAATAAATTAGGGGAAAGATATTTTTGCTTGAGGAAGATCTGATCTTAGTCAAGGATTAGATACAGTTTTAATTTTCCATTAAAAGAAAATATGACTATGTCTAAAAAATTTGAACATTTCAAAGCCTTCATATCCTTAGGGAAAGAAATATATAATTTATGCCCTTTTAATTGCTCTCAATCCCTTTTAAATTTGTCCATAAAGCCATTTTATGTTAAAGAAAAACGTCAAAAGGGTAAAATTGGAAGAATTGGAAACACTGCTCATGAGGAACCACCAGTGAAAAAATTTTAGACAAGGCACCACCAAATTCAGAACCATTAGTGAGACACTACTAGATGAGGTACCACTAGACAAGGTACCATCAGTATGAACCACATTCCATCGTCAGTGAGACACCACCAGGTGAGACACTGTTAGTCAAGACATCTCTAGGCGAGACACAGCCATATAAGACACCCCCAGGTGAGACACCACAAGAAAAGACACCACTACATGAGACACCACCTGGGAAACCTACAACTATACATGATGCACTACCAGTCAAGCGATAGCCTGGTTGAGACACCACCAGTGAGCCATCACCATGGTGAGCCACCGCCATGGTGACACACCACTGGCAAAGCACTGCCATGGTGGTACATCTCCATGGTGAGACACCATTATCATGAGACACCATTGGAAAAAATTAAAAATTGGGAATTTTTTCAAAGTGTTGAAGTGAGTCACCTTGACTTCCTAGGAAACCCAAAAAATAGATTTCCCAAAAAGTAATGGATTGGAAAGGTTTGAGTCATTACATGAGATACCTCTCAGACTATTCTCACCCTCAATAATTCAAAACCAATCAAAAGGTAAACAAGAGTAAGGCTATGAATAACCATACCAAAATATACCTCTCAATGATCTCGTCATACTTAAAACACTTCCATCAACTAAACATGTCAATGTTAGAGTGGAAACCTCTACACCCAATAACACTTCCTTTGAAATCTACTATCTGGGACTTACCATCATGGTTATTGAAATTTCAACCCAAATTAATACAAAAAACATCACACATCCATAGCTTCCTCCTTTCACAAATCCAGACTACCACATAATCACAACAAACCACACCATCCTAAACACACAAATCATGGAATTTAGTACTCCATTTCAAGATACAATCTTCTCTGGGAGGCACTGACTCACCTTCATAAGTTTAATCACATCACAATTAATGATTCTAGATTAGGAATAAGGTCTCACCTTTATATATATCAGGACTTTATTGCACACCCCAAAAAAAGGATAAAACATATCAGTGTATAATAAATAAGGTTCAAACATCATATTATAAGGGAAAAAATAACAAAGAGAAACTTCAAAACAACTCTGCGTAATAGGTTCACATCTGGGTCTCTTGATACTAAGTACTCTTCTACTGGAAAACATTCCGCCAAAACACAAAAACCAAAGGAATGTTCCACCCATGTAACACCTTCTCTCTATGATTCTGGATCTCTATTGGCCACTCCACAAATGTCGTTTCATCCTCGAAATCTAACTCTCCCTAATCAATGACATGGGAGTCATCGTGAAGATACCGATGAAGATGAGAGACGTGAAATATTTCCTAGATCCTCTCTAGTCATGGTGTAAACATCAATAGATAGGCCACCTCTCTAACTTTCCCCAACACCTTAAAGGGCCCAACGAACATAGGAGAAAGTTTACTTCATATACCAAACCTATGATTTCCACATCGAGAAGAAACCTTCAAAACACATGGACCCCAACCTCAAACACAAAGGGACTCCTTCTATTTTTGGCATAATACTTATGTTGGTTCTGCATTTCTTTCATCCACTCATGAACAAGATGAACTTTCTATGTTGTTATATACACCACATCAAGACCAAGTACAGTTGGTTCCCCAACCTCTTCCCATCACAACAGAGAATGAAATGGTCTCCTATAAAAATCCTCAAAAAAAACTATGATAATGTAAGAGTGAGAGCTATTATTATAAGAAAAACCTGCCAAGGGAAGGTTTCATATACAATATTCACAAAATACCAAGATGTATTCTCGTATTATATCCTCCAACATCTGGATAGTCTGTTCCATTTTCCCATCTATCTGGGGGTGGAATGTAGTGTTGAGATAGAAATGAGTGCCAAAATCATACTGAAATCCCCTCCACACATGGGAGATAAATCATGTATCCCATAAAAGAAAATGGAAATCATAACTCCATGAAACTGCACCACTTCATCCACGTACTTCTTAGCCAAAGCATCCACTGTACCCAACTCCTTGTTCTCTAAAAAGTGGGAATATTTCATCAACTAATTAACTATCACCCAGATAGTTCCACAACCTCCCAAAAATCTAGGTAAAAATGTAAAGAAATCCATTGATATGTCATCCCATTTACACTTGGGAACATACAAGGGATGCAAAAAACCACTAGGAACATGATGCTTGGCCTATACCTTCAAGAAAACCAATCACTTTTCCACAAACACTACCACTGCATGTTTCATCTTGAGCCACCAAAACTGCATCTTCAATCCATGGAAAATCTTATAATTTTAAAGGTGTATCAAAAAAATATGTGTTATGAAACTCATTAGGGACCTTATCTTGCATCTCTACAATGACAAATATATTTTCATGAAATGATATCTAGTTTTGACCATCCTCTAACCATCCCTATGAAGAATCAACATGGCCAACATGATAGTGCATCACCTCTATCTCTGAGTCTCCCCACTGAGGCTCCTTCGCCTACTATGTTAGATAATGTTGCATAATTATTTAAAACAAATGGAATCTAACTCCATCTACCCATGAATCTATGTGTAAGGTTTCCAACTCCTCCATTGCTCTCTAAGCATCCATAGATTCCCAAAAAACATCCTTCTGAGAATTTATTCTTAAATAATCATTCACGACACTCCCCTTTCCTGAGGATTAAGAGATATAAAAATTATAATCCTGAAGAAACTTCATCCACCTCCAATTCCGCATGTTTATTTCATTGTGAAAAAAGATATACTTCAAGATCTTTTGATCCATAGATAACAAAATGCGCTCTCTAATGAGGTAATGCATCCACAACTTTTTCACAAACACAACTACTGATAGCTCTAGATCATGGGTTGCATAGTTATACTCCTGAGCATGTAACTACCTAGACTCTTAAGAGATCACTATCTACTACTAAATCAATATGCATCCCAAACCTGGATTTGAAGCATCATAAAACAACTCAATCATTACCCCTTCCTCAAGCAACTAGATCACTAGAGCACTAACTAACTTCTACTTCAGGTAACTAAACACTTATTGGCATCGATCACCCCACATAAAAGCTTGGTACTTCCTAGTAAAAGCTATCAATTGGGCTTCAAATCAACATAAATCAGTTACAAACCTCTGATAATATCATGTGATACCAAGGAAACTGTGATCCTCAACTACATTATTGGTTGCTCCCCATATACTATTGCTTCAACCTTCGACGTGTCTACTACCACACCCTACTCAGACACCACATTAATGAGGAAATGAACATATCATGTCCATAAATTACACTTTGACAACTTTCCATAGATCTGGTGGTGTCGATGAAAATGCAGGATAGTTTTGAGATTCTTAACATGCTCTTCCTCTGACTCCAAGTAGACCAAAATATCATTGATGAATATGAAGATGAACTGATCAAGGATCTCATAGAACAAGATGTTCATAATCTCCATGAACGTGGCTAGTGTGTCTATAACACCCAATGTAATGAATACAAACTCAAAATTCCCATAGATGCATCTGAAGATAGCCTTTGGGAATCGCCCCCTTCACACTCAACTGGTGATATCTAGATCCAAGATCGATCTTAAAAAACCTATTATTCCCTCTCAATTGTTCAAAAAGATCATCTATCATTGGAAGAGGGTAACAGATCTTGAATTTCACCTAATCCAACCTTGGGTGGTCTATACACAACCTCAGAACATCATTCACCTTCTTTGCAAACAACACTGGATCACCCCACGGTGACACACTCGGCTGAATAAAGCCCTTTTTCATCAGATAAACTATCTGAATCCTCATGTCCCACAACATAGAAGTTTCCATCTGATAAGGATCCATAAATATCAAAGAATCATTGGGATACTAGTCTATCTCAAAATAAATATCACATCGAGGGGTTTGTGTCACACCGTTCTTATGGAAACCATCTGGGAACTTCCCAACAACCCTGTGAACTTATACTATTTCAGCACCCATTGATTGCACTATCAACTCATCCAACAAGTAAATAAGGAGCTCTATAAACTAACTATCCACTTAAAAACTTTTATCACTAATGAAAACGACATGATGGATATCTTTATCTGAAAACATGACTCTCTTCTAGAATTATTCAATAATAGTACGTAAAGAATACAACCAGTCGATATCGAGGATGAAATATTATGGCTACATCTATAGAAAGAAAATATCTACATGCGACTAATGTGGTCCCATCATCAGTATACACCCCCTTCACACATCAACAAATATATTCTAACCTCTGACTGGCGTACTCAACAACAGGGGCATGGTAAGCATCTCTATTAATAGTCCCAAATCATGGGATATAGTGGGTGAAACAAAGGAGTCCAAATCTACTAAATCACACAAGGCACAAATGAGGGTACTAAAAAACCGATCAAACCTCTGAAGATCTCTGGTCCCTACTGCCTCTGTTGTGTGAAACTGACCATGCTCACCTCCTCTACCAATTTGTTGATGACCACCTCCTTGGTCGCCCACATATTGTAGTCCCTAAGAATGATGAATAATCTAAGTTTGGGCTCTATTTGGTCCATCTCCCATCGGTAGAGAAAAATCCTACTACCCCTACTGCTGAAATGGTCTTACTGGTAACTGTTGTTGAAGACAGTGTTGAACCTATCCACCTCCACCGAAATGTTCTCAGGGAACTAATGGGAACTAAATCTAGGGATGACCACAAACCCCAAAACCAAAACACACTGGTGAAAAGCTCCTAGGTAAAACAGGTAAACCAATGATAATAGAAGTCCATAAAAGAAGATGTTGTGGTAAAATCCCTTCCGGTAAAAACATAAAAGGCCTTGGAACCTTGGATCTACCACTGAAAAGTATTCCTACCAAAGAACATTGTTTGATCCCCTACCATGGTAGACCTCCTCCATAGTGCATCCTCTAAATCACCTCTTCCTTCTTCTAAACATCCAAATACATTGGTAATTTAAAATGGGTGACAACATACTTGATAGAATGATGAAGTTCCTCCTCGATATGTCTTGCACAGAAATCCTCCTCTAGAAAAAGGTTTGGGGAAAACACAAAAGGTCACTAAACTTGATTCCCAACTCCGGCACTGAAATACTCTCCTACTAAAAGAATAGTACCTCTTTCATTTTCTCAACCTTCATGGTCGATGAAAGGAACTATGCCTGGAACTCCTTCTATAAGTTAACCCACTAAAAATATAACTCCTTCTAATTCCCCAGATACATTGTCCACTACTAGTGTGCAACACCCCCATCTGACTGATTGCCAAAGGGACCCAGTACTTCATCGGGGCTCAGATCAAACTTAATGCAATCTCATGTTCTTCTATGAATATCTTTGGATCCATTTCTAAAACACTTCTATCATACATCCCCAAAGATTGCTGGTGGAAATCATGCAATGTCCTCTACCATTGATCAACATTTTCAATTGGATCAACCTTACGACAATCAACCAGATCTTCCATCTGAACCTCAACTACCTAAGCCACACATGGATGATGACCAGGATTCATAGCTGAAATGTAAATAAGTATTTCATAAATATTAGTAGTATGTAATTATTATTAAGATTTAGTTTAATACAATTTTAATCTTCCCAAAACAACCCATTTAAAATAGGAACACAAGTCATTATGATTCATGTACCTCTCCTAGGTCTCTACACTGCAAGCAGGTCCATCTCACTTGGTCATTAAATAAGATTAGAGTCTACGAACTAGATCATGGAGGAGCCTAAACTCTTGTGTCCTAGCTAGTCTCTCTGGATTACGTCACACACAAAGGTTAACTGGAACTATTTCCATACCATCCCATGAAACCCTCACTATGCCTAACTTTAAACTCTATATTATCCCTCAACCATCATCTCTAATTCCATTATATCATGACCCCCTCCCTCCCAAGATACCCCTCGTAGTTTGGAAATGAATAAAATGAGATAATGACCCCCGAGTCATGCCTCCAGTAGGACCCAAGTTGGCGACTAACACCAAGGGTATAAAAATATAACAATATGGGAGGCATTACCCTTTATAAAAAACAATATCTAAAGATACGATGAATAATATATAGAAACTCCAAGAAATATATATATATATATATAATAAAAACCCAAAAATCATCCCACATGCATGAAAGAAGTATAACTGATACAAAAAATAGTAAAGTTTCCAAAGTAAATACGCAAAAGTATGCTAAATCAGTGGCACAAAAACAGTCTCAAGGCCCAAGCTAGTACCACCAATCACAATCCATGTAATTATCCTAGAAACCTGAAAATAGTTTTATATACATTGGGTGAGCATACTAGTATACTCAGTAAGATATAAAAAGTCTCTCGTGAACATGTGAAAGAAGCATACTAATGCCCCCATGAGAAAACAGTAGAACCAAACAACACCTAAATAGGTATACAAACCAAAACCAACCTCACCAAGGTATACTCACCAAGTAATTCCCATCAAGTAATATAATATGTTATAAATCACGTTGATGATAGGTTACCCCACACCACTTTCACATAGGTATGATGCCCTCACCCAACGTCATACGTCCTAGTGTTCCCATCCCTTTTGTATACCACATCACAGCATATCTGCACAAACTCGGGCCTCACAACACATCCCACCCATACACACCTAGGCATCAAAACACATCCAATCACATCTCATCCCGAATTCACCTGGGAAATCACATTGAAACTCATCCCAAAGACACCTGGGAAACAACCACCTCACTCGTAAACACTCGGGCAATCACATCTCACCCAGAGACACCTGGACCACAAACCACCTCCCCAAAAACACATATTTCATCACAACCACCATCTAATGAACTAATAGACCTCTGTACATCATAGATTGTTCCATGCCTACCTCTCTTAGAAGAGAGAGAATAAAAGAGTAGGTACCCATCCATCTGTACTCCTCACTGGGTGTTGGGGAAAACACCCATGTATGATTATGTCAGTGTTCAACAAATAGTTCTCAACATGGGTGGGGTGCATATATAAATCACAATAATATACGAATATATGTATAGTATCAAACACTCAATCCCAACCTATGGGTTCACAAACAAACAAACCATCTCACAACACCGTCTCTTTTTCTACAAATACTAAATGCATTTATCAATATCTATAATAGCCATTATAGAAGGTGAAGAGCCTTTATGAATTAAAGAGGCTTCATATTCCCTATATGTTTAATACCCATTTATTTAATATTTCATTAACCACTTTCATCTCATTAGCCAACCCAAGTCACTAAAAAATTTATTAGACAATTATTCATTTATTTCATCACTACCTGAGAAAAAATTAAGCACTAAACACATCAACCATCACAATAACAGTCATTCATGATGTGAAGAACCATAGTAAATTAACACACTTCACATTAATAACAGATCATACCATGACCTCCAGATATGGGGTAAATCTTTTTAAATGTTATTAATGGAGAAAACACATGTTAATTTCCCATACAAATCAATATTGTCCTTCATAAAACCCATCCTTCACAAACCACCATACTAACCAAAACAAACACCCCAAATCACAACCACATCCGATAACTTATTATAGCACAACCATATTTTGGTTCCCTACTGCATAATCACACCACCCCCATCACCACCCTATTATACAACCACGTGTTATCCACTTATTCCACACACACCAACCATATCAACCCCATACATAACATTATCTCATGTACCAAATAAAAAAACCCTTTTTAGATTTAATAAGTAATCCCTTATTAAATTCCACTTGATTATTTTGGGGTTATAATAGAAACTATATGATCCTAGGGCATCAATTTATTATCCAAATATACATGGTCAACCATATTTTATATATAATCCTTCAAAAAGTATCTAGACAATATGCATTCCTCAACCATCCAGTGTGAAGACAAGGACCCCAAATGGCCATGATTTTTAGTGGGTTGTTAGCCCATACAAATCACAAGAAAAATAATGAAATCAAACATAAAGAAAGATCATGAATCACTTTTCAACATCCCCTATATATTTATTCTTAAACTAATTAAATTATACTTATTAATCTAGAATCAACAATATTTTTAAGGTAAAACATGTATACACCCATCCGGCATGATGCACAATTTAGAAAGATGAAGTAGAAACCTACTTGGATGAAGAATGATCGACACTTCCTGGTTGCACCAAAAATAGGGTCAGGAATACAATAGGTGTATCTCTAGGGAATCATGAACAAAATTTAGGAAAACTGATGAAGGAGGAATCTTTTGGGACATCTGGTCTCAAGATAATGTAAGGAGGAATGAACAAGGGTAAAGATATTTCATCTTCAGGAAGATCTGATCTGAGTCAAGGATTAAATATAGTTTTAATTTACCATAAAAGGTGGATCTGACCGAGACTATGTGGTTTGACCATTTCAAATCCTGTGTACCCTTAGGTATGTAATTATACAATTTATGGCCTTTGAATAGGTTTCAAATCCTTTTAAAATTTTTCTTAAATCCATTTTATGTCAAATAAATATCTTAAAAGGGGAAATATGGAAGAACTGGAAACATTGATCATGAGGCACTACCAGCGAGACAATATCAGATGGCGCACATCTGGATGATCCACCATCTTTGAGACACCTCCAAATGTGGCATCGCCAGATGAGTCACTTTAAGGATGAACTGATTGGCACCGTCAGTGAGACACTGCTAGGTGAGACACTGTTAGGCGAGACACTTCCAGGCACGACACCGTTAGGTGAGACATCTCGAGAAGATACATTACCAGGAGAGATACCACTAAGTGAGACACCACCATATGATACACCTCTAGAGATACCTACTACTAATCATGAGTCATCTCTAGTTAAGCGACCACCAGGGTGATACACCTCCAGTGAGTCATTACTAGGGTGAGACACCAGTAGGGAGCCACCACCAAGGTGATCCAATACCAGTGAACCACCACAACGGTGAGACACCATTGGCATGAGACACTTTTGGAAAAATTTAAAAACTGTGATTTTTTTTTTGAAGTTTTGAAATGAGTCACCTTGACTTCTTAGGACACCCCAAACACCAGATTCCCCACAACATAATGGACTGGAAAGGTTTGGGCCATTAAAATTTATGTAACATGATATGTGGTTTATCTCCATTGTTTTTATTATTCATGATATATGGAATATCTCCCTTGATTATGGTAATTGTTGAGATATGGTACATCTCCTTTTATTTTTATTAGTGGTTAGAACATTCTCTTATTTCTAGCTTTCCTTACTTAATTGTTGGCACACATGTTTTTCTCATCCATTGTTTTCATATTAATATTTATGTTTATTTAAATATGTTCCTAATGATAAATCCTACATTATCACATCTATATATCATTTCTTAAGTTGTTTTATAGGGTATATTTAGGGACAATGGGGATTACACTATTCTGGTAGAAGGAGTGGATTTTTAGGATCTCAGTCTTTCATTATCTTTGGTTTTTCTATTATGTTTCATGTAGTTATAATTTGGATCTAACAACACTTTTATATATTGGAAGAAGGTTATAAAAATATAGGATTTCAGTTGGGGATATTCTCACCACCACCATTCAGTCAAGGGGAGTGAGGAAGCAATTATGGATTCTATATCCTACCCGCTTAGATTAATAGGAGTTGATAAACTATGATAAGGATAGCATTGAAATAGGTTATTCTAACACTGAATTGATTACCATCGAACCATTATTTGTTTTCAAATCAAAATATGATTTCTTTCCTTAGTTTTAAAAATTAAAACAATTCAAAACAAACCCCTTTTCTCAGAACAAAAAGTGACTATAGATTTTAGAGAACTCATGTCTATATAAAACCTATAATTTCCACCATTAATGCATTTAAACTAAGAAATAATTGTTTTCCCTTACCCCAAAATAGGTGTAGTTCCAAAAAATACCACCATTATTGGAGAGGTAGTTCCAAATATAACTCCTATAATTTCATGAAATGGACAACGAAAATAAATAATTTCCCCATAGATCTATAAATTTAAATATCTTTTGTAACACCCCAATCTTCCATGGTATGCTTCTCTTTGAATAATACAGTAGTGTGTGTTGTACGCAACTTTGAGTTCTAACACACCACAACCAATAAAACTAGCCATTATAAATATTAATACCCAATTTTTGAAATTTTATAAATTTTATATTTCAAAATGGACTTCATTTTTTGATTCGGAATATCAAAATTATCTTAGGGTGATTTTTTGGTATTTTTCTGATAACATTCATTTTTTTGATGAATAGTGAAAAACACTGATTTATAGTTTAAAACTGAATTTTTATTTAAATAATTATTTATTTTATTTAAATTTATTTTAGGTAAAAATAGATATATAATACCTACATTATTTCAATGTAAATCATTGTATTCAGTTTATAATAATTTTAGATATATAAAAAAATTTATTAACCTTTTCACCGTCTTTTACCCACCTCCTAGTAGAATTTACAAATTCACATAAAAAACAATTTTACCGCTTCTATGATTGGATTTAAAAAATAGTTGATACATGGTAGATATCATTAAGTAAAATATGGTTCAATAAGATGAAAATATTGTTTGGTTAATAGTAACATTTTACTTTTATATACCACGGTCAAAAGTAAATTGGGTAATTAAGGGTAAAAATGATATTATTATTACCCTAAAACATGTCCTAATTCTATAGGATAAGTATATTTAGACCAAAAAAACAACCTTATTAATAAAATCTGAACCTCTTTGGTCCCCTTGGACTAGATTAGGACATTTATTATTATTTAATTCAAAGAAGAGTTAAAAAAGTTCAAATCAAAGTTTAATAATTAAAACATTTTTAATATAGGGTTATAGATAAGATGAATTCAACTATAAATATTAATTAGAAAGCTAAAAATATTTCCTACATAATGGTATTTTATTTATATTTTTTATAAAATAAATAATTTATTTTATTTATGACATAACGATGATGCAGTAATTACCTAATTAATGAAATATTAGAATAATTGATATTATAAATATCCAAATAAATGTAATTTGAGAATTTTAATGAATTAAACTAATTTTATAGGTTAATATTACATATTAGTGTTGGTTAGATTATTTTATTTCGAATTGATAATGTTGTTATAAATTTTAAAAAAACAAAATACCAAATAGTGTCAAAATTGTCATAAAAGAGTTTTTAAAACAAATATTATATTATAAATTGATATTATTTTTTAAAAAATCTAAGGTTTGGGAAAAAGACTTATATAATGATAGGTGTATCATTAATGAACCATTTGGGGTTCTCTAGCAAGTATATAGTAATTTTATTAACCATATAATATAAAAATACAAAGAGACATGGTAAATTTCAACTATTTAACTAAGAGTTAAATCTAAAAGATAAAGTTAATATAGCGACCCAAACCTTTATAAAACATATTAGTTGAGTGGTTTTCGGCCAATACCCACCTTATACTTTAAATAATATATTTGGGAGCCATTATAAATCAAAAATAATTTTACTATAAAATAATATTTCTAGCTTTTCCTAAGGTGCCCCTCACCCCTCTTATAAAAGGGAACTCTCACTTCTCTCTAATTCAAACCATCAAAGCCATTTGGATCGGAAAAACTCTGCCCACATACCCTCTAAACTATCCTAATTTCATCCTAGAGGCATTACTTTAGTCATAAAGACAACCTAAGGACCTATTTTTATCAAATCAATAGGAAGAACCCAAAGAAGAGGTAAATATTTCATCATCTCTTTCAAGTTCCTTTCTTCTTCCACTTCCTTTTTCATTGTTGTTTACATTATAAAATAATAACTATAGTGTCTTATATATATTGTTATGTTATTATAAAAATGGTACAACCAAATTCATTATTCTATCCATCCTTTGAATTACATGTCACCATACGTGCGTACGTACGGCTTACCGTCTCCACATCGTGGTGTAATTGTTATTCAATACATTATTATTTGTATCGGTATAATAATGATGTGTAATTGATGTAAATAATAAATATAACATGATAATGATTCTTTAAATATGATATACCATCCAATTATATATTATTTTAATATCAAAAGAATGATATTTCTGCTCGTGCGTACGTACGAATTACCATCTCTACGAATGCAATGAGATTCATTCCCCATCGTATCCATTCAAGACTAATTTTCATTAGATGATTTAAAATAATGTTTAAAGACTTGATATAATTCTGGATATGAATAAGATACATCCCATCCATAACAAATATTACTCACATAATAAATAATATAAAGGAAAACGAATCTGTTAACACCCGAAACAATGATAATACAAAAATATTATTAACAAAGCATTGTTAAAAGATAATATATGATATCATATTAATGTATATGATTATTTTATAATTTAATAACAATTATTTCACCATTATACATGAGGTTATCCTATCCTAGACCAAGGAAATGTACAAGTTACGAGTTTATTTCACAATCTCTTCATTATCCAAGGTTGTTTATATGTAATTATCTACTGGGACCTCTTTATCATCCACATCCATGTTTTGTAAAAATGTATTTCAAATCATTCTTACTATTTTATAGACTGTGGTTTAAAGTCATTTATACACTTGTTTGACTTTTTATAAAGGAATCTTTCTGTCATTTTCCAAACAAGGTTCTTTTTAACCTTTTCAACAGAATTAAGGTAAGAATGTCTTTTTTATCTTATATGGAGGGTGCGGCTATTTTCCACCATTATAAATTCATCGAAGCTTACTTTAATAGATTATAATAATAATTTCAATGTAAATTTTTCTTTTATAGTTATTTTACTTTTAAATTATTTAAAAAAATAGATATTTCTCTCAAATAGTTTTGATTTCATCTATGTCAACATCCTTTGATGGATTTTAAGCTTATTTGAAGTTGATTTATTATGATAAAAAAATTTCATATTGTATTGAAATTTTTGTGATATGTTTGACTGTGGATGTGTTATTTTTATACCATTTATGGTTTATGTAAAAAGTTTTGACATTTCATATGCTAGTTTTAATAAGAATGTTTATGTTATGTTTAAATCTGTTCATATGAGGAAAGAATTGGACTTAGTAAATGACTGGTGGAGCCTGCTATAGCTCCTTGATGCATCGGTAGGTCTAATGAGATAGACTAGTGTCTTGGAACAAGGCCTTGACAAAATCTTATTTGTAGTTTTGGAACAAGGCCTTGACTATGTGGTTATAATAGTCTGGCATTATGAATTCCATCATTATGAAATTGGTTATTGATATTGAATTTGATTATTCGACTAGTAGAATATCCATTTGAATAAGTAAATGGAATTATTTCATTTTATTTTTTCAATATTATTCTGAAGTTCACATTTAAAAGGTTTTTGTTATAGTTATACAATTCCTTAAATGTTTATGCTTATTTATCAAAGTTTCCGCTATATTGTTATCCTTAATGAGCATCTGAGCTCACCCCTTTCTATGTTTTATTTTTCCCAGGATGTGAAGAAGTATTTTATGATTGAACTACAGGGATAGTCTAAGGGGATATGTGTGTGGACTATAAAGACTATTTTGTAGTATTTTTTAAATTTATGATGTAATGTAATACTTATGAATGTATCTAGTGTTTCCTAGGCTACTAAACTAATCGTCCTTTCAAGACATGACCTTTTGTGATCATGACAATGTTATGTAATAATGCACCAACTCTGGGTAACTGGGGTTGGGGCATTACAGTTGGTATCAGAGAAAGTTTAGTACAGAACATGGAAGCTAGATTTAGATAAAATCTGATTAGAGCACATAGACCTAAGATGTACTTTGAGGATTAGTATAGAAGAACTTCCTAGAATTTTGGTATTCTAGATACTTTGTTAGTTTTCCAACAAATACATCCATGTCTGGATATGAGCAGGTAGAGGCGGCTCTAGCACAGATGTACCTAGGGGTAAAACCCGAAAACACCGCTTTGAGCTAGACTCGAATGGGAACTGGTGCACGACAATGGGCCTTCTTGCACTCTTGGTTATGACACTCTCAGGGGATATGCTTAAGATAATTCTCATTTTCTTTAGAAACCATTATGAAGGGTTTATGAGTATATAATTCCTCAAAGAAAACATTTTTTTATCATTATGGATTATATCCATAAACTGTTCAATTTATGTTAAGTGTTTTAGAAGTTTGGAATTATGTATTTTGATTCATAAACTAATCTAGTTTATGCCATTGTTTAGAAATGGAACCTATTGGAAGGAATGGAAACCATATTAATGCACGCACTGTATGTAGGGATTTCCTTCCTGCTCAAGATAATTATAATGGAGCTGGTGATACAACTGGTGTCGATCAGCTTATCAATATATTTGGACAAATCACCCAAGTTATGACTAATAACCTTACCCGTATGGAGCACCCTGATCCACGACGTGGAGGATCATTGTTATATCTCTTCATAAGTAAATATCCACCAACATTAAATGGGAGTACAAATCCATTAGTAGCTGAGAAATGGATAAATTCCTTAGAGAAAATATTCCATTCCTTGGGGAGTAGTGAAAGGGAAAAAAGTTATCATGGCAGTTTACCACCTCACTAGAGATGGTGATCAATGGTGGTCATTGATTCAAAACACAAAGGAAGATGATAAAGTATAAAATATGGAATGGATGGAGTTTAAAGATATTTTCTTAGAAAAATACTTTCCATGTGACCATCAAGCAGATATGGGATGGCAATTTCTGAGTCTGGGGCAAAAGGAGGATGAGAATTTCGCAAAGTATGAGGATAACATTACATTTTTAGAGATGCATGTTGTAGATTATATACGTAACACAAGAAGTAAGATTGATCATTTCATTGATGGGTTAAGATCATTTCTCCATCAAACATTATTATCACAATCCTTCTCGTCGTATGAAGATATTGTCTCATGTGCTATCAAGACAGAAAAAGAATTCTCTAAGTCTTACGACATTAAAGCAAAGCCAGAGAAGAAGACATATGTTGATCACTCTAGAAATGGAAATAAGGGTAATAAGGGAAAATTTGATTATCCATCCAATAGTAAATGTGGGAAGAAATACCCAGGTACTTTCTAGAAGGGAATGGGAGTCTGTTACAAGTGTGGTGAAAAATGTCACCAAGCTTGTGACTTTAAGGGGAATAAAGAATCAACTGGTGTTCAATGCTACAATTACAGGGATATGGGACATTATTCAAATTAATGTCCTAAGTGTCAAGGGAACTTACCTCAGAAAAGGCCAAGGGATCAAGGCCAAGATTTTGTTATCACTACTGTTGAGGTAGAATCTCTGAAAGACGTGTTGGCAGGTAATTTAATGGTTTCCTCCAGTTTATCAAATCCTGTATTTGATTCTGGATCATCGTATTGTTTCATATCTTCCCAGTTTGAAAATAAAGTTAGATATTTCTGATTTGATTTGACAAGGGAGTTGTCAGTTAAAACTCCTAAGGGAAGTATTATCGCAATAAAGTTTTGTGAATCTGTTCCCATTAGAGCATACAAATGTTCTTTATCTACTGATCTCATCATCGTACCCATGATTGAATTTGATATAATCCTCGGTATAGGTTGGATTTCGGACCATGATGCGAATATTTATTATAAGAAGAAGGAGGATACAATTTTTGATGATGATGATAAATAACACCTTAGCTTTAGAGCAGAATCATCACCACCTAATTCTTATCTAGATCCACCCCCAATAGCTCAACTAAATTCAATTATTGGGAAGGAATAGAATAAAATAACTATGGGTGAGGAAAGGAATGTTCAAATAGAGTATGTACCTATTGTGAAAGAATATGTTGATGTGTTTCCAGAAGATTTACCTGGACATCCTCCAGAACAAGAAATTGAGTTTTCCATTGACTAAATTCCTGGTTCAAGGCCCATGTCAAAGATGCCTTATAGAATGGAAACTGTGGAATTAGTTGAACTAAATAAACTACTAGAGGAATTGAGTAATAAGGGATTTATTCGACCTAGTGTTTCTCCATGGGGATCCCATGTCCTTTTTGTTAAGAAGAAAGATGGATCTATGAGGTTATGTAACGACTATAGGGAAAACAATGTTATAACAATAAAGAACAAGTATCTCCTACCTCGCATTGATGATTTATTTGACCAACTGCATGGAGCTCAATACTTTTCAAAGATTTACCTTTGATCTAGATACCATCAATTGTGTGTGAAGAAAGAACAAATTATGAAGACACCATTTCGAACCAGGTGCAGTCATTATGAGTTTACAGTAATGCCTTTTGGATTGACTAATGCACCCTCTTTCTTCATGGATCTAATGAACATATTTTTCAAGGAATATCTTGATGATTTTGTAGTGGTATTTATTGATGATATCTTGGTATACTATAAAAGGTACGAAGATCATGAAAATCACTTGTGCATTATCCTGAAGACTCTTAGAAGACATGAATTATATGGTATGTTTAGCAAGTGTGAATCATGGTTTTAGGAGATTTATTTTCTTGTCCATATTGTCTCTAAGGATGGAATCTCTATTGATCCTTCTAAGACAAGATCAATCCAAGAATGGCCAGCACCTACGATTATAAATGAGGTATTTTGTTTTATTGGTTTGGAAGGTTATTATCGACGTTTGCCCACAATTTTTCCCATTTGGCTAACCCATTAATAAAGCTCACACTTAAAGGGGTTAAATTTGTTTGGAAAAAAGAGTGTGAAGAATGTTTTTAATAACTGAAGAGAAGATTAATTAATGCTCCTATATTGACTCTACCATTGGGGAATTATGGGTTTGTTAATTATAGTGATGCATCGAAGAAAGGACTTGGTTGTGTCCTTATGTAGAATGATAGGGTTATTGCCTATGAATCACAAAAACTGAAAATTCATGACCAAAACTATCCTACTCATGATCTTGAGTTAGCAACTGTAATATTTTCTTTGAAGATTTGGAGACACTATCTCTATGGTGAAAAATGTGAGATTTATACTGATCACAAGAGTTTGAAAAATATTTTCTCATAGAAATAACGCAACATGAGGCAAAGGATATGGCTTGAACTACTCAAATATTATGATTGCACGATACACTACCACCCGGGGAAGGAAAATAAGGTGGAAGATTCTTTGAGTAGAAAGGATCATGGAGTTTTGAATAACATGAGTTTTGAAAGGGATCATATTTTCATGGAACTAGTAAAGATGGATATGGGAATCACCATTGAAGGTGAAACATCAATACTTTTTTAGATGGTTGCCAAACTATCTTTAATAGAAAGGATAAAGAGTTCTCAGACTGATGATGAAGAGTTTCAAAAGAATATTAAAGATATGAATGATGGGAGATTGAATGAATTTGTGTATGAAGATGGAATTTTGAATTTTAGGAAGAGACTTTGTGATCCCGATATACTTGATCTAAAAAGAGAATTTTTGGATGATTCTCATAGTTCCAATTTCTCTATACACCCTGGGAGCACCAAAATGTATAGAGATTTGAAGGAACATTTTTTTGTGGGACAACATGAAGAGGGAGATTTCTGATTTTGTGTCAAGATGTATGGTTTGTCAACAAGTGAAAGCTGGAAGGCAACAGCTTGGAGGAGTCATGCAACCTCTTCTCATACCGGAGTGGAAATGGGATAATATTATGATGGACTTTGTCATGGGACTACCAAATACACCTAGAAAGAACGATACAATATGGGTCATTGTTGATCATTTTACCAAGTCAGCATATTTTCTTGATATAAGGGAAGATTTTACACTTCAACGTCTAGAAAGACTATATATTAATGAAGTTGAGAGACTTCATGGAGTACCCCTATTGATTGTTTCTGATCGTGATCCACGTTTTACATCAAGATTCTGGATAAGTATTCATAAATCCCCAAATACTAAGCTTCATTTGAGCACTGATTACCACCCCCAAACTGATGGACAATCAGAATGGACTATTCAAACTTTATAAGACATGTTGAGATCATTCTCACTTGACTTTCAGGGTATGTGGGATCAATATTTACCTCTGGTGAAATTTTCCTACAATAATAGCTTCCATTCGAGTATTCGGATGGCACCATATGAAGTGTTATACAGAAAGAGATGTCGCACACCAACCTGTTGGGGTGATATTGGTGAAAGAAAACTCATAGTCCCAGAACTGGTGGAGGAAACAATGGAAAAGGTGAAGGTAATCCAAAACCACATCAAAGTAGCTCAAAGTAGGTAGAAGAGCTATGCTGATAACCGAAGGAAGGATTTGGAATTTCTGGTAGGAGATCATGTTTTCTTGAAGGTATCTCCATGGAAGGGAGTTATAAGTTTCGGTAAGAAGGGTAAATTGAGTCCTAGGTACATCATACCTTTTGAAAAACTAGAATGAATTGGGGTTGTAACTTACTATTTGGCAATGCAGCCAAGTCTCTCCAAAGTCCACGATGTGTTCCACGTATCACTGTTGAGAAAATACATTCCTGACCCAACACATATACTCACCTATGAGGAATTAGAATTGGACCTCGATCTATCTTATTGCGAAGAGCCCGTCAAGGTTCTTGATACAAGAGAACAAGTGCTGAGAAATCGTACGATTTGTCTGGTAAAAGTTCTATGGAGAAACCATAAGATGGAAGAGGCAACGTGGGAACCCGAGGAACTTATGATGAATAACCACCTGAGTATTTTCATGTGGTAGTATCCTATAAATTTTGAGGACAAAATTATTTGAATGTGGGGATAGTGTAACACCCCAAGCTTCCACAATATGCTTCTCTTTGAAAAATGCGGTAGCGTGTGTTTTATGCAACTTCGAGTTCTAACACACCACAACCAATCATACTAACTGTTATGAATAGTAATACCCACTTTTTGAAATTTTATAAATTTTATCTTTCAAAATGGACTTCATTTTTGGATTCAGAATATCGAAATTATCTTAGGGTGAATTTTTGGTATTTTTCTGAAAACATTCAATTTTTGATAAATAGTGAAAGACACTGAGTTATAGTTTAAAACTGAATTTTTATTTAAATAATTATTTATTTTATTTAAATTTATTTTACGTCAAAATAGATATATAATACCTATATAAGTTCAATTTAATTCATCGGAGTCAGTTTATAATGATTTTAGATATATAAAAATTTATTAACCTTTTCACCGCCTTTTACCCACCTCCTCTGAGAATTTTTAAATTCACATAAAACTTAATTTTACAACTTCTGTGAGTGTAATTTCAAAATTCTGAGAGACATGGTTGATATCAGTAAGTAAAATGTGGTTCAATAAGATGGAAATATTTTTTGGTGAATAGTGACTTTTTACTTTTATTTACCACAGTCAAAAGTAAATAGGATAATTAATGGTAAAAATGATATTATTATTATCCTAACACAAGTCCTAATTCTATTTGATAAGTATAGTTCAACCAAAAATAACCTTAGGAATAAAATATGAACCTATTTGGTCCACTTGGATAAGATTAGGCCATTTATTATTATTTAATTCAAAGAAGAGTTAAAAGAGTTCAAATCAATGTTTAATGACTAAAACATTTTTAATATAGGGTTATAGAAAATATAAATTCGACTATAAATATTCATTATAAAGATAAAATTATTTCCTAAATAATTGTATTTTATTTATATTTTTTAGACATTAAATAATATAATTTATTTATGACAGAATGATGATGCAGTAATTACCTAATTAATGAAATATTAGAATAATTGATATTATAAATATCCAAATAAATGTAATTTGAGACTTTTTATGAATTAAACTAATTTTATAGGTTAATATGACATATTAGGGTTGTTTATATGATTTTTTTTTTGAAGTACTAATGCTGTTATAAATTTAGAAAAAACAAAAGACCAAACAGTTTCAAAATTGACATAAAAGAGTTTTTAAAACAAATATTATATTATTAATTGATATTATATTCCTAAAAATATAAGGTTCGGCCAAAAGACTTATATAATGATATTTTAATCATTAATGAACCATTTGGGGTTCTATTGTAAGTATATAGTAAGTTTATTAACCATATAATATAAACATACAAAGAGACATGGTAAATGTCAAACTATTTAACTACGAGTTAAATCTAAAAGATAAAGTTAATAGAGTGACACAAACCTATCTAAAACCTATTGTATGAGTGTTTTTAGACCCATCCCCACCTTATCCTTTAAATAATCTATTTTGGACCCATTAGAAATCTAAAATAATTTTATTATAAAATAATATTTCTAGCTTTTCCTAAGGCGCCCCTCACCCCTGTTATAAAAGATCACTCCCACTTATCTCTAATTCACACCTTGAAAGCCATTTTTTCGGCCAAAAATATACTCAAATACCCTATAATCTATCCTCAATTTATCCTAGAGGCCTTAATTTAGTCATAAATCCATCCTAAGGATCCATTTTGATCAAATCAAAAGGAAGAACCTGAAGAAGAGGTAAATATTTCATCACCTCTTTCAAGTTCCTTTCTTCTTCCACTTCCTTTTTCTTTGTTGTTTCTATTATAAAATAATAACTACAGTATCTTCTATATACTATTATGTTATTATAAATATTTTACAACCAAATTCATTATTCTATCCATCCTTTGAATGACATGTCACTACACGAGCGTACGTACGGCTTACCATCTCAATGTCGTGGTGTAATTGTTATTCAATACATTATTATTTGGATGGGTATAATAATGATGTGTAATTGATATAAATAATAAATATAACCTGATATTGATTCTGTATATATGATATAACATCCCATTATATATTATTTTAATATCAAATAATGATATTTTCGCTCATGTGTACGTACGGATTACCATCTCCTCAAACGCGATGAGATTCATTCCCCATCATATCCATTCAAGACTAATTTTCATTAGATGATTAAAAATAATGTTTAAAAACTTGATATATTTCTGGATATGAATATTATACATCCCATCCATAACAAATATGTCTTACATAAAAAAGAATATAATGTAAAATGAACCCATTAAAACCCGAAACAATGATAATACAAAAATATTATTAACAAAAAAATGTTAAAAAATCATAATGATATCATATTAATGTATATGATTCTGGTATAATTTAATAAAAATTATTTCACCATTATACATGAGGTCAACATACCCTCAAACAAGGAAAATTACAAGGTAAGGGTTTATTTCACAATTTATTCATTATCTGAGGTTGTTTATACATAATTGTCTATTGGGGCCTCTTTATCATCCACATCCATGTTTCATAAAAAAAAATTCAAATCATTCTTTCTATTTTATATACTATGGGTTAAAGTCATTTATACCCTTGTTTTACTTTTTATAAAGTAATTTTTCCATCATTTTCCAAACAAGGTCCTTTTAACCTTTTTGATAGAATTAAGGTAATAATGCCTTTTTTAACTTATACAGCTGGTGCAGCTATTTTCCACCATTATAAAATCGTTAAAGATTCCCTTACATTCTTATAAGAATATTCTCAAAGTAAATTTTTTCTTTTATAATTATGTTACTTTTAAATGATTTCAAAAAAAGAGATATTTCTCTTAAATAGTTTTGATTTTATCTATGTCAACATCCTTTGATAGATTTTAAGCTTATTCGAAGTTGATTTATTATGATACAAAACTTCCATATTATATTGAAGGTTTTGTGATATGTTTGACTGTGGATGTTTTATTTTTATACCATTCATAGTTTTTTAAAAGATTGGGGCTAAAGCCTCAATTTATTATTTAAAGCAAAGGCCTCTTTAGACTGGGTAGAGGGAGACCCATAACATAGCCCAAAGGCGCAAGGCCAAATGGCCTGAATACAAGGAGTAAAATCCCATTTTTTTGCCCAAAGGACCCCTTGGTGAACAGTACTACTGCAGTACCCACGCTGCTATAGTTGATGCTACAGTACAGCTGCTACTACAGTACCTGCTACAGTCCCTCCGCCGCTGCTACAGTTCCACCGCTGCTACAGTCCTGTTACAGTGCCCTGCTACAGTACTGCTACAGTACCCGGAAATTCTCCCCAACCGGGATTTGATCATGGGTCATTTGGATGCCAAGTAGGAGCCTATACCATTATGGTATAGGCTCGTTGGAATTTTATACCATTCATGGTTTATGGAGAATGTATTGACATTTCATATTCTAGTTTTAATACAAATATTTATATTATGTTTAAATCTGTTCATATGAGGAATGCATTGGACTTAGTAAGTGACAGGTGGAGCCCGCTATAGCTCCTCTATGCATCGGTAGGTCTCATGAGACAAACAAGTGTCTTGGAACAAGGCCTTGACAAAATCTTATTTGTAGTCTTGGCATAAGGTCATAACTATGTGGTTATGATAGTCTGAAATATGCATTCCATATAGCATCTCGTCTTTTTATAACATAACTTTTCATTCCATTACATGGAACTGAGGATCTTTAAGGTTTAGTGTCTTGGAAACAAGGAACATAAAACATGAAACAAAAAAAACATTCTTCTTAAACACTTGAAAGGCTTCTCCTCATGTTCACCCTAGGCTCATTATTGCATCTAATAACCTGGGGACATGCATCAAAAGGAAGGGTGAGCATAAGGCCCAGCAAGGGAAACAAGTGAAACATTTTACATATGAACTTGAGATACATCAGTAAAGTCATGAAAAGAACTTTAATGCATGAAAATGAAATCATGAGGCATATCATAATAAAAATAAAACTTTTTCATAACATGAAGATGTGGCTGCAACATTTAATATTGACAATCGTTTCGTTTCACCAAGGTCCATCCCCAAGGTGTCGTTAAAAATTACCAAGGTTATTCACCAAGGCGTCGTTAAAATGGTCATCTCTAGAGATTAAGTCTTTACCCAATGCATTGGAGCGCTATCAGGGCGCACCCTTAAATTTGCCTTTATTATCATGTGAGCCACATATATCATCATCAAACATTTCATAAATAACCCATATAGAATAAAATAAATGGGTTTCATTTCATAATCATAACGTTTTAGAAACTGCTTTAAAGACATGATCTTTACGTCACTTTAAAACCCACAGAAAAGGAAGGTGGGTCTCATGTATGTAAATCCCAGAATTTAAAATAGAACATTTTGGTATATATGTGAATACCCCTTTAGAAGAAAGAGCTTTGAGTATTCACTTAATAAAATAAAAGGACTTTAGAAAAAGAGATAGACATTTTGAGACAGAAATTCTGCAGCATAACGGCAATGTTCCGAGGTTTTAGAAGACATTAAAAGAGAGGTAAAATGGGTCAAACATTCATAAATGACCCATAAAATAGTACATGGACAGAATAAGAAGGATACATGATCATGGTAATGAGATTTCAAGGACATACCATTTGAAATGAAAAACATGGAAGGAAGAAAAACAAATTAGATTTCTCTTATGAAAGTTCGGCAGCCTAACGGCGTTACTTAAACCTCAACAAACAATGATTTGAAAAGATCAAATAGGATCTCTCATCATGTGAACATAAGAGTTCAGTATGATAGATATAGAGATAATTCCCCAACATAACAAAAAGGAACTTGAAAGAATTGACATGAAAGTAGAACTTCAAAACGAGAAGGGTGAAGAACCACTTAAAAATTCGGCAGCCTAACGGCGCCACTTAAAACATCAAAATACTGAATTGAAGAGATCAAATGGGGTCTCTCATCATATGAACATAAGAGTCCAGTATGATATATATAGAGATCATACCCCAATATAACAAAAAGGAACATTAAAGACTTGAATGAAAATAGAACTTGAAAATGAGGAAGGTGAAAGAATCCCTTAAAAATTCGGCAGCCTAACGGCGCCACTTAAACATTCTTAAAACGAATTGATGAGAGAAAGGGGGGGTCTCTCATCATATGAACATGAAATAGGCAGTAGGATGAATATAAAATAACATCCTCCAACATAAGAACATGGATTATAAAAGAAAAGACATAAAAGAGATTACTTGAAAAGAAAGAGAGAGGTCGGATCCCTTACCTTAAAATGTAACTCTTAAACCTAAAAGGTTGGGACCTTGAGGGCTTGGGGGCACCTTGGGAGGACTCCTTGGGAGGTAATGAGACCAGAAATTCGTTGTTAATGAGTGGGGAGTCGAATGGATGAGAGGAGGGCTTGGTATTTATAGGGAAAATGAGGGGACAAGGCATTAATGGCCAAGGGACACCTCACATGTGCTTTTCTCAAACCCATGTGCTCTCCCTTGTCATTTATCATGGAGTTAGGCCACATGGGGCCCCCAAAACAATAATTCATCACCCTTGGCCGGCCAACCCTCAAAATATCTCATGACATCATCATGACACCGTTATGATGTCATTAAACATACCGAAACCCTAAAACTGTATTTTTACTATTCACTGAAAATTCAACTTTCTCAGAAAAATCCCAAAATTTAACATTAACCGAATATCAGTGCTCTGATTTCAAAAATGTAATCCATTTTATAAAAATAATTTTCTAAATATTTTTAATTTAATTTTTAAATAAAAACACTATTCATCGAAAATTCATTTTTTTCAGAAAAAACCCCAAAAATTACCATAACATAATATCGATTCTCTGAGTTCAAAAATAAAGTCATTTTGATAAAAATAATTTTCTAATTATTTTTAATTAAATTTTTAATTAAAAAACACTATTCACCCGAAAAAACTAATACTTGAATAATAATTAATGAAACCGTTATTTAACTATTTTATTGAATCACATTACTTAATCAAGGTGCCTAGATTATTTTAAAACTTTCTTTAAGTGAGATTACTAATCCATTTGGTCATATTACTAATCCTAATCATAAAATCACTATTCATAATTTACTATTAATCAAAAATCAAGTTGATCTTATTAGACTCTAAATTTAGTACTGAACATAATTGCAGAAGACCATTTTTTGAAAATCATTACACATTTTTAATTATTTAGGGTTTACATAAACATATTTAAAATATCCTTTTTCTAAAATTCATCAAAAATATGCATACTATATTTATCTGGTCATTTCAAAATTCATAAACTTCATCATAAGAAGAAATCCCAATTTTTATTTAAAACAAGGATTACACAAGGTAGTTATGGTCTCGTTACATAACCCCTTATAATACCAGCATAGGACCTAAGAGTAAGGTGTGCTAGGGTGATAGAAGCTTGGGGCGGCTCAGTCAACATTTCCCGAGTAGTAATTTCTATTAGTTTGAACTTCTCACGAAGGCGATTTCGTTCCAGCTTCACATGATGAAGTTCGGCTTGGATTTGATCCAGAGCAAAGCCCAGTGGTGCTACCTCCTTCCCAAGCTCTGTTAGATGGGCTTCGATCGGTCCAAGACTACTAGGTGAGGCCATCGAATCTTCTTTCTATAATAATTAACCAAGATTACTTATATTTAGAGACAATAATCAAAACATTTTGTTCACAGCGGTCATGTTGACCGATGGTTATATAATAGTCAAAACCCACTGATCTCATTTTAATTATAATCATGTTTATCAAATAAAACATTTTTTGTTGAGTATAACAATAACACATAAAATTAGGAAACAAAATTTATTTAAAAAATTTGGGTCGTTACAATCTTCCCCCCTTAAGAAATTGCGTCCTCGCAATTTTAAAACTGGGTTTTGAAATTTCATTGAAAGTCCCACATCGTAAAAGGAGTCAGTAAAACTATTACTTTAAAATAAAGAAAGGGAAGTACAATGGTCACCCGAGTTAACCCACACTAGGGTTCCATGTAGGAAAACATGGACATGGAGGAAAAAACAAAGGGTCAAGTTCTGAGGGAGAGTGATAGAGAACATGATTAGGAGAAAGTTAACCATGAGAAAATCCCAAACTTATGATGTGTGTAAACGGTCTTTGATTACCTAGTAGGAAACGTAAACCAACAACATTTTTGTTTTACATTTCTTTTCATAATTTTGAGGATTTCATTTACTACATAGAACAAAAACATAATAAAATATACCTACCTTCAAGTAGATTTTCATCCTTTAACAAGTCCCTACCAACACTAATCTTTTCTCCAAATGATTAGAATTCAAAAACACTTGGTCTCATAAAAGCACAAGAATCATCTTCTATAGAATCACATAATCTACAAAAGATTAACTATCTATTTCTTCTATCTTTAAACATTATCCCAAAAACAGAAAGGTTAAGGTAAAACAACTCTTCAAAAAGAAAGAATCCCATAGGAATGGAAACTACTTTTAAATCATCAAAGTTCCATGGTACTACCCAAAGTTCATCATAGACCATTCCATAAATAACGGTCCTTAAAATTCCTCAAAACAAACCAAACTAAGATTGAAACCCAAATACAGTAAGGATTTGATAACATAGTCTTCCAAAACAACTTCATTGTTCATCTCCAGACAACATCAACCACTCCTAACATCTTATAAAAAAGTAGCTAACCTAAACATATTTTACCCAAGATAGGTTAGTCATTCCCATAAGTAACCTAAATTACTATAAGTTCACCTTAAATTCATCGATTCTTCAAAATATAAGTCAAACTTACTCCTCAATGAAAATACCGTAGTAATCTATTTACCTCGATCAAATATGGTTCCCAAAATAATGAACGTCTTCCAAAATAATAATCATATTTTAATCCCCTAATCATCCCTGTCATATTAATACGAAAATCGTCGCATTTCCTATCACATTGGTTGTCGGAACATGTTCTTCCATTTCCCACCATTAACTAAGAAGAGAAAGCATAATTAGGGGCTTAAGTACTTAGCTAATAATCATGAAAAGGAACTGAAAGCATATAAGGATAACTTGTATATGAAAGGTATACCCTAACTTGTGATCTCCTAGGTTCCCATCTAGGTTATGAATGATCATATATTCTTATGTGAACCTTTATTTTATTTTATCTTTGTTCCTTTAACAATGGTTCATACCAAGCTTATGAATTTACCAAAGCATATCCCCCGGGAGTGTCGTAACCAAGAGTGCAGCAAGGCCCGTTGTCGTGTACCAGTTCCCGTTCGAGTCTAGCTCAAAGCGGTGTTTTCGGCTTTTACCCCTATGTACATCTGTGCCAGAGCCACCTCTACCTGCTCGTATCCAGACAGGGATGTATTTTCTTGGAAACCCCTTACTCAATACTCACCAAAATACCAGGAAGATTTCCTATATTAAACTTTTCTATAGGGTTCCTCCTAGAGTTTTCATATCCTAATTTCCACAAATAACTAAACCATCCTTTTATACCAACTATAGCATTCCGTCTTTTTATAACATAACTTTTCATTCCATTACATGGAACTGAGGATCTTTAAGGTTTAGTGTCTTGGAAACAAGGAACATAAAACATGAAACAAAAAAAAACATTCTTCTTAAACACTTGAAAGGCTTCTCCTCATGTTCACCCTAGGCTCATTACTGCATCTCATAACCTGGGGACATACATCAAAAGGAAGGGTGAGCATAAGGCCCAGCAAGGGAAACAAGTGAAACATTTTACATATGAACTTGAGATACATCAGTAAAGTCATGAAAAGAACTTTAATGCATGAAAATGAAATCATGAGGCATATCATAATAAAAATAAAACTTTTTCATAACATGAAGATGTGGCTGCAACATTTAATATTGACAATCGTTTCGTTTCACCAAGGTCCATCCCCAAGGTGTCGTTAAAAATTACCAAGGTTATTCACCAAGGCGTCGTTAAAATGGTCATCTCTAGAGATTAAGTATTTACCCAATGCATTGAAGCGCTATCAGGGTGCACCCTTAAATTTGCCTTTATTATCATGTGAGCCACATATATCATCATCAAACATTTCATAAATAACCCATATAGAATAAAATAAATGGGTTTCATTTCATAATCATAACGTTTTAGAAACTGCTTTAAAGACATGATCTTTACGTCACTTTAAAACCCATAGAAAAGGAAGGTGGGTCTCATGTATGTAAATCCCAGAATTTAAAATAGAACATTTTGGTATATATGTGAATACCCCTTTAGAAGAAAGAGCTTTGAGTATTCACTTAATAAAATAAAAGGACTTTAGAAAAAGAGATAGACATTTTGAGACAGAAATTCTGCAGCATAACGGCAATGTTCCGAGGTTTTAGAAGACATTAAAAGAGAGGTAAAATGGGTCAAACATTCATAAATGACCCATAAAATAGTACATGGACAGAATAAGAAGGATACATGATCATGGTAATGAGATTTCAAGGACATACCATTTGAAATGAAAAACATGGAAGGAAGAAAAAAAATTAGATTTCTCTTATGAAAGTTCGGCAGCCTAACGGCGTTACTTAAACCTCAACAAACAATGATTTGAAAAGATCAAATAGGATCTCTCATCATGTGAACATAAGAGTTCAGTATGATAGATATAGAGATAATTCCCCAACATAACAAAAAGGAACTTGAAAGAATTGACATGAAAGTAGAACTTCAAAACGAGAAGGGTGAAGAACCACTTAAAAATTCGGCAGCCTAACGGCGCCACTTAAAACATCAAAATACTGAATTGAAGAGATCAAATGGGGTCTCTCATCATATGAAAATAAGAGTCCAGTATGATATATATAGAGATCATACCCCAATATAACAAAAAGGAACATTAAAGACTTGAATGAAAATAGAACTTGAAAATGAGGAAGGTGAAAGAATCCCTTAAAAATTCGGCAGCCTAACGGCGCCACTTAAACATTCTTAAAACGAATTGATGAGAGAAAGGGGGGGTCTCTCATCATATGAACATGAAATAGGCAGTAGGATGAATATAAAATAACATCCTCCAACATAAGAACATGGATTATAAAAGAAAAGACATAAAAGAGATTACTTGAAAAGAAAGAGAGAGGTCGGATCCCTTACCTTAAAATGTAACTCTTAAACCTAAAAGGTTGGGACCTTGAGGGCTTGGGGGCACCTTCGGAGGACTCCTTGGGAGGTAATGAGACCAGAAATTCGTTGTGAATGAGTGGGGAGTCGAATGGATGAGAGGAGGGCTTGGTATTTATAGGGAAAATGAGGGGACAAGGCATTAATGGCCAAGGGACACCTCACATGTGCTTTTCTCAAACCCATGTGCTCTCCCTTGTCATTTATCATGGAGTTAGGCCACATGGGGCCCCCAAAACAATAATTCATCACCCTTGGCCTTCCAACCCTCAAAAGATCTCATGACATCATCATGACACCGTTATGATGTCATTAAACATACCGAAACCCTAAAACTGTATTTTTACTATTCACTGAAAATTCAACTTTCTCAGAAAAATCCCAAAATTTAACATTAACCAAATATCAATGCTCTGATTTCAAAAATGAAATCCATTTTATAAAAATAATTTTCTAAATATTTTTAATTTAATTTTTAAATAAAAACACTATTCATCGAAAATTCATTTTTTTCAGAAAAAACCCCAAAAATTACCATAACATAATATCGATGCTCTGAGTTCAAAAATAAAGTCATTTTGATAAAAATAATTTTCTAATTATTTTTAATTAAATTTTTAATTAAAAAACACTATTCACCCGAAAAAACTAATACTTGAATAATAATTAATGAAACCGTTATTTAACTATTTTATTGAATCACATTACTTAATCAAGGTGCCTAGATTATTTTAAAACTTTCTTTAAGTGAGATTACTAATCCATTTGGTCATATTACTAATCCTAATCATAAAATCACTATTCATAATTTACTATTCATCAAAAATCAAGTTGATCTTATTAGACTCTAAATTTAGTACTGAACATAATTGCAGAAGACCATTTTTTGAAAATCATTACACATTTTTAATTATTTAGGGTTTACATAAACATATTTAAAATATCCTTTTTCTAAAATTCATCAAAAATATGCATACTATATTTATCTGGTCATTTCAAAATTCATAAACTTCATCATAAGAAGAAATCCCAATTTTTATTTAAAACAAGGATTACACAAGGTAGTTATGGTCTCGTTACATAACCCCTTATAATACCAGCATAGGACCTAAGAGTAAGGTGTGCTAGGGTGATAGAAGCTTGGGGCGACTCAGTCAACATTGCCCGAGTAGTAATTTCTATCAGTTTGAACTTCTCACGAAGGCGATTTCGTTCCAGCTTCACATGATGAAGTTCGGCTTGGATTTGATCCAGAGCAAAGCCCAGTGGTGCTACCTCCTTCCCAAGCTCTGTTAGATGGGCTTCGATCGGTCCAAGACTACTAGGTGAGGCCATCGAATCTTCTTTCTATAATAATTAACCAAGATTACTTATATTTAGAGACAATAATCAAAACATTTTGTTCACAGCGGTCATGTTGACCGATGGTTATATAATAGTCAAAACCCACTGATCTCATTTTAATTATAATCATGTTTATCAAATAAAACATTTTTTGTTGAGTATAACAATAACACATAAAATTAGGAAACAAAATTTATTTAAAAAATTTGGGTCGTTACATTCCATCATTATGAAAGTTGTTATTGATATTGCATGTGATTATTCAACTAGTAGAATATCCATGTGAATAAGTAAATGGAATTATTTCATTTTATTTTTTCCATATTATGTTGAATTTAAATTTTAAAAGTCTTTTGTTTTAGTTATACATTGCCTTAAATGTTTATGCTTATTTATGAAAGTTTCCGCTATATTGTTATCCTTACTGAGCATCTCAACTCACCCCTTTATATGTTTTATTTTTTCTAATATGTGAAGAAGTATTTCAGGATTGGCCTATAGGGATAGTCTAAGGGGATTTGAGTGTGGACTATGGAGACTATGTTGTTGTAGTTTTTCACTTTAGGATGTAATTTAAGACTTATGAATGTATCTAGTGTTTCCAAGGCTACTAAACTAATCGGTCTTTTGAGACTTGATCTTTTGTGATCATGCCAATGTTATGTAATAATCCACTGACTCTGGGTAACTGGGTTCGGGGCGTTACATCTTTACTGGCCTGACTTAAAAACATTAATTTACACAACACATTTTAAGAAATAACTCTTCAAGACTCAAGTAAAACTCAAAGTGTTCACTTTATGCCTACTATTATGGATAATAACCCCTCATAAACACTAAGATTATTGTGTGCACCTCATTTTTTTAATTTTTACAACCAAATTCCTATGTCAACATTTCAAAAAAATTGAAGATTAAACTAATTCATCTACTTCCAAAATTAGGAGAAGATCCAATTAGTCATATCAATGTGTTCACCCATCTCTACTTCACCTTGAAGATGAGGGGATTAGTTGATGATTAATTCAAGTTGTGGTTTTTTCCCTTATAACATTAATGTGTAGTCAAAGGTTTTTTATATAGATTATAAATATGAGAGATCCCAGGATAGGATGGCCTATACAAATTTTTCCTTCAAGTATTCTTCTCATCCTCCAGAATCACAAAAATAATTAAGGATTTATATTATATCATCCTAAAAACATGATCTTTTAAATTAAATTAATTATATAAAATATTTCATTATAATATGTTCCAAATACCTTTTATGTTTTCAGTTTTAGAGAATTAAGACAAAACATTAACTAACTAAGTTAGATTTCTTTGTATCATTTTAAAATTTTTCCACTATATATGAAATTAATTAATTCACAATTAGTCTTAAACATCTCGCACTAATTCACCACATAAGAAACTCTTACATAAAATTAATAATTTTCTTATTTTCATAACTTGGAAAAATTGATACATAAGTGTTAGGTCCACAAGGCTGAATACCCTGAGAGGGGGGTGAATCAGGGTATGACTAATTTAAAATTAACATCCATTCTGATCTTGTTTCATTGTTAATAAAAGCACTCTTCTCTCTCTTTCCAGTTGCACAAAGTAAATAGAAAGTAAATCATGCATAGGACACATCAATTTTACTTGGTTCACCGCAAAGGACTACGTCCAAGGAGTATACGCTGACATGTTGTCCGTCGTACCAATTCCACTAAACTTCACTAGCTTTGGATTACAATGTTAGGGCTAGATCACTTCTATGCCCAGGCTCACCGCCTTTACAATGTTTAGGGTCATCTCACTACTTCCACAAGGGTCACTCCCTATTTCTCTTTCTCTCTCTGGCTCACTGCAGGTGGAGAGGATCACCTTCTTTCTCTTCCTTTTCTCACTGCTCTTGGAAGGAATCCACTCATAGTTTATAGACCTATAGATCTCTTCATTTTCATGAAAGAATGCATCTTTCTCTTTATGTAGATGCTCTATTGAAGTACAACTTTCACCCGTAGATGAATATATCTTTGCACTGAAGGTATCGGGAAAACTTCCAGCTTCCACGCAGCCCGAAAACACTGATAGAAATAAACCTTACTTGGCGCGCAAGTCTAACTCGGCGTGCAAGTCACAACGGGCGCACAAGTCCACCTCATACATTTGTGCGACACAATAATCCCCAACTCCAAATTTGCATGACTCTCTTACTTTTATGCCCAAACCAACATTGGCGCGCAATTGCCAACCGGCACGCAACTTCTCACACTAGCACGCAACTTCAACCACCGGTGCACAACTTCCCTTGCGCGACCCACACACCACTTGCACGTCCACCACACCTGCGCGATGGGAGCTCTGATTTCTCAAAGTGTTGAACTCTGGTAAAGAATGAGGAGATTTGGTCCAGTATTTATAGGCAAATTTACCACCCTGCACGACAGCGCACAAGTCACCTGCGCGACCTAGTCTCGGCGCGCAAGTCTTCTGTCCTCCTAGACACTTGTGCGACCAACTCCCAAACTTACGCGAACCTGTTTCCTTTGCCATATTTTGATCTTTTGATATTGAAAAACATATGGCGCACAATTTTCCTATACTCCAAGTCCTCGGCGCACAAGTCCCTTTTCCAAAAACACTTTTCTTCATTTGTCGATTTTCAGGCCCAAAAATTTGGCAAACAGTTGAAAACGGCGCCACATTGTTTTTGTTCTTTTGTACCACCTCCAGGTCATCCATTCCTTTTGTCGATGTTCTTGAATCAAACATGGATCGTTGACCTCAGCTCTTGAACTCAACATTCCATCATGAAATCCTCTTTGTCAACAAATTTGTATGTCATTGTTTTTCTTTGTCAACAATCACCACTCAGATGTCCACTTTGTCAACAAACACAATCACCTCAAAAATGCTTCAATGATGCCTTGACAGATTTTTTCCCAACAATAAGAAAGTAGTGAGCTCATATTCTTAGTAAGGGAAGACATTATCATTGACAATAAAATATCATTAGTGAGTATAATATGAGCATATGGTTATAATCAAGATATATAAGAAACTTATAACCAACAAATCATACATCATACATCATTTCTTAAGGGTTGTAAAAACATAATACATGAATGATTCAATAAAAATGAGTCATGTGATTATAACATTAGAATAAGAAAAAGAATAAAAATTTGACATCATTAAAATATGGCACAAACATCATTATAAGGAAAAAAATTTCCTAATCCAAACTATCAATTCTCATGATTATGAATAACTAAAATGGAATAATTAATACTTTTATCATGAGATATAAACTTTTAATCAATTAATTAAAGTGATATATAGGACCCTGCCCATCATTCATCCATAATTAAGTGCGCCACTTAAAAATTAGTCACTTAACTCATCATAAATAACCCATGGAAATAATTTGGGATTCATAAAACATTCAAATTAAAATCATTTAATTTTTATACCATAAAAAACCCATGTAAAGAAAATAGGCTTCAGTCAACAAATCATAAAGATCCCATGGAATAAAAATTGGTTTCTTATCCTTTTTAAATGAATTCAAATAAATAAAAAATTAATAATACCATTAATAATCATAAAATGGTAAGTCCATTGAAAATAAATGGGTATCCAATTACATAAATTAACATTATAGGCAAATACCATTCAGTCAATGTAATAAATAATAAGTATTTACACCATATAGATAAAGGGTATACAATTAAGATAGTATCTTCTCAATTAATAAATTTATATAAATTAGGTGAACATAATTCTATCAATGAAATCAAAAATAGTATATTAAATAAGGGAAGGGACTACAAGAAAAATTAGTTTTATAACACTTTAATGAGTAGGTAAGAGTAAAAAAATGATGTATCATTTCCATGATAGAAAATAAAATTTTTTAATCTATCTGGATAAAGAAGGTGGATGGTGTCATTTAGAGAATATCTTTGATCAAACATAATATTTATCAAAGAGAAATGAATTAGATAAAAAATGCTTTTTAGATGGTTTATAAAAAACTCAATTTCTAAATAATAAATATTTATGATCTTTTGAAATCATTTTAGAATTAATATTTCATAAAACATAGAGAAAAATAATTTCTTTAGAAACCATGAAAACATATAGAGAAATATTTTTATAAAATGAAAATGTATTATGAATGAAATTTTCCCTCATAAATGATAAAAAAAGAATATTTTCACTTTTTTATGAAAATGACCCATATGGGAAACATTAAAAATTTCTACAAAATTTTTAAAATATGATAATGTATTATAAATTGTCCTTAATAAATTAATAAATCATTTATAATGAATATTTTGAAGTAATATAATGAATTTGGATATGGAAAATAAGTGTTTTTTGACTAATAAAAAATATATGGGATTAGTTTAACATACAAGAAACTATTTTGGGTGAAATATGAGTCACTTATAAATGAAATTTTTAGGGCACATGTGAAAGAAATTAATTTACAAAGAAAATTATTAGATGATTCAGAAATAATAAAAATTCTATAAATATATAATCTTTTAAAATAAATCATTATTTGAGAACAATATGTGTAATGAAACACTTATGGTACGAGTAACAATTTAATCAAAACCCTTTTCAACATTGGTATATATTAAATTTAATTCCATTTAAATAAAGTAAACTATATGTATCTTAAAACCCTATTAATTATGTTAATATGGTAAGATACATTCAATAAGAATCAAATATATCATATCAATTGTGGAGACCCAAAGCTTGACATACATAGACATTAAATTACTTTTGCGGAATACTTAATACATAACAAAAATAGACACCAAAGGACCATAATAGTTTAGTGTCTTTGTAAACTCTGAACGTAATCTTCTAATCATGGTGAAAGATCTTCAACATATCCCATAAAGATCATACCCTTTTTTTCTTACCTAAATCCTTTATTTAAATCCCGGGGAAATGAAAGCATATAAAGGGTGAGCTCAAATGCTTAATAAGGGTAAGCATGGATAAAATAAAACAAATCATATACATTTGAACTTAAAAACATGAACATAATGTTTAAACCTCAAAATCTTGGGCAATGACATAAAACATGGCAGTAAATAAGGCATAGATCATAAGGAAACATTAATCATGATAAAATAGCATGGGAATAAAACATGTGATCGTGGGAACCATTAACCACATGATATGATTTCTATAGTAGCCAAGGCATTGCTGCCAAGTCCATCTTAGTGGAAAAAGTCCCTTTCTGTATCGAGTTCACTCCTCGTTCCAGTCCTGTATTACTGAACCAGATTAACTTACCATTCCAGCCATGTTTATCTCATGAGATATAAATCATTACCCAATGCATTGGAGGGATATATAGGTCCCAACCATCTGATAATGAAATCATTCTTACTTGTGCCATAAAATAAACTTAAAACATTCATCATAACCCAAAGAATAAAATGGGTTTCATAAACATCATCACATCATAACATAATACATATAAAACAAATGGATATAATTTCATCATAATATAAGTAAAACCATGTAAATCATAGAGACATTATACACATATGAAATAATGTTATCTTAGATGGAAAATGGTTTTGATAAAACACTTGAAATGAATTCTTGAGGAAAATATCCTTTCTTATTCAAAATCATTTTATTTTCACAAAATTCCATGAAATATTAAAAGAAATGTATTTTTTTGAAAATATTCATAAAAGTTTTTAGAGTAAACTTCATTGAAATAATTCGTTATGAAACCATAAAAATCCATTCACGCCGTATAAGTTAAAAATAACATTCTTCTCGTACTTTTGTCGAAAAAGTCAAAAAGTACCTCGTATGGTCATCAAAATAAATATTCCTTACATACCATGTAGTAAATGGGTAAAAAAGGCTTTAAACATACATGAAACCATTTTTAGAAAATAGTTACATGGATAATAAATATAACCCCAGTAAGTACTTACGAATAAACAATCTCGGATAAAAACGAGATTGGAAAAGTTATCTCTTACCTTATGTCCGATATGATTCATATGTATCTAAAACTCCAGTATAATGATTTAAATAATGTCATTGACTTATTAAATAATCATATTCATTGTTATTATATCATATATAGTTTTCTTATGACTTTATATTACCTGTTCTTTTTTAAATTTGATGTAAAATCGTTTCATTTATTGTACGTGTTTCGACTTGTTGTTCTTGATATTATTACTTATATACTTATTTACTTAATTCCAGAAAGAAAAACATTATTTATATATAATATATATTCATCATATATATATATATATGATAGGTCAATAAATGGAATGAAATACACCGTTCATGGAGACGGTTGGTCGTACATACGCATGAACGTTGTTTCTGTTTCTTTATTGAATTGAATGGAATTAAGTAGATGACATATATATATACATAAATCCAGTATCATTATTATGTCATATATCTCATTATTAATCATTATATATACTTTATAATCATTAATGAATGGTTAACATGGAGAATGAATCTCATCGCGTCGTAGAGACGGTAGTCCGTACGTACGCACGAGCGATGATATCATTCCCATGATCATGGAATTGTATTGAAGCATATGTATAATATTTCAGAATAAATATAAATTTACAATAATAATATATAGTTATTTATTTAAACCATTAAACCCATCCAAGTTAGGTGGTGGTCGAAAACCGATTACACCATGGCGTGGAGAGAGTATTCCGTTCGTACGCATGCGCGGTGATTTCGTTTTCCATAAGATGGATAGAAGGTGAAATAGGGTTGTTTCATATTTATAATAACATACTAGTATATTATTGATACTTGTGTTATTAATTCATAATGAAACAACTAAATAAGAGGAAGTATAAGAAGAAATAAATTTGAAATAATCGGTAATGGATATTACCTCTTCTTCGACACACCTCTTTGAAACCTCCTCTTAGGGCACTAAAATTTGTCTTTGAAGAAGACCAGGACCTCTATAATTTTACTATAGAAGTGGAGAAGAGAAATTTTCAGGGTTTGGACGAGCTTGAAGGCTCAAAGTGGTGTTAGGAGAAGAGGGAGGAGGTGCCCTTTTATAAGGGAGGAGAGGGGCACCTTAGGAATGACTTAAAATATTATTTTATAATAAATTCATATTCGGTTTTTAATAGCTCCAAATTGATTTATTTCAAATCTAAAGTAGAGATGGGTCTAAATCCTCTCATACAATATATTTTAGACAGGTTTGAGTCATTATATTAACCTTATCTTTTAGTTTTAACTCTTAGTTAATTAGATTGACATTTACCATGTCACTCTGTATTTTTATATTATATAGTTAATAAACTTACCATATACATCCAAGAGACCCCCAAGTGGTCCATTAATGATACACATATCATGATATAAGTATCATTTCCAAAACTTAGTTTTTTAGGAATATAATAACAATTAATAATATAATATTTGTTTTAAAAACTATTTTTTGTCAATTTCGACACTATTTGGTAATTTATTTTTGTGAAAATCATAACAGCATTATTAGTTAGAAAAAATTTAATTAAATAAATTCTAACATGTCATATTAACCTATAAAATTATTCAAATTCATAAAAAGTCTCAAATTACATTTATTTGTGTATTTATAACATCAATTATGTTAATATTTCATTAATAAGGTAATTACTACATCATCATTGTGTCATAAATAAATTAACATATTTAATGTCTAAAAAGTATAAATAAGATACCATTATGTAGGAAATATATTTATATTTCTAATGAATATTTATAGTCTAATTTATATTATTTATAACCCTATATTAAAAATGATTTAGTTATTAAACTTTGATTTTAACTATTTTAACCCTTCTTTAAATAAATTAATAATAAATGTCTCAATCTAATCCAAGTGGACCTAAATGGTCATATTTTATTCATAAGGATGTTTTTGGTCGAATTACACTTATCAAATAGAATTATGACATGTTTTAGGGTAATAATAATATCATTTTTACCCTTAATTACCCTATTTACGTTTAACCGTGGTAAATAAAAGTAAAAAAGTTACTATTCACCAAAAATTCTTTGCATCTCATTGAACCACATTTTAGTCCTTGATATTAACCATGTCTCTCGGATTTTCGAAATTCCACTCACATAAGCGGTAAAATTAAGTTTTATGTAAGTTTGCAAAAAGCTCCTAGGAGGTAGGTAAAAGACGGTGAAAAGTTAAATAAAATTATTATATATCGAAAATTATTATAAAATGACTCCAATGAATTACATTTAACTTATATAGGTATTATGTATCAATATTGACCTAAAATAAATTTAAATAAAATAAATAATTATTTAAATAAAAATTCGGTTTTTAAATAGTAACCCACTGTTTTCACTATTCATCAAAAATTGAATGTTTTCAGAAAAATACCAAAAAATCACCATAGGATAATTTCGATATTCCGAATCCAAAAATGAATTCCATTTTTAAAAATAAAATTTATAAAATTTCAAAAATTGGGTATTACTATTCATAACGGCTAATTCATAATAATATTATAATAGTATCTCATTTAGTGAAACTCGGTATTGCGTACTACACACACTATCAAGGAAGGTCTTGATTGCATGTAATGCAAGCCAAGTCAGGGCTGCATGTAGTGAAAGCACCATTTTGTGTTGCGTATAACATAATCAAAACTTATTTCATTTATACATTAAACAAAATTTATACTTAATGTTGCATAGAATAATTTCCATAAAACGAACTTGAAATTGTGTGTAACACGAGCCAAGAAGAGTGTTGCGTATACTGCAAGCTAATACGGTGTTGCATATAGTACAAGATAAACTTGGTGTAGTGTATAATAGAAGACATCAATGATATTAAAAGAATATTTTTCATAAAATCTCGGGGTGTTACATCAATGATATCATAGTGAAAAATGAAATATTTCTCAAGAAATTAAATTTGAGACAAAGAACCCCTTACCACAATTCATGCTCTGTTGTAATGCACTATAACCTCATGTATGAAAGAAGTTATTATCTTAATAACTCATTTGAAAACAATTATCATATATATAACCTTTTATAAACTTCTTTTATAATTATTCTATGCTTTTATTTTAGTTAGTTATTATATATTTTCAATATTGGGTGTGAGTAATCATGATCATTTTGAAGTAGTTACGTAATAGTGATGTTGTTATTCATTATTCTCTGAAATCTAATTAGTACTAGATCATAAAAGGTAATATAATGTATTTTTTTTAATTATTAATAATTTTATAATTTTTTTCTGTGGGATTTTTGTTTATGATCTTTAAAGATGAATTTTACGATGAAAATGTCTCGATGATTCTTAGAGAACGAAGGGTGTTTTCTTAATTAATGAGTTAAATTTTTATATTACCCTGAAGAAGACAAATAAACTCATTATTTACTTATTTATATCATATTTTACTAGAAATTAAATTCCTATAGTCATCCATAATATTAATTTATAGTATTTTTTAAGTAGGTGGTTAAATGAACCCAAACAAGAACATATGATAATTAATGGATGATTATAAAATGATTTAAATGTACTATAATTATAACAGGAGAATAATTATCTTATTTAGTGTTTATTAGTGTGATATATCATAATTCGAAACAATTATAAGAATAATATTACTTATACAAAGTTATTTCACAGTATTAAGGTGTCATTTTTTTCTCTTAGAATGCTCTTTTAGAATGTTGAATTTACCACCGTTGTTTATCACTCAAATTGTTAATAGGTTTTCCAATTTGTCTTTATATAGAAACAATAATAAAATGAAAATGATATTTATGAATCAAACTCATTTTGTGGACCACACATGTAAGGCGGTGCTGAAAAAAAAATGGAATTCAATCATTTCATGAAGGTTGTAGTCGACACGTATGCATGGATATTGATTTCTTTTTCCCTAAAATAGGGGAAAAGGTAATATGGTTTATCATTTATGAATTTAAAATTTGTAATAAATATTATTATTATATATATAATTCCCTATTATTACCTTTCTTTTAGGGTGGTGAAGTCAAATAAAATGTGTTGCATCGTGGAGGTGGTAATCCACATGACTCACGAATGATGGTTTCATTTTTCTTAAAAGAAAAGGAAAAGGTGGTTAATGATTGTATTATAATTATAATAACAAATAGGTATAATAATGATATTTATTTTATCATTTTTATATGGTTTAATGTAATTTTAGGAGTAATAATTACACATAAATAAATACAAATGAGAAAGGAGTGGTTAGAAATTTATACCAAAATTCTTGGATTATCTCTTTGAAATGGGGGTTCAGCCATTTATGGATGGTATTTTGAGAACACTAGAACCTATTAAAGATATATATTAATTTTTTAAGAGAGACTATAATATATTTTGGTCTTAAATAAGTAGGTTTTAGTGTGATTGTATGTGAGGAGATGAGTTCCCCTTCTTATAAGGCCCCAGCCTTAAACCTTACTTAATCTTGAGTTATTACAAGATTATACGTTGAGGATCTTTTCGGGTTTAGAGTTTTAGAGAATTAGATCATAAAACTTGCATTACATTCCACATATAAACAAAGTGGTTACATAAAGATAGTATTCTTCATTCCCATCAATGGAAACACATTTAAAATAAAACATGGATTATTTCTTGACACATCCTTGACTCTATCATCTTATCATGTACCTTTCCCTTGACCTGTGAAAAACATTTCAAAAACTTGGGATGAGCGTAAAAACTCAGTATGGGTTATAAAAACATGGAAAGGAAACATGAGTTCATATATACATAAGAATGAAATCATACTTTACCCATAAAACATAGGCACTTTAACATACCTCATAAAAACATGAATAAATCATATAAATCATAATACGTAAAGGTAACTTGAGGCATTCATAACATTCTTACGTAGGGGGTAACCCTCTTGGTTACGTTTGGAATACCCATCACAGTATATTCCCTAAAATCTCTTCGGAGAAACCTTAACGTTTCACTCCTTCGCGTTACCCAATGCATTGGAGAGCTATAACGGGCTCACCCGCCCTTAGTTTATCACGGAACCACCCGTCTTCATAATAATGCCCAAGAACCATAACATAATCATATCACATAAAACATGCATAAAGGAAACATAACATTTCCACATTTCAATCACGAGATATCAATACAACACATTGATATAATAAAAACATTATGAAAACCATTTTCAATACCAAAGTAAAACATGGTATTTATTTTTCTTTTAAAAAAAAAAGGTATGGCTTGTAGAGGAAGCCAAAACTCAAATAACGGTTACGACGGCGGAGAAGTCGTTGTCGCCGCATACGTACGACAAAAACATTCCCTTTTGTCGTTTAGTAAACGCTTCGTATAAAAAAGATTCCTTTTGAGTAAACGTAAAAGTCAAAGGGGTTTATACACCGTATAAAAGAAAGTTGTGTATAAAATAAAATATGCCTCAACGAAAGGAGATTGAGACGAAGTCCCATACCTCGTATCCGACTTGACCCGACCGTTCTTTAAACTCCTTAAAAAGTGTAACTTCTTTTGGTTTGAGCCTAAAGGCTTCCTTTGAAAGGATTCTGCCCAAAGGGAATCCTCTAGGATGAGGAGAGGGATGTGGAGAGAGCAAATGGGCAGGGGTTGGCCGAGCCAATGGCTTGAAGAGTGTGTGAAATGAGGTAGAGGTGGGGGCCTTTTATAAGGGGAGAGGAGGGGCACTTTTGGAAAGTAAAGAAACATTACATTATTTGAAAATGTGTTTCGGTTTTAAAAGGTCCCACATTGATGGAATTCGTGGATAAGGTGATAAGGCATCGAAATCCATTCATCCAATTGGTTTTGGACATGTGTAGTTCATAGATTTTATTTTATCTTTCCATTTTATTTAAATCGTCAAATAATGATGTCATCGCTGCATCATTATTATGTCATAAATAATTAAATTTATTTAATGTCTAAAAATTATAAACAAATTACTATGATGTAGGAAATCTTTTTAGCTTTCCATTGAATATTTATAATCAAAATTTGGACTTGTATAACCCCACTTAAAAATTGTTTTCGCAAAACATATTATGTTTGTGTCATTTTCACTTTAACATTTAATAAAAAGTAATTTATGTTATTTCCCAACAAAAGTGGATACATGGGGTCCCCAAGTTAGGCCATGACTTGTCTTGGTCGGCCATGACACAACCAATGAGGTTGGGACATGTGTCTAGGTCATTTTATATTATTAAAGCATTATTTATACATTAAACTACCCTAATTACCACTAATCGCGATTAAGAACTTAATAAGTTACTATTCACCAAAAAATTATTTTAATCTCATTGAACCACATTTTACTTCTTAATGACAACCATGTATGTCGGATTTTCAAAATTCAATACACATTAGTGGTAAACTTTCATTTAACTGAAAAATCAGTTTGCTTGATTACCACTTAGTGGTTTCACTATTCATCAAAATTGAAGTTTTTCAGAAAATTACCAAAAATTTACTCTAAGCTATATTTGATATTCCGAATTCAAAAATGAAGTCTATTTTACAAAATTCAAATCATATAAGTCACATTAATTAATTTAATAATTAATTCCCGCTGCCAGAGCAAATAGCGTGTTTTTACAAAACAATAAGTATCAAAAGATTGACACCAGTTTAAGTCTAATTTCAAATCGAAATTGATTCCAATGACCACCATTGGATAAAATGGTAAAAATATATTCTAATTTCACTTCAAAACCAATTCAAAACATAATCTAATCATATAAATAAATTAGATTAAAAAGTAGTTTTGATGTAAAATGCAGTATTTTTCACTATTCATTTAAAAATGAACATTGTCAGAAAATTACCAAAAATTCACACAAGGTAAATTTTGATGTCCCAATCATAAGGGATAAGTTTATTTTGACAAACATAGTTTATAAAATTGTCAAAATATAGATTCAAAAATGGTTTTCCATCAAAAGGCACTAAAACAATCCTTTAAGAATATTAGTGTATTCCATGCATAAGATTGTATTTATTTTCATTTTAAGCCACTAAAACACTATCTTTATCATTAATAGACATAGATAAAAAAATATCTATTATTCATTACTTACTTGAGATGTTACACTTCTATAAGTTAAAAGGGATAACATTATTGTAAATTCCCAAAAAATTAATAATGGGAAGTAACTCCAATTTAAATTAGATCCAAAATTGGAAAATAATTTATAGGAGATAGATAAGGTTGATTTATCCATAATCCACCAATTCCAAAAATTTATTTAAACATGTTTTCAACTCATTTTCATTAGATTGTTTTTACTTTTACCAATTTCTCATTGACCTGGTAACTAGTTTTTATCTAAGGTAATTTATCCTTTATGGAAAAAAAATAAAATGGAATTTATTACATAATTTTTAACTAGTGATCCAAAATTTGAAATAAATTTATTATATTAAATTTCTAAAAGTGATAAAAATTAACTTAAAATATTAAATTAAGGATGTATTAAAAACAATGCTTTTAAAAAATATAACATATGTTTTAAAAAGTAAAATATTTTTATTGTAAATTAAAACAAAATTATAAATTCTATTATAAAAAAATATTTGTGGATAGAAAAAAAATCATGATTTTACAATTCAAACTTATAAACTAATAATTTCATAAAATTAATGGTATTTATAAAAACTTTATTTTGTAACATTCACCTAAAAATTAATATTCTTATAAAATATAAAAATTTCATCTTAAACTAATATTGAAATTATAAATCCAAAAGTGGGTTTAATTTTTTATTTTATTTTTGTATTAATATTTTTGAATTTTTTATTTTAACTTTTAAATAAAATCATAAAATTTAAGGAGAAACTGTTTGTATAGGAAAATAAATTTTTAAAATAGTTGTTTTGGTTATTCTTAATTTCTATAAAAAACTAATAGATAATGAATTAATAAATTAAAATCCTAAATTTATTTTGTGGTGTATTTGATTTCAATGAGCATATCAATATATATTGAAGATGAATAATGGCTTTTAAGTTCATTGGTGTTCCCAAGAATCTTTGTAAAAGACTAAGTCCATTCTATGAAATATCAAATATTATTTTTTGAGATGAAGTGGTGATTATTAGAAAATTTTATAGATTAATTTAATGTAATTGGATTTCATTATTAAATAAATCTTCATATAACTATGATGGTTGTTGATGTAATCTTATCTTCAAAGAATTGTTTCAAAGGTGACACATTGTTTACAACAATGGAGAAAGAACTGAAGGCCGTGTAATATTTTATTATTTTTTATGATGAATTAAAACATGGATATATAAAATATTTTTACATTTTGCATGATTAAAATTTGAGGAATAGTATATGAAGAAGAGTCTTTAGTTTTTTTCTTAGTGTATTTTAGGGAGTATTGGATAGGATTTTTATTGGAGTATATAAAAAATGGTGATAACCACATGAGCCAATAATGAAACCTCAACTATGATCTTTTGGGAGGATAAATCAACCACACATGGAATCTATCCCGGTCAGCTCACATGGTGGAATGTAATGCTTTGGTGTATAGGCTTGTTGGGGTGTACTCAGGTGATAGAGATTGAGCCAAGGGTGTCGGTGGGCCAGTGTGGGTTTCCACAGGTCGTGATGGTTTGTGTGTATTAACTGGCATTGATCCCCCACTTCCTTTCCATGACTGATCACTAGCATGGAATCATTTATTAAGTACTTCATGTCCAAGATAATAACCAATATAGGACAAGATCACCACAGGTACTATTTACCCATCATTAAAGAGTTACACATATAACATAACCAACCTATTGAAGTTATCAGTTTCATCCAATAAAATGTTTTGATCGCATTTCACCCCATCCACCCTATGTGCTTCTAATTGTGTTGGAGTAAATCTAAAGGCTTATGATATTTTCATATTTTACATCCTCTATTGATCGAACAAAGATTAAAATTCTTGCTCGATCATCCTGAACCAATTCATACAGTATTCTTCCTATATGAATGAAAAAAATAATAATGATCCCCTTTAGAATTGAGTATAGTTAAGTTACTACATTTATAATTCATATGATTCTATAACACATGCACATTATAATTTATCATAAAAGAATAATCTAAGATCACAAAGGAGAATAAGACACTTTTCTTGGCATGGTGAGGTGTCTAAAAAAAGGAAACGAGCATGAAAGTTTTTAGATACATCTAAGATATTTGGATCCTTGAATGGTTATTTAGCATGGAATACAAATCAGATCTTATCATGGAATTATTCTCAGGATAGAGGCAATGAAACATACCAATAATAGGATACCACCCAAGACCGATAGATTTTTATGAAATATTTGAGAGGTATAATATTTCTTTATAAAAATAGATCATATAAAAAATATTCATCCTTCCACCAATGAGAAGGATAGTTCCTCATGACCATTTGGCTACACAAAAAAGTTTTTATGCTTAATTCTTGTGTAAAGAAGAACAAAAAACCCTATCGGTTTGTGAATAAAGAATCCAAGCACATCTTTTATGAAGATAATACCAAGCTACTATTTTGTATGTAAAGTATAATGAGTTTCATGAATCTTCTTTTTTACATGATGAAGAACCCATGAACTACTCTGGTTACACTAAGTAAGAAGCACAAAGCCAACTTGGTTTGTGCGTAAAAGAAATATCCACATACATAACCTTATGTGAAGAATATGCATAGTGGTTTAGAATAATTTTCCAGCAATACTAATATTAACCAGGATAAATAGTGTGTGGTCTCACAAATGAAAAAATCCATGTGAACTATTTCACAAGAAAAAAAAGAGTAAATAGTAGTACACACATTCAAAAGGAGACATTGATCATTTGGCCCTTTGTGGGTCACACCAAGAATAATTAAGATAATTTGAGATATTTCATGCATGATACACATTTTTCATGAATAATAAATGGTTTTGATTCTATACATATCACATAAATAGTGATTTCATGAAGAAATTTTGAGAAGAAGACACATTAATTAAATATAATATATTTTGTTTCAAATATCACAAGAAGAATAATTTAGTGGAAAATTTGAAATCAACATTTTATAATTGGGTCAAGAAGAACTCTAAGAATACCATTCTTCAACATATCCATATTTTGTTACTGAAGAAGAATAATATATTGACACATCAGAAGCTGTAAGTTCTGATAATTGAAGGTGGGAAAGGTCAATAGTGATATATAAGAATATTTGACTATGTGTACTTGAAACAAAATAAGGCCAATATGCACACTGCATCAATAGGAAGGAGCAGTTGAACACCTATTCAAAGTACTTTTTTTAAGACATTTTGAAGCACTATTTATGCTGGTATAAAAAATTCCATTTATCCTTTACAGGAAATAAATATTACCTATCAACATTGTCTGAAAATTTTCCAAAAAATGTGATCGCTACAATTAATGGTGCTAATAAAATCTATGAAACAACCATAGGTTCATCATAAAAAAAAGTAAGTTCTAACATTGAGACTAATCCTTGTAATAAAATTTTGTTCTTTTCAGTGCTTTAATATGTTTTCATATGGAATATTAAGGACTTCAAATAACAATATATTAAGGCTTTAACTAGATATAGAGGTTGAAATAAAAAGAGAATAAAAAAATACCACTAATTCACCCCCTAGATCTATCCTGGGGATGTACAAGTGGTATTAGAGCATAATGTTCCCTCTACCGGATTATCAACATTTAAATTTTTTCTTTTTGAATATTTAAATTTCTTTCTTAAACTTATAATTAAGTGAAGTTATGTTTCTTCAAAGAAGAGATAACTATTTGTTGGATATTATAAGTGTTTTGTAATACCCAGGCATAGTATATCAAATTGTTGTTATAATATGATAGTATTTGAAAATATAAGGATTCCTACATCAAAATGGATCAGAGTAGTAAAAATTTAATGACAAAAACTGAAAGAAAATTATCTAACTATTTAAAATTTAATTTAATTTTTGTAGAATAAATGTGGAATTTTCAGTGGAATTTGTTATAGGTAAGAGAAATGAAATTATAAATCATTCAAGTATTAATGTAAATAATGTTAGAAGAAAATAAAATAGTTTATGAATAGTAAACAGATGTTTATAAAGAAGAAAGGAAACAATACATTGGGTGATAATCATAATAAGATTGATTTTAAAAGTAAAACCAAGAAGATCTATAAGGGTGTTATACCAAAAACAATAAGATTATCATTTTGTATAATAATAAGTCTCACCATGGATCACTGTAAGTAGAACATGAACATCACAATTAATGGAATAAATCTCATGTGAAAAAAGAGAAGACAAGACTAGGAGAAAAATAAATGGGATGATGTGGTAAAGAGAACACATGAGAACACGTGTGGATCTACCAAGAATCTTGTGAATATTCTAAATGAAATTATAGTAATTTTACTAGATGATGCGGAAAGATAAATAAAAATAAATGAAGAGTATGAAAAATTAGAAGCTAAATGAAAGTAGGATATTCCACATGATGAATTTGAATTACATGAGAGGTTTTCAATAAAGGATAACCATAAAATCTCGTAAGTAAATTTTGGAAAGTTCAAAAGGGTTGTACATATCATTGATGTGTGTTTCTTCATAACACTATCTCAAGAATAAATTTTAAAGAAGAATTATAAGGTGCCAAATGATCTATGTTTCTTTATGTATACTTTAAATAAGATGATTCCACACAAATAAATTTTCGAAGTAAAAATTTCAATACTATCCAAGACTACTAATAATTCCAATATAGTCTACTTGAAGAGTTTATCCTCACATGGATCCCAAAGGAAAGGAGTCTCATGATTGAGAAGAAATTCTCGACCATATTTCTCTTATTAATAAATAAAGGAGACTCACCTTATTCATATCTTCTTTAAGTTTGTTCATTATTTGTAGGTAGTTGAAGGTGATGCACATACTAAGGAGGATAAATGAGTAGAAGAAATCTTATTTTCATATCTTCAAAATAGAATATTCAAGACATGATTTATAGAAGTTACCATCTTATGTTAATCTATCTATTGATATCTTAAATCTTATTTATTTAAAAAGAATCAAAGATCAGCCTTGATAGAGATGATCAAGCAAGTATACATGATCAATGAATTTTAAGTCAAATTCATGGAGGAGATCACAATAATTGGTATTCATATTAATTGGAATTATAAAGAAAAAATAATGAAAAGATCAATCTTGATTAATTGAAACTAAAGATCATCTCATGAGGGGAGTATTCAAATAAGTTTAAAGAGAATTATAATTTAGTAAAAACTATTATCTCTAGAAGTTACTCATTCAAGAAATCATTTATGAGGAATTTTGGCACACTCTTATCCTTATTCAAAAAAATTAAAGGAATTATGATCTTAAGAGGGATAACATGAATGAATAAATGCAATGAAAAAAATATCATTAATTATGTTCCTAGATTGAATTTAATAATGTAACCATCAATTATAATTTAATGTTTTTTATTTGTGTGTTAAGATGAGTGCATAAATTTTAGGTTGATATATTTCTTGAGAGTTTTTTTCAGCAAGTGTTATTAGAGAAGTTACACATATATTATATCAATTAGTATCAACCAATTAATTTCAACCAATAAATAGATAAATATTATCTGAAGAAATATACAATTCTTGGTATCTTAGTCAGTATAATATTCTGAATTGAGAATGGACCACTTTTATGTCTAAATTGGACACTATGTTTTTCTATGTCAGGTCATCTCAAGTAGACTTAGAGTGGAATAATTTATAGAAAATTGATTAAAAAATAAATTATTTTATCTCTATTAGGTTATTTTCATTTTTTATCAAAAAGGGGGAGTGAATTAAATGAAAATTCAAAGAGTAAGGGGGAGAGAGGAAACAAATAATATGTGAAAATTGGATGAACATATTGACATGGAATGTTTTATTTGTATTAACAATAAATAAAAATTAGGAGATTGAATATCAAAATTTGTTTTTGTGTTTTATTTTTAGAAAAATATTATATTAATATGTCTTCAAGATGAAGAATAGCTTGGAATTTCATTAGTTTTCCTAAGATTTTTTTTTTGAATATTGAGTTCCGTCTATGGAAGGTCAAAGATTATTTTTTTAAGATGAAGTGGGGATGGTTGTATAATTTATATGGATTAATTTAATGGCAGTGGATTTCATGATTTAACAATTCTTCATGTAATTTTAATTATTTTTGAAGTGGTATTATGTTTAAAGACTTGTTTAAAATGTGACACATTATTTACAATAATGGAGAAACAAGTGAAGTTCATGCAATATTTTTTTATTTTTATAAATAATTAAATGATAGCTATATAAAATGTATTTATATTTTACACTAATAATATTTGAGGAATAATATGTATTGAATAAGAAGCTTGAGTTTTAAATTGGCAAATTTAATGTAATATTAGATAACATTTTTTATTGGAGTATATCAAAAATGGGGTCAACCAAATGATTTAGCCAAGTTATATCAACCATGCTCTTGTGGGAGTTGGCCTTAACCATGCATGAGAACTAGTTGGGCTAGTCTACATGGTGGTAGGTAATGTGCCAGTGTGTATGCTTGGAGGAGTATGATTTAATGATATAGCATAGGCCATGGGTTCTAATGGGACATTGTGAATCACTGCGTCCCGTGAGGCTGTGTGTGTGTGAGAGAGAGAGAGAGATAGAGAGAGAGAGAGAGTTTGTATGTGTGTGTGTGTTGTGGGTATATATCCCCCATTTCCTTTTCACGAACAGTCATTATAATGGAATCATTTATTAAGTGTCACATGACGGATCTGAGAACTGATATGGGACAGGAGTGCCATGGGTATTATTCACTGATAATTAAATACTTACACTTATAACACAAATGTCTAATTATACTAATCTGCGCTATCCAGTAAAATGTTTTGATCATCATCAACCCCATCCACCCTAGGTTCTTATACATATAATATAGTACATCATGTGTCTAGTGTAATTTACGAATCTTAATCCTCTAGTGATCGAATCAAGAGTAAGAGGCTTTCTCAAGCATCCTAAACCCATGAATACAATCTATATCTTGTAATATTGTATCAATGTAAATAATGATCCATTTTAGAAGTGATTACAGTGTTGTAACTACATTTCTAATGAATTTGATTCTATAACACTTGAATGTGAGAATTCACCATGAAGGAATAATCCAATATCATGAAGGAGAAGATTCCACTATTCTCAGCATCATGAGGTGTTGAAAAATAATGTAAATCCACATGAAATTGTTTAGATACATACATCATATTTAGTTCCAAAAAGGGTTTTCTGATATGGAGTACAAAAGGATCTTGGAATAACATTATGATTGGGAAAGAGGTGATGCAACATGCCTATAAGAGGAGATCACCAAAGACTGAAAGAGTTTGCTAAAATATTTTAGAGATATCATTTTTATTTATAAAAACAGATCATTCAAAAAAAAATTTGTGCTTCAGACAACATGAATTATATTTTTGCGTTCTTATTAAAATACATTAATAAGGTTCCTCACTCAACTCATGAGAAAAGAAGAAGAACTTACCTTCTTATTTTATAAATATATAATTTGAATACATCTTGTGGGAAGAAAAAACTATGTACCTACTATTGTGTATGTGAAGTATAAGGAGTTTTTCAAAACATCATAGTTTTGAGATAAAGGAAGAACTTGTGAACCACTCTGGTTATGTAAAGTAAGAATCATAAAAGCTAACTTGGTTTTCACATAGATGAAGGATTCAAGTACATAACCTTATTGAAGAAGATGAAAAATGGTTTAGAATAATATTTAAACAAGAAAAACAATAATAATGCTACATAGTTTATGGTCCCATAAAATATAATATCCATATAAATTTTTTTTAACAACATGAGTAAAAAAATAGTGTTCTCATCTAAAAAGATACATTTATCATTCAACCCATTTTGTGTTTTACCAAGAAGAATTAAGGAAAGTTAAGATATTATATGCATGATACAAATTGTACATGAATGATACATGGTTTTCATTTCATTCATTTCACATAAAATGTGATTTCATGAATAAAATTATAGATATAGACATAGTAATTTAATATGTTATATTTTATTTAAAAGTTCATAAGAATAATAAGTGAGTGGCCAATCAACATTAAGTAGTTTTTCATTTGGGTTACTAATAAATATTAGAATAAAATTATGAAATATATTTTTATTCTATGACTAAAGAAGGATTAGAGAGTGATACATAAAAAGATGTAAATTTTTATAATTGAATTTTAATAAGGCTAGAAGTGATTTAGAAGAATATCTGACAATGTGGACTTGAAACAGAATAAGTAAAACATATACACTACATATGTAAGTAAAACAAGTTAAAGACCTATTAAAAGAAGGTTGTAGAAAATCTATTGAAGAAATAGTGAATCAAATATAAACAATTCCATTTATCCTTTGTAGGTTGTGTATATTACCAATTTAGCATTATGTGAAAATTATTCATCACTTGTGATCGCTAAAATTAATAGTGATAAAAAAATCATGAAATGATCACAAGTTGATCATAGTATGGAGTAAGTTCACACATTGATACCAATACTTATAAATGTTTTTTATTTATTTCATTATTTTGCATAGGGGTGAGAAATGACTTCAAATAATGACATATTTATGATTTAATATGCCACAAAGTTTGAATGAAAAAGTAAATTTGTAGAAAGTTCCACTAATTCCACCCCCCATGGATATGGCCTAGGGGTCTACATAGATAAATATTATATTTTATTAAAATCATAATTTAATAATAATATAATTTGTATAAAAATATATATTCTTAAACATAATAATTAATTAAGTAAATATTTATAAAATAGACTTTATATATATTAATATATTAATATATATATTAATATATTTCATAATTATGTTACTCCCATTCGTACCTAATAATTTAATAGGTGGGTTTTAGTGATCTAAAAATATCACAGTTTCATTTGTTTGGATTTCATGTAGATAAATATATCAAAAACAATATTTATTGAAAAAAAAATTCACATTGAAATATCAAGTAATTATGTTCTCCCACTTAAATAAATTTTATCCTCATAGTTTTAATTATTACTCACTTAATGTTTAAGGTCCTAATTAACTGAAAATTTAATTACAAGAGATATTTCATCCTCGTTATACTATGTTTCACTTGGGATCTTATTTTTCACCTCATAAAAGGAATATAAATAATTTTGAGTTTTTATTTAACCATTTGTGTTAAATATGACAATAAAATGGAAATAAATTTTCTTAAAAGGGATTTATAGTCGTAATTGTGTTAACAAATGATCATGGTGAAATTTTAGATGTTTTTTTTCAATATTGTAATTAATAATTAACAAGAGAGACATTTCATTCCTAATATGACATCAAATTTGATTAAAGGAAGGATAATAGGATTTTATAGGAAACATGTTCCTTTAAACATATATGGAAGAGGAGTTGTATACTTGGGAACTAAAATTTTTTATTAATAATTAAATATTTATCCATAATGATGTAAATTTTATATCCTTAGAAAAAATATTATAGGTACAAAGAAGTGAGTTAAATAAGATACAAATAAAACACCCGCATTTCTTTAGTGGACTGTCAGTGTTCCTAACTTTGAATTATCTTGGGAACTCACTTCCAAGATTTTTGTTGAATATGTTCTTTTTTTTTAATTTTGTTATTCCCACCATCTTTTTTAACCATTGTATTTGGACATTGAATTTGATAATTCCCAAGTTTCCAACATTTAATACTCTGAACTATCAATGGTGCATTTGGATGAACACTTTTTTTACTATCACCATATTCAATAAGATGTTTACTTTTAATCAAAAAAAAATTTATCTATTCCATCCATTTCAGCACATAAAACATCTCTCTATTAATTTAATACATTCCCCTTAGGATTATTATAACATTTTTTACAAGAAGAAAATTGAACATTCTTTCCTTCATCATATTCATCAACTAAAATTCCATGAGATCCGATTTTTCTATAATTTGGTGGGTTTGAAAACTCTACTAATTTTATGTAGTGAATCATAATTCTTGATATATGTTTTATCATAATCATAAGATTTATTACTCCATATCTTATCCAATTAGGTTTCTCATTGGGACAATATATACATTGTACATGGAATCCAGTGTTAAATTGATTCCTTCGGGCTTTATCCCTTACTAAAACCAGAAAGATTTAATTGTAAGTCCTTAATAATTAACACTATATTAGAATTATTTTAAGATAATTACTTGAAAAAATCAACCTCAGAATATCTTACTTTTCAAAATTATTACATTAACTTCTAGTTCGACCTAAATCACTTTTTTTTAATCTAGGTTTCTTTACTTTGGGTTTTCTCATACTTCTTGTCCAAATTCCATAACATAATAAAATGTAAATATAATGTGATTAATCAACTTAAATCCCCTAGTAGTGTCAAACCAGGTGTTCGGTTATGCCTCTTTGTTATGTACAGAGTGATAATCAAGTTAATACGCAATCAACCCATTCGAGGGTTATTTCACCTAAGTCATATGTTATAGATATTAAATCCAATTATAGTGTCCAAAAAAATTTCTAATTATTTGGATAAACATGAAATATCTAATTTAAAAAAACTTAAAGATGTTATCCTATAATTAGACTTATCCCTTATACGTTTCCCTATGTTTACGCTAAATTTCTCTAAACTAATATCCATAAAATAACTAATCCATTCTCTAATACCAACTATTTGAGCCCATACTAAACATGCCTTTATTTTACATATTTTACATCATATAAATGTTAGACGTCATAAACAGTAAGAGTAATTACCCCAAGGACTGATAGGATCAGTTTATTTGGTGACTAGCTACATATTCATCTTCTTTTACAATATTGGAGATCATTTATTCTTAAAGGAAATTTAATAGACCATATTATATACATCTCATTAGAATGAATAATCCTCAAAACCTAGGAAATTAAAACATAAGAAATGGGTTTTCTTAGATGCTAAATAAGGATAAACATATGCCGTAACAATTAAATATCATTAGTGAGCATAAGATGAGTATATAAATATAATGAATATATATAAGAAATACATTACCAATAAATAATTAATCATACATTGTGGAGTATGGATTAGAAAAACATAATCCATGAATGATTCAATAATAATGATCCATTGGAACATAACATATGAATTATTATAAGCATAAAACTGTGACATTTTTAAAAAATGGAACAAACATAAGTATAAGGAAACAATACTTTCATGAGCCTCACCCTTATTAACCATTCTTATGAGGAACTTAAATGTAATCTAAAATACTTATATCATGAGATATAAACTTTTAACCATTGAATTAGAGGGAGATATAGGACCCCACCCATAATTTATCCATACTTATGTGTTCCACTTGAAAATCATTCACTTAAAAAATCCTAAAGAAACCATGGAATTAAAGTGGGTTTCCTAGAACATTAAAATGTAAATAATTCAATATTTATATCATAAAGAACCCATGGAGATAAAATTGGTTTCATTTGACACATGATGAAGAACCCATGGAAGGAAAATGGGTCTCATATCATTTTTAAATGGATTAAAATAAATAAGTCATTAATAATTCCATCTATAATATTGACATGATAAACCCATGGAAAATAAATTGGTATCCAAGTAAATCAAGTAGATTTATAACTAAATACCATTCAATAAAGATGATAAAGCATATGGTATTTAAATCCTATAGATAAATGGTATTTTGTTTAGACAATAATTTCACTAATAAATATATTTATAGAACCTAGTTTAATACCATTCAATCAAACGAATCAAAAATATGGAATTCATATAGGAAAGGCATTGAAAGAAAAAATAGGTTTATAAACCTTCATAGACTAGGAAAGACAAAGGTAGTGATATATAATTTTCTTGATAAAAAATAAAACTTTTTAATCCATATGAATAAATAATATGGATGGTTCCATTTAAATAATATCCTAGATCAAGGATAATATTTGTCTAAGGATAATGACTTTAAAGAAAAACAGTTTTTAGAAGTTTTAGAACAAACCCACTATGTAAATAAGATATATTCTTGATCTTTTGAAATAATTTTTAAAAAAAAATATTCTATAAAACTAGGAGAAAAATAATTTATTTTGAATCCATGAAAACTTAGAGATAAAGTTTCATATAAAATAATAAATTATTTGTAATGACATGTCGCATAAAAAATATTAAAAAGAGAAGGTTTTCAGATTTTTGACAAAAATGTCCTATACAGGAAGTATTAAAAATTTATTCGAAACTTTTAAAATAATTTCAAGTAGTAGAAAATAAAATTAATCATTTATTAAAAAATTTATAATTAAAATTGAAAATTCATAATATTAATTAAGACATGTAAAAGGGGAGGATACTGACTTAGAATAATAGAGGGTTTGGTTTCACTTATAAAAAATTCTTTGGGTGAAGCATGAGTCAAGGGAAAATAAAATTTTGAGGGGAAATATATAAATTATTAAATATCCAAAGAAAATATTGGTAGGTTTTAGAAAGAATATAAATTCCACATATGGGTAATGTTTTAAAATAAATATTGTTTTAAAAAAAATATTAGCAATGAAACCCCTATATTTTGGGGAAAAATTTAATCCAACCCTCTTTCAACATTGGTATGTATTGAATTGAAGGAAATTTGAATAAATTAAATGATATTTATCTTAAAACCCCATAAGTAACATAAATATGGTGAAATTAATTCATTAGGTATAAAACATACCATATCAAAGATATCATGGGGAAAATGAAAATGTCTCAAGAAATTAAATTTGTAATAGAGAACCCCTTACCTCAATCCATGATTAGTCGAAATGTGCTATAATATAGTGTATAAAAAATTAACTATATTAATCACCCATTTAATGACATTTTTCATATCTAAAACCTTTCATAATATTAATTTATAATTATTCTATATATATATATTAGTTATTTATTATCTATTTTGGATATTGGTTGTGAGTAATCGTCATTGTTTTGAACTAGTTTCATACTATCATTGTTGTTACTCCTTCATATCCCAAAGTTAATACTTAAAAGATAATAAAGGTTACTAGAATTGATATTTTATAGTTATTTTTAATTTTATAAATTAATTATATGGGAGTTTTGTTTATTATATTTAAAGATTAATTTAGTGATGATCATGTTTCAATGATTCTAAGAGAACGAAAGGAAATGTCTTAAATAATGAGTCAAATTTTTATATGAACATTAAATAAAAAAACTCATCATTTAATTATTTATATCATATGTTACCATAAATTAAAATCTCATATTCTTTCATGATATAAATTTATATCATTTTTTAAGTGGGTGGTTAAAAAAACCGAACAAGAACATACCATAATTTATGGATGATGATGAAGTGATTTAGTTGTAATTTCATCATACCAGAAGCGTAATGATCTTATGTATTATTAATTACTATGATATATCAGAATTTTAAATAATTATAAGAATAATATAAATTATTTGAAATTATTTCATAGTATGAATAAATCATATTTTTTCTCTTAGAGCGCTCATTTGGATGTTTGAATTTATCAAGATTTTTGATCACTCATATTGTTAATAAGTTGTCCAGATTTCTTTCAAATAACCTTAATAATTTCATAAAAAAATTATTTATCCTTTAAACCCATTTTATTAACCATCCATGTAAGGTGGTGATGAAAATAAAAATGGAAATCAACCGTTCCATGGATGCAATAGTCCATGTGTACTCATGGATGTTGATTTCATTTTCTATATAATGGATACAAGTATTGATTTTTAAATAATTTAATAATATATAATATGTTATAAATATTGTATGTATATATTAAATTAGTTATTAGGACAATTCATTTATGTTTTTGAAGTAAAATAAAATTCATTTCATCATGGAGGTTGTAATCTTCACAACGTACAATTGATGGTTTTATTTTTCTAAATATAAAAGGGAAAGGTAGTTAATTATTTTACCATAATTATAATATAATTAAAGTATAATAATTATACTATTGTTAAAATTTTAATATGGATTAATTTAATTTTATTAGAAATAATTTCACATGAAGAAATAGAAATGACAAAGGAGAAGTTAGAAATATATACCTAACTTCTTAGACTATCTTCTTTGAAAAGTGGGCCAAGCCTTTGAGGGATGATATTTTTTGAAGATAAAAATCATTAAAAGGATTCTAGGAATTTTTAATATATGTTTGGTGAGCGTTTGGTCCAAAATAAGTGGGTTTTGTGTGAGGGGAAGTGAAGAGATGAGTTCCCCTTTATAAGTAAAAAGGGATGTCTCTTTAGTAAATACTGAAAATATTTTAATAATGGGAATTTACTCTCAAGGAAAGTGGCTCCAAATTGGGAAATAATGGATATGGGAAGAGATAGGTTCAATCTAAGCCTTAACCACCCATTCTCACATGTGTTTCAAACATGTTTCTAACTTATTACCATTAAATTGTTTTTACTTTTACCATTTTAGTTTATATTGTGGTATCTCGTTTTTACATAAGTTAGCTTATCCTTATTTTCCAAAAATAAAATATCCTTTGTTACATAATTTATACATAATTATTCCAATATTTTAATCTATTTATTATATTAATTTTATAAAAGTTATAAAAATTAATTTTAAAATACTAAAAGTATAATATATTAAAAACAATTTTTAAAAAAATATTAATAGAGTTTTAAAATATTAAATACGGTTTTGTAAACAAAAAATAAGATTTTTAAAATTATAAAATCAGTAATAAAATAAATATTTTTTATTAGCATAAGTTTTCATGAATTTACAATTCATAATTATATACTAATAATGTCATAAAAGTCATGTTATTTATAAAAATGGTATTTCATACTATTCACCTAAAAATAGATATTTTTAGAAAAATCCATAAAATTCATCTTAAAATAATATTGAAATTTTAAATCAAAAAATGAAGATTATTTTTTAAAAATAAGTTTCTAAAAAAATTATTATATCTTTTAAATAAATTCAAAAAATATAATGAGAAAATATTTTATAGGAAAATATATTTTTAAAATACTGTTTCTTTATTATTATTAATTTCTATAAAACACTAATAATGATTAAATTAATAAATAAATATTTTATTTTTTTAAAATCATCATTTAACAAAAATGTTCTTATTTTCTTTAATAAATATTAGAGTGCAAAAAAATATAGATTCTTAAACACAAAATTATTTTAAGTAAATATTTAGAAAATAAAATTTATATATAAAAATATTTATATTAATATATCTAATAATTTGGTTACTCCGATTCATACCTACTAATTAAAATTCCAAGTTTTTACAGTCTAAACATAAAATGGTTTCTTTTTAGTTCGATGTTTCATATGAATAATTCTCTCAAACTTGTTGTTTATTTAATGAAAATGTATATGGAAATATTGGGTCATTACATGAATGCCATCAAAAAAGATTTAGGAGATACTCTCTATGAATATTGGGAGAGATTCAAAAGTATTTGTACTAGCTTCCCATTTCAAGAAATCAATGAGAATCACTTATTTTATTTATTTTACCAAGGCCTAAAAAATAATGATGGAAACTTGTTGTATGCCTCTTATAGATAATTCTTGATTGAAAAAACATTAGTAGAATCTAAGGGAATATTGAGAAGTTTATATATAACTCACAGTAGTTTGTAATAATAGGCTCTAATGTAAGAGTAATTTATGAGGAAAAACATCAGAACTATCACCCTTGTTATAATGTAAACTTAAAGAGATAACTAGTTTGGTGAGATATATGGCTATAAAACAAATTAGTTAACAACAAATTCCAACTAAGGTATATTGTTCCTTCTCGATACCTGTCCATTTCACTAACTAGTGCAATAAATTTCATGGCATGGAAATTTTGGTATAATTATTTCAATAGGGGAAACTTTAGAAATAAAATAAATTATAGAGTAGAAATCCTCAAGTATATAATGGTTTTATAAATAAAAAACAGTAAAATAGGAAACCTTACCAAAATCAGTACTAAATGCATCCCATATTTCAATTGCAAAACCAATAATATCAATACCCACCACCCTTTGATCTATCATACAATCACAATTATACCCAACCTTATTATCAACACATATCCCCTTTCTATAAAAAGATAAATAATTACCATCCATCCATCATTACACCACCCCATATGTAGTAATAATAAGAATGACCTAAAGTTGAGAAGGTTATGAAGAAAGTTAGAGATTTTAGAGGTTGAATTTGTAGTCTTGTTGATATTCTATCCAAAAAAATAGAGAAATATGTTAGAACAAGTGGTACCTAACCAAAAGTATAATTATATTATGATAAAAAGAAGATGTGGCTAATATATTTAGTCACCAAACCCAATATAACCTGAACCAAAATATCCCAACAGTTAAGAAACCAAATTTGGAAATTATAGGATGATTTCAAAAAAATATCCCTAATAAGAAGAAAATAAATAGGAAGAATAAAAGTATGGATCAATGAGAAAGATAAAATGAAAACTATTTTAAAAATATTAGGGGGAGAATAAATAATAACCCCTTACCTTTCTATCAAGAATGATTTGGTCAAATAATAATCTGGATAAGGAATTTCATAAAGAAATTATAGAAACTTTTTAGAAAGTGGAGATAAATATACCCATTATTTAATCCCTTAAATATATTAAAAATTATTCTAAGATCCTAAAGTATCTTTTAACCTAAAATATAATTATTTAATATAATAATAGGATTATATTATAAATTATTTAATCCTTGAAAACACCCCAGTTACCCACCAAATGTCATGATTTGGAAGAATTTTATATTCCCTTTCCCATTGGGTATTTAACATTATTTGATGTTATATGTGATATTGGTACTTATATTAATGAATTACCTTAATTGGTATTTACTTATTTACATATGCAATATTTTAATCCCACATGATCAGTGGTACATCTCAAAAATAGATCCAATATTCTTCTAGTGGAATTTTTGGAAGATGTGTTAGTTGGAGTTAAAGTCCTGGTATTTCAATATAACTTCAATGTTATTAACATAAAGGATGATAGAGCACTAATACTCTAACCCATGATTTTGGGGAGACCTTTATTAAATAAAAACAAGGAAACAACCAATGTGAGTGAAACAACACTTGCACTGGATTTTGGAGATAGCATTGTCCACTTTAATATTTTTGACTCTACCAGACACACTTTAGATAGACATTAAATTCTTACACAATACCTTCTAAAATAGGTTGATCCATTTGAATATTCAACTATTTTTCATGAATTTTTAACTTAAATAAAACAATTTATATTTGAACTTCCATATAATATGAGGTTCTAGAGAATTTTGGAAATTCTATTTTTAGAATGGAGGAAGAGGTAGATTCTGGGATTTATGATTATTATAATGTTTATTTAATAAAGAAGAAAATAATATATTTCTTTATATAGGAGAATTTAAATCATTAGGAGTGGGTAACGAAAATTTAATTTCATCTTTTTAATATCCACCAAGTATGTAATTGGAAACCCTTCCTACTAATTTGAAATATGTGTACCTCATAAAGGAAGAAAATTAAGTATAATAATTTCTAATAATATTCTGAAAAACCAAGAAAAAACACTTATTGAAATTTTGAAAAATAATTTACAATAAATAATATGGATCTTAAGTTATATTCCAGGTTTAAATCCAAATAAATTACTCATATAAAATTCCTTTTAAGGGGGTTTCAAAACTTATTAGGTAGCCCCGAATGAGGTTACATCCCAACTTGATAGAGGTTTTGAATAATGAGATAGAAAATATATTAGAATAAGGGATCATATATCTCATGTCATACTCACAATGGGTCATCCCCATCCATATAGTTTCCAGGAAAATTATTTTAAACATTGTGAGGAATGAAAAGAATGAATTAATCCTTGTGAGAATTTAGAATGATAGGGAAGTATGTATAGATAATAAGAATATAAATATTTTAATTAGGAAAATTAATTTCTTTATCCCTATCATGAAATATATTAAAGATATATTGGTAGGGAGAACTCATTATTTCTTTATGGATGGATTCATGGGATATTTTTTTGTTCTCATTGCTTTAGAGGACCAAGAGAATACCATCTATATATGTCCCTTTGGATACTATGATTATAGAAGGATTGCATTTATATTAATTAATTCTCTAGGTATATTTTATAAGTTTTTATTTATTATAGTTTTTAATCACATTAAGGATTTCTTGGAGTTATTCATGGATGATTTTATTGTTTTTTTAAATTATTTTGATTACTGTATGAAAAAACTAGAAAAATTTCTGAAAATTTGCATTTAAAAAATCTTATTTTGAATTTTGAAAATTATCATTCCTTGAAAGATAGAGGAATTTTATTTATATATATAATTTCTCAAAAAGGTATTGAGTAGGATAAATCAAAAAAATAAAGTGATAAATCCTTTTATTTACATAACTTTTGTGATACATGTTGGGTTTTTTTTGATATAAAGAATTCTATAAGAGTCTTTTTAAGGATTTTGGTAATATTTATCTCCCTATCTCTAGATTAATTTTAAAAGATGATAATTTTTATTTTAATAATTAATATAGGGTTTCCATTATGATTTGAATAGGATATTGATAACTTCAATAGTAATTTAGAAACCAAATTGGGAACAACAATTTTAGATACTTTATGATGCATCCAACTAAGTTGTTAGAGAAGTTTATTCTCAAAGAATTAAGAGAAGACCATAAGTCATTACCTATTCTTATAGATCCTTAAATACTACCCAATTTAACTACATAACCGAAAAAATAATTTATAGAAATTATATTTTATTTATAAATATTTATATTATATTTACAAGGAGATAACATTTTTTTTTCTAACCATGAAGCTCGTATATATTTAATGAAGAAGGAAAATATAAATACCAGGCTTGTGAGATATATTCCACTACTCTAGTAGTTAAACTGGTAAATCAAATAAAAAATTAAGTCGAGAACCAAGTGGTTGATCAATTGAGTAGACTACTAATAAAGTTAACCTTCCAGCCTACAAAACTAGTACGAATCCTCATTACAGGTTAGTAGTTATACTTTATTTAAGGTGAAGGGTCATGGTATACGGATATAGTCAACTATTTGGTAAATTATCAAGTCCCAACCCACTAAAACCCCCCATAAAATTCAAATACTAAAATCTGAATCGATAATTTACATTTTTGAATATCCATTTCTTTTAAAAAATGAATTATCAAGTAATAAGTATATTATTTACTAAAAGTAAAATTATATATTTTTTTTATTTTTTTCACACATGATATTTTTTATTCCACATTTAACGTAAAATTTAATTAATGAATGTTTTTGAATATGTAATTTTTAGGTCCAATTTATTAAAATATACACAAGAATTTGAAATATAATTAAAAAAATGTACGTTTTTTGGAAATATTTCAAAGAGACGAGAAATACCCCAAAACCTACTTAGTTTTAACAAAAAAAACTGAAGCCTAGGGAAAATATTTTGGGAGGATATGTTCCATTTTATTTGAAAATTCTAAAATCATTCTTTATGTGAATTATTTTTCGAAATGGGTATAAGCTAAATCCAAAAAAACTGATGATGTAAATGTTTCTTATGATTTTCTGAAAGATAATACCATTTATAAGTCTGGAGTACCTAGATTCATCATCAGTGATCAAGGGACTCATTTTTATAATAGAAGATTGGAAATTGTACTAAGGAAGTATGTAGTGCACCATAAGATATCAACACCCTATCATATATAAACCAATGTACAAGATGAAGTATCCAATAGAGATATTAGTCGAATTTTGGAGAAAACCATTAATCCTAATAAGATGGATTTGAAACAATGGTTAGAATACACCTTATAGTATTATAAGATAAACCACAAAACCCCCTTATTAATGAGACTATATAGGTTGATTTATGGAAAAAACTATAACATACTTTTGGAATTGGAACACAATGTATACTAGGTTGTGACAGAGTTGAATCTATACCTAGGCAGAGTTGGAAAGAGAGGATTTTTTAGATATAAGAGCTAGAAAAAAATTCAAGTGATCATTTTATAAATTCAAGAATTTATAAAGAAAGAAAAAGGTTGAATCATGATAATATAATATGATTTAAATATTTCTATCCTAGATACATGGGGTAGTTATATAATTAAATACTAGAGATGATTCCATGTGGCACACTAGACCCACACTCCCTAATTTTGTGCCGTAAATACATACTTTACATATTGTATTTGATACCAAGTATATATTACCAAACACAGTAGTATAGTAATTACATGAATTAAATAAAATATTTCATTAAAAATATTCTTAATACCTATTAGTTTTAAAGTATTAGATAACTGGGACAAACCAATAACTAGAAAATAACATGTTATTTGTATCAAACTGACATTGTTTTTTCATTCTATATGAAACTAATTAATCCATAATGGATCTTAAACAGCACCCAAAAATATTTAACACATGATATTCATCTAAACAGGTCACTTTTACCACTTTTATTCATTTCTTCGGTAATGGAAACAAAATAAAGGGGTATTATCAAACACTTGATAAGGGAAACATATAACTATAGCTATCAAGAACAAAAGAGTGGTATACACAATATGGTAGGAATAAATAATCTTAATAATTACATAATAAAATGAAACTAATAGAATTATATAATCATGATAATAAATCAAAACATGTATATCAATAATATTGATCTCATGCTTATGGAATGAATAATTTCTAACATTAAAAAGATGTTGTTAAGGCCTTGTGCCAATATACTATACTGATATAGGGAGTGGTATAGACCAAAAACTGAGGTGTTTTGTCTCATGAGACCTATCAATGTATCGAGGTGATATATAATGTTGTTCCCTACCCATAAATTTATTATTTATAATGCATTCATTATAATATTCGACAATACATTTCAAACCATTCCATAAGGACCCTCTGGAAGAATAAAAACATGTCTATCCATATAATGAAAAATACTGAATGTTAATACCTAATCAACATGGGTTATTAGTTACTAATCATAAATAACTTAAATAATTTTCCCCATATCAATAAAAGGGATAACATTATCACAACCCATCCAAATAAATAAGGTGGGTGGTCAAATAATACATAGTCAAATTTTCAATAATCATCATTATTGGAATAATAAAATATGGAATGACAATAATTTTACCAAATTAATTAAAAACAATAACATGATAATAACATATATATGTAAAGAATTTGGATGGTTAAACATTAAATAACCCAATTTCAATAAAGTAAACGTTGATGGTTGTTAACATAAATGAAAAACACCCTCATAATGGAATTCTCGAAATGGTATCACAAAAGAAGGGATCAAGAATCTAATTGTTTTATACTACACATTCAATCCCCCAAATGATAAATATATATTAGGGGATAAATCATGAAACATAAACCCCATTATGGAAAATATATTTTAAATTATACGTTAAAAAGAATAAAAAACATAAAATAACTTTTAGAAAATATTTTTATCATTGAAATAAAATACAAATTTACATGTATATTTCAAAGTTAACATTTGAAAAGTTAAAATGAAATCTTTTAAAAAACCTATAATTTTAAAAATAATCTCCAACAATGGATCCTTGAAAGGATGTAAAGTTTAAATTATAGAAAATATAATAGGAATAAAAAACATATTAAAGTGAAAGGAAACCCATTTTAATTATTTTGAAAATACCATTGTTCAAAACCCACATTATAAAAGGAGTAACAAGACTTTATTTTGTATCAAAATATATTTTAACCCATATAGGTAAGGAAATTACAATACAATAAAATATTATCATGATATAATACAATAATGGAATAAAGATGTTTATGATGAAGAAATATAACTCAAAGAAAAGAGATTTGAGCTATCAACATACCTTTTAGGTAGAAAACTCCTTGAAGTAAGAAATATTTCAAAAAGGTTTATTATGCGGTTGAAATGAAAATTCCAAAAAATAAAATATAACATCACATAATATAATCATTTGGTACAATATACCCAACTTTTAAGTCCAATTAGAAGAACATTACTCTTTGAATGGAAATTGAGTAACCAAAAAGACTTAAAATTGGTGTAACAATTGAGTCAAAATACATTGGATAAAAAGGAATTGATTTGGATTAGAATTTCTCATGAATAAAAAACACGTTATAAATAAAAATTCATGGGTATTGAATACATCATTCAAAGTAAAACATGGTATATAACAAAAATATGTCTTAAGGAATTAATGATTGAGACAAAGAACCCTTGTGGCTTGGGTAAAATTTTAATCAAACCCCCCAAGAAAGATAAGGATTATAATTAAATATAAAATAAAATGATTAAAATATAATTCATGATATAATATCCCACATTTTAACCTCCCTAGATCGATATCCACTATAATTGATGCCCAGAGTCGGGCCATCACATGAACGTAGGCACGCCTCTTCATATTCCAGAGGTTGCTGACATGCAACGTGGGTACAAAGACAAATTTGGGGAGACTATACCCACTTATTAGAGTAAAGACACAAAATAAGTAACATAAAAATATAAAAACAACCAATGTGAAAAATAAATAGACAACATAAGATGATTTCTAACAATAACTAAAGGAAAATAGGATATAATAATGATATGCATACTCTACATGTTAGATAGACATACAAAAATGTCTAATACCAAAACCATAAAAATACCAAACACGGGCCTGAGTCCCAACATAATCCTAACCTCACTTTCTATAACCAAACATCCCATGCAAAAACCATACACCATTTCCTTATCCTGAACCTATACCGGGAGACAAATAGAATCTTCTTAGGAACCCAAGTGCCATGGCAGCCTGAGAAGGGTGTGAGTAAAAATTAGTAGGCCACCACTAACAGTGTATAAAAAAAAGTCAATACAATAGTGTGTGTAGGTGAATAATTAATAACAAGATAAATAAATTATAAACTGAACTCCACTACTTATCATGTTTCACATTAGATACTTTCATCATCGGTTCCATGGGTTAGCCATTTTCATTAAATACACATTGTTCTATGTAAGTCAAATAAACAATGAAGAAGGGGGAAGAATAAAGTTACCTACATCACTATGGTAAACATCACACAAAAAATACACAACAATTACCTCATAGCCTCATTCTAGTATTCATAATCCATGAAACTATTTGGGTCATAGAGCCTCATCCAAACTCATTAACCCATGCATTATAGGTGTGGGTTTGGAGCCTCGGACTAACTTGACCCATAGGCATAGATCCTCATTTCAAATACCCCATAACTACCATCAATACATTTTCACATGATTTTTTAATAATTTATCACATTACCATATACCAACCATAACTCATTATATATATCTCATTTTCATGGAATAACCCATTCACCCATATACCATTTAAAAATCACAACTCATTTGTCATAAACTTAATTTCCATACCTTAACACATTTAACCAAATTAAAATATTAAAAAAAACCCTTATGATATTTCATCAACTAAACACATTTATCATTTATTTCATTTCATAAACTATGTAAACATGCCAACATAAGTTTCATGGGTTCTATCTCACTTAACCATATATCATTTCAATTACTATGGTTCTAGTGGACCATTAAAACGAAGACATGTCATAAAATAAAACTCAAAATACTCATATGGAGTCATGTTGAAGCCACCTTTTTAAAACATGAGTTTTCCCCTTCAAAAACTCAAATATTCGCTCAGACTTTCATTTCCATATACAACCACAAAAAGGGACCTTTAAATCATTTTCACAAAAAAGGGGAACCACACCCTCATTTCAAATCATCAATTGAAAAATATTAACAAAACCTATTTTTCAAGTCATGTTGAGGGAAAACCCTCTTTTTAGAACATTAACCCCTTAAAAAAATATTTTGCTTCAATAAAACCATTGTCGGGTCAATGTCCTAGACACACCAATCAAACCATTTAAAAAACCCCATAGTTATTTCACAAAGTGCAACATATCATCATTTCAAATATCCCTTTAACCATGACAAAATAACCAATTAAAATTTACCACCCATTCATTCTCATGAATACCTTATCTCAATGTTAATAAATTTATATCACCATTTTCATGAGTTTGGCATACCCCATGGGTATGCCTAAATTCAGTCTCCCATAATCAATTAACCCAATGGGATCCGTGAAGGGTCTCACCCCATAATATTAGGATCAAACTCACCTCCCTTACTAAATAACACAAAATTAATCAAGGTATTAAATTGGAACAACACTACACACATAAAAAACATCAAGACTTTGTGAAAGGTATTTAAGACCAACAACCTCATGTTCATAGAAAACAACTCATCCAAAATCAACCCTTGATTAGAACTAAAATGGCCTTAAACACCAAGATGAAGGACACCATATAAAAATATGGTATTAGATATTTGGAAAGATAAGAAACTACACACCAATACTATTCTAGAAAATGGAAGTAAATAGAGTTTAAGACTTACCCGAAGCTTCGTTTCGTAACCAACATCCCTCCAAACGTCTAAGAATAAAAGGAGAATCACCCTTGGAGGAGGAGAGGCTTATGGTTAATCACCCAAGCTGGAGGGGTGAATGGAGTGAAAACTTTGGGATGAAACATTAAAGATTGGGATGGAAAAAACTGGAATTTCCAATTTTTTAAGTGGGGCATGGTTTGGCGGCACAGTTGGCCAAACCATGCGCCAACCATGTGCATCCCTCTTTCTGAGAGGGAGCTAGTCCACAAAGTCTGGATAGACACCCACATGATTTGAAAAACCATACAGAGACCATATGCTCACCACTATCCAAGGGGGGGATAAGTTTCACAGTTTCCTGAAGGTAACCTACATTTTTTTTATTAACTGTACACCCCCTTCTGCATGCCACATGGTTATGGCGTATAGTTATTAATAATTGTGGGGAAAATGTGGTCTCATTATAGATTTGCCTCTTTTCTTCCTTTACTGTGTTTTGAACCCCCGAAACACCCCTAAAACATCTCATACACCCCCAAAACATTTCATTAACCAAAACAAATATATTTTAATCAAAACATTAAATAAGTATGTACCACAAAAAAAGGGAAGGATCTTACAACCTTTGTTCCTTATAATGGTTCATCCCCAAGTCTTACTCCCATACACCACCAATACCATAAGATAATAGGTTGGGACATGGGGCCCACCTATCAACTTTCATCTCCCAAGTTTCCTCATGATCACAATCATGTCATCACCACACTCAGTCCAAAGAACCAGTCATACCCCAAATAACTTTCCCATTATGATCCATAATCAAGAACATAATTCTCCTCAAAGGACACACCACCTCAAACTCATCATTACTAACATAAAAAACAATAGAAAAGTCAGAGTATCATTACTAAACCACCACAAAAAAAGGATACATCCAAATCACTACAATACCCTGGGAGAGCCAAACGGAATACCCTCGGTCTGATCATCTCTACAAAACATGGCCAAAATTTCTTGATTCTATATCACCCAATGGTTTTGAAAATTCATCATTACCCATGCTCAACATCACGAAAGAAAAACATCAATTTTACAACTACATTCCCCCAACCTACATCGGTCCAAAAACTAAAGGCTCGTGGCCTTATTCCATATCCATACATCTGAAGCATAACCGAAGCATAACTTTCATATCAAGGTACTCAACCAATCAAAACAAAAGCATGTTCCCATCACCAAAACCAAAACACAAAGATGGATATTACCTAATTCCATCCAACTAGAAACATCGATCAAGTCATCAACCGAATAGTTTACTGTTATGGTTCTCCCCACCATGTGATTTTTCTCATAACCACCACCTTATGGTGGTTGGAACCTCCACTTTTGAACTGACCACCAGAACCTCCACTCAACTTCCACTACATACACAATGTGTCTCCTAAATCACTACATCCACACATCCTAGATAACTATGTCTGACATTATCATTCAACCTTTCAATCTAAACCACCCAAATTGGAAACCTCCATTGTCCATACTCAACTAAGGACAAATTGGTTCTTTCTTAGAATCTATTTCCATTACCAGAACACACTTCTCATCCCTAATGTATACCAGAGGTGGCTTATATATCCCCTCATTAGTTCTGTTTCACCCAGATGAGGTGGACCATCCCCGATCGACTCACTCCATCAATTCCCAACTTCTACTGTGGGAAAATTAGCACTTTACCTAGCCACAACACCTTTTCAATTAAGGCATACCACCATAATATACACACAACTACCAGATTTCATTCTCAAATCCCAGTTAACTTCATCATCAAGTCATATGTTCCTCCTTAAATCATCACCATGCTCTCTAGCACCCAGAAACATATCCACCACTAATGAAACCATTTGAATCACTCTTAGAGTTGACTTGGGATTGATGTCAACACTTATCCCGACCAACCTTGACACCCTAGTCCCATGTAGTCTCCTTGAGGGATCAAACATGTTCTTCACATGTCTCTTATTGTAATCTTGATTCCACTACATCCACTCCATGGACTTCTCCATACATCAAAGATTAACATACCACTCCCCACCGTAGGAGTATCATTTCCCCCACTTTCTTCAAGAAATTTCAACCACCCAGTCTCATGCTTCGATCACAATCAGAACCCCAAATTTAAATGTATCTTTCTAGACTTCCCCATAATAAAAAACATCAACTACTACCCATTCCTAGCCTCCAACAATAACACCTGTGGAATTCATTGACATTTGATCTATCCTATTGACCTCTCTAGTAAATATTCAAGGGTATACATTGTAACATAGGGATCCATGTATACCAATACAAGAGTGTACCCTCTAATAACCTTCATATCTAACCAAAACACTTTTAGGTTTCTAGGTGTAATGTCTGGGTTCTCTCAGTGTACCCAAGATGATGTTAGCATATTTGGAATGAATGTCACTAGCTAAAAGTATTCCAAGAAGTCATCGAGTAACACCGCCAAAATTTATCCATCACTAATGTCACCTACCAACAATGTAACACCTTAACCTACCAGAAGTATCATGCTTCCCTACCCACCAACCTCTCATCAACACCCGATCACCACAAATAAAGTGTAATTTCCTACTGACCTCACCACAACTTCGCGAATATTTACCAAGTAGTCATGAACCAATTATTCCTGTGCAATTTCTACCTTCATACCTCTCAATTTATTCTAAAATTACCCTAGTGGATCACAAAATAAACCCAATGATCCATCATACCGATCCAAAACCAATTAGTCTCCAACATAACTAGTGATTCCCACTTTGGTTTCACAGAAAATGATGGGTGATTATCTCAATCCACCTATTTTCCCTTCCCAAATAGCATCATTCCTTCTCAGTATGTTCTCACATCGAGAGAACATCATATCTATTAAGGTATCACACATTATTATGACTAATCAATGAACCCAAGTCTAGAACACACAAGTCTCTCATCTCCAAATCTATCCCAAATTCCATTTTACTCATATGGACATGCCTCCTAGTCCATAAGCCTTATCAGCCTTAGGGAATTCTCAACATATCACCTAACAACCAAACCACTCATACAAAAAAATCCAAAGCACATACCTACCATTATCCAGTTGTAACCTCCATAATGAAAGTGTCCATCCACACATTTCTCGCCCATTTCTTATTATCCCAACTCAACCTAATTCCTTTAATGAACATCACTGTCACTATTAGGACAGGAACCCTGATGATTTTTTCCGTAGAAACCAACCTTACCACTAACATCAAGAACCCATATACCTCCCTGGGAAAGAACTGAGTCATAACCATTCACTTTTTCCAAAAACCTGATGGAACCAACCATGCATCATTTCCACTTTTGAATTAACCACTCTACCTCTACATTCCAAGGTACCTACAACACTGGGCTAACCTCCCCTAAGGTTTCCCTTAATTTCCTAAGACTGCCAACTCATATCCACAACTCATGTCGCACCTCAAAAACCATTAACCTTTTCACTTATCCATCTAAGCTAAACCCAAAATAGGAAATACTCTCAGTGGTCCACTTCTAGAGTCCAAAACGTGTACTTGTTCTATACACACCCAAGGTACTAGTAACCCCGGTCGACATTTCTTGAATTTCACCTTGAAAATAAAATGACAACAACTCCCTAAACTAGAGTTACATCAAGAAAAGTCCATTTTTTCTCTCTCTTTCTCTAATCCATAAACACCAAACTTCAAAAACTTTCTTCTCATGAGAGGAACTCCAACCCCCAATCCAAAACACACTGTGTCTAATGCAACCCAATGAACATTTTCTCTAGGCCTCACACCGAGGATACTTATACACAAAAAATGGGACTACATGCTAAACACCCACTCTGGTGTCCAAAAAATACCTCACAAAGTTGCAACCCACAAGGGTTACCACACCCACATTATGAGACAACATCTCATAACCCAAGGTCATAGCCCTATTGAGGGAAAAAAAATAACAACTCTTTTACCATACACCAAAACCCAACAAAGCCTCACAACCCAAAACTAAGGTCTCAAACTAGGGCACTCTCAATATTCAAACCACTCATATGCAAGGTTTGATCACAACACTAGGGATACCCATTACCAATTTCCCTACAAGTTACACAATTTTACATCTCCCTTCCTAATTAAACTTTTCCATTTAAAACCCAAGTTTTGACTTTTTAAAATTTTCCATTTTCAAAACCCAAGCATTTAATCTTTCAGAAACATTTTTATTAACCCATCATTTTAAAAATACATTCTTTATTCAAATTTAATTTCCAAAACATTTCCTTCATCAAAAATTTAAAGGTAATATCAATTTTCATAATCCATATGCATAAAATTACACTACTAGCATATGAATCCCATGGAACTATCAATTACAGGAAACATATGTATGACCTATCAATCCCATTTGCCTAGCGTAATACATGAACTCACAAACCCTCTATTTCTATACTAGGACAAGAAATAAAAACACAGAAATAAATAAAATCACACCCAAGTGTGCCACCCCAAGTGGAAGTATCAATAAACTGTAAAAGAAAAAAATAGAACATCAATTCCGACCCTTGGTGACTTGGGTTTTCCCCCATGTTTGGGGCTATAGGCACCCAGGCATGAGCTCATTACCAAGCCCAAACAACATAGTCTCATGTCTACCATAACCAAACTTTAAGCCAAAATACATATCTATTATACCACTTTTTAAGATCCTTGTCCCAATAGCCACTATAACTGGTTCCCCAATATGGTTCATCACATGACCTCGGGCACACCTCTTCATATGACAGAGGTTTCCAACTACCAGTGTGGGTCTAAAGACAAACATGGGGACACTATACCTACTTATCAGAGTAAATAAACAATATAAATAACATTGACAAATAAAAATAATCAACATAAGCAATAGATGGACAACATATGATGAGTTCCAATAATAGCCGAAGGGAACAAGATACAATAATGATATACATACTCTATATGTCACACAGACATACAAGGAAAATGTCTAATAACAAAATCATGAAGATCTCGATCAAGGACCCAAGTCCCAACTTGGTCTTGAACCCCATGCTCCAAAAAAACATAAAATTCATGAACTATACACTAGATCCCTAACCAGGACCTATACCTAGAAAAAAAGCATCTGCTCGGGTACCCAAATTCCATGGCATCCCGAGTAGGGTGTGAGTACAACTCAGTAGGCCACCACCAATGGTGTCTAAAGTACTAACCATTATGTAAAACAGTTTATATAGGTACATAATGAATTAAAATACAAACATATGATAAAATAGATGCAACTAATTATCAAGGTTCGTATTAGTTACTTTCATCGTTGATTCCATTGACAAGAAATTTTCATCAAATTTAATTTGTATTGTTCCAATCAAATAAGAAATTTATAAGGGGGACGAATTAATTTCCATACATCACTAGGGTAAGCATCTCAACAAATAATACACATAATTTTCCTTTAAGACTCATTCTAGTATTAATAGTCTATGCAACCATGTGGGAATAGAGCCTTGGTCTGACTCCTTAACACTTGCATTATAGGGGGGGTTTGGGCCTCAGCCTAACCTGACCCATGGGAGTATATCCCAAAGTATAATACCCCACAACTACCATCAATACATATTCACGTGATTCTTTAATCATTTATCACATTCCCATTTACCAACCATAACTCATTATATACATCCCATTTTCAAGGCATAACCCATAATCCATTTACAAATCACAACTCATTTATCACATACATTATTTCCATACCATAACCCTTTTAACACAATTAAAATATTCCAAACACCCCATAATGATATGTTATTAAATAAATAGATTTATCATTTATTATATTTCATTAACTATGTTAACATGCAAACATAAGTTTCATGGGTTTTATCTCACTAACTCATATACCATTTCAATTACTATGGTCCTAAAAGACCTTTAAAACCCAAACATGGTATAAAACCATACAAAAAATAATCATTTAGATTAATCTTAAATCCACCATTTTAAACCACATGTCTTTCCCCAATACTTTCATTCCCATATACAACCACTGACAAGGGCCTTAAAATCATTTTCAAAAAAAGGGAATCATGTCCTTTTTTCAAATAAGAAATTAAAATATATTAATACAACCCCTTTTTACATTACATTTGAGGTCAAAACTTCATTTTGAAACATTAACCACTTTCAAACATCTTTTTCCTTCAAAAAAACCATGTTTGGGTCAAGGTCCCAAACACACCAATCAAACCATATTAAAAAATCCCTTAGTCATTTTACAAATTCCAACATAACATCATTTCAACTATCCCTTTAACCATTCCCACATACCCAATTACAATTTTAAATCCATTAATTCTCACAGAGCCCCTATCTCAACATTTATCCATTTATTTCACCATTATAGAGAGTTTGGTATACCCCATAGGTATCCCTAAATTAAGTCTCACATCATCAAAATCCCAATGGGGTCTACGAAGGGTCTCACAACTCAATCTAAGGCCCAAACTCATCTGCCTTACTCAATAACACAAAACCCAACAAGGCAGTAAATTGGAAAAACTTTATACACATAAAAACATCAAAATTATGGCAAAAATATTTAAGACCAAATACCTCAAGTTCATAGAAAACTACTCATCCAAAAAACAACACTAGATTTAAACTAAAATGTCCTCAAACACCAAGATAATAGAAACCCTAGAAAAAGGTTTTAGAGATTAATAAGGAGATGAAACCACACACAATCCTCTTCTATAAAATGGAAGGAAACAAAGTTGAAGACTTACCCAGAGCTTTGATTCACAACCAACAGCACTAAAAATGCCTAATAATCAATGTAGAATCACCCATGGAAGAGGATGGGGCTTTTGGTTTGTCACTAAAGATGGAGGTGATCAAATGGGGTGAAAAATAAAGGAAGAAACATTAAATCCTGAGTAGAAAAATGGGAATTTCCTACTTTTTAAGTGGTGCATGGTTTAGCCACCTAGTTATCCAAACTATGTGCTAACAATGTGTCTCCCTCTATCTGAGAGGGAACCAAACTACATGTTCTGGCTAGACACCTGCATGGTTTAACAAACCATGTGGAGCCCATATGCTCACCACTATTCAGGGGGGGACTAAACTGCACAATTTTATGGAGGTATCCCACACGATTTCCTTAACCGTGAACACCCTTCTGTAGGAAATGTGGTTAAGGTCCATAGTTATTACTAACCATGATCTAACCATGATATCAACAAAAATTGGCCTATTTTCCTTATTTACCATGCCATATGTAACACCCTGAGATTTTATGAAAAATATTATTTTTAATTTCATTAATGTCTTGTGTTGTACGCTACACCAAAAGAAGCTTGCACAACATGCATCCTTGACTTGCCTTGCATTACACGCAATCGCGACCTTCCTCGATAGTGTGTGTAGTACGCAATACCGAGTTTCACTAAACAACTATATGCTATTAAAATACTATTAAAACTAGCCGTTATGAATAGTAATAACCACTTTTTAAAATTTTGTAAATTTTATTTTCAAAATGGACTTCATTTTTGGATTCGGAATATCTAAATTAGCTTAGGGTGAAATTTTGGTACTTTTCGGATAACTTTCATTTTCTAATGAATAGTGAAAATTACTAAATTTTAATTAAAAACATCCTTTTTAATAGAAATAATTAATAGTGATAAATTATTAATTTGAGTGGTTTTAAAGTATATTTAGAATATATGTTTACAATTTAATACAATTTTGGTTATTAGATGTAATTTCACATTTAAACCAGACATAAACAACTGTCAATCTTTTGATAGTTATTATCTCTTAAGAACACGCTATTTGTTTTGACGACGAGAATTAATTTTTAAATTAATTAATGCAACTGATATGTTTTGAATTTGGTAAAATATACATCATTTTTCAGTTCATAATATCAAATATAGCTTAAGCCTAATTTTTGGTATTTTTCTGGAAATTTTCATTTTTTGATGAATAGTGAAACTACTAAGTAGTAGTTAAAAAAATAAATTTTTCATAAAACTTAATTTTACCGCTTCTGTGAGTGGAATTTCAAAAATTTGAGAGACACGGTTGATTTCAGTAAGTAAAATTTGGTTCAATGAGATGAAAATAATTTTTGGTGAATAGTAACTTTTTACTTTTTTTACCCCGGTTAAAAGTAAATAGGGTAATTAAGGGTAAAAATGATATTATTAGTACCCTAACACATGTCCTAATTATATTTTATAAGTTTAATTAGACCAAAAACAACCTTAGGAATAAAATATGACCATTTAGGCCCACTTGGATTATATTAGGACATTTATTATTAATTTATTTAAAGAAGGGTTAAAATAGTTAAAATCAAAGTTGAATAAGAAAAGAATTTTTTATATAGGGATATACATAAGATAGATTCGACTATAAATATTCATTAGAAAGATAAAACGATTTCCTACATAATGGTATTTTATTTGTAATTTTCAGACATTAAATAATTTAATTTATTTATGACACAAAGATGATGCAGTAATTATCTTATTAATGAAATATTGATATAATTGATGTTATAAATACCAAAATAAATGTAATTTGAGACTTTTTATGAATTCCACTAATTTTCTAGGTTAATATGACATGTTATTATTGATATAATTAACTTTATTTGAACTAATCAGTCTGTTATGATTTTCACAAAAAATCAATTACTAAATAGTGTCAAAATTGACATAAAATAGTTTTTTAAAAAAATATTATATTATTAATTGTTATTTTATTCTTAAAAATATAAGGTTCAGCCAAATGACTTAGATAAGGTTATATATATTAATAATAAACAACTTGGGGTTCTTTTGGATTCTTATAGTAAGTTTATTAATCCTATAGTGTAAGAACACAAAAAGGCACGGTAAAAGTAAAATTATTTAACTTATTGTTAAATCTAAATGATAAGGTTCAAATAGAAACCTAAACATGCCTAAATTATATTGGATGATATGATTTAGACCCATACCCACATTATCTTCGAAATAAATCAATTTGGAGCTATTTAAAACAGAATTTGGCTTTATAATAAAATAATATTTTTAGTTATTCCAAAGGTGCTCTCTCCTCCCTTATAAAAGGGCACCTCCTCCCTCTCTTCCTCACACCACTTTGACCCTTCAAGCTCGGAAAAACCCTCCCAAATTCTCTTATACACTTCCCTAGAAACATCCTAGAGGTACTGTTCTTCTTCAAAGACCAATTTCAGTGCCCTAAAAGGAGGTCTCAAAGAGGCGCTTCAAAGAAGAGGTAATGTCTATTACCGATTCTTTCAACTTTATTTCTTCTTCCACTTCTTCTTCATTAGTTGTTTAATTATGAAGTAATAACATCAGTATCACTCATATACTGATATGTTATTATAATTATTAAACAACCCTATTTCACCATCTATCCATCCTACGGAAAACGAAATCATCGTGTGTGCGTTCGTACAGAATATCGTCTCCACGTCGTGGTGTAATATGTTTTTCCAACACCACCTTACTTGGATGGGTATAATGGTGTAAATAATAACTATAAATAGTTATTATAACATCATACTGATTCTGATATATTGTATCATCCACTCCAATTCAATTCAATGATTATGGAAATGATATCATCGCTCGTGCGTACGTACGGACTACCGTCTCCACGATGCGATGAGATTCATTCTCCATGTTAACCATACATGAATGATCATAAAGTTTATTTGATGAATAATAATGAAATATATGAAATAATAATTATACTGGATTTATGTATATATATATATTTATGTCGTCTATTTAGTTTCATTCAATTCAATAAGGAAACGAAAACAGCGTTCATGCGTACGTACGGCCTACCGTCTCCATGAACGGTGTATTTCATTCCTTTTATCGACCTATAATATATATATGCATATGATGAATATATGTAAATAATGTTTTACATTCTGAAATTATGTAAATCAGGATATAATTAATAATATCAAGAATGAAAAGGTGAAACACATACGATAAATGAAATGATTTTACCCAAAACGCTGCTTTAACATGGAATTTACAAAAGAACGGGTAATATAAAGTCATAAGTGAAACATATATGATATCATAAAAATGAATATGATTCTCTAATAATCCAATGACATTATTTAAATAATTATACAGGAGGTTCGGATATGTACGAATCATATCGGACCTAAGGTAAGGGATAAATTTTCAATCTAATTTTTATCCGAGATTGCTTATACGTAAGTATTTACTGGGGTTACGTTTATCATCCATGACCATGTTTTCTAAAAATGCTTTCATAAAATGTTTACCATTCTTCCATGGATGTTTAAAGTCATTTTTACCCTTTATTGACTTTTTACCACATTGTATGAATGGAATCTTTCCTTTGGTTACCATATAAGGTACTTTTTGAATTTTCCGACAAAAGTACGAGGAGAATGTTATTTTTAACTTATACGGTGTGAACGGATTTTTACGGTTTCATAACGCCCCATTTTCAAGAAGATTCATCTACAATATTTCATGAATATTTTCAACAAAACCCCTATCTTTTAAAATTGCATGGAATTTTTTGAAAAGAAAATGATTTTAAAGAAGAAATGATATTTTCCTCAAGAATTAATTTCAAGTGTTTTGTCAAAACTATTTTCCATCTAAGATGACATTATTTCATATGTGTATGTTTCAAGTAAAATGTCTCTATGATTTAAATGGTTTTAATTTTCTTCTGATGAAATGATATCAATTGTTTATGGATTATGTTACGATCGCATGATGTTTAAGAATCCTATTTTATTTCATGGGTTATGCTATGTTGTATGATTTATGATTTTGTGGCACATGAAATAATGATTTCATTATGAGATGGGTGGGACCTATATCTCCCTCCAATGCATTGGGTAAAGATTTATATCTCATGAGATAGACATGGCTGGAACGGCAAGTTAAACCGGTTCAGTAATACAGGACTGGAATGTGGAGTGAACTCGATTCAGAAAGGGACTTTTTCCACTAAGATGGTCTTGGCAGCAATGCCTTGTCTACTATGGAAATCATATCATGTGTTTAATGGTTTCCACAAATACATGTTTTATTCCCATGATATTTTATCATTCTTAATGTTTCTTTATGATCTATGCCTTACGTACTTCCATGTTTTATGTCATTGCTCAATCTTTTGATGTTTAAACATTATGTTCATGTTTTTGAGTTCAAATATATATGGTATGTTTTATTTTATCCATGTTTACCCTTAATGAGCATTTTAGCTCACCCTTTTTATTTTTTCTTTTCCCCGGGATATAAAGAAAGGTTTTAGGTAAGAAAAAAAGGGGGAAGATCTTTATGGGAGATGTTGAAGATCTTTCACCACGATTAGAAGATTACGTTCTAAGTTTCCAAAGACACTAAACTATTACGATCCTTGTGTGTCTGTTATTGTTATGTATTAAGTATTACACTAAAGTAATGTAATATCCATGTATGTCAAGATTTGGGTCTCTACACCCCAACCCCCAGAACATCCTTAAAACTTCATGTACACCCCTAAAAATTCATCTACACCCCAAAAACATTTCATTAACAAAAAGGAAAGGAGTTTAACCAAAAATTTAAACAATTATGTACTTATATAAAGGTTTGGGACCTTAAACACATATTAGTTACATACACTACATAAATTAAATTAGTTTCATAATACCAAACATGTCTCAAATAGGGAAATTTGAGATGAAAACCCTTACTGCGGTCTGGATTTAGTCTACACTTGCACCAAAGGTGCTAAATAATTAAATTAAATTCATTAAATAAATTCCCAAGAACCATATTCATAATTATAACCATTTATACTACTCATTAATATTCATTCTATAAATATATACATTAGTTAGTATTTACATATTTTTAACATTGGGTTTAGGTAATATTTATTGCATTGAAATAGTTTCATAAAAACAGAATTGGTATTCATTATTGTTATAAATTTCATCACTCCAAGATAATTAAAGGTACTTTTGATATATGTTCCATGATAATTATAAAGGTATAATTTTATTCCATGGTAGTTTTTGTTACAAACCATGAAGATGATATCAGTTATGAGCATGTTCTGTTGATTAATAATAAATGAAAGGTCTTTTCTTAATTAAAGAGTTAAATGTTGATATATCCTTATCAAAATAAAAAAAATTAAATATTTATATCATATTAAAGCATCAAATAATTTCTTATATTTATCCATGATATAAATTCAAAGTTTTGTTCATATAGGTGGTTAAACCAACTCAAACATAAACCTACCATGATTAATGGATGATTATGATAGATTAATAATGACTTTATTTAGTTTTTATTAGTGTGATATATTATTTAATAAAATAATTATACCAAGAATATAATTTATATAAATTCATTACATAGAAATAATATATTATTTTCCTCTTAGTTTTCTCATTTTAAACAATTGCATTTAAGATAATCATTTTTTATTCATATCATTAATATGTTATCCAATTATTAATATAATAAATTCAATTATGTCATAAAAATCATATTTTTTCTTTAATGTCATCCTTATATCCAAATATTATATGTGATAATGAAAATTGGAATTCATCGTTCCATAGAGGCAGTAGTCTGCATGTATGCATGGATTATGATGATTTCATTTTCATAGAATAAAAGGAAATAGTAAAATTATTTATTATTTCATAATAATAAAAATGATATAAATATCACAATTATTTATTAAATATCCCTTTTATACAGACATTATATGTTGGTAAATGAAAAAAAATCACTTTTCTTCGTTGAGGTGGTAGTTCGCACAATGCTCGAATTACGGTTTTGTTTTTATTACTAGAAAAGGTAAAATGTGATTGATGATTATTCCCATAGAATAATAATAATCATTATATAACAAATAATTATTTAATTATATAGGTATTTTAAAATTATAATTGTACAATAAAAATATAAAATTAATAAGTCAAGTAAAAATGATCACACAAGTTGAGCACTTTGATATTTCCATGGAAGATCCCCTATAAATGGATGTCATATGATAATCTATTATAAATATAAGATCAAGAGAGTGAAAATAATTATAGGGGAAGGAAATGGATTTTATTTTCATGAAGAAGCTAAGTTTTTTTGAGTTTCTTTAATGGGTGGTGAGAGGACCCTTTAATAAGTGGTGAGAATGACATTTTTTTAAATATTTCAACTTAATGTAATGGGAGAACAAGTTAAACATGTCAAGTGGCACAAAAATAGATAAATAATAGAGTGTGTAAGATTTAATTTTGATAATAATATTATAAAATAAATTATAGATATGTTTTTATCATGTTTCAATCCATTTAACACTTGAATTATTATTTTTACCATTTTAGCTTTTATTATGGTAATTAGTTTTTACCTAAGGTGGCATAATATTTATACTAAAAAATAAAGTGGTTCTTATTAGATAATTTAGACCCACTAATTATAAATTTTAAATCTATTTAATTTTTTAAAATTTATAAATTTTATTAAAATTAATTTTAAAATAATAAATTATAATGTATTAAAAACAATTTTGGTGAAAATGTTTAATTTGTTCAAAAATATTAAAAATTGATTTTATAAATTAAAACCAACATTTTTGAAATTTTAAAGACACTTTAAAAATAATTATATAGTCTTGGAAAAATATTTAATTAATTTTAAATCCATACATATATACTAATAATTTCATAAGTCATGTTATTTGTGAAAATAGTATTTCATACTATTCACTTAAAAATATTTATTTTTTAAAAAAATTATAAAATTAATCTTAAGAAAATATTAATTTGATTAATGAAAAAACAATATTCATTTTTTAATATTAAAATTATAAATTTTAGAAATATAATTTTTTTAAAAAGTGAGATATAATGAAAAAAATATAGAAAACTAGACTTTTTTTAGAATATTAACCATTCTCATTCATATTTCATGTTATTTACTAATTAAATTATTATTAAATAAACATTCATATCAAATATATTATATCATCATTAATTATAGTTTTCTTGAAATATTAATTTATATCTCATAAAAACAATATTTATAAAGTTACATTTCGAAGTATAAAAAGATTTTATTAGTCATTTTAGCCATAACAATTGAATTTCATTCATATTAAAAGTAGAATTTATTTTATTTTTATAAATTATTCATAAATTGGTTACTCATATTCATTACCACTAATTAAATGTCTAGGTTTTAATGTCCATACTTTATTAAAATATATTATGGTTTTGTTTTAGCTCGGTGTTGCATGTGGAGAAATCTATCGATCACATTGACTTATTTAAATGTAAGAATATATTAAAATTTCAGGGTGTTGAATTATCTCCCACATAAATAAATTACGTCATCACAATTTTACTTATAAGACTAGATTAATATATATAGGGAAATCATAATTAACCATATAATGCAAGATAGGCATGGGTTTATTTAGTATGTGGAAAGAGTTTTATCTATATGAAAAAAAAATTATTATAAGTGATTTATAGAGAGAGATAAATCATTACTAATTTCACATAGAATTATAATATGGGAATAAGATATAGCTCCATAGAGAATAACTTCCCAAAAACCTTGAAAATAATTTATTTGATTGTCATACTACTAGTAGTTTTTATTTATTACTAAATATCCAGTGGTTGTTGAAAATGTACATGACATGGGAAACTAGAAAATATAGAGTGAAAACTTACTATCTATTACATTAGTAGTAGTTTTATAGAATTCTCCTTGTTCATGTTGATATTTGTGACTATTTCCCAAATCGGCACCTTAATTGGTATGTTGAGTCACATAATGCCCAACTCTCTTGTAATTAAGTGATATATTTTTTTAGCTTCTCTGTTTACCTTACAATTTTTAGTTTTATGAACTTCATCACAACACTTATATCATTTTTATTCCCCTTTAATTAATTTCCCCATGCTTCTTCCCATATTTTGGACATTTAGAAAATCATATTTTCTCTCCTTTATCATCTTCATCACATGTCTTTCATAAGACTACATATTTCTCTTCTTTAGTATGTTTTAGACTTTGAATATGATCACATTATTATTATTATTATTTCATGATATATAGTTTGGAATAATCAGAAGGTTTCTCACTTCAGATCCCATTTTGATGGGTTGTTTGTTGATGTAATATCCCCATTATCCATTTTACCCATAGTTCCTTATAGTTCCATCCATTACTAAAACCAACAAGATTTATATGAGTGATTAAACAATAAAAATATGAGGTAATTATCATAATTAATAACATAAAAGGGTTTCTGTCTTAAAAAATGTTACCCTTATCATCACATTATCATGTAATTTTTTTAGTTCAACCTAAATCAATATTAGTTGAACCTATGTTACTTTAAGTTGGTTTCTCTTATACTTATTAACCTAATCCTCAAAATAGAGATCTCAAATTACCATAAACATTATTAAATTATTTTATACAAAAATATTATTGAAATTTATTCTCATAAAAAATAATTTATCCTTTATCTAAGAAATAACATATCAATTAATGTGTACCTTGACTTATAAATCCATAAATTTTATTATATGTTATCCATTTTCACTTTTCCGATTAGGTTATCTAACCTAAGCATATTCAAATCCCTCATAATGGATCATAAAGAATATTTTAATTAACCAAAGAATATCCCTCATGGGTGTCAAGCTAGGTGTCTAGTTAGGAATATTTTTTATACATTAGGTGATGATAGAGTTAATACCCAATATTCCATTTTTGAGGTTATTACCCCTAGGTACATTTGATCCAGAACTTTCATCCACTTGTAGTATCCATACAGGGATGTAATTTCTAGTATAACCATATAATCTCTACTTTAACCAAACATTGGGAAGTTACCTAATACTTAGGATTCTCAATTAGACATATCCCTAGGGTTTTCATTAATGTTCTCTTATCCTAATCCCCAAATAAAAATTTCATTATTTCATTAGAATTAAGTCATATCCTATCCCAAAAGGTTATGTGTACCTTTGAAATTATAATCAACTATAACTTATTATCCCTCATATTATCTCCAATATAAATCATAATATCCAAACTTATCTATGGATTACTTTGATACCAATTATAACACCCTAGATATACACTCTAAGAACCAGTTCCATGAACACATACTTCACGTACTGGTATCAATAAAAATTACAGATTCTCAAAACCAATCATTCATTAATTTCATAACATAAATAAAATATTTCATTACATACATTCTTAAGGCCTTTTAGATTTAGATCATTATAGAATTAGGAAAAAAATAACTAGAGAATCCCATGATATTTGTAACAATGTAATATTTTTTCTATTATATAGAAAATTAATTAATCTATAATAAGTCTTCAATATCTCCCAAAAATTATTTCCCATGTCTTATTCTTTTAAATATTTCATGTGTGATAATTTTTTTTATAACTTGGGGAATAGAAACATAAGAAATTGGTTAGATTAAAAGCTATGTGAGGGAAACATATAACTAAATATTCCAATAACATGAGCACGATATACATAATATGGTAGGAATAAATAATATGAATAATATCATAATCAAATGAAACTAAGAGGATGATATATCCATGATAATAAATGAAAACATGGATATCAATAATACTAATCTCATACTAATGTAATTCATAATGTCAGAAATCAAAAACATGTTATTAAGGCCTTGTTCCAATACAATAAACTAATATGGTGAGAGGTATACACCAAAAACCAAGATTTTTTGTCTTATGAGACCTATTGATGCATCAAAGGGTTATATAATGTCAGGACCCACACATAACATGATTAATTCCAATGTATTCACCATAATATTCAATAATACATTTTATACTAGTCCCTAAGGAACCTTTGGATGAATAAAAACAAGTTATCTATATAATGAAATATATGAAATGACAATACAAAATTAACATGTGTTAGTAGTCAATAATCATCAATAATTTCAACACTTTTCCCCGTGTTAATAAAAGGGTTATCATAATCATAACTGATCCATAGAAAGAATTTGAATGGTCAAACAATACATTGTCAACTTTCCAATAATCATATGTATTAGAATAACAATGTATGGATCACCAATTATTTCACCCAAGATAATAAAGGGGATAATATGGTCATAACCCATATAGAGGAATAAGGTGGCTGGTTAAATATAATCATAACCTCAGTGAGATGAAGGAAACCTAGAATGGTGATAACATAAATTAAAAACACCTTCATAAAATAATGCTCTGAACTGTATGTACAACCTTGTTTTTAAAGTTTCGAGAACTTAATGTCCCACCTCATGATGTTTTATTAACAATTAAAAAGAATAAAAAACGGGCATAAGATGATTCTATCTGAAATTTACACAATTAAATAAGCATTTCATTTGTAAGGGAAAATCCTTACTCACCTTATAATGTGCTTCAATTACATATCCAAGTATAAGGGTCGTGAATGGTTTCATACTATCTATTCAATTTAATTTAAACAACTCATTTATGGAGGATAGTCCAACACACCTCCGGATGTGTTTTATGTACATGTAATGGCATATAATTCATTGAAATTTAAGTTGACACATCCGAATGGGTGGTTCATGTTTAAATAAGTAACCTCCAACAGTGAAATTTTTGTCAAAAGGACAATCCAAATTTCAGTACTAGAAATTTAGTTAGTTAATTTAACATTTAACGGGTGACACATGGAAGGCCTCGTACACAGAACTACGACACATAATATATTCAACTTAAACATTAGGGAAAATAAATAGACCACCTTACTTAGATTTATAGTAGAATCTTCATCTAGTATCGGCCTCTAATCTTGAATAAAAATTAGAAATTGTAGAAATAAACCAATTCCCTAAAAATAAGGCATATTAGATCACATAGAAATAGCACTCGATGAGGTAGGAGAAACTAAGAATACAAGTAAGAGGATTGAATAACTTACTAAGAAATATTCAATGGTATTAATAGAGGTCATTTTTTATCCTGAATAATGTATATATTTTAAATCCTAGGATGATAAGGATGATATCTTTGGATGTGGGTAGATATTAGGTGATTTGGGAAAGAAAAGGGTGGAAGAAGGTTTAAAGGCCCTAAGGTAAAAAGGGTAATTTCACCTATTTTTAATGGAATAATTGTTTGGACACATAGTTGACCAAGAAATACACCGACTATGCACAACCACTGTCTAAGTTTCATACCCCCTCACATGAATAGGCGCACAATTATAAAAACTATGTCTTAACTGTAGGTTTCACCTATAAACATGTTTTCTATTTTTCACATATTCTTTCATCATACCTTGCATGTTTAGAAAACCCATGAAAATCCTCTTTTGGGTGACATGGTTGAGCTTCACTGTTACTACTAACCATGTGTCTACCATGCGCCTCATACTGTTTCACCAAAAACCAGAGCTTTGGGCTCTGAACAAGCCCTGAACACTCTTCGACCATTATTTTATTCCTTAAGAGTTATTAAAAGAATAAAATAATTTTTTTAAATATAAATTTAAATAATCCATTCCTCTCTGAAAATACAGGTTTTTACAACCTCACCTTCTTAAAATAACTCATCCTCATGTTTCATCTGAAAGTGGTTGAACATCATCTGAGAATAGTCCTGGCCGCTTTGTAACACCCTAAGATTTTTTGAAATATTTTTTCAATTAAATTTAATATTTTAAATATTTTTTATTACTTGAAACATTGAATTTACCTTGTGTTTCATGAAATATTGAGATTTTTTGATGGCTTGCGTTATTTGCAAGATCGAGTTTTACCAAATAACAATATACTATTAGCATTGTTATTTAATATATCTTTTAGTTATTCGAATGGAGGGTATGAAAAGGATTAACTAAATTATGAAAATATATATTTTAGACTTTTTTATTATTCATCTATTGATTAGTAATAAAATAATAATAATTTAAAATAATATATATATATATATATATTCTAAAAAAACTGTATTTTTTTAAAAGACGGATTAGTCACGCTTTGTGAACATAATTTAAAATTAATTTTTACCACTTTTTGAAATTTTATTTTAAAAAATTAAATTAAATTTTGAAATCATTATTTATAGATTATCTTCAATTTAATTTTTGTGATTTTTCTGAAAAGTTTTATTTTTCTATGAATAGTGAATAATACTGAATTTTAATTGAAAACTGCATTTTCAATTAAATTTTTTTAAAAGTTAATTTATATTTTAAATTGTTCTAAATTAAAATTAGTAAAATTATACATTTATTAATACAATTTATGTCATTTTAATCAATTTCATATTGAATTTTGATATAAAATTTTGTAAAATTTTAAACATTTTCTCTTTAAAACACTACTTTCTAGTTACATCTATAAGATTAATTTTTAAATTAAATTTGTCCACTTATGTGATTTGAATTTTCAAACATGTATTTAATATTTTGAATCAAAATAATTTATATTATCTAATATTTTTAACTTAATTTCTTACCACAATGACTAGTGAAAACAGTTAAATGTTACTTCCTATAATTAAGGTTAAATGGAACAAAAGCCTCATCCTGGTTGGTGAGGACTCGGTAAGTGCATCCAAGAGACCTAAGATCAAATCTGAGTGGAGAAATATTTTCAAGTTACTATATTAGTACTGTAGCAGGTATTATTAGGTACTATAATAGCCAGAACTATTCACCTGTTTGGGCTTTCGGGCCACCAGTTTGGTCCTCAAGTCCTTGAAGGCCTTAAGGCCACCCAAGGACTTTGGGACGGTAAGGATTTAGACCCACCTCTAGGACTTTGGGACACCTTAAGTCCTTCAGGCCTCTCAAGGCCTTCTAGGCACATGAAATTGTTCTTAATGGACTAGGAGGACTCTATAAAAAGAAGGCTCCAGATGAGGATACAGAGAAGAAACATTCACCAGAGAAAAAGATAATGGATTTCAACGAATGGTAGGGTATGCAACTTACCATTGGGATTAGATTTTACATTCATGGGAAACCTATTTGAACATCCATGAGAATGTGGAAAGGTGACATCATAATGAAGATGTTGGGGAGGGGCAGTTTCAAGTATTTATGGTCAAGATTATTTCTTCAAATATATTTAATTCATGTAATGTCATGAATATTATGGGTAATGTAAGGGTTATAATTCAACCCTTAAAAGGGTGGTTATCAAAAATTAATAAAAAGAAGGCCTTCGGGCCATTCATGCATTAATTAAGGTTAAACGAGGTTTTAGGCATTACATGCACTTGTGTTAAAATTAATTTTTCACATACCTAGGTTTTTTTAAATAAATTGGATTTTATATTTATAATTATAATATAAAAATTATCTAATAAGACTCATTTTATTTTATGCATAAAGATTTAATTACCTAGGTTTAAAAACTAATTATTATGGTGGAAACTAAATTTGTAAAAATGGAGAAAACGTAAATGTTATGGAATGAAATGTTTAATATATGTTTTTTTTCATTGGAGGTGTGTCTCATCCATATCATCCATTACCTCCATTATTTATCAATTTTAGATCCACATGAGGTTAGATTGACCTCCATTATTGAATACTTTGAGGTATTTATAAAAATGTCACTCCTCAATTATAAAAGGGAACTCACTCCCCTCACTTATAAACACCTCTAAAGCCCTTTGGATCGACCAAACCCTACCAAAATAACTTCCTAAATTCCCTTATATCATCCTAGAAGCCTTATTTTTGACATAAATACAACCTATAAAGGATTTTGGTGTAAACCTAAGGAGGATACCTGAATAATAGGTAGCGTTCGTCAATGAGTGTTTTTGTTTTATTTCTCCCTCAACCACATTAAAATATTATTATAATATACTAATATAATAAAATAATTATATTAAATATTGTTATATGTTTTTATGTTAAGTTCATGACCTATAACCATCTCTACAGTCATCAATGGGTTACGAAATCATCGATTGTGTGTACAGCGGACTACCGCCTCGCGAACTGATATCATTTGTTTTTGAATTACCAATTATAATGATTGAAAATAATGATGGATTATATATATATATGATATTTATTATATTATTATTCTTATATAATTATAATATCACGCATACCTTTATGATTTCTATTTTATGGGAATACGATAATGCCGCTCGTGTGTACGGAAGACAACAACCTCATGAAGAGATATGATTCATTCATGCTTTACATGGAAGGTATTAAGGATGGGTTGAATGAAAAAATGGGATATATATAACATAAAATTTATTATAAAATAATAATATATCATTTACCTTTCTTTCCTTAAATCTATTAAGAAAATGGAAACAACATTCATGCGTTTGTACGACCTACTATCTCTAGGAATGGTGTATTTTATTTTCTATAATAAAAACTATAGATTACTCTAAATACATAAATAATGAATATATATTATATTTATATCATGTTTAAAAAAATTATCTTATGAAACCATGATTTAAGTAAGAGGACATAAAATAAAAAGTCAAAACATGTATGGAAAACAAAGCGGTTATTACTAGAACGTGCCTTTAACATGGAATTGTAAATAAATGAGTAACAAAAAGACATAAGTAAATCATATATGGTATAATATATGTAATTTTGGTTCTATAATATATATATAATAAACTTATATTTATTATATTGGAGTTTTTAATGAGTGTGAAAGAATTTGAGACTTACAGTAAGGGATTATCATCTCGATTTTTACTTCTGTGAGACAGATTACATATTCACCATATATTTATTTTATGTGGTATATATATCTCCTATTAATTTATATTATTATTATTATACTGAAAATTATTTTTATTTACAAATACTTTTTAGGATCTATCTTTCATGGGGTTTACAGTTTAAAATTTACCAAATCGGTGAGGGGTTTTTGTCTTAATTTGCCTTCTTTGAAACATATAATTATGTTATGAATCTATATTATTTTATTAGAAGTATATACATCCCATTTGACATGTAATATCGTAAATTTATTTATCCTCATGATATTTTAATTTTCATTCAATAATATACCTATATGGAAATTATTATTCAAGGTTATGAAAGTGGTCATAGTTTTATGTTACAATCCCATCATTTATTAGGATTGTTAATGATTGTACTTCTAATGATGAAAGATTATGATCTGTCACTCAAGAAACTCATAAATTTTCTTCTAATATGTTTATTTCATGAGAATAAATTTTTTCCTGCCATTTTTTTCTCTTTATGTACTAAATAGATGAAAATAAATGTTTTTAGGAAAAATTATCTTTTCAGTCGAAAACACTTTTTCTTCCAAACCGATGTTTTCTAAAAATGTTCTCAAAAATGTTTTTAAAATTCAAAAATTATTTATTAAATACATTTTCACCCATGTTTTTATTTTTAATTTTTTTAAAGGGATCTTCATGTCATTTTTCAAAAAAAACTGTTTGGATTTTACTTAAAATGTGAAAGGGGTCATTTTTATAATGTGTATAGCATGAATGGAATTTCCAACTATCATGACCAATATTTTAATTTAAGTTTACTTAATATGTTTTTTAAGTTATTTTAATAGGAAAATATTTTTAAAAAAAATTATGTTTTAAAAAGTTATTTTTAAATATATTTTCAAAAATAAATGTTTTAATTTATTTTTAAAGATTATTTTATAAGTTTTTAAGTTTATTTTCGATTAAAATTATTTCTAATATGTTTTATGTTTCAAAAATATATTTTTAAATAAAATCTATCTTACTCAAGAATTGTACCATGTGATTTATCTTTCAAAATCATTTTCCATCTAATATGATTTACTTTGATGTAACTTATGCTTTACTGGGGATATAAACCAAGGATACCATTATTATTCTTTCTCTGAATGTTTTATGATCAAAATATGTTTATGAAACATGTTTCCCTTCCTCGGATTATACCATGAAAAAAATATCATGATGATATTTTCTTTTTCCATGGGTTATTCTTTGATGATGAAATGATTATGAAGCCTATTTCTTTTATATAGTTTATTTTATGATGAAACGGTTTATAAAATCTATTTATTTTTATGGGTTCTAGTATAATGAATGTTTTATGATTTTTTATCACACATGTGTATGATTTTTGTTATATGATAGTGATTATATAATAACCAAGGATGGGGGTTATGTTATAACCAAGGAATATGGTTACATTATAAACAATGATGGGTGGGACCTATATCTCCCTTCAATGATTTGGGTAAAGATTTATATCTCATGATATACATAAGACTAGAATGGGGAGTGAACTTGGTTTAGTAAGGGACTTTTTCACTAAGATGGTCTTGGGAGTGAACCTTGACTACTACAATGGTTTGGGGAGTGAACCCATTCCACTATGAGGAGAGGTATGTCACTAGGTGTGGTTATTTGTCCCTCTTAAGAGATGTATCCACCCATGGAGTTCCCTGGTATGTTTTGGAAATTATCTTTGACTACCAAGGAAAAAAATTCTATTCTTTTGTGTATGCCTCAATTCCATGTCTTATAAAAATTTTATTTTATCATGGATCATATTATTTGATTCCATTATGATTCATGTCTTATTAACTATTGAAATTTATACTATGTATCAAAATTTTGGTCTTTGATATGCAAGGTATGGTTTTTAATTGTTAAGCTCATGTTCTCATACCCTTATACTCATTTCTTACTTATATGATCATTGATGTCTTACTTTATTACCCTTAATGAGTATATGAGCTCACTCTATCTTATTTTTCCATCATCTATATTATAAATAAAGGATTTTAGTATGGTATGTATATGAATAGTACTAAGGGGAAAGATCTTTATTGGTGACATTGAAGTTCTTTCATGAATTAAGAATATTTCATTCCAAGCTTCCAGAGGCATTAAACTATTGTGTTTCATGGGCATTTTTTTGTGTAATGTAATTAATATTCATTTAAAAATATATAGTATCCATGTATGAGAAGTACTAGTCTCTATACACTAATTATGTACATCATCATATCTCTCCCATGTCTTGCCTTATATATGGTCATGCTACCATAGCACTGAAACTAGAGGAATAGACCGACTTTGGAGAGATTTCATGCTCTGATCCATGATAAGTTTTGAATACTCCTCAAAATAAGAATCAACATAAAACTTCACCTCATTATGTTATAAAACATGAGATGGGTCTGAATATTAATGGAGAATCTATGAAACATGGAAGACATCATGCATGACCTGGTACCTTTGAGGTAATTTTAACTGATAGGATATTGTCCCAAATCTCTCCAAAATTTCAAAGGTTACAATGAAACAAGGTGATAAATTACTTTTTTTATGAATCCTATGATTCCCCAATCTAGGTGAAACATGCAAGAAGACACGATCTCCCACCTCAAACCCTAGAGGTTATTGGTGATTATCTATATAAGATGACTACTTAGACTAAGTTATAGCCATATGATTTCTAACAAGTTATAACTAATATAATGTATCCTATATGAGAAAAGGTCCAAGTAGTTATTCCTCTCCTATATTTAACTAGAATATGAGTGAACATAATAGCCTAGAATATATGTCCTTGTAAGGATCTATATGTATATTAGCTTGGAAATTTTTATTATAATAAAATTGAGTGAGAGATAGGTGTTCATCCTGGAAACCCTCATAATTAAGGATGCATGCTCAGAACATGTCCTCTACACATATATCATATTCTTGCACTATTCTCCAATATGTGGGTGATATACTATACTTAGAAGTACCTAATAACCTAGTGCCTTCTGTAGTACCTACTAGAACTATAATGTAAAATGAGCATCCCTATCTGATGTGATGATATGTGGAACTTCATGAAGTCACATGATCTCTCTAAAATATAGCCTCCATATATAATCCACTAAAAATATCACTCGAATATTCAATAAGTGGGAAAACTTTTTTAGTCTACCCATGATAACCCATACTATATCACTGCCTTTAGTTGACCTAGGTAAACCCATCATGAAATCCATAGTGATGTTGTCCCATTTCTACTCTAGAATGGTAAATGAATGCAAAATCCCTACCAGTCGCGGGTGTTATTCCATCACCTACTAACAAGTGGAACACAGAGTGAAAAATCCAATTATATTCCTTTTTATACCTAGACATCAATACTAGTTTTGTAAATCATGGTACATCTTAGTAAAACCGAGAGGTACTACCCATGCAGAGGCATGATATTCTCACATCAACTCCTATTACACATTTTTAATAACACATACATGTCAATTAATGTATAAGTTCTCATCCTCATATATGAACTAACTAGGTGGTGTTTCTTTAACTAAAACGCTCCCACATAGGACCAATCCCTTAGTATATAAAATCTATCTCATCTTTAATATATCTAGAAGTGAATAATTCACTGCTAAATTCATAATAATATGTTTTCTATAACTATCCTAAATATTCATATGCATCTCAAAAAAAGAGTTTCATCAACTTTGATTCACTATAGCCCTCCTAAACCACTTTCATTTGAGTCTTCCTTCTCAAAGCATCAGCCATTGCATTCCATTTTCTAGGTATATAAGTAAGTTCAAAGTCAAAAAACTATAGGTATTCAAACCATCATTACTATATTATATTCAAGAAAAACTACATGAATATACATTTGAGGAACGTGTGCTCTCTACATACCATAATGTGCTCTCCTAGAATAGAGTGTATCCAGAAATGTAATGAATTGAAAACTCAAGATTTTACATCAAGTAATTCCATACATGAGGTCTCAATTGACAAGAGCTATATACTATGACTCCATCACCATATATCATAATTCCTCCCAGACTGATGGATAATGTGTTACAATAAGTTATATATATTATTCTGGGATCTAGAAGAATTAGAATCTAAATTGATGGAAGATTTCCTTTCAACTCCAAAAAATATTTTTCATAAGATTTAAACATCAAGAATTTGATACCCTTATTGGTAAATATCATAAGAGGTGTTGAAAGGGGTGATAAATCTTCAATAAATCACATATAATACCCAACTATCCCCAAGAAAGTTTTTATGTCAAATAAATTCTTGGGATTCTCCCACATAGCATCCCTCTTAAAAAAGACACATTAATTTTAATATTAAGACCTTGTTTCTTGGGTTTAGAGTTGTTCTAGGGATTTTTGAAATAATTGGGTTGGGTTGTAGGACCATTTTAATTTGTAACTGTGGAGTTTATAGAATACGTGTGGAACTAGGTAGAATACCTGAAATGTTCTATGAAATAAGAATCTTCTAATCAATAAAATTTTATTTTATTTTGTAACTTTCTTTTATGTGGTAGGATACTATTTTATGTTATAAAATAATTGTTTAGGGTAAATTTAACTCGAGGTGATGTGTTTTCTATGTAAATGATTTATGGGATATTTATGTCATAAACGAGGTTTCTAAATCATAAATCATTTGTCCTAATAGATTTTATCATGATGAACACCTAATTCTATCTCCATTCAATGTCCAAGATTCCCTCTCAAACCTTAGGCATCCTATAGGTACATTGGGGGTGATTTTTATTCTTCTAGAATGCCTTATTCAGTGTTCAATCTCTATCATGATTTTGTCACTTCTCTCTAGTAATAATTGTTTTTTATTCTTTATTTCTATTGGTTGTGTAAATAGTGTTTGCTTCATTTTTTGAATAGATTTTGATCAGTCTATATTTTTCTCGAAACTTTGTAGTTTTCCCTTATTCATTGTATTTCATTATATAGTCTAATTTTTTCCAATCTCCATTGTTGAAGGAGACTAGGTTTCCACAATTCTTGAAGTATGCGTCTTTATACAAGGGTTCTAATTCATGAATTGATATATTATCTTGTCAATGCATTTGGGTTGTTCTATTAAAATGCATTATTTAGTATCAGAATGGGACTTTAGTAAGATATTCATGTTTTTAAATGGGTTTTCTTTAAAAATGGATTAGTTTATACCAAGTTTTTAAATAAATGCTTTGAATTGTGGTTTTGGTTTTAAAATGGGGTTTCAAGCCCTTAAGAAGAAATTATTTGATATAAAAAAGTTATATTAAATGTGATCATGATTTTTAAATGGATTTTGACAAACATAGATCATTAAGTAACCCTTGGTGTGTCAAGAATAGATTTTTTACTCTTTGTGTGTGTAAAGCCAAAAAATATTTTAGGTCACTTTAGTGTCGATAATACCACTAGAGGTTATATTGGTTGGATCCACCTTAGGCATATATTAGGGATTTTATTTTATTTCTAGAATATATACCCATAGGTTTGATCCCTCATGGTTATTTAATCACATATTTATTTATGGTGTATCCATGGTTGGATTTATTATAATTTCATAGTATATTTTATGTACTTGATGTATCCCTATATTTGGTGAATATCATATGCTTTTATGAAAACGAATTAATGTTTTACCAAATCATTTTACTTTATAAAACTTATTTGTAAACTAGATTTTATTTAAAGCTAGAGATAATGCATTTTTGATATTAGAAATTTTATAGATTCCTTGGTGGTATCTTACTAGCCTTTGTGATCACACCCTATTTTTACCTTTAGGAAGTTGTAGATATTTTTTTATAGGACTCGGGTAAAGGGAATGGAATTATATAGTATGTTAGTTTTTCTTATTGTTCGTCATCTTCATAGAAGGATGGTATGGTCGTAAAGGATGGTCACATGGATAAATTTCTAATCTCATATGTTTTATATATTTTGTTTTTATAGTTTGGCTTATCTTTGTATATCTCTTGGATATGTTTTCTTTCTTTTTTTATGTTCCTTTTTAGTTTTCTGTGTTTAGGTTTTACATGAGACATGTTTCTTTCTTTTTTTTGTACCTACCCATGTGGCGGATCACCTTGGGAAACATTCCAAGTTGAACTTTGGATAGTTTGTTACAAATTTCTATTAGAGAAAATAACCATCTTGACGTGTTGTGAAGATAACTGGGTTTGGTTTTCTCCATTGGAAAACTAGAGTTATGACCATCAGAATTTGAATAGTATCTGTGGGAGGGTTTCAGTCCAGCTCAATTTTATGTCTGAATACTAGTTACCATGGGTGTCCAGGGATTTTTTCCAAACATGAGACTTAGTGGTTGGGGTTCATTGAATAAACTATATTTGTGGTTTATTTAAATAGATTTTACCTTTTTAGATTTATGTATTTTTTTATGGAATTAAACATTTCTTTACATTATTTATGTTTTAAAACATTAATATAGATTTATAAAGTTGGTATTATGATTTGGGAACCTTCTCATGGATAATGGGGTTTTCCCTTGTACTCATTAGAAAATTCCTTCTATAATAGTTCTTCAAAATATGATATAGGAAGTTTCGATATAGGTTCCATATTAAAATCCTTCAATGGTCCCTCCTTTAGTGGAAGTTCTAATCTTCTATAGTGGAAATCTGGGTCAATCAGGCTTCGAGAACCCAAGATGAGTGGTGAACCATGGATTAGAATTTACTAAGCAGAATCCACCCATATTCCATGGTGTGAAAGAACCTCCTGACTTTTAGGATTATCTTGATCATATTAATAGGATCTTTAACTTATTGAAAACTCCTTAAGACTCTATGGTGGGTTTTTTTACATACATTTTCAATGAATCTGGAAGAAGGTGGTGGGACTCTATTTTCCAATCTATGTTGCATGAGGATCTTACCAGGACTTATTTTAATAAAATATTTGACAATAAATATTATCCTGAGATATTATGTGTTTAAAATACCTATGAGTTTTATTCCTTAGAGAAAGGGTAATGTACCGTTCTGGAGTAATCAAACCATTTTATTAAATTGGTGCATTTGTCATTGGATCTATACACTGATGATTACCTAAGGCCTATATGGTTTGATTTGGGATTAAGGGATCATATTCAAATGATATTGATTATAATATTACTTATGACATTTTCTGAGGTATTCAATAAGGTGTATTTGGTATAGGCAGATATAACTTGGAAAATAGGTTCAGTTAGAGCTACATATGGTGGTGTTGTTAGCTAGGGTGTATCTTCTGGATAGAAAAGAGAAAGGCTGGTCAGTTTTCTTCAAAACTATTTTTATGGGATTCATCAAGAGTGTATCATGTTTTCTACTATCAATGTGGAAGGCCTATTTATACCAAGACTAATAGTATAGAGCCTCCCAAGACTTGTCATCATTGTAGAAAATATGGCTATCTGAGGTGTTTTTGTTAAATATTATCTGAATGAAGCAAGGTTGGATCTACTCATATAAAGGTTTTTCAGGTTCATACTGATGATTCCAAGGGTGGTGGGTTATATCCTCAGTCTGAGTGGAATTATCATGTGGCCAATAAAGATCATGGAGAAGCTAATATCATATAGATTTATTCAGAAGAGTAAGCACCAAAGGAATCTGATGTAGTTCGAGCTACTATTAGAGGTACAATATTTATTTTTTCTTCTATGGTTCTATATTTATTTGATATAGGTTCTACTCATTATTTTTTATCATCAAAGTTAGTTTATGTGTAGTTCTTGAATTCGAAGCTTATTCCATTCTTGTTGGATCTTTCCATGACTTTGGGAAATCAGTCCAAATAATGTTTCAATTGTCCTGCATATTGGATAATGATAGTTTTATTTAAGGTGGAGTGGTAATTATTAGTGTTTGATCTTGATATATTCAACTTGATCATTTTAATGGATTTGATGGTTTTTTTTAAGGATCAAATCGATTGTTATATCTATTGAGTTTAGATTTTATCTTCTGATGTAATCACTCATGTATTTCAGGGTGAGTGGGATTCTAGGTATGGAAGAGCGGGGTCTATTTTTTCATATGATAGGGTGATCTCATGTTAGTTTTTAGAGATGTTACTTGATTTCATTGATCCTTGTTTGAGCAGTTCACTTTCTACATTAGTGTGTGTCTTCCTTGAGGTCTTTCTAGATGATTGTTTTGGTTTACCACTATAGAGAAAGGTTAAGATTGGTATTGACCTACTACCTGGTATGATTCCCATTTCTATTCCATCTTATTTCATGGAAACTACTATGTTATATGAACTTAAGGATTAGATTATAGACCTTTAGGAAAAGGTATTTATTCATCCTAGAATGTCATCATCGAATTCACCTATCCTTTTTACTTTGGAAGATGGGGCATTATAATTTGTATTTATTATTAAAATTCAAACCGGGTGACCATTAAGAATAAATATCTCTTTCCCAAGATTGATGATCACTTTAATCAGCTCAGGGGATAGCTAGTTTTCAATGATTGAACTTCAGTCAGGGTACCACCAATTGAGATTCTGATATGAGGATATACCTAAGATTGTATTTAGGAGTTGGAATGAACATTTTTATTTTCAAGTTATTCCATTTGGTATCACTAATCCTCTTACAGCATTTATGGCACTAATGAACTTGATGTTTCATTAGTTCTTGGACTCTTGTTATTGTGTCTGTGGATGATATTTTTTTGTACTCAAAGTCAGAGGATAAGGACATGGATCATTTAGATGGCATCCTTATAACTTTAAAAAAACATCCAATGTATGTTAAGATTTCCAAATGTGAGTTATAGATTCAGGAAGTGAAATATTAGGGGTATTTTATATATAATAGGAAATCTTAGTTGATCTTGAAAAAATAAATGTGGTTATGTCTCGGGAGAATCATATAAATGTGTTTGATATTTTATATTTCTTGGGGTTGGATAGTTATTATAGGTGATTCATTCAAGACTTACCAAATATTACATCTCCATTGAAAGCTTTAACCCATAAGGGTGTAGATTTTGTGTCGAATGAAAAATGATAGAGATATTATGAGGAACTGAATTTTAGGTTGACTTCATCTCTAGTTTTTATACTTCTAGAATGAGTTTTGAGATATAATTTTTTCTATGATTCTTTTAGTATGGGTTTGGGTTGTGTCTTAATATAGGGGAAACTTCTGGTGGCCTAAATCTCTTTCCAGTTATGCATTCATGGTAATAATTACCCTAACCATGATCTTGAATTAGTGTAGTTTATAAATGAATTCAAAATGTGGAATTATTATCTCTTTAGGGATCACTTTATGGTATATTCTGGTCATAAAATCATAAATTATATTTTCACTCATATGGATTTAAACTTGTGATAGAGACACTAACTTGAGTATCTCCATGATTTTTATTTTGATATTTTATATACTCCTAGGAAAGGAACATGGTCACTAATGTGTTTAGTAGGAAATTACTAACTCAATCCTTGAAGGATTTAGTGGAATAGTGGTCTCTAATGAGTTTTGTTACTAAAATGAGCTTAGAAGTGGAATAATCTAGTGGGAAGATGTTCTGGGATATGATAAATGTGTAATCAACATTTTATGAGTATTTTTTTCTAAATAAAGTACATATAACTGAGTTTTAGGGCTTTAGTAAAATTCTAAATTGTTGGAGACCTCAGGGGAGTGGTCTTTGTCTCCTAGTGGTGCTTTAGGTTTCCTTAACAAATTGTTCATTCCAATTTCTCCAGAGTAGGAGTTTATTGAAAAAAAACATTTCATGCTAGTTTTTACACCCTAATACTACCAAAATTTATCATAATTTGAGATTTTGGTATTAGTTTCAAAGTATGAGATGGTCAATTATAGATTTCATTTCACGATTCCTTACCCATAAGTGAATTAAGGCAGAAAACAAGAGACCTATGTGGTTGTTGCATCCCTTACCCATTCTTGTATGAAAGTGGTATGATATTTCCATTAAATTTTTCATTAATTTACCATATAATCCTAGTCAAAAGGATTTGAATTGGGTGATTAATGATAAAATTATGAAATTGGTGCATTTCCTCCCAATCAAGGAGATGACAAAGGTGGGGTAGCTCAGGGGCTTTTATGTTTGATAGGTTATGTGACTTGATGGAGTTCCCTCTACAGTTGCATCTGATAGGCACTCACAGTTCACATCCAGGTTCTGGAAGGTTGTGTAATAGATTATGAGTTCCTAGTTTAAATTGATCATGACATGCCATTCACTGATAGATGGATAGATAGAGAGATAAATCCAATTCTTTTAGGATATGATTCACTCATGTGTGATTGATTTTGGTAGTTCTTGGAAAAATAATATCCCTATGGTCAAATTTTACTATTATAATAGTTATAAATCCCCGATTAAGATCTATCCTTTTTAGGAATTTTAGGGGTGGAATTATAGATCTCCCTTGTACTGGTAAGAGTTGGGAGAGTGTTCCTTGGTTGGACTGAGTCTTGTTTAAGAAATTATGGAGAGGGTGTTGTTGATCCAAAGGAGGTTGACCATGGAACAGAGTCATCATAAATCCTTTGTGGACCATCATCATCACTGACTAGAGTTTGAGGTTGGTGATCAAGTTTTTATCATAGTTTCACCTCTCTTAGTACACTGTCATTAGGGTAGGTAGGGTAAGTTGGAATTGAGGTTTTTTTCCCCCTTGAGATTGTAGAGTGTCTTGGAAAGGTGGAATATCAGTTATACTTATTGTCTAATTTTACTTTGATCCATGACATGTTTCATGTTTCCCATATGAGGAAGTATCGACTAGATCATTCCCATGTAATTTAATGGAAGTATGTTGATCTTTATCTTTATGCTAATATTATTTAGAAACCATTTCATATTATGGATCATCAAGAAAAGGTAATTCATGGTAAAATAAATCACTTGGTCTATTTACTATAGTATTTCAGATGGGATATCCATGAGATAGGGGAGGTATAATTTTTTATGTGGTAGAATTGGGATTCCCTTCTTTATAATCCTATAATTTTGAGGAATTTATAGGGACATAAATCTTGTATGAGAGGGAGAATTCTAGAATACCGAGTAAAAAAGGCGTTTCTCTTTTAATTGTAAGATCTTTTTTCTTGGGTTTATAGTTTCTTTGGAAGTTTTTGTAGAACCTGGGTTGGGTACTACCTGTTAGACCATTTTATGTCACAAATGTGGAGTTTGTGGTGTAAATATGACACTAGATGCAAGCTTTAAAATGGTTTGTGACACAAGAATCTTGCAATCCATTAAGTATTCTTTTACACCATAAGATACACTTTTACACCATAAAATAATTGATATGAATAAATTTAACTTGAGGTGATGTGTTTTTTTAATTATATTATTTTTGGGATATTTGCGCCATAAAAGAGGTGTTTACATAGTAAATCCTTTGTCCCAGTATATTTTATCGCACTTCACACCTAATTACTTCTTTATTTTATGTGAAAGACACCCTTTCAAACCCTAGTCTTCCTTCAAGTGCATTGGGGTGATTTTTTTTCTTTTGGACCACCACATTCAACATTTGATCTTCGGCATGGTTGTGTCATTTCTCTCTGGTAAGTGGTATTTTTTCTTATTCATTTACATTTTTCTTGGAATAATCATCTGCTACTTTGTAGAATGTATTTTTATATTTCATTTTTTATATTTATCATTTTTATTTTCCCTTGTACCATATATTTCAAAGGCTAGTCTTATTGTTTCTAATCTCTGTTGTTGAATATTACTATGTGTCCTTCATTATTGAGGTAGGTGTCTCTATACAAGGGTTATAATTCATGAATTGTTATATATTCTTGTCAATTCCTTTGGTTTATTTTATAAAAATTCATTATTTGGTATTATAATGGAATTATTGAAAAATATACATGTTTTAAATGGTTTTTCATTAAAAATGGATTTGTGAACACCAAGTGTTTGATTAAATTCTTTTAATGGTGGTTTTTGGTTTCAAAATTGGTTTTCCAACCTCGAAGTAGAAACGCTTTGATATAAATTTTTTTTACTAAATATGGTCATGTTTTTTAAATGTATTTTTTCAAACATATCACATTGGGTATCCTTGGGTGAATTAGAAATAGATGTGTCCCTATTGGTGTGTATAATGCCACTAGAGGTTTCATGTCACTTTAGTGTGTGTAATTCCACTAGAGTTTATACTGGTTAGATCCACCATAGGCTTATATTGGGGCTTTTATTTATTTTCTATCCCATACTCCTATAGGTTTGATCCCAATTGGCGTGCTTTTTTATTTATGGTTGGTCTATCACATGATGGTATTTCCATAGTTATTTACTCACATGTTTACCTGTGGTGTATCCATGGTTGTATTGATTATTATTTCATAATATATTTCATGTACTTAACATATTCCTAGATTTTGTGAATATGGAATGATTTTATGAAAACCAAATATTTTTTTACACAATGGTTTTATTTTATGAAAATGCTTTGTAAATGGATTTTTTTAAGTTAGAGATAATGTATTCTTGATATTAGAACTTTTATATATTACTTTTCGGAATCCTATTTGTATTTTTTCACACCCTACTCTTTCCTTTGTGTGTTTGTAGATGTTTTTATAGGACTCAGGTAAAGGAAATGGAATTATGTAGTAAACTGTTTTCTCTTGTTGGTCGTCTTCTTTGTAGTTGGATGTTTTTGTGGTGACAGATGGTCACATGGGGATGTGTCTAGTCTCATATATTTTATCTCTTTGGGTTTTCTAGTTTTTATTGAATTTATATGAATTGAGGATATGTGTTCTTACTTCCTTTATATTCCATGTTGTTTTTTCTTATTTAGGTTTTACATGAGACATGTTGCTTCCTTTTTTTGTACTTCACTATGTGGAGGATCACCCTGGGTAGATTTTCAAGTTGACCCTCAGTTCGTTCATTACATCCCAATAGAACACATATATCTCCTTCTATGGGGACATAGATATTCATGTCTCTAAGATAATGTGGCCCATAAAGTAACTTTATCAATCTAGAAGTGGCATTTTGTGAGATTCAAATATAATCTATGCTTTATCAGTATAATCAATATGATGTTGAGTTTTTTGGCATGATCGCATCAAGTATGAAAATAATCCAAGATATCATCCATGAAACCCACAATGAAAAAATATAGATATGGGTGGAAAACATGATTCATTGGATCTATAAAAATTATTGGGGAATTCGTGAGACTGAATGACGTAACAAAATAATAATGATAAGGAACCAACAAATTGATCCCAAGAATTATGCTTAATCCTGAAATCTTGAGGATGAAGAGGTTATACAAGAAATGACAGTCTCCAATCATGAGGGGAACTTCCTTCATTGGTGTACACTGAATGATCAAATCCAAAAATGAGTATTTAGATTCATCACACTACATGAATACTTGATCTCAATGCTATGACTTTCCATAAGATACATATATATAAAATTATGTGAAGAACCTATCTCAAATAAGGTAGATACTAAACTATAATCTACTAAGATAGTACCTCATATTATAGAAGGCCTGACACTCTACTCCTTAGGTATTGCATGCATTGAATATATATGGCATGGTCCTTATACTTGAGCTACAACCTGACTACCCTAAACATTTTCTCTATTTTGATGTTGTGTATTAGAATCATGGCTTCTTCAACAACGACCACATCCTCAGCATGAATGGATGGTGGTACTCTAGTTGTTTACCTAGTGAGAACACTCTAGGTGTAACTTCCTACCACTATTCGAAGTATTATCTGGTATAGGTACTGCACTACCCTAGGCCAAACCTTTATCCTCTCTCATATTATGCTCAATTATGAGGGCCTAGTTCTCAATCCCAAATATGGTAGTCAATTGTAATACATTCACATGTGATCAGATAGCATACATTATCCCACCCTCAAATCTCCTAGACCTGGATAACTCATCACCTAGAAGAATAAGTATAAAAATATAAAGCTTAGTAAAGCAATCTAAATAGTCCAAAATAGATATATAGCTTAGATGATTGTGTATAAACTCTTTGGATCGGTCAATATTCAATGTATTAGGGAATAAATATTCATAGAAGAAAATATAGAAATCCCTTTAGACCATAGCCTGATACTGGTTGGATTGATTGAAGACATACCACCAATGTTTAGAGAATAAAAAAAATGTAAGTAGAAAGATTCACTCTCCTTTTAGGAGGTTACTCAAGATGATTAAAGATATATATAATAGATTCCATACATGAATCAGTAGCTTGGGACCACCCTCCCCAAAAAAAACTAAGAGGGTGTTACTGCTGGAACTCCCTAGTCAACTCTACCATAGAAGGGGTTGGCCATGGATCTCCCTATACAGAATGCACAAACCATAATAATCCCTATCAAAACTAATAATCAGTTCCTAAATCGAGAATATCATGAGGTGCCTCAAGTGGCACTACAAGAGGTAAGACAAGTGGATTAGGGAAAACACCTCTAGAGCATAGTCATCACTACCATCTTGTAACTCAACCTGAGGCCCTCATGGAGGCATGCATCGACAATTCTAAACACACATCTAAAAATGAGATTAAATAATAGATTAGATTACATATTAAAGGAATAGTATAGTTATAACACCTTCCTAAACAATAGTCACTCCTAAATACCTACTACTAATCCCATGTTTTGGAAAATTATAATATCTTATAAAATAGGTCCCAATATATTTAGTTTCAATTGAAAGTTATAGATAAAAACACCCTTTAAGTTGAAATTGGAATCCCCATTTAGTAGTGTTCATTTTATTCAAAATTTTCAATTTAATGGTTTTATATAAATGTATCATGGTCTAATTAGATGCATCTTCCATTCCTAGGTTATAACATCCTATGATTTATATGTTTAAATTGGTACTTTATGTAAATGTGACCAGTCATTTATTTTGTTTTAATTATAGGGATCCCCATTCTCAATTTATAGAGTCATATATTATTTATAAATTTCTATTTAAATATATTTAATTTAAATCATTAATGTTTCATCTCATGCAACCAATGGCACATGGCTGAAACATGTCATAATTTGTTAGTTAAGTTTCCACCATCAAGATATGAAATAAGAAACATTTAATTTTATTAATACACTTTAATTAACCAATTATTTATCTCTTTCATCGTGAAAAACATTATTAAAATCATAAATATCGAAGTAAGGTCACTACAACATGTTGCAGGAAATACACAAAATAAGTAAATATGATATGGAATATACATGACATATAAATCCTCATATCCCTATTATAATGCATTAATAATATCTCCTTATCATACTGTTCTAGGGGTTAATGAAAATACATAATGATAATAAATGCCACAAATAATGTGTGTCGCACAATGGTGAAATCACTACAACTGTAATAAGCATAATCCAGAACAACAAGTCTCATACAAGGTAATTTGGTTTCCCCTTGTATGTGGGTTAATTACTCCCAAGAACATGATTATTACCAAATTCTAGAACATACTAGTATCACTTCTACCAAGAAAAAATAGTAAGACAAAAGGAAAAGGACACCACTCTGATTCCACTTAGCAACATCCCAAACCCAGTTCACTCATAAGTATCCAAACCCAATTAGCCACATAGCCTCATGTAAACCTCCCTCTATGATAGAGGTTGTCAACAAGTATTGATGTTCTATGATGGCATGGTAGAGATAATAAACACTATTTATCTGAGTAAAGTAAAATAGTGATATTAAAATAAAACAATAGTTGAAGAAATATAATGAATAGTGGAAACATAAATCATCCAGATAGAATAATCATACAGAAATCAATAATAATCCAAACCATGTCTAGTAACATATATAAAAAGTTGATGTATTGATGATATAAAAAAATTGGGAATACAAGGGTAACATTTAATACATAGTACATTCTATACAAAATCGACAAAAAGGACAAAATCTATCTCTAATAGCATCACGATCACAAGCATGGTCCTCTTCTCTCATACTCCATCATTATAAATAAAATTAGTTGACTATACTAGGTCACTTCCCTTTGTCCCTACCAACATCTATGAAGTATGTTTGGATACAAATCAATTTCCCGAATAGGGTGTAAGTAAAACTCTATAGGTCACCACAAATAGCATCTAATACTTTCAAAATAGTGAATATAATATGGATAGTGTGCAAGTGTAATAATAATGAAAGTGGTGATATAAGTAATACCATATCAGCTTGGGTTCTTAAGTGGGAACCCATCCAACTCTACCTACTTCACCTTATGTCATAATGTCTTTGAACAATTGAAATTGTGGTGTGTATATATATGCATAATAAGGTTCGGATCCTATGGATCATAGATGAGGTGTCCTCAAATAATAATATTATAAGGGAACATTGAGTTTCCATGACAAACATGAATTTAGCTATAGAATATAGGTCTGAATGGTAATACCCTTGGGGTATCACCCTAATTTGTTCTACTCAATCCATAGGAACACATCCTAGATGGTCTCAATGCTAAATATTAAGAACCCACATCTTTTCAAGTTACTTGGTTCCCAAATCCTCATGAACGCGCCTAATTCAAGGATTTGGATAGTAATGTCCAATGTAATTTTCAAGTATAAAAACATAATGTCCAATAATATAAACCAAGTAGAGGAAAAACTACTTCCAACCTACCTTTTAAGATAAGGACCACCATAAAAAATATTCAAAACCAAGGAGAGGAAATTACATGTCTAGCCTCTTTTTTAAGGTAAGGATCCCCATGACCAATATTTGAATCCAATGAGGGAAAATCCATGTACAATAATATTTTAAAATTATGGATTCCCATGACTAATATTTTTAACCGAGGATAGGAAATGCCATATCCATATTTGTTTTTAAAGGTTTTAGATCAATATGTCCCACCTCTTGATGTTTTACTGATAATCAAAAATAATAATAAAAATAGGCATAAGATGATTCTATCTATAATTTACTCATTTCAATAAGAATTTCATTTTTAAGGGATAAGACTAACTCACCATAGAAGGTGATTCAATTACATAGCCATGTATAAGGGTGGTGCATTGTGTCATACCATCTATTAAATTTAATTTAAATATCTCATTTATAGTGGATAGTCTAACACTGCTTAGGAGGTGATTTTAGTATGTTCTAAGTCATATAATTCATACAAATTTAAGTCAAAAAACCCTAAGGGGTGATTATAAATAATGTAAGAAACCACTAATGGTAAAATTTAGGTCACAAGGAATGTCAAACTTTAATTACTAGAAATTTATTTAGATAATTTAATCTATAAGGGGTGACACATAGAATATCTCACTCATGAAAAACTGCACATAATATATTCAACTTAAACTTTAGGGGAAATCATTAGACTATCTACCTTATATGGGTATTAGACATAATGTCCAGTATCATCCTTTAATATAGGACAGAATGGATGAAATTAGATAAATAAACAAATTCCAAGAAAATAAATCATATTATCTTTTATGGAAGTAAATTTTATTCTGTGATAGAAAATAATAAAATAATTAATAGTATTAAAGAAACTACCAAGATAGATTTAATTAGAAAAATTGTGGTTATTTATAATGATATCTTTGAAATACTAGGATGAGAGGGAATAGATATTCAGACATGTGGGAGGTACTCTATGATTTTGGAAAGAAAAGGAAGGAGGAATTTTTAAAGACCCCAAGGGGGAAAGGGTAATTTCACTTACTTTTAAATTGTGTATGGTTTATTCACATGATTAGACAAACCATGTTCCAACATTACACCACCATTATATAAGTAGAGCACTCCATCACATGTCTAGGAACATAGTTTGAAAAATTTTATGCATCCCATGCATGTTTTCTATCCAAATTTTTTACCCCCTTTCATGGAAAGGTGGAAGGTTAAACAAACAATTAACCAACTGTTCATTATACATCAATAACATGTTTTCATTTTTTCACACATTAATGTGTCCTACCTTTCATGGTTAGTAAAACTATGAAACTCCTCTTTTGGACTACATGGTTGATCCACTTGTTTACTACTAAATGTGTTTCAACCATGTACCTCATAATCTTTCTCAAAAAACTAGAGCTCTAGTATTAGAAAAATCCATAGGTACTCCCAAACACTTCTTTATTCAATTAATCAATTTTGGGAGTTGTGATCTCCTAGATATTTGATCATGAGGATAGTGACGTCGGTGTTCCATAGAAGCAGCAAGCCTTGAGCGGAGCGGGGTTGGCATTTCATGATGTTGGAATGACAATGGAGGAGTGTGGAGAAGATGGCAGTTATGCTTTCCTCAATAGAAATTTGGGATGGCAGTGATTTTGGTAGACTGTGGGAGTATAGAACCTAAAGTGGGTCCTGTTTTAGTGAGATATAGGGATGGAAATAGGTTTATAAAATCATGACATGGGGATGGGTCAGAATGGCAGTTAAAGATTGGGGAAATTGTGGGATTCATACATTACTCAATGAAAATTCAAGTGGGAGGAAATATCGGTGGGTTGTGGGAGTAGCAAGCCTTCAGTAGAGCCTAGAATTGCAAGACTCATGGATGGTAGTGGGTCTAGTAAGTCATAATGTAGGGATAGGCTAGACTTAAATTATTAGGTCTAATTGTCGACATGGGTTTCAAAACCATTGGTTCTACAGGCTATGTAACATAGACTCCCTCCCCTGTAAAATGAGGGTTTTGTTTGTTTCAATAAAAATGTGGGATTCCACCTACTTGTTAAAAAATTAAATAAATTATCATACAAAACATAAAAAATCATGCTTCTAGTTTATTTTAAAATTCCATAATTAAAGGGGAGGATATTACTTTGATCTTAAGTGTCTTGAGTTCAATGGATTCATAGATTATTGACTCTATATCTTCATTTAACTACATGTTTGAGAAAAGGTTCAAGAGAAATTATTTATCTAGAAGCTCCAAAAAGGTTCAATTTACATATGGGGTTCATGCAATTATTAGAAAATATAATTTTAATGTTTGAACAAAGAACAAATTCTTATTGTACTTGAAAGGAATTCATCACATCCTAAGTTTATTAAAGAAATTAATTTCTATTGGTAAACTTGATTATACAATATTATGTACTATCATTGTAAATGGTTTGTGAAGGATAAAACAGGGTTATGTAATGGTGTATCATGGTGTTAAGGATGAAACATTATACTAGAACTAGAATTTGAAAGTCATATTTCATGATGGAGAAATAAATTTAATAATAGGCAAGTTTTGGCATGATTACCTTATTCACAATGGTAATAAAGGTTAATAGACCTTGACTGTAAAGGAATTTCTAAATATTTATCACATGGAGTATGAAATATGTGAATGTTTCTTCCTTAGGAAGCAGTATAAGGTTTGTTTTTCATCTTTGGGAAAGGCATTAAAGAATCCAAAGATTTATTTGGTTCATATGAATGTATGGGTACTAATACCTTTTAATCTCATGGGGTCGATGATTCCACTTGGAAGGTATGGGTGTTTTTCCACAAACCCAAATCTGAGGTTTTTGAAAATTTTATCAATCAAAGAGTCATAGTGGAAGATGAGACTATAATGAAGTTGAATTACCTTCAATCAAATAATGTTGGTCAATATAGAGGAAAATAATTTTAGATTTTCTATTGGGTGAACATAATTTGGATGGAGAATACTATTCCTAGAACACCTGAGCAAAATGGTGTGTTGTAATGCATGAGTCAAACTTTGAATGAGAGTTCTAGGATCAAGATTTTATGTTCTGATTATCTAAAGAAATTTTGGTCCAAAGTAGCTAACCATATTTCTTATCTTCTGAACCAGATTCCTTTTGAACCAATGGGGTAGAAAATTCTAGAGGAAATCTAGATCAGTAGATTTATCTCACCTATTTTTTTTAAAAAATTATCATGCATTCCATATCAATTTTGGGGAAAGTAATAAGGTGGAATTTAAGTCCCATACATGTTCCTTTGTTATATATAGTAATGAAAACTTTGACTTTAAACTTTGGGATAAAAATAAATGAAAGGTAATAGCATTCTAAAATTTCTTCTTTAGTGAGGAGATCCTTAGGAAAGATTATAACCAAGATGAAGATACTGTTGGGAGAAAAAAAATAGATGCATGTTAAGGTTGACCTAAATGGAGCTCAAGTTGTTCTAGGTTATTTAGTGTGTATAAAAGTTTAATAGGTATAACCAAGTTCTAGAAAAAAATAATTTGATCAAGTTTTAGAATTTTTGGTGTTTGATGTACTATAATATTCAAGGAATGTGGAAGCACGGGGAAAATTTTCAAAAATATAGGGTCCATAAAGAGCTAAACCTCAGGAGTTGATTCAGACTACCAGGTTTGGAATGAGTCACTCCATACCTAAACTCTAGGATCTTGTGCTAAAATAAAAACTTTACATGTAATTTTTTATACCAAGTGAGATAGACCATACAAAACACACATATATTTTATATCATTTTCATAATTTAAACATTTCATCTCAAAAATTTGTATACAATCCAAAAACACAAAGGTTTAGTGCTTTTGGAGATTAAATAAGTACATTTACTATTTTATAACACTATGAACACTTCCCCATAGTCGCACCACATTATACCCCCATTCTAAAAATGTCATATGTTACACTCTTCTTCATAATCTAGGGAATGGTAATGTAAGAAATGGATGTGATAAGATGCTCAGTAAGGGTAAACATAAGAGATGGTGATCAAATATTATAAGTGAGCATAAGATGAGCATGTTAGTATAAGAACATAATCAAGGTACATGGTAATAATATATGAGAATCATACCTAATAAAATATATATTATAAATCATGATTAATTGAATAAATATTTTGTTTTAACATAAGATAAGAGTAATTAGAGTGTGTAAACTTGATCTATTAATCATGAAAACATTACATAATCATATGAAAAATTTTGAACATAGCTTCCTACAATCATGTCCATTTATATAATATGTTCAAAAGTATGTGTATAGACATGATTGTGGGTAGTTATTTTCACACATACTTGTGAATATATTTACCTTAAATCTTATAAACACACATAATTGTGAACATAGCTACCTGTAATCATGTCAACACACATAATTTTGAACATAGATATTTGCAATCATGTATACTCATTGAATCATTAACTCATGAGATATAAAACATTACCCAATTAATTGGAAGGATTAAATGGACCCACCCATCACATAATAGTAAACTACACATATGTGTTCCTCAAAAACATGAAAACATTCATAATTTCATCATAGATTAATTAACCCATGAGAAATGAATGTGTTTTATGAAAACAATTAGTAAGATATTTTCATAAATCATTTAAGTAAAAAAGGTGGGTGGTATAATTATATAATTAACTAGTTAAGAATAATAAATATTAAAGGATATTTACATAGATGAAAAACAATTTTCTAAGATCATTAAAAAGTCTTTAGAAAATAAGAATAAATATCATTTATTTTGATTACTTTTATTTTAAAAAATAGTAATTTATAAAAATTGGAATATAAATTAATTTGGAAAAACATTAAAACATGGATAATTTTTTTCTAAAATAATAACAAAAATTATGATGGGAAATTTTATTCATGAATAAAAAAATTTAAAAATATATTCTTTTTATAACTTTGTAAAGAAGGTCAAAGATGGAAAAAATGACTATGCTAAAATGTTAAAAGAAGATTAATTTTGTAAAGAAATTAAATTTCATTGAAAAATAACTTAATAAATCATAGAATTGTAGATAAGGACATCCATAAAATAGTATGAATAATATGAACTTGAAGTCTGAATATTCCTAACCCAAAAAATGAGATAAGGTCGGCTCCACTTACAAACATCCTTTTGGTATAATTATGAACCAAATAGAGGAAAAGTGTTAATAAGATTTCTAAAACCCATAAATAACCATGGAATAAGAAAATATATGTGAATTAAGATATAAATAATATATTATTTCTCTTAATGGAAGTTTAAACATAAAAAAATATTGATTTCTATGTGAGATTGGAAAATGAACCCTTCATCTTTAGTAACTTTTGAATCAAAAGACATTGAAAGAAAGAACATTATATGGCTTTGTAAATTCCATTAATTAAATTAAAAATATATATAATATATTCATGAATTGTTATATGCCCCAAATAAATAAATAAGTAATTTAATATAAAATATATCTCAAAGAATTGAAATTTGATATGAGAAGACCCTTAAAATTTTAGTAACCTGTCAATAAAAAAATGAATAAGAGATTGTGAAATGGACTTGTAAATAACATAATTAAAAATTTATTTCTGATAAAAATAATTAAATGGGGTATTAAATACACCATTTCAAAGAAGAATAGGTGCATAACATTAAAACATGGCTTAATGAAGGGAAAATGAGATGAAAACCCCTAACCTTTACTCCTAAATTCCATGAAATATCTTTCACCTAATATATAATAATAATAAACATATTAATAAATTATTTCATAAACTTATTTGTATTTATTACCTTTTATACTCTTAAATTATAATTATCCATTACACATATATTTTTATAATTTATATTTATCATCATATGTTATTAATTTTTACTATCTTCATACAAGTTTTATAATGGAGATGTTGATCCCCTTTCATTGATTGAAATTTTTTCATTCAAAGATTATTAATTAGTGTAAAAATTGTTTTTTCAATGATTTATTCAATCCCATGTTCATTTTATGGAAGTTATGGGTATGTTCTATGAGAACATTGTCCATGATGAGCTTGTTTTGGGTAATTTACCGATAGTAATGGATTATTCTATAATGATAATGTATTATTGATTCATCCTTATAGAATAATATTCATATTATATAAAAATAATATTGATTTATTGATACTTATTACTGATTAAAATGATGGTATTGATATAGAATTATTCATGTTGGTGGTTGAACCAATCTAAATAAGAACGTGTTATACTAATGAATGAGTATGAGTATAGAGTTATATAATAATAATATCATCTTATCAGAATCATAATGATGTTAATATAAAAAATTAAAGTGGGTAATTATATTTATAAGGAGTAGATATGAGATGTTAGTTGAAAAATATGGTGAATAAATAGGAACTTACTTGGATAAATTTTCTCCTTCTTGACAAGGGTTTTATCAGGATAAAGGATTTAGGTTTCCATATTAGAATTAATAAATACCCAATGTATTAAATGGATTTAGGATATTAGATATGGTAAAATATTTAAGATATAATCAAGTATTTTTAGTCGTTTGGGATAGGTGGGTTAGAAGTCCTTTTATAGATGAGTTTTGTGTGTCATTTTCACAAATATTCATTCTTTAATGTATATAGTTGTCATTCTAAAATGAAAAAAAAGTGTAAAAATAATGGAGGTGGTATAAGTTTTGGTCTAAAAATACCCTAGACACTCATTTAGATATATTCTTTATGATATTTTATTCCTTGACCATTTATTTAAACCCATTTTAACTATTTTACTTTTACTAAGGTGACATAATTTTTACCTTTGTCAATAATTTTTGTGACTATAATTATAATTAAAATTATTACCAAATTTCATAATTATGATTAAAAATTTGGAATCCATTTAATCTATTTCAATTTCAAAAAATGGGAATTTAAATTTAAAATGAAAACATAAATAATATATATATATATATATATAATTTTTAGAGAAAAATAACTTTTAAAATATTAAGTGTTCTTAATATTATTTCATATAAATGAATAATTAAATAAATTTTAAACAATTTTTTATACTCTAAAACATCAAATTAGATTCATTAATTAAAATTTATCAATTTAATTTATTCAAATAGAAATACAGAATACTTAAAAAATAGTTCTTTCAAAAATAACATCTTTCTAACATTATATAATTTTTACCACATATTATTAAATTTATTTATTCATATTATAACTATTTAATTTTATAAATAAATTGGTGTTTAAATCTATATTTTCATTTTATAAATACATCAAATACTTCTATAATAATAATAAATATATGTAATGCATAAAAATATTTTTTAATAAAATATTTAGATTAAATTTTATCTTTTTATTTCATTACATAATTATATTGTTTTATATTTTTTACTAAAAATTACACAAATTAAATAAACATATTTGATAAATGAATACCAAATGACCATATTTCCATTGAACATGTATAAAACAGTCATATTTTATTTCTATATATAGTCTTACATGTATTCTTTGAATAATTCATCCTATTCATTTACTTCTCTCACAACATGTATACTATATTTCAAGTTCTATACCTTATTTACATAGTTTCAATCAAAATAATGATCTTAATGTAAAATCATGAGGTTATTTTTTTTATCTTCATGGTATTTTTATTTAATTATAGACTTATACCACCAATACATTTCCTAATAATGTTTCATATTGTATTCTTAGAATGTCTTAATGTTTATTTTGTGTTATAGTATTTTTTTCAATAAAATATTCCATGGTTCATTTTAATTTGGTGTTTTATATAGAATAACCAATTCAATATAGTATTTATTTTATGGAATAAATACATTATAAAATCACAGAGTATTACATTCTATCCCCCCCAATAATTTATCCCTTAAATTCAATTACTCCAATGTAAATAATTAAGGGTAGTTCTACCTCATTACATCCTTATGTTCCCATTTTCCTTCCCCAAACATAATATTTATCCAAATAAATTTAACCATGTGAGTGGTATTATTTAATATTACTTTTTCTCTATGATCAAACATTTCTATTGGTCATTTCTCATAAGATATATCATATTTTAGTGATATAACCTCTAAGTTTAGTACATGCTAAGGGTAAAGTATATAATTTATCAAAATAGATATATATAACACATCATGGACCTGTGAGAGGTTTGTTAAAAGTGAAACACAATGAGATTCTATCCCCATATGATTAAGGATTTTAAAAGGGATAATATGTCTAAGTATCAACTTTATCTTCTTCACAAATATCAAAACCCTCTTCCATAGTGATGTTTAAAGGAATAATTTGAAACTAACTTTAAACTATAAATCCCTTTAATGATTATTAATGTATCTCTTCTGGAAAATTTGTGTAGTTTTAGTTTTTCTTTAAATGGTTTGAATATTATCTTAAATTTATTAAGAAATATATAATCCCTAAAACTTATGATCTATTACTTCTTCCCAATATATGATATTTATGAACCTATTATAATAAAGAGACTCATATGGACCCATTTGAAAACTAGGTTGGAGACTGTTATTATATGAGAACTCGATAAAGGGAAGGTGTTGATCCCAACAACCTTTGAAAACTATTGAATAAGATCTCAAAATATCCTCAGAAGTTTGAATGGTCCTTTCAGATAGACCAACACTATGAAGATGATAAGTAGTGTTGAAATGTGGCTCTATATCTAATTCTTATTAAATAATTCCCTCTAATTTCAAGGTTAACCTATGATCTTGATCAAATATAATTGAGATTAGTTCTCCATATATCCTTACAACTTCCTTTGTGTATATCTTGTCGATTTGTTCAAATGTGAAATATTTTTCAATAGTAATGAAATGTGTTGTGTGATGAAACCGACCCAGATACCCACTCAATATTGGTACCCAACATGATCTATTACATACCTGTAGGGTGTTCCCAATCCCCATAGGCTAGAGACTAGCACCCGAGAATTGACAATAAATTAAAGGAATGATTTCACCCAACCTAAAGAAGACAACATGAAATATATACTCATATAGAAATAAACATCTGAAGAAAACATGAATATATATATATATATCATAATAGATAGAGAACAATGAAAGTGATACAAATAAAAAGGTAGAAAAACAATCTCCAAGACACAATTCCAACTACAAATGATGACAATACTACAATAGCTACTCCAACAGTCTTTATGAGATAGCATGGGAAAACTTCCACCATCTCACCATCCAGCTACCTAAACCCAACTGATAGAAAACCTATTGCCTCATTGTGGCACCTTTACTTTCCTGGCATTTAAAGACATAAAAATGTCTACACACCACTGAACGGGTGTGCAGGGTGTGATTTAACAGTCTTAGTAGGTTCATAGCTAGGTGTTCCATAAAAATTATTTGTAAAATAATCCAAGCATTCTTAAATTTAAAGAAAACAAGGAATGATATAAAATTTCACATTTTTTATCTCAAAAACATAGAAAAACATTTATTTTTTCCTTTTTCCACATTTCTAAATAAATAAGGTAAATCAATTTCAAATTATTTCATATACATATATAAAATTAGATATATCAAATTAAACCAAATCATATATCTCATATCATATAAAAACCATAGTAGTACAATCAAAACAGTACAACCTAAAACAACCCAAATTGGCCAAAATCATATAGGTAACATCATGCCAATGATCACACTAGGTTACGATTGCTAAGAAATTCATACCTAACATATAAAATCACTCATGCATCAAGACTCTAGATATATGCATCAAATATATAGAGTATAGGAACATCCCAGTAAGTAAACCACCTAATAGTGCTAACAATTACCAAGAAAAATAGGTCTGGGAGCATAATAATACCCCATGAGTGAACTCCATGATAGTGGATGAGGCCTACTACTACACCTTCCACCTAATTACCCATGTCTTCTCATGTTTTATATTATACAAACCATTTAATCAAAACCATTTTACAAAACTATTTCACAATTATTTGAAAAGCCCTTTTCATTTTCCAAAACCAGGGGAAGACCCACTTTTATCCAAAACTCATTTCCACACACATAAATAAAAACAATCAATCATTCCATTTTATTTATAAACTAATTTATAAAAAACTGAAGCAATACAGTTAACCAATATAGGCTAGATATGGAACCGCCTACATCAAAACTTGTGCTACACATACCTGTATTGGGATCTACCAACAAGGACAATAAAACAATGCAAATTAGGGCCCTAGAATCAGTCTAAACAACTCATAATTTATTCAATTTAACAAATGTATAATCCAACATAAAATATCACAACATACCTCAAGAATTCACACCCATTATATTGCAACCAACAATGGATCGGCCCCTAGAACAAGATCATACAATGGATCTAGAAATAATCAAGAAGAAGAATCGTCACATGTCAACAGTTCTAAAAACATAGCATAATAGGGGTACTGTTATTGAAGGAAATAGAGAAAAAGAAAGGATTACTCACCCTTAAAAATGAAACCCAACCTCAATGTATATCAATCAATTCACAAAACTATTAAGACAGATCATAGGTCCCTAAAATATCCATAGAGTGCTTCTAGGTCAAGATGGAAGAAGGTTGTGGAAGAATAAAATAAGAATCAGATGTGTAGTTCCCTAAATCTACAATTCATGATACTTATATGGCATATAACCCCTTTATATTTCATGTAACCCTTGGGGTCCATATATACCTAAAAACTCATTGCATTTTTATTAAAACCAATATTTTTAACATTACATAGTGTGTAATATTTACACAACATGTACTCTTTCACGCTATGTATTCATATCATGACAAGATCCTAGAGATCAAATACACAACATGAAAACATGTTATATGGAATGTAATCTCCCACTAGGCTGAAAAAATAGTAGATTCTTACATGAAAACCCAAACCACCTCGAGCATTATCCAAACTTAGGGATAACCCCATTAATTCGTTACACATTTATACATAGACTCTATTAATTCAAACAAACATACATCCCTAAACTTTAGGTCATTTTCCCCAAAAATAATTCTCTATCCTTGGGAGTCTCAAGATGCAGCCAAATTAAGATTAAAATGAATAAATAGAAATGAATTTCTTGAAAGTGGGTAATGGGATGTTACAAACTCCCCACAAAAATACTTTTTGTACCTACAACTTCATATGGAAGAATGAATTTTATTAAATAGGTGATGTTATTGCTCCCTCATTAATTATTTGTGTTCCCAAGTCTCATGAGAATCTGATTTGTGTCACCATAAAACTGGTCATATAATCAACTTCCCACTCAATACTTTCACTTGAGATTCAATGATACCTATTGACTACTCTATAATAGAAACATCTAGCTCTAACTCAATCTCTTCCCAACTCATAATGTGTGACTGATTAGGATAGGTTTACCTAAGCTATGATATGTGGAAAACATCCTGAATTTCTATCAACATAACCAAAAATGATAAACGATTAGAAACCTTCCCAAGATTCTTAGTGACCTCAAACAGTCCAATATATCTCTGAGCCACCTTTACCTATTTTCTTAGATGATAGTGACCCAACCAAGGAAAAAATTTCAAGAAAACCAATTCACCTATGGTAAACTCCAAAGGGTGATTCCACTGGTCTACATAATATTTCTTTCAACTCTATGTTATAAAAAATGCTAACATATATCCTAAATTCTTGAAAACATCTCTTGAACTAAAATTGGTCCCATCAAAGAAGATTCACCCACCTCTAGCCAGCAAAGAGTTGACCTACACAAGTGACCATACAAAGCCTCGAAAGGATCCATTCTGATTGATGACTGATAACTACTATTATATGAAAACTCAACCATCCCCAAATGGTTATCCCATGATCCGTTAAAATCTAAGACACATACATGGAGCATATCCTCAAAGATATAAATAAGATACTTCATATACCCATTTATGGATTGTAAGTTGTAATTAACCTAACTTGAGTCCCCATAGCCTCTTGAATACTCCTCTAGAACCTCAAAGAAAACCTAGGATCCCTTTATGAAACAATGGTAGAAGGAAACCCATGTAACCTCATAATATCCTTCACACCCAACTTACCCAGATCTTCAACTTTTGTTGTGTCTTTTATCAGAATGAAATGAGATGAATTTGTAAACTGATCAATCACCACCCAGATAGCATTCCTCTCTTGGGGTGTCCATGGAAATCAAACAAAAAAATACATAGATATATCATACCATTTAAAAACTATTATTGAAATAGGTTGAATAATACCTGAAGGTTTTAGATGCATGGTCATTATCTATTGGTAGGTGTAACAGTAGGGAACATAATCAGAAATGTCACACTTTATACCTAGACACTAGAAACACAATCTCATATCATAATACATCTTACTAGTGTCTTGATTAATTTCCCAAGAAGATCTATGAAAATAAAATAGAAATGAGATATTTACGGATGTTAGTATGGAAAACTGATCCCCAAAATTAATAATACCATAGGAAGAGTGAGGTCAACTAGAAATGGTCTCTCCACCATATGGGTTTCTTGAATTCATCTAAACTCTTCATCCTACTGATGACTCTATAGAATTCACTCCAGGAGGGATGATGATAACTAAACACTAGCATAAACCATTTCTGAATCATCCTTTTAAACATCCATATGAAACTAAGAAAAAACCACATAAGGTTCCACTCTTCCTTTGATTCCAAAATAGCCTGTAATGAAACTTTCCTACTGAGAGTGTCTGCAATGACGTTCCCCTTACCCAAGGTTTAGCCAATATCAAAGTAAAAAAATTGAAGGTATTCCACCCACCACATTTATCTTAGATTCAATAATTTTTTATAAAGTATATAGCTCAAACTATTATGGTTATAAAATATTGTATACCTCTCCCCAAAAAGATAGTGTCACCAACACATAATCACATGCATAACTGCAGCAATCTTTAAATCGTGATTTGGGTAATTCTTATCATGTGTTTGAAACTAATGAGATCCCTAAGCCACCACATGATCATCCTAAATAATCAAGAAACCCAAACCAATTTTATAATCATCAGTGAAAATAAAATACCCCTTACTGGGCTTAGTTAAGATCATAATAGAAGTTTATGTCAGAAGTCTTTTTAACATATCAAAATAATATTAAAACTTTGCTTCCCATGTGAATTGCACCCCCTTCCAGGTAAGAGCAGTCAAAGGTGAAGAAAAAATTTAGAAATCATTAATGAACCATCAATAATATGAAATTATACCAAGGAAGATCTAAATCTCAAAGACATTGTGTGGTTATTCCCATGAAAAAACAGCCTTCACCTTCTCATGATCAACTGATAATCCATGAATGGAAATCATTTTCCCCAAGAACTTTACTTCATGGATCTGGAAGTTTCATTTTAAATATTTTCCATGAAAATTGTTACTCCTAAATATTTCCAAAACCAAACTCAGATGGAGATCATTATCATGCTCAGATCTTAAATAAATCAAAATATCATCCATGGAAACTACCACAGAGGTTTCAAGATACTCATGGAATATATGATTCATTAGATCCATAAAAATTTTAGTAGAGTTAGTCGGACCAAATGGAATACCAAGATATTCATAATGACCATACCTTCTCTTGAAATCCATCTTTAGTATATTAGACTCGTAAAATATGATCTAATGATAACCTCATTTAAGATCAATTTTAAAAACCACTTTCCCTTTTAACTGATCAAACAAATCATCCACATGAGGCAAAGGATACTTGTTCTTAATCGTTAATCAATTCAACTTTTGATAGTACACACATAGTCAAAGTGAACTATATACCTTCTTGGAAAATAGTACTATGGCTGTAAAAGGAATAAATGTAGTGAAAATAAAACCCTTCACCATCAGATCATCCAACTGAATCTTGAGCACTTTCATCTTTATTGGTTCCATATGATAAGAAGAAATCAAAATTGAATATGTACCTGGAACCAACTCAATCATAAACCTTACCTCCATCTCTAGTGTAATCCAACATAAATCTTCAAGGAAAACATTAGGAAAGTCCCAAACAATAGTGGGAAGATCAGAAAAATAAGAAATTTCATCTTGCTCAACCGTTATAGTAGAAAACAAATGCATCAGCTCTAGAAGAAAGGTCTTGCATGATCAAACCTCAAACCCTAATCTCCCTAAAATACCCATTATCTCCCGTTATCTGAAATAAATGAGATGCAATGTTTATTAAAATCATCCTTATCATGATGTGTAATAAGCCAATCCATCCCAATGATGATTTCAACTAGATCCATATCAAGAACAAGAAAATCCCAGATTAACTTCACATCAGCAAAGGATAGCGTACAAGAAGGAAAAAAACCCATTATATTTCCTCTTCCTAAGAGGTATAAATATCTCCATAAAAAAGGATATGAGCTCCATTATAATTTTAAAAATATCAAAAAATGGACAGATATAAATGAGTAGGAAGAACCAGTATAAAATAAAGCAATCACTATGGAATATGCAATAAAGATGGTACCTATAACTGTTGTTAGACCTGTATCTACCTCTACTGGAAACTAATCTAATTCATGAAGGTGGTTCACTCTTAATACCAATGGATGGACACATATAGTCTTTGAAGAATCCCACTACGTCATAGTATAGTTTATATCCAAAAATACCAAATTATATCAAGGAGTATACATAGACTAACAAAAACATTTCAAATGACCATAACATACAAAATTATTTCATATATTTTCAGGTGATGGGAAATAATGTTGGGTGTATATGAACTTTACTCAATTATAAAAAATCATAGGCACACTACCAATTATAATTGAAAGTGTAGAGGTGGTTTGCCTCTAAGAACCACATCTACCACTCCTGAGATGATCTTTCCAATTTCTCTTTTCCATTGTCCCACCACTGAAGCGACCATTAGGATTAATAGAAGGGGAATAATATCCAAACTTTCCTTATATATTCATTTCTTCCATCATAGCCATGTCCAATATCTCTATAAAGGTATAAATCTTCATAATAAATACCTACAATTTGATATCTAGTCACAAACCTTGCAAGTTATTATGAAATTTCATATGTTCATTATTCATAACCTCTAGTAAAAAATGAATAGCTCAACAAACTGATTGTTTTACGCTGACATCAAATTATCTCCCTACTACAAATAGAGGAACTATAAATACTTCTCCATCATTAGTGACTCTTGAAAAAACTTTTGAAATAAGAAAGTCTTGAAATTCTTCTAGTACAAGCACACATGCCTATGCAACTGCACCATAGAATCCCACCATTGTTTACTGGGAACCTCAAGTTTGAATGTTGTTCACTTGGCCTTGATACTCAGTTTAATCCAGGAAGTTGAAGATCTGATAAATATTTTCAATATAGTAATCTACCTATTTAGGTTCATTTATAACCTTAAAAGATGGTGTCTTCTCATGCAAGAACTCCTATGATCGATCTCTATCTCCTACATCTTCTTTTTGTACCTCCACAATTGTATTCTACACTTGTTGATATTTTGATCTATAGAAAGAACTACCCACATGATAGACTTGAAAAAATTCTGATCCGTATGAGGATTCTCTTAAGGATCATTATTTGTACCCTCCTGCAGAACCCATAGAACACATCTCAGAAGCATAAGGTTGCACACTGAAATATAATAAATGATAAAACAGTTAATTAATCTTAGTTCAACCTGAAAATACATAAGAAAAAATTAGATCAAGGTAAATAACTCAAAACAGGAGACATACATCCCAACATCCCATGGTAACTTGAGCCTCATTACAGAAAAAGTTGGTTAGTCACTCACCAAAATATTCCTCTCAAATCATGAAAATCCTATCTCCAGTTAACCAAACATCCCAAGACATGGACTCTTGAGGAAAAACTGCCTCTGATACCAAAATATGAAAAACTTGACTTAGATACCCTCTTGAAAATAGTGCTTAACTTGAGCCATCACATACCTGAAGAGAATTTCTATTCTCCACGGGAAAGAAACTAACACCCAAGCATCAACAACAAATAGAGGTAAGGATTTCATCCAACTAAAAGTAGACAACAGGACATATATAAATATAAAGAAATAAACATCATAATAAAACATGAATATATATTTCATAATAGACAGAAAAAAAAGAAATATAACTAAAAAGGTAGAAAATTAATCACTAGAGACCAGTCTAACTACAAATGAATACAAGACTAAAACATATACTATAACTATATCCATGTGATAGCATTAGAAAACTCCCACTATCTCACCATCTAGCTACCCAAACCTAACTAATAGAAAACCTTACTACCTCACTGTGGAATCTTTCCTATCCCTACATCAAAATACATAATAAGGTCTATGCAACACTAATGGGGTGCATAGGGTGTGAGCTAATACGCTCAGTAGGGTCCCACCCTAGTGTTCCATAACATGACTCTATACAATAATCCAAGCTTTCTCAACTTTAAAGAAAATAAGGAATGATATACAATTTAATAGTTTTTATCTCAAAATCATAGAAAACATTTAATTTTACCCTTTTCCATATTACTAAATAAATTAGGTAAATCAGTCTTAAATTATTTCATATACATATATCAAATCAGATATATCAAATAAAATGAAATAATGTATCTCATATCATATAAAAACCATGTAAGTACAATCAAAACAGTACAAACCGAAATAGCCCAAATCGGCAAAAAGTAGAGGTAAAATTACACCAAGGATCACACTAGGTAAGGAAAGCTAATACACTCATACCTAACATTGAGAATCTCAAGCGCATAAATCCTTTAGACATATACATCAAATCTAGAGAGAAGAGGAATACCTATACAAGTGAACCCCCCAACATGTCTAAGAAGTCCCTATAACAACAGTATTAGGGAGTAGTAGAACACCCCATGAGTTAACCCCACAAAAATGGATGAGGCCTATTACTACACCTTCTACCTAAGTACCCACGTTTTACCATGTTCTCTATTTTCCCAACCATTTCATCAAAACCATACTTTGGGAACCATTTCACGATACTTTGAAAAACCCTTTTCATTTACAAAAACCATGGGAAAACCATAATTTATCAAAAACCCATTTGAAAACACACAAATCAAATTAGTAAATAATACCATTTCATTTATAAATAAATTATCAAAAACAGAAGTAATTCATTTCACCATCACATGCTATAGTATGAACCACCTACCTCAAAACTTGGGTTGCACAATCCCACAATAGGATCCACCGATAAGGAGAACGCAACAGTGACAATAGAGGCCCTAGAATCATTCAACACATCTCATAATTAACAAAATTTAACAAAAGGTTCGGTGAATAGGAAATATCACAACATACCTCAATAACGCACACCCTCCACACCACAACCACTAATGTATTGTCCCCCAAAACAAGATCACACAATGGATTTAGAATGAATTAAGAAGAAACATCATCATAAATCAACAGATCTAGAATAATAGAATAATATAGAAACCATGATAGAAGGTAATGAATAATCATAAATGATTACTCACTCTGAGATATGTAACCCAACTACAATAGAGATCGGTTGCTAAATGAAATGATTCTGACAGAGCAGATGTCCCTAAAATCATTAGAGATTTATTCTAGATCAAGAGGGGAGAAGACTATGTAATAATGAAATAATAATTATCCATGCAGTGATATAAATCCAAAACTCATGAGAGTTAAATGCTTTTTAACCCATTAACATTTTGTTTAATCTATAGAGTCCATATATACTAAAAATATCATCGTTTTTTATTAAAAACATGGTTTTTAACATTGCACAGTATATAATCTTAACATGGAGGATACTCTTTCAAATTATGTATTAATCTCATGTAATGTTATTAAAGATAAAATAAATGGCATTTAAACAAGTTACATGGTGTTTAATCACCCATAAGATAGAAAGTATTTACATGAAAACCCAAACCAACTCACACATTCTTCGAACATAGAGAGAACCCCGTTAATCCATTACATGTTTATACCCTGACTCTATTAATTCAAAAAAACATATATCCCTTAACTTTATTCTATTTCACCCAAAAAAATCTCTCTATCTTCAAGAGTCTCAAGATGCACCCAAATTAAGAGGAAAATGAATAAAGAGAGGGGAATTACCTGAAAGTGGGTAACATGATGTTTTATGCTAACTTCATAAGATGGTAAACTACAACCTAAATAAAATTATAGCCTTTAGAAATCTTGGTAAAACCCCTAATGAAATCCATGGTGATTTTATCCCATTTTCATATAGGTATAGATAATGGTTTCATCATCCCCTTATACTTTTTTCATTCTTCCCTAACTTACTGTCATACCGTGCATTGAGATGCATACTCTACAATATCCCTCTTCAGGTTGTCCCACCTAAATAATTCTTAATATCTCTATACATATTTTTTCTTCCAATATGGATATAGAATGATGAGTTATGTTCATAATACATTATATATTTCTTAAATTATAGTATTTATATAATATGTATTCATTTCCTAAAAATTATAATTCTATCACTATCAATGTTGAACTCTGAAATATTCCCAACATTATTTTGTAGCTCTGTATCTTCTTTATACACCTCCTTGATATTTACATGGATTGATGGTTGAGTATTCATTTAGAAAAGATAGTATTTCTCCACTTCCATTATGATTTAAATTTATATCCATTGTAAATCAATGATTATTGGGTTTCTTTAAATCCTTATCTTGGATAAGGTAGCATAATCCTTCTTCTTAGAGCACTGTCTGCTTTATTTTCCATCCTAAGGTGGTAATTTAGTGAGAAATCATAGTATTTGATCCACTCCAAACATATCCTTTGGTGAATTTTCAACTCCTTTGATGTTAATATATACTTTAAGCTCTTACAATAAATATATATTTTACAATTTTCACCATAAACATAGTTCCACCATATCATTAATGAAAATATAACCACATCGTGATCCAAATCATATATACGGTAATTTTTATCATGTATATTTAATTGTAATGATTCATAAGCTACCACCATGACATTTTTCATGAGAATTAATCATGATTCTTTCTTTGATGCATCACTATATATCAAGAATACTTCTCCACTATAGGGTAATGTGAGTATAGGTGTAGTGGATAACCTTATATTAAGATCTTTGAAATTTTTTCACATTCCTATATCTAATATTAATAAACTACCTTCTAAGTTAACTTGGTTGGTGTATTTTATTTTTATGATAAATGTTTCCTGAAACATTGATAGTATCCATCAAATCCAATAAAGGTACAGAGCACTAGTATAGTAATTGTTCTAGGAAATTCTTCAATTACCATTGTATTTTAAGTATCTAAAAATATACCCTATCTTGTAATTCTATGATCTAATAATGATATATTCTATGTCCATAATTGAAAATTGATAAATTTAACATACAATTTATTCATTCTCAAGGATTGTAGCACAATCCTCAAATGATATTCATGTTATTCCTTGGTCTTGGAATATATAATAATAAAATATATAAATACTACAAAAAAATCAATCAAGGTTATTTCTAAAGACTATGTTCATTAGATTTATGAAGATAGAAGGGTAATATGTAAGTCTAGATGGAATCAGAGTGAATTCATAAATTCAATATCTTGTATGAAGCATTATCTTTGATATATCCTCCTTGTTGACCCTTAATTGATGATATTCATATCAAAGTTAAATATTTGAGAAGTATTTATCTCCTTTTAGTTGATTGAACAAGTAATTAATTTGGGGTATGGGATATTTGTTTTTGGATATGATTCTATTAAGTTCATGATAATCAATGGAATGACTTATTGATACATATTTCTTCTTAAAAAATAGGACTATTAAACCCCATGCTGAAACACTAGGGTATATAAAAACCTTTCCAAGATTATCTTGATGTTTCTTCTTCAATTATTCCAACTAAATGGGAACTATTCGATGGGGAATCTTTGATATGGGAATAGATTTTGGAATGAGTTCAATTGAAAACTAAACATCATGTTCTAGGGTAATACCAGGTAATAGTTTAATAAATACATCCATATTTTCCTATACAATAGGCACATATTTTGAATTTAATTCCTCCTTGGTTATTTGATCCAAGTGTCTCTAATTATTGGGTATCAACACCCATGTTAAGGATTTTGTTTTCTAAGGGAGTTCATCATCATACATGCATTGATACTTGATCATAGGATGATTTAAGAAACGAAATGAGATTTCCCTGTCATAAAAATTCATATGATCTCTATATATGTAGATCCAATCCCTTGCCCAAATCACATTCAATTTTACCAAGGGAAGAATAACTAGATCTATAGGAGACATCTTCCTATAAACCAAAATTGGATAAAATTTATATACCTTGGATGTAATCATTACACCCCCAGGTGTCTTCCTCAATAATTCAATATCCAATGATTAAGGTGGTGAATCAATATTTATATAAAACATTCATTCTATAAAATAATGTGAAGAAATAAAATAAAATAATATATTTATAGATCTGGAGTGGAGAATTATTATAAATTTCACCACTTCATTATCATGATCCACTTATGTTGTAGTTATTACATAGGATCATTCATGTTCACTTGGTCTTGGAGGATGATAATGTTTATTATCCTCATTAACCCCTATATTGGGGAATCGATTTGTATAATGTTTAAATTACATTCAATTGAATAATTAAATTGTGGGTGGTTCATTAGTTGGGACTTTTCTACACTACATTTTATCACCTGGCCCCTTTATCTCTCTTTGATAATCATGATCTCAATGGACAATCCTTTTACACTTGAAACATTTTCCTGTTACTTTTCAATAATCTATCGGGTGATTCTTACCATATTTTAGGCATGTAGGTGAGTGAATTTTATTTTTTTCATGTGACTTATCATTAAAGTTTCAAAAAAATACATATTTTATTTTTCTAATCACCATATCCTTGAGAATAATGAGAGTCCCCAATTTCCAGTTCCACCTTAAGTGCACATTGAACAATTTCTTTATAGCTACCAAAGTATCTTATGGTTAATGTATTTTAAATACTTGGTTTTATCCTATTAAATAAATGATTAAACTTGATTTCAGGGTCAATAATAAAACTAGAGGTGTATATTTTGAGTCTTATAAGTTTTTATTAATCTAAACCAATTGATTCATCCTCCATTGTCTTTAACTCAAGTAATTATCTCTCTATTCTAATGTCAAGAGTTTTGGGAAAATTATTTTTGAGGAATACTTTATTAAACTCCTACCATTACATAGAGTTAACTTATTACTTTGGATTTATATTTTTCATGAGGGTCCACCATTGGTCTGTATTTCCTTTTAAATGATACATAGATAAAATAACATTTTCATGCTCTGATCATTAGAGATATAAAATATTTTTTTTGTTGATCCACTGCTCCATAATTAATGTACTATAATACCTGTTAAAGGATGGTGTACGTTGATGCATAAAAGTCTCAATAGTATGTTTATCATTCTTTAGTTAATTTGAGAGTTCAATATAGTTTAGGTTATTATTCATAACATAAGATCTCATTTCTATGAAGGGGTTCAATCTAACTCCCATCCCATTTGGTTGGTCATTAAGATAAAAACAAAATTGTCAATTGCACCCAATGTTAAATTATATGATCTTAGTTATAGTTATTTACTAAATACAAAAAGTTTTGTTTTAGTATTTAGCAACAATAAAAAGATAAATCAATCATATTATGAGGAAAATATGACCAAATATGTTCTAAATTATGCCACCTTTATTTCAACCTATGACATTTTAGGTTCTTCCAACATCACTTTTATTTCAAAATAGTTTTGTTGGTATTATAATCTTATTAATCATAACTTAATGCCTAAAATTAACTAAACATCACTCTAAAATTAAAAGAGGCACCTTATACCCACACTCTTATATCCATGCTAAAATAAAACGTTTTCATTTAAGATTTAATACAAAGTGAGATGAACCATGAATAACACACATATACTTTAAATAATTTTCGTAATTTAAAAATGTTATCTCATAAATTCATACATAATCATAAAACAAAATCTTTGGTTTCTTTAGAGATTAGATAAATTTAAAACTTATTTACACTACATAAATCATTTCCCTATATTCACACCACACTAAAACCCCTTCTAAACATGTTATATGTTACACTCTTTTTCATATCCTAGGGAATGGAAACATAAGAAAGGGGTGAGATCATTTTTTCAGTAGGGGTAAATATAAAATATCATAATTAAATATCATAATTGATAATAATATGAGCTTGTGTGTATGATACATAATCAAGGTGCATGGTCATAATATAATAGAATCATACCTAACAACACATGGATCATAAATCATGAGTCATGGTATAAATATTTTTTCATATCATAATACATGAGTAATAATAGTGTAGAAAAATGATCCCATAATCATGAAAATATAATATATGTATATGAATATAACATATTCATAGGCAAATGAGATCATAAAATTATGAACATAGCTAATTGTGGTCATGTGTACACAAAACATTGTGAACATAACTAACTAAAATCATTTCCATGCACACGCTTGTGAACATATATAACTTTAATAATGTTTATTCGCATATTTCTGAATATATCTACCCAGAATCATGTCTACGCGCAAAATTTTGAACATAGATACTTACAATCAAGTCCACGCATGACACCATTATCTCATTAAATGTAAAAACTTACACAATTCATTAGAGTATATAATGGACCCAACCATTATATAATAACAAACTATACATATATATTCCATGAGAACATAAAAACATGTATAATCCCATCATAGTTTAATTAACCTGTGATAAATAAATAGGTTTCATGAAAACATTCAGTAAGATATTATCATAAACTTTTCAAGAAAATAATATGGATGGTATTATTAGATCATATCTGTAACATCCCAAGTAAATAAAGAATAATATATTTTCATATTTATTAATATTTTTGAATTAAATATTATTTTTACTTTAAAGGGGACGCTATGTTCGATGGCTTACCTGATATGCAACAATGGGTTTCTCTGAAATCTTACATTACACACTAATAATATAATATTATTATTTTAAAAGGTAGTTAACGCCTAGCCGTTGTATTGGCGGGAATGAATATAACTAACTACAATATTATTATACATGTTTTTTAAATGTTTTAATATTTATCTAATAAAAGTTAGGGGCTTAAAATATGAATGAATCTAATTTTAAGCATAAATACTTTAATATTCAATAAAAGGTCGATTTACCGCCTTTTGATGGAGACCTTATTTAAATCTAGTTTTGGTCATTTTTATATGTTATATTTGTCAAAATAAAATTATTCTTTAGATTTGGGACATGAAAATTTACTTTGGGTAAATTTTTGGTATTTTTCTGATAAAATTTATTTTTTTATGAATAGTGATAAATAATGGATTTTTATTCAAAAGTGCCTTTTAATATTATTTATTTATATGATTATATTATCTTTTTAATTGGTTTTAAAGTGTAATTAGATTATATTTTTACCAATTAATCCAATGTTGGTCATTGGAATTAATTTTACTTTGAAATTGCACATAAACAAGCGTCGATCTTTTAATAGTTATTGTTTCCTAAAAACACGTTATTTGTTTTTACAACAGGAATTAATTTTAAATTAATTAATGAAAGTTCTATGTTTTTAATTTGGTAAAATAGACATAATTCTTGAATTAGAAATATCAAATATATCTTAGGCTGAATTTTTGGTTGTTTTCTGGAAAACATTAATTTTTGATGAATAGTGAAACCACTAAGTAGTAGTTAAAAACTGACATTTTCATTTAAATGAGATTTTACCACTTATGTGAATTGAATTTAAAAATTAAAAAATACATGGTTGTTATTAGTGTGTAAAATTTGGTTCAATAAGATGAAAATAATTTTTGGTGAATAGCAAATTTTGACTTTTATTTACCACAGTTAAAAGTAAATAGGGTAATTCAAGATAAAAAGAATATTATAATAATAATAAAATTACATTAACACTTGTCCTAACCTTAATGGTTGAGTCATTTACGATCATGAGAATATTTGGGTCGATTTTTGGACCCCATGTAGCCACTTATGAGTGATAATGACACTTTAGATTAATTAACTTAAAGTAATGACAAAAATGACATAAAAAAATATCTTTTAGTAAATTAATTTTTACATGGGGTTATTTAAGTTTTATTTTTGACTATAAATATTCATTAGAAATATGAAAATATTTCCTACATCATGGTATTTTTTTATAATTTTTAGACATCAAATAAATTAAATTATTTATGACACAATAATGATGTAGTATTTACCTCATTAATAAATGATTTAAATAAATAAGATTATAAATATTAAAATAACATCCAAAACCTTTCTAATTTTTATTTGATGATTTTATTTAGACCATGATTCATCTTATCTTTGACTTTAATTAGTTTTTGACCTTTAGAAACCAAATATAATTATATAATAAAATAATATTTTCACACTTTCCTAAAGAGCGCCTCCTCCCGCTTATATAAAGTCCTCACTTCTTACTCATTCCTCACACCTCTCAATCTCTTTGTCTCATCAAACCCCTGCCCAAATAAGCTCTCAATATCCCTCTCCTCCTACTAGAATCCTTACCTTATGCATAAGGCACCTCATGAAGTCCTTTTGGTTCAAACCAAAGGGAGTTACCCAAATTAAAGGTAATTGTTCCTCTTAACTTCTTTTCTTTTATTTTAATTCTCCAACCCCTAAACTCTTTTTATTATTTTCCTTTATAAAAACATCAGAATCCTAAATATACTAGGATGTTTTTATGATAAGGATCCTAAATTCACTTACACACACCTCCATCTAATGGGTGAAGAACATACTGTTTCTACAAATGGCAAACTAACACCTCAAAAAACGATGATTATTCGATTATCTCCTACCTCCTCCCATGGTGGCCATTATGTAACACCCTAATCTTATATGGTACTCTTCTCTTTGAATAATGAGATAGCGTGTGTTGTACGCAACATCGAGTTCTAACACACCACAACCAATCAAACTAGTCGTTATGAATAGTAATACCTACTTTTTGAAATTTTATAAATTTTATCTCTCAAAATGGACTTCATTTTTGGATTCAGAATATCGAATTTAGCCTAGGGTGAAATTTTGGAGCTTTTCGGATAACATTTATATTTTGATGAAAAGTGAAAATTATTAAATTTTAATTAAAAACAACTTTTTTAATCGAAATAATTTGTATCGATAAATTATGAATTTGAGTGGTTTTAAAGTATATTTAGAATATATTTTTACCATTTAATAAAATTTTGGTCATTTTACATAATTTTACATTTAAAACGGACATAAACAAATGTCAATCTTTTGATAGTTATTATCTCTTAAAAACACGCTTTTTGTTTTAACAACAGGAATTAATATTAAATTAATTTATTCCACTTCTGTGTTTTGAATTTGGGAAAATGGATTCCATATTTGGAATCAGGATGTTCAAATTTTGTAAATAGGTAACTTTTATTTTTAGACATTTTGAATAATTACTTCGGTAAATATTTTATTTACCATGGTTAAATGGTAAATCTGGTAAATAAGGGTTAACAAATAATATTATAATAATAAAAAATTACCCTAAAACGTGTCCTAACCTTATTGGTTGATACATGTCCGACCATGGGAATCTTTGGGTCGATTTGTGGACCCCATGGAGCCACTTTTAAGTGATAATGACACTTTATATTAATTAAGTTAAAATAAATACAAAAATGACATAAGCATATATCGTTTCGAAAAACAATTTTTACATAGGGTTATATATGTTGTATTTTTGACTATAAATATTAATTAGAAAGATAAAACGATTTACTACATAATAATATTTTATTTATAATTTTTATACATTAAATAATTTAATTTATTTATGACACAATGATGATGTAGTAATTACCATAATAGTGAAAAATTAAGATAATTGATATTATAAATACCCAAATAAATATAATTTGAGAATTTTTATGAATTAAACTAATTTTATAGGTTAATATGACATGCTATGATTGATTTAATTAACTTTTTTCGAAGTAATAATTCTATTATGATTTTCAAAAAAATCAATTTTCCAAATAGTGTCAAAATTGACATAAAAGAGTTTTTTAAAAAAATATTATATTATTAATTGATATTCAATTACTAAAAAAATAAGGTTTGGCCAAGAGACTTATATCATAATATTTGTATCATTAATGGACCACTTGGGGGGTCTCTTGGAGGTATATAGTAAGTTTATTAACTATATAATATAAAAATACAAAGTGACATGGTAAGTGTCAAACTAATAAACTAAGAGTTAAAACTAAAAGATAAGGTTAATATAATGACTCAAACCTGTCTAAATTCTATTGTTTGAGTGGTTTTAGACCCATACCCACCTTAACCTTTAAATAATCCACTTTTTATCCATTATAAACCGAATATGAATTTATTATAAAATTATATTTCTAGCTTCTCCAAAGGTGCCCCTCACCCCTCTTATAAAAGGGCACTCCCCCTTCTCATTAATTCACACCTTAAAAGCCTTTTTGTTCGGAAAAACCCTGACCAAATACTCTCTAAACTTACCGCACTACAACCTATAGGCCTTATTTTGATCAGAAAACCAACCTAAGGATCCTTTTTGGTCAAATCAAAAGAAAGAACCCGAAGAAGAGGTAATGTTTTCACCACCCTTTTTCAAATTCATTTCCTCTACAACTTCTTCTTTATTTGTTATTACCATTATAAAATAATAACTCCAGTATCTCCTATATACTTTGATGTTATTATAAATATGATAAAACCATATTCTATATTCTATCCATCCTTTGAATGACATGTCACCATACGTGCGTACGTACGGCTTACCGTCTCCACATCGTGGTGTAATTGTTATTCAATATACTATTATTTGGATGGGTATAATAATGATTTGTAATTCAAGTAAATAATAAATATAACATTATAATGATTCTGTATATATTATATACCATTCAATTATATATTATTTTAATATCAAAATAATGATATTGTCGCTCATGCGTACGTACAGACTACCGTCTCCACGAACACGATGAGATTCATTTTCCATCGTATCCATTCAAGTATAACTATCATTTTATGATTTAAAAATAATGTTTAAGGACTTTATATAATTCTGGATATGAATAAGATACAACCTATACATGACAAACATGTCTTATATAACAAAACATATAAAAGAAAACGAGTATGTTAACACCCGAAACGACGATAATACTAAGATATTATTAACAAATCAATGTTAAAAGATCATATATGATATCATAATAATGTATATGATTCTTGTATAATTTAATGAAAATTATTTAACCATTATATAGGATGTTAACCTACCCCAACCAATGAAAAGTACAAGGTAAGGGTTTATTTCACAATCTATTCATTATCCGAGCTTGTTTATACGTAATAATCTACTGGGATTTCTTTATCATCCACATCCATGTTTCTTCAAAATGTATTTCAAAACATTTTTACTATTTACAAGAATATGGGTTAAAGTCATTTATACCCTTGTTTGACTTTTTATAAGAGGTTATAAAGGAATCTTTCCGACGTTTTCCAAACAAGGTTCTTTTTAACCTTTTCGACAGAATTAAGGTAAGAATGTTTTTTTTAACTTATACGGCGGGTGTGACTATTTTTCGCCGTTATAAAATATTTGAAGCTTCCCTTACAAGTTTATAAGAATATTTTCTAATAAAATGTTTTATTTTATAAATATATGACTCTTAAATGATTTCAAAATAAAAAGAGATATTTCTTTAAAAAGAGTTTTGATTTCATCTATGTCAACATCCTTTGATGGATTTTAAGTTTATTTAGAGTTGATTTATTATGATACAATACTTATATATTGTATTGATTGTTTTGTGATATGTTTGATTGTGGATGTGTTATTTTTATACCATTCATAGTTTATGAAGAAATTATTGACATTTCATATGCTGGTTTTAATATGAATGTTTATGTTATGTTTAAACCTGTTCATATGGGGAATACAGTGGACTTAATATGTGACGGGTGGAGCCCGCTATAGCTCCTCAATGAATCGGTAGGTCTCATGAGACAAACTAGTGTCTTGGAACAAGGCCTTGGAAAAATCTTATTTGTAGTCTTGGCATGAGGCCTTGGCTATGTGGTTATGATATTCTGGCATTATGCATTCCATCATTATGAAAGTGGTTATTGATATTGAATGTGATTATTCGATTAATAGAATATCCATGTGAATAAGTAAATGGAATTATTTCATTTTATTTTTTCCATACTATGTTGAAGTTAATTTTTAAAAGGCATTTGTTTTAGTTATACATTTCCTTAAATGTTTATTCTTATTTATGAAAGCTTCCTCTATATTGTTATCCTTACTGGGCATTTGAGCTCACCCCTTTTCTATGTTTTATTTTTCCTATGATGTAAAGAAGTAAATTATGAATGACCTGCAGGGATAGTATGAGGGGATAAGAGTGTGGAATATGGAGACTATGTTGTTGTAATTTTCACTTTTATGATGTAATGTAAAACTTTATGAATATATCTAGTGTTTCTAAGGCTACTAAACTAATCGGTCTTTCAAGATTTGATCTTTCTTGTGATCATGCCAATGTTATGTAATAATGCACCGACTTTGGGTAACTGGGGTCGGGGCGTTACAGTTGGTATCAGAGGAAGTTTATAACAAATCTTGGAAGCTATATTTAGATAAACTCTGATTAGAGCACATAGACCTAAGATGGACTTTGAGGATTAGTATAGAAGAACTTCCTAGAATTTTGGTATTGTAGAGATTTTGTGAGTTTTCTGAGCAATACATCCCTGTCTGGATACGAGCAGGTAGAGGCGGATCTGGCATGGATGTATCTAGAGGTAAAACCCGATAACACCGCTTTGATCTAGACTCGAACGAGAACTAGTGCACGACAACGGGCCTTGCTGCACTCTTGGTTACGACACTCCCGGGGGATATGCTTAGGATAACTCTCATTTTCTTTACAAATAATTATTAAGGGTTTATGAGTATATACTTCCTCAAAGAAAAAATTTTTATGATTATGGATTATATCCATAAATATTTCAATTTATGTTAAGTGTTTTATAAGTATGTAACTATGTATTTTTATTCATAAACTGATCTAGTTTATGCCATTGTTTAGAAATGGAACCTAGTGGAAGAAATGGAAACTGTATCAATGCACGCACTCCATGTAGGGATTTTCCTCCTGCTCAAGATAATTATAGTGGAGCTGGTAATGACTTTTGGGCTGACTAATGCACCCTCTATATTCATAGATCTAATGAATAGAGTTTTCAAGGAATTTCTCAATGATTTTGTGGTGGTATTTATTGATGATATCTTGGTATACTACAAAATATACGAAGATCATGAAAATAACCTGCGCATTATCCTGAAGACTCTGAGAAGACATGAATTATATGGGAAGTTTAGCAAGTGTGAATTCTGGATTTAGGAGATTTATTTTCTTGGCCATATTGTCTCTAAAGCTGGAATCTATGTTGATCCTTCTAAGACCAAGGCAATCCAAGAATGGCCAGCACCTACGAGTATAACTGAGGTACACAGTTTTATTGGTTTAGCAGGTTATTATCGACGTTTCGTCCAGAATTTTGCCTGGTTTTCCAACCCATTAACAAAGCTCACACGTAATGGGGTTAAATTTGTTTAGACAAAAGAGTGTGAAGAATGTTTTGAAGAACTGAATAGAAGATTAGTCAATGCTCCTATATTGACTCTACCATCTGGGAATTATGGGTTCGTTATTTAAAGTGATGCATCAAAGAAATAACTTGGTTGTGTTCTTATACAGAATGATAGGGTTATTGCCTACGCATCACGACAGTTGAAAATTCATGAACAAAACTATCCTACTCATGATCTCGAGTTATCAGCTGTGGTCTTTGCTTTTAAGATGTGGAGACACTACCTCTATAGTGAAAAATGTGAGATTTATACTGATCACAAGAGTTTGAAGTATATTTTCTCACAAAAAGAACTCAACATGAGGCAAAGGCGATGGCTTTAACTACTCAAGGATTATGATTTCACGATACACTACCACCCGAGGAAGGAAAATAAGGTGGAAGATGCTTTGAGTAGAAAAGATCATGGAGTTTTGAACATTATGAGAATTGAAAGGGATCTTATTTTTATGGACCTAGTAAAGTTGGATATGGGAATCACCAGGGAAGGTGAAACATCAATGCTTTTTCAAATGGTTGCCAAACCATCTTTACTAGAAAGGATTAAGAGTTCTCAGACCGATGATGAAGAATTTCAAAAGAAGATTAAAGTTGTGAATGATGGGAGATTGAGAGACTTTGTGTATAAAGAAGTAATTTTGAAATTCTGGAAGAGGCTTTGTGTTCCCGATATACCTGATCTAAAAAGGGAATTGCTGGATGATTCTCATAGTTCCAATTTCTCTATACACCCTGGGAGCACCAAAATGTATAGAGATTTGAAGGAACATTTTTGGTGGGACAACATGAAGAGGGAGATTGCTGATTTTGTGTCAAGATGTATGGTTTGTCAATAAGTGAAAGCTGGAAGGCAACAGCCTGGAAGAGTCATGCAACCTCTTCCCATACCAGAGTGGAAATGGGACAATATTATGATGGACTTTGTCATGGGGCTACCAAAGACTCCTAGAAGGAACGATGCAATATGGGTCATTGTTGATCGTCTTACCAAGTCAGTACATTTTCTTGTTATAAGGGAAGATTTACCACTTGAACTACTAGCAAAACTATATATTAATGAAGTGGTGAGACTTCATGGAGTACCCATATCGATTGTTTCTGATTGTGATCCCCATTTTACTTCAAGATTCTGGAAAACTCTTCAGAAATCCTTGGTTACTGAACTTCATTTGAGCACTGCCTACCACCCTCAAACAGATGGACAATCAGAATGAACTATCCAAACCTTAGAAGACATGTTGAGATCCTTCTCACATGACTTTCAGGTTATGTGGGATCAATATTTACCTCTGGTAGAATTTTCCTATAACAATAGCTTACATTCGAGTATTCAGATGGCACCATATGAAACGTTATATTGAAAGAGATGTCGCACACCAACCTGTTGGGATGATGTTGGTGAAAGAAAACTTGTAGGTCCAGAACTTGTGGAGGAAACGATGGAAAAGGTGAAGGTAATCCAAAATCACATCAAAGCTGCTCAAAGTAGGCAGAAGAGCTATGTCGATAATCGAAGGAAGGATTTGGAATTTCAAGTCGGTGATCATGTTTTCCGGATGGTATCTCCATAGAAGGGAGTCATACGTTTTGGTAAGAAATTTAAATTGAGTCCCAGGTACATCAGACCTTTCGAAATTCTAAAACGAATTGGGGTTGTAGCTTACCGATTGGTAATGCCGCCAAGTCTCTCCAAAGATCACGATGTGTTCCACGTATCTATGTTGAGGAAATACATGTCTGACCCAACGCATGTACTCACCTATGAGGAATTAGAACTCGAACTCGATTTGTCTTATTGCGAAGAGCCTGTCAGGATTCTTGATACGAGAGAACAAGTACTGAGAAACTGGATGACTCGTCTGGTAAAAGTCTTGTGGAGAAACCATAAGATGGAAGAGGCAACGTGGGAACCTGAGGAACTTATGATGAAGATCCACCCAAGTCTTTTCATGCGGTAGTATTCTAGAAATTTCGAGGACGAAATTATTTGAAGGAGGGAGAATGTAACACCCCAAGCTTCTACGTTATGCTTCTCTTTTAATAATGTGATAGCATGTGTTATACGCAACATCGAGTTCTAACACAGCACAGCCAATCAAACTAGCCGTTATGAATAGTAATACCTAATTTTTTAAATTTTATAAATTTTATCTCTCAAAATGGACTTCATTTTTGGATTCGGAATATCGAATTTATCCTAGGGTGAAATTTTGGAACTTTTCGGATAACATTTATATTTTAATGAATAGTGAAAATTACTAAATTTTAATTAAAAACAAGTTTTTTAATAGAAATAATTTATATTGATAAATTATGAATTTTTGTGGTTTTAAAGTATATTTAGAATATATTTTTACCATTTAATACAATTTTGGTCATTTTACATAATTTTACAATTAAACCGGACAAAAAAAATGTCAATCTTTTGATAGTTATTATCTCTTAAAAACATGCTTTTTGTTTTAACAACGAGAATTAATTTTAAATTAATTTCTGCCACTTCTGTGTTTAGACATTTTGAATAATTACTTCGATAAATATTTTATTTACCATGGTTAAATGGTAAATCCTGTAAATAAGGGTTAAAAAATAGTATTATAATAAAAACAATTACCCTAAAATGTGTCCTAACCTTATTGGTTGATACATGTCCGACCATGGTCATCTTTGGGTCGATATTTGGACCCCATGGAGCCACTTGTAAGTGATAATGACACTTTATATTAATAAGTTAAAATAAATACAAAAATGACATAAGCATATATCTTTTAAAAAAACAATTTTTACATAGGGTTATATATGTTGGATTTTTAACTATAAATATTCATTGTAAAGATAAGACAATTTCCTACATAATGATATTTTATTTATAATTTTTATACATTAAATAATTTAATTTATTTATGACACAATGATGATGCATTAATTACCATAATAGTGAAAATTTAAAATAATTGATATTATAAATACCTAAATAAATATAATTTGAGATTTTTTATGAATTAAACTAATTTTATAGGTTAATATGACATGTTAGGATTTATTTAATTAACTTTTTTTGAAGTAATCATTCTGTTAAGATTTTCACAAAAATCACTTTTCCAAATAGTTTCAAAATTGACATAAAAGAGTTTTTAAAAAAAATATTATATTATTAATTGATATTCAATTTCTAAAAATCTAAGGTTCGGCCAAGAGACTTATATCATGATATGTGTATCGTTAATGGACAACTTGGGGGTCTCTTGGAGGTATATAGTAAGTTTATTAACTATATAATATAAAAATACAAAGTGACATGGTAAGTGTCAAACTAATTAACTAAGAGTTAAAACTAAAATATAAGGTTAATATAATGACCCAAACCTGTCTAAATTCTATTGGTTGAGTGGTTTTAGACCCATCCCCACCTTAAACTTTAAATAATACACTTTTGAGACATTATAAACCTAATATGAATTTATTATAAAACTATATTTCTAGATTTTCCAAAGGTGCCCCTCACCCCTCTTATAAAAGGGCACTCCCCCTTCTCATTAATTCACACCTTCAAATACTTTTGGTTTGGAAAAACCCTGCCCAAATACTCTCTACACTTCCCTAACTACAACCTAGAGGCCTTATTTTGGTCATAAAGTCAACCTAAGGATCCCTTTTGATCAAATCAAAAGGAAGAACCTGAAGAAGAGGTAATGTTTTCACCACCCTTTTTCAAATTCATTTATTCTTCAAATTCTTATTTCTTTGTTATTACCATTCTATAATAATAACTCCAGTATCTACTATATACTGTGATGTTATTATAAATATGATAAAACCATATTCAATATTTTATCCATCCTTTGAATGACATGTCACCGTACGTGCGTACGTACGGCTTACCGTCTCCACGCCGTGGTGTAATCGTTATTCAATATATTATTATTTGTATGGGTATAATAATGATTTGTAATTCATGTAAATAATAAATATAACATGATAATGATTATGTATATATGGTATACCATACAATTATATATTATTTTAATATAAAAAGAATGATATTGTCGCTCGTGCGTACGTACGGACTACCGTCTCCACGAACGCGATGAGATTCAGTCTCCATCGTATCCATTCAAGTATAAATATCATTTGATGATTTAAAAATAATGTTTAAGGACTTTATATCATTCTGGATATGAATAAGATAAAACCTATCCATGAAAAACATGGCTTACGTAACAAAAAATATAAAAGAAAACGAATAAGTTAACACCCGAAACGACAATAATACTAAGATATTATTAACAAATCAATGTTAAAAGATCATATATGATATCATAATAATGTATATGATTCTTTTATAATTTAATAACAATTATTTCACCATTATGCAGTAGGTTAACCTACCCTAACCAAGGAAAAGTACAAGGTAAGGTTTTATTTCGCAATCTCTTCATTATCCGAGGTTGTTTATACGTAATAATCTACTGGGATTTCTTTATCATCCACATCCATGTTTCTCTAAAATGTATTTCAAAACATTTTTACTATTTACAATAATATGGGATAAAGTCATTTATACCCTTTTTTGACTTTTTATAAGAGTTTTATAAAGGAATATTTCCGTCTTTTTCTAAACAAGGTGCTTTTTAACCTTTTCGACAGAATTAAGGTAAGAATGTTTTTTTTTAACTTATACGGTGGGTTCAGCTATTTTCCGCCGTTATAAAATCGTTAAAACTTCCCTTACAAGATTATAAGAATATTTTCAATGAAAATTTTTTATTTTATAAATATAGGACTCTTAAATGATTTCAAAATAGAAAGAGATATTTCTTTAAAAAGAGTTTTGATTTCATCTATGTCAACATCCTTTGATGGATTTTAAGTTTATTTGGAGTTGATTTATTATGATACAATACTTCCATATTGTATTTATGGTTTTGTGATATGTTTTACTGTGGATGTGTTATTTTTATACCATTCATAGTTTATGAAGAAAGTATTGACATTTCGTATGCTAGTTTTAATACGAATGTTTATGTTATGTTTAAACCTGTTCATATGAGGAATGCATTGGACTTAATATGTGATGGGTGGAGCCCGCTATAGCTCCTCGATGCATTGGTAGGTCTCATGAGACAAACTAGTGTCTTGGCACAAGTCCTTGGAAAAATCATATTTTTAGTCTTGGCACGAGGCCTTGGCTATGTGGTTATGATAGTCTGGCATTATGCATTCCATCATTATGAAAGCGGTTATTGATATTGCATGTGATTATTCGATTAGTAGAATATCCCTGTGAATAAGTAAATGGAATTATTTCATTTTATTTTTGCCATACTATGTTGAAGTTCAAGTTTAAAAGGATTTTGTTTTAGTTATACATTACCTTAAATGTTTATTCTTATTTATGAAAGTTTCCACTATATTGTTATCCTTACTGGGCATTTGAGCTCACCCCTTTTCTATGTTTTATTTTTCCCAGGATGTGAAGAAGTAAATTATGAATGACCTGCAGGGATAGTATGAGGGGATAAGAGTGTGGAATATGGAGACTATGTTGTTGTAGTTTTCATTTTTATGATGTAATGTAAAACTTTATGAATATATCTAGTGTTTCCAAGGATACTAAACTAATCGGTCTTTCGAGATTTGATATTTCTTGTTATCATGCCAATGTTATGTAATAATGCACCGACTCTGGGTAACTGGGGTCAGGGAATTACACATTAAGATGGAACTGTATTTATATATGATATATATTATGTTTATGTTTTCTTTATGATTCTGTATTTTATATTTATATCCTACATTTATGGTTTCCATAATAAGTAAATGCGATAACTTCATTTGAGGAAGTGCGAACTATCGCCCCCTCAAAGTGATATAACTCGTTAATGCCATATGTGGGAAATATAAAGGATGGAGTTAATGATATTATATATTATATTACACTGTAAGTATAATATACCTATGTATCATTATGTTTTAATTCCATTAAAGTGCAAAATAGAAATGAAAGTAGCGTTCATGTGTACGTACAGCTTACCGTGTCCATGAACAGTGCATTTCATTTCTTATCTCCAAAATGTTATGTGATGTTATAAATACATATATATACTGGATATATATGATTTTTATAATATCTAAATCATGAATATCTTTCTGGAGAAAATGGACTATTAACCACATGGACAACTAGTAATTATAAGTTGTTCATTTTTGACTCAAGTACCAAATATCAAAAAAACAACCATTATTAACTTAAATGATTACATAATGTCTATAACATGGTAATAAGTGATATAAAAGGAATAATAAACATGAAAAAGGTTCTTAAGCAAGTATAAATTAACTTTAGTTTATTATTCAGGAGATGAAAGAACGAACGGGTCAAGTCAGACACGAGGTAAGGGACTTCATCTCAATCTCCTTTCATTGAGGCATATTTTGTTTCATACATTACTTTCTTTTATACGGTGTATAAAGCCATTTGACTTTTCATTTCATTCAAAGGGAATCTTTTTATACGAAGAATTTTTTTAAACCACAAAAATTAATGTTTTTTTAACGTAAGCGGTGACAACGACCTTTTTCCACCGCTGCAAGTATTATTTGATTTTTGGATTCCTTAACAAGCAGTGGTATTTTTTAAAAAAAAGGAAAATAAAAACCATACATTTTACAAATTTTGGTATTGAAAATGGTTTTTATAATGGATTTGTTATGTCAATATATTTTAATGATATATTGTGATTGAAATGTGGAAATTTTATCTTTACTTTATGTTTGTTTTATGTGTTATGAATATATTATGGTTCTTGGGAATTTTTTATGTATACAGGTGGTTCTGTGAAAAACCTAAGGCGGGTGAGCCTGAGATAGCTCTCTAATACATTGGGTAACGTGAAGGTGGTAAACGTGAATGTTTTTCCTAACAGATTTAGGGAATATAATGTGATGGGTATTCCAACATAACTCCCTATTTATTTGTGATAGCTACAATGTAAATATGATATGAATTCCATAAGTACTTTTATGATTTGTGATTACTATGTGTTATTCATAAATCTTATGTTTTCATGAGGTAAGTAAAAGAGTTTGTTTTTTGTATGTATTGATGGACTAATGATTTCTTTCTTATTTTATAACCCTTACTGAGATTTTTATGCTCATCCCAAGTTTTGAAATGTTTTTCACAAGACATAAAGATGAATAGGGTCAAGGATGGGATCAAGGAAAAGTCTTGCTATCTAAAACATGGAACTATACATGACTCTTTTTTCAAGAGTTTTTATTTTATGAAAAAAATGGATACTAACTAGAATTTTCTACATGTAATATTCATGCTGTTATGTAAATGTTATGACCTAATTTCCTAAATCTCTTAACCTAAAAAGATCATCAATGTGAATTTTCCATTTAATTCAGGAATATGTAATGTTTATGGTCAGGTCCATATAGTTGGTATCAAATGTCGGTTTAGACAAATTTAGGAGTTAGGGTATTCTTAAATTAATATCCATAAATAAAGTTATGATAAGATTGAAGTGATATATCATTTACAGATTATCATGTTCCTTTGGCTAAGATATTTCTATGTTAAGAATGGTTTTCTGTAGAGGAAACAGGGAAGCTATGTTGGGACGACATCAGAAGGAATATAACCTTCCAAATCAGCAACCTGAGATGGTCGGAATCAGAATTGAACAGTTTTTTGTGGTGATGGATCAGTTGAATCAGGTGATAAATGGTGGTTGTGTTTATTGATGATATTTTAGTTTATTCCAAAAGTAAAGAGGAACATGAAAGTCATTTAAGGGTTGTCTTTCAAACCTTAATAGAAAATAAACTGTTTAGGAAATTCAGCAAGTGTGAGTTTTGGTTACAACAAATTTCTTTCCTTGGTCATATTGTTTCAAAAAATGGAATAACTTTTAATCCTTCTAAAACAAAGGTTATATAAGAATGTCCAAGACCCACAAATATAACCAAGATTCATAGTTTTCTTGGTTTAATAGGTTATTACAGGAGGTTTGTTGAGAGTTTTTCATAGTTATCTAGCCTACTGACTAAGTTAACTCGAAAATGTGTTAAGTTCATTTGGATAAAATAATGTGATGATTGTTTTCTGGAATTGAAAAGAATATTGGTGAATGCTCCAGTTTTGGCACTTACTTCCAGAAATGGTGAGTTTGTTATCTACAGTGATGCTTCGTTGAAAGAACTTGGTTGTGTCCTTATGCAGAGTGATCAGGTAATTTCTTATGCTTCATGTAAGTTGAAACCTCATGAATTAAATTACCCTAGACATGATTTGGAATTAGCTTTTGTTGTTTTTTATTTTCAAATTTGGAGGCATCATTTGTATGGAGTAAAATGTGAAATATATACTCACCACAAAAGTTTAAAGTACATATTCAATCTAAAATAATTGAACATGAGACAGAGGATGTGGTTGGAATTAATCAAGGATTATGATTACATGATTCATTACCATTCGGGAAAAACAAATTAAGTTTAGGATGCTTTGAGTCGAAAAAGTAATGCTTTATTAACCATGATACGTTTGGAACGAGATCCTTTGGTTTTTGATTTGATAAAATTTGGCATAAAAGTTATTGGTGTAGGAAATTCTTCTGTTTTTTCAGGTGTCAGTGAAATCATCTCTATTAAACATAATAAAGAAAGCACAGAAAGAAGACAGTGAGTTGCAGAAAAAGTTAGAGTTGGTTCAAAAGGGTAAGTTTCCTGATTTTAACATTCATAACGATTGTGTTTTGAGTTTTGGAAAAAGATTATCTGCCTTTTGATTCATAGTTGAAGAATGAGTTGTTATGTGAAGCTCGTAGTTCCCCGTTTTTAGTTCATCCTGGCATTACAAAGATGAATAGATATATTCGGGAGTATTACTGGTGGGATGTAATGAAAATAGATATTGTTGATTTTACTATGAAGTGTTTGACTTGTCAACAAGTTAAAGTAGAGCAGTAGATACTGAAAGGGATGCTTCAGTATTTACCAGTGCCAGAGTGGAAATGAGAAAATATATCCATGGACTTCATTGTAAGATTACAAAAGACATCTCAAGGTAATAATGCAATCTAGATTATTGTTTATCAGTTGAATAAATCTGCTCATTTCGTTCCTATTCGAGATACTTTGTCACTAGATCAACTTTCTTGGTTGTATGTTAAAGAGATAGTCAGGTTACATGGTGTTCCCCTATCCATTGTATCTAATCGTGATCACAGGTTTACTTCTAACTTTTTGAAAGGTCTTCATAAGTCATTGGGTACTGAATTAAATTTTTGTACTATTTTTCATCAGCAATCAAATGGGCAGTAAGAACGAACAATTCAGACCCTGGAGGATATGCTACGTGCTGGTTCACTAGATTACCAGGGAATTTGGGACCAACATCTTTCTTTGGTTGAATTTTCTTATAATAATAGTTTTTATTCCATTATACATATGGCTCCATTTGAGGCATTATATGGAAAGCATTGTTGAACTCTAGCATTTTGGGATGAAGTAGGTGAAAGGAAGATAATGGGACAAGAATTGGTAGAAGATATGGTAGAAAAAGTTTTGTTGATTCAGAAGAACATGAGAACAGCTCAAAGCAGGCAGAAAGGTTATGTGGATAACTGGAGGAAGGATCTTTATTTTGAGGTAGCTGATCATGTCTTTCTCACGGTTTTTCCATGGAAAAGTGTGATGTGTTTTGGCAAGAAGGGAATGTTGAGTCCAAGGTTCGTTAGACCTTATTAAATCCTTTAGAAAGTTGAATCAGTTGCATATAGAGTGGATTTACCTCCAAGTTTATCCTAGGTACATAATGTTTTTCATGTTTCAATGTTGAAAAAGTATATGCCAGATCCATCTCATGATTTGAGTCCAGAGGTAGTTCAGTTGGAAGATAATCTCTCTTATGAGGAACAACCAATCCAGATTCTTAACCATAGAGAGAAAGTGTTGCAGAATAAGGTAATTCACCAGGTAAAGGTTTTGTGGAAAAACCATATGGTTGAAGAGGCAATGTGGGAATCTAAAAATACTATGAGGGATAAATACCCCCACTTATTTGATAATTGAATAAAATTATAAGATCGAAATTCCCAAAAGGGGGGAAGGATGTAACATCCAAAGTAAATAAAGAATAATCTATTTTCATATTTATTAATATTTTTGAATTAAATATTAATTTTACTTTAAAGGGGACTCTATGTTCGATGGATTACCTAATACACAACAATGGGTTTCTTTGAAATCTTACGTTGCACAATAATAATATAATACTATTATTTTAAATGGTAGTTAATGCCTAACCATTGTATTGGTGGGAATGAATATAACTAAATACAATATGTTTATACAAGTTTTTTAAATGTTTTTACATTTATCCAATAAAATTTAGAGGCTTAAAATATGAATGAATCTAATTTTAAGCATAAATACTCTAATATTCAGTAAAAGGTTGATTTACAACCTTTTAATGGAGAACCCTCTTTAAATCTAGTTTTGGTCATTTTTATATGTTCTATTTGAAAAAATAAAATTCTTCTTTAGATTTGGGACATCAAAATTTACTTTGGGTAATTTTTTGTATTTTTCTGATAAAGTACATTTTTTAATGAATAGTGAAAAATACTGTATTTTAATTCAAAAGTGCCTTTTAATCTAACTTATTTATATGGTTATATTATATTTTTAATTAATTTTAAAGTTTAATTAGATTATATTATTACCAATTAATCCAATGTTGGTCATTGAAATTAATTTCACTTTGAAATTGCACATAAACAAGTGTCAATCTTTTGATAGTTATTATTTCTTAAAAACACGTTATTTCTTTTCACAACGGGAATTAATTTTAAATTAATTAATTCAACTTCTATATTTTGAATTTGGTAAAACAAGCATCATTTTTTAATTTGGAATATCAAATATAGCTTAGGCTGATTTTTTGGTAGTTTTCTGAAAAACTACAATTTTTGATGAATAGTGAAACCACTAAGTAGTAGTTGAAAACTGACATTTTCATTTAAATGAAAGTTTACCGCTTCTGTGTATTGAATTTCGAAAATCTGACATACATGGTTGTTATTAGTAAGTAAAATGTGGTTTAATAAGATGAAAATAATTTTTGGTGAATAGTAACTTTTGACTCTTATTTACCGCGATTAAAAGTTAATTGGGTAATTCAAGGTAAAAAAGAATATTATAATAATAAAAAATTACCTTAACACTTATCCTAACCTTATTGGTTGAGTCATTTACAACCATGAGCATCTTTGGGTCGATTTTGGGACCCCATGGAGCCACTTATGTGTGATAATGACACTTCAGATTAATTAACTTAATGTAATGACAAAAATGACATAAAAAAATATCTTTTAGTAAATTAATTTTTACATAGGGTAATATAAGTTATATATTCGACTATAAATATTCATTGCAAAGCTAAAAAAATTCCTACATCATGTAATTTTATTTTAATTTTTAGATATTAAATAAATTAAATTATTTATGACACAATAATGATGCAGTATTTACCTCATTAATAAATGATTTAAATAAATAAGATTATAAATATTAAAATAACATCTAAAACATGTCCAATTCTAATTGTATGATTTTATTTCAACCATGAGTCATCTTATATTTGACTTTAATTAGTTTTTGACCTTCAGAAACTGAATATCATTATATAATAAAATAATATTTTCACATTTTTCTAAATAACCCCTCCTCCCCCTTATAAAAACCCTCACTTCTTACTCATTCCTCACACCTCTAAAGCTTCTTGGCTCATCCAAAACCTTCCCAAATAAGCTCTCAAGATCCCTATCCTCCTCCTAGAAGCCTTACCTTAAGAATAAGGCACTTCAAGAAGTTTTTTTTCCTCAAACCAAAGGGAGTTACCCAAATTAAAGGTAACGGTTCCTCTTAACTTCTTTTCTTTTATTTTACTTCTCCAACCCATAAACTCTTTTTATTATTTTCTTTTATAAATACACCAGTATCCTTAATATACTAGGATATTTTTATGAGAATTGTTCTAACTTCACTTACACACACCTCCATTTAATGGGTGAAGAACATAATGTTTTTGTGGATGGAAAACTAACGCCCCACGATACGATGATTGTTCGACTATCTCCTACCGCCTCTCATGGTAACCATTAAGATGGAAATTTATTTATATATGATATATATTATGTTTATGTTTTCTTTATGCTTCTGTATTTTACATTTATATCCTACCTTTATGGTTTCCATAATGGGTAAACGAGATAATTTCATTTGAAGAAGTGCGGACTACCGCCCCCTCAAAGTGATATGAATCGTTAATGCCATATGTGGGACATATAAAGGATGGAGTTAATAATATTATAAATGATATTATACTGAAATTATAATATACTTATGTATCATTATGTTTTAATTCCATTAAATTACAAAATATAAATGAAAGTAGCGTTCATGCGTACGTACGACTTACTGTCTCCATGAACGGTGCATTTAATTTCTTATCTCCAAAATGTTATGTAATGTTATAAATACATATATATACTATATATATATGATTTATATGATATCTAATTCATTAATATCATTCTAGAGATAATATAATATTGACCACATGAACAACTTGTAATTATAAGGTGTTCATTTTTTACTCAAGTACCAAATATCGACAAAACAACCATTATTAACTTAAATGATTACATAATGTCTATAACATGGTAATAAGTGATATAAAAGGAATAATAAAATTGAAAAATGTTATTAATAAATTATAAATTAACTTTATTTTATTATTCAAGAGATTAAATAACAAACGGGTCAAGTCAGACACGAGGTAAGGGACTTCGTCTCAATCTCCTTCCATTGAGGCATATTTTGTTTCATACATGACTTTCTTTTATACTGTGTATAAACCCCTTTGACTTTTTATTTCATTCAAAAATAATATTTTTATATGAATTGTTTTACTAAACGACAAAAGAGGAATGTTTTTTAATGTAAGTGGTGACAACGACCTTTTTCCACCACCGTGAGTATTATTTTATCTTTGGCTTCCTTAACAAGCCGTAGTGTTTTTAAAAAAAAGGAAAATAAATACTAGATAATTTTTATGTATTTTGGTATTGAAAATGGTTTTTATAATGGATTTTTTTGTGTCAATATATTTTAATGACATATTATGATTGAAATATGGAAATTTTATCATTCCTTTATGTTTTTTTATGTGTTATGAATATGTTATGGTTCTTGGGAATTGTTTATGTATATGGGTGGTTCCATGATAAACCTAGGGTGGGTTAGCCTGACATAGCTCTCCAATGTATTGGGTAATGAGATGTAGATAAACATGAATGTTTCTCTGAAGATATTTAGGGAATATACTGTGATGGGTATTCCAACGTAACTCCGTATGCAGTTGTGATAGCTACAATGTAAGTATGATATGAATGACATAAGTACTTTTATGATTTGTGATTACTATGTGTTATTCATAAATATTATGTTTTCATGAGGTAAGTAAAAGAGTTTATGTTTTGTATGTATTGATGGAATAATGATTTCTTTCTTATTTTATAACCCTTACTGAGCTTTTTATGCTCATCCCAAGTTTTGAAATGTTTTTCACAAGATTTAAAGATGAATAGGGTCAAGGATGGGATCAAGAAAAAGTCTTGATATCTAAAACATGGAACTAGACATGACTCTTTTTTTCAAGAGTTTTTATTTTATGAAAAAAATGGATACTGATTAGAATTGTCTACATGTAATATTCATGTTGTTATGTAAATGTTTTGACGTAATTATCTAAAACTCTAAACATGAAAAGATCCTCAATGTGAATTATCCATTTAATTCAAGAATATGTAATTTTTAAGGTCGGGTCCTTAAAATATCTCTAGTGAAATATATTAAATATTGAATTATTTTATTATATATGTAAAACACTTTCATAAGATCATTAAAATATTTATTTGAAAAATAAGAAATATATTTCACTTTTGATAACTTTTGCTTTAAAAGAAAATAATTTATAAAATAATGGGAATGAAAATTAAATTGAAACAACATGAAAAATTGGAGAGGATATTTATTAAATAAAAATTATGAATATGGAAGAAAAAATCATTCTTACAGAAAATGTATTAAAAACAAATTTATTTCACACCTTTGTAAAGAAGGTCAATATAACATCCCAAGTAAAAATAGAATAATTATTTTTCATATTTATTAATATTTATGAATTAAATAGTGATTTTACCTTAAAAGTGAAACTATTTAAAATAGATTACATGAAATATAATAATTATTTTCTCAGGAGTCTTGTGTTTCATGCAATACTGAGTTATATCAAACAATAATATATTGTTAATATTATTATTTAATATAGTCGTTTTTTACCTTTTAAATGCGCTCCTATTTTAAATAAAAATTTTGACACTTTTATATTTTTTATATGAAAAAAAGTTATTTTTTTAAATATAAATATCAAATTTTAATTTGGGTTAATTTTTTGTATTTTTATGAGAACTTTCATATTTTGATGAATAGTGAATAATACTGAATTTTAGTTCAAAACTGTCTTTTCTTACAATTTAATTATATAGTAAAAATTTGTTTTTAATTAGTTTTAAAGTATAATTAGATCAATTTTATATAATTTAAATCAATTTAGGTCAGTGTAAAAAAAATTAATGAATTTAGATATAAAAACTTAGCAAACGTTTGTACATTTTTACTTTAAACTCTACTTTGTTGTCCCATATGTGAGATTAATTTTAAATTAATTTTTTACAATAATATGATTGTAATTTAGAAAAATTTATTTCATATTTGTAATATTCATAATTTATAATTTCTAATAATTTCAACTGAGTTTTTTACAAAAAAAATATTAGTAAAATTAATTAAAATTATTACAACAATTAAGGTAAAAATGTGGTTACTTAGTGGTTAAACATTAATCTTAAGAGTCTAAATGAACTAGAAACTTGTAAAAACAAATTTTCTGAAAATTATTAGACTATATATACTATTTTATATAATTGTGACCATTATTTGAGTCACATTTTGTAATTTAGACCTTCAAATAGTGTTTATATTTTTCTATTTATAAGAATGCCACTCCCCCTCCACTAAAAGGCACTCAGCCTCCCCACTTCTTCACACCTATCAAGAAAATTTTTATCATTCAAACCCTGACCAAATAATATCCCAACATCCCTGAATTCACTTTATATTCCTAACTTTGGGAATAAATGAAACCAAGGAATCACTTTAGTTCAAACCAATAAGAGTTACCCGAAAAAAGAGGTAACATTCTTCAATGTGCATTTTTGTTTTGTTTCTTTATCCAAACCTTAATTTATTATTATTAAATACTTATATAATAAAATCATTATTCTCAATAAAATAATATTTTTTAATTTTAAGTGTTATACCTACACCTACACAAACTTCCATCAAATAGGTAATGAAATTATCTTTCATCTTTGGAGAACTATCGCATCACGAAATGATGTCGTTCGTTTTTCCTTTACCACCTCTCATGGTTGGGAATTTTGATGGACATAATATTTTTATATAATATATATAATATATTTATGTTTTCTTCATAATTATTTATTTTTTTATATAATTTATACCTTCATGTTTTCCAATTTGTGTAAATACAATAACATCATTTATGGACATGTGGACTACCGCCTCCTCAAAGTATTGTGATACATTCACACATTACATGGAATGTATTATAGAATGGTTTAATTAAAAATATGTGAAATAAATAACACACATGTATATATATATATGATACTAATTAAATAATTATATTTTTTAAAATAAAATATATCATTTTCTTTATTACATTTTCACACACAGAAAAAGTGATAATGTCGTTCATGGATGTGTGGACTACCGCCTCCTCAACATGATGTAATTAATTTAAAGTCAAAATAATTCTATATGTAAGTATATATGATTAAATAACATGGTATTTATGATATAATGATATTTATATAAGGATAAATTATACTTACATTCTTTCTATAATGATCATTGAAAATGAGAACGTTACTCACGCATACGTACAGCCTACCATTTACATGATTGTAACGTTGATTCATTTTTCATAACCATATTTCATGATTGATTTTAAAAGTATTATTTATTTATAAATATGATCATTATTTCATGATCATTATTGTGTATATATTTATATAATGACCTCTTTGACCATATTTGACCTAGAAAAGTTGTTATTGACACATAAACTGAATATGGTCAAAACACCCAACGTAAACTTAATTGTTTAAATAGTTGTTTACAACATTGTAATAAGTGAAATAAAATTAATTATAAACTTGGAAAATTTTATGAAACAAGTAAATAATTAACATAGGTTTATTATTCAATAAGATAAAGACACACGTGACAAGTCATACTCAAGGTAATGGATTTCATCTCAATCTCCTTTCATTGAGGAATTTCTTAATGATATGAACCTTTATTATTTTATAAGGTGTATATACAACCCATTTTGACATTCTATATAAATATTATATCTTTTTAAATTTTATTTAATGTTTTTGTAAAATGATATTCTTTCATGGGGATTATGATTTAAATGTTCAAAGTGGTATGGGACACTTTGAATTTTTAAATATTTAATTTTCAAATATTTTTCTCTATGTCAATATTATTGATATTATTTTATATGTTTATTTGTATAAAGGTATAATAAAGGAAATTTTAATTCTATTTTTAATTTCATTTAATTATTTTCAAAAGGTAATTTTTTTACATGTTTTATATATAATGTTTTTACAAACGATAAAAGGAATGTTCTATTCTTAATGTGCATAGTGAAAATGAATTTACTACCATCATGGACATTATTTTATTTTTAGATTAATTTGAAAGATTTCATGTTTTCTTAAATGAAAAACATTTTTTATTTTTTTATTTTTTTATTGAAAATGGTTGTTCAAAAGAGAGGTGTATTTTTTATTTAAAAATGTATTTTTGAAAGAAAATGGTATTTTAATATTTGAAAGTGATTTTAATACAAGTTTAAAAGATTTTGTCAAATGATGAAGTGTTTCATTACATGTTATGGTTATTCTAAATTATAAATAATGGGTGAACCTAGATAGCACTAACTGATCCCATACAGATTGAACTCTTGGGACATCATCACAATGAACCCTTATAGAACTGTCACAGTACCCTTACAGAAGCGAATAACCATACGGCCAACTTCCAATATAATTATCTAAATAATATATTCATTAACAAATGAATTAGAGAAATATTTGGTTTCACCCATTATTTTAATGTTTTTTCATGATTTTTAATATTTATCAATGGACTAACAGTTTCATTCTTTTTATATCCCTTACTGATATTTTTATGTTCATACCACATTTTTAAATGTTTTTCATAGGATATAATGATGAGTAAGGGATTGGAAGTGTCCCGAACCATGTCGTGATGTCATCCAACCCAACACCTGAACTGATCCTTGACATGGCCCAAATGGCATTCCTGATCCCCGCAGGCAGGAAAATAGTGTTGGGAATCAAGTAAAAAACTATGGGATTGATGTTTTCCAATAAAAGACGATTGAATAAAATAAACAGAATAAACAGAACATATAAAAAATGACTAAAAAGTAAATGTTTATAAACAGCTTCAGTTACAATAGATGAATAAATGGAAAACTAAATACAAAACTTAAACTCAAAAAAAAAAACCAAACCACTACCACCATGATCTCCAAGTGACTACAAGGTCACCATTATCCACCAAACAACATTCTATGAAGGAAACTCAAACTAGAAACATGAACCTGAAGAATATCTCGGGTCTACCGACACTGAATGGTACAAGTAGGGTGTAATATTCAAATATCAGAAGGAAATCACCATATAATCCATACAATTTACTTCTTAAAAATATTCCACTAACACCAATTTGAAAATAAATTTGGGAAAATATGTTTTTTTCATTTTAGATAAACAAAAACACATACTCTTTTCCAAGAACCACTTTAAAGAAATCATTTTTGTTTCAAAATCCATTTTCATTTTGAAAAGATCTCATACGCCAAATCAAATTCCAAATAAAACAAATACCAGGATATGATAAAAATAAACAAGTAGTGCAAACTGAAAACCAATTATAATAGAAATTAAACAAGAACATACAAGTAGTAACCATTGGAATTTTTTAAACATACCTATAGAGATCCCTGGACATACTCAGTTTGGAACCACCTACCAGCATATGGTGAAGCTCCCTAGTCAATAACCAACTAGACGCCCTCAACTGGCCAATCCAGGGAACATCCCACCTGGCCTCTCAGATAATACAGGGGGTACCAACTCTCTTAGTCGGTATTGATCATCAATCATCACTCGTCCCTCTAAAAGACATCCAGTTAATCCATGGTAATAATATATTGTGTACATAGGAGGCCCCCACATGCAATACTCACCTTACCTATCATCACTGCACTTGCCTACCCCAAACACAAACACCACCTATACGATAACCCATATAGGGAAATCCCCAATAAGAGTTCCCACTATGTATGTATATATCACATTATAAAAGGTGTAAATTGAGCCATCACATCATATAAACATTCAACCTTTTTTTCTAAAACATGCTAGTTTATCAAATGAACCATTAACATTACACACCCAAATGCATTTTCCAAAACATTTCAAAAACCATTTCTAAAACAATGTGAAAAGACACTTCCATCGAGATATTTCCAAATGGGCCTTTACCCTTTTATATCTATCACCAAAACTTGTTTTAAGGACAAATTGTACAAACCATGAGGAACATATTTAAAGTTTCATTTTCAAATAACTTGAAGAAAAACCTTCCCCATTTGGAAATCATAAAACCATTTTATGTAAAAGGGGGACGAAGAATATATAAGAAAATTTCATGGGAAAATATTTTTATATTGTTATCTTCATTTGAATGCACATCCATGTGTGCACCCTGTGTACTTATGGACGTGCCAACATCCAAGGACAAAATCTAATATCCATGAAAACACCCCAAACCATTTTTATACACCCAAATTACATTGAAACCAAACCCAAAAATTCCACATAATTTACAAGGTTGCAAACATGAATATTAAAAACCAAGATATCCTCCTAAAACAACACAAAAATCATACTATAAAAGTCACCATGTTTGACATATCAAAGACAAACACAATCCAATCAATTTAATAAAACATTTCTAATGGAAACACTACTCAAATCATCCAATTTTACCTCCAATAGTTCAATTAATATTTTATCAAACACATTTGGTGTATATAAATATAGGAAAAATAAAGAATCACTTTGAAACCCTTTTTTAACAATTTTTACCAATAATAAAACACTATGATAAACTAACCATGTGCATTATAAAGGTTTGAATCATGTTTAAAGATTAACCTAAGCCTCAATGAAAGGCAATGGAAGGGAAATTCATGGATCCACCAACCTCAATGATGTGAGAAAGTGATGAATCTCTTAGAAAAGGAATAAAACACCCTGAAGATAAATTTGAACACCCTAAACATCAATAAAATCAATCCAAACATCAACCATATCTATTAGGGTTTGGAAAAAGGAAAAATTCTCAAGAAATACCTTGAAATTAAGAGGGGAAAGAGATAGGAGGAGGATAAATTGAAAAAAAACTCTAAAATATTACCTTGGAATTGAAGGAGAAGCACCAAGGAGGGAGAGTAACCAAGGATAAAGGGGGATTGGGACCCCTTCATGTGCCAAAACCAACAAAGAGGTAGGGGGATAGGGTTATGTTAAAATATAAGGAGGGAAGAATAGGGTTATTAAGAATTTAATGAACTGGTTTTATCGCATGGTTTGGCCACATTGTTTACCAAACCATATGTCAATCGTGCGGTAGCCACTGTCCAAAAAAGAACTGATTGCATGACCAACCCACATGTTTTGTGATACTATGCCCAAAGCATGTGGTATCTTCTACCTAAGAGAGGACTGACTGTATAACCATATCACATAGTCTGACCGGCCATGATCAAACTGTGCGGTAGCTTTTTTCCAACACTAGGACCTTCTACACAGGTACCTTGGTTGAATCGTGTGGTTTCCACTAACCATGTGGTGCCCATTGATAGGCCAAAAATCAACCCAAACTTCCAAAAATTCAATAAATTTAACCAGGTATCAACTGAAACCATAACCGTAATTATCCAAGATCAATAAAAGAATAAAATAAAGGAGTATTTGAGGTCATGAGTGTGAAAATTATCCCCACCATAGACACTTTATTCCCCCAAAAATTCACCCAACTGAAAGATAATAAAAACCCTATTCCATGCCCCATCAAAACTGAGGGAAACCATGAATCTCATGGTGAATATTCTCTCCACAAGTCACACCTAATCGATCAATAATAAACTACTACACAAAATAAATATGCGAACATGAGAGGGTTATCCCCACCATAAGAACTCAACTAACACAAAAACTTAAAAACCAGAACAATAGAACCCAAACATAAATGGGAAACCCAACTTAAATAGGAAACCCACTATAGAGCATCTTGAAAAATTGGGACCCCGGTAACTAACTCAACTTCTCCACACTAACAAAACAACACCCTTACCACAACAGAGAACTAGGGAACTCCCAACATAGACTGAATCCCCAAAACTAGGGGAAACCCATGAAAATAACTGAAACCAAAGGGCTAAGAACACTACTATAAACAGCATCCATTAATTTCTAAAAAATTCAAACATCTTTTAATGAGCATCACCAAAACTGAAACCAACCCACACAAGGGTTAAACACACTCAAATAAAAACAAATTATTATAGAGGACATATTTAGATAAACAAAATTTCTCAGATTATGATAGAATAAATCCATCATGCTTTTACAAAGTAATGGTGAACTTTCCATAGTAATAATTACTATAGAAAAAAAACTTTAAACTCTTCCACTGAAACACAAGAAACAAAGTTGGTCCATGGTTTCACACACCCCCAGAAAATCCTGGCTATGTGCAAGATTCTCTCTAAGGCTTGTGATAGAGCCCTAATGAATAACTAATCTCCTTACTCATAGTCAGGTGCTAACTTCCTCTGATCAAAACTTATTCTTTGAGAAATTATTCCTACAAAACTTCTCTAGATGACCGAAACGGCCAAAAATATGGAATGTCTTTGAAGGGATGTGACTAGATGGATTTGAATGCTCAGATTGTCCACACTAATGGTACACAAGAGAATGTTCTGATGAATTGGTGTCCAGAACTAATGAATGAGACTTTTTAGAGATAGGTCCCTCTGGCATGCACTCCTCACCAGATGGGGAACCTTTAAAAATGATAAGAGATATTGGATTGCCAACTCCCAATGCTCTAGAAACCAACTCGTCCAGAAATAGTTCTTCAACCTACTTCTTGAAATTAAGTTCCTTATAATATTAGACTCACTCCTTGATCTATGGATGAAGACCCCCTAGTAAAATAGAATCCTTCATCAGATCCTGCGATGCCACTTCTAGAGAAAAAGAAACTAGTTCCTTGGAATGGTCAACGTAGGCCTTCACCGTCTACTATCCTTATTGAATTATCATGATATCTTTCTATTTCTTTGTATTCACCTCCTCAAGCATGAACCATATAACAAATATGGATTTAATAACTTCCCATGTCATCTCAACTTACATCGATGGTGGGAGAAAACTCCCATTCATCCAAGGATAAACCCTCAAACATACCCAAAACGTTATGAACTCTAACAACATTAAGAGTCCCCAATGACTTGAAGACACTTTCAACTTCCTCAATCCACTTTAACACCTCTAATGAACCTTGATCACCATGAAGGATGGTAAATAATCAAGAATAATCAGAAATTGGGTATGAATCATTAGAAACTTTGGGGACCTTTCTAGTCGCATGTTCTGAATAATATAGGTTACACAAAACCAAAACCAATATCAAACCAAAGAATAAATGAAAATAATTCTTAATCCAAAATGAAAGGCTCACAAGTCAAACATATACAAGCACAACCCAAAAATGTTATTTTAAAAAATCCCATTTCCATTTTAATTTTCTAAAATACCTTATTTTAAGTCCACTTTTAACAAACTGAATCCAATTTATAAAATACAAACCAATTTTTTATATTATTTTCTTCTTTTGAAAACACTTTAGAAAAAAAATGCCAAGCCTTTGATTTCAATCATCTATCCATGGAATCCCATGAACCATCACATATGTGTCCATCTGTTTCCACCCACACATGTCAACACACACTTTTCAAATATAACCATACATATGTAAATGTTTACTAGGAGTACCAATGGTCACACATTTCTTTTCCTCATCGAAACCCATGCATTTAAAAAAAATAAACCAAAACACTTTCTCTTTTAAACCCCATTTTTTCAATACAAAATAATGTTAAGGAAATCATTTCCATTTTAAAGTTGTTTCCATTTTAAAAACTTACTCACCCCAAACAAGACCAAAATGAAACACGACTCACACCAAACCACCAGAATGAGGAACTAGTGTATGTGCCTAAATTGGCGACACGGTATTGAGACATGACCAAGTAGGAAATAACAACTAAGAGGACCTTGAACTATTCAGTTAGACTCTAAATGGGTCACTGCTCCATGTGAGGTTATAACATGAAACTAGCTCACCTCTATTATCATTCCTCAATCCAAAACCAACAAAGAAAAGACAAGGACTCAATTCTCAGACTACCCCTGGAAACTCAGGTCTCATTGTGAGTGTTGGTGATCAGGAACCAAACTATAACATACCTCCTGGGCCCCAACAGTCTAAGTCTCCAATCGACCTAACACCATAAATAATAAAGAACATCCTCCTTTGATACCATTTTTTCATGATCCAGGCTAGGATTCCATCCGAACCGACACCCGACCCAGTCCGCGGTATGGCCTGAAGGGTTTCCCCGATCCCCATGGGCTAGAAACCAATGTCAGGTATCAAGAAAAACATTATAGGAATGATTTTTTCCAACAAACGGGGATCGAATAAAATAAAAAGAACAAACAGTAAAGATACTAACTAAATCCCAAATAAATGTGTATAAATAGATTCAGTTACAATAGCTGAACAAATAGAAAACTAAATACAAAACTAAAACTCAAACAAAACCAAACCAAACCACTAACAACACGATCTTCACATGACCACATGGTCCCCACCAACCAACAAACTAACTATTACAAAGGAAACTCGAACCAAAAACCTGAACCTGCAAAACAGATCCAGTCTACCAACACTAAATGGTAAAATTAGGGTGTGATCTTCACAGCTCAGTAGGAAATCATCATAGAATCCATACATTTTCTTTCCTTAAAATATTCCATTAATTCTAGTTTAAAAATTCATTTAGTAAAATATTTTTTTCTCATTTTAGATAAGCACCATAACTTCATATTCTTCAAGAACCAATTTAAATAAATAATTTTTGTTTTGAAAACTATTTTCATTTTGAAAATCTCCCTTACGCCATATAAAATTTCAACCAAAAAAAATACTTGGATATGTTGAAAATAAACAAGTAGTGCAAACTAAAAACCAAATGAAACATAAAGTAAACAAGCACATAGAAGTAGAAACCATGGGAATTTTCTAAACATCCCTAGAGAGATCCCTAGACGTACTTCGTTTGGAACCACCTTCTAGCATATGGTGAACTTCCCTAGTCAATAACCAACTGGACACCCTCAACTGAACAATCTAGTGGCACATCCCACCTAGACTCTCATCTAATCCAGGGGTACCAACCCATCTAATCAGAGTTGATAGACAATAATCACTCAACCCTCTAAAAGAATTCTAGTAACCCCATGGTAATAATATACTATGAAAATAAGAGGCCCTCGTACATGTGACTCACCACACCTGTCATCACCGCACTTGCTTACACCAAAAATGGACACCACCTATATGATAACCCATATAGGTAAATACCCAATAAAAGTGTCTGTTATATATATCAAATCATCATATTTTCCAATTGGGTCATCGCATCATATACAAATTCAGACATTTATTTAAAAACAAACTATTTTGTCAAATGGACCTTTAAATTTACACACCCAAATGAATTTTCCAAAAAAAATCCAAAACCATTTCCAAAACATTGTGAAATTTCACTTCTATCAAGCACTTTTCAAATGGGAATTTACCCTTTTCAATCTCTAATTGAATCATATATCAAGGCCAAATGGGTCAAACCTTGAGGAACATATTTAAAGTTGCATTTTAAAATTTATTGAAGTAACACTTTCCCCATTTGGAAATATTGAGACCATTTTAAAGAAAAGGGGGAGGAAGAAGAGATGAAAAACATTCAAGGGAAAAAAAATTTAGATTTCCATCTTCATTTTAATGCACATCCATGTGTGCAACTTGTGCACCCATGGATGTGACAACATCCAATGACACACTCTAATATCAAATAAAACACAACTTACCTTCGAACAAAACCCAACAACTCCACATAATTTACAAAGGAGAAAACAAGCATTTTAGAAACCAATAGAGCCTCCCAAAACAACATTAAAACCATACTGTAAAAGACACCATATTCCACACATCAAGCCCAAACACAATCCAATCAATTTAATAAAACATTTATAAGGAAAACACCACTCAAATCATATAATTTTACCTTTAATGGTTCAATTAACATTTTATCAAACACATTTGGTGTATATACATATAGTCATAAATTAGGAATCACTTTGAAACCCATTTTTATCAACTTATACCAACAACAAAACACTATAATAAACTAACCGAGTGAATTATAATGGTGTGAATCATGTTTAATGATTAATTGAAAGAACCCAAACCTCAAAAGAATTCATCAAAAAGGAAAATTAGGGAGACACCTACATAAATGGTGTGAGAAAGTGATTAATCCCTTAGAGAAGAAATAAAACACCCCCGAAGATCAATCCTTTCACCCTAAACATTAATAAAATCAATCCAAACATAAACCTTGGCCATTAGGGTTCGAACAAAATGGAAACCCCTTAAGAAAACCATTGAAATTGAGAGGGTAAAGAGAGAGTATGAGGAGGATAAATAGACAAAAAACCTAAAATATTACCTTATATTTGAAGGAGAAGAACCAAGGAGGTAGAGGATTCAAGGAGAAGGGGTGTTTGTGTAGCCTTTGTGTTCTAAAACTGACAAAGATGGAGGGGGATCAGGTCAGGGTAGAATAAGTGGAGGGTAGAATAAGTTTTTTAATATTTTAATGATCTAGACCAATTGTATGGTTTGTCCACATAGTTTACCAAACCGTTTACCAACTGTGCGATAGCCACTGTCCAAGTAGGAATAGATCGCATGACCAACCCACACATTTTGTGATACTGTGCGCAAACCATGTAGTAGCTTCTACCTAAGAGAGGACCGACTACATGACCATACCTCCATGGTTTGACTAACTATGCTCAAACCATGTGGTAGATTCTATCTAACACTGGGACCTACCATATGGGTACCTAGTCTGAACAACATGGGTTTCCACTAACCACACAGTGCCTGTGCATAGGCCAAAAATCCACCTGAACTACCAAAAAATCAAAAAAAATATGGTCTCAACCCAAACCTAAATCATAAAGATCCAATATAAATAAAAGAATAAAATAAAGGAGTATCCAATTTTGGGGTGTGAAAGGAATAATTCATGTTTTAAAATCATGAAGAGTTTTCATAAAAGAGATCCTTTTTTATTTTTAAATTTTTTATATCGTGGAAAAATATATACTCATCAAAAGTGTCCACTTTATATTTTATAGTTTTTTATGTATGATTTATGTCCTAATTATAGAAAACTCTATACCTAAAAAGATACTCAATGTGAAAGAAATAAATTTCTTGACTAAAACTTATGATTATTTAATTTTTAAGGTTGGGGCCTTATATTTGGTATCAAAGGAAAGTTTTAGAAAAATTATATGTTAGGATAGTGTTAATAGCATGACCTTAGAATATTTTACTTTATGGTTAAGTTATGATGATATATAATTTAAATTTTACCTTGCTACTTCATCTAAAGTATGATTGTTTAGAATATTTTTCTATATAAGAAATGGGGAAGCAATAGTTGAAAGGCACCAAAAGGAAAATATCCTTCTAAATTAGCATCCCATGATGGTTGGAATTGAAATATAAAAGTTTTTTGTAGTTATGGCTTAGTTCCCATAGGATATAAATGGTTTTTATTTATATTAAAGAGAGAAACCATATCTAATGTACAGAAACATTATGATAGTGGATAATTTTATGAGAAAATAACCCCCATCATTCAAAGGATCATTGAAGCCTATGCTAGTTAAAGGATGGATTAAATCCTAAGAAAAGATATTTGATGTCGTGTGTTCTTTGGTTCACCAAATGGTAACACTTGAAATTTATCATTTTATAGGTGAAGCTTATTAGTGGTGGTGAATTTTTAAGAATACAACATAAAGTGAAAATATTGATGCCTTATAATTAGATGAATTTGTGAATGTTTTCTCTAAGAAATATTTTACTAATGATTTTTGACTTAGGATGGAAACAAATTCTTGGATAGGTTTCTGGTTGTGTTTATAGATGATATTATTTTATATTATAAAATTCAATAGGAACATGAAAGGCATATATGGGTTATTTTAAAACCCATAAAAGAAAAAAAATATATATAAGGGAAATTTAGAAAGTGTGAATTTTTTTATAAAAAAATTCATTACTTGGTCACATTGTTTCTAACGATTGAATAATTATTGATCCTACTAAAACAAAAAAATGTTGAATAATGTCCAAGACACACAAATATTACTAAGATTCAATGTTTTATTGTATTAAAGGGGTAATATTGGCAGTTTTTTGAAAACATTTCTCGGTGGTCTAGCCCACTGACTAAGTTCACTCGAAAATAAGTTAAGTTTAGTTAAACAAAATAATTTGATATTTTTTTTTGGGAACTAAAAATAAGATTGGTGAATGATCCTATTTTTTTTGGACTTCCAAAAATGGTGAATTAATCATCTACATTGAAGATTCGTTGAAATGACTTGGTTGTTTTCTAATAGAGAGTGATCGAGTAATTGCTATGTTTCAAGTCATTTGAAACCTCATGAGTTAAATTACCCAACACATGGTTTAGAATTAGCTGCTGTTGTTTTTCATTTAAAAATTTTGAGGCATAATTTTTTTGGATTAACGTGTGAAATATATAATGATCACAAAATTTTGAAGTATATATTCACTCAGAAATAATTTAATGTGATACATAGAAGATGGATGGAACTACACAAGGATTATGATTTCACAATTCATTATAATCCTGGAAAAGAAAATAAGGTGGTTGATGCTTTATGTCAAAAAATAATTCTATGTCAAACTTTTTACATTTAGAACATGACCCTTTGGTTAATAATTTGATGAATTCTTGCCTAGAAGTTGTGGATGCAGGGATATCCGCTATTTTGTTTCAGGTTTTAGTGCAGTAAACTTTGTTAGAAATAATTAAGAGGGATCAGAAGGTGGATCAATATTTGAAAAAAATGGTAGAATAATTTAATAATGATAAGTTTCCTGATTTTAATATTGAAGAAAATGATGTTTTATGATTTGGAAAAAATACTATGTTTGCCTTGCAATTCCCAGTTAATGAAAGAGTTGTTGACTGAAGCTCATAGTTCTCTATTTTCCATTCATCTAAGTAGCACTAAGATATATAGAGACCTTTGAGAGTATTACTAGTGGTATTTAATGAAAATAGATATTGATGAATTTATTGTGAAGTGTTTGACTTTTAAGTAGGTTAAAGTAGAGAGACATTTGCTGAAAGGGATTCTTTAAACTTTTCTAGTACTAGAGTGAAAATATGAAAATATATCAATGGATTTAATGGTAGTTTTTCCAAATAATTCTCAAGTTAATAATGATATTTGGATTATTGTTGATTTATTAACTAAATATGCACATTTTCTTCCTATTTGAGATACAATGTATTTAGTTCATATTTCTATCCTATATCTAAAAGAGATTGCCATGTTACATTGGCTGCCTCAATATATTGTATCAGAATGTGATCCTAGGTTCACATCCATTTTTTGGAATGGGAATTCAAAATTTATTGGGCACATAATTGAATTTTAGTACAACTCTTCATCCTAAATCTGATAGATAGTCTAAGTTGATGATTCATACATTTGAATATATTCTTCATTATTGTTAAATGGATTATGAGGGAAGTTGGGATCGAAATATTTCTTTGGTTGAGTTTTATTATAATACAAATTTTCATTACAGCATACAGATAGCACCATTTGATTCATTCTATAGAAATATGTGTCTGACATAGACTTTTTAGGATGATGTGGGAGAAAGGAAGTTGATGGGACCAGAGCTGATAGAGGAAATGGAAGAGAAATTTTAGTTGATTCAGCGACACATGAGGGAATCATAGAGTAGGAAGAAGAGTAATGAGGATAATAAGAGGGAAGATATTTCTTTCTAGGTAGTTGATTATGTATTTTTAAAATTTTCTCCCTGGAAAAGTGTGATGCTTTTTGATAATGAGGGGAAACTGAGTCCATGATTCACTAAACCGTATGAAATTCTAAAGGATATTGGATCAGTTGTCTGTCAAGTGGATTTACCTAACAGTTTATGCTATGCACACAATGTATTTAATGTTTCAATGTTAATGAAGTTTTTACTGAAGTCAACTCATGTTTCAATCCCTAAAGTAGTTTATATAGAAGAGAATCATTCTTTTGAGGAACAACCAGTTCAGGTTCTTGACCATAAAAATCAAGTATTATAAAATAAGTTGATTAATCAGGTTAAAGTTTTATGGAAAACCCATATGTTTGAGGAGGAAACATGGGAATACTAAAATCAAATGATGGAAAATATCCCCAATTATTTTATAAATGAATAAAATTGTGATGATTCAATTTCAAAAAATTGGGGAAGCATGTAACATCCCAAGTAATGATAGAATACGTTTTTTTTAATATTTATTAATATTTATGAATTAAATAGTAATTTTACATTAAAAGTGACACTATGTGAAATAGATTACAAAAAATTTAAAAATGAGTTTCTCTGAATTCTTGTGTTTCGTGAAATATTGAGTTATACCGAACAATAATATACTGTTAATATTATTATTTAATATGTCTGTTTTTTTTACCTTTTAATGGTGCACCTATTTAAAATAAAATTTTTGACACTTATATTTTTTATATGATAAAATAATTTTTTTAAATTTAAACATTAAAATTTACTTTGGGTAAAATTTTGGTAGTTTTCTAAGAACTTTCATATTTTTATGAATAGTGAAAAATACTGAATTTTAGTTCAAAACTGGATTTTATTCCAATTTATTTATATAGTTAAATTATGTTTTTAATTTGTTTCAAAGTGTAATTATATCAATTTTATATCATTTAAAAAATTATTTCATTATAAATAATTCCACATTGAATTTTGATATAAATACTTAGCAAACTTTTGAACATTTTTACTTTAAAAACTTTCTTTGTCGTCCTGTCTATGGGATTAATTTTAAATTAATTTCTACCAACTATATGATTTTAATTTAGAAAAATGGATTCCATATTTTAAATGATAATAATTTATAATATTTCATAATTTTATATTATTTTTTTACCAAAAATATTTTTGAAATGAGTTAAAATTAATTACAATGATTAAAGTAAAAATGTAGTTACTTTGGGGTTAAACATTAATCATAAGATTATAAATGACCTATAAACTAGTGAAAAACACATTATTTGGATATTATTCAACCATATCACCAATTTTAAATAATATTTACCATTATAGGAGTCACATGACCTATAGGATACCTCCCAATAGTGTTTACCTTTTTATATTTACAAGAATGTCACTCACCCTACACAATAAAAAGGCACTCACCCTCCCTACTTATTCACACCTATAAAGCCATTTTGGATCATCAAAATCATATCAAAATAATCTACCAACATCCCAACATTCACCCTAGAGTCCTCACTTTGGTTATAAATATAATTAAGGAATCCCTTTGGTGCAAACTAAAAGGAGTTACCCGGAAAAAGAGGTAACATTCTTCAATGTGCATTTTTATTTTGTTTCTTTACCCACCCCTAAAATTATTATTATTACATGAATATATAATGACATTAGTATAATAAATATAATAATATTTTTATATGTTAATTTTTTAACCTACACCTACACATAGTTCCATAAAATGGGTAATGAAATTACCATTCGTGTACGGAGAACTACCACCTCGCGAAATGATGTCATTACTTTTCCATTACCACCTATCATGGTTATGAGTTATGATGGACACAATTTTTATATATAATATATATATATTATATTTATGTTTTATTCATACTTATTCATTTTTATATAACACAAATATTTATTCTTTCCATTTTGTTTAAATACGATAACATCGTTTATGGATGTGGGGACTACCAACTCCTCAAGGCAATATCATACATTCACAAATTACATGAAATATGTTAATGATTTATTTAATTAAACATATGTGACATAAATAAAATATATATTATATTCATAAAATAATTACAATTTTTTAAATATAAAATTTCATTTTCTTTATTACCCTTTCACACACTGAAAAAGTGATAACGTCGTCCATGGATGTGTGGATTATTGCGTCCTCAACGCGATGTGATTACTTTTTCATCACTAGAATTTTATATATAATTATACATGATTAAATAAAATTTAATTTATTATATAATTATCCTTTCGGAAATATAAATTTTACTTTCCTTCTTTCCATAATGATCATTGAAAAATGGGGATGTTACTCATGTGTACATACGGTCAACCATCTCCATGAATGAAATGTAGGTTCATTTTTTATAAACATCTTTCATGATTGGGTTTAAAAGTATAATTTATGTTTAGATATGATAATTATTTCATTATTATTATTCTATATGTTTTTATATAATGTCCTCTTTGACCATAGTTCACCTACCAAAGTCATTTTGACACATAAACGGAATATGGTCAAAACACCCAAGTAAACATAATTATTTAAGTTTTTGTTTAAAAAATTGTAATAAGTAAAACAAAAATTAATTATAAACTTGAAAAGGGTTCTTAATTAAGTAAATAATTCACATAAATTTATTATTTAGGAATATAAATACTCATGTGGCAAGTTAGACTCAAGGTAATGGTTTTTATCTCAATCTCCTTTCATTGATTCATTTCTTGATGATATGAACCTTTATTCTTTTATAATGTGTATATACATCCCCTTTAACATTATATATTCATATTTTATCTTTTTTAATGTTATTTAATTTTTTTTAAAATTTTATTCTATCGTGGGGATTATTATTTAAATGCTCAAAATGGTATGGGATACTTTTAATGTTTAAAGATTTAATTTTCAAATTTTTTTATCTATGTCAATATTATTGATATTATTTTATATGTTTATTTGTATAAAGGTATTATAAAGTAAATCTTATGTATATTTTGAATTTCATTCAAGTGTTTTCAAAAATGAATCTTTTTATGTGTTTTATACAAAACATTTTGACAAACGATAAAAGGAATGTTTTATTCATAACATAAATGGTGAAAATGGATTTTCAACCATCATATAAATTATTTTATTTTTGGATTCATTTTCAAGATTTAATGTTTTCTTAAATGAAACCCCTTATTTATTTATTTTTGGGTATTTCGGTATTGAAAATAGTTTTTAAAAATAAAGGTTTATTTGGTATTAAAAATGGTATTTTTGAGATAAAATGGTATTTTAATATTTGAAAGTGATTTTCATACGAGTTTAAAAGAGTTTTTTAAATAATGATTTTTTTTTCATGTTGTGGTACATGTAAATTATAAATTATGGGTGCACCCAAACAGTACCGAGTGATCCCGTTATATCATAAATGATGGGTTCTCCCAAATATCACTCCAATACATTGGGTAATGATTATATTCTCTGGAGAATTATATTGTAAGTTGGTCGTATAGTTATTCCAATATTAAAGGGTTTTGTAAGGGTTCAATGTGATGATATCCCAAGGTACCAATATGAATTTTATATGTTTTCTAATTAGTTTTCATGGAATTAATTTGTTTTCAAAAGGTAAAATAAAAGATATTTATTATAGAATGATATTTCCCTCTTTGGGTAAAATTTTATTTTTTTAAGAAAGGGTTTTCCATGAGTTTTAATGTTTATAAAGGGACTAATGGTTTCCTTATTTTAATATCCCTTACGGATTATTTTATTCTCATACCATGTTTTTAAATATTTTTCATAGGATTTAATGATGAGTATGATATTTTAAGAATTCATGCTGATATTCAGGAAGAGTTTTTATAAAATACATCATGCTTAATTTTTCAAATTTTTATATAGTGGAAAAATATATACTAATTGAACGTTTCCACTTTGTATTTTATTTTATTTTTTATTTATGAGTTATGGACTAATTACCTAAAACTATAAACCTGAAAACATCCTTAATTTTAAAGAAAATAATTTCTTGAATAAAACTCAAGATTATGTAATGTTCAAGGCTGGGGCCTTATAGTCTTAGTTTTCATAAAACAATTGTATCAAAAATATTAAAAATTATTTAATTTTTAAAATTTATCTCCATTGAAAAATACCTTAATAAATAATATAATTAATGATATTAAAATCCATAAAACAATGTAAAAAATATGTATAGGGAGGAGAAATTTTCCCAACCAAAAATATGAGATAAGGTTAGATCCACTTACAAATAACCCTTTGGTTGAATTTTGAATTAAAGATAGGTTAAATGGTAATAATAAATTTAAACCCAAAAAATATAAATTGGATAAGAAATTTTGGTTCTAGATTAAAATAACATAAAATTACTCCCAATTTAATTTTAAACAAAATAATATTTATTTCAAAGTGATATTGGAAAATAAACCCTTATGAGTTTAGTAACTTTTGAATAAAAATACCTTTAAAGAAATAACATGATATGGATTTTTAAATCCCGTGAATTAATTGAAAAATATTATATAATACATTCATGAGTTATTATATACACCACATAAAGAAATAAAGTGTTGAATATATAATATATCTCAATGAAATAAAAATTGAGATGAGAAAACCCTTAATAGATTTTTTAAAAAAAATATTCATCTATATATATATATTAATTTTTGTACTCTTAAATTATAATTATTCATTACACATATATTAGTTGGTTTTTGTTTATTTTCATCATCTGATGTTAGTAGTTTTCATTGTTTTCATATAAGTTTTAAAATGATGAGGTTGATACTTATTAATTTATAACAAGTTCATCATTAATGGGTTAATAAATTTAGTATAATCATTTTTTTCAAAATATTTATCTAGTAACTTGGTTATTTTATAGATGGTATGGGTATGGTTCGTGAGAACGGGATCTATGATGAGCATGTTTGGGGTAATTTTCCAATAACAATGGATTATTTTATAATGATTATTTATTTTTGAGTCATCATTATATAATCATATTTATATCATATATAACCAATATTAATGTATGTACAATTATTCATGATTAAAATGAAGATGTTGGTATATAATCGCTTATGTTGGTGATTGAATTGTCCCAAACAAGAACATGTTATACTAATAAATGAGTAAGATTATAAAGTTATTTAATAATAATAAAAATATAATTTTATCATTAGAATAATTATGTTAATATAAAATCACTATATTGGATAATTATATTTATAATGAGTATATATGAGAAGGTAACTGAAAATAATGGTGAAGAACTAGAAACTAACTTTGATGAATTCGCACCTTCTCAACATGGGTTCCTTCAGAATCAAGGATTTAGGATTCCGTTTTGGAACCAAAAGATATCCAATGTAATAAAATAATTTGGGAGAGGGTAAATGGTTATATATTTAAGAAATATTTGAATGTATTGAGTTATAAGACCTCTGATTTGATTTATTCTACTTTTTATTGTGTATTTTTAATTTATGGCATTGTTTGTTGCAGTTTTGGGATGTTTTGAGGGGTTATTGAATGTAAAGGAGTGTGGGATTTCTAGGATTCACCACACCAGGGAACCAATTTTATTTTAGGGGGTGATCATGGTGATGGTTCTATTATGATAAATGGGTAGGATCACCATTCCATAGAAGGTTAGTTTTGTGTTTTTGAGAGACTGGTGTGGTTTTTCATTTGTGTGAGGAATTCCATGCCCAAGCCTACTAGTGTGTTTATATTAATGGAATATTGCAAGTTCTCCTTGAATGAAATATAGGTGTAAAATGGGGATGATTCATTCACAGTGTGTTGGGTTGAGGAAAGGAAAATATATAATCAACGAGCATGGGTTCCCTATGTCATGGTAGTGGGTTTTTTCATGGAGTGGTTCACCTATGAAAAATAGGGGAGCATAAATGGTGAGAAAGTGGATATTGTGATTCTTGATAATTCTAGTGGTGTGGTGATGTCCTTGTACAAGTTTCTCAAAAAAGAATTAGGAGATCAAAAATTTCATATGGTCGATCATTTTGATAGTCAGCATCATGAAAACTTGGTTTGGGAGATTGCACCATGGTGTGGAATAAGGCATGGTATCAGTTATCTCATTTTTAAAATAGATGAAATGGACAATTAGTTGTTGGGTTGGAGATTTGTTTTTGAAAAATAAACTATGTATAATATTTTTGGGGGTTTATGAATGTGATGTTGACCCAGTAAAATTCTCTAAAAATCATCTTTTCTTCCTTGGTGATTAGGTATTTAAAACTTGGAGGTTCCTTTAGGCGTTTTGATGATTCTATCTTCTTTTAATATATTTTATTTTAGTCTCTATTATACAATAATATTCATGGTAGGTGGCTTCTCTATCACTTCACTTTATTTGGAACGTGAAGGATTTAGTTTTAGATATTTTATGCTTACATTTATTTTAGGAATTCTCTTGATAGATCCTCTTGAAATTTTTAACATGATTCTATCTAGTTTTGAAATTAAAATTTTTTGGTATCAACCACAACATATTTATAAAATACATAATATAGGTTTTGATTTCAAAGTAAATGTTTTTCTATGTGAAAATTAGGCATGGTCATGTATTGGTGTGAATCGTACTATATTAATTGGGGCCTTTTTAGTACATACTTGGTTGCTAGTTCCATTTAGGTGGTAGCATTGGTTTTCATTAGTCATGGGTGGTGTGTGTTAATGATGCATATGGATAGAGGATTATTATTTTAAACTTATCTTTTAGTTCCATTTAGGTGGGAACATTATTTTTTTCCACCAAGTGATGACTTGGGTCAGGATGAATGGGTTCCCACTCATAGGTTCTTCAGTTTAGGAGGGACCAATTTTATGGAAGTTATATTGGGTGGGTTCATTACATTAGGTGTGTGTGAACATGGCATGGGCGCATGAGTTATGGTGTAATTTGTATATAAAAATTATGGATTCTATGAAAGGTAAATTGTGTGTGAGTTAATTATATAGTATTCTTAGATTATACATGGTATTATCCTTTCCTAATATTTTATATAAAATGTGGGGTAACTTTTTCTTGTTTATTTGTCATGTATGGGAAGACTATAAAGGATTTCTTATAGAGTTTTTATACCCCCCCCCCCCCAATTTGCATCTTGGTCTATATTCAGTCGCTATTTGATATACTATAGATAAAGAGATATCTCTCACTTTTCTAGTGGGTCTTATGGATTCTATAGTCTTGGGTGGTGGAGTTGGGAGTTTAGAGTTAGAAATCATGTGGAGTGTGGGAGTGTGTGATGTTGGCACTTTTCCTCCCATTTAAGTCTTGGTCATGTAGTATTATTTTTATGTATTTTTTTCTATTGTGAATCTGATTATTTTTAATTGAAATTATATATTAGAGTTAGGTCAGGTGATGATTTATGAATCATGTGTGTGTGTGTGTGTTATCTTGAATATTTATTTTAAAAGTTGTTGTGTATATAAAGGAAAAACATTCCCCGTGATTTGGTGATACCTTTGGAATTTATTGTCAACCTTTGGTGTCTAGGGGGTGCACCTAAAGTTAGTGGCCTTTTTGTGTTTACCAAACCAATGGGTTGGGTTCGAGAGGTTTCATGACTGATTTAAGAGGTACATTAGAGGAGTCCTTTATAGGCAATTTTTGAGTGGCATTTCCATAAATATTCATTCTTTAATGTATAAGGTTATCATTTTAAAGGGAAAAAGGATAAAAAGTGAATAAATAATATAGGTGGGAAACCTTTTAGTCAAGAAATCTTTCATCTACCCATTTATAGATAAGGTTTTATAATGTTTTAAGTCTTTACTACTTAGTTAAAACCGTTTTACCCCATTTTACCTTTACTGTTGAAATCAATTTTTACCTCGGTGAATTATTTTTTGCACTACAAATGAAATAAAATTTATTACCTAATTTCAACATGATGATTAAAAATTAATAATCCATTTGATCTAATTCAGTTTCTAAATATGGAAATTTTAAATTTTATAAGAAAAAATAAATTATATATATAAATTTTTTCAGACAAAAATTACTTTTTAAACATTAAGTGTTATTAATCATATTTCATATCAGTTACTAATTAAATAAGTGTTAACATATTTTTTATACATTGATACATTACATTATATTCACCATTTAAAATTGATAAATTTAATTTATTAAGATTAAAATACACAATATTTAAAAAAAATATTTGAAAAATGTCATTTTTTTAACATTAACTAATTTTAACTTCATCATATTAAATTTAATTATTCATATTTTAACCATTTAATTTTATCAATTAATTGGTGTTTAAATATTTCTTTTAAATTTATAAACACATTAAATCAGTATTTAATGATATTAATAATAATAATATGGAATACATAAAAATATTTTTATAACAAAATATTTTAATAAAATATTATATTTATATTTCATTCTAGAATTATATTATTTTCAATTTGTTACTAAAAAATGCACAACTTCAATATACCTATTAGATACATGCTTACCCAATGACCATATTTCTAATGACCATATTTCCAACAATCATATATAACCTTCATATTTAGTTCTTATATATAGTCTTACATGTATTCTTAGAATCATTTATCCTATTTATTTAATTCTCTCTCAACTTCACTATTATATTTTTAATTTTTTCTTACATTTTCATGGTTGTAATTTTAATGATGATATTTATTGAAAACCAAGTGGATAATGATCTTTTTTTTATAGTATTTTTAATTGCTTTTAGATTTATTCCACTTATAATTTTATTAATAATTTTTCATATTGTATTGTCATGATTAATTAATGTTTATCTTGTGTTTTAATATTTTATTTGAATAAAAAAATTTGAAATTCATTTTATTTTGGTGTCTCATGTGTTACCATATCTTCATGATAATATTTATTTAATAGAAATAAATACAATGTAAAATCATGGGGTGTTACATAGAATATTGATATAAAGGTTTTATTCTATAATTCTCTATCTGCTGCTTATAGATATTGGAGAACCTAAAAATTTGGATAAGGTGATAAGTTGGTGTGACTCGTTGGAGTGGGATTAAGAAATGAAGGGAGATTTGGATTCATTTCATGTTTCTAATACATGGGAGAAAATTGAATTACTTCTAGGAAATAGATCATTATATAACAAATGGGTTTATCATATAAAGGAAGAAGAGGATGGTAGAAAATGGTACAATGTTTGGCTGGTTGTAAAGGGATTTAAATAGTCATAAGGACTTTATATTAGTGATATTTTCTCTCATATTATAAAGAACATAATGATTCAAATAGTTCTCTACATGATTTATATGGAGGGTTTGTTTCATAAATAATTAGATGTTAAGACTGTACTCTTTCATGGAGATTTAGAGGAAGAATTAAACATGAAGCAACTCTAAGGTTTCATGTGAAATGGAATGGAGGGTCTGGTGTGTAGGCTCAAATATAGTTTGTATGGTCTTAAGTAGACACCAAGATAGTGTAACATGGTAGAATGGAAGTTTTTCTGGTGTATGGATCATTTGTGCTATCATATGGTGTGTGATGATATGTGTTTCATAATTTAACATCCTTATGTGGGTGATATACACTTAGATAGACCTATAGTGGAAAATTTGGAAGAATTGATATTTTATTTTTTAGAAATATCACATATGAATGATCTTGGTTATACATAACAGATGTTCAAGATAAGTATTGAAAGAGACTTAAAGTCTGGAATATTTTTCTTGATTATTTTTAAGTACATATAGAAGGTGTTATAACTATTATAAATTATTGAATCTTAACCTATAAGAACCCCCCCCCCCCTCCAAGATATATATTTAAAACTTTATAATTATAATGAACCATAAACATATTAAGAAGCTACCTAAATGGTGAATATTTTATATGCATATCCTATAGGAATTTTTATGTATCACATGGTTTGTATAAGGCCTAATATCATGCATGTGGTGGGTATAGTTTAGAAATTCAAATAAAATTTGATAAAGTATAATTTTGAGTCAATAAAGTGAATTATTTAGTATCTCAATGGTTTGACTGGTTTGGAATTATGTTTCAAAATGGATGATCCATTATAAGGGTTTTTGGATTCTATCTTTATAGGATATATGGACTCAAGGAAGATCGCCACTAGATATGTGTTGGACTATACAGTAATTATCATGGGCTGGATATCAAGACTAAAAATAATATTAGTATTTTTTACCACAAAATCCAAGTACATCATAATAAAAAGTAATGGAAGGAGTTGGTGTGGTTAAAGGTTTTGTTAAATAAAATCAGAAGAGGGAAATAAATCATAATGTTGTTTTGTGATAGTCAAAGTGTGATTCAATTAGCCCAAAAAATTTTGTTTCACTCACAAATGAAACACATTCAGTTGATGTAAAACTTCATCTATAATATTTATAAGATAGAATATGATAACTATGGTTAGTGAGTAAGAGTCAGAATCTAGTGGGTGTGCTGACTAAAGTAATATTCTATGAAATTATAGAGTATTTTTATTCTTAAATGGGTATTAGATGATTATTGGTTATAATATTATGGAAATAATAATTGAATAAAATAGATGAACTAAATAAGATTTTTTTTGGAACATGATGACTTATAACTTGGATGAATTTTTCATAAATACTTGAAAACATTATCAAGTGGGATATTATTAAGATTCGAGTGAGAAATCATTCTTGTTTTATTATTATAACTTCCAAAAATGATAAACATGAAAAAACATGATGTGAAACTAGATGGAGTGGTAGCACAAAATCATAGTCCAAAACTAGTGGTGGTGGAAACATTTGAAAGTGAATATGTGGGTGGATGGGTTCCAAATGCATACAATGTTCACTCGAAGAAAAGTTAAAGTCAAAATACTTAGAGCGTAGCTGGTGGTAGCCTTGATCAAGTTATGTTTGTATATGAAGAACATATGGGGATGAAACAAATGAAACTGACTACGTTCTATAGAAACTTGCCTATAAATATATGGGTTTGGTCACTTGTTCTATACACATCATTTTAATTATTAAGATTCTATTATATTGTTCTTTATAATGACTATAAAGTCTAGTTCAATCTCTCCTAATTTCTTATTTTCAAACACTTGTATCTCAGTGGTGTTTCTCATATCTTCAAGTTATCAATTTTCCATAGAGTAAGACTTGTTCTAATACACATCAATCCTTGTGTTCTATATTGATTGATTTAATTAAATTTTTACTTGGATACATTTTGGTTATGATTTTTGAGTACATGTTGAAGGTGTGTGAACAATACTTAATTGGGGTGTAGGTATTCTCAGTTTGGATGCACTAGTTCAGGGAATTATTCATTTTATACCTTCCAATTTACCATGTTCTACATTTGAGGTTGTAGAGGCTGGTTTACTTTGGATTTTTGTTTCTAGCACAAAATAGAAAACCATCAATAATCCCACTATACCTACAAGCCAATTAAAATTAAAACATCACCTAATAGAAGGTCTCTTGCATGGTCTATATGCTATCATGAATCATCATGTGATAGAAGATCACATTTAAATAAATCACAAATTAATAGGTCTCACATAAGTATATATTCATTAAAAAATATGGCATATCCCTCATGATTTCAATCACACTAAATCATTTATAAAAACAAACACTCTATTTTCCTCTAAAAATACTCCTTCCTAAAATATCTAAAAAGGTATCACATGTTGGTTATACCCACACAAGACCCTTGACCAAAATCCCATGGAAAACCCCTCTTGAAAACTTCCACTTTGGTTTAACATCCAAAATCAAAACCCTTCCTTTGAATAAAACAATTTTTATTTATATTTCACTCCCAAATATATTTCCTTTAAAATATTATTAAAAATAAAACCTTTTTTTTTAGAAAAATAGATCCAAAAACTAACTCATACCACCAAGAAAATCCAAAAAATGGGTCACCAGCACTCATTCAACCAAGTCACCACTAACAAACTATTTAATAAGTTATATGATAATTTTTTACTATTAATACAATGAAATATTATTATATTAATGGAGTAATTTAATGTTATATAATCATGAAATTATTAATTATTATTATTACATTAATATAAATAGCTAGTATTCAAGCCACACATACCATACAATCACTATTATCATTCTATAAAGGCCACCTACCTCACTCAAAAGTCTTTTTAGATAATACAATCTCATTCCAAATACTATCAATACCATGAGTGCTTGTCTCATTGATAAAAAACACAATTTAATCTTTAAATCATTTATAATAGAATTTATGTTCAAACTAATGATGGTAAAACTCATCAAGAAGAACTATGACACCAAAATCCTGAGAAAAAGGGTGTGGTCTACTTTTGATGCACACCTTAGCCTATTATGTGAAAAACCCCCAATTTATTAAACCCAATTTATGGTCAATTTCTCCCAATTTCATCAAAATCTCTGAATAAATCATTTAATTGACATACTTCATACTAAACGACATGCAGTGACAAGATTCCATCCTTCTCAAGCCTCCTTTATACAACCTTCTTAGTGGATCCTTTCCACTTTATTTATTTATTTTTTAATAATTTAAAAATTATTATTTTATTATTCCTTATTTGAATTGAATTTTTCACTTCTTATAGAAGAAAAAAATAATGATTCATCTTTATTTGTTATCTTTCTTTTATTCTATTATGTTAAATCTATATTTATTCCTATATTTATTTTTAAATTACTCTAATTATTTTACCCTATAAATATTTTTTAGAGTACCCTGATAAGTTTAGTTGTGTACCCTATGAAATAAGAATTTCAGTAAAGTAATTTACCTTAAGAAGATTAATTTTTACACTATGATGGTGTTTTTTATCAAAGTTTTGTAACCTATAAAGAACAGTTGAACCCTAAAAACTTATACCTAATGATGAAAATGAACCCTAAAAACTTGTACCATATGATAAGAATGTACCCTATGTAGTATATGACCCATGATTAGAATGTTCCCAGTGATTATAAACCTTATATTAAACCTTAAAATGATTGAAACATACAAAAATATTTTACTTTTTGAAAATATTGAACATTAAAAAAATATTTATATCTAAAAAAATCAATTTTGTATCTTATGAAAAACTATATTATGTGTTTTCATATGTTATGAAGATCTATGGTATCTTATGATATTTTTGTATCCTCTAAAATTTCTATCTTATGAAAATTATTTCTATCTTATAAAAAAAATTATCTTATAGTTTTTGAAAAAAAAATTATCTATTTATATCTATTTGATATATTTATGATTATTATGAATTATTAAACTAACTTATTTGATTTTTAAATCTAGTGATAATATTCAATGTTTTTTTAAAATGTTTCTTATAGAGTTAATATTTTTCACATCAGGATTCATGTTTTTTATATATATTCGAATTTCAAATTTTGTAGATGGTAACTAAACCATGTGATTTATGAGATATTATGGATAAGTTATTTTTTAATATTCTTCAAGACTATTCAATAATTATTTTAAAAGGATTTAATAACTCTAAAGTTGTTCTTTATTTCACAGATGATATTTTGGAAAGTTTTACTTGGTATTCACTGCTCATTATCAATAGTGATAATCTTGTAAAATATTTTGGGCATTTTTATTATTTTTATTATTAATTATTTTAACTATTATAGATTATGTGTATCTATTATAGACTCTATGAAATTTGAAGCTACAAGTGAGGTAAAAATATATATATATATAATATAAAACACATGAATATTAAACTTGAAGTAAATTTTTGATCTAATGTGAACATTTTTCAAACTATTGGAGGAAACTTAATTAATAATAAAATATTTCTTGATCTCTTCTACCTTAGAGGGAAATTTTGTTCCATTTCTCAAAAACCATTTTTTGTTCTATAAAAGTTCTATATATTCTACTAGACAAGTTTCTTGAGTCTCTATACTTAATTCTTTCTATCTATTCTTCTATAATATATTTTTAGTTTGGTTTATAAATTTATCTTATAAAATTAGTTCTCCTATTTATTTTGTTATAACTCTAAAAAAGGTGTGCATTATAATTGCATTGTGACTCCCCTTTAAAATAAGGTTATGTTGTGGTTATTCCTATACTGTAAAGGGTCTTTTTTAATTGGGTTATGAATCAACTTTAAATTTTAGGTCTTTTTAGTGAATACTATACCTCTAGGGGTGTGAAGAGTAGACATAGGATCACTTTGATCTAAACTATTATAAAAATCACCAGTGTTATTTATTTAATTTTTCACTTCTTGTGAATGTGCATTTTTACTTTGATTTAATTTATTTAAATTTTTACTAATCTATTAACCCCACTCCCTCTAGTCCATCATCCATATTGGTTGGTATCTAACAATTTATATTATATATATATTTCTAATAACTTTACTTTATTTCTTTTATCTTGATACCACAATAAGTTTTTGAAAATTGGTATGAGTGGATATTTTTTTATAACCTTATCCTAGACTTAATTGTCTAAGGGTAATGTCTTTATGATGATAGGAAATAGTTTAAAAGATGTATGGATTCTATATATTCTACCTAAATTTGATATTATAGGTTATAGATATTGTAAAACTAGAAATGAATCCCATATTAAGTAACCCAGTATTGATCATTGGACTACTATAGCAAAACCTTATAAAATATAGAATTCTTGACCAAATTATATTATAGGAAGTGGTGTATCTAAATATGTTTTAAATTATCAATTTATGACTATTCTTTACTGTAATATAAATAGAAGTGTTTTTAATAATGTTTCTTCTGATAAAAATTTTCATGAAGTTTAGATAGTTTTTTGAGTTACTCCCCTTGGATCAGATAAGTTGATAATGAAAAATCTTAGAATAATTCTAGCTAAATATCAAGATTTCAATATGGGAGATGATGAAACTATCAACTAAATGGTTTATAGTTTTACTAGAATTGTAAATGGAATGAATTCTTTTTTAGAAACATTAGATAACAATGTTTTTATAGAAATAGTTTTAAAATATTTATCAGAGAAGTGGCATGAAAAGAATATCAATATTGATAAGTGTAAAAACTTGAAGGAGTACACTCTTGATGAGATGATTAGTTCACCACTTAAATATGAACTAGAATTGAATAACATAACTAAAAAATAAACTATAAAAAGTAAAGGTAAATATTTTAAGTTAGTTAATGTTTTTTTTTACTCTTCTGAAAATGAACTTTGGGGGGGAATGAAAAGGAATAAATAGAACATATTTTGACTAGTCTTTATAAGAGAATATATAGAAATGTATTAAAAATGATCCATAAGGAATTATCAAAAATATAATCTTAAGGGATAAAATAAGGGTAATACTAAATTTTAAAAAACTTATAAATACTACTTCTAAATTATATAAGAAGACTTATAAAGATTAAAAAATTATACAAAAATGAAATAAAAAGATGAAAGATGATATTGCAAAATTGAACTAAAATCCATCTACTTTAGTTCAAAGAAGAAATTCTTATAATGATTTTATTTCATTTTATAATATAAACATAAATATGTTATTGGATATGATGAGAAATTTCCTTAGATATATCAAAAAAAATCTAAAATTTTAAATGGTTGTTCATCTACTATTAATTGTTTTAGATATATTATAAAGGGACATTATGATAATGATTTTTTATAAATATTTACACAATCATTGGGATATACTAATACTTATATCTTTGAATTTTTATCATCAAGGATACCTAAAAATACTTTTTAAAAATCATTATTGTACCTAAAAATATTTTTACTAACCCTGTTAGACCCAAAGTAGCTTAGGTATCAAAAATGTGTACTAATTAAATTTTCAAGAAAAATGTGTTATAAGTATAAATAATGATGTATGGTACATGGATAGTGGATGATCAAGTCATATAACTAAAGACCATTCAAAATTTATTTTATATAATAGATGTGATGGAGGCACTGTGGATTTTAGAGATGGTTATAAAGGAAAAGTAAATGGTTTTAGTGAATTGGAATTTATAACTCTACTATTATTTATAAAATTTTATATATTAACGGATTATAGCATAACTTAATTAGCATATCTCAATTATGTGATGATGGTATCAATGTTAAATTTCAAAATGATAAATGTTTTTTAAAGGATAATTATTTATTATTTCATTATAACCACAAAGAAATATATATTCTATTGACCTTTCTTAGCTAACAGTTCAAGATCTTAAGTGTTTGAATGTTGTGTATACTAGTAATATACTTTCTATCATATAAAATTGAACCTTTTTCTAAATTTTCTACTTTTTATAATTTAGTGTATAATGAAAAGGTTTTTATGGTTTTTTTATTCATAATTATAGAGGTGTTGAATTTCAAAACATATAATTTGAAAGATTCTATGGAAAGAATTATTATTTATATAATTATTCATCACCTAAGATTCCTCAATAAAATAAATTTATTTAAGGAAGCAATCAAACCATAGTTGAAATAGCTAGAACTAATTTTTGTGAAAATATTTTACCTAATTATTTTTTAATTGAAGATTTTTTTACATATTGTTATATTTCAAATACAATTGTTATTATATCTACTTAAAATAAAACTCTTTATGATTAGGCAATCTTAGCCTGAATGGCCTGAAGTCCTTACTATTCATGAACGGGAAGCCTAGTCGAACATCCATATGAAGGTGGAGAGATGAAATCATGATGTAGATGATGGGGAGGGGTTATTTCAAGTTGTTATAGTATATATAAATTACTCTAAGACCTTTTGGTCATGTGATGTCACAAATCCTATGGGATATGTTAGGGTTCCCCTTAAACCCTTAAAAGGGGGATTTTGGATGTATGGTTTTTATCTTAAATACTAAAGATAATTTGAATAAATTAAATTCTAAATGAGATAAAGGAATTTTTATAGGATATTCTAATATTAATAAAGCTTATAAAGTTTATAATAAGAGAAATATGATTTTATACTAATTGTTTCATGTCAATTTGATGAAAATAATGTGAAATAGAACTTTTATTTTGAGTACATGGAAGAATAATATAGATAATTTAATTTTAGTGGTGATATAACTCAAAATAATGTATATGTTGAGGGGGAGAATATTCCTTATCAATATGATCCTAGATCATTGAAAAATAATAAATATCACCTTATTGATAAAATGTTTTGAAATATTAATTCTGAAATTAAAACTATGAGATATATTTTTAATTTATGTGAAAATTCTAATTTTTTTTAAATCCATACCTAATGATATTAATTAATCATTATAATATTCTAATTAAATTTCTATTATAGAATATTAATTTAATCAATATACTAGGAATAATGTTTGTAATCTCATTGATTCTTCAAAAGAAAAATATATTATTGGTACCAAATGGATTCTTAAAAATAAATTGGATGGATCTGGATAAATTGTAAAGAATAATGATATATTATTTTCACAGATTTTTTATCAAGAATAAGGTAAATATTTTGAAGAATATGTTGAATATATTTATAGGATTTAATCTATTAGGATTTTATTATATTTTATAGCTTCTTAAAGGTTTAAAATTATATAAAATGGATATTAAAATATATTTCTTAAATGGTTAGATTTATGAAGAATTCTTTGTCAATTAGCCACCATATTTTTTTCATAAAAAAATTTTTAATTATATTTTTAAGTTATGATAAGCTTTATATGGACTTTAGTAAGCTATTAAATCTTTGTATGAAAGGTTATCTAAATTTATTTTAAAAGATAATTTTTCTAAAGGTGAATAAGATCCTATATTATTTATTAATAATATTTATAATGAAATTTTAATTATTAAAATTTATTTTGATTATATTGTTTTTGGTTCAACTAGTGAATTTAATTTTAATGAATTTTTTAATTTAAGTACTAGTTATTTTTACATGAGTCTCATGGATGAATTAATATTCTTTTTATGAATTCCAAATTATCAAAGAAACAATGGAATGTTTTTTAATAAATTTATGCATTTAAAACAATTAGTTAAAATATTTGGACTTGATACTTGTAAAACTTTTAGAAAATCTATGAGTACTAATTAGATATTGTATTTATAAGTTGTTGTATAATTTATTGATGTTAAACTATTTAGAGGAATGATAGGTAGTTTACTTTATTTAACTACTTCTAGTGCTGGAATTATGTTTAGTATATGTATGTGTGTAAGATTTTAGGCTGACCCAAAATAATATCACTTAAAAAATCAAAATAATCATTATATGTATTAAAGGAATTATAAATTATGGATTATTTTATTCATAAAAGAATTGTTTTGATTTATTAGCTTTTCTGATTCAGATTTGGAGGTTGTAGAATTAATATAAATAGTACATCCTGAATGTGTCATCTTCTAGGAAATTTTTTTAATTTCTTGCAGCTCAAGGAAATAATTATTTGTTTATTTATAAAATTTGAAGCTAAATAAATAGTTGTTGATTTTTGTGCACAATGTTTGTGGATTATGTAAACTTTTTCCAATTTTAATTTTTATTTTAATAAGATCCCTAATTTTTGTGATAACTCTAATATTATTTAAATTTATAATAACCCATTACAACATTATAATACTAAACATATAGATGTTAGATTTTATTTTATTAGATATAATATTAAGAAAATTGATATTGTTTTGTAATTTGTTTCAACTGATAATTATTTAGAAGATGACTTTATTAAACCTTTGGATATAGTGAAGTTCAAGAAAATAAAGTGTAAACATGGTATAATGGAAGTTTAATGGAGTCTTAAATATTTTAATTATTTTATTCCCATTATTTTCATGGATATTATATAGAATCGGTTTTCATACAGAAACTATGCAAAGTTTTTTACATTTACTATTATATTTATTTCATAAAGATAAAGAAAAAATTTTAGGGATGTACTTGTTACTTTAATCGTTATTTATTTCTTAATTGAGTATTTTATATATATATATGAATTAATTTTGGGGGATTTTTTTATTTAATTTTACTCAATTATGTTAAAATTACCAATTTTAAAATCACTTTCAAAATGTTCTTTAATTCAATTTTTCAAATTTTCTTAAGCATTCTACAATTTCAGTTTATAAATACCTTATCTATTTAGTATAAGATATAGATCTTTAAATATTATATCTATAATTTATATCCTATATAATTATTTTTAGGATAATTTTTTAATTAATAGTTTTCTTATCAAAAAACATTTAAAACTTAAATGGGGATAATTATTTTAAAAAATTGTTTTTTTCAAAAATTGTGATAATACTTAATTTATTTTCCAAAAAATAAAGGTAAAAGTAAACATAGTTTTGATTTTTTTTATCAAATACAAAAAGTGGATAATTTTAAAAATTATGTTCAATTTTGTAATTATCAAAAAGGAAATATTATTGAGTTACTCCTTTCCACTTTACATATAACACCCTGATATTTTTGAGAAAAAAATAATTCCTTTTAAATTATTTTATTTTATCGATAGTTTTTGTTACACACAATACCGAGTTTAAACAAACCATGATATACTATTAAAATATTATTATGTGATGGTTAAAGCCTAGAAATTGGATTGTTGGGTATTAATATAACCATCAAAATTATTAAAAAATATATTTTCGACACGTTTATGAAATTAATTCATTGGTTATCAAATGATTAGAATTGAAAGTAAAAAAATATTTAAAAAAAGTGATTTTTTTATGAAATATTGTTTTTATGCACGTAATGTAGTTTAATATTAATAAGTTAAATTAGCCACTATTGGTGAATTATTTTAATTAAATTTATATATTATATATTCATTCAAATATTTTAACATTCATTTAATATTTTTATAGTCGTGGAATAAGAATAAACCAACTTTTATGCTTAAAATTATCAATTTCGAAAAAGGAGTTTTTGTCATGTTTTATAAACTTATTTTAAAATTTAATTATTATATTTTTATGTATTTAATTTGATAAAATATATTCTATATTTATTATAATTTTTTTGAAAATTGGTAAATAGGCCCCTTTATTTTTTTATCAATATGAATAGTAACCATGGTAAAATTTATCACCTAGATAAATAGAAAATCGGGTTAATATTATTTAAAACTAAGTGATAAGGTAATAATTATTCATAATAATTATTATTAGATAAATTTAATTCAAAAATTATCACCTTATGATCCAATTTTATTTATTTAATGGACACTTTTATATAAAAATGATCAATATGTTATTTAAATCATAGAATGTTACAAAATGTCACTGTCTCAGTTTAAAATATCTATTATGCGTCCACTTAGGGAAAAAAGTAAGTTATAAATGAATAAAAGTGTCTATTTGGAGAATAATAACCTTATTTTTATTATGGTAATTTATTTATGATTTTTAGGTATTAAATAATTACCTTAAATTCTTACACAATATCAAAACAATATTTATTCAATTAATGGGAAAATAAAATAAATGATATTAAAAATATTAAAAGTGATATAGTTTTAATGATATAATGTGTTACATGAGTTTTATATATTAATATGACATATTATTTTTCTTTTTAATGATTATATTATAATTAAAACTTTTTATTTATGTCTTTTAGGTCAAATTAAATGAATAGTGTCAAAATGGAAATTAATAATATTTTATCAAAATAATGTTCTATTAAATTATTTTAGAATATTTAAAATATTTAAAGAAGAAAATGAAGATAATATATGGTCTAAAATTTCATCTCTTTTCCATTTATTATCTAATTGTCACCGTATATGTAAAATTATAAAACTTTAAGGGTGAAAAAGGTGTTACTATGATTAAGGTTAAAATCGGATAACCAAGTGGTTAATCAAAAAGATAAGGTTTAAAATGACACAAAAACCTGTAAAAATTTTATTTTATGATTTTATTAGAACCATAAACTATATTATATTATAATACCTATATTTTTTGAGACATTTAGTCTATATAATGACTTTATTATTTTTTAATATTTTAAGAAAATCTAAAAATGACACTCACCTCAATTATAAAAGGGAAGCTAGTCCCTCACTTATTTACACCACTTTGAGCCTTATATATAAAACATAATATACTAAAATAACTTATGATATTGATTATCCTCATTATAGAATTTTTTTATTCCCAAAATACCAACCCTAGGATCCTTAAGAGGATATCTAAATGAGTTCTTTCAAAGAATATGTAATCTTGTAAACCGATCACTTTAATTTTACTTCATATTTACCTCCTATAAATCCATGGTATTTATCATAAAATAATAAATTAAGTATCTTAAATATAATTATGTTTTATTTTTATTATTAATTCACTATTATCCAACTTCTTTCATAATAAATAGGAATTGAAAGTATCACTCATGCGTACGTATGACTTACCATCTTCACATAGTGACACAATTCATTTTCCATCACCATATTTCATAGATAGTTATTATGATGGGTTTAAAGTTTATATATTATATTTATGAAACATTTATACTTATGGAATCATAATATCACATCGTCCTTCTTACCTTTAAAATATTTGTAAAATAATAACATCACTCATGCGTACGTGTGTACTGCCACCTCCATGAAGTGATGTGATTTGTTTTTAATTTCCGCTATGATTGGATGGTAATTAGGATATATTTAATGAAATTATTTGTTATATATATAATATAATAATTATCCAATAAAGGTTAATTATTATTTGCCTTTATTCCATTCTATCCATTGAAAAATTAAAACAACGTTCATGTATATGTATGGTCTACCATCTCCATGAATGGTGTAATACATTTTTTATCTCTATTTTTTATGAATGGTTATAAATATGTATATAATTAAAATATATTATTTTATAATATGATTAAAAAAATTAAATGATGGAATTATGATTAAATTATAAGTACCAAGACTGTCGAACCAAAACATTCTAGGAAAATGAAGTAGTTATCACCCAAAATTGTGCTTTTAATAACAAATTATTAATAAAATGGTGATAAGATGTCAAAAATAAATCATAAATGGTACGATAGATTAAATATAGTTTTAAAAAAAATTATAATAAATACATATTTATTATATAAGAGGTTTAAATGTGAATAGGGAAAGGTGATACTTGAGGTAAGGGGTTTATGTTTCAATCATATTTTAATCAGGATTGTTTATACATAAATTTCTATTGAGGAAATTATATAATCCTTAACTGTTGAATGCATTTAATTTTATAATACTCTGGTTATTTATTGATGATTTATTTTTTCCAATCATTTTTATCACATGAATTATTTAAGAGATCAAAAGTGTGTTTTTAAGGAAAATCAACTTTATTTCTATCTTTGATCTAAAATATTTTTTCTTCTATATCCAAATTTTCTAAAAATGTTTTCAAGAATAATTTGAATATTATTATATTATTTTTTTTAAGTTATTTATCCATTCTTTCATTTTACAAAAAAAATACAATGAATATTATTTTCATTTTCCAAACGAGGTATTTATTGATTTTTTTATAAAAATATGAAAGTAATGTTTTCTTTTAACTTATACATCATGAATGGAATTTCCCTTCATCATGACCACTCAATAATTTGAATTTTCCTTTACAAGTTTCCAATAAAATTTTCAAATAAAATTTTTTTAATAAAATTTTACAGTTTTTGAGAAGTGATCTTCAAATGAAAATGGTATTTTCCTCAGGAATATTTTTAATGATCATTTAATCATATTTTTATTCATCTCTGACAATAAACATTAGTGTTACTTACTATAGTGACGCATTACTTTTTAACATATTATTACATGATTCTTAAATGTTAATATCCAATAATTAAAACATAAGGATCATAAATTCCTAGTGTCTTTGGAAGACTAGGTTTATAATACACAAAAGGAAACTAAAACAAGGCATCCTTATTTTATTTTCCATAATGAGATCCTAAAATCCATTTTTTCTCCTAAATTTTCATGGGATAACTTAAGGGATACATAAATAAAGGGATGATATAAAAGTCCAGTAAGATAATAAACATGATAAGTAAACATAAAATGTGAGTCAAAGGTATGACATGATATCATAAAAGAGAAGGCACATGATTAATCACATAGAAGCTTAATGTAAAGAACATGGTATCATAATATCATGGAATCATAGAAAATTTGGAATCAAAAAAAAACATGACATAAACATGATTCCAGGATAACTACCTAGATAATATCACAAGGTGGAAAAAGTACCATAACAGATTACGTTTACTCTCTAATATCATATATTTCACCACATGATGCTAAAGCTTTACCCAATTAATTGGATAACAATCTAGGCACACACATCATAACATGTTATTGATTTATGTGTGTTAAATAAATGAAATAAATCATAAGTAAGAACATAAGAATTACACATGGAAATAAAATGGGTTTCATAATCTTTCTTAATATCATATTCAAAAAAATTATAATGAAGGTATTTGATAAATGATTATAAGGCATGTATTACCCTATCAATAGAATAGATAATAATCTAGGTATATATGTGGGAGACATATATATATAATTTAGAATCAATCAATAACAAAAATGGTTTTTGTAATTTATTAAAACACTTCATAAAAAAATCTTGAGGAAAATAACCTTTTCACTTTGAGTGACATCAAAGGATATCATATTGGATGTAAAATGATTTTTAAAGTTCACTTTGAACATTTCCTGAGGAAAATATAAATTATATTTTTTAAACAAATTATTTAAAATCTAAAACTTTCTCAAGCATTGGATAAAATGTATTTTCAAAAATAAATTTTGAAACATAAAGGGTAATATTTAAAATATTGATTGTTCATGAAGGAAAAAATAGTTTTATTCATATCAAATACATTAAAAAAATATTCCTTTCACATTTTTGTAAAAAATGTCAAAAGGTACATTGTTCAAAAAAAGATAGGAATATTCCTTTTAAAAATTCTATAGAAACCAAATTAATATTAATAATAAATTTAAACAATCATAATAAAACATTTTTGAACAGAAAAATTAGGAAACATATATTTTGATGGAAAATTATTTTCAACCAAATAGAGAAATGAAGTCATATTTTATTAAATACATTTTCTCAATCATTTAACTTAGAAAAGAAATGTAAATGGTACTATTACTTGAAAACTTTATATATAATCAGAAGATAATAAAGTGGAATGATTTTATTATACAATGATCAAATAATTTCCTTTAATGTAAATTCATGAATAAGCAATCCCGATTAGAATGAGATTGAAACATAAACCCTTACTACTCTGGTAACTTTTGAATCATAAATTCCCATGAATTAATTTGATGAATTATCACCTAAAACATCATGATTTTGTAATTATTCATGATATATTATGTAAAGTTTTATTATATACACCATTAAAAAGAAATTAGGTATATAAAAGAACATGTGTCTCAAAGAAGGAAGTTTGAGACCAAACCCTTACAAAGTTCATATCATTGAGGTGAGAGTTAATCAATCGAGTGATTATGTGTAAAAAAATTATATCCAGGAAGATTAAAGTTTAAATACAACATAAATCAATCAAAATTAATTTCATACATAATATTGGCATAATATAATCAACAGATTAGATATATAACCCAATGAATAAAAATTGAGCTAATAAACACCTTACATCGTGATTCCCTTTAGTTGAGCGCTCTTTAACCTATTTTATAGTTGTTATAAACATGTTATTAACTTAAAAAAACTATATTAATATTTATAATATCATATATTATCTTTTTATAATATCTTATTACTTGTTAATTAATAATCTTTTATTATCATTATTATTTCGGGAGTTAATTGTATTGTTTTTGCATGCATGTTTTGTTGTGAAAGTTCCATATCATGAATATAGGATATTGTTAAAAAAATATCCATAATTATATTAATTTTATAAATATATTTTTTCATTATATACATATTTATAATCATTATTTAATTTTTAACAAGGAGAATAAATCGCATCACTTCGTGGAAATGGTAAGTCGTGTGTATGCGCAAGTGACGTTATCATTTCCTTAACGGGTGAAAGGGTAAGAAATTGGATTGTATATTAATTTTAAATAATCAATATCATTTCATATATATTTCATATATTAATTAAATTTATCCTTTACTATATTCCATGTAAATCGTTAGTGAAAAATGAATCACATTGCTTCACGAGGCAATGGTTTTCCATGCACATGAACGGCGTTATCATTTATTCGATGGATGGTAAGGTAAGAAATTATAAGATATAATTATTTTCCATAATTATTAATATCTAATTAGTATAATATATAAATATAAAATTAATCCTTATTACCTTCCATGTAAAATTTAAGTGAAAAACGTATCACATTGCTTTGTGAGATGATAATTCGTCGTACACATGAGTTACATTATTATTTTACAATAGGTTGATAGATAAGAAGGTATATGTGTTATTATAATGAAATAAGTATAATAATATCATAAATATAATATATAAATATTAAATCCATCATTATATCCAGCTGTGAGACATGGTAATGGAAAACGAATAATATCGATTCACGAGGCGGTAGTCCATCGTACACACGAATGATGATTCTGTATCCCATTTGATGGAAGTAAAGATGGTGTTAGGTAAATAACTTAACATAAAAACATATCATTATATAATATATATATATATATATTATCATAATCTTTTAATTATAATTTAATGATGTGGATGAATATATAAAATTAAATGATTGGTTAGGGATGTTACCTGTTATTCGGACAACTTCTTTTGGTTTGCACCAAAATCCTTCCTAAGTTTGATTTCTAACAAATATAAGGATTATAGTATGAGATTATGGAATTAAATAAGTTATTTTAGTAGGTATTTTTATAACCAATTGGTTTTTTAATTGTGAAGAGGAAATGAGAGGGTGTGGCCTTTTATAAGTAATGATAGTGGAACACTTATAATTTTTTAAAATAAAAAGGTTTACCCAAATTTTTTACCTGACACAAGGCTAAAAAATGAGTCATTATTGGACCTTGTTTATTATAAGGTATAAATATGGATATAAAATTTGTTTTGGACAAGTTTCAAGGTCACTTTACCCCTTATCTTTTTATTTTAACCCCTCAGTAAACTCATTTTTACCTTTACCACGATAATTAACTTTTATTATTTTTAGTATTTATTATGGTAAATAATTAAGTTGATATTATTATATAATATAAATTATCATTATTAAAAATATCAAATCCATTTTTATAAATTTGATTCACATTAGTGGAAATTTAAAATTTAAAATTAATCCCACACATGCGATGAAAAAGCGCTTTTTCAAAAAAAAATCAAAAGTTTCAAAGGTTTTATATCAAAAATCAACATGAAATTTATTCCAATGACCTAAATTGGATTTATAGATATATAATTTTACTAATTTTACTTTTAAACCCATATTAAAAAAATTAATTTTTTAAATACTCTAAAAGAAAAGATAATCATTACTATTCATCAAAATATTTATATTTTCATAAAATTATCCAAAATTCACTCCAAGATAATTATTACATACTGATTTAAAATTTTATTTTTATTTTTTAAAATATATTTTTTAAAATTAAAAAAAAAATTAAATTAAGTATGCAAAATTTGATAAAACTTATTTGTAGAAAAATGTGGGTTTTAAGCGTAAAATTGGATTTATTCTTATTTCTTATCAAGAAAGCACATAAGATAGATTTTATACTTTTTATTGAATATATAATATATAAATTTAGTTAAAATAATTCAAAAAAAATTATTTCTTTAATTGATTGAGGTAAAACACGTTTTTGCACATAAAAATTGTTTTTTAGAAAAATATTTCCTTTATTTTAAAATGGTTTTTATTTTTATTTATAATTAATTGGTTAAAAAATAATTCATTATATATACATTTTTAAACCATATATTATCATAATTTAGTTAATCTTATTCATACCCACCATTTCAAGGGCTAGGTGATAACTATCATATTATATAATAATATTTTAATAGTATGTTGTGTTTTGTTAAAACTAGATGTTAAGAGTAATGAAAGATATTGAAGTAATTAACTTTATTCAGAAAAAAATATTTCATAAAATCTCAGGGTGTTACATTTTACCCGCTTAAATAAATTTTTTCCTCACAATTTGAACTTTTTCTCGTTAATCAAGGGTTTTTCATTTGAAAATATCTTTATTGGAAACACACATCATAAAAAGTGTTAATAAAATTGCCTCTTGAAGAGAGAGAAGTGGGTGAATGAAGGTCATATACATAACTAGTTTTAGATATAGAATAACATTTGTGGGAAGTTAAAACTTGGACATATAAGATAAAAATAACACCAAAATACTGATGGAGAGTGACAGAGATCATTGATTATAAGAAATTGAATGATCATGTGAAAATCAATAACCACCAAACCATAAACCAGAGAGCTGTAAAAAGGTTATTAATATCATAAAAAATGGTAGTAATAGGAAAAAAATTTATTTTTAGATCCTTTTCCTATATTTGAGGGATTATTTTACAATCTAGACTAAGAAAAAAAAGGAAATTTACTTACTTGATAAGTATAATTCCATCTTTTTACCAATTTCCATTACAATATCATCTTTTTCTCCAAATGATAAGTATTAAAGATGAATTTTTTTCATGAATAAAGCACTAAAATAAACTTTTTACATATCATATATTCCACAAAAGAAAAACTTGTTATTCCTTAAATCTTTACTAAAATCAAAATGGTTTTCAAGGGGTTTTTCATACATTAATCTCCAATACCTCAATAATAAATCCCAAATTTTAACTTAATCCATCCATACATATATTTTCTTAAAAAAATCATCTTAAATATCTAAAAACATAATAGAATTCATCCCAAATAATCCATTACATTAATCATAAATTTTATATATACTTATACCTAATAAAATGTCACCTAAAATATAATTAATCACCTTAAAAAATATCTGGTTAGATCAATATTTATTCTCCAAATTGTTTAAGTAAAAAAAATCATGTTAAATAGTACATCATGTAGGTCGGTCGGTGGTAGGCATTTCAGCCTTATTGCCCTTCAGTTATGGGTTCAAGCCCCTCAACCTTGTTGAATATGATGGGTTATCACCCAATATGCAATTTTTCCTTTTTTTAAAAACTATGAAAAAACTTCTGTGATTATCATGTTCATATTTTTCCATGATCCTATAATTTTTTCAAGAATATGATAATCATCTTCAAAAATAACATTAGTCATCAAATCACTTTTTTTACCACTAAGTTTTTCAATACAGCTCATTTTTTCATGAAATCAACTAATTACCTCAAAATTAAGCATATGTTCATGATTTTATTTCCCTCAATTATGAGTTTTTTCGTAGAGTATCGTCTTACCATTAAATCACTATTATAGGCCATTAGTGCCATTCAACATATTCTTGAAAATTCTTAACACGAACCTTCTAAAAAAACCCTTATATATATTTCATGATTTACATAATTCTTGAATTCCATTCCATAAACATTTCAATCATTACACTTTATTCTTAGACTATTAACTAGGCTTCATCATCTTAGTCTTTAATACCTCATTACTTTAATATGTCCTTCGTAGTCTTTTCATGATAAATAGTAAAATCATTACTTGTATAACCCTATTGATCATCTTCTTGATCATTCTCCCTAGGACAACAATTTTCATAATTCCTATTAATTTCACATTTAAAACATTGAACTACTAATGATTCCTTATGGAAACCATTATTCTCATACATTGAGTTAATTGAACTTTTTATTTTTCTTTAGAAATTACTTACTTTTTCCCTTCTTCTCCACACATAAAACATATTCTCGTTCCTTGGAAACATTCTCTTGATTGTTTCTTCCCACTTCCTCGACATATAGAAAACTAGATATTATTTATTTCATGTTCTCCAACACCTAAACTCTCAGAAAAATATATCCTTATCTTCTTTGGTGAGTCTAGGAGTTTGTTAAGGTGAAATTTTTTAATCGTATATTGTGATAAGTGATTAAGAATAATCATAGTATTTGTTACTATAGTCATCATCCCATTTAGTTTCTCATCAACACATTTTGTGTCACATTCAATGTTAACCCATTTCCGTAAGGTCCCCACCATTAATTAAAACCATAAAGAATATTTTGAGAAATAATATCCATATTGGGAAATAACATGATCATAAAAAATTTATTTATAATATTTCTAAATCATGACACCTTTATATAAATATAATACATCTTAGGTTTTGCCTAAGTTATCCATGTTCATCATCTATTAAAATCAATCATGATGGTTCGTAAAGAGTTTATGAATTTTTAAAACATATCTCCTTAGAGTGTCAAACTAGGTGTGTAGTAAGCCCCATTTTTGTGTACTGGGTAATGCTTGAGTCAAGTCTAACATGCCTTTTTCAGAGTTATTTTCTATTGGTACATCTGTTCTAGAACCACATCCACCTGTAGTATCCAGACATGGATCTAATTACTAAGAAACCACTAGATATAAACATCACCAAGATTCCAATATATTTTCTTATAAATAGACTTGTCCTTATTCTTATCCTTAGACATATCCTAGGGTTCTCACTAAATTTTTCTCATCCTAGTTCCAAAGGTTAACTAAACCTTTCCTATGATACCAACTATAGTGAACCATTCTTTTTTCACATATTATTACATAATTATTAAACAAAAATGTCTAATAATTATAACACAATGATTTTAAAGGACTAGTTTATTTGTAATACTAGGTTCATAATAGATATATGGAAACTAAAACATGGAATCATTATTTTATTTTCTATAGTGAGCTCCTAACTTGTTATTCAAAGGTATAACATGATATCATAAAAGAGAAGGAATTTGAGTAATCACATGGAATCCTAACACAAAAAACATGGTATCATAAGATCATGGAATCATAGAAAATGTGGTGACAACAAAAAACATGTCATAAACATGAGTAAACTATAACTTCCAAGACAATATCACATTGTGTAAAATTCTATAATGGATTAAGTTTACTCACTAATCTCATACATGACGCCTCATGAGACTAAATCATTACCCAATGAATTGGAGTGCTATCTGGGTGCACCTATCATAACATGTACATGATTTTTGTATTCTACATAAAGTAAATCAATCATAATTCATAACATAATAATTAAATAGGGAAAGAAAATTGGTTTCATAATCTTACTTTATATCATTTTCTAAGTAAATATCATAATGAATGCATTTGAGAAATAATCATAAGGAATGTATTACCCTATCAAAGGAAGGGAGAATAAACTAGGTATATATTTTTTTTAAAGGTGGTTCATTGGTCAAAAAACCAAGTCACTTTTATTTAAAATGAGAAATGTTACAAAATTCTAAAAGAGGGAATTTTTTTACAATATTTTTTATAAAAGTTAAGCAAGTTAGTAAGAAGTTCATCTGACCAAGTGATGTCATGGTTAACTCCTTTATTGGAAATACCTTCTATAATTTAGTTTTCCTCCTATAAATAATGTGTGATAATATGGTTGATCTCTGAAAGAGAGTGAAAACGGTCCATACATTTATTTGTAAGGACCCTGGATAGATACACCACACCATTCCAGATCACTTGCACAATGGTGGTTGAATATATTTATAACCATATTTTGGTCCACCCTTTTTTCCTTATAAAGTTAATTGCAGTGATAACACTAAACATTTATACTTCTAATAAAGAGTTAAAACTACATGTTCCATAAAAACATATAATAATATATCCATTATGGTCCCTATAAATAGTTCCACAACCCAAGGGTCCCGAGTTTTCTTTTGAGGAACCATCTACATTTACTTTGAACCAACCCGGGAGAAGGGATTTCCAGAAGACGTCAAAGGTACATTGAGGTTGGATATAAATTCCATCAATTTCCAAGCAGTAAAGGATGTTGAAATCACTGATGGAGTTTTTTAAATTCCCATGATGGATCGAGTCAGCCTCCATGATATCATCATTTATCTTCACATAGGTTTCATGGAAGTTAAAAGAGTTATTATAATGAATAAATTCAATTCTATCATACCATATCACATGCATTAGCTCAATAACTATAGCCATTAAGAGGTGTTTTATATGAGGAAAAATATCAGTAGCAGTACAACATTGGAGCTGAGGCCGAATATAGTCCATAACCAGCCACCTAAAATCAAAGAGTTCATATATATACTTCCATAAAGAAAAGGTTGTAGCATAATATAGAAACATATTGTTAGTGTCTTCTTTATTTTTATTTCATAGACATAATTTAGAAAAAAGTTAAACCCAAAATTATTATAGACAAGAATCAGTGGGAATTTAGTTGTAAGAAATTCACCAAATAAGTATGAATCTGTAATGCCTAATATATGGCCTATCAAAGTTTTTAATCAAAGAAAAATCATAATTTGAGTGAATAAAATTATGATTTTAGAGAATTTTAGAGTCTATAATGCCCTTATGAGAAGGTTCCCAAATTAAAAAATCATCTGAATTAGAAAAGGGGTAATTTTTTAGTATACTATAAATTTCATCAAGTAATTACAAGACCAAAGATCTCAATAAGTCATTTATTAAAGCATTAGTATCAACAAGTAAGTGTTGAGGATCTACCATATAAATAATGGGAGAGATCGTCCAGTTATATAACCAAAAATTCATAGAAGACTCTCTATTAACCATCTATCTTGAGTGATATATAATATTAGAGAAATATAATTTAATGTATTTACAAATTGAGGAGTCCTTATAATTTAAGTTTCCTTTATTTAATTTTTCAAGAAACCTATTTCGAAGGAAGGTAAGATTCATGGAGTTATTATTAATAATCTTCCAAGTGAGCCAAGATTGTAAGGTATCATTAAAAAATTTGAGATTTTTTATTCCAATACCAATATTAGCCAGTGGTTTACAGCAATAAGTACACAGGTTCGTAACTAAATTTCTTTCAAGTGTGTTCCCACACAAAAAAAATTATGTAGACATTTAGTTTTTTAAGAAGACTAATAGGTTATTTGTATACCATCAAAGACAGAATCATTTCTTAAATAATTGTGAATTTTACAAGGAAAATTATACCATCCATGGAAAGATATTTTCATTTCCAAGAGGAAAGTTTATTTTGAATTTGATCAATTATTTTAGAAAATTATCTACTCTTAGGCCTACCCCAAAAAATGGGTACAGCAATATAGGTGAAGGGGAAAGTCGCCTTTTTAAACCCAAACCATTTATGATATTAATTTTTCTAGTAGTCGGAAAACTTTTTCCAAATATGATAAAGGATTTTCTCTAGTTTATAGCATTTCCAGAAACATATTTATAATGTGAGAGGGAATCCTTAAGATTCTGGATATTTCTTTTTCATCCTTGTAATAAAATGATGATTTCATCTGCAAAGAGAAGGTGAGAAGGAATAGCTATATTTATAGAGTTAAGGATAGACTTAATGTTTCCATAATTCATTGAAAAAGTGATAAGTATACTTAAGTAATCCTATTCAATTTAGAATAGGATAGTAGAAAGGGGGTAACCTTGTCTAACAACTTAGTTAAATTAAATAAATCCTTAGGAGAACCGTTAACAATGATATAAATGTGAGCATAACTAAAACGGGTTTTAATTTTGTTAATAAAGAGATCATTAATACCAAAACTTTGAATCACCTTATAAATAAAACTCTAATCCATAGTATCAAATCCCTTTTTAATATCAAGTATAATAGAAATTTTTCCTCCTCTCTTAGATTTATTTAAGAGATTAATAAATTCAAAGGTTAAAAGATTTAATATTGAATAGTTATACCCTTGATAAAACCAAATTGATTCCAAGAGAAACTTTTATTAGAAATTAAATAAATTCTATTATCAAGGATCTTAGTAATGGTTTTATATAGAGTGGTAGCAAGAGATATAAGTATGAAGAGTTAGATCTCAGAGGCCTTTTTCAATTTGGGAATCAAAAAGAGGAATTTGGTATTAATACCATGGGGGAGTGAGAAATTGGAGAATAATGTTTTAACTAACTTAAAAATATTAGTTTGAATGATATCCCAATAATGTTGAAAAATAAATTAGTAAAACCATCAAGCTCAAGAGCATTATCTAGATTCAAGTTAAAAAATAGAATATTAGATTTCATGATCAAGGGGGACACTGGTGAGGAAAATGTCACCATCATTATAAAAAATGATAGGAATCACATCAAGGAGTAAATATTTATTGAGATCAGGGAAATTGAAAATAATGTTATAGTATGATAAAAATATGATCATCAATACCTTCCTCACTATCAATTAAAATTTCCTTCATCCTTTAAAATTTTGATAGACCTAAAAGCTTTCCTAGAAATTTTTAAAGATTTTTAGAACGTTGTATTCATATCTCCATATTTAATACATTTAGTTTTAAAATCTATTTTTTAATTTTATTTTTAATAGAGATTGGAGAGTTAGGTTTGGTAAAAATATAAGGACTCAGACTTAAACATTACATATTCTTGAATTAAATGGATAATTCACATTGAGGATCTTTTTATGTTTATAGTTTTAGAGAATTGGGTCTTAACATTTACATAACAATATGAATATTACATGTATAAAATTCTACTCAGTATCCATTTTTTCATAAAATAAAAACTCTTGAAAAAAAGAGTCAGGTATAGTTCCATGTTTCAGATTGAAAGACTTTTCATTGATCCCATCCTTGACCCTATTTGTCTTTAAGTCCTGTGAAAAACATTTCAAAACTTGGGATGAGCATAAAAAACTCAGTAAGGATTATAAAATAAGAAATAAATCATTAGTACATCAATACATGCAAAACGTAAACTCTTTTACTTACCTCATGAAAACATAAGATTTATGAATAACACATAGTAATCAAAAATCATAAAAGTACATATGGAATTCATATCATACTTACATTGTAGCTATCACAGCTACATAGGGAGTTACATTGTAATACCCATCACAGTATATTTCTTAAATCTCTTAGGAGAAACAATCATGTTTACCTCCATCACGTTACTCAATTAATTGGAGAGCTATCTTGGGCTCACCTGCACTAGGTTTATCATAGAACCACCCATATATGTAAACAATTCCCAAGAACCATAATATATTCATAACACATAAAACAAACATAAAGTAAAGATAACATTTCCACATTTCAATCAAAATATATCATTAAAATATATTGACATAAAAAATCCATTATAAAAACCCATTTTCAATACCAAAATACATACAAACTATATGGTATTTATTTTCCTTTTAAAAAACACTATGGCTTGTTAAGGAATCCAAAGATCAAATAATACTCACTATGGCGGAAAAAGGTTATTGTCACCGCTTACGTTAAAAAGAAACATTATTTTTTTCATTTAGTAAAAAGATTCATATAAAAAGATTAAATTTTAATGAAATAAAAAGTAAAAGGGGTTTATACACCATATATAAGATAGTCGTGTATAAAATAAAATATGCCTCAATGAAAAGAGATTAAGATGAAGTCCCTTACCTCATGTATGACCTGACTCGTTCATTCTTTAATCTACTGAATAATAAACTAAAGTTAATTTCTACTTGATTAAGAACCTTTTTCAAGTTTATTATTCCCTTTATATCACTTATTACCATGTTATAGACATTATGTAATCATTTAAGTTAATAATGGTTGTTTTGTTGATATTTGGTGCTTGAGTCAAAAATGAACACCTTATAATTACAAGTTGTCCTTGTGGTAAATAGTAAATTATCTCCATAATGATATTCATGATTTAGATATCATATAAATCATATATATCCAGTATATATATTTATTTATAACAGTACATAACATTTTGGAGATAAGAAATGAAATTCAACGTTCATGGAGACGGTAAGTCGTACGTACTCATAAACGCTACATTAATTTCTATTTCATACTTTAATGTAATTAAAATATAATGATACATAGGTATATTATAATTCTAGTATAATATCATATATAATATCATTAACTTCATCCTTTATACATCCCAAATATGGCATTAATGAGTCATATCACTTTGAGGGGGCGGTAGTCCGCACTTCCTCAAATGAAATTATCGTGTTTACCCATTATGGAAACCATAAATGTAGGATATAAATGTAAAATACAGAAGAATAAAGAAAACATAAAAATAATATATATCATATATAAATACAGTTCCATCTTAATGGCCACCATGAGAGGCGGTAGGAGATAATCGAACAATCATCGTTTCATGAGGCATTAGTTTTCCATCCATAGAAACAGTATGTTCTGCACCCATTAGATGCATGTGTGTGTAAGTGTAGTTATAATCATTATCATAAAAACATCCTAGTATATTTATGATACTGGTGTTGTTATAAAAGAAAATAATAAAAATATTTTAGGGGTTGGAGAAGTAAAATAAAAGAAAAGAAGTTAAGAGGAACTGTTACCTTTAATTTGGGTAACTCCCTTTGGTTTGAACCAAAAGGACTTCTTGAAGTGCCTTCTAACTAAGGTAAGGCTTCTAGGAGGAGGATATAGATCTTGAGAGCTTATTAGGGCAGGTTTTGGATTATCCAAGGGGCATGAGAGGTGAGAGTAATTAGTAATAAGTGAGGGCTTTTTATAAGGGGGAGGATGGGCTCTTTAGGAAAGTGTGAAAATATTATTGTGTCATAAATAATTTAATTTATTTGATGTCTAAAAATTATAAAAAAAATACCATGATGTAGGAAATATTTATATATTTCTAATTAATATTTATAGTCGAAAGGAAAATTTATCTAACCCCATGTAAAAATTAATTTACTAAAAGATATTTGTTTATGTCATTTTTGTCATTACTTTAAGTTAATTAATGTAAAGTGTCATTATCACTCATAAGTGGATCCATGGGGTCCCAAAATAGACTCAAAGATTCTAATGGTATTAAATGACTCAAACAATAAGTTTAGGACAAGTGTTAAGGTAATTTTGTATTATTATAATATTCTTTTTACCTTAAATTACCCTATTTACCTTTAATTGTGGTAAATAAAAGTCAAAAGTTATTATTCACCAAAAATTATTTTCATCTTATTGAACCACATTTTACTTAATAATAACAACCATATATATTATATTTTCAAAATTCAATTCACATAAGTGGTAAAATTTCATTTAAATGAAAGATTCGGTTTTTTAACTACTACTAAGTGATTTCACTATTCATCAAAAATTGAAGTTTTTCAGAAAAATACCAAAAATTCAGCCTAAGATATATTTGATATTACAAATTAAAAAATGATGTCTATTTTACCAAATTCAAAATATATAAGTTTTATTAATTAATTTAAAATTAATTCTTGTGGTCATAACAAATAGCGTATTTTTTAAGAAACAATAACTATCAAAAGATTGATACTTATTTATGCCCAATTTCAAAGTGAAATTAATTAAAATAAATAAAATTGGATTAAGTTGTAAAAATATATTCTAATTACACTTTAAACCCAATTAAAAAGATAATATAACCATAAAAATAAATTCTATTAAAAGGCACTTTTGAATTAAAATTCAGTATTTTTCACTATTCATTAAAAAAATGAACTTTATCAGAGAAATACCAAAAATTTACCCAGAGTAAATTTTGATGTCTCGAATCTAAATAATAATTTTATTTTTTCAAATAGAACATATGAAAATGACCAAAACTATATTTAAAAAGGGTTCACCATCAAACGGCGGTAAATCGACCTTTTACTGAATATTAGAGTATTTATGCTTAAAATTAAATTCATTCATATTTCAAGCCTCTAACTTTTATTGGATAAATGTAAAAACATTTAAAAAACATGTATAATCATATTTTAGTTATTTATATTCATTCTATCCAATACTATGACTAAGCATTAACTACCATTTTAAATAATAATATTATATTATTAGTGTGCAACGTAAGATTTCAAAGAAACCTACTATTGTGTATCAGTTAATCCATTGAACATAGTGTCCCCATTAAAATAAAATTAATATTTAATTCACAAATATTAATAAATATGAAAATGGATTATTCTTTATTTACTTGGGATGTTACAAGAAAGGTCAATTTCTTGATTTGGATCAGTAGTAATGACAATATTAGTGGAGGAAACTTGAAGTTGATTAATATTGGCTTCAAAAGAATCAATATCATTATCAATTTGGTTGGATCTAACCTTACACCATCCTTTTAGTTTTTTTATTGATTTTAGTTACATGATTCAAGAAAAATAATCATTACAATAATTCATAGAATTATAGGTTTCTATAAACAATATTTCTGCATTCAAAAACTAAAACCTAGGCATTACTAAATATAAAAGGAAGGATAAGTATGGAACTTTTAATAGAAAGGATGACCAAAATCTGGTGGTGATCTGAATTAAGTTTGGGAATCATAATACTGGAGATAGTATCCCATAAAATATAAGGTTTTCTTTGTTGATACAAACACTTTTCAAAAAATTTCTTGGGGAAAATAACCATTTCACATTGAGTAACATCAAAGGATTTCATCTTAGATGGAAAATGATTTTGAAAGATCACTTTGAATATTTCTTAAGTAAATTACACTTTCAATTTTAAAAACACTTATTTAGAATATAAAACTTTATAAAACATTAAATAAAATATTTTTTTGAAAATAACCTTTGAAACTTAAAATATAAGTTTTAAAATATTGAGTGGTCATGATGGTATAATATTTTCATTCATGATAAATACGTTAAAAAAATATTTCTTTCACATTTTTGTAAGAAAATTCAAAAGGTACATTTTTTTGTAAAATGACAGGAATATTCATTTTAAAAAATATTTAAAATATAATTAAGGATAAAAATTACTTTAAATAATCATAGTAAAATATTTTTGAAAACATTTTTAGAAAACATGTATTTTTAAGAAAAAAGTATTTTCGACCGAAGAGATAAATGAAATAGGATTTTCTTGAAAACATTTTCTTAATCATTTTAAGTACCAAATAGAGGGAAATTTTACTATAACTTTAAAACTTCATGTATAACTAAAGGAGAATAAAATGGAAGGTTTTTTTATACAATGATCAAATAATTTCCTTTAAGGGAAATTCAAGCATAAGTAATCCCGATTAAAATGAGATTGAAACATAAACCCTTACCACTTTTTTAATTTTGAATCATAAATTATCATGAATTAAGTAAATTAATTGTAACCTAAAATATCATGATTTAGTAATTATTCAGGATATATTTTTCAAAGGGTAAATATATACACCATTCAAAATAAATTAGGTGCATAAAAGAACATGTGTCTCAAAGAAGGAAGTTTGAGACGAAACCGTTACAAAGTTCATATCATTGAGGTTAGAGTTAATAAATGGGGTGATTATGGGTAACAAATTTATATCCACGAAAATAAAGTGTAAATAAAATATAAATTAACAAAAATTCATTTCACACATAATCTTGTCATAATATAATCAACGATGTATACATATAACCCAATAAATGAAAATTAAGTTAAGAAACCCCTTACCTCACGCTTCCCTTTAGTTATGTGCTCTTTAAACACCTATAGAGTAGTTTTAAAAATTTTATTAACCTATAAAATAACCATATTAAAATTTATAATATCATATATTATTTGTTTATAACATCTTATTACCCATTCGTTAATAATATTTCATTATCATTATTATTTCTGGTGTTAATTGCCTTGTTTTCTCATGTGTGTTTTGTCATTAAAGTTCTGGATATTGAATATAGGGTATAGTTACCTAATATTCAGAATTATATTAATGTTTTAAATATCATTTTTTCATTATATACATATTTATAATCATTATATAATTTTGAACATGGAGAATGAATCACATCGCTTCGTGGAGATGGTAGGTCATACGTACGCATGAGCGACATTATCATTTCCTTAACAAGTGAAAGGGTAAGAAATTGAACAGTATATTAATTTTATATAATAAATATCATGTCATATATATCACATAAATTCATTAAATGTATCCTTTATTACCTTTCATGTAAATAATTAGTGAAAAATGAATCACATCACTTCGTGAGGCGGTAGTCCTCCGTACACACAAATGATGTTATCATTTATTCAATGGATGGTAAGGTAAGAAATTATATGATATATTTGTTTTTTATAATTAATATTATATCATAAATATTATATATAAATATAAACTTAATCCTTATTACATTCCATGTAAATAATAAGTGAAAATGTATTGCATCGCTCGAGAGGCGGTAGTCTATCGTACACACGAGCGACGTTGTTGTTTTCTAATGGCTTGGGAGGTGAGAATATAGTTGTGGTATTATAATTAATTATTTATAATAATATAATAAATATCATATATAAACATTAAATATATCATTATATTTAGTCATGAGAGGTGGTGATGGAAAATGAATAACATCAGTTTGTGGGGAGGTAGTCCGTCGTACACACAAATGGTAATTTTGTATCCCATTTGATGGAAGTGAATATGGTTTTAGGTCATAAAATCACTATATGGAAAATATTGAGTTTATTATATCATAAGTTTTTAATTATAATTAAATTACGTGGAAGAATAAATAAAATAAAACACTCAGTTAGATATGTTACCTTTTCTTTGGACAACTTCTTTTGATTTGAACCAAAAACCTTCCTAGGTTGGATTTATGACCAAGATAAAGATTATAGGATTATATAAGAGATATAAGGAATTTATTTGGGTAGGTATTTTCCTAACCAATGGGTTTTAGAAGTGTGAATTGTATATGAGAAGGGGTAACCTTTTTTAAGTGATGTGAGTGGCCCACTTTTCATTTTTAAAAAGAAAAAGATGCACCAACATTTTTCACATTCCAAAAGGATCCAAAATGGTCCATTACTGAACCTTATAAGTGGTAAGTTCTAAATATGTACATATAATTTTTTTCTTGCAATTTTATTGGTCATTTTACCCCTTACCTTTTTAGTTTAACTCCACGGTAAACCCATTTTTACCTTAACCGTTGTAATTAATTATTATTATTTTTACTATTCATTATGTTCAAAAATTTATTTGAAATTTTAGATAATATAAATTATTATTATTCCAAATATTTAATACATTTTTTCAAATTCAATTCACATAAGTGACAAAATTTAATTTAAAATTAATCCTGTAGACGCGATGAAAATGTGGTTTTCTAAGAGAAAAGTTTAAAAAGTTTAAAAAGATTTTATATAAAATTTAAAAATGAAATTAATTACAATGAAAACAATTGGATTAATAGATATATAATTGAACTAATTTTATTTTTAAAACCATATTAAAATAATTTAAAAGTTTTTAAATGATTTAAAAGAAATTTTAATTCTTAATAAAAACCAATATTTCTCACTATTAATTAAAAAATTTATCTTTTCATAAAATTCTCAAAAATTTACTATAAGTTAATTTTTAAATAATTATTTAAAATTAATTTTTTTTTAAACATGTTTTCTAAAATTTTTAAAATTTAATTTTTAAATAAATGCACAAAATGTGACAAAACTACTTTTTAGAAAAACACAATTTTTAAGCATAAAATTAGATTTATTTTTATCTCTTATCTAGAAAACTCATAAAATGAATGTTAACCATTTTATTGAATATATATTATATAAATTTCATTTAAATAATTCACCAAAATATATTTGTTTAATTTATTAAGGTAAAACATTTTCATGCGCATAAAAATAGTTTTACATAAAAAATATTTCTTTTGTTTTCAAATTGTTTTTTATTTATAATTAATTAGTCACCAAATAATTTATTATATATACATTTTTAAACCATATATTTTCAAAATTTAGTTAATCATATTCATACTCATCATTCTAATGTCTAATTGATAACTATCATATTAAATAATAATATTTTAATAGTATGTCGTGTTCTGTTAAAACTAAGTGTTTCATGTAACACAAGATAAACTCGATGTTGTTTGTAATGTAAGAAATCAAAGAAATAAGATTTATTCAAAAAATCACAAAATTTTAGGATTTTACACTTATGTTATACTGGGTATGTGATCCAATGATACCATCACTATTATTTATTTTCATTATTTATTTTTATGATGATGATATTTTTATGAAACCCATTTTCATAGGTTATGATATGATTTGGGGAAATATGGAACTTTTTTTCTTTGAATGGGTTATGATATGATGATATGATGGTTGTTTTATGATATTATTGCATACATATATAAGGTTCTCATTATATGGCTAGTGGGATATATATCTCCCTCCAATGCATTGGGTAAATTATCATATCTCATGAGATAGTTATGTAAAACAAGTTGAAGTGCTTGATCTGTAATAGGAAACAAGATGAGGTACTTGATTTGTTATGGGAAACAAATCTATGTTCTTAATCAACTATTTAAAATAGGTTTTAATGCATAATCTGATGGTATTGGTAGTTAAACTTGACATATAGAATAGTTTCTATACTTATAATGGTGACACAAATTTATGAGATGAACTTATGGTTCATGATTGAGTTATGGTGGATTCTCATTCTTATGATTCATGTCTTTTGAAATGGTAAATTTTATTCCATTACTCATGTTTATGATCTTTATTAGATTGCGTATGAACTTTTTAAGTTTTTATCATGATATTATACCCTTATGACTATCTTATGTTTTCATATGATCATCAATTGATATCTCCCATACATACCCTTACTGAGCATTTGATCTCACCCTTTCTTATGTTTCTTTTCCCTGGGTTATGAAGAAATTTTTAAGTAGGGTATTCCTATAAAGATTAATATGTGTGAAGATCTTTATGGTATATGTTTAAGATATTTCATGAAATAATAAGTTAGTGTATTTAGTCTCTAAAGACTCTAATCCTTTACGATTCTATCATGGATTGAAATTTTATGAACTAAATATTCTTATAAAAAGATATAATATTTATATATGGAAATCTTGGGCTACTATAATTGGTATCAGAGTAGGTTTTAGTCAATATTTAGTGATTAGGGTTAGAAAACTTTCATGAAAACCCTGGTGATAGGTCTAAGTATAGGATAAAACAAAAAAAATGTGTTAATGATCATGAATGGACTAGGTTAAACATAAATATTCATAAGATAAGGTTTCACGATTTAGACAGTATATAAATTATTTTTCATGATTATGTGGTTTTCCACTATTATTACTATTTATCACACAATTATTTTTAGTTTTATACAATGGATGGAACCTAAAAGAGTCATGTTAATGCTAAATTTGATGGTAAATGCAATGATTATCCACCTAAGAAACCAAATTTTTTTAGATCTAGAATAAAAAATATTGCATCTATACTCATGAAACTTTATGAGCCTTTGAATTATTCTAAGTATCCAAATGATCAAAGGAGGGGTAAATGTACTGTTGAATCATTCATAAGGAAATAATCTCTTTATTTTAGTGGATCCTTTTATCCGCTAGTGGCTAAGTGATGGATCATCACCATTGAGAAAATATTTTTTATTATCCAATTCTCATGACATAAAAAAGTTACCTGTAATAGAACAAACCTATATGGTCCATTCCTTTGCTGAAATATGGTGTTTGAGGTGTTCTAGGAGGTCAAGCTGACTCATCCCCAACACTTTTCCAAATTTCCAGTTCTGTGAACAGTGTTTCTAGTTTTATGAACAGTTTCATGGTGTCACAGAAATGGTGTCATAGAAATGGTGTCACCGAAACAGTATCCCATTCATGGTGTCATAGTCACAGTATCACAGTAATGGTGTCACAGAAACGGTTCCACAGTCACGGTATCATAGAAACGGTGTCACAAAAATGGTGTCACAGTCACGGTGTCACAGAAACGGTGTCATAGAAACGGTGTCCCATTCATTGTGTTATAGTCATGGTGTCACATAAATGGTGTCATATTCATGGTGTCACAGTCAAGGTGTCACAGAAATGATGTCACAAAAATGGTGTCACAGAAACAGTGTCATGGTCACAGTGTCACAGAAATGGTGTCACAAAAACGGTGTCATAGAAATAGTGTCACATTCACGGTGTCACAGAAATAGTGTCACAGAAACGGTGTCACAATCATGGTGTCACAGTCATGGTGTCAAAGAAATAGTGTCATAGAAATGGTGTCACGGTCACAGTGTCACAGAAATGGTGTCACAGAAACAGTGTCATGGAAACAGTGTCATAGAAACGGTGTCATAGAAATAGTGGCATAGGCATGATGTCGCAGTCACGGTGTCATAGAAATGGTGTCACAACTCATGAATAGTGTTTCTAGAATTGTTTCATATTTCCTTTGACAAATTTCCATATTTTTCTAGTTTCACTGATTTAATGTTTTCTTTGATGTTAAATTCATTCAAAGCCTTGTTTTAAGGGATTTAATGCCAATTATAAGCCCATATCTCCTATATTAATTTTTTTAAGTCTCAGAATGCATTTACTTGGTCAACCCATGTGGTTTAATGCAATCCACTTTTAATGAAAAATCCAGTGAATCTTAAACAGTTGCTCTGTTAAATCTTCTAAAGGGATGAGATATCTTCCTCCCTTTTTCTTCCTCTTTGTTCTCTAGGGCAAGACGCCTGAACATTTCTTTCCTTTCCATAGGAGTTGTGCGATTAAACTTTCCTCTTGGATTGGTTCTCATTGAATTTCTTCTTGCTACAAGTGCACCCTCTATTTTTGGTGCAACTAAGTATTATCGATCAATCTTTGATATAAGGTATGATCTATCGTCATTATTTTCGGTTCATCTCTTTCTATTTCTTCTTTCCCTTTTATGTAATTCTATCTCCATGTTCCTAATAGACTTTCCTTGAGTGTTGGCCATTGTGGTGGTGTCTCGGCATCCTCAGGTGGATGCAATCCTCCAAAAGAGGTGATCGTGATCTATTTTGTTAGTATGTTCAAAGAAGATCAAAAACCTTTTGAGGTAGGGGTTCATTGATTCTCTATTCTTTTATGTGGAAATGTAGAGTTATCATGTTTTATCCCACTGTATAAAAATGGAATTGACATATTAAATATTTTAACCAGATAAATAATTGATATCGATCATATGTTATTGCCTCTTTTTTCTAGATAGTGTGATATCTATGCTTGATTTGTTCAATTTTTCATTCTTCATGGAAATTGGTAATGAACTTAAAGCTAGAATTAATGTATAATTGTTTTGCTAAAGATAAAGAGGCATGTAAATGAATATGGTTATTGTTGTAATTTGATGTTAATCAAATTGATGTTGTAAGCATGTTTAATCAATTTGTGATATCTTACTATTTAGGTTGCCTGTAGTTGGAACCTATGAATAATAAATTGTTTAATTAAATATGGATTAAATAATAGATTGTTTGATAAAAGATAATTCCTTGTATGGTTCTGAGTTACCCTCTTGCTTGTTTAAGGGACAAGAGCCCATTTGATATGATTCTTGTTTTCCTGCTGCTTATAATGTGACCCTGGATGGTTGTTGTGATATGTGGGCGTAGGGAGGCCTATTTTTTGTGGTATCAGTTGAATCCTAGAGTGGTGATATGCATCGTTTAATGCATGTGGGTGTCTGGGAGGACACTGGAGATGATGAAAGGGGTTGGATATGAATGTTTGGATGTTTGGTGATTCATGTTGGTTTTTTATCTTCTTTGCATTCCCCACTACTCAAGGAAGCTAGTTTGGTTACCCTCTTTCCAAAATGGGAGAAGACACACGGGGTATGACACATGATTTTCGTGTTTATCATCTCGAGTTTGGATGGGTCTACGCTCTTTCTATAGGCAGCAAAGACTCAACAGGTAGTTCATCTACTCACTGTGTTGATCCCCCTTGTTTTTAGTAGCTTAGAATGTTTTTATAGAATTCATGGGAATATGGGAAGGTAATAATTTTTTTAATATATGATTTAATAAATGATGTTAACCCATGGGGTTGGAGCTTACTGGGACATAATGTTGAGGCCTTTTTTTAGAAATAGTGGACTTTGGGTGTGATGCTAATGAAATATAATGTGGAAATTGTTAGTAGTTAATTAGTGTTTATATAATTAATGAATGTAAAGTGAAAATGAAATAAAGATAATGAAGTAATATAATCAAGCTATTTAAATTGTTGTGTTATTATACGATACCTTGTCTTGGAAGTGGCAGCCGAGAGTCCAAGAGACGTTAGCAGTAGTTGATTCTGAGACTAGGTTATGCTCATAGTGTGGTTGTGAGCTATAGTATATTCTGTAATTTTTGGGTTTCTATACACTACTCCACCCCGTTAGTTAGAAAAACTGACATCCTGAGGATTCTGAGCCCAGGGGGGTGGTGTTTTCCCCAACATTCTGGTGTGAGGATGGATGGTTATCTACCCCCTTTGGTCCCACTCTCTTCTCTTGGTAGTTACTTGTGCTATTAGGCACAGTGGTTAGTTTTCCCCATATATGTGTATAGAGGGCTATAATGTCTTATGGTTATTCACACACATATATTGCGTATATAGTTTCTTATGAACTTCTATAGTTGTAATGTGTATAGGTTGTGATGGATTGAGAATCCTTACTCAGTGTATGGGATGTAATGGCATGAGGTATAATTCCTGACATATGATACATGTTATGTGAGCTGTGGTGGGTCCCGAAAACTTCCTGATAACTTTACTTATGTGTATGTGGTGGTTTTTTTGCATGAGGTTCATTTTGTGGTGCTTCGCCCAGGTGTTTTCGGGCAAGCCTTTTTGGAGAGAGATGCTTAGGATGTGTGACGTTGGGGAAAAGAGACAAAACAGTGGGGAAGTAGTAGCAGGGTACCCTTGATATTATTTATTATATTATATACTCTAGTATGCAATATTTGGTGAGAGTAGACATGGTGAGGCTGGGAACATAGTATACATGTTTAGGTGATAATTTAGTTTCACTTGGTTTTCACTGTGCTTTAGCATGCTTTCTTTACTTTTGCACGATAGGCTCTGTGGAGGATCCTACTGATTATACTGTTATACTCACCCTATGTATATATAAAATATTTTTTAGGTCACTTGGAGCAGGTTGGAGATCAAGCTGGTTACTACTATCTTTGGGTTGTAGGGTCTATTTGAGCTTTGTGGTCACTGTTGTTTTTACTTTCTTTTAGTTCTTTCAGTTTTCCATTTTTAGTTGTAGTAGTTTTGCATGACATTACATATGTGCACTTGGGATTTCTTTTATATTATGGTCTGAGTTGGATTTTTTTGGTGTCTTTTTTATCTCTCTCTTTCGTATGTGTTCTCTTAGAGGGCAATGCCTCCAATTTGTGTGTTTATTATACCCTCAGTGCTAGTCACCAACCCATGACCTACTAGAGGTGGGACTCGGGGGGTCATTATCTCCCTTCTCACATTGCCAGCCTGGGAGGGGTAAACCTTGTGGGGAGGGGGTCGTGATAGAGTGGTATTAGAGTTCGGGTTGAGGGATTGGATGGATTTTGGTATTAGGCACAGGTGAGTTTGCATGGGATGGTAGGCCAACAGTGTCAGTCATGTTTAGTAAGTGACGTAAACTCTGGAGACTGGAGGAGAAATAGGCCTTTAGGGCCCCCTGTGATCTGATACACGAATATTTAATTTTACAATGGCTACTAAATGAGGTGATACTAGTTGCAGGGTAGAGACTTAGGAAAGGATCGTTCATCATTCTTCCTTGTGTCTGTGTTTGAATGGGTATACCTTGGGATAGTTTAACCTAAAGTTAATAAAAGGAAACAATTAATTAATTAATATTGAGTATTCCATATTCCAGGTTTAGGAGCTCTAACTGTTTTTATTCTATAGGTATGGCTATAGGTCGACATCCTCCCCAGGATTGCATAGAATATGTCTAGCAGGTTGTGCCAGCAGATCGTCGCAGGGTAGAGGTTGACGATGACAACACTTGGATGAGGACACTCTAAGAGTTTCAGTTCCATAGTCTATAGAAGTACAGGGCTTCATTTCAGATGTAGTCATGGAAGACTGGTTGGAGGAGGTCGAGATAGGCTTCTGTTCAATATGTGCTTGTAAGGAGCATTGGGTGTCTTTGGTTGTGATGATTCTACATGGAGTAGCGAGGTAGTGGTGGTTCTTGTTCCTCGGGGATCGTGAGGAGTCGTTGATCTCATGAGAGGAGTTCTGAGACAAGTTTAGAGTCGAGTTTCTTTCTTCGACCGTGAAGGTGTCCATTTTCTAGGAGCTTCTTAGCCTTCGACAGGGGAGCTCCAGTGTGTGAGATTTTGGAATCCGTTTCAAGAACATTTTATGATATGCTTTAAACCTATTGTAGGATGAGGAGGCTAGGGAGAGGCATTTCAAAGAGGCTTTGCATCCAGAGATCCAGCTCTAGGTCACCCTGTTTATGCTAAAGACGTATCTTGAGGTGTTGGCAAGGGTAGAGGTCATCGAGAGGAAATTGGCTAGAACTGGATTGTCATGAGAGGGGAGTCGTCATGATTCTTCATGAAGTAGAGCTATAGTCTGGGGTTCTCAGTCTTCAAGGAAGAAGAGTTTAAATTTGTCTGGGGGTAGGTCCCAGCCCTCATCATCTCATTTCTCTGGGGGCAGTGTCCTTAGTCCTATTCCAAGGGATCGGGTGCTTTTTTTCTTATGGAGGGAGATGTTATCAGCAGCGAGATTGACCAACTTTTCAGAGCAGTCATCTTTAACCAGGTGTTCTGCTCCTATTTCCTCCATTGAGGTAGTTCCAGTCAAGGCTGCAACAGTAGGTTGCAACATCTTTGGATCAGCAGAGGGCAGATGGGTAAGGCAGAGGATGGCCCCATGATGCTCCCCATCCTCAGATATTAGAAAGCAGTCATCGTGGTGGTCGTCATCAGGGTCAGAGAGGCTATGTAGGAGTTCGTTTTCAGCTTCATGCTTTAGCATTCCCAGCTCTAGGTGAACCAGATGTCGTTCGAGGTACCCTTTTCTTATTTTATACCTTGGTGTATGCCATGTTTGATTTAGGAGTGACACACTCCTTCATATCACCTACCCTTGTCCATGATTTGGGACGTGAGGTAGAGAGGCTTCTAGTGCCCTTGGCATTGACTACGCCAGTTGGAGGTCGAGATGACTTGTTTGAAGTATGCAGAGATTGTGAGCTAGTGCCGGAGAAGCACCACTCTTGTAAAGATTTCCTATGTTTTCAAATAAAAACATATGATTTAATCCTCAGCATGGATTGGTTTTATTCGTTGTAGGCTATCATGGATTGCTTCAGGAGGCAGGTTGTGTTCTTCGATGCGGATGGAGATCCAGTGGTGTTTGTTGGAAAGAGAGACTCACGGATGGTTCAAAGGCGTGTTCTATCCTTATCATCCATGATGGTTGAGCTGATGATGAGTTCTTTAGAGGTTTAGTAGTTGGTGTTTCCTAGGTTCATAGAAGAGTACCATGATGTATTTCCAGAAGAGGTTGTAGCATTATTCCCTCAACAAGAGATCGATTTTGGGATCTAGCTACAACTAGGAGCGTCTACTATCTTGATGTCTTCATATAGGATGTCCCCTTCTGAGTTATGAGAGCTATGTATATAGCTTTATGGTTTGTTACAATGCGGTTTTGTTCGGCCAAGTGTGTCATAGTGTGGTGCACCGATTTTGTTCATGAAGAAGGTTGGCAGCAGTTCGCGGTTGTGTATCGATTATCATCACATAAACAAAGTGAAAGTGAAGAATCACTATCCTCTTCCACGGATTGATGATTTATTAGATAAACTAAAGGGTGCAAGTTGGTTCTCAAAAATTTAATTGCGGTCAGTATATCATCATATGCATGTGAAGGATGAGGATATCCCAAAGACTTCTTTTCATTGTCATCATGGGCATTACGAGTTCATTGTAATGTCGTTCGGTGTGATGAATTCTTCAGTTGTGTTCATGGGATTGATGAACGCGGTGTTCTGTGAGTTCCTGGAAAATTTTGAGGTGGTTTTTATCGACGACGTCCTTGTGTACTCCATGTCTGAGGAGGATCATACATAGAATTTACATGCTATTTTTGGAGTTCTTCATCAACATCAGTTGTTTGGTAAGTTATCAAAGTGTGAGTGTTGGGCTTGAGAAGTCCATTTCTTAGAGAATGTTGTGTCGTAGTAGGGAATAGTTGTGGATCCATCAAAGAAATAATCAGTTGTGTCATGGGCAGTCCCTAAGACAGTGGCAGAGGTGTGAAGTTTCCTTGGTCTTGCAGGCTACTACAGGAGGTTCATAGATGATTTCTCTCGAGTCGCGACTCCTTTCAAGGAATTGACTAAGAAGGATTAGGAATTCATGTAGACTGATCAGTGTCAGGAAGCTTTCGAGTATCTGAAGAAGAATTTGGTAAGTGCTCCAGATATTTGTCTTTCAATAGAGGGAGTTCAGTTTGATGTTTTCTGTGATGCTTCTCATCTAGTATTAGGTTGTGTTATGATGCAGCAAAGATCGGTCATTTCTTATAGGTCTCAGCAGTTGCATTCCCATGAACGTAACTATTCCATCCACAATCTTGATTTGATAGTTGTGGTGTTTGCTCTGATGTTTTGGATCATTACCTCATTGGTGAGCGCTTTTTGGTTTTCACCGATCATAGGATCCTGAGGTATATTTTCTCCCAGCATGACTTAAACTTTCAACAACATAGGTGGATAGAGTTCTTACAAGAATATGACTTCAAAATATCGTATACACTAGGGAAGGGTAATGTTGTAGCTGATGCACTGAGAAGGAAGTCATGTAGTGATGTGGTGCGTGAATCTGGTGATTCCTAGAGAGTTATGGAAGAACTTTCAAAATTACATCTCAATATGGGAGAATTTGGTTGAAAAGGTTGTCTTTTCAAAATGATGGTGTAGTCATATCTGGTGCAGCAGGTGGAAGAGTCCTAGTTTGGGGATCTTGAGGTGGAGGTCTGGAGAGACCAAGTTTTTTATGGTGGGGCCCCTGATGATTGGTCTGAGGATGAACAACACCGATTTTTGTATCACAGAAGGCTATTTGTTCCTTTTTTCATTCATGATACAGTTCTTAGGGAGTTCCATAGTTCACCTTTAGCAGTTCATCCTGGCGTGACAAAGATATACCAAGCCTTGAGGAGTCAGTTTTGGTGGCTTGGGTTAAAGAATGAAGTTGCAGAGTTTATGCCTCGATGTTTGGTCTGCTAGAAGGTGAAGGTCAAACACCATGTTCCTTGTGGTATGCTCCACCCATTAGATGTTCCTTAGTGAAAATGGGAGGACATATCAATGTACTTTTTTACTATTTTACCTTGAGCTCCGGGAGGACATGATGCTATTTGGGTGGTAGTGGATTGTTTAACAAAATCAGCCCACTACATAGAGATCAAGGAGTCAAGCTCAGTGGAAGTTTTATTGAGACGGTATCTAGAGAAGGTGGTGAGACTTCAAGGAGTCCCAAGGATGATCATTTCTGATTGAGATCCTCATTTTACCTCTAGGGTTTGGAGAGTTCTCCAGCATGATTTCGGTTCTCAGTTATGCCTTTTCACTGCTTTTCATTCACAGACAAATGGTCAGACATATCAGACTATACAGACTCTTGAATACATGTTACACTCTTGTGTCTTGCATTTTTGAGGTTCATGGATGAGGTGCTTACCATTGGTGGAGTTTTCTTACAATAATAGTTTTCACTCCACCATCAGTATGACACCATTTGAAGCCTTGTATGGATGACCTTGACATTCTCCATTGTGTTGGACTAGGGTTAGAGAGTTAGCAATTCTCGGACCAGAACTAGTGCAGAATACAATAGAGATGGTTTAGGTGATTCGTGAGAGGATAAAGATAGTGCAGGATCGTCAGAAATCATATGTCGATCAAAGGAGTAGACCTTTGGAGTTTGATGATGGGGATTACATGTTTCTGAAGGTGACTCCCCATCATAGGAAGAAAAAATTTGGTCGTGGGAGTAAGATTTATAACTAGTTTTTTGGGCCTTTCGAGGTGTTGGCTCATATAGCATCCCTCCTTTTTATCACATAAACTTTCATTACATTATACAAAACCGATGATCTTTAAGGTTTAGTGTCTTAGAAACCAAGAACTTAATACATGGAAACATAAAAAAAAATCTTCTTAAACACTTGAAAGGCTTATTCATTTGTTTATCCTAAGTTCATTATTGTATCTCATAACCTGGGAACATACATCAAAGGAAAGGGTGAGCAGAAGGCCCAGTATGGAAAACAAGGGAAACATTTTACATGTGAATTTGAGATACATCAATAAAGTCAGGATAAATAACTTTAAGGCTTGAGAAAGAGATCATGAGGCATATCATAATAAAAATAACATGGTTAATAAATTGAAGATATGGCTACAACATTTAACTTTGACAATCATTTTCATATCACCAAGGTCCATCCCCAAGGTGTCATAAAAAAATTACAAAGGTTATTCAACAAGGTATTGTTAAAATGGTCATCTCTAGAGATTAAGTCTTTACCCAATCCATTGGAGTACTATCAGGGAACACCCTTAATTTGTCTTTATTATCATGTGAGACACATATATCATCATAAATAATTTCATAAACAACCAATATATAATAAAATAAATGGGTTTCATTTCATAGTCATAACATTTTAAAAATTGCATTAAAGACGTGATCTTTATGTCACTTTAAACCCATGGAAAAGGAAAGTGGGTATCATGTATGTAAATCAAAGAATTTAAAATAGAAAATTTTGATATATATGTGAATACCCCTGTAGAATAAAGAGTTTTGAGTATTCAATTAATAAAATAAAATAATTTGAGAAAAAGAGAGAGACCTTTTGAGACGAAAATCCATCAGCATAATGGCTATGTTACAGGGTTTTAGAAAACATTGAAAAGAAAGGGGACATGGGTCACTCACTCATAAATGATCCATAAAATAGTATAGGGACAGAATATAAATGATATAAGAACATGGTAATGAAATTTTAAGTACATACCATATGAAATGAAAAAATTTAAAGGAAGACAAGAATAAGATTTCTCTTATGAAGAATTCGGCAGCCCAACGGCATCACTTAAAACTTAAAAAAAATGAATTGATGTGATTAAATAGGGTCTATCATCATGTGAACATAAAAGGAAAGTATTATGAATATAGATATCATACTCCAAAATGTAAAAAAGTAACTTGAAAGACTTGACATGAAAGTAGAACTTTGAAAATGGGAAGAGTGAAAGAATCCCTTATAAAAATTCAGCAGCCTAACGATGCCACTTAAACATTCATAAAATGAAATGATGAGAGTAAGCGGGGGTATATCATCATATGAAAATTAAAAGGACAGTAATACGAATATAAAATAACACCCCCAACATAAGAACATGGGGCTTAAAAGAAATTACATAAACGAGAGTACTTGAAAAGAAAGAGAGAGGTAGGATCCCTTACCTTGAAGAGTAACATCGAAATCTTGAAGTTTGGGACCTTGGGAGGATTGAGGGAACCTTGGGAGGAATAATTGGGAGGTAAGGAGACCAGAACTTCGTTCATGAGGATTTTGGAATGGAAAATATGAGATAATGGCTTGGTATTTATAGGGGAAGTGAGGGGACAAGGCATTAATGGCCAAGGGACACCTCATTGGTGGTATTGTCAAAACCATGGGATTGCCCATGGTATTTTCTCATGATATTGGCCACTTGGAACACATCATACCTTATTTTCATATTTACAAATCGACCAGAATTATTAAATAATTATTACATCCTTAATGATGTCATTAAACAGACGAAACTCTAAACTGAAAATTTACTATTCACTGAAAATTCAACTTTTTCAGAAAAAAAAACCAAAAAATTCACCTTAACATAATATCGATGATCTAATTCAAAAATGAACTCCATTTTATAAAAATATTTTTATAAATATTTTTAATTTAATTTTTAAATAAAAAACACTATTCACCTGAAAAAACTAATACTTAACTAATAATTTTTGAAACAGTTATTTACCTATTTTATTGAATCACATTACTTAATCAAGGTGCCTAAATTATATTAATACTTTTTTAAGTGAGATTACTAATCCATTTGGTCACATTTCTAATCCTAAGCATAAAATCACTATTCATAAGTTATTATTCACTAAAAATTAAGTTGATCTTATTAGACTCTAAATTTCATACTAAACATAACTGTAGAATACCATTTTTTGAAAATCATTACACATTATTAATTATTTAAGGTTTACATAAATATTTTTAAAATATCCTTTTTCTAAAATTCATCAATAATATGCATATAATATTTATCTAGACATTTGAAAATTCACAAAATTCACTATAAGAAGAAATCACAATTTTTATTTAAATCAAAGGATTACACAAGGCAGTTACGGTCTCTTTACATAGCCTCTTATAACACCAGCATATGACCTAAGAGTAAGGTGTTCTAGGGTGATAGAATCTTGGGGCGGCTCGGCCAACATTGCATGAGTAGTGATTTATATCAGTTTGAACTTCTCCCAAAGTTGATTCTGTTCCAACTTCACACGATGAAGTTCGACTTGGGTTTGGTCCAGAGCAGAGCCCAAAGGTGCTACCTCCTTCCCGAGATCCGTCAGATGGGCTTCAACCGGCCCAAGACTATTGGATGTGGCCATCAAATCTTCTTTCTATATTAATTAATCATGATCACTTGTATTTAGAGACAATAATTGCAACATTTAGTTTCCAATGGTTATATTGACTAACGATCATATAACAATCGAAACCCAACGGTCTTATTTTAATTATACTCATTTTATTAAATGAAATATTTTTGTTGAGTATAAAATAAAATAACACACAAAGTTTAGGAAACAAAATTTATTCAAAATTCCAGGTCTTTACAATCTTCCACCTTTAATAAATTGTGTCCTTGTAATTTTAAAATTAGGCTTGGAAGTTTCGTTTAAAGTCCCACATTGGAAAAAGAGTCAGTAAAACTATTACTTTAAAAGAAAGAAAGGGAAGTACAAAGGTCACCCAAGTTAACCCATAATAGGATTCCATGTAAGAAAACATGGATATGGAAGAGAAAACAAAGGGTCAAGTTCTGATGGAGAGTGATAGAAAACGTGATTAGGAGAAAATTTATAACCATAGAGCCATAAATCTTTGATGATCTAAGGGACCATTTGATTTATCTAAAAAAATATACTAGGATAGTAATTTTTTATTATTATTATAATAATATTTTTTTCAAGATCCTTTTCCTGGAGTTAAAAAAATTAAGTTACTTTATATACTAAGAACATAATGAAACATACTTACTTTAATAACATGTAGAGTTTCAATCTTTAATAAATTCCACTACAAACTCATCTTTTCCTCCAAATGATGAGTTTTCAAGATGAATTTTGTTTTTTGTACCTAAAGCACTAAAATCAACTTCTATAAAACTTTTAGAGAATCATATAATCCACAAAAGATTGACTATCTATTTTTTCTATCTTTAAACATTATCCCAAAAATATAAAGGGTAAGATAAAACAACTCTTCAAAAGGAAAGAACCCCATAGGAAGGGAAACTACTTTTAATCTTCAAAATTCCACGGTACTACCCAAAGTTCATCATAGACCATTCCATAAATAACTATCCTTAAAATTCATCAAAATAAACCAAACTAAGATCTTAACACAAATATAAGAAGGATTTGATAACATATTCTTCCAAGATAAACTTTATCATTCAAAATGTAATTCAACATTTACTTCTCAAAGAAAATACCTTAGTAATCTATTTACCTTGATTATATAGGGTTCCCAAATTAGTGAACGTCTTCCAAAATAATATTTATCTTTTAATCCCCTAATCATTTTTTTTAAGAAGAACAGCTTTACAACATCAACATGTGATACAAAACAATAGATTTTTTCCTTAATGATATTAAACCATCTTAGGTAGTGACTCGATGTTCTTAGAAAACATTAAAGATATACTCATAGAGCACGAACTAAAATACAACATGACATAGACAATTATTGTGAAGAAGTTACATGTACTTCAGTCATCATGATCCATCTCAGCAAAAGACTTGCATTGTTCCCTTGTCCTTGAAGATTGTTGATGCTCATCATGCTTCTCATCCCTTCCAAGAGATCATTACCTTGGATAATGTACAACTTCTCCACATTTACGACATTGAATAGTATAAGGTACATTAGATTGAACCTTATCTCCATTAATCACATTATCCATTTTTTAAAGAAATTGGATACTTTATGCCCTATCATCCCACACTTAAAACATCTCCTGGTTCCTTTGTGACATTTTTCTTGGTGCCTATTTCCACACTTTTTTTCACAAAGGAAATTGGTTATTTTTTCCCGTATCACCTTTATCATATGAACATCCTTGAGACTTCATCCTCCTCTTCCTATATGAATTTGGGAATTCAACTAGGTACCAATTATTAATTGTTATTTTTGATAGCTGGTATGGCATAATCACAATATGTTCAACTTGATCTATCATCTTCTCTGTCATATTAATAGGGAAATCGTCACATTTCCTATCACATTGTTTATTGTGACATGTTCTTATATTTCCCACCATTAACTAAGAAAATAATGTATAATTAGGGTGCTTAAATACTTAGCCAATAATCATGAAAATGAAACTTTAAGCATAGAAGGATAAACTTGTAGAAGAAAAGTATATACTAACTTGTGATCCCCTAGGTTCCAATCTAGGTTATCCATGATCATATATTCTTATGTGAATCTTTATTTTATTTTATCTTTGTTCCTTTAATAATGTTTCATACTAAGCTTATGAATTTACCAAAGCATATCCCCCAGGAGTGTCAAACCAAGAGTGCAGCAAGGTCCGTTGCCATGCACCAGGTTACCCCAGGTCAAGCCCGAAACACCTTGTTAGATTTTTCACTCCTAGGTACATATATTCCAGATCCACCCCTACTTGTTCGTATCCAGACATGGATTTATTTGTTTGGAAACCACTTACTCAATACTTCACCAAAATACCAGGATGTTTTCCTATATTTAATATTTTATTTAAGAAACCTTGTAAAGTTTTCAAATCCTAATTTACACAAATAACTAAACCATCCTTTGATATAAACTATAGAATCCCGCAATTTTATCACATAAACTTTCATTACATTATACAAAACCTGGGATCTTTAAGGTTTAGTGTCTTGGAAACCAGGAACTTAATACATGACAACATAAAAAAATTCTTCTTAAACACTTGAAAGGCTTATTCATTTTTTCTTCCTAAGTTCACTACTGCATCTCAAAACCTGGGAATATACATCAAAGGAAAGGGTGAGAAGAAGGCTTAGTAAGTAAAACAAGGGAAACATTTTACATGTGAATTTTAGATACATCAATAAAGTCATGATAAATAACTTTAAGTCTTGAGAAAGAGATCACGAGGCATATCATAATAAAAATAATGTGTTTCATAAATTGAAGATGTGGCTACAACATTTAACTTAGAAAATCATTTTCGTATCACCAAGGTCCATCCCCAAGGTGTCATAAAAAAATTACCAAGGTTATTCACCAAGGTATCCTTAAAATGGTCATCTTTGGAGATTAAGTCTTTACCCAATGAATTGGAGCGCTATCAGGGCACACCCTTAATTTGTCTTTATTATCATGTGATCCACATATATCATCATAAATAATTTCATAAAAAACCCATATAGAATAAAATAAATGGGTTTCATTTCATTGTCATAACATTTTAAAAACTGATTTAAAGACGTGATCTTTATGTCACTTTAAACCCACGGAAAAGGAAAGCGGGTCTCATGTATGTAAATCCCAGAATTTAAAATAAAAAATTTTTATATATATGTGAATAACCCCAGAAGAATAAAGATTTTTGAGTATTAACTTAATAAAATAAAATAATTTGAGAAAAAGAGAGAGACATTTTGAGACGAAAATTCGGCAGCATAACGGCTATGTTGCAAGGTTTTAGAAACATTGAAAAGAGAGGGGACATGGGTCACCCACTCATTAATGATCCATAAAATAGTATAGGGAAATAATATAAAGGATATAATAACATAGTAATGAAATTTTAAGGACATACCATATGAAATGAAAAACTTGAAAGTAAGACAAGAATAAGATTTCTCTTATGAAGAATTCGGCAGCCTAACGGCGTCACTTAAAAATTAAAAAAAATGAATTGGTGAGATTAAATAGGGTATCTCATAATGTGAACATAAAAGGAAAGTATGATGAATATAGATATCATACCCAAACATGGAAAAAAGTAACTTGAAAGACTTGATATGAAAGCAGAACTTTGAAAGTGGGAAGAGTGAAAGAATCCCTTACAAAAATTTGTTAGTCTAACAGTGCCACTTAAACATTCATAAAATGAAATGATGAGATCAAGGGGGGGTCTCTCATCATATGAACATGAAAAGGACTGTAATATTAATATAAAATAACACCCCCAACATAATAATATGGGGCTTAAAATAAATGACATAAACGAGAGTACTTGAAAAGAAAGAGAGAGGTAGGATCCCTTACCTTGAAGAGTAACTTTGAAATCTTGAAGTTTGGGACCATGGGAGGCTTGAGGGAACCTTGGGAGGACTCATTGGGAGGTAAGGAGACCAGAACTTTGTTGAGGAGGATTTTGGAATGGAAATTATGAGATAATGGCTTGGTATTTATAGGGGAAGTGAGGGGACAAGGCGTTAATGGCCAAGGGACACCTCATTGGTGGTATTGTCAAAACCTTAGGCTTTCCCATGGTATTTTCCCATGGTATTGGCCACTTGGGAAACCTCATACCTTATATTACTATTAATAAGTCGTCCAGAATTATTACATAATTATTACATCCTTAATGATGTCATTAAACACCCGAAACTCTAAACTGAAAATTCACTATTCATCGAAAATTCAACTTTTTCAGAAAAATCCCAAAACTTCACCTTAACATAATATCGATGATCTGAATTCAAAAATGAACTCCATTTTATAAAAATATTTTTATAAATATTTTTAATTTAATTTTTAAATAAAAAACACTATTCATCCGAAAAAACTAATACTTAACTAATAATTTCTGAAATAGTTATTTACCTATTTTATAGAATCACATTACTTAATCAAGGTGCCTAAATTATATTAATACTTTATTTAAGTGATATTACTAATCCATTTGGTCACATTACTAATCTTAAGCATAAGATCAATATTCATAGGTTTTTATTCACTAAAAATTAAGTTGATCTTATTAGACTCTAGATTTCTTACTGAACATAACTGTAGAATACAATTTTTTGAAAATCATTACACATTAGTAATTATTTAAGTTATACATAAATATTTTTAAAATATCTTTTTTCTAAAATTCATCAATAATATGCATACTATATTTATCCAGACATTTGAAAATTCACAAACTTCACCATAAGAAGAAATCACAGTTTTTATTTAAATCAAAGGATTACACAAGACCGTTACAGTCTCGTTACATAGCCCCTTATAACACTAGCATAGGACCTAAGAGTAAGGTGTGCTAGGGTGATAGAATCCTGGGGCGGTTTGGCCAACATTGCCCGAGTAGTGATTTCTATCAGTTTGAACTTCTTGTGAAGGCGATTCCATTCCAGCTTCACACGATGAAGTTTGGCTTGGGTTTGATCCAGAGCAAAGCCCAAAGGTGCTACCTCCTTCCTAAGCTCTGTCAGATGGGCTTCGATCGGCCCGAGACTACTGGAAGGGGCCATCAAATATTCTTTCTATATTAATTAATCAAGATCACATGTATTTTGATACAATAATCACAACATTTAGTTTCCAACAGTCATATTGACCAACGGTCATATAACAGTTGAAACCCAACGGTCTTATTTTAATTATACTCATTTAATTAAATGAAATTTTTGGTTGAGTATAAAATAAAATAACACACAATGTTTAGGAAACAAAATTTATTCAAAATTTCAGGTCATCACATCTCATGTTGGAGTCATGGCATATTGAGTAACACTTCCCCTACAGATGATCTGAATACATGATGTTTTTCATGTGTCACGGCTCTGTCACTATCTCCATAATGACTCACATCATCGATTGGGGAGAGATCTATGTTGATGATGATACAACCTTCGAGGAGTGGCCTATGGAGATCCAATACCATAAAGAGAAGGTGTTTCATGGGATTTCAATCCCCTTGGTTCATGTCTTGTGGTGACACGGTGGCGTGGAGGAAAGTACCTAGGAACTTGAGTCGTAGATACGTGCTTAGTTCCAAGAGTTGTTTGATTTTTAACTCTTTTCATGTAACTATGTTCTCTTTGTGGTTATAGAACTTTCGTTTTTATAAGAAATATTTATTTTATTGCTTCTTATGGATTGCTCTCTTTTGAGAGGTATCTCGAGGAGTGGTTGTTCAGACCCCTTTTCTATTTTCTTTTGGGTTGGTTTTGGATTCTCTAAGATGAGAATGTTTTTAGAGGTATCTGATGTAATGGCCTGAACCTCTCTAGTCCATTAATTTATTGAAATCTAGGGTTTGAGGTGTTCTGGGAGGTCAAGGTGACTCATCTCCAACACTTTACCAAATTTCAAGTTCTATGAATAGTGTTTCCAGTTTTATGAATAGTGTCACGGTGTCAGAGAAATAGTGTCACAGTCACGGTGTCACAGAAACAGTGTCACATTCATGGTGTCATAGTCATGGTGTCACAGAAATGGTGCCATAGAAATGGTTTCATAGTCATGGTGTCATATAAATGGTGTCCTAGAAATGGTATTAGATTCACGGTGTCGTAGAAATAGTGTCACAGAAATGGTGTCATATTCACGGTGTCACAATCATAGTGTCACAGAAACAATGTCAGAAAAACGGTGTCATAGATTCGGTGTCACAGAAACAGTGTCATAGAAATGGTGTCACAGAAATGGTGTCACAGTCATGGTGTCACAGTCATGGTGTCACAAAAATAGTGTCACGGAAACGGTGTCACAGTAATGGTGCCACAGAAACAGTTTCACAGAAATAGTTTCATAGTCATAGTGTTAGGGAAATAGTTTCATAGACACAGTGTCACAGAAATGGTGTCATAGGCATGATGTCATAGAAATGGTGTCATGGAAACAATGTCACATTCATGGTGTCAAAATCACGGTGTCACGGAAACGGCGTCACAAAAACGGTGTCACGGTCACGATGTCACAGAAACAGTGTCATAGAAACGATGTCACAGAAACGGTGTCATAGAAACAGTGTCACAGTTAGGGTGTCACAGTCACAGTGTCACAGAAATGGTGTCACAGCTCATAAACAATGTTTCTAGAACTATTTCATATTTCCTTTTCTAAATTTTCATATTTTTCCAGGTTCTCCAATTTAACATTTTATTTGACATTAAATGCATTCAAACCCTTTTTTAAGGGATTTAAGGCTGATTCTAAGCCCATAACTCCTATATTAATTTTTCTAAGGCTTTGGATTCATTTACTTGGTTAAACCATGTGGTTTAATGTGATCCACCTTTAATGGAAAATCCAACACATCGTAAACCACTGCTCTGTTGAATATTCTAAAGGGACAAGATATCTTCCTCCCTTGTTCTTCCTCCTTGTTCTCCGATGCAAGATTCTTGAACCTTTACTTCCTTCCCATTAGAGTTGTGTGATCAAACTTTCCTCCTTTTATTGGTTCCCCTTGAATTTCTTCTTGCTTCAAGTGCACCCTCTATTTTTGGTGCAACCAAGCAGTATCGATCAATCTTTGATATAAGGTATGATCTATCATCGTTATTTTAGGATCATCTCCTTCTATTTGTCTTTTCCCTTTTATATAATGTTATCTCCATGTTCCTAATGTACTTTTGTTGGGTGTTTTCCGTTGTGGTGGTGTCTCTGCATCCTCAGGTGGATACAGTCCTCCAAGAGAGGTGATCATGATCTATTTTGTTAGACTGTTCAAAGAACATTGAAAACATTTTGAGGTAGGGGATTCATTGATTCTCTATTATTTTATGTGAAAATTTATATTTATCATTTTTTATCCCACTAAATCAAAATGTAATTGAAATATTAAATATTTGAACCATATAAATTATTGATATCGATCGTATGTTATTGCCTCTTTTTTTTTTATAGATAGTGTGATATTTATGTATTCTTTGTTTAGTTTTCTATTCTATATGGAAATTGATAATGAATGTAAAGTTGAAATTAATTGATAATTTTTTGGATAAACATAAAGAGGAATATAAATGAATCTATTTGTTGTTTTTGTAATTTGATGTTAATAAAATTGAAGCAGTAAGCATGTTTAATCAATTTTTGATAGCTTAATATTAAGGTTTCCTGTAGTTGGAACCTGTGAATAATAAATTAGTTAATTAAATATAGATTAAATAACTGCTTTTTTCATAAAATATAATTCTTTGTAGGGTTTTGAGTTACCCTCTTTCTTGTTTAAGGTACAAGATCCCAGTTGATATGATATTTATTTTCTTGTTGCTTGTGAAGTGAGCCTGGATGGTTTTTGTGATATGTGGGGGTAGGGAGGCCTATTGGTTGTGGAATAATTTGACACCTAGAGTGGCAAGATGAATTGGTTTATGCATGTGGGTGTCGAGGAGGACACCGGAGATGATGAAACGGGTTGTCTGTGAATGTTTGAATGCTTGCTAATTCTTGTTGGTTGTTTATCTTCTTTACTTTCTACACTGCTCAAGGTATCTAGTTTGCTTACCCTCCTTCCAAAAGGGGAGAAGACTCACGGGTTATTCCACATGATTTCTGTTTTTAGCATCTTGAGGTAGGCTGGGTCTACACTTTTTCTATAGGTGAAAAAGACTCAACGGGTAGTTCATCTACTCACCCTGTTGAGCCCCCTTTTGTTTAGTAGCTTTGAATTTTTTTCTAGAATTACTGGGAATATGGGAAGGTAATGATGTTGTTAATAAATGATTGAATAAATGATGTTAACCCATGGGGTTGGAGATTGATGGGACGTAATTCTAAGGTATTTTTTTAAGGAACAGTGGACTTTGGGTGTGATGCTAATGAAATATAATGTGGAAATTGTTAATAGTTAATTAGTGTTTAAAGAATTAATAAACGTAAAGTGAAACTGATAAAAAGGGAATGAAGTAATATAATCAAGATCTTTAAATTATTGTGTTCTTATACGATACCTAGTCTTGGAAGTGGCAGCTGGGAGTCTGAGATACATTAGCTACAGTTGATTCTAAGAATAGTTTATGCCCATAGTATGGTTTTGAGCTATAGTATATTATGTACTTTTTGTGTTTCTATACGCTACTCCACCCCTTTAGTTAGGGAAACTGACGCCTCAGGGATTATGAGCCCTGGGGGTGTTTTTTCCAACATTCTGGTGGGAGGATGGATGGCTGACTACCCCCTTTGGCCCCGCTCTCTTCTCTTGGTAGTTACTTATGCTGGTAGGAATAGCGGTTAGTTTTCCCCATATATGTGTATAGAGGGATTTAATGTCTTGTGGTTATTCACACACATATATTCTGGGTATAGTTTCCTATGCACTACTATAGGTGTAATGTATATAGGTTGTGATGGCTTGAGGATCCTTAATCAGTGTATGGGTTGTAATGGCTTGAGATATAATTCCCAACATATGATACATGTTATGCGAGCTATGGTGGTTCTATAAAACTACTTAGTTACTTTTCTTATGTGGAAGTGGTGGTTTTTTTGCATGAGGTTCATGTTGTGGTGCTTCACCTAGGTGTCTACAGGCAATCCCTTTTGAAGAGAGATTCTTAGGACATGCGATGTTAGGGAAAAGTGGAAAACCAATGTGGAAGTAGTAGTAAGGTACCCTTGATATTATTTATTATATTATATACTATTGTATGTGATACTTGGTGAGAGTATCCATGGTGTGGGTAGGAATATATTATACATGTTTAGGTGACCAGTTAGCTTCACTTGTTTTCACTGTGCTTTAGCATGATTTCTTTACTTTTGCACGAGAGGCTACATGGAGGATCTTACTGAGTATACTGTTATACTTACCCTATGTATATATAAAATATTTTTTAGGTCACTTGGAGCAGGTTGGAGATAAGGCGGGTTACTACTAGATTGGTGTTGCAGAAGTTGTTCAGGCTTTGTGGTCACTGCTATTTTTACTTTCTTTTAGTACATGCAGTTTTCCCTTTTCAGTTGTAGTAGTTTCGCATGGCATTACATATGTTCACTTGGGATTTATTTAATATTGTAGTATTGGTTGGAGGTGGTTGTTGTTTCTCTTATCTTTCTCTTTAGTGTGTATTCTCTTTGAGGGAAATGCCTCCCATTTTTGTGTTTACTATACCCTCGGTGTTAGTCGCCAACTCGGGGCTAAGTGGAGGCAGGACTCGGGGGGTCATTATCTCCCTTCTAACATTTCTAGCCTAGGAGGGGTACACCTTGTGGGGAGGGGTTCATGATATTACCCTAGATATTTATCATCTGGAAGGTGAAGAAAATCAATGGTGGAATCTTGTTAAGGTTATAAGGAAAGAGGAATAAATTGAATCCTTGGAATGGGATGGTTTAAAGGGGGTATTATTCTGTAAGTAATTTCCTTTTATTCTGTATAAAAATATGGATAAGGGGTTACTTGATATGAAGAAAAATTATGATGAATCCAATGGTAACTATAAGTAAAATATTACAAGACTTTCAAGTTATTCCTCTAGTTTAATTAACATCCCTGAAAGTAAAATTGATGGATTCTTTGGTGGCTTAAAACCAAGTCTCTAAAATAATTATCTATAAGAGACTTCAGTAGATATAAAGTAATTTTTTTATATGTGCTCAATGTAGAAATGTAAATTGGATGTTCCCACCTTTCCCATGGTTTCGATAAGAAAAGGAAGATTGAGTCTCATGAAAACATGAATAAATCACATGGTGGAAAGAAATTATAGTTATCTATGTTCCAAAAATGTGGGAAGAAACATGAAGGGAATTTCTTGAATGGAATTAGGAGGTGATTTAAATGTATAAATGTGGTTCATAGTGTTTGTGAATATCAAAATCGGTTGAATATTCTAATTAATGCAATGGAGGAAAAGAATACACCAACTAATGAACCACCCACACTCTAATTCATAAAATTAAAAGAATGTAGGGATTATTTTAACCAATTCACAAATACAAAGGTTTTTTATGATCAGTATCAAAAACCTCTTAATATTAAAGAAAAATGTAAATCTCATGCGATCACAAATTCCAAAGTGGGTAACAAGAATGACATGGTGAAAGGTAAGTTCATCATCCACTCTAAAACATATAATGTATTATTTGAATCTGGATCTACCCACTCTTTTATTTTTAAGTAATTTTATAAGGGTATCATAGTATCAACTTAATGATTAGATATTTATTTATCTAAAAAAATCCAAATGGTATGATGGTCGCATATCAAGTCTATAGTTCCTCTCTAATTGAAGTTTGTAGGGAAGTGCTTCCTACAAATCTTTTGATTATTCCTTTAGTTAAATTTTATGTAATTCTAGGCATGTATTGTATTTATTTATATATATCTTATATCAATTGTTAAGGTAGGGAAGTCATATTTCATATTCCAAATAAATCTATGATCATTTACAGATGTGACTATGAATATGAAATTTAAATGGAAATTGTTTCCATCTCGTGGGTCTTAATTCCTTCCCATTAATGTTATCTATCTTAAATGATTGGGGAGAAACTAAATATTAAGGATACACCTATTTTACATGAATTTTTTTAATGTCTTTCCATGAGAATTACCTGGTCTACCTCTGAATCATGAAGTTGTTTTTTCAATAGAACTCATAGCTGGTGTTATTCCATTTTCAATGACTCCTTATATAATGACCTCAATTGAGTTATAGAAATTGAAGAAAAAAATTTAGTAGAATCTTGATGAGGGATTCATATTCCCTAGTGTGTCACCATGGGGTGCACTTGTTCTTTTTTTAATAAGAAATATAGGTCAATGCATATTTTAGTTTATTATTAAGAACATGACAAGATCACTATCAAGAATAAGTATCATCTCCCCCATATTAATGACTTATTTGATCAACTATGCAGAGCTCAATACTTTTACAATATTAATATTCATTCTAGATATCATAAATTAATATTAAATAAAGAGGATATACCCAATATGGTCTTCCGTACAAGGTATGGATACTATGAATTTATAGTGATGCCTTTTGGTCTTACTAATAGCTCATTATCTTCATGGATTTATTGAATAGAGTCTTTATAGATTACCTTGATCGTTTTGTGGTAGTCTTTATAGATGATATTATTTTATATTCAATGATTAAGGAAGATCATAAAGATCACTTAAAGATTGTGTTAAAGACCCTAAAGATGGAGAAGCTTTATGAAAATTTTATAAAGTGTGAATTTTGGATTTAGGATGTTTCATTCTGCAATCATATAATATCAAGTGAGGGTATATTAGTAGATAATTTAAATAGAGAAGTTATTTAGAAATGAACTAGACCAACCATGGTAACTAAAATCTATAGTTTTCTTGGAATGGATGAACATTATTAATTTTTTGTGTGATATTTCTCAAAATTATATAATCCATTCACCAAGTTGACTTAGAAAGGGGTTAAGTTTATGTGGATAGAGGAATGTGAGGGGAATTTCAAGGAGCTAAAAAGAAGGTTGGTTAGTGAACTTATGCTTACACTACCTTACAATGGTGAATGGATTTTGATCTATAGTGATGCATTGAAGAAGGGTCTAGTATGGATTCTCATGAAAAAATTATATTTTGATAGCATATGCCTCATACAAATGAAGGCTCATGAGAAAAGTTGCCCAATTCATTACTTAGAGTTAGATGCAGTAATTTTTTCATTAAATATATGGAGTAATTGTCTTTATGGAGAAAAGTGTGATATATATACTGATCACAAAAGTTTAAAGTATATATTCACTCTGAAAGAGATGAATATGCACTAAAAATATGGTTGTAACTGATTAAATATTATGACTACTCAATACATTACCACCCTTCGAAGGTGAACAAAGTGGTAGATACTTTGAGTCAAAAAGACCATGCTAGGATATCTATGATGAGGATCAAAAAAGATCCAATATTTCTAAATTTTTAAAGGATAGATCAATAAATCTTGATAAAAGGAGAGAAATATTATCTTTCTCAAATAATTTTTCAACCATTTATCCATGTGAGGGTTAAGGAGGTGCAAAAGTAAGATGCGAAGCTTTAAAAGAAGGTGAGAAATGTTCTTAAGTTCAACTTTAATTATGAGGGAATGATAAGGTTCAAGAACCATATATTTGTCCCATAAATACCATATTTGAAAAGGTAGATGTTGGATGATTCTCATAGTTTATCATTATTTATTCATCATGGATGTATAAAGATGTACTGAGACCTGAAAGAGTATTTTTTGTGGGAAAACAAGAAGATAAATATTATAAAATACGTATCGCGGTGCTTGGTATTTCATTAAGTTAATTATGAGAGATATAATTCTAAAGATATGTTACACCCATTACCCATACCAAAATATAAATGGTAAAACATCTTCATGGAATTTTTCATCAAACTCCCCATAACATCTAAAGGTCATAATGTTATATGGGTTATAATCAATCAGCTTATGAATTCAGAACATTTCATTATTATCAAATAAAATTTATCACTTGATCATCTTGCAAGAATATACATTAAGGAAGTGGTATTATTGAATGTATTACCAGTTTCCATTATATTTGATCAAGATCCGAGGTTTAACTCAAAGTTCTGGTGAAGTCTTCAGTAGGTTATGGATACATGGTCAAATTTCATTAAAGTGTATCATCCTCATATAGATAGTCATCATGAGAGAACCATTAAAACCCTAGAGGGTATACTAAGATCTTTTTATATATATTTCAAAGGTGTTTGGGATCAATACCTTCCTCTAGTCAATTTTTCTTACAACAATAGCATTTACTCAAGTATTTAGATGGATCCTTATGAAAACCTCTATGGAAATAAGTGTAAAACTCCAATGTTCTAGGATGAATTTTGAAAAAGAAATCTATTGGGACATTATCTAGCTAAATAAATGATAGATAAAGGTAGAAATATTTAGAAGCACAACAAGGTAGTTCAGAGTTAACAGAAGAGTTATACTGACAATCGTCGATATGATCTAGAATTTGAAGTTGGTTAGAAGGTTTTTATAAGAATTTCTCCATGAAATATGGTTATGATATTCAATAATAAAGGAAATATGATCCCTAGGTATATTTTTCCCTTTGGGATTCCTAATCGAGTATGGATGGTATCTCATCACTTAATGCTTCCACCGAACCTATCTTAACTTCATGAAATGTTCCATGTATCTATATTAAGGAATTATATACTCAATCATTCACATGTACGGAACTTAGAAGTCATACCATTAGAGCATGATCTTTCTTATTATGAAAAACTGGTATAAATATTGGATCATAGAGATAAATTAGTACAAAATAAGGCTACTCACCAGGTTAAAGTTCTCTGGAGAAACCAAAAATCCAAAGAAGCTACTTGGGAACCTAAGGATGTAATTAAACAAATATATCTTCATTTTTTTATATCAAAGTGATGAATTTTGAGAGAAATTTTATTTTAATGGGGGTATAATGTAACACCCTAGTATTTTTGAAAAAATATTTCCCTTTAAATAATTTGATTTCCTCAATATCTTGTGTTACACGCAACACCGAGTTTAAGAAAAACCACAATATACTATTAAAATATTATTGTGTGATGGTTATCACCTAAAAAATTGATTAAAAGGTATGAATAGTACTAAATACGTTGTGAAAAAATATATAGTCTGCACATTTATGCAATGAATTCATTTTTTATCAAATGATTAGAATTGAAAATAAAAATTATTTTAAAATAAAAGAGATGTTTTTCTGGAAAAAAATATTTATATGTACGCAATGTATTTTTATTTTAATACAATAAATTAATCACTATTTGTGAATGGTTTTAATGAAATGTATATATTTTATATTCAATAAAAAAATTTAACATTAATTTAATATTTTTCTAGAAATTGGATAAGAATAAACCAAGTTTCATTCTTAAAACTGTCTTTTTCTAAAAATTAGTTTTCGACATGTTATATGAACTTATTTTAAAATTAAACTATTCTACATATATGTATTGAATTTTATAAAATGGATTACATATTTAGAATCATGTGGTTCAAAATTAATAAATAGTCCCCTTTTATTTTTGGTCAATATGAATAGTAGCCGTGGTGAAATTTATCACCTCAATAAAGAGTAAATAAGGTTAATCTAGGATAAAACTAAGTAATAAGGCTACAGTTATACATCTTAAATATTAATGGATGAAGGTAATTAAAACCTTATAAACTTAGGCTCAAATTTTATTTTTTTAATGGAAACTTGTTCATGAAAATGACCAATATATAATTTTAAACAAATTAAGTTACAAAATATCCCTCTCTTGGTTTTAAATATCTATTATGTGTCCACATAGGTAAAAAAGTAAGTTATGAATGAATCCAAATGTCTGTTTTTAGAATAGTAAAATTATTTTTATTATGGTAATTTATTTATAATTTTTAGGCACTATTGAACCTCATTGTTTCATTTGTTTTCAAACTTGTGTTAATATGTTTTTAATGAGTTTGGATGAAGTGGTGATGTCTATAGAATTGTTATGGATGAATTGGTTATGCCTAGAGAATGGTTATGGATCCATATAATGGCATTTAATTTCATGCTTGGATAATTCTATTTAATCAATGTGATGATTTTTTCAAACAATCTTAACTGGAAAAGACATGTGTTGTGGAGTTTTCACTTTGTTTTCAACCACATTGGAGAAAGAAATAAGGACCATTAAAATCATATTTTTCATGATGATTTGAGTATAAGGATATTGAGAAGTTTTCACGGAAATTATTTTTGGTTTATTCATTTTATATACTTTTTCAAAGTATATGAATGCATCTTTACTTAAAAAATTAGGGCCCACAGCCCCCAAGTCTAGCCCTCAACCTCAATTAGGGGGACCCAAGGGGTAAACCCCCATGGGAGAGCCTGCAAGGGAAATCGCATAGTGGATAAGGCTTGAGTGAGATATTTATAGGCCCACATGAGTTCCCCCTTGTATATGAGGCTTAGAATATGCTAGAGGGACTATACCTAGGGACCCCAAAGTGTAAGCTCAAAGGAACATAGAGGTTGGGATAGTAGCCCATAGGCCAAAGCCCAGGTGGTGTGTGTAGTGAAGATTGGTGTTGATCCTTGGTATATCTCTCAATAAGGTAGCGGCGTCAGTTTTTTAATAAACCCCAACAAATACCACGATAAGATTCAATGTGGGGTGATGCCTTATATAAGATATTGTTTATGCATCAAAAATATTACACATAGAAAGAGGTTAGTCTGATGATATCCATCCATACCATCTGTTAATACCAAAAAACACTTATTTAAAACATAATAACCATCTTCTTCCCTCTCCTGTGTATGATCCCTTCAAAAATGAAGGTTTATAGACTGATCAACCGCAAAGAATCTTAGTCACGATGCGAGATCATCTTAGCATTGTGGGAATTTGAAATGTGGTTAATTATGAATTACCACAAAGTATAAAAATAATTTTTGGGGTTTATTATACCAATGATTATATATGAACTATAAAAAATAGTTTGAGGATGATAATTATAGTATGTGGAAAAATTATATATACTTGTTGGTGCATTCATGAAATACATGAGAATGGTTTTGAAAATACTATAAAGATAAACCCAGAAATTATATATGAAGACGCATAGCACATAAAATTTTACAATGACTGTTATTTTCAAGTTGAGTGTGAGGAAAATATGCTTCTATGTGAGAGAACTTCCAGGTTAATCTGTTGCTATATAAGAAACGGTTTGTGGGAAAGAATGACTTTGAAAATGAGAATAATTATGAAAATCTGCATAGAAAATGAAATTTTTATACTGGAATGGAAGTGTGATCAATAAAGCATATATTGGAATAATTATTTTTCGATATATACTTTTTTTTATTGATTTTGAGGATGTGTTATGCAAACATGTTACTTTGTGGTAAGAATACCAGTATGTAGATGAGTAATAAAAATGCTATTTATAGATGAATTAAAATTATTTGTGATAATTTATTTGTAGTGAGTGTTTTTGGTGAAAAAATGGAAAATTATATTTTTATATGATATGTAAAAATGAATAAAAAATATATTTAGAGATGATTAAAAATGATATGCGGATATTCTATGTGGAGACCATTAAACCACCTTAAAATTCTTACCATGTTTTCATAATTATCATGTGATAAATATTTCAATAACTGATGAATTATTGTATATAAATACTATATTTATTACCATATAAAATCATATGTGAGTGAGTCCATGAGTGTTTAAGTAAAGAGTATATTTACTGAGAAAATTATTTGTTTCTTATAGTGAAGAAATCATTTCACGAAGCAATGAAATTTTTTGTAGAGAGTACTCTACATCATAAATGTACTATGTTATAATTATTTTATACAAATATTTATCATTTATCATAATATTTGAGTATAATATATTTTATAAGTCAAAATTCATATATTGAGGAAGAACTAGTTCAGTGATTTTCTTTAGAAAGTGAGAAAATTAGATTTTATCTATCTTGAAGGCTCAAAATAATGATCTTAAACAATTGTTGTAAAAGTAGCCAACATTTAGAAGTTTTATTTTCTTGTAATGTTTTTATAATTTTTTTAGTTTATGGTTTGAAACTATTGTTTTAGTGATACTCTGGAAATCATATTGGGGCTCTATGCTAGTGAAGAAATTTATTTTATAATCACTTGTGATTATGTAGATAATAAATGATGGTTGATTGTAACCAATAACAGTAAGGATTATGATCATATTGAGACCAAACCTTATAAAAATATTTTTTTTCTTGTGCTATTTGTTTTTACTGCATTCGAGAGATGTTTATTTTTCCTAATATTCTATTAGATCCTAACAGCTTAATAGAGGTAATTTTGAAAAGAAAGAAAATTTGTAAAAATCACCACTGATTAAACTCCCCCTTATCAGTGATGTAACTCCTTCCTACGAACTTAAATTGATATCAAAGTTAAAGGTTCCATCTACTGGGATCCATGAATATAGATAATCTTAATTCTATAAATTGTAGGGGTGTTCCTACTTTCAATGGCAAAAACTATCACAGTTGGGAGAATATGATGTTTCCATATCTTCTACCGCTTGGACTTGAAATTAAATATATAGTTATTGTTGGATTCCCAACTATCACTAAAGATTATATTATGGCTTTTAATTATAATAAAAATATGTAATTTGATGAAAAATATAAAAATATATTTCTATATCTCCTTTAAAAAAGGTTTACACAAAGGTTATGGGACTCAAAAATGCCAAGGAAATTTGGGATAAATTAGAAAGCAGTTTTAAAGAAAATATGAAAGTTAAGAAGGAAAAATTACAAATTTAGAGGATAATATTTGAAGATATCAAGATGGGTGAAGCATAAAATGTTAATTACTACTTCACAAGATTTAGTGAAATTGTCAGTAATATTTGGGGTTTTGGTGAAAAGATGGATGATTCAACTATTGTCAAAAACTAATGAGAAAATTTTCTAATAGGGTTAATCCTAAAATATCAACTTTGGAAGATAGATATGATATTACACTCTATGAATTACATAACATACTAATTTCATATTAAATTTGAAATATCCTAATCTTTAAGAATAAGATCAAAGATGAGATGGATTTTAAGGCCATGAGATATCTCAAAATTAGAGACGATGAAATGTCAGAATCAAGTGAATTTAATGGTGAAAACGAAGATTAATATTTTAATATAATCATTTATCTTGTATTAATAATATTAAAGAAGGTAATGTTTTGGTTAAAAGGTAAATTACCACCAATTTTCTACAACTGTAATGACATTAGAAATTTTTCTGTAAAATTTCCTAAAAAGAAGTTTGTAGAACCTAAGATAGATTATGAAAAACCATAGAAAATAAATGGGGGAAGATCTCAAAATGCGTAACTAAATTTAATAGTATTGAAAATAAATTATTTAAAAATAAAATAATAATTTTAGTAAAAAAGTAATATGATGAAAAATCTACCACAAGAATCCAATCGAAAGATGAAACTAACTTCATGGATCATGTGGAAAATGTTTTTTACACCTCTAGTAGTGAAAATGATGAAAATGAATGAATATAGCTAGAGAACATGCTGAATAATGAATTAAAATCCTCTCTAGATCCAAACAAAAATCTTAAAAGTAAATTTGACTATTTTTTAAATAAAAATAAATTATAACTATAGAAAAGGAATAATGTGAAAAGAAAGAGATTATTTGTATTGAATAAATCAAAAGACACAAATTAAAAGTGGATAAAATGAAAAATATGGTAAAGTACCATGAAGAAAAAATTACTCTCAAATAATAAGAACAGTATAAGACTCAATATAAATGTCTTTAATCACATAATATCTTGAAAAATATTAAAGAATATTTTAGCAAGGATATTGGGTTCAAGGAAGAATCATCACAAATGGGTGAAAACAGGGGTTCAAAGAAGCCGGAAAATTCAGTACTCTAGAAATATCAAAATAAATTTGTTATCTCTAACAATGTAGATCCAAAAATAAATTATGGAAAAGTATATAGAATAAATAATAGTGATAAATCAACTCTTAATTTAAAGTAAAAAAGAAATTATCCAATAAGATATCTTCCCCAAGAACAGAGACAATATCAATAAATGAAAAGACGACAACAACAATCTTCAAGATAGGTCTATTATTAGTTGGTAAGATCAAGATTCAAAGGAAACTGTTGGTGTTTTGTAGATTTTTACACATATCATATTTATTTTTGGTATAACATGTCCCTAATAGATATGAGACATGAACCAAGGGGTGATATTCTGAAAAAATGAGAGAAAATTTTCAAAGTAAGAAAGTAGTTATCAGGAATTCATCCTATCTACCAACACAAAAAAATGACTATTTAGAAGAAATATATGGAAGATTTGATTATAAAGGCCATATTACTAAAAATTATATGATTAGTATCAATGAAAAAACATCTATCATTGATAAAGGAAGGGGAGTTCAAAAATGGATAAAGAAAAATCACATTTCAATGAAGTTTCTTTGAAATCTAGTAGAAAAACCAAGTCATGGATTCTTGATAGTGGATGTTCATCAAATATGACTGGTGAAAAAAAAAATCTGAAAAACATTAAGAATCATGAAGGAGGAGTAGTAACCTTTGGAAATATTTTTTACCTAAAAAATAAGGGAGTTAGCAAAGTATAGATTAAAGACCAAAATCTAAAATTTAATAATGTGTTATTTGTTGAGGTGTTGATGCACAATTTTCTTAGTGTCAGTCAGCTTTGTGATGAAGGACATGATATATTGTTCAAAAAGGATTCATGTATCATTAAAATCATAAATTATTGAATAATTATCACTCAGGGAAAAACCAATAGTAATCTATTTCAAAATAGTGATTATATCAATTCATGTTACTTGAGTTCCAAAAATTAAAACAACAAATGGCATGGGAGGCTTGTCCACCTTGGTTAAATTATTATAATTAAAATATTGAAGAATGATATTTTGAGATATTTTCCCAAGCTAAATAGGCTAAGGGGTGAAATCTATGAAACCTATCAAAAAGGGAAATTGTCTTAGAGTTCACATAAAGGGGTGAATATTCTATCTTCTAGGCCCCATAAACTTATTATTACTAACTTATGTGGTCTAATGAGAAAAAATTATAGCAGAGTTGATCTATATTTCATTACATTTATTGATTATTATATTTGCTTAACTAATGACATGTTTATCCAAAACAAGTAATAGGAAACTAAAATGCTTAAAAATAGAAGGTAATCAGAGAAGTATATGGGACTCTATATCAAGAAAATGAGATCAGATAATGGTAAGGAGTTTACTTGTAATGATTTTGAAAGTTATATTTCTAAACATGGAATTAATAAATAGTACAACACACTATATACTCCACAACAAAATAGGGTAGCTAAAAGAAATAAAATTAGAAATGTTGATATGGTAATGACTATGTCAGTTGAACATAACATATTGAAGTATTTCTAGAGAGAAGTTGTATATACTACCATAAAAATACATAAAAGGTTTCTATTGAGACCAGAAACACAAAATAAAACATATAAAATGTGGTATAATAAAAAATTAATTCTTAAAAACTTTATATTTTTTGGTATTCCTTGAATTATAAAGATCAAGAACATCAATTTAGGAAAATTTTATGAAAAATACAAGGAAGGAATATTCATGGGATACCTATCTAATGGTAGAAGCTATAGATGTTTGAACAAAAGAATGAAAATTTTAGTGTAATGTAGTGATACCAAAAAAAATTAAAACAACAATGAATTATATATCTCAATTGATAAAAATTTATAATATTATGAAAAAATGGTATGAAAATAGAATAGAAGAATGATGAAATTACTAAGAAAGAGACAAATATTTCTGATATTGATTCTGAACATACCATTGATGAAGATGAAGATGATAAAAATATGATAAAATGACACACAAAATGAAGAGACATGCTGAGACTAAAAATCTCATTATAAATTAATAATATCAAATTAAAACTAGAATAATATTTAGATTTTAAGATCTAACTTCACTTATTTCTCAAATTAAGCCTCATACAGTGGTAGAAGAGGTGGATCATGAGGAATGAATACAAGCAATGAATGTGAAACTTGATCAGATTGAGAGTAAATCTTCTTGGGATCTTGTATCAAGACCTAAAAATAAAAAAATTATTGGCACTAAGTGGGGTTTTAGAAAGAAGATAAATAATAAGGGTAAAGTATCAAGAAAAAAATATAAGATGGTGTGCAAAAGAAATTCTCAAATAGAAGGAATTGACTTTAAAAAATATCACCAGTATCAATATTAGAAACTATTAGAATTTTATTGGTAGTATAATCACAAAAAAATTATATAGTTTATCAAATGGATGTGAAATTTGTATTTCTAAACAGGAATATTGAGGAATAGATCTATATTGAACAACCAGATGTTTTTTTCTTAGAAAATTATGGAAGCATGGTATAAAGATTGAGGAACGATTTTTATAGTTTGAAATAGGCCCCTAGATCTTGGTATACCAAATTGGATAGTTGTTTAAGGGATATGATATAAAGTCCTAGGATTTTTATACATAGATATTACATATTCTTTTTTGTAATGTTTATTTAATTATATAACAACATTCTCGAGAATCATAATAGTATAGTGCCTTTGGAAACATGGAAAACTAAACACTAGACCATAAGTGAGATATGTCATCTCCCAATATGTTATTTATAACTAGAACCCTTCTTAGAAATATCATACATACATATCCTCACAACCTAGGGAAAGGAAACATAAGAAAGTGTGATCTTAGATACTCATTATGGGAAAACAAGGGAGATATGTAAGCATAACATTAATATTAGGGTATAATAACATGTGGATAACATTTGAAAACCATACCTAGAATATCAAAGTTCATAATCATAGGTCATGGCATAAATATTGGTATCTCATAAGACATGATTAATAAGGAAATCAAAGAACATAATCTATGAGTTCGTAAACCCTGGAATTTTTGGAATACATATAAGCATGGAAAATATTATGTTAAGTATACACACCAATATGGTCATAACATGTTAGGCTTAGGATAACAACTTGTGTATCTACTTTGATCTTGGGATGACCACCCATGTACCCTTCATTTTGGGCTTGGGATGACCACTTGTGCACCCTCCTTTTGGGATTGGACTAAACATTTGTATACCATTATCTTTGGTCTTGGGATAAACACTTTTGTTCCCTTATCTTTGGGATTGGGATAGATACCTGTGTACCCTCATCTTTTCTCTTGGTCTAAACACCTGTGTACCATCATCTTTGGGTATAATATAAACACATTTGTGGTCTCTAAAATCATATGAAATTTATCATTACCCAATAAATTGAATTTATATATGGAAACACCCATCATATAAGATATAACGAGCTCACCCAGTTCTATCTAGGCTACCTTCATGTTATAAGCTATAGTAGGATTACCTGGTGCTATCTGGGCCACCCCATTTTATAAGTTATATCTAAGAACCACAACATTATTAAGTAAAAATAGATTTCATGTCATTATAAAAACTAATAAAAAATCATTATTATTTCATTACCTGATTCTACCATGTAAAATAAATGGGTTTCATGCCAATCTCTTTGGAACATGATTAACCCATGGAAAAAAACTAGTTCTATAAACATCATTCCATCAAAACATAAACCATTAAGAGAAAGAATATGAATGGTATCATTGGATCATATCCCCGTAATGTGTAACACAAATTTATGTCATCAAATATGGAAAAAAATTAAAGTATTTTTTAAAACATTTCTTGAGTAAAATATTATTTCCTCTTTGGAAAAAAAATATTTAAAACCAAAAACATTTTGAAAACATATTTTTTTGAAAATAACCATGAAAACTTATAAAGGTAACATTGAAAATAATTTAAAACACTTTTTAAAACATAAAACATCTTAAAAATATTTTCCTTGAAAAGGAGCTTAAAATATCATTTAAAAAAAATTAGAAAAAAATTTTTGAAAGAAAACTAATTTTCAGTCAAAGAGAGAAATAAAGTCATATTTTCTTAAAAACATTTCCTAATTATATTAAGTAAAAAAGAGAGGTAAAATGGTTCAATTACATGAAAATATAATTAATAATAATATTATAATAAAATTCATAATAATTATTGAGATATGGATCATAATATTTCATTAATTGAAGCATAGTCATAACCAATCCCGATAAACGATGTAGCAACAAACTCTTACGAGTTTGGTAACTTTTAATAATACTCCCCATGAAATAATAACATTAAATGAAGCTTAAAATATCATTAAAATAACTATATTTGTGATACAACATGTCAAAGGGGCATTATATACACCTTGTAAAATAATATAGGTACATGACATAACATGTATCTCAAAGAAGGAAAATTAAGACAAAACTCCCTTACCGCTTTGGTAACTTTGAAACTGTAACCCCATAAAAGAGATATACTCAAATGGATGTGTATATACTAAAACTTTTAAGTATAATAATCATAAATTACATTCATGGAAAGTATATACAACATATAGAATAAATATAGGGTGAATATAGCATGTGCCTCACAAAAGTAAAAAGTGAGAAGGAAATCCCTTACCTTAAGTCTTGACTTCCTTCATACATGTTAAAACATACTTTATAAAAATATAATTTTATTATAAATATAACATGGAACCATATTAATATATATAATATGATATATAATTTTATTATGACTTTATATTATCTATTTATTAATAATTCCATGTTAAAGTTATGTTTCTGGTAATAACCACTTTGTTTTTTATACATGTTTGGACTTGTTATTCTTGGTACTATTTCTTAGATCATGATTTTATTATCTAAAAAATGATAAAAATAATATAAAAATAATATATATTCATTATATGTATATTTATATTAATCCATAAAATTTAGCGATATGAAATGAAATACAATGTTCATGGAGATGGTAAGTCGTACGTACGCATTAATGTTGTTTCCATTTTATTATTGTATTGAAAGAAAGAAAAGTAAATGATATATATATATATATATATTATAATTATATTATAATTTTTATATTATATATATCACATATTTATATTAAACACATCCTTAATACATTCCATGTAAAGCATGAACAAATCACATCGCTTCGTGGGGCGGTAGTCCGCCGTATACACGAAAAACATTATCATATTCCCACAAAATAGAAAGTATGAAGGTATGTGTAATATAAAAATTCAATAATAAAAAAACATTATAAAAATAATAAATATCATATATAAATATTTTTTACATCATTATTCTCAGCCTTGAAAGGAAAAAAACGAACGATATCAGTTTGTGAGGCGGTAGTCCACCGTACACACGAATGATGATTTTACAACCCATTCGATGGAAGTTTTTGTAGTTTTATGTCATAACATTATCATAAAAACATATTAGTATATTTAATATACTTATTTTGTAATATAATCATGATATTTAAAAATTAAGTGGTTTGAGGAAGAAATAAAACAAAAATGTTTGTTGATGAACGTTACTTCTTCCTCGGGTATCTCCTTTTGGTTTTCACCAAAGGGGTTCCTCAGTTGTATATATGATAAAAATAAGGATAATAAGTTTAAAGGATGGAATTTTAAAAGTTTTTTTGGTAGTTATTTTCCAAATCAATTGGTTTTGAAGGTGTGAAGGCAGGGGGAGAGTGGGTGGCCTTTTATAAGTGGGGGAGAGAACACATATGGTATTTTTCAAAATAATGTTAGGTGAACCCTTTTTTTACCTAAAAAAGGATACAATAATAAACTAAACTAGATAATATATTTTATAAGTTATAAATATTTCCATCCAATGGGTTTTGGAAAATGTTTTTGATCATTTGGCTCTTGAAGATTAAAGTTTAGTCCCTTAGTAAACATGTTTTTCTCTTAATAGTCATGATTAATTTTAATCACTTTAGTAAAAAATTAAGTTATACCTTATTATAAATTATAAATTATTCTTATTAAAAATATTTAATCCATTTTTTCAAATTCAATTCACATAAGTGTCAAAATTTAATTTAAAATTAGTCCCGTGGACGCGATGAGAAAGTGGGTTTTTAAAGTGAAATTTTTCAAATGTTTGAAATGTTTTTATATCCAATTTCATTGTGAAATTAATTAAAATAACCTAAATTATATTAATATATGTATAATTAAACTAATAATACTTTAAAATCAATTTAAAGTATAATTTTACTATATAAATAATTTAGACGAAATGGTAGTTTTCAATTAAAATTCAGTGCTTTTCACTATTCATCAAAAAATGTAACTTCTTGGAAAAATACCAAAAATTCACCCTAAGATAATTTTGAAATTAATATTTCAAGAATAAAGTTTATTTTTTCAAATATTTTTTTAAAATTTTCAAAAAATATTTTTAAAATAAGTGTTCCATTAAAAAGTGGTAAGACTACCTTTTAGAAAAATGCATCTTTTTATGCATAAAATTAGATTTATTCTTATATATTGTCTATAAAACACATAATATTAATGTTGAATATTTTATTTAATATATAATATATAAATTTCATTAAAATCATTCATCAAAAGTGGTTTTTTAATTTATTAAGATAAAACATGTTTTTGCATTGAAAAATAGTTTTCATAAAAGGAATTTCTTTATTTTCAAATATTTCTTACTTTAATTTCTAATAAATTGGTGACCAAATAATTCATTTTATAATCATGAATAAAACATATTTTCATAATTTATCTAATACGTTTTATACTCATCATTCAAATAGCTATGTGATAACTATAATAATATTTTTATAATATGCCATGTTTCATTTAAACTTAGTGTTGCGTGTAATTGAAAATAAGATTGGTGTTACATGTAATGAAATATAAAATTGGTATTACATATAACACAAGACAAACTCAGTGTTTCATTTATCGCAATCTAAACCCAGTGTTGTGTGTAGCACAAGCTTAACTTGTTGTTTTTTATAAAGCATGCTTAACTTGGTGTAGAGTAAAATTAAATCCATAAAAGAATTTTAAAATTTATTTGAAAAAATAATAATTAATAAAAACTTGGGTTGTTACATTATACCCCCCTTAAAATTAATTTCTTCCTCTAAATTCATCTAGGTCATCAAATTTTTAATACTTGAAAGTTTCTTTCATAGAAACCTGCATTATAAAAATGAATACTAAAACTTCCTATAAAAATAGAAAGATGGAAACATAATAGTTACCCAAAGTAAATCACAACTAGGTTTTCATATAGGAGAATGTGGGTGGGAAGTAAATATTTTTAAATGGAATGAAATCATAAATAATTATAGAGAGTGATAAAGATCAATGATCATAATAATGTGGGTGATCCAGATTTAGTTAATGACTACAAAACCATAACCCAAATATACATGAAAAGGTCATTGATATCATCAAAAAATGATGATAATAGGACAAAATTTCATTTCAATACCCTTTTCCTGAAGTTTAATAATATACAAAGTAATATATACTTACTTGATTTCATTCCATTTCATAAGCATAATCTCACCATGTGGTTGTGCCTTGATCATTTTCAATTTCACCCCTTACTCCAAGAAATGAAGGTGAATTTGTTATATATGAAGTACTAATGGATTATAATACCCATAGATGTAATGATAAGTCATTAATACTATATTTAGTTATCATTAGAACAAAATAGTTATCATAGGTTATGCATAAATCTATATATGGTGAAGTAATACATTAATCTCTAAAACCTCATCCAAAGTTCAACTTAAACCATTCCATAAATGGTTAGCCTTATAACCCTTCCAAAATTATAAATTTAAAAATAATGTCACTTAATTTCCCAAACTCAAAATAACATTAATCCTCTAAATATCATTAACTAGCTCTTAATAGTCACATTCCAAATATGTGAATACCATAGTCATATATTCTCCTTATGCTTAGCAATAACCAAAATTACCATAAATCTCTCTTAAAATATCCTTAATCTTGATAAACTCCTATCACGTAAAACCTTGATATGGGGTGTCTAATATTTTGAACTTATTATCAAACTTAAACTTATAAACTCGTGATAGAATCCATAAATCTTAAGTTAATATTACATGGAGATATATACACTTCTAGATGTTAATTTACCGATTATTTGTTATATAAACTCTTATATTATACAAAAACATTTTTATTTGAAGCTTGGGTTTATCCTTATATTGATATAATTTGTGATTTAATTATTCCAAAATCCATGTAGTTAATCACATGAAATTTTACTGAAGGATGAAAAATAATATTTCTATAGGGGGGTCATTCATACAAAATCAAACGTGAAATTACCAACTAAGTAGGGGAGGATAAGTATTCCCTATTTATCATGGTTCACTTCATACATTATGATGGCATAATATTTACCTTTATTCTTTTTCTTAAGAGGTGGTTTTATCTTATCATCCTCATTAATAATTGGATTGGGTAACTTGTTATCATAATTCTCAAACTCATTTCAATTGAAACACTAAATTATAGGAGGTGTCTTTGATGGGGATTTCTCATTATTCACATCATTCACTAGATTTTTCCCATCACTTCGGCATTCAATAACTTTATGAACTTTCTTTACACACTAAAAACATTTACTTTTCCCATTAATAAAATTCCCTCTATATTTATTCTCATAATTTTAGAATAAAGAAATGATCATATTCTTCTCTCCATGGTTCTTAAATTTTCCTTTGAATTTCATTTTTCTCTTTTAATAAAAACCGTGAGACTGATACGTAACTCTAAAATCCATTTATACTTTGATAGCACATCAAACAATCTCTTCATAGAAACCGAAGTCCCTTGTGGCTGACATCATTCAGAGATTTGGTTTTAAGCCACTGAATAATCGGTCAATATTACTTTCATACTGAATTATAATACCCGAAGATTATCTTATAAGTCTTACAAACTTTGCTTCATAGGAACCAGCAGATTCACCATCTTCCTACTTAAGCTCTAGGAATTACTTCTATATCTTCATATGAAGAATATGAGTAAAGTACTTATTGAAAAATCATTTCTTGAACCCATCCCAATCCATAGATTCAATTTAAACTTCTCGCATCAAAATCTTCATAAGATTCCACCATTGATCCACCTCACATACTAGACAATAGATGGCCAAAGTGAATTTTTCATGCTCTAATTACTAGAGAATGGAAAATATCTTTTTAGTGGTACTAATACATTTCTCAATAACTAACGGATCAATGGAACCACTTAAATAATTTGAGAACTACCTCAGGAAGGACTCAACATAGTGTTGTTTCCTTATTTTATCATTTGTATGTTCACCGTGGTTCATAGCTTGAAAAGGTTGTGTAATCATAGAACCAAGGTTTTTCATTTCAAATCCCATAACATTCAGTTGATCAAGACGTCAATCATTTCATTTTCTATTGAATTCCTCATTAACACAGTTTATTTGGGTTTTAAACATTGAATAAAATCAAAAAAATAGTGTGAGAAACACTAATCATAGTAGGGAACCATATAATCATGAAAAATCACTTAAAGGATGTCTAAATCATGGTGCCTTCTTCTTTAATATATGACACCTTATTTTTATCCTAGGTTATTCAGAGTCATATTCTATTTAAATCCTTTATGATGGGTTTTAAAGAGTTTTTAAATTCCAAAAGTGAATCCCTTAGGAGTGTCACATTTTTTTACAGCAAGGCCCGTTATCATGCACCAGTTCCCAATCGAGTATAGATCAAAACGGTGTTTTTTGGGGTTGTTTCCCCTAGGAACATTTGTGCTAGATCCAAATTCACTTGTAATATCCATAAAAGTATGTATTCTATAAAACCACTCACTCTATACTTTACCAAAATTCAAGGACATTTTCTTATACTTAGACTCATCCTTAGACTTATCCTTAGACATATCCTTAGGGATATCACTAAGGTTTTCTTATCTTAGTTTCCAAAGTTTAACTAAACCTTTTATCTGATACCAACTATAATGACCCAAGATTTTCATACATAGATATTACATCATTTTTTTGGAATATTTATTTCATTACATAACAACATTCCCAAGAACCATAATAGTTTAGTTCCTTTGGAAACATAGAAACATAAACACTAGGTCATAAGTGAGCTACGTCATCTCCCAATATGTTTTTCATAACTAGAACCCCTCTTAGAGATATCATACATAATATATATCCTTACAACCTAGGAAAATGGAACATAAGAAATTGTGAGATCAGATGCTCAATAAGGAAAAACAAGGGAGATATGTAATCATAACATGAACATAAGGGTATGAGAACATGAGAATAACATTTTAAAACCATACCTTGCAAATCAAAGATCATAAAAATTATACATGGAATAAATATTGGAAGTTCATAAGATAAGAGTCAAAATTAAATCAAATAACATGAGCCATAAGAGCACAAGACATTGAATTTTTAGAACGCATATAAGCATATAGAATCTTATTTTAAGGATTCCCACCTAGGAATTCATAACATATTAGGTTTGGACTAACCAATTGTGTACGTACTTTGTTTTTGGGAGGACCACCCATGCACCTGCCATTTTGGGCTTAGATTGACCACCCATACACCCTCTTTTTGGTCTTGGGATAAACATACATAAACCCTTATCTTTAGGCTTGGGATAAGCACTTGTGTTCCCTCATCTTTGGGATTGTACTTTACACCTGTGTACCCCCATCTTTGGTCTTGGGATAAAAACATGTGTATCCTCATCTTTGGACTTGGGATAAATACCCATGTACCCACTATGTTCATATGGAATTTATCATCAACCAATATATTGAAGAGTTATCTAGTCACACCCATCATGTAATCTATAATGATATCACCTAGCCATATCTGGGATTCCCCCATCGTATAAGCTATAACGGGATTACTTGGTGCTATCTAGGACTCCCCATCATATAAGCTATGTATAATAACCACAACATGAATAATGTATCAACATATTGAGTATAATTATAAAAAAATAATTATTCTTTCATTACATAATTAACCCATTAAAAATAAGTGGGTTTCATGTCAATCTCTTTGGAATCTGATTAACCCATGGAAAAGAAACAAGTTCTACAAACATCTTGCCATAAAAATATAAATCATTCCGAGAAATAATCTGAATGGTATCCCTGGATCATATCCCTTATAAGGAATAGTTAACACCAATTTTTGTCATCTTATACAGAAAATAATTTTTAAAGTATCATTGAAAACATTTCTTGAGGAAAATATCATTTCTTCTTTGAAATTTTATTTTTTAAACATAAAATATTTTGAAAACCTTTTTCTTTGAAAATAACCTTGAAAACTTATAATGAAATCATTGAAAATAATTTATAATTGTTTTTAAATCATAAAAAAATTAAAATTATTTTCCTTGAAACTTAGAATAAAATTTCATTTAAAAAAATTTAAAACATTTTTAGAAAAAATTGTTTTAGAAGAAAAAAGATTTCTAGCCGAATAGAGAAATAAGGTTAGATTTTTTTTTAAAAACATTTTCTTAATTATATTAAGTGATAAAAAATGGTAAAATGGTAATATTACATTAATATTTAATTGATAACCATAGGAGTATAAAATTAATGATAATTATTGAGATATGGATCATAATATTTCATCAATGGAAGCATAATCATAAACAGTCCCAATAAATGATGAGATTGTATAAATAAAATCTTACCAATTTGGAAAATTTGAATCATAATACCCATAAAATAATAACATTACATGAAATATAAAATATCATGAAAATAATGATACTCATTACATAACATTTCAATTGGGTAGTATATACACCTCGTAAAATAATATATGTGCATAACATAATATGTGTCTCAAAGAAGGAAAATTGTAAAAAAAATCTTTTACCGCTTTGGTAACTTTTAAATTGTAACCCCATAAAAATAAATCCTAAAATGGATGTATAAATAAAAAAATAATTATAATAATCATAAATTACATTCATGGGTAGTATATACACCACATATAATAAAGAGGTGGTGAATATAGCAGTTGTCTCACAAAAGTAAAAAGTGAGACGGAAATCTCTTACCTTAAGTCTTAGATTCCTTTGTACATGTTCAAAACTCCTCTATAATAAATATAATTTTATTATAAACATATCAAATAACCATATTCATATATATCATATCATATATGGTTTTTTTATGACTTTATATTACCCATTTATTAACAGTTCCATGTTAAATTTATGTTTTGGGTAATAACCGCTTTGTTTTTCATACATGTTTTGACTTGTTATTTTGGGTCATATTACTTATATAATAATTTAATAATCTTTAGAATGATAAAAAAGATATAAAAACAATATATATTTATTATATATTTATTTTTAGTAACCCATAAAATTTAGTGATAGGAAATTAAATACATCATTCATTGAGATGGTATGTCATACGTACGCATGAACGTTGTTTCCATTATCTTATTCTATTGAAAGAAATAAAATTAAATGATATATATATATATATTATCATTAAATTCTAATTTTTATGTTATATATATAACATATATCTATTAAACTCATCCTTAATACATTCCATGTAAAGCGTGATCAAATCACATCACTTCGCAAGCCGGTAGTCCACTGTACACTCGAACGACATTATCATTTTCCCAAAGAATGGAAAGAATGAATTTATGTGGGATATAAAAATTAAATAATAATATTAACATCATAAATATCATATAAAAATATTATTTCCATCATTATCACTAACCTTTAAAGGTGGTAATGGAAAAACAAACGACATCGGTTCATGAGGCGGTCGTCTGTCGTACACACAAATGACGATTTCGTAACCCATTTGATGAAAGCATGTGTGATTTTAGTTCATACCCTTAAAATAAAACCATATAAGTATATTAAATATACTAATTTTATTATTTAATAATTATATAAAAAAATTTAAGGGGTTTTAGGAAGAAATAAAACAAAAATGTGCATTGAAGAACATTACATATTCTTTGGGTATCTCCTTTTGGTTTTCACCAAAGGACTTCCTTGGTTAGATTTATGCCCAAAATAAGGATTATAGTTTTAGAGGAGGTAATTTTATAAGTTATTTGGGCAAGTACTTTCCTAACCAATTGGTTCTGAAGGTGTGAAGTGATGGGGAGAGGGGGTGGCCTTTTATATGTGGGGGAGAGGACACACTTGGTATTATTAAAAATAAAGTTAATTAAAACCAAGTTTTTACCTAAAAAAGGATCCAATAATGCACAAACCTCTATCCTGGAAGGAATAAGTTCTAAATATGTCCATAAAATGGTTTTTGGACAATTTTTTAGTTCATTTAACCTCTTAATTTTAAATTTTAGTCCCTTCGTAAACTTGTTTTTCTCTTAATCATCGTGATTAATTTTAATCGCTTTAAATAATCACTTGGGTAAAAAATTAAGTTGGAATTATTATAAATTTTAAATTGTTATTATTCCTAATATGAAATTAATTTTTTCAAATTCAATTCCTATAATTTTCAATTTTTAATTTAAAATTAATCCTTCATACATGATAAGAAAGTTGGTTTTTAAAGAGAAAACGTTCAAAGGTTTGAAATGTTTTTATATCCAATTTCAATGTGAAATTAATTATAATTAACTATGTTATATTAATTGATGTATAATTTAACTATATTAATAATTTAGATGAAAATATATTTTTCAAAATAAAATTCAGTATTTTTCACTATTCATCAAAAGATGAAACTTCTCAGAAAAATACCTAAAATTAACCCTAAGATAATTTTGACATTATACTTAAAAAATTAATTTTTTCAAAAATAATTTATAAAATTGTCAAAAAATAGTTATAAAAAAGTGATACATTAAAAATGGTAAAACTACCTTTTAAAAAAAATATCTTTTTATGCTTAAAATTGGATTTATTCTTATCTCTTGTCTAAGAAACACATAAGATTAATGTTTAATAGTTAATTGAATATATAATATATAAATTTCATTAAAATAATTAATCAAAAGTGGGTTTTTTAATTTATTAAGATAAAACATATATTTTATAGAAAAATAGATTTTTATAAAAGAAATTTCTTTATTTTTAAATATTTCTTACTTTAATTTTTGATAAATTAGTTACCAAAGAATTAATTTTATAAACATGATTAAACTATATTTTCATAATTTAGTTAATATGTTTCATACCCACCATTCTAATGGATAAGTGATAACTATAATAATATTTTAATAATATGCCATGTTTCGTTTAAACATAGTGTTTCGTGCAACGCAAGCTAAGATCAGTGTTGCATGTAATGAAATATAAACTTGGTATTGTGTATAAAATAACCCAAACTCAGTTTTGTGTATCCCATAAGGTAAACTTAGTGTTTCATGTAGCGCAATCTTAACTTGGTGTTGTGTATAAATAAATTTTAACTTGGTGTAGCGTGTAATACAAGCCTTCAATAAATTTTAATTTATTCAAAAATAATAATTTATAAAAACTTGGGGTGTTACATATGAATTTTATAAAAGGTAAATTTGATAGTGACCTTTATATAATAGAGTTTTCTAAAGGTACTCTTATAGTAATTTGATATGTGGATGATATCATGTTTTCTAGTGATAAGGAGGGTCTGTGTGAAGAGTTTACTAAGATAATTAAATTAAATTTTGAGATGTCCATGCTTGGGAAGAAGACATATTTTCTAGGATTTTATATTTATCAGAAACTAAATTCCATATTTAAATCATAGTAAAAGATTCTAGGGAATTTCTGAAAAATTTTGGAATAGAAAATGCAAAATTAGTTTCAACACCCATTTTAGTTGGAACAAAATTATGAAAGGATAATGCTAGAAATAGTTTTAATCAAAAATAATTCAAAAGAATCATTGGAAGTCTTCTTTATCTAACTACATCAAGGAAGAATATAAATTATGTAGTGAATCTATGTTCCATATTTCAGAGTGACCCTAAAAAATATCACTTATTATAAGTTAATATAATTCTAAGATATGTGAAAGAAAATATAAACTATGGGATTCTATACAGACAAGTGCATATTTAAAACTATTAGTCTTTATAGATGTTGATTCGGTAAGTGATTATATAGAAATAAGATCAGCTATAGGTGGAACCTTATTTCTAGGAGAAGTTTGTGTCAGTTGGTGTATAAAGAATAGGAATTTAGTAATAGTGATCATGTTTGATGTTGAATATGTTGCAGATAAACATGCATATACACATATGATTTGGATGCAAGCATATTTGGAATATTTAACAATTGAAGCTAAGAGACCACTCAAAATTTCATGTGATAATCAAAGTTCTATTAGGGTGTCTAAAAATCCAACACAACATTTAAGATCCAAGAATATCCATATCAAGTATCATTTTATCAAATAAAAAGTGGAAAGTGAATATATCAAGCCGAAATACATTTCTAAAAAATATCAGGTTGCAGATATTTTCACTAAAGAAATTACAAGAGATAGGTTTTTTGAGTTAAGGATGAAACTTTATTTTCATCCTTCTCCTATCACTTGGAGACTATCAAGATTTACCTCCTTATTCATTATACTTTTACATGTATTGTGATAAAAAATTAAGGAATTTAAGGATAAGTTTTGTTTATCATATATTTCATTTAATTCCATGATGATGGAAGTGAAATAATCTCTTGAGGGGGAGACTTAATAAGGTTTGATTAATCCAGTCACACTCTCATCTCTCATTATAAATTGAATTTATTAAAGGGGTCACTTTATTGATGAAATTTTGAGACATAGGGGGAATTATTATTATGTACCTAAACTTTTTTATGTGTTTGATTAAGTGTGTGAAGGATCTTGTATTTCATGTCTTTTAAAATCCTCATATGAGACACTTTGTGCTTGATTTCAATGACTGGATATTTAATAGACAGTTTAGATACACTTGGTTATATCTCTCTTGTTTTCAATACTAGGTAAGACCATGTAGACTAAAGGTGATTAACTAAAGGCTCTATTATAAGTATCATGTGATGTCATTCCTTCTTTAAGAAAATATTATGATACTTTCCTGAGAATAAATATAAAATAATAAAACCCACTTACCCTTTTAATTTGAATTTCATTAAATGCGAGTAAAAATAGATCATACATATTGACCTTTGTGTAAAGGGGTATTGATAAAAAAATACAAAGGGGGTATTTTTGAACCTCAATGTTGCATTTTTTATCAAACTTGTGTCAATATATGTTTAATGAATTTGGATGAATTGGTGATGCATGGATAATTGTTATGGATAAAGTGGTGATATTTAGAGAATTGTTATGGATCCATCTAATGTAATTGGATGTCATGATTGGAAAATTATCCTTGATTAATATGATGACTATTTGAACCGATCTTAAATAGAAAAAACATGTGATGTGAAGTTTTCACTATGTTTTCAACTACATTGGAGAAATAAATTAAGACCATTCAAAATCATATTTTTCATGATGATTTTAGTAGAAGGAGATTGATAATTTCACATGGAAATCATTTTTTGGTTGTCTATTTTATATAAATTTTCTAATTATATGAATGATACCTTACTTAAAAATTTGGGTCCAATCTATATCCCTTAAGGATATCCCTCCCTAGAAGCATGGTATCTAAAGTGTGAGTGGGATTTTTATAGGCCCACATGAGCACCCCCCGTGTATAAGGGTCTTGGGATATGTCAGTGGACCCATGCATAGGGACCACCAAGTGCACGCACAGAGGCATGAAGAGGTTGGGCTAGTAGATCATGGGATAAAGCCTAAGTTATGTGTGCAATTAAGACCAATGTTGATCCCTGATATCCAACTCGATCAGGTAGTGACAGCGGTTGTGTAATAAACTGCAATGAATACCACAATAAGTTTGAATGTATAATGTCACCTTATGCGGGATATTGTTCATGTATTAAATTTTTATTCATAGAATGAGGGCCATTTAATGAGATCTATCCAGGACATCTGTTAATCCCAAGAAGCACTTATTTAAAATATATTGATCATCTTCTTCCATCTCCCATGCATGATCTCATCACAAAAAAAGATTTATATATCGAGCAGCTGTAAAGAAGATCATTCACCATGTGAGGTCATCCTAATATGGTGGGAGTTTTAAATGTGGGTAAGTATGAATTACCAAAAAAACATAAAAATTATTTTCTATCTTGATTATTATAAGGATTCTATGCTAATTGTAAAAAATATTTTTTGGATGATAATTATATTATTCCGATGAACTATATGTGATTTGTGATGCATGCATACAGTATACATGAATGGTTTTGAAAATACTATGTAGATAAACCTGAGAATTTTATTTGAATCCACGTAGCACATAAAATGATATGTGTACTAATATTTTCAATTTGAGTGTGCGGAAAAGAAGATTCTATGCGAGAGAACTTCCATGTGAACTTTTTGTTATGTGGGAAACAATTTGCAGGGCAGAATGCCTTTGAAAATGAGCTTAATTATTTAAATCCTCATAGAAAATGAAATTTTATGAGGGAATGAAAGTGTTCTCGTGTAACCACTTACAATAATGATGAGTTTTCGAAATATACTGGTTATGTTCGAGTTTGTGGATGTGTTATGCAGACATGTTGCTTTAACATAAGAATAATAGTATGTAGATGAGTTATCAAAATTCTATGTGAAGATGAATTAAAATGATTTGCAACGAGTTATTTTCAGTGAGTGTTTTTAGTGAAGAAATGGGCAATGTTGTGCAGAGATTCTATATGAAAATGAATAAAAAATTCTATTCAAAGATGATTAAAAATTCTATGTAGAGATGCTATGTGGAGACCATTGAACCACTTCAAATTTCTTAACACATTTTCATAATTATCGTATAATAACTATCTCAATAATTGGTGCATTTTTTCCTATAAATACTAGATTGATTCCCCAATGAAATCCTATGAGAGTGTGTGCATGAGTGTTGAAGGGAAGAGCAGATTTTCTGAGAAAATTATTTTTCGCTCATAGTGAAGATATCAGTTAGCAAAGTAGTGAAATGTTGTTCAGATAGTATGATATAGTATAAATATGCTATGAAATAATTATTTTATTCACATAATTATTATTTTTAATACTATTTGAGCATCATATATTTGAGAAGTCAAAAGTTAGATATTGAGGAATAACTAGTTCAGTGATGTTCTTTAAAAAGTGTGCATATGCTATTTTATCTATATTGAAGGCTCAAACAAAATATTTTCATCAATTTTTTCAGAAGTATCCAACATTTAGAAGTGATATTTTCTTGTGTTTTTTATATCATTTTTGTAACTGAAAGTGTGTGATTGTTGTTCCAGTGAGACTCTGGAAAGAGTAGTGGGACTCTATACTAGTGGAGAAATGTATGTTGTAACCACTTGTGATTAGAGTGGAGAATATTTGATTGGGGATTATAACCAATAATATTAAGGATTAGTCTCATATTGAGATCAAACCGTGTGAAAATATTAAGTTCCAGTGCTATTTATTTTTACTTCATTTTTGAGAGGTTGAATTATCATAATAGAAGATATGGTCTTAATAGGTTAACCTAGGTAATTTTCAAAAGACAGAAATATTGTAAAAACCACCACTCATTTAACCCCCCCCCCCACCCTTATCATTGGTGTAACTCCTCCCTGGACACTTCAGGCATTACATAATTATATTAAATTATTACACATCTCTGAAACAGTATTTATTCAATTAATGGAAAAATAAAATAAATGATATTAAAAATATTAAACGTGAAATAGTTTTACTGATTTAATATGTTCCATGAATTTTATATATGAATATTCCTAGTTAGTTTTTTTAAGGATTATATTTGAATTCCAATGTTGTATTTATGTCTTTTAAGTCAAGTTAAATGAATGGGGTCAAAATGAACATTAATAATATTTTATCAAACTAATATTTTATTAAATTATTTTAAAATTATAAAAATATTGAATGAGGAAAAATAAGATAATACATGGTCTAAAATTTCATCCATTGGCCATTTATGATTCAATTTTGATCTTATATGTAAAATTTTAACACTTTAAGTGTGAAAACCATGTTATTGAGGTTAAAGCTAAAATTGGTTAACCAAGTGGTTAATTAAAAAGAAAATTTTTAAAATAGAATAAAAATTGTCCAAATTTTATTATATTATGTTATTACAACCTTATCCTATATTATATTTAAATCCCTATCCTTTTTGAGACGTTTGTACAAGATAATGACTTTATTATAATTTAATCTTTTAATAAATTCCAAAATTTCCCCTCACCTCAGTTATAAAAGGGAACCTCCTCCATCACTTATTTACACCACTTTGATCCTTATATATTGACCATACCCTACCAAAATACCATACCAACTTCCTTATTAAAATTTTATAGGTTATAGTCTTCCCAAAATACCAACCCTATGGTCCTTAAGAAGATATCTAAAGGAGTTCTTTCAAAGAAGAGGTAATCACCTTAATCGGTCACTTTCTTTTTACTTATTAATTACTTCATATAAATAAATGATATATATCATAAAATAATTAATTTATTACTATAAATATACTGAAATTTTATTATTATTATTATTAACTCACCATTATCCACCCTCTTTCCCGTCAAATGGGAAGTGAAAGTACCGGTCGTGCATACATACGGCTTATTATCTCCCTGTAATGATACAATTAATTTTCCATAACCATATTTTATATATGGTTATTATGATGGGTTTAAATTTTATATATGACATTTATGAAATAATTATACTTATATAATCATGAAATCATATCGACCTTCTTACCTTCCAAACTGTTGGAATACAATAATGTCACTCGTGCATATGTGTGGACTACTACCTCCTCGAAGTGATGTGATTTGTTTTTAATTTCCATTATAATTGGATGGTAATAAGGATGTATTTAATGAATTTATATTTAATATATGATATAATAATAATACTTAAAATGTAAATTATTATTTACCTTTATTTCATTCCCTTCATCAAAAAATTAACATAATGTTCATGTGTACATATGACCTACAGTCTCCATGAATGGTGTAATTAATTTTTATATTTCAAATTTTTATAAAATATTATAAATTTGTATAAAATTAATATATATTATATTTATACCATTATTAAAATTCTTTAAATTATGAAACCATGATCAAAGTATACGGATCAGGACTTCCAAACCAAAACATGCTTGGAAAAGAAAGCAGTTACCACCCAGAATAGTGATTTTAATAACAAATTATTAATAAATGGGAGATAAGATGTCATAAATAAATCATAAATGGTATTATATATATTAATATGTTTATCTAATAAATTTATAATAAATCCATATTTTTATATAGTATTTTTTAATGTGAACAAGGAAATGAGAGACTTGATGTAAGGGATTTATGTTTCAATCCTATTTTAATCGGGATTGTATATACATGAATTTAAATTGAGGAAATTATATGATATTTATTTGATAAATGCCTTTAATTTTATTCTTCTATGTTTATTTCTTTAGAATATGTGTTTTTCTTTCATTTTCCTCACTTTATTTATTTAAGAGATCAAAAGAGTGTTTTTAATGAAAATCGACTCTATTTCTCTCTTCAGTCTAAATTCATTTTTCTACTATATCCATATTTTATAAAAATGTTTTTCAAGAATGATTTTAATATTAACCTATGATTTTATAAATTAATTTTTACCCTTGTTTTACTTTTAAAAAAATTACAAGTAATATTCTTGTTATTTTCTGAATGAGATACTTTTTTATTTTTTTATAAAAATATAAAAGAAATATTTTCTTTTAAATTATACGGCATGAAGAGAATTTCTTGTTATCATGACTACTCAATAATTTAAAGATACCATTTCAAGTTTCCAATACTATTTTGAGGGAAAATTCTTTCCATAATATTTTGGAAAAATTTAGTCTTTTAAAAGTGATTTTCTAAGGAAATGTTATTTTCTTTAAGAATATTTTTAATGACATTCAACAGTATTTATATTCATCATTGACAAAAAAATTGGTACTTCTTGTGTTATATTCAGGGTGTTATCCAATGATACCATTTTTTTATTTCTTTTTATGGTTTATTTTTATGATGATGAGATGTTTATGAAACCCATTTTCATGGGTTATGCTATAATTTGATGAAATATGGAACTTGTTTTCTTTTTATGGGTTATGATATGATGATATGATGGATGTTTTATGATCATGTGGAACACATATGTATGGTTCTCATTAAGTTATTGGTGGTACCTATATATCCCTCTAATGTATTGGGTAAGTTATTATATCTCATGATATAGTTATGGGAAACAAAGTGGTTGATTCGTTATGGGAAACAAGTTGAAGTACTTGATTCATTATGGGAAACAAGTCAATGTGATTGATCCACTATGGGAAATAGGTTTTGATTCCTAATTAGATATCTTTGGTAGTTAACTTTGACATATGAAATGGTTTTTATACTTATGATGGTTCCATATATTTATGACATGAACTTATGGTCCATGATTGAGTTATGATTATTTCTCATTCTTATGATTCATGTATTTTGAAATTATAAATTTTTATGTCATTACTCATGTTTATTATCTTTGTTAGATTGGGTATTAAATTTTTAAGTTATTATCATGATATTATACACTTATGATTATCTTATCTTTCATATGATTTCCTATTGTTATCTATCATGCTTACCTTTATTGAGCATCTAAGTCCACCCTTTCTTATGTTTAGTTTCCCCATATTAGGAAGAACTTTTTAAGTATGGTATGCCTATGAAGAGTGTTATATAAGAAGATATTTAGGGGATATTATGAAGATATTTCATGAAATAATAATTTTGTAAATATAGTCTCTAAAGTCTTTAAAAATTTACAGTTCTGGTGTGGATCAAAATGTTATGAATTAAATATTCATTTAAGAACATGTAATATTTATGCATGAAAATCTCAAGAAGCTATATTATTTGTTTGTATTTTTATAATTAAAAAATAATTAATTTATTATTCCTTATTTTTATTGAAGGTTTCACTATTTATAGAAGAAAAGAATGATGATTATTATTTATTTATTCTTAAGTATCTTTGTTTTATTCTATTTTGTTAAATATTTTTTTATTATAATACTTATTCTAAAATTATTCTAAGTCATGTACCTTATGAATATCAATTAGTATCCCTTATGATGTTTAGTTTTGTATCCTAGGAATTTAGAATTTTAGTAAATTTTTATACCCAATGAAGAATAATTGAACCCTATGAACTTATACCTTATAATGAAAATTAACCCTACAAACTTGTACCTTATGATAATAATTTACCCAATTAAGAATTTCCTCTATGATTAGGATGTATCCTACAATAATATACCTTAAATTGAACCTTAAGAAAATATTAAACCTTATGGAAATATTGAACCTTACAAAAATATTTATATCTTACAAAATAAATTTTCTATCTTATGAAAAACTATATTATGTATTTTTATATCTTACAAAGATCTATAGTATCTTAAAAAAATTTTGTATCTTATGAAAATTTCATCTTATAAAAATTATTTCTATATTATGATAAATTGTATCTTGCAGTTTTTGAATATTTTTATATGTTTATTATTATTTGATATATTGATGGTTATTCTAGATGGTTACATTGACTTATGATCATATTCAAAGTTGTTTAAGAGTTTATTATATAGTTTATATTTTTTTTATTGGTTAGGTGCAGAGTATTGTCACCTATCTATGCCCAAAACCAATTTATAATTTATAAAACATGAGAATATAAAACATTAAACCACTAGAAGGTAGTAAATAAATTCTAGTCCCAAGTTCAAACTCATATAGAAAAGGGAAAATAGGCCTTTAATCAATAACTAGGACTGAAATCTAGAATGAAAAAAAATACCAACTAACCTCATAGAAGCCAAGTGAAGATGAATGTACCAAGAATTTTCAATTTCAAGATCATGAAATAAAAAGTAAAAAAATAGATAAATAAGAACCATGAAGTTTTTGGAAATCATTTCCTAGTGAATCCTTTGGTCTACCTAGACATGATCATCCTATAAGCTCATCTTTTCTCATGGATTGGTAATTCTAATTACTTATATGATAAAACTGAAACCATATTTAAATATATAATGGAACTAACCTATATGATCATGGTGAAAGTCACACCTTATAAATCACACTACAAATCACTTTATCTAACTAAGGAAAATGTTCGAGCTCAATATAAAGAAATTGAGATGAATGTAACTTCAACACCCAAAAAAATGGTCATGAAAAAGGGAATAAAGAATGGATAACAATGAAATCAATGAGAGTGAGAACATAACATGAAAATCATAAAATAATTCTAATTTAATAAATCAATCCCCTTATAATATTAGAAAACTTGGCACAAGAACTACCCTCTCATTTTAGTCATGAGAGGTATTAAAAAAATAAAAATAAACAAAAACATAAAATATGGAACATATAATTCATCCCAATATAGAGTTTTTATATATTTTCTCAAAAAAATTAAAATTTTGCAGGTTAATTTTTTAAAAAAATGTGTACTAAAGGCAGCAGCATAGATGCTGCCTTTTAGAGAAAATCTTTAAAAAATTACTATTTTAATACATCTTTTGTATATTTAGAATTTTTTTTGTTTATATATATATATATATATAAAAATTAGAAGAATTTATCTACTATTTAATATCCAGCAGTACTGCCATTACTACAGTCTAGATTTTGACAGAAACCCTCACCTAAGGCTCCCTTTTATAAGAGGTCTTTCCCTATAAATCATTATACATCTCCAATGTGGGATTCATCTTCTCTCTTTCCTGCGCAGAATATTTTGCATTTCCAATGTGGGATTCAAAAATGTTTCAAGTACATGACTTTGAAAAACTATAAAATATAAACTATAAGACAAATATAATTGAAACTTAAAACATGGATTAAACATATAAGAAATGGTTGAAAATAAAAAAAGAATTTTGTTACAAATATTGATGAAAAATAATTTATAAGTTTTCAAAGCCACCTACTTGAAACTTAAAAATGTTTCAAGTATGTGCCTTTGAAATCCTATGAAATATAAACTATAAGACCAATATAAATAAAACGTAAAACATGGATTAAAAATACAAGAAATAATTGAAAATAAAAATAATTTTCTAATAAATATTGATGAAAAATAATTTATAAGTTTTCAAAACCACCTACTTGAAACTTAAAAATGTTTCAAGTATGTGGCTTTGAAAGAGTATAAAATATAAACTATAATATATAAATGAAACTTAAAAAATTGATTAAATATATAATAAATAGTTGAAAATAAAAATAATTTCATAAAAAATATTGATGAAAACTAATTTGTAAACTTTCAAAACCACCTACTTGAAACATAAAAATGTTTCAAGTTGTGGCTTTGAAATATTAAAATATAAACTATAAGACAAATATAAATGAAAATTAAAACTTGGATTAAACATATAAGAAATACTTAATGATTAATTAGTTAACTATTAATATAATTATTAGTTATATAATTGTTAATTATATAATAATTAATTAGTTAATTAGTAATATAATAATTAACTATTAATTATATAATTATCTATTTAAGTAGTTAATTAGTAAATCATTATTAATTATATAATAGTTAATTAGTTAATTAGTAATATAATTATTAATTATATAATAATTAATTAGTTAATTAGTAATATATTTATTAATTATATAATAGTTAATTAATTAATTAGTAATATAATTATTCATTATAATTATTCATTATAATTATTCATTATAATTATTAATTAGTAACTATTAATAATTAATTAGTTAATTAGTAATATAATTATTAATTATATAATAATTAATTAGTTAATTAGTAATATAATTTTTAATTAATATAATTAATAATTATATATATAATAATTATTTAGTTAATTAGTAATATAATTATTAATTATTAATTATATAATAATTAATTAGTTGTTTAGTAATATAATTATTAATTATACAATAGTTAATTTGTTAATTAGTAATATAATTATTAATTATAATTATTCATTTTAATTATTATAAAAATTAATTAGTTAATTAGTAATATAATAATTATTCATTATAATTATTAATTATATTACTAATTTACTAATTGATTATTATATAATTAATTATTAATAATTACTAATTAACAATTATAATTAATAATTATATTACTAATTAAGTAATTAACTATTATATAATTAATAATTATATTACAGATTGTGCAACAAGTGGTTGTTGATCCTATTCATATGTTGGAGACCCCTATCAATGAAAGTGAAGGGGCTGACCAGCTAGCTTCTAGAACCTCTAGATGGATGATTGGTGACACTAGGCAAGTGGAGGAAGGGGGTGCATCTCATCCAGATATTCAGTCCACTGGTAAAAAGAAATTATGGTCAGAGATTGTAGCTGTGGAGTATACTAGAGGGTAGGAAAGTTTGGATCATGTTTATTCAACATCCACTGAGATTTTTTGCAGACAATCAATTTATAATCACTTATAACCTGTTATGTATATAATGGAGTTGATTGAGCATGATTCTAGGGTTCAAGGTGAGGCGGTTGATTCTTCAAGAGTCATTAATGACTCTATAAAGCATCCTCTCACTAAACTAGAGGGGGATTGGAAGCCAATGAAAATATGGAAGTGAGGTCAGCATCTGAAAAAACATGGATGAGGATGTGGTATATATGACTAGGTTGGGCATGGTTGGTCAACCAGGACTTCTTCAAGGGATCTCACTCTTGACCAAATTAATCTCAGGGAGAAGTACTCTTTTCTTTTTAGTAAGAAGAATTCATAGTTAGAATGGAAATCTATTGAAGATATATCTGATTAGGATTATGGGGATGACCCTGGTTCTACCCATTTTTAATTTTCTTTTACATTTGAGGACTTTTCCTTTGTTATTCTTATCCTCTCTCTTTCTCATGCTTTGTCTTTTATTTTTCAATAAATTTTGGTAGGAGCAGATTCTCCTAACTCTTGAACCTTTCTAGTAACTAATTAATTATTATATAATTAATTATTAGTAATTACTAATTAATAGTTATAATGAATAATTATAATTAATGATTATATTACTATTTAATTAATTAACTATTATATAATTAATAATTATATTACTAATTAATTATTATATAATTAATAATTATATTACTAATTAACTAATTAATTATTATATAATTAATAATTATATAATTAATAATTATATTACAAATTAATTATTATATAATTAATAATTATGTTACTAAATAACTAATTAATTATATAATTAATAATCACATTACTAATTAACTAATTAATTATTAACAATTTATTATATGTTTAATCCGTGTTTTAAGTTTTATTTATATTCATCTTATAGCTTATATTTTATAGTCTTTCAAAGCCACGTACTTGAAACATTTTTAAGTTTCAAGTAGGTAGTTCTGAAATCTTATAAATTATTTTTCATCAATATGTTTTGTGAAATTGTTTTTATTTTCAACTATTTCTTATATTTTTAATCATTATTTTAATTTTCATTTATATTGGTCATATATTTTATATTTCATAGTCTTTCGAATCCACATACTTGAAACATTTTTATGTTTCAAGTAGGTGGTTTTAAAAGTTTATAAATTATTTTTCATCAACATTTTTTACGAAATTATTTTTATTTTAACCTATTTTTTATATTTTTAATCCTTTTTTTAAGTTTTATTTATATTTTCCTTATAGTTTATATTTTATAGGATTTCAAATTTACATACTTGAAACATTTTTAAGTTTCAAGTAGGTGGCTTTCAAAGCTTATAAATTATTTTTTTCATCAACATTTGTTATGAAATTATTTTTATTTTCAACTATTTATTATATGTTTAATCCATGTTTTATGTTTCATTTATATTGGTCTTATAGTTTATATTTTATAGTCATTCAAATCCATGTACTTGAAACATTTCTAAATCTCATATTGAAAATGCAGAATATTCTGCGTAGGAAAGGGAGAACCTGAATCCCACATCGAAAATATAGAATGATTTCTAGGGAAAGCCTTCTTATAAAAGGGAGCCTTGGTGAGGGTTTATATCAGAATCCATACTATTGTAAGGGAATTACTACTAGATATTAAATAGTATATAAATTCTATTAAAAATTAATACAGATTTCAAAAAAATAACCTTCACATTTTTAAAAAAATTGAGAAAACATATAAAAAACTCCCCAATAGATGGTTGTCCAAGAATCCCTAATAATTTGATTGGATTTGGAGTGCAGTGACTATATATATTTATAGACAACAACCATTATCATATCTTCATCTCATATCTCTATCTATATTTGTTACATATATCCTTGTTTTCATCAGACTCCAACTTCTCTAGCTATAGTGTGGAAAAAATCCCCATAAAATATCTTCAAAACAAATTGAGAGAAAAAGGATGACCAAATATATGTATTTACCTTATTTGTAAGTATACAGTATGAACCAGAACCATTCATTGTGCGAACAAATCAAGAAAGCCTATTCGATTCTATCCATATTCTACTTGTATTGGTGTGGCACAAATAGGTAGGTGTGACATGAAATCATTCTCTAAATATTGGAAAAGGCATTGACACGTATGCACACTCCATGATTTATACACTACTCTAATATAATACTTATGAAATTCCCCCCATCACTCATATGCAGTTCACCTTTGTAGTGAAACCTCCCACACTACGGCATGCATGGTATCCCTCAAAATTCACAACAGCAAGGGTGAGCTTCAACTGGTGGGTCGGTATATATTCTCTAAGAGGGGTACTTCCTCTCATCCCACTATAAAACCCCCACTCGATGGGTCAAGCTCTTTCATTTCCATCATCCACCCATGAAATCCAACTTCTCCTTTCATATCCCATCATATATCCGTGAAATCATATTTTTTCTTCACCTTTTTGGAATTGAGATCCAAATTCCCCATGAATTATAGATATAGTTTTGTGAAACCATTTTATGTAACCCTTCGTGACACTCCTAGTCTTCTGCAACACCCCGTGGCGTGAAGGTTACCGGCACGAAACTTTCGGTTATCTGCGAAACCCCCTAGCGTGAAGGTTACTAGATCGCAACACTCTCAGTGTTCTATGAAAACCATAATGCCCGGTTGGTAAATCTCCTGTCATAAAACTCATCAGAACCCCGTTACTGAAAATCTATAGAACCTCATTTTTGAAAACCCTTCGGTCACACCCTCCCACAATAGGTAGTTTTTCAATTTTATTTAATGTTTGGTTTATTTTTTGGAAATTATATTTATTGTATATTTTATATTAGTTTTTTTTTTAATTTTATTTGATGTATTATATTGTTTAATTTTAAATTGAATAATATTTTATTAAATTTTTTTTTTTGTTTTATGATTTATATTTGGGAAATTTTTTTTTTATAATTATTAGGGTTCAATGATTTGTATTGTTTTATGGTTTGGTTTATAATTTTATTGAGGTATTTTTATTGCATGTGAATTATTTCATTCTATTATATATATATATATATATATATATATATATATATTATTTAATTGTATAAAATATATTACTAAATTAATTAGTGATTTTTTAATTAATATATTATTGCAGTGTAATATATATATATATATATATATATATATTAATATCTTATTATATTAATTTAATAATATATTATTGCATTGTAATTTAATGAGAGAAATAATCAAAAAATATTTGAATAATATGTTATTAATATATCATTGTATTATAATTAATATATATTTTGTTTCATTTTATAAAATATATTATTTTTTATTTAATTATTAATCTTTTAATTAATATATTATTGTGTTGTAAAAAATATATATTAATTAGTAAGTTAATAGTAGGTTAATATTTTAAGTTTACTAAATTAACTGTTTTTTATTTAATGTCAATTGATAAAAACATTAAATCAGGTAATACAATTTGATAGTTTATAATGAATTAAATATTTATAAAAATAAAATTGAAATTGAAATTTTATTTAAATATTAATTAATAATTTTTTTATTTTTAAGTAACTTTCATTTGTTCATTATTTCATTTTATAGTATGTGTGTGTCTATATATATATACATATTATCACATTGTATAAAATAAATATATGTATATATATATATTAATATAATATTAAATTATAAAAAAAAAATATTATTGATTTGTAATTAATATATTCATATATCATTCTATTATGTTTCAAGGCTACTCATCATTATTGTAACAACCCAACCTAGGATCCACTAAATGGTATCCTAAGTCAGTGGTCACAAGGCCTCAAGCGCGCCTCCACTACATCGGAGGCTTCCAACTACCAGTTAGGGTCCAAGGTGGTACAGTGAGGAGACTATACCCTTATAATTAGAGTCATGTGGTGGTGTAATAAATGGATAACTGAATAAAAAAATCATAATAATAATTGATAGTGAGAACAATGAAAGTAAAACATCCAGATAGTGATAATAAATAAAGAATCATTAGCAACATTAGTAACATATAAATAAATATGTAATGTAATTTCCTTAACAAAAGGGGATAGTAAACATGGAATAATTAAACATCCATATAGTTATATCAAAAGAACCAAAAAGACCAAAAGGACTATCTTCTGCAAGCATCATGATCCATAGCATCGTCTCGTGCTTCCCCTCTCCCATGCTATAATCAATCAAGAATTTACAACCAGGTGTTTTCCCCTATCCCTAACTAAATCCATGAAGTCTATCTGGGTACCAATTGGAGGCCCAAACAGGGTGTGAGATATACTTAGTAGGCCACCACCAATGATGTCTATAATAAATCCAGCTTGTGCATAATAACTATAATCTTGTGCAGGTATAGCAAAGAATAGTAATATAAGGTAAACATAATAAGTCCATGACACAAGTTATATAAGAATAAGGCTATAACATATGAGTATCAATATATATATGATAATTTTTAATAAAAGGTAAAAAACCATATTGGCATACGCTATATGAGAAAAGAGTATCAGGCCTACATGGTCCAGGTCCCAAGGCATGTAACCAAGGTGACCTATATATTAAGATGTAAAAGTATACATAAGTCACAAGTTCCATATCTTGATCCTTATCAATGGTGACATACCATAAATAACATACCTAGGGGTCACAGGTACCATACCTCTATACCCTAACTAGTGTCATACTGTAATAATCATAGGTTTCACACCTTAATAATTTTAGGTGTCATATATTAGTAACATGTGTCTTACCTTACTAATAAGGCAGTTCCATACTGATAAGTAATGGTTTCCATACCTTAATAATAGGTGTCATGCCTTAATAATAATATCCATACCTTCATAATTACAGGTGACATACCTTAATAATAAGTGGAATTACTTAATAATAGGGTCTATACCTTAATAATTAAAGGTTTCATACCTTAATAATAGGTTGGTGCCATACCAAGATGTCTAACATCAAGAAAATAATATAATAAATATGATGGATTTTTTAGTGTCCATACCCATTTACAATTATCAGTTAATGAAACTTTTAATCATTTTAATATCATTTAATAATTTAGAAAAGAAGGCATTATCCTATCAAACTAACTCATTTAATTTATAGAGGCTCCCACTATAAGGGTGGTGAGTCACACACCCAAAGGGGTGGTGTAACATAGGGAATATATAAGGAATACACCATATGGGTGGCTTCGGTTGAGGTTTAAAACCTCCAACCTTGATTAGATAATACAAGGTAAACCCAAATTAGATGAAATAATTAACTTAAGGTTTATCATTTAATTTAAGAGAAAAAATTGGGAGGTCCAGTTGGTAGAACAACAATGATAGTCAAATAGACAACATAGCCTTAGGGAAAAGGTATAGACCACCTACATTAAGCTTATGGAGGAACACTCATCCAGTATCGCTTTTAGTTTACACTAAAAATAGTTCATATGAGCTCACAGAAAAAAATAACCCCATTTACAATAATAATAATGAGGAAAGGATCTAAAGGATTATAGATCTTACTAGTGGTGATCCAACATGATATATGGATCTTGATTCAGAGTCTGGACGGAAGAGTTATCACAAATCCTAAATCTAGGCTTTATGAGAGCTCAAAGGGGGGAAATGGAGGGTTTTTGTCTACTAAAGGAGAAAAGAAATGGGAGGGGTGATTTATAAAGAGATAGGAGAAAAATAGTAAAATCTCCCAATATTTAAAGGTCGTATGGTTTGGACACATGATTGGAAAAACTGTGTGATAAACATTCGTACCCCCACTATCCAAGGAGCACACCCCGCATGGACTATAGTTCATGGTTAGACAAACCATGTGAACACCATGCGCACCCTCTATCTCAACCCCATATGGACCAATCCTCCCTTTTATGGTTTAGACAAAGTGTGTGGCACCCTTATAGGGCCTCATGGTTTGAGGTGCATGGTTATCACTAACCATGTACTAAGCATGTGCCTTTTTTCATCTAAAAACTAGAGCTTCAGGCTTCAAACAAGCCCCATACACTCCCAAACCCTTCCTTAAACAATAAGTCACATTTATAAGAATTAAAAAAATTATTTAAATTGGAAACTAAAGGTTCAATACCTTGAATAAAAGTCAGGATCTTACAGACTTCTCACCTTAAAGAAACTTATCCCCAAGTTTCCCTTCCAAGGGTAGTAAAACGTTGTCTAAGAATAACTCTGGCCATTGAGCACATGTATTTCCCTCCCACTCCCAAGTCTCGTCATATAAATGGTTGTGTTTCTATATCACCCATACTAAATGGAAAAATCATCCTTGAAGTTCCATCATGCTCCATTGCACAATATGAATGGGATTCTCCTCAAAGGACGAATCTACCTCCAAATCAACCCCACCGGGTTGAAAGATATGTGATAGATATAAATAGTACCAGTGAAGCTGTGAAACATGAAAGACACCATTCATAGCTCGATACCTTTGAGGTAACTACTACTGATATGATACTAGACTAACTCTCTCCATAACTTCAAAAGGTCTAATGAACTGAGGTGAAAGCTTACCTTGTAGTCTAAACTACTGATGCCCTAGTCTAGTTGAAACATTAAAGAAAACCCAACTCCCCACATTGAACTCTAGTGTTCTAAGGTGATGATCAGCATATGACTTATACCTAGACTGAGCTATAAATATTTGTTTCCTGGTCAATTGAGACTACTATTAAGTATCCTAAAAGGTACATGGTCCAAGTCTTGTTGCCTCAGCTACCTCTAACCAGTGCAAAGGTGAGCAACATGTTCTAATATATAAGGCCTCATAGGGATCCATCTGTATCGACGCCTAAAAACTATTATTGTAGGAGAACTTAATAAGAGGTATATGTTTCTCTTAAGAACCTTTGAAATCAAGGAAACATGCTCAGATCATATCCTCTAGTTCTTATATCATCTTTTCTAACTGACCATCGGTTAGAGGGTGAAAGGTTGTACTCAAAAGTACATATGTGCCCAAAGTTCTTTGTAACCCATGCCATAACATTGACATGAAATGAGCATACCTATTAGAAACAATAGTACAAGGAACCTCGTGTAGGTGTATAATATCATGTACATATAGTTTCACAAGATCATCCACTGAGAAGGTATCTCTGATAGGTAAGAAGTGAGAGACCTTCATGAGCCCGTCGACAATAACCTATACAACACCACTACCTCGAGGGGATCTTGGTAATCCAATCATGAGATCCATGGTGAAATTATCCTATTTCCACTCGAGAATGTGAAATGGTTGTAAAATCCATATTGGTCACTAGTGTTCTACCTTCACCTAATGGCAGATGGAACACCAAGTAACAAAACCAGTTAACTCCCTGTTAATACTAGGCCAAAAATACTAGTGATGTAGGCCCCAATAAATCTTCATAAGAATGAGATTTACTTCCCAAGTAGAGGTATGATACTCTTGCATAAATTCCTCTTATATGTTTTTAAGAACCCAAAAACATCCATGAATGTGTAATACCTCATCCTCATCAATGATCTATTTGGTCAGCGGGTCCTCTCCTGAAACACTCTCCCTTAGGACTAAGCCCTCAGGATCTGATAATCACCTCATCTTCACTCTATCGAGAATTAAAGAGGTAACTGGTAATGATAAAAGTAAGGACTATCCATGATGGTCCTGAACCTCTAACTGCATCTCATAAAATAGATCCATAATTTTTCATTCATTATTGGCCTCTCAAACCGCCTGTGTCTGATTCTATAAACTTAGAGAATTTTCAACAGTATTGCATTTCCCAGTCTTATAGAAAAGATCAAAATTGAAGGATTGTGGGCATTCAATCCACCTTGTCTTCCTAAGGTTTAATTCACACTATATGAAAATATACTAAAAGATTTTGTGCTCCATAAACACCATAAAATCCTCTCCTAGTTAGTAATATCTCCAAAAACGCAAGGGGTGAACAAAAGAATCTAACTCAAGATCGCACATCAGGTAATTTATCTCATGTTGTATCAATTGATGATACTTGTACACCATGACTCAATATTATAACATCATAACTTCTCCTAGATTGATACCTGATTTATCAAAATATACTACATAGCTTATATTTAGCTCTGGAAGAATCAGGATTGGAACTAAAGTAAAACTCTCTTTCATCTTCTAAAAGGATGTCTCATAGGATTATAACCATATAATTTTTAAACCCTTATTAGTTAATCCCATAAGAGGTGTTTATATGTGTGAAAATTCCAAAATAAATCACCTGTAATAACCATCTATTCCCAAGAAACTACGTGTGTTGAAAAAGTTCTTGGGATACTCCTAGGTAACTATAGATCTCACCTTCTCTAAGTCAACTAATACTCTTGCCTCTAAGATAATGTGACCCAGGAAGTGCACTTTATTGATCAAAAAATGGAATTTACTAAGATTAGATTATATTTGATGCTATATTAATGTATTCAGAATGATATTTAGATGTTTTTCATGGTTGTGTGGAGTATGATAATACACCATGATGTTATCTATGAAGACTACCACAAGTGAATCAAAAAACGGGTGGAAAACCTGATTCATCATATCCATGAAAATGGTTAGTGAATTTTTGAGGCCGAACAGGATAATCAGATACTCATAAAGACCATACCTTCCATGGAAGGTTGTATGAGGTATGTCCAAAGGTCGAACATGTACCTGGTGATAACCTGACTTCAAATCAATATTTGATAAAACCTAATCTCCACAAAGTTGATAAAAAATGTCATCTATATGAGGAAAAGGATATCATTTCTTCAAAGTAAACTGATTCAACTTATGATAATCTACACAAAGCCTAAGGATTCCATCAACCTTATTTGTGAAAAGGACTAATGAACCCCATGTAGAAGTATTGGGTTGTATAAAACCCTTAGATTCCAAGTCCTCTAGCTATCTCTTGATCTCCTATAACTCCATAGTGGTTATCCTATAAGGAGTAATAGACAATGGTGTAGCTCCTAGAACCATCTCAATAGTGAAATCCACCTCTTGATCAGGAGTTAAATTAGAAAATTCATCTGGGAATACATCCCTAGAATGTTCTACTATAGGAGGGAAATCAACCTGGCATATTCCCTGATCATCTATATAAATTCTAGCAATCTAGGCTATCACTCAACCTAGACCACAATGCCCTAGTCCATTTCTACCTTCGTAGATGTCTCATTCACCCTTGTGAATATAACTACCTCCATTTTGTGATATAAATGATACCCCATGGTGATAGTGATCCACATAGGCATGATAAGGAACTAACCAATCCATTCCATGAATAATATCAAAACCATAAATCTTCTAGATAAATAAGTTCTATAGAAAATTATAATCACTTATCTCAAGGGGGACTCCTTACACTATCGTAAACTCTCTAAACTTATACCCAAATGAGTTTCAAGGTTCATCACCCTATGAAAGTACTGAATTTTGAGTGCAAGTATTCCCACAATATCTATAGAGATAAAAAAATCAAAACCCATATTTCAAACAAAATAGATGCCAAGGTAGGTGATACTAAAATCATACATTGAACTGTAGAAGGTATGGGACCCTGCTCCCCTATAACATGCTTCACTATATAAACCTAACATGTTCTACAACCCTGAGATACAACATGACTGCCTTGAATTGGCCCGCTCTTCTGACACTATATAACTGGTGTCTAGACCCCATGGTTATGACCACCTCCTTGTCTTGAATGGCTAGTAGCACTCCATCTCCCTGCTTGACACGGAGTTGTTGGTCCTATTCTAGGACACGTAGTCAATGTTTATCCTCTCTCACTATCCACTAGAGTGAAGATTCTACAAAACCATTATAAATGGCCCATCCTACCACAGGATCGACACTCAAATGGGGCACTCTCACACTAAGGTTTCATATGACCCTATTTTTTCACTGATAATTGACTAAAAAAATACCAGTACGTGAACTATGACTAGTATTTCTCATACAAGAGGTCTCTAAGCGGTGCTTCCAACCACTAGATACTACACTACTGGGTCGAAAAGATGATGCACTCTAATTCAGACCTCCAAATTCCCTCAAGTTACATTTAGTAATAATATCATAGTTTACTATATTATACATAGTATTCAACCAAAAAACATTCACCTAAGAATGAATAGGATTCTTGATCCCATCCTCACAACTTCTCTCTTTCGTTGGATCATCAGCAATATAGATAGGCGCAAATCACTGAAGCTCTGTAAAAAAAGTTGGGTAATCCATAACCGAAATTGAACTATGATATAGGTTCATGAACTCCCTGGTATAATCATCCCTTAAAGTCTCATAGAAAAAGTAGTCATAGAAGCTAGATTGGAAATAACTTTAAATCACTTCCCAATACTGACCAACCTGGTTCAAAATATCCCACCAACATTTGGAAGATCCTTGAAGAATATATATAGCAAGATTCAATCTCCTATTAGGATGTGTCTCAAGGTGATCATAGATAGATAAGGTAGTCCCAAGCTATAAATCTACATCCTGGGGTCCACCATCCCATAAAAAAGTATGTGGATGTTGTTGTTGAAACTCTCACGTCAACTCTCCCATATAAGGGTAAGGTCACAGAGATCCTTGTATGGTTTGCATAGGCCATAGAAATTTCCCTCAAAACCATGTATTAACACCCAATTCAGGGATAGTATGAGGTTTTATAGGTGGTGTTATTAGAGGTAAAATTGGTCGTTCAGGGGCCCACCACCTCCAGAGCATGGTCATCACCACTCTTCTAGCACACAACATGAGGATGTCGTGGTGGAATAACTCTAAAAATTCCAAACACATGCCTCATATGGAAGTTGATAACAGTAATATTACAAACATAAGAATGGGATAGGTACAAGACTTCCTATACAATCGTTACACCCCTATGCCTGCTCTTAAATCCAGGTCTAGGTGATATGAATGATTATATGGAAGAGGCACTACCTACTACCCACTACTATGGCCAGGTCTAGGTCAAGCTCTCTATTTCATTATAAGGGTCCTAGTATATGGATTTTCAATTGCAAGTTATAGAGTAAAATACCCTTTATGTTACATCTAGAAACCATATTTAATGGTGACCATATTAGAATTTAAGATTTAACAATTCTTGAATTTAGATAATAGACTAGTTAACTAAAAATATCATTATCAATTTATGAAAGTACATTATTTATAAATTGCAATTAGTAGTTCATATAATTGCATCCAAACCTTTAAATTCAATATATGAATGTAACAGGTAATATAAGGTGATTTGAAAAAATGAATCTATAATTCCCAATATATAGAGGTACATGCACTCTTTATATTACAAAGGACATTCATGTATTCAAAATAAACTAACATTTCAACCTATGTAACCTCAATCACATATCTCAAACATATGATAATTGATTAGTTAAGGTTCCATAATCAACCTATACAGGAAAACCCCATTTAGGTTGATGCATACACTTTAATAACTAATTATTTCATCCTCATTTATAGCATAAAAAATTAGTTTCATAACAGATATATCACTCAAGTAACATAAAATAAGTATCAAGAAATCAATCAATTCATCCTACATGGAATGGAATAATGCATGAAATATTAATCCTATAAGGTGCCTAAAATGATGCATGATTAATGAATCCTTTTCAAACCGTCCAAGTATAAAATGTAATCCAATGTCATAATAATAATAACTTTACATATCATTTTTTTCACCTAGTGGTGGAATCAAAATAATTGTAACATGAATAATCTAGAACATCATATCCTATCCTAGGTAATTTGTATTTCTATCATACGTGGGTTAGCTACTCCCAGGAATAATATCAGTACCAAATACCAACACATTCTAATCTCCTTTCTACCATCCCAAAATATTAATTCAAATAAAAAAATATTTGATACCAATTTGTAACGTCATGAACTTGGAGTTGCTAAACGGTACCCCGATTTGGTGGTTGTAAGGCCTCAATCATGCCTTCCCATATTCTACAGGTTTACAACTAGATTTGAGGGTCCAAGGTGGTATAGTAGAGAGACTATTCCCTCATAATCAGAGTCACACAACAATGTAATAAATAGATAAGAAATTAGTGGAAGAATAATAATATTTGACAGTGATAACAATAGAAGTAAAACATCCATATAATAATAATAAATAAACCATCACTAGAAATATCTGTAACATATACAGAATGTAGAAGTTTCATACCTAAAAAAGGAATAGGAAACATGGAATCAGCACACATACATACAGGTATATCAAAAGAACCAAAATATCAAAAGGACTATCTTCTTATAGCATCACGATCCTTAGATCGGTCATGTACTTCCCCTTTCCCATGCTATAATCAATCAAGCATCAGAAAATGGGTGCTTCCCTTATCCCTATATGTATCCATGAATTGTATTTGGGTACAAATCAGTGTCCCGAACAGAGTGTGTGATATACTCAATAGGCCGCCACCAAATGTGTCTATAATAAATCCATGTTGTGCATAATAACTTGAACCATGTATAGGTATAACATATAATAGTAATGTAAGGTAAACATAATAATTCCATGGAATAAATTGTATAAGAAGTAGGTTATAACATATTAGTATCAATATATATCTATGATAAGTGTCAATAGCAGGTAAAAACAAGCTTAGCATATGCCACATGAGAAAAGAATATCAGGCCCACATGGGCCAGGTCCCAAGAAGTATAACCAGGGTGACCTATATCTAAAAATGTAAAACTATATGGAATTAAAAGGTTTCATACCTCAATCCTTCTCAATGGTTCCATGCCATAAATAATCATACCTAGGAGTTTTTGGTTTCATACCTCGATACCCTAACCAGTTCCATACCGTAATAATCAGAGGTTCCATACCTTAATAATTATAGGTGCCATACCTTAGTAAAATGTGTCATGCCTTACTAAAAATCCGGTTCCATACCGATAAGTAACAGGTTCCATACCTTAATAATAGGTGGAATACCTTAATAATTATAGGTACCATACCTTAATAATAGGTCAGTTCCATACTGATATTTCCAACATCAAGAAAATAATATAATAAAGATGACTTCTATGTTAGAGTTCATAACCATTTATAATTGTCAATTAATCAACTATTTAAAAATTTAAATAGCATTTAATAATATGGAAAATGTAGAAAGATCCTCTCCAACTAAATCATTTAATTTATAGAGGATCCTAGTACAAGGGTGGTGAGCTCACACACCCAAAGGGGTGGTGTGACATAGGGAAGATATAAGGAAGACACCACATGGGTGGCCTGGGTTGAGGTTGACAACCTCAAACCTTGATTAGGTTCTATAAGGGAGACCCAAATTAGATTCAATAATTAACTTAAGGCTTATAATTTAATTTAGGAGCAAAAATAAGAAGGTCTGGAATGCAGCACAATAGAGATAGTCAAATAGAAAATATAACCTTATAGAAAAGGTATAGACTGCCTACCTTAAGCCTATGATAGAACACTCATCCAGTATCGACCTTTGGTTTGGTCCATATTGAAATAGAAGGAGGAATAGACAAACACCCTGAACATAGGGCATATCATCTCACACCAAAATAACTTCATCGATAGAAAGAAGAATGAAGAAATGAGCTAAAGAATTATATAGATTACCAGTGGTGATCCAACGTGATAATTGGATCTTGATTCGGAGTATGGATGGAAGAGTTATCACAAATCCTAACTCTAGACTTAAGGATAGCTCAAAGGGGATAAATTGAGGGTTGTTATCCGTTGGAGGAGAAAAAAATAGGAGTGAGTTATAAATAGATAGGGTAAAATAGTAAAATCTTCCAATTTTTAAAGGTCGTGTGGTTTAGCCACACAGTTGGCCAAACCATGAACCAACCATGAGCACACCGCTATCCAAGGAGCACACCACGCACGGCCTATAGTGCATAGTTAGACAAACTGTGCGTAGCGGCATGTGAACCCTCAGTCTCAGTCCCTCATAGCCCAATCCTCCCTCACATGGTTTAGACAAATTTTTTGTCACCCTTACAGGTTCACATAGTTTTAGGTGCATGGTTAGCACTAACTGTGCGCTAACAATGAGCCTTTAATGTTTGTTCCAAAAAATGGATCTGTGGGCTTTGAACAAGCCTCAAACACTCTCAAACCCTTCCTTGAACCATAAGTCCCATTTATAAGGATAAAAAAGGATTTAAACTAAAAAATAAATGTTTCATACCTCTAAGGAAAGTCAGGATCTTACAATCACTATCAGTTTCATCTATTCTCTACTAAATAGAGAAATTATAATAAAAATAATAATGTTTAAATTTTGTTGGTTTCAGATTTATTTGAATAAATTCTAGTGTATATATTTAATGTTTATTTTATTTTTTTGAATTAATATTTATTGTAATTTTGATATTTTTTTATAAATTTTATTTGATGAGTCATATTGTTTAGTTTTTTATTGTATAATATTTTTTCTTTAATTGTGTTTTTTATTTTTATTTTTATGGTTTATATTTGTAAAATTTGGTTTTTCATAAGTATTAAGGTTCAATGATTTATATTTTTTATGGTTGGTTTGTAATTTTATTGTGGTATTTTTATTAAATGAATATTCACGTATGAATTATTGTATTCTATTATGTGTGTGTTTGTGTTTTATTTAGTAGTATAAAATATATTAGTAAATTAATTAGTGATTTTGTAATTAATATATTATTAGAGTGTATAATATATATATTAATATAATATCTCATTGTAATTAATATAGTAATATATATTATTATATTATTATATTATTATATTAATCTAATAATATATTATTTCACTATAATTTAATGAGAAAAAGAATCAAATAATATATTATTAATATATCATTATATTATAATTAATATATATATATATATATTATGTAAAATAAACATATGTATATATATTAATATAATATTACATTGTAAATAAAATTTTATTTCATTGTAATTAATATATTAATATATCATTCTCTGTTATATCAAAACTACTCATCATCACTATCAATTTCTTATGTTCTCTACTGATTAGAATAATTATAAATGAAATAATAATATTAAAAGTTTGGAGGTTTTGGATTTATTTTAAGCAATTTCGGTGTATATATTTAACCTGTAATTTAATTTCAATTAAAATTTTCACAAATATGGCCAAACACTTGCATGCATTTTTATATTATAGAGGTGAAATAGTAGACGATGAGAATGGGATATTGTATATTAGTGGTACAGTAAGATTGGAAAATCTTATTGGATGTGATATGATGAACATAGTTAACAATAAAATTCATGATCGATTGAAGCTTGTTGGGAATCATTGTATATCATCTGAAATATTTGAGGCTTTTTTATGATACATATCAAGTACATGGATGGATTAATGTGATGGAATTTTATATTGATGTAAGTAAAATTGAAGATACCACCCAAATCGAACAACACATATCAGATGATGGTGGATTTGTTGTGTGTTATATGTTTACATATAAGATGGTTGTTCAAGGTGGATCAGGTGAAAAAAATACATGTAAAGTAGAGAAAAGATTTCAGATGATAGTACATGTAGATGTTCCTACAACATCTGTTGTTATAGTTGATCCATCTATGGTTGTAATAAATAATTCCTATGATGATCATTTTGAGGATATGGAAGTATCTGATAGAGAAGATGAGACGATGTGAGCCAATGATCCAATAATACAATATGCACGACCAGTGAAAACATCACAATATATTACACCAATGGTTTCTAAGTTTGATTGGGATGTAATTACACCAATAATCGAGTTCTCATGCATTTTCCAAAAAAGAAATGTTGGAAGGATTGAAGATGAATTGTGTGTTGGAAGAAAATTTGAGAGAAAAGATATATTACAAATAGTTATAAAAAATTATTATGTGAATAGACATTATAGTTATCTCATAGATGAGTCTATGAGATCGAAATTTTATATAAAATTTAAATAGTTTGGTGACACATGCAATATGAAATTGTGAACTACCCTTTTCAGAAATTCAAATTGTTGCAAAATTACAAAATTTGCAGGATTGCACACTTGTTTGAATCTAAGACTAACTCAAGATCATAGAAACCTTGACTTGACATTTATATGTTCTGTTATTATTGGTATGATCAAAGTTAATCAGAATGTTCATATCGAGTTAATAAAATAATTTGTAGAGAGTGAGTATGGATATAAAATCTCATACAAGAAGGTGCGGCTTGCAAAGTAGAAAGTCATAATGACCCATACTTTTTAAATGATAATTTTTTTCATAAATAAATGTGTATTATATTATATAATTATTATATGCATAGAGAATATATTGAAACCAACAATACTTTAATTTGTTAATAAATATCATTACATTAGTCTGTTATAAAACCAATGAAAATTCTAAACATTACAATTTCAAAAAAAATCTAAAATATAAAATCTAAAAAATAAAAATATAGATCACTCCAATCTTAGAGAATCATTTCCCCCATGGCCAGCACTATTGAAATGAAACAAAATATTAGTAAACCAATCAATATCTTATAAAATGAAAATATATAACCTTGGGAGGAATTATATTGAATATTAAGTGAAATAATAAAGTAGTATTTATAAGATTTAATGTGATTGTTGGAATAGTAATGCGGCCATTGGAATAGTAATCTGACTGTTGGAATAGTAATGAGACCCTTGGAATATTAACCTAACCATTGGGAATATTAACTTGACCATTGTAATAGTAATTTAACCTCAAAATAATAAATTTTGGTATAAATAATATTTATCATGAGTAATTTAAGTAAATATAAATAATATAATGACAAAAAATATCATGATTAAAAAACCCAAATAAAATATACGTATATTTTTAAGAAACTGTATTTTAAAGTATTTTATAAAAATCTTAATTTTCATATTTAAAATTAAATTTACCTATGTTAGAAAATTATTTTGAAAAACTGAATATCATTTTTAAAATCAGCACATCAAAAATTTCCAAGGGTTATTTTTTGGTAATTTTCTAAAATACTTCAATTTTCAGGTGAATAGTAAAAATATAATTTTTCACATAACTGATGTATCTTAAATCACATAACTTGTGATGTGATAATGAGATAATCATTTATAAAACTTGATATTTGGTCAAAATATATTTAATTTCATAAATGATTTATTAAAATACAATAAACTTAGTTTCCAAACCTAAAAAAGCACTTTCCAAAACCTAAGGTCAAAAGTGATCCCTTAAAATAAAAATTTTCTTTTTTCCACTTTCCTTTTTAATAAAATAAGTGTATTTCAATTATAAATGGTTTTAAAGTCTTAAAACCATTATATTATATTGATATATGATTTATATTGTCAAAAATTTACTATTAAATGGTTTACCTCCCAACAGGAAAAATTTGATTTAGCGGCGGTTTTTTCATGGCGATTTTTTAACGATGGATTTTAAAACCATCGCTAAATTTTTTTTAAATATTTTTTTATTTTTTGAAAAATAAATTAAATTTATTTTTAATGGTGGTTTTTTAAAAAACTGTTGTGAAATAGCAGTGGCTTTTAAAAAACTACTGCTAATTAATGGAAAAAAAAATAAAAAATAAAAAATTTAATTATGATTTATTATTTACTATCATATATATTTTATTATTTATAATTTTAATTAATTATAATTTTTTAATTAATAAATATTGATAATTATTATTTAATAATGATTTGAAACTTAAAACAAATCTTCAATAGGTTGAAAATCAGACTTCAATATCAATTGACCATAACTTTTGATCTGGGAGTTCATTTTAGCTCCACAACCTATCAAATCGAAGCTTATGAAATGAACTAAAACCACATAAGATTTAAATTTTTTCATAATTAAAATAATAAAATTTATTATAGTTTCAAGAAAAGTAGGAAATCAAACTTGAATATCAAGTGACCATAACTTTTGATTTGGCTGTCTGTTTGGACTCTACCGCTACGATTTCCTATTGATCAAGGGAACCCCAATCATGTTTTTCAAGTCCAAAAAAGGCCCAAAATGCCTCCAAAACTGAGTTTTTATTCAGGGTATCCCAATTTTTTAACATTTTATGGAATTTCTGTCTTTTTTAAGGGGGTTTTATTGTCTTTTTCAGTGGGTACTAAATTTATTCTCAAGGATTACATTTAAATTAATATTATGGTTTTTTAGATTTATTATTTTTTATAATGGAGTTTTATTTACAATTAAATATATTCCTATTTTATTATTTTTACTTATGATAAATCACTTGTATAAATACATATTTACATAGAATGTATTTTTAAACATATAAACTATATGAAAATAAATATTTTTTATTCATTTCATTTAAAATAATTAATTATCGATTTTATTTACCTTATAAAAATGTATTAGTTTGTATATATATACCTATAGAAGTAATTTTTATATATAAACATGTGTGTGTTAATAAAAAAATCTATATTTATTTGTATATTCTAATATATGTAAATAAATAAATATATATATATATATATGTAAATATGTGTGTGTATTTGAGAAATACAAATATGTACTTATGTGTCAATAATATTGTGTGTATACATCATATATAAATTTATTTTTATATAAATATATCATTATCATTAAATATAGTATATAAATGAATTTACAATAAAACTATATGAATATATATATATATATACAGACAGATATATAAATAATGTTAATATATACATATGATTCTGTATTGATAAACATATATATATTTATAATTATATTCTAATATATGTAAATAAATATTAATATATAATATATTTAAATAAATTTAAGTGTATATATATATATATCACATCCATTCGATGAGGTCTCATCTTCATTTAAGAGTATCTCCGTATGCTTTTTATGTTATTTATGATTTTATTCCATAGATTTACATTCCTATTAATTTTATAGTGTTGTAATTATTGTGTTTCCCCTCTTTTGGTAATTTATTATCAATTATATATATCTATTTATATGAATTTATGAATATTGTTGTATATTTATACGCATTTGTAAATATTCATACATATTTATGTTTATATATTTTTATATCATATATCTGTAAATATATATATAGATATTTATATTTACTATATATATTTATATTTATATTTATATTTATATTTATATTTATATTTATATTTATATTTATATTTATATTTATATTTATATTTATATTTATATTTATATTTATATTTATATTTATATTTATATTTATATTTATATTTATATTTATATTTATATTTATATTTATATTTATATTTATATTTATATTTATATTTATATTTATATTTATATTTATATTTATATTTATATTTATATTTATATACAAGTATATATTTGAGGGGGTTTATATATATTTATGTAATATAAATGTGTGTTTATATATATTTATGTAAAATTTGTTATATGTATATATATTTACAGATATTTATATCCATTTATTATTTTATGATTTTATGATTTATTATTTATTATTTATTATTTATAAATTATTATTTATTATTTATTATTTATTATTTATTACTTATTACTTATTATTTATTATTTATTATTTATTATTTATTATTTATTATTTTAATATTTATTTATTATTGATTTATTATTTATTATTGATTTATTATTTATTGATTTATTTTTATTATACAATTACAGTTAAATAACAATTTAATATTTATTATTTATTATTTATTATTTATTATTTATTATTTATCATTTATTATTTATTCACTTATTATTTATTTATTATTCACTTATTATTTATTTATTATTTATTTATTATTTATTTATTTATTCATTATTTTTTAGTTATTTATTAATTAATTATTAATTGTTTATTAATTGTTTATTAATTGTTTTTAATTATTAATTATTATTTCTTATTTTTTATTTTTTATTTTTTATTTTCTATTATTTATTTATTTTTTTATTTTTTTATTTATTTATTATATATTATTTATTTATTCATTTATTCATTCTTTATATATTTATTTATTTATTATTTTTTATTTATTATTTATCTATTATTTATTAATTTTTCATTATTATTTTATTATTTCATTATTTATTTATTATTTATTATTTATTATTTATTATTTATTTATTTATTATTTATTTATTATGTATACATTAATTATTAATTTATTTTTAATTTATTATTATTATTTTATTCATTTACTATTATTTTATTATTAATTTACTATTATTTTATTATTAATTTATTATTAACATCTTATTTATTATTTATTTATTTTTAATTATTATTTTATTATTTATTTCTTAATTAGTTATATATTATTTATTATTTTATTATTTTATTATTATTTATACATTAATTATTAATTTATTTTTTAATTTTTATTATTTTTTTATTTTATTATTAATTTATTATTGACATATTATTAATTACTTGTTTATTATATATTCATTATATATTTATTGTTTCTTTATTCATAATTTAATATTTATTATCTATTATCTATTATCTATTATCTATTACTTATTAATTTATTATTTATTTATCATATATTAATTTATTTTTTAATTAATTTATTATTTATAAATTACTTATATTTTATATTTTATATATTATATATTATATATTATATATTATATATTATATATTATATATTATTTAGTTTGTATCTATTTGTTATGTCTCATTTGTTTTTTCAATCAATATATATATAAGTATATTAAATTCTATTTATTCACCACATGAAGATTCTACCATAGTGGTAAAGTCTTTGGAGAATAACCAAGAGGTCAGGGGTTCAAGTCTCACTCAATGAAAAATTTCTATATATGGTATGTGTATGTGCATCTGCATGTGTATAGTAATAAATTAATTAATTATGAGCAGTAAAAAATAAAAAAAATAAAAAAATAATAATAATAAAATAATAAATAAATAAATTATGAGAATTATAAATATATATAATAAATTAATTATTAGAATTAAAAATTAATAAGAATAATAATAATAATAAAATGATTAATAAATAATTCTAAGATTAATAAAATAGGAAATAATTAATTCCCAGAACAATAAATAAATAATAGTTTAATTATGAGAATTATAAAATAATAAAATAACAAAATAACAAAATAATAAAATAATAAAATAATAAAATAATTACGCAAATTTAAAAAAATGCCACTAAATCGTTTCGCATCGGCTTTTTAAAACCACCGCTAAATAAATGTTGACACGTGATTTTGCAACGATTTTCCAAAATCCTCGCGAAACAATTTAGCAGCGGTTTAAACTGCCAATAAGTGCCTATTTTAGCATAGTGCGTTGGATATAGTATTTTATTCAATATTTTATTCTAAAAATACCTCTCTGCTCGAGTATATATAACTTCTCTCACCCACCTTAGAAAACCACTCCCCTCACACTTTCCAAAGACAATGTTCTACCAAAATCCTCCCTCTTAATCCCCTTATAATACTTAGGGATGTTCTGGAGTAAACAAACTCGAAACATCAAGGGAGTTTTAGTGGCATACAAGAGAAGCTACACTAAGGAAAGAGTAAGTTTTTTTCAAACTCTTCTCCCATTTTATTTTTCTTCTATCTTTTTCCCAATTGCTTTCAAAATCAAATATTCAAAGACTTAATTTTGCATAATGTTAACATCATATTAATGATGTTAACCTACTATAAGAAAAATATATTTTTATTACTGGTTAAATTATTCATTACATATAAATTTATAAATATATTTATTTTAAGCTTCTATAATTTATTCTACTTATGTATAAATTTCGTTGAACAAAATAGAGAAATCAAAGAAAAATGAAATTTTTTTAAGGAAAACGTGATTTCAAAATGTCTTCCCTATGATCAATGTAATTAAGAAATATAATAAAATGACTATAATTGATAAATAGTGTTAAAATGAAAATAATTATCTTTTGGAACTTTGTTTTAATAAACCTAAGTTTATTATTCATGAGGTGGAAAAGCAATAAAATAATGTGGGAGTTTCGGCCAGGGGATTCTCGAACCCAACTCCCTTTTCTTTGGGTTATCCATATTTCACATCAATTTTAGTAGGATATTCCTCTAATTTTTATTAAATATCCTTTCATTATTCTTCCATTTTCTTTCAGGGATACATATGTTACCACCTTGATTTATAATACAAATAAAAATATTTTCCAAAAAAAGATTTTCTTTTCAAAACACATCTTTTACTCCTATTGAGTTTTTTCTTTTTCACTAATAATAATAATGTTTATGACAAATATTTCTTCCCTTATTCATTTGGGAACCCCAAATTTTTTCATGAAATTGTTCTTGATGAAATCCTTATGAAACTCATTCCTTTCCATGGGTTATTTCATTACTATGATTATTATACGTTCTATATTATATGCATGATTATGTAAATATTATGATTTTACGAGTGAGACCAGAATTATATAATACTCTAATTTATTGGGTAATATGATGTATATCATGAGATAATTTGTATTATGTATGAAAATGATTCTATCTTTTTTCATAGTGATGGTGTTATGATTTATGCATATATGTTATGCATGAACATGATGCTAGCTTTGTTCACAACCATGTGTGGTATTTGACCACTATGACATTATGTTTCATTTTTATGTATCGCCACATTTATGGATTTATCAAATGTTTCTCGCATTATGTCGATGATGACCATATGCTTGTGATATGATGATGGTGGTTATACTCACTTGTGTTATACTGATTCATTCCCCTTATTCATCCTCTTACTTGGCTTTTAGCTCACCCCTTATTTTAATGTATATCCTCAGGTGACTATATGTACTAAGGAGAATGTGATATTTTAGGAGGATAAATAAGAATTATTTAAATATATGTTTTTGTTTTATTATTTGTAAGTGATGCATGATCCTAATTTTCCAAAGATATTAAATCTTTTAATACATGAATTTATAACTATTATGTTTTTTGTCTTTAAAATGATGTAAAGTCATATAAGAAAAATTAGGGTCATTATAGTTGGTATCACAGGTATGATTAAGTTAATTTGGGAATTAGTATTAGATAATTTTAGTGACAACCCTTATTATTAGTCTAAGTATAGTTAAAAATCTAATAATCTTTGTTTTAGAATAAGTATAAACAAATGTATCCCATAAGATACAATTCAAACTTGATTTTCACATAGAAATAAATTATTTATTCAAGATTTTTTGACTTACATTTTGTTCAAACCTTTTCTATTTTAGAAAATGGTGGGGACCAGGAGAAACCATGCCAATAACCCTTATGAGATACAGTGCAATGATTGCCCAAATTACATCCCCAATGCCATGGGAGTTGGAGTTCAAAACTTCATGGTAATGATTACCCCAATTGTCTCAGGATATAAATAATAACCTGGAACATGTGGAATGTCCACCTTCACCCATTAAGGATAAACTAGACTTTGAGTTATTTATTTGGAAACAAACACTGACGTTTTGTGGATCTTCCAATCCACTTATCACGTAACAATGGGTTAACTCAATTGATAAGATCTTTTCTATGATCTGTTGTTCTGAGAAGGAGAAGGTGACTCTAGTTTCTATCATTTAGATAGAGAGGTCTATCAGTGGTAGGAATTGATAAAGGACACTAAGATGAAGGATGAAGAGATGGAGTGGGAATATTTTAAGAAAATATTACTTAACAATTACTTCCGTTGAACTATTAAAATAAATATGGAGAGATAATTCTTAGATTTTAAGAAAAAGGAAAAAATTTCATGAATTATGAGGAAAAATTCATGAGGATTATAAGATATTACTTCAGATTTTTTTATCAATAATGATAGAAAAATAGATAGATTATTTAGTGGTTTAAAACCACACCTTTGAAAGGCTCTGGGTTTTTGAGAATTTGGGAGTTATGAAGAAGTAGTTTGATCTGCTCCCAAAATATATATATTTTTTGGAGAATAGTCCCATGGTTATGGAGATAATAATATAATAATAGAGTTTCAATATGGTGGGTCAAATGAAAAAGGTGGAAAGAGGATCCAACCACCCACATGACAAAAATGTGGGAAGAAACATCATAGAAGTTGATTTAGATGGATGGGTAAATGCTTCATGTGTGGGAGATAAGGCCACCAATCTCATGAATGTCGAAGAGACATTAAGAATCCGGACAACATGATGGGGGAAAGGAAGGAACCAACTAATGCACCACCCATGGTTTAATGTGTCAACTGTAGGGAGAAAGGTAATTATGCAACTTATTGAACTAAACCATGGTTCCTTGAGGGTAATAAGTGTTAAAAACCACCAAATACAAAGGATCAAGGGAAAGATTATTTCATTACTACTGCTAAAGTGGAGTATTAAAATGAAGTCATAAAAGGTATAATTCCTATTCACTTAAGAATGGAATTTTTTTATTTTATTCTAGTTCTACACATTCCTTTATATCCTGAAAGTTTTCTAGAACTGTTGAATCAAATCCTCGATACCTTGAAGTAGATATATCTATAAAAACACCTAGTGTGTAAATCATTTCAACCCATGTGTTGGACTCTTCACCGATTAGAGAATGTGGGAAGATTCTTCCAATGAATCTTATAATTCTTTCCTTGGTGGAATTTGATGATTTACTAGGCATGTATTGTCTCTCATTATATATAGAACACATCAATTGTCAGGAAAAGGAAATCTATTTCTATATTCAAAACCATCCCATTCTCCTTTATAAATTCAAGGAATATCATGAATCTTCTTTGGAAAATCCCTTGATGGTGTGAGTGATGATACCCTGTGAAAAAACATACCATTCACGAATGGTTGAGTCAAAGGAAGGTATCAACCTAGACAAAATTCCTATTGGGATATAATACACTTATGTATCTTCTAAAGAGTTACCTAAACTTCCACCAAATCATGAGGTAGATTTCTCAATAGATCTCATTCCCGGAGCCACTCCTATCTCCAAATACCCCTATAGGATGGCCCCAATCGAATGGTAGGAGTTAAATAAGTAGTTATAACATCATTTTGACAAAGGTTTCAAATTCCTTAGTGCATCACCTTAGGGTGATCTAGTTCTCTTTGTAAAGAACAAGGGTGGATCAATGTAGTTGTTTATATATTACCAAGATCTTAACAAGATCAGCATAAAGATTAAGTATCCCCTTCAAATGATTGATGACTGGTTTAATCAACTATGAGGAGCTTAGTACTTATCAACGGTGGATCTTCATTATATATATTATCATCTAAAGTTGAATAAGGAATATACTTAGAAGATGGCCTTCTATACAAGGTATGGACACTATGAGTTCATGTTGATTCCCTTTAGATGTACTAATTCCCCTATAATCTTCATGGATTTAATTAACAGAGTCTTTAGATACTACCATGAAAAAAATTTGGTAGTCTTTATTGATGATATTAGCATTTACTCCAAGAGAAAGGAGGAACATTAAGAGTATCTAATGATTATGTTGGTGATATTAAGAAAAGAAAAAATACATTCTATGTTCAGTAAGTGTGACTTTTGGATATGGTAAGTCATATTATTAGGGAATTTAATCATAAGTGAGGGAATTTATATACATCCTTCAAAGACAAAATAAATTGAGGAACGGTCCAAACCTTCTAGTGTCACAGAAATCCATAGTTTTCTTGGATTAATAGGGTACTATTGAAATTTTGTGAGAAATTTCTCATGATTTTCTATCCTGCTAACTAAGATAGCATGGAAAGGGGTAAAGTATGTTTGGATAAAATAATGTGAATAAATATTTAAAGAGCTCAGGAAGAGGCTAATTATTGCACTTGTACTCACACTACAAGAAAGTGGAGAAAGTTTTTTGATATACAGTGATGCGTCAAATAAAGTCTTATTTTTTGGAATCATGCAGAATGAAAAAGTGATATCTTATGCCTCATGGTAGTTAAAGATTCATGAGAAGAAATACTCGATGCATTATCTGAAGCTAGTAGTTGTTATATTTACCTTGAATATTTGGTGTAACTACCTCTATGGTGAGAAGTTTGACATATATATTGATCATAATATTCCAAAGTATATATTCACATAGAAGGATCTCAACTTGCATCAAATAATATGGTTATATCTAATCAAGGACTGTGATTTCTCTATTCACTACCATATGGGAAAGGAGAACAAGGTAGTTTTTGTTCTTAGAAGAAAATAACTTGTTACTCTATCCATGATGTGGATTGATAAATACCATATCTTCATGTATATGCAAAGGATGGATTTTAAAATCATAATATCAAAAAAAATACATCCTACCTTTACTAAATTATTTCTTAGTCATCTATCTAAGATAATATTGAAGAGGCATAAAGGGGTGATCTAGAGCTCCAAAACAAGGTGAAATAAGTTAAGGAATGAATGATTCTTGAATTCGATATCGATGATGATGGTGTAATTTAGTTTTAAACTAGGATTTTTCTGATTTCATCACCTAATATAAAGAAGGATATATGGGAAAATATGTGTATCTCATCTTTCTTTATCCATCACAGAATTACCAAGATGTGTCCTAATCTTCAAGAGAACTTCTAGTGTGACAACATGAAGAAGAATATTTTGGAGTATATCTCAAGGTGTTTGGTATATTGACAAGTTAAATCAAAGTTATAGAAGTCTAAGGGTATGATGAAATCATTTCCTATACCCATGTGGAAATTGGAGAAAATCTCCATGGACTTTATCATTGGTCTCCTAAAGAAATCTAAAGAAAACAATGTGATATGGGTATTCGTGGACCAACTCACCAAAACTTAACACTTCATCATCATTTTGGAATATTTATCATGGGAAAAATTTCCAATATACACATCAAGGAAGTGGTAAGGCTTCATTGGGTTCCACTTTTGATCATCTCTGGTCATTATCTAAGTTCCACTTCTAAATTATGGAGAGGAATCCAACATGATCTGAATAATAAATTGAATTTCATCATGACTTATCACCCATAAACTAATGAAAATCTGAAAGGAATATTCAGATACTCAATGAAATAATGAAATCTTTCTCAATGGAATTCAAAGGTGGATGGAATCAACATCTTCAATTGGTTGAGTTTTTATACAATAATAGCTTCCACTCTAGTATTCAAATGGATCCATATGAGGCTCTGTATGGGAAGCGATGTAGAACTCCAACTTATTGGGATGAAGTTAGTGAATAAAAGCTAATTGGACTTTATCTTATGCAAGAGATGATAGAGAAGGTTCAATCCATCCAACAGTATATAAAAGCTACTCAGATTTAGAAAAAGATCAATACTGAAAACCTTTTCAGGGACTTGGAGTTTGAAGTAGGAGATAAATTTTTCCTATTAATATCATCATGGAAGAGACTCATGGGGTTTGGAAAGAAAGGGAAGCTTATCCCTAGGTACATTGGCCCTTTTTATATCCTTGATCATATAAGAGAAATGGTCTATCATATTTCACTTTAAAAAAATATGGATCCAGTTCATGATGTGTTTCATGTAGCTCTCCTAAGGAAGTACATACATGATCCCTCACATGTACTGAATCTGGAGGTGGTACAACTGGAAAATGACCTCTCATATGAAGGGAATTCAGTAAATATCTTGGACCATAGAGACAAATTTATATGCAATAAGATAGCTCACCTTTTAAAATTGTTGTGATAGAACCATAAGTATGATGAGGCGATAAGGGAACCATAGGAAATAATGAAATAGAAGTACCCTCACCTATTCTCAACTGAGAATATGAGTTGAAATTTCAGGGATGGAATTTATAAAGGGGGGAATGTAATGACCCAAACTTTTTAAATGATAATTGTTTCATAAATAAATGTGTGTTATATTATATTATATAAGTATTATACACACAGATCATATATAAAAACCAATAACATTTTAATTCATTAATAAATATCATTACATTAGTCAAATAAAAAACCAATGAAAATGTCAAACATTACAGTTGGAAAAAAAATATAAAATGTAAAAGTTAAAATATGAAAATATGGATCACCTGAATCTACAATAATCATTTCCCCCATGTCCAATATTATTGAAATGAAAAAAAATATTAGTAAAACAATCCATATATTTTAAAATGAAAATATATAACCTTAGGAGGAATTGTAGTGAATATTGAGTGAAATAATTAAGTGGTATTTATAATAGGTAATGTCACTATTGGAATATTAATGTGACCATTGAAATAGTAACCTAACTGTTGGAATTGTAATTTGACCATTGGAATAGTAACATGACTGTAGGGAATAGTAACATGATCATTGGGAATAGTAAAATGACCGTTGGAATAGTAATTTAACCTCAAAATAATAAATTGTGATATAAATAATATTTATCATGAGTGATTTAAGTAAATATAAATATTATAATTCCAAAAAAAATAAATATCATGATTAAAAACTAAAATAAAATATACGTATATTTTTAATAAACTCTATTTAAAAGTATCTTATAAAAATCATAATTTTTATATTAAAAAATAAATTACCTATTTTATAAAATTATTTTGATAAAATGAATATAATTTTTGAAATAAACATGTATAAATTTTCCAATGTTTATATTTTTTTAATTTTCTAAAATACTTTAATTTTAAGGTGAATAGTAAAAAACGGTTTCTAACGTAACCGGTGTATCTTAAATTACATCACTCATGATGTAATAATATATTAATAATTTCTAGAACTTTATGTTTGGAAAAAATATATTTAATTTCATAAGTTATTCATTAAAATACAATAAACTTAGTTTCCAAATCTAAAAATCATTTTCCCAAACCTAAAGTCAAAAGTGATCCCTTAAAATAACAATTTTTCTTTTTTCCACTTTCCTTTTTAATAAACTAAGTGAATCTGAATTATAAATGGGTTTAGTTTACTAAAAAATATATTATATTTATATATGATTTATATTGTAAAAAATCACTATTACAAGTTTTACCTTGGATATATTATTTTATTCAATATTTTATTATAAAAACACCCCTCTCCTCAAGTATAAATAACCTCTCTCCCTACCCTTGGAAAACCACTCCTCTCACACCTTTAATAGAAAAAGTTATTCCCAAATAATCCCTCTAAAATCCCTTATAATACCTATGGATGTTCTTGAGTAAATAAACTCCAAATATTAAGGGATTTTTAGTGTCGTACAAGAGAAGTTACACTAAGGAAAGAGGAAGTTTTTTTCAAACTCTTCTCTTGTCTTCTTCTTATTCTATCTCTCTTACCAATTGATTTTAAAATAAAATATTATAATATTTAATGTGTAATAATTTTAATATTATATTAATTATGTTAACCTACTGTAAAAATTATATTTTTGATGTATTTATATTTTATACCTCTTTTCTTCATATTCGGACAATGTTTCCATTAATGGTCAGTTAACTGCCAATGAGGACATTTCAAAATTATTCCCTTATCACCAAACATATGGATGGTTATAAGAAATTATTTATTATATATAAATGTATAAATATATTTATTTTATTCTTCTGAAATTTATTCTAATTATGTATAAATTTCTTTGAACAAAATAGTGAAATTGAAGAAAATGGGAAATTTTTAAAGAAAACATGATATAAAAATGTATTCCCTTTAACAAAGTAAATTAATAAATATATTAAAATGAATTTAATTTAAAAATATTTGTAAAAAATAAAATAATTCAATTTTTAACTATATTTTAATAATCCTAATTTTATTATTTGGGGGGTGGAAAAGCGACGAAATAAAGTGTAATTTTAGGTAAGTGGATTCTTGAACCCAACTCTCTTTTCTTTAGGTTATCCATATTTCATGTAAATTACAGTATTTATATTCCTATAATGTTACTTAAATATCATTTCACTATTATTCCATTTTTTTGGATATACATGTTTCTACATTGATTTATAATCCAAATACAAAGATTTTCTAAAACAATGACTTTTATTTCCAAAACACATCTTTTACTCCTATTGAGTTGTTTCTTCTTCACTCAACAATTATGATATTTATTATAAATATGTTTAACTTATTAATTTGGTAACCCCAAGTTTATTCATTAAATTCTTCTTGATTAATTCCTTATGAAACTCATTCCTTTCTATCGATTATTTCACAGCTATGATATTTATATGTTTTATGTGTCATGCATGATCATATAAATATTATGATGTGATGGGTGGGCTCAGAATTATATAATCCTCTAATGAATTGGGTAATGTGATGTGTCTCATGAGATAATTTGTATTGTTATTTAACATGATGTTAGCTTTGTTTAAAATAATGATGTTATGATTTATGTACATGTGTTATGTGTGAACATGATGCTAGATTTTTCACGACTATTTGTAGTATTTGACCACTATGACATGATGTTTCATTTTTATGCATCTCCATATTCCTTGAATTTATCAAATGTTTTCCACGTGATTTTGATGATGATACTATAATTATTATATAAAAATGATGATTATTATCATCCATTTTATATTGATTCATGTCCCTTATTCATCCTCTTGCTGGGATTTTAGCTCACCCATTTCTTTGAGGAATATCCTCAGGTGACTATATGTACTAAGGATAACAAGATATTTTAGAAGGATAAATAAGAATAATTTTAATAAATTTTTATGTTTTATTATGTATAATTGATGTATGATCCAAATTTTCTTAAGATATTAAACCTTTCGATCCTTGAATGTATAACTATTATGTTATTTATCTTTAAAATGATATAATAGTCATGTAAGAAAAATTAGGATATATATTAAAGATATTGATAATGTTTATTGTTATTGTGAAATATAATTCCATGTGTTTCCTTATTAGATCAAGTTATTGGTTAAAATTGGTCAAGTTTTTTAACAATTTAAAACAGTAGAGCGTGTGGTGAACAATCATGTATCTATAGACAAAGTCTAATTTCAACGAATATTTAGAGCATTCCTTCAATGCATCTCAACATTCAATCACTATAAATAATTCATAAAAGTGGATGGAACTTTTCAATATGGAAATTATAATGGATTTATCTTGATTTCCCCACCCTGGATGGAAATAGATGTCTTGTTCCACTGGAATTTTCAATAATAGAGAAAGAGAATCTGGACTTGTGGAGTTGGTTTCTATCTTTTCTTTGTCTTCATGTACCTGATAGCAAGGGATATGCCTAATTTCATATTTTCATTATGTTATCAAAGGATCAGTGAATGTTGAGGATGTTGGTTGGAAACCCCTCAATGCCTACCATCATAATTGTTTGACACATATTGCCAGCAATGTATGGATAAAATTTCATGATGACAACATGAAAAAATAAATCATCAAATTAGGTATTGGATGAAATTTTATTTAAATTCAATACATATTCTTATTTTATATCAATGGGTACTTATTTAAATTTTTCTTCCATTCCTTTATAGAATATGGACCAAGATAATATTTTTTCATTCACATACTAGAATAAATAAGAGTAATAAATGAGGATGTATATAAGTACATGATGCACATACTAATGAAAAAATGTTCGTTGGTATTTGATTAAGGTAAGAGTTATGTGAACATGACTACAAACATTTTTGAATTCATCATTAATGTTTTCAATGGGGTTATAAAATTACCAAACACAGTAATTGTTTCTCAGAAATTTTATAGATGCATCAAATAATTTGTTGACTAGTCAGAGGATGTAGATAAATAACTAATACATGGCCATTAATATTCCAAAAAAATTGAAAAGGAGATTTAGGTTAATCAAACTCATGCCACATCATAACAGGTGCATAATTTTCATAGGATGGGAAGTTGGGTTGAAGTTGAAGAGGTTCAGGATCCAATGGTTGGTGTTAGTGGTTGGGTGATGACTATTATGCTAAAGAGCCACACCTATGAATGTGTTTACTTCCAATATTACAAGATGCCTTTCTCACATGTACATTTATAATTTTCTCATCATCACCTCTCATGGGAGATTTATGTTGATCTAGTGTATTTACTTGACACATTACAGGATTGATATAGCACAAAGTGGATCCAAATTAGAGATGTATCAATATTAAATGCTCTTATTTGTCTTCCAATTTATATTTCAAATCCATAATGGTTTTGTGAAAAAGTTCATCCAAAATCTATATGAATAAGAAAAAAATAGATTACCCTTGGGATAAAGGGATGTGACAACAATGTTGTGGGTATAGGGAAGAAAGGAATAATCATAGAAAGTGACCTCATAAGGATAGCATTTACGGGTCATCATCATACCCTACTTGATTTTTTTACTATGGTAAATTATTGTAATTGTTTTATTTTCAATGTATAAAGGTTTATTGGATAAATAATTTCATTATCTTAAATTTTTTCCACTCAAAAAATACATTATTTAAAAGATATATATGTGTTTACCATTTCCTTAAGCATTTAAATAGATCAAATCCACACAACTACATCCAAGCCTTGAGGATCCATCTCTTCTTACCATACAGAGTGAGAATATATCACAAAATGTATGGGATAGTGGTGAGGAGTGGATATTGAAAGTCATTAAGGCCCATAAATTTCACCAAGAGAGACCACCAGAGCCTATAATCTATTATTTTCATCAGTCCATGTTATTTGGGTTGATCATGTGTGGGTATATACCCATTGATGGTTTACTAATTTCTTCTTTGGTTGAGTGATGGAGACTAGAGATGTATAAATTTTATATGAATCTGGGGGTGAATATTACATAAAAAGATGTATTGATATTATTGGGTCTTCCTATAGATGGGGTTGTTATTATAGGTCTGATGATATATATATGGGATTGAATTTTATATAGATATTTACACTTACTCTTACCAGACATGATAAGGACGCTTATTGGAGGTAAGTTACGGATTCCATATATGGATACCGATTTCAAAATCATTAATCCAGATATAGATGAGGTGAAATTGTAGATATATGCACAATCATACATTTTAGGGATTGATTAGAGGTGCTTTATTTCTAGATCACTCTAGATCATATGTTTATCTGTTAGACCTACCGCTACTTGGGGATTTTGAACATTCTGGTAAGTGTAGTTGGGGTTCGGCATGTCTTTCACATCTGTATAGAGAGCTATGGAGGGCATCATTTATGGAGTCGAAGAAGATATGTTATCACAACTAGTTTAAATACCCTAAGAGGTGGTGAATTAGGGTATGACATATTAAAACAACTCCCCTTTGGATCATGTTTTGTCATTAAACAAAACACTCTACTCTCTCTCTTTACCATAGCAATGTATGAACAGAAATGAAATCATGCATGAGATAGATCAATTTTCCTTGGTTCACCCTCACTAGGCTACATCCAACGAGCATGAAATGTTAATGTGTCGATGTACCAAATTCATTAAGGCTCACTACTAATTCAATGTTCAACCTAGATAAATTCTATTCCCAGGATCACTGCCTTTACAAAGTTCAGAGCAAAATCACTATCCCTCCTAGTTTACAACCAATCACAATTTGAAAGATCACTACTCTCTCAACTAAATTGTGTTCACTACTCCTTCATAAGAATCAACTTTTATATCTTGAATAAATATGTTTTAAACCACATTTAGTGTATAATTAAGTTCTAATTTCATCCACTTAATTAATACCCCCTTACCACATAATTAATGGGAAACTTCTATCTTGTGTAAAACCCTTATATGTTTTTCATGAAACTTTAACACTTTATGAGAAACCTTTTAGTTTAGGTGTAAAACTCCCAACCTCTATGAAATATTATGGAAAAACATCTTGATCACAACTTTTTTTCTTTGTGTGTAACTCTCTTTACATGCAACACCCTTTGCGCACAATTCTTAAGAAATTTAGTGCTATGATTTTCTATAAAGGTTGAGATATCAAACTGAGGGGTAGCTGCTAATTTATAGACATTGTCGACCCTAAACGAAAGTTTTTTTCCCATCAACCAATTTTCACGTAACATTTCTCTAAGAATGAAAATCCATAATTGATTTCTCATTTGGTGTGTAACTCTCTTTCATGTTGATCGCTTCATATTTATTTTACAGGTGCATGCAACTCTTCCTTTGTCAGGCAAACTCTTCTTTCACACAGTTGAAAATATTTCACACACTTATTTACTTTTCCATATTTTTATGTGATGATTCTAAATATTCAATTGTGCATAAATTTTAAAATCCCCATCACCCTTGATCACAACTTCCTTTTCCAAAAACAAATTTCTCCATTCTCTAAATTTTGGACCCAAAAATTTGGCAACCACTAGGAAACGGTGCCACCTTGTATAGGCATCTTTTTGCACCACCTCTAGAGCATCCATTCCTTTATCTTGTATCTTTTTCAATATACCATGTTAATTATATCTTTAGAACTCCACAAAAAACCATATAAATCTACTTTTTCAACAAACATAATCAACCAAAAAACACCATCATCAACATTGCATTTTTATTAAAAAGAATAAAACCCACATAAAACATGCCATGGGAAAAACACAAAAAACTTAAGGCGGTATAAAATAGTGAAGGCCCAGTTGGTCTTCCCTAATTAATTCCACCCCTTATAGTTCCATTTGAAGAGAACTATACAAACAAAGAATATTGGTACCTTGATCTGCCACCGTCAAAGAATCTAAGTAGTCTGCTACTTTGTTACCTTCTCTCCATGTATGGCAAACCTGTGTTTTTTTTATGTTGAGGCTACCTCTGGATTTCTTGATTATATAAGCAATCGACCAAGGAGGAGAAATATTTCCACTCATCGAGTCATGGATGATCTTCGAATTAGTTTCAATATGCTGCAGACATAAGTTCCTTTGAGCACACAATGTTATCCCCATATACATCGCCTCGGCTTCAGCCTGGATAGAACTTCCCCTCCCATAAAAAGTAGTAAAGGCAAGAAGAATACTTCCATACCCATCCTGCATAACACCACCAGCTTAGATAATTCCTCTAATGCATGAACCATCAAAATTAAGCTTGAGACCCATGCTTGGAGGAATCCAGCGAACCCAATTACCCCTTCTTATAAGATCTGAATGAATAAAATTAGGACTGTATATCTACATGCTCCTCAAAGAAGGATTATCACTAGAAATCTTAGAATAATGTACCAAATCAAGCAGCAGGCATATTGTCTTGATGATAACTGATCTTTTAGTATAATGAATTCCTTCAAAATGGGCTTTGTTTCTTACTTCCCAAATGCACCAACACCCTGCACTGAAAATCACAGCTCTTGCAGTTTTTTCAGGATCTGCACCATTCAAGCCATAAAACCACTTTTCCAAAAAAGAAGTACTAGAAGGAAAAGGTTCAAAGATTTTTTTGAATTCACCAAAAAACCTCCAAACAGCCATGGCCCAGTCACTTTCAAAGAAAAGATGTTTGGAATCCTCCTCCTTGTTAAGGATACAATAATGGAATTTGGAAACCAGGTTAATACCCCTTCTTTTTACATTTTCATCTGTAGATATAGCTTGGTTTCTAATTCTCCATACCAAGAAATTAAATGTTGTGGGTATGCTGTTACATCAAACCGTATAATTCCAGATGTCATACTGATCCTGTGAAACAAAAATTCCCCTAAAGTCTTTAGAATAAAACAAACCAGATTTCGAAGCAGTGAACACACACCTGTCCAAATACTAATTCAAAACAATAAGGTCAAAAGTTCTCTTTTGATCCTTATTCAGAACAGCATTGATAAAAACAGGATATCTACTAGCCTCCCTGAAAGAAATCAAGGGAGTTGGACAACCTGGGAAACCAATAGTCGACCCTATCCAATTATGATTCCAAAAATAAATTTCACCCCTTCCTATAATCCAACGTGATCGTTGATGAATGTCAGGAAAAAAACTTCGGATTAAAGACCAGAAAGGAGAAATAGGTCTGCTGTCAACCACAGAGTTCTCACCATGTAAAGACATGATTTTACCCCAAAGCGTACGACCCTCCATAACCTCTAAGGCTAGTTTCGCCTGCATGCAGTGCACTGTATCCACAAGACATCTGACATTAATACCACCTTCCTGAACTGGTCTGGTCATCCTTTTCCAAGAAGACCAATGACATTTCCCCTCAAAATGAGCATCCCAAATAAAATAAGCCAGGATTTTGTCAATAGCTTTAATAACCCCCTTTGGCACATTGCAAGCTGAAAGAACATGAATCGGAATAGTCGTCAGCACACTGTTAATTAAAGAAATCCTTCCTCCAAAAGATAGAAAAATATTTTTCCAATCCAGCACACGCCTCATGATTCTATTAACTATACCATCAAACTCCCTAACACGAACATGGCCAGGACAAATAGGTGAACCCATATAATCCAGGGGAAAAATACCCTTCTGCATGTTCAGCAACCCAGAAATGGATAGAACCTGCCTAGAACCACATTTATTAGAAATATATAAGTTTCTCTTCCCCCTGTTGATAGATTGCCCTCTCCATAAATAGTATTCATCGAGAACCTTCATAAGACTACCAACCGATCTAACACTAGCATTAATGAAAATTAAAGTATTATCCGCAAACATCAGGTGGGAGATCAGTGGTTGATTTAATTTCTTCTGGTATGGTAAGATATCACCTTTAGATACTTTCTTTTTTATAAAACGTCTAATAACATCTTACATAAGGATAAAGAGGGTCAGGGACATAGGGTCTCCTTGCCTAAGACCATGAGTTGCCTTGAAAAAACCATGAGTTTTTCCCATATAAGAAACCGACATCCATGAAGAACTAAAACAATGAAACGGAATATCAATAACCCGCGATGAGAAGCCCATACCTCTAAGGGCCCTGATAATAAACCCCCATTCCATCCTATCATAAGCTTTATTCATATCCAGCTTCAAATCCATATTCAAACCATGGAATTTGATATTGATATCGCGAATCATTTCATGGGACAAAGCAAATTCTCCCTAGATAGATCGGCCTCTAACAAAACCATGTTGTTCCAGTGAAATACATCGAGAAACCAGACAACCGCGAGTTGATGATACTAGATAGAATTTTATAAGGAAAATTACACATACTCACTGGCCTAAAATCACAAATTGAGGAAGGATTTTTAATCTTATAAAGCATAACCATAGTAGTAGCACCATCCACCCTTGGTATATAACCACCACGAAAGAAATCCTGAATGGAAAAAATCACATCATCTTTAACTATCTCCCAAGACCCTCTATAAAAAACACCTGGAAAACCATCAGGAACAGGAGCACTCTCCGGGTTAATTCTCATCATAGCATCGTGAATTTCTCCCTCATCAGGAATAGCTTCCAACAGATTATTATCAAAGTCAGACAACATATTCGGAATTCCCTCAAACAAAACTGCATTCCCACTAGGATAACCCATCACCATATTAGGATTAGGATCATCAAGGAGATTTTTAAAGAAAGAAAAATCCAAAGAACCAATCGCATCCCTATCACTTGAGAAGGATCCATATTCCAAAATAATGTTCGGCTTAACCACCCTCCTCTCATTAATACATGCATGGAAATAAGTTGTATTTTTATCTCCCTCACGAAGCCATTTGACACGATCTTTTTCACGATTAAAACGCTCATATTTCAGAATAATATCTTCCATCACATTTTTCTTATTAATAAGATTCTCATAGGCTCTATCATTCTAGTTATCTTCCAGATTTCTTTCCAAACATTCAGCCTCCTATTTTACAAAATCCAATTCTTGATAACAGGAGGGATATTTTTTTCCCAGGAATGAATTTTGTGCTTAAGTCGCCTCAATTTATTATGAATGTCTACCCAAGAATAACCTTGAATTGTTTCCTCCCAGCAATACTTAACAATATGATGATAATCAAACATATCATTCCAATGTTCACAGAATCGAAAACGATCCTCACTTCTCTAACTAGAAGATAAGGACACAAGAAGATGAGAGTGGTCAGAAATCCCTCGAACCAGATGATCAAATTTCGCATTAGCAAACTTGGAAACAGCATGAACATTAGCCAAGCACCTATCAAGATGACTCCAAGAATGATTATTTCCTTTATAATTGTTACACCATATGAAGCAATCCCCAGAATAACCCATATCAAGAAGCCCTTTCCTTTCCATGAACTGAATAAAAATCGTGCTAGCCATACGAGGAAACACACCTCGACCCTTCTTCTCAACTGGCTCAGCAATAATATTAAAGTCACCGCCTACAATCCAGGGAAGATCCTCTAAATCAAAGCTGTCCAAATTTTTCCACAAAATCTCCCTCCTTTGAGAATCAAAACTTCCATAAACAAAGGTCATAAAAAGAATATCCTCACCAATGTTTACTTTCACCATAATGAATTGACCACCAGCTTTAACTAAAATGACAGACACATTTTTATTCCAGAAATCCCATATATGTTGGTTATCCGGTTCTGCATGCAACCATGCATGCATTTTCAGATTATGGGCAACATCACTAATCTTATTCAGGTTATTCTTATGTTCCAGAATAGCAGAAACACACACCTTATTCTTTTTTAATTCCATGGCTAAAAAATCGGACTTCACTCGTGCACCAATGCCACGAGCATTCCATATAATCAACAGAATCATTGAAACAATTTTGGCCTGGATTTGGCCCCAGGCATCTTGGTCGGACTAGAACGGGAATCTAGAAACGCCTTAATATACCGAAGTTTTGCCCCCGTACACACTCCAGTATTAGAGGACACCTAAACTAAACAATATCGATCAAGAACCCCCTTATCTTTGTTCGGGGGTAACTGACTAACAAGATCTTTATTCTCTAGAACATCCTCCTTGTAGACTCCCGAGCTATTTTGGGATAAAGAACTAATACTGGATGAAACCCCAAACGAATTTCCTTTTACCTCTGACGAATTTTCCCTATGGAAATCCCTGAAAGGGACTATAGACATATCATGCTCACCTGACTCCGTTATTGCCAAGTTTTCAGAAGATACAGCTCTAGTATCCAACCAGACAAACCTCAAAGGACTATATAGGGAGAAGTAATGATTAACCGGTCCTTACAAAAACATCCTAAAGACACATGAATTCAAAGATAAACACACAAGGATATCTCTCTTAGATATACAACCGATCATTAGTAGGGAAACATGTAAGAGTGGCCTTGTAGACAATAATGGGAACAATACCTGGGAAAAACCGGATAAACAATATCTTGATTCCAAGAAAGCAACCCCTCCACCTTCAAGGCCATCTTCTCCAGAATCGGAAATGATAAATTGATCTCAACACACATCCTCGTATTTGATACATCCATACCCCCCTAGAATTGTTATCTAAACAAAGAAAACCACCAAGAGAATATCCAATAGCTTTCAGAAAAGAAACATTTTGCAGGGGTAAAGGCAGACCTGGAAGTGAAATCCACAATGCCGCAAAAGGGCTTTCTTTCCCCTTATGAACATCAATTGACCGGCGCGGCAGATTGAATTTCCAGCACCCCATGTTGCGAGAGGATTTACACCATGCGATTATAAAATCCCGTTCAGAAGCAAAGCTCAAACAAAACGAGGAACGATGAATTGACGAAACCTATATCGAAGCCTCAAGATCCCAAGATTCAATGAACTTTTTAAAGATTGAAATCGGAGGTTTTACTGATCCAAAATGAGCGATAAGAGTCCATATTATATTGCCAATTGCCTCATCATAAGCCTCCAATGGAAACTCCACCAACAAACCGGAGTCATTTCTACAAACTGATGAAGAAATCGACTGCATCTTCGTATTCAAACCCAAACCCTGAGACAAACCACACACCACATCTTTGAACGATAGCTCTGAAGACCCAAACCCCGAAGAAGAACCTGAATCCAAATACGATGGCAATGAAACCTTAGCCGAGCGAGGAGCAACAACACCAGCCGAGGATCGAGCTTCCAGCGCGTAGGGCGCGTTCTCCATTTTCATAGGCCCTCCACTTTAAAATTCTCTCCAACCAAAAAACACCAAAATGTTACCTTGAGGGATTTTTTCCCAACAAGATATCTGGTTTTTTATTATAGGAATGGGAATGGACACAATTACCTATACTTGAAACTTGGTTTGTATATAATTTACTCATATATTCATTGTGTATAGTTCTATTTTCTTGCACGTAATTTAAAATTTTAATATACACTTTTATTCTAATCTCATATGCTAATTATATAATTTCTAAAATTTTATTACATGTGATTCATAAGTGGAGCTACTCAAAGACATATTTATATATACCTTTACATTCCATTTCATATTATTGTTTTTTGCTTGATCATCTTTCCAATGATTAGGTATGCATGAATCACTATTGATATAATTGTGTGTTCTTTTTTAATGAATTATCAAATTTATTTCTCTCTGTGTAAATTTATTGGATGTTATATGTAGGTGAAATTATGGGATATCTTTTAGATTACTGTATTATAGGATTTCATTATTCTACTATCATGCTTCCACTTATCCATTTTCATATTTTTGAGTGACACCAACCTGATAAGGTCATGAGGTAGTTTGGATATAAATAGCCTATTTTAGGGCCACTGAGGTGGGTTGCAGAGGTGTATGGTATTCAACTTACAAGAAAATAGGATTAGGATTAGAATATTATACATGATCCATACATATCCATATGGGATACACATGATCATTATTATGTCACTATATATATTGGAATATGTCTTATCATAGTCCCTGCACTGAGTTCATTTTATGTTATATGAAAGTGACCAAGTGATTTATCACTCGGCTTAGAGAGTCATATTATACAATGGTAATTTAATTTCATCACACTTATTGATTCTTTATTATTAATATATTAATCTATTATTTAATTTTTTTCATGATGATGGTATCGATCGGGTTTGTAATATGACCACACCCAAGATGCGAGATACATTCAGTTTTGATGAGTTGAATTCAATTCTTCAATCATTGATATTTGTAATATATAGTGCTAAGAGCATCTCTCTACAGTTATATCATGCTCCTCACCGTTATCCCATTCCACCTCAGACCATGCTTGATCCATCAGACATTGATGAATACCAACCTTCACACTAATATCGTTCACATCATTACGCTTCTAAAATAGCTCATGTGATCACTACATATCCACCAACTAGACCTTCCTCATCATATATAGTTTCATCCAAGACATTACTCACACACCCTTCTCCAGAGTGGGGAACTTTTTATGACACCAATTGGGGCAATGAGTTTGATATTTCACCCCATGTGTTATCTACATCTCATGTAGTTCCATATTCCTAATATTAGGGCACTGATTAGGGGTCCACTCAATGATTTTCCTCATCCTGATCCGACTAGCTTCCAGCTAATTGTATATAAATCAAGTTTATAGGAGACCAGATCTAGTTCTACCACTAGACCCACTAGTGTGGACATAACACTTGGACTTGTAGTTGAGGACATCGCACCTGAACCCATAGCTGATCACACTATAGAACCTACCAAACAGATTAGTTGATATGGTCATACTATCAGTGAGATGAGGTGTAGGACTTGAGGAAACTTACATACCCATAGACATTGATGATTTAATATTTTTACATTTCACTAGCTTTAAAATTTTAATTATGTATAGAAATATATATTATTAAATACTCATTTCTTCTATTAATTATTCCAAAAATCAATCTATTGTTAAAATCATGTTTTCGTTTTTTCAATTACTAAAAATTTGTTTTCGATCATCTTAGGAAAATGATAGCTCAGATTGATGTGTCATTAGTTACTATATTTTAAAAATAAATCTATGTTTTTTGTCCTATGATTTCACATTAATCGGATCTCATTTGGTTGGTTTTTTACTCTATGGAACATGTTTCTAAAGATTGGCATTCTTTAAGAACTCATTATTTAGTTGGTGCAAGCATAGAACATGTTATTGTTAGGTTCACTAGGCTAGATACCCTGAGAGGGGCGGTGAATCAGGGTATGACAGATTAAAACAACTGCCCCTTTTGATCTTGTTTTTCTGTTAGACAAAACCCTCTTCTCTCTCCTTCCTGATGTAGAGTATGAACAAACTTTAAAGCCTGCACAAGACACAGTGATTTTTACTTGGTTCACCCTCACTGGGATACATCCAAGGAGAATACACCGGTAGTGTGTCGACGTACCAATTCTACTATAATCGCACTGTTGTTTACAAATTCGAAGCGGACTCACTGTCCCTCCTGGTTTACAACCACTCACAATTTGAGAACTCACTGCTCTCTCAACTAAAGTGAGCTCACTGCTTCTTCAGAAGATACACTCATAGTTTATAGACATTTAGGTCTCTTAATTTTCATGAAAAAATGCATCCTCAACTGTTGATAGATGCTCTATTGAATTTCAAAGTTCATCCACTGATGAATACCCCTTTTCCCCTGAATACTAAGCAATTACTTTGGAAATACCTTCTCAAAGCACCCTACTTCGTGAGGCTCCCAATTTTGTGAATCTCAAACACGCCTTTGCGAAGATCCTGCCTTTTCGTGAAGCACTCTCACGAAGCTCAAGCCTTCGCAATTATTAGGCTGTCGTGAATCTTCTTCCTATTTGCGAAGCACACTCCTTAGAGCACGTGGCCTCGCGAAGTGCACTTCCTTTCGTGGAGCTAGATTAGCTGCCTCGAAGCACCTCTCTTTCACGAAGAACACTACCTTCGCGAACTACCTTCCTGAACTGAGAGCAAAATATTTTCTTTTAAAACTCTCTCTGCTTCTCTCAAGGGGGTTGACCTCTATTTATAGGCGATTCCACCGACCCTCGATCCTTTCGTGCGAAGTCAACGCCACGTTATCACAAATCACGAAGCTCCGAAGTTTCTGCCGAAATTATCTCATTCTCACAAAGCACCACGGAAATTTTATGATTACGGAGCTTGACATAATGGAGGAGCATCACCGTCAATCCCTTCACGCCTTCGCTGCGAAGTGCTTCAACCTTTTCTGTTCGCTAAGCCTTACGTAATCGTAAAGAACACCATAAAAATTATTCTTGTCTTTTTGAAATTCAATCCATGAAGCCTATCTTCGCGAAACTCATGCCTTTTCCATATTTTGATACGATCTTCAAGGATATCCACTTTTCGTGATGCTCACGAACCTCTAATTTTTGGACCCCAAAAATTTGGAAAACACTGGAAAATGGCGCCATCTTGTACTGCTCCTTTTGTACTGCCTCCAGATCGTCCATTCCTTTGTCATCGTTCTTTTTAAACAAGGATTGTCAAAAAAATCTCTGGAACTCGAAAATTCTTCATGTAAACCTTCTTTTTCAACAAACACAATCAACCCAAAAATATTGCAATGTTACCTTGAGGGATTTTTTCCAACAGTTTCATTGACACTACATCTACTCATACATGTCAAAAATAATTATAATAAGTGTTTTATATGATTTCACATCAATTAAATTTGTTTTTATATGGTTTTATCTATTAAACATTTGTTTTAGTGTTTTTAATTACTAAAAAAAAGTGTTGTCAGTAATATTGAGAAAATTATAGATCTGATTGATGCGCCATCAATTTTTATATTTCAAAAATAAATATATGGTTTTTTTCCTATGATTTTTCATCAAGTAGAGCTTTTTTTTACTCTATGGTGCATGTTTTTAAAGACTTTCATTATTTAAGAACTCCTTATTTAGTTGGTGTGAGCACAACACAAGTCATACTGATGCACCTTCTACTCATACATGTCAAAATTAATTCTAAGACAAGTTTCATATGATTTTTAATCAATTAGAGATTTTTTTCTATGGTTTTCACTATTGAACACACATTTTAGTGTTTTAAATTACTAAAAATGCGATTTCGTTCATCTCAGGAAAATGGAAGCTCCAATTGACATGTCCCAAGTTCTTAAATTTTAAAAATAAATCTATGGTTGTTTTTCTATTATTTCATAGCAATCAGAGCTCATTTAGTCCATTTTTTACTTTGTGACGCATGTTTTTAAAAACTGTCATTCTTTAAGAACATCTTATTTAGTCAGTTCGGGCATAGTGCATGTCATATTTACATGTCGTATGATCATTCATGTTAAAAATAATTATAAGATATTTTTTATATGATTTCATATCAATTTTAGATCATTTTCTATTATTTTCACCATTAAACATACATTTTAAGTTTTTAAATTACTAAAAATGTGTTTTTGATCATCTTAGGAAAACGACATCTTGGATTGATGCACCGTTAGTTGTTATATTTAAAAAATAAATCTATGGTTATTTTTCTTTGATTTAAAAAAAATGGAGCTCATTTGGTTGATTTTAATCCACAATGCACGTTTTTAAATACTGACATTCTTTAAGAACTCATTATTTAGTCGGTGCGAGAACATCACATTTTATTTTACATCAATTAGATATATTTTTACATGGTTTTCATCATTAAAAGCATATTTAACTATTTTAAAATTACTAAAAATGAATTTTAAATCATCTTGGGAAAATAAAAACTTATATATTTGTGTTTTTAATTCATATATTTCAAAAATTAATCTATGGTTGTTATTCTATGATTTCACAGCAATCAGTTCTCATTTGGTCAGTTTTTACTATGTGGCACACATTTTTAAAACTGTCATTCTTTAAGAACTGCTTACTCAGTAAGTCTGAGCACACCAAATGTTATATTAACATGCCATATTCTCGTACACAACAAAAACATTACCAAAACAACTGTTATATGATTTCACATCAATTGTAGATCGTTTTCTATGGTTTTGATTATTAAACGCATGTTTTAGTGTTTTAAATTGCTAAAAATATTTTCCAGTCATCTTGGGAAAATGAAAAATCATATTGATTTTTTTTAGTTCCTATATTTAAAAAAATAAATATATTAGTTTTTTCCTAATATTTCATGGTAATCAAAGAACATTTGGTTGGTTCTGAATCTGTGATGCATGTTTTTAAAAAATTATCATTCTTTGAGAACTACTTATTTAGCCATTTCGAGCATAATGCATGTCACATAGACATGTTTTCTTATCTTTCACATCTAAAATAGTTATAAGACAGTCTTTAAATGAATTCACATCAATTGGAGATCATTTTCTATGTTTTTTATAGTTAAATGCATGTTTTAGTGTTTATAATTACTAAAAATGTGTTTTCATTCATCTCAAGAAAACGGTAGCTCGGATTGATGCACTATCAGTTCTTATATTTTTAAAATAAATCTATGGTTGTTTTCCTATGATTTTACATCAATTAGAGCTCATTTTGTCAGTTTTGAATCTATGGTGCACATTTTTAAGAACTGTCATTCTTTAAGAACTCTTTATTTAGTCAGTTCAATCATAGCACATGCTGTATTGACTTTTTGTCTACTTTTAAACATAAAAAATAATTCTAAGACATGTTTCATATGATTTCACATCAATTGGAGATTTTTTTTTCTAGGGTTTCCACTGTTAAACACATGTTTTATTGTTTTAAATTATTAAAAATTTATTTTCAGTCATCTCGAGAAAACAACATCTTGGATTGACATGTTGTCAGTTCCTATATTTTAAAAATAAATTTATGTTTATTTTCCAATGATTTCACAACAATTAGAGCACATTTGGTTAGTTTTGGCTCCTTGGAACACGTTTTTAAATATTTTCATTCTTTAAGAAATGATTATTCAGTAAGTCTGAGCACACCGCATGTTGTATTGATGTTCCTTCTTCTCATACACATAAAAAATAATTTCAAGGCAACTTTCATATGATTTTATGTCAATTGGAGATCGTTTTCTATGGTTTTTACTATCAAACACACCTTTTAGTGTTTTAAATTTCTAAAAATGTGTTTTCGGTCATCTCAGTAAAATGAAAACTCATATTGATTCATCTTCAGTTCCTATATTTCAAAAAAAAATCTACAGTTGTTGTCCAATTATTTCATATAAATTGGAGATTATTTTCTCAATTTTGACTTTATGACATGCTTTTTGAGACTATTATTTGTTAAGTAATGTTTATTCAATATGTTCAAGCACATCATATATCATATTGACGCATCGTCAGCTTGTAAACATCAATATATATATACATTTATTAATATAATATATATAATAATATTAACATAATATATTAACACATTTATACTAACATATATTAACATATATTATAATGAAATATACATAATAAAATATATATATATATATTATAATGTTAACATGTTATATATATATATATATATATTAACACTAATATTAAAATATATTATAACACTAAAATTAACTTATAGTATAATGCTAATATTAACATATTATAAAATTTTATTAAAACATTTAATTTTTTAAACAAATTTTTTTATAATAATATATGTATTATAATACTAAAAATATATTATTATATATACAATTTATTACTAGATTTATACTAATATATATTTTTATATGTTATAATAAAAAATATAATAATATTAACAAATATTAAAAAAATTATGAAAACATTTAGTTTTAAAAAATAATTCTAAGAAGGGTGGTTGCTTTCTGATAAAGTGCCTTCTTCAAAACAACTCTTAAGAATGCGAGTTATGATAAAGATCCTTATTTGGAATAATATAAAGAATATTATTTCTTATAAAGATACTTCTTAAAATACTTCTTAAATAAGTTTCTTTCCAAATAGGCACTCAACCTTTAGTAAAAACACACATCCCACCTCTCAGTAGCTTGGAAAATTGTTTTCCCATAACAATAGATCGGGTATTTGATTTTAACTTTTTGGATTGACATGACACCACATAAGTTATGATGTATAGTTCCCCGCTATTTGAGATTCCCACATCATAATTTATCCCAAGAGGCCTTTGCTTCATATATATGAGGGTGGCATAATTCACCTATATGAGAAGCACCCAGGCTGACCCGCCATAGTTTCCTATAGCCTTACATCGATCGAGGCCAGACTCTCTCCTCATACCTCTAAATACTTCATGCCCATAAAATAATAATGATATAAGGGAAAAATAATCAATAAATTAATAAAAATGATGAATTTGAATTTAAAAATATATACATGAAATTTTAAAGATTTTTTAAGACCATTCAACAATGATTTTAAAAGTATTGAACATTTATAAAGTAGTTTTTTATTTAAATTCTAATATTTTGGAAATTTTGGCTTCCCAATTCATTATCAGTAGTGATAATCATGAAAAAATATTCTAGGTGTTTTTATTATTATCCTTTTTAATTATTTTAACTATTATAGGGTATGTGTAGATATTAAAAACTCTTGTATAAAAGAATTTGAAGCTACAGGTGAGGTACTGATACACAAATACATAGATATACAACACATGAATGATAAACTTGAAAGAACTTTCTAATCATTTACAGACATTTTTTTCAAACTATTGGATGACTCTTAAGGAATAAAAAATTCTTTCTCGATCTCTAATACCTTAGAGTGAAAATTTTTTCCATTTCTTAGGGACTAGTTGTTTGTAATGACCCAAGATTTCACTATGTATTTTTCTTATGCTACACCAAACTAAAATGTGTTGATCCATATTAGATAAATATTATTAAAAAAGTAAAACTTATAATAAATAAAAATATTTTAATCAATTATAAATTCATACAAAATAGGATTAAGATCCTTTATAAATTAGTCTATTATTTTAAGGGTAATATTTTGGAAAGTTTGACTAAGTATTCTTAGTCCATTATCAGCAGCGATAATCATAGAAAATATTCTAGTTATTTTTATTATTTTTTTAAAGGTTGGGGCCGAAGCCTCATTTTATTATTTAAAGAAAATACCTTTTTAGATTGGGTAGAAGGAGATCCATTACATATCTCGAAGGCCCAAGGGCAAGTGGCATGAATACAAGGCTTAAAATCCCATTTTTTTGGCCTAAAGATCCCCTTGGTGAATAGTATTGCTACAGTACCCTATCTGCTACAGTTCCTACTACAGTTCCTCCACCGCTACAGTTCTGCCGCTACTACAGTACTGCTACAGTGCTGCTACAGTACCCCATAAATTAGTCCCTTCTCGGATTTGATCCTGGGTCTTTTGGATGCCAAGTAGGAGCATGTACCAACAGGGTACAGGCTCGTTGGATTATTTTTATTATTATCCTTTTGAATTGTTTTAATAATTATAGGTTATTTTTAACTATTACAGACTCTTATATAAAGGAATTTTAAGCTAAAAGTGAGTTATTGATACACTGATACACAGATATATAACACATTAATGATAAACTTGAAATAACTTTCTAATCTTGTTCAAACATTTTTTTCTATCTATTAGATGACTCAAAAGGAAGAAAAAAATATTTATCTATCTCTACTACCTCGGAGTGAAAATTTATTCCATTTCTCAAGGAATGGTTGTTTGTAACGACTTGAGATTTAACTGTGTATTTTCCTTAAATAAATATTGTGTTTGATGGTTTGTTTCACATGAAACACCAAACTAAAATTAATCACAAAATATTTGATGAATATTATTTTAAAAAATTAGAAATAACAAAACTTATAATAAAAATAAAATTATAATTAATTATAAATTCATAAAAAAAATATGATTAAGAACACATATAAGGTGGTTTTTTATTTCAAGGATAATATTTTGGACAGTTTGACTGAGAATTCTCAATTCATTATCAACTGTGATAATCCCAAAAAAATCAAGGTATTTTTATTATTATCCTTTTGAATTATTATAACAATTATTAGGCATGTGATTATATTAAAGACTCTTATATAAAATAATTAAAAGCTACAAGTGAGGTACTAATACACAGATATACAACACATAAATTATAAACTTAAAATAATTTTATAATATTTTAGGGGGGTTTAAAACTATTGGATGACTCTCAAGGAAGAAAAAAAAATTTCTCAGTCTCTAATACCTTGGAGTGATGAGTTATTCTATTTATCAAGGAAAATTTTTTTGTAGTGACCTAATATTTCACTATGTATTTTCCTTAAATATTATGTTCAATAGTTTGTTTCACATGAAACATTGAACTAAAATCAGTCGTAGAATATTAGATGAATATAATTTTAAAAAATTAATAATAATAAAACTTATAATAAATAAATAAAAATATTGTAATAAATTATAAATTCATATAAAAATATGAATAAGAACACCAATAAAGTACTTTTTTGTTTCAAGGCTAATATTTTGGAAAGTTTGAATGAGTATTCTCAGCTTATTATCAGCAGTGATAATCATGGAAAATATTCTAGTTAGTTTTATTATTGTCATTTTTAATTATTCTAACCAGTATATAGTATCTTTAGTTATTAGTGACTCATATATAAAGGAATTTGATGCTATAAGTGAGGTACTAATACACTAATAGACTAATATAAAACACATGAATGATAAACATTAATGAAGTTTCTGATCCTATGTGATCATTTTTTTCAAACTATTGGATGACTCTCGATGATAAAAAAAAATATTTCTTTATCCTTACGACCTTGGAGTGACAATTTTTTCTATTTCTTAGGGTCTGGTTGTTCATAATGGCCTAAGATTCCACTTTGTATTTTCCTTAAATAAATATTGTGTTCGGTAGTTTTTTTCACATGAAATACTAAACTAAAATTATTTGTGAAATATTATATGAATATTATTTAAAAATTCAAGAATAATAAAACTTATAATAAATAAAAATATTTTAATAAATTATAAATTCATAAAAAAATAGGATTAAGAACTTCTATAAAGTAGTTTATTATTTCAATGATAATATTATGGAAAGTTTGACTGAGTATTCTCTGTTCATTATCAGTAGAGATAATCATGGAAAATATTATATATATTCTTATTATTATGATTTTGAATTATTCTAATCATTATAGAGTATGTGTAGATATTGAAGAATATTATATAAATTAATTTGAAGCTGCAAGTGAGGAACTGATATACCAATACATAGATATGTGACACATGAATGATAAACTTGAAAGAACTTTCTGATCCCATGTGAACATTTTTTTCAAACTATTGGATGACTCTTAAGGAAGAAAAAACGGTTTCTTGATCTCTTTTTCCTTGAGTGAAAATTTGTTCCATTTCTCAAGGATTGGTTTTTTGTAACAATATGAGATTTAACTATATATATTCCTTAAATAAATATTGTGTTCGATTGTTTATTTCACACGCAATAACAAACTAAAATTATTAGTGACATATTAGATTAATATTATTAAAAAATTTAAGAATAATAAAACTTATAATAAATAAAAAAATTGTAATAAATTATAAATTCATACAAAATCAGATTAATAACACCTATAAAGTATCTTGTTATTTCATGAATAAAATTTTTCAAAGTTTGATTGGGTATTCTTAGTTCATTATCTTCAGTGATAATCATGGAAAATATTCTAAGTATTTTTATTATTATCCTTTAGAATTATTCTAACAATTATAGGGTGTGTGTAGCTATTAAAAATATTATAAGAAGGATTTTTAAGCTACAAGTGAGGTTTTAATACACTGATACATAGATATACAACACATTATTTATAAAATTGAATGCACTTTCTGATCTTGTGTGAATTTTTTTTTCAAACTATTAGATGAATCTCAAGGAAAAAAAACTTTATCGATCTCTACTTACTTGGAATGACAATTTGTTCAATTTTTCAAGGAATGATTGTTTGTAATGACCCAATATTTCATTATGTATTTTCCTTAAATAAATATTATGTACAATTGTTTGTTTCACATGCAATGCCAAACTAAAATGAGTCATGAAAAATCATATGAATATTATTAAAAAAGTTAAGAATAACCAAACTTCTAATAAATAAAAATATTGTAATAAATTATAAATTCATACTAAATGGTATTAACAACACCCATTACAAAAAAATAGAATTTCCCAGCAGTTTTTTTTGTGGAGGGTTCAAAATTTGTGGATAAATTATTTTTGTAAAAATATCTTGCTGCGGTTTTTCTTTTGCGACAGTTTTAACAACTGTTGCTAAATGTTTTTAAAAATTATTTTTTTAGATTTATTTTTCAAAAAAATATAATTTTTTTAGCTGTGATTTTTTAAAAAAAATGTTAGGAAATAGCAGTTGTTTTAAAAAAACCACTACTAAATTAAAAAATATTTATTTATAATTTATTATTTATTATTTATTATTTATTATTTACTCTCATATATAGTTTATTATTTATTATTCACTCTCATATATATTTTATTATTTATAATTTTAATAAATTAGTATGTGTTAATTAATAAATATTTATAATTATTAGTTAATAATAACATGAAACTTTAAACAAATATATAAAAACCTAAAAAAGAAGACTTTTGTATCAAACGACCATAACTTCTAATCTGGGAGTCTATTTCAGATCCAAAACTAGTAAAATAAAATCTTATGAAATTATCTAAACCCACGTGATATTTAAATCATTTGATAGTCAAAGGAATAAAATATACTATAGTTTTAAAAAAGTCAGAAATCAAACTAGAACTTTAAACGGCCACAACTTTTGATCTGGGTATCTGTTTGGGCTCTACCACATATCAAATCGAATCCTATGATGATATATATGCCAAAAAGGTTATCATACTAATTTTGAAGATATTTTTCTATTTTTTTCAACCCTAGAAAGTCCCATAAGTTTTTTAAAACTCGGTTTTTTTTCACTGACCTCGATTTCTTAAAATTTAAATGGATAGAACTTCTAATCTGGTTGTTCATTAGGCCTATACCACATATCATATCGAATATCATTTAATGATCTTTGATTTAACATGTTTTGGGGATGAAATGGACTCTCATATTGAAATTTATGGTCATTTCATGGGTTTTATGGGTTTTAGGGTTTTCATAGTTTCTTAACGTTTTTAAGTGTTTTAAGGGTACCCCAGTTTTTTAACATTCGATGGATTTTTAAGATATTTTAAGGGATTCAAATTTTCTTTTTTAGTGAGAACTCAATTTATTATTAGGGATTATATTCATATTGATATTATGGTTTTGAAACTTTATCATTTTTCACAATGTAATTTTATTTATAACTAAATATATGCATATTTTATTATATTTACTTATAGTAAATAACTTGTATAAATACATATTTACATAGAAATTTATTTTTAAGAATATAACCAAATGAAAATAAATATTTTTTATCCATATAATTTAAAATAAATAATGATCTATTTTATATACATTTTTAAATATTTATAAATATTTATGTTTATATATTTTTATACAATATATGTGTAGATATATATAGAGAGATATTTATATTTACTTGTTCTTATATGTATATTTATATTAAAATAAAATTATATATCTAAGTGTGTTTGTATATATTTATGTAACATAAATATGTGTTTATATATATTTATATAAATTTTTTTATAAGTATATATATTTTTTAACATCCCGACCCGGGTGCCAGGTGATGGTGCCCTGAGATAGTTCACCTCATGACCTCAAGTTCACCTCCGCATATGCTAGAGGTTTCAAAATAGAAGTGAGGGTATGGTAAGTCATTCAAGCGGAGACTATACCCTCATTTATCAGAGTAAAATGATAGTAGAAATAAATGAACAAAAGTGGTAGCATATATATATATAATCAGAAAAATACACATGTCACAAGATAACCAAACTGGAAAACAATTCTCAATTGAAAGGGAAAACATGATATGTTGGTATAAGTTTCAAGTGTCTATAATGAAACTGAAAGTAAAGACACTACGGCTCCCCAAACGGATCTCGAACCATGTCTGGTTCCCTCCTCCAAGATCCATACCAAATCAGCAACCTATCCTAGGGTGTACTTATCTCGTCCTACAACAATATAATCTATTTAGGTACCAATCAGGCATTCTAAATTGGGTGTGAGTAAAACTCAATAGGCCACCACCAATAGTTTCTAAAATAAGTCCAGTAAAAAGATGGTGCATTCAGTTCTATAAGGAAATAAGTAAAATGCAATAATAAATAGTTTATCACATTTTCATTTATTCTTATCTAACTACATTAACTCCAAGGTTACCAAGTATACTCATACCTCAAACTAACTTCATCTGGTACTGGATCTCAAAGTGTTCCCTAGGTAATACCATATCCTAATACTTGCTTCTAGCTTAATCTCAAAGTATTAAAGGTTTTATGATATCTCAGTACCTAATTAGACTTGTTTCGAAGTCGAATACTCTCATGTGAGTCCATAACTTGAAGTTATATTATTTCCATTCTTTAATTTCACATTTATAAGCCACATTATCAAAGTTACCAATATCGAAAACATAAGTAAGATGACCATGTTACCATGCTTACTTCGCAATAGAATGACCATGTTCCCATTCTCTTTACTCATAAGTATAATAACCATGTTACCATGTATACTTCTCAATTTAGAATGAACATATTCCCATTCTCTTTACTCATAAGTGTGATGACCATGTTACCATTTGTACTTCTCAATTTAGAATGACCATGTTCCCATTATCTTTACTCATAAGTATGATGACCATGTTACCATTTGTACTTCTCAATTTAGAATGACCATGTTCTCATTATTTATCACATAATTAATTTACCAATTAATTATCCACCCCAATCCCATTACTAATTCAAAAATTAGTTAAACACATTCATTCTATTAGTTAACTTAACAATTAGCCAAGTGCTTCAAACCATTAATTAATTCATCAATTAATTAATCAATATCACAATTTATATTCCAGAATTAATTTTCTAGAATTAATTATCTCATTCTAATCTCAACTTTCCATAATTAATCCCACAATTAATTATCTAGATCATATTATCAAAGCCACATAATTAATCCACAATTAATTATCTCAACTTAGTCATTTCAATTTATCATAATTAATCCCCTAATTAATTATCTTTATTACAACCCCTAACTATTATAATTAATTCCCCAAATTAATTATCTAATAGGGTAGCCTCTTAGTCTCAGGATTAATTCCCCAATTAATCACCTATTTCAACAAAGCTTCGATAACTCAATTGGCCAATCTAATAAACCCAATTCAAGGAAATCAATTGCTAAAGGATGATAGAAATTATACAATCTTGTATATACATATCAAATCCATGACTATGGTAATTAGATTTATAACACCTACATCTTCATTGATGAATGTTTTCCCAATGGAAATCCCCAAAATCTGAGCAGCACAACAATGTAGATATTAGTTCTCGATATAAATCCCTAAACCAAAATCAAGATCAAAGACAAAAAGATATTTCAAATATAGATCTAGATCCACAAACCTAGATATAGATATCACAAAATAGGTTTTATCCAAGGAAATAGAGGATATCTTTCATAAAAAGATCAAGGAAATATAGAAGAAAGAATGGGAGAAGCATCATGACGAAATTCACTTACCGAGAGAAGAGAAGATCTTCAATTCAAGCTTTCGATCTCAAAAATGGTGTTTTTAAGGCCTTGTAATCACTATTGGTCAATATTTGAACCTTAATTTACCCTTAATAAAGTAAAATCCCAAGTCAGGGCCATATAGAAGGTGAAATGGGTCATTAAAAGTTGAAAATGAGTGAGATCCACAATTTTAGGATCTCACTATCAGCCCTCACATGGTTTAGTCCTATGGTTAGAAAAATTGTGCACTAACCATACATTAGCCACTGCTTCAAGGGTAACTTTACACAGCTACCTTGTATGACATCCCAAATCATGCTTTAACCATGCCGAAGCTACTACCTCAAAGACCACAGATCTTATAGTTTCTCCTAGGCAGTCGCATGGTTTGTACAAACCATGCACAAACTGTGCATAGCCTCTTTTCTCAAAAATTCTCTTATACTTCACCCAAAATCACCCCAATCCATAACTATCATAAAATTTACTTTAAGTAAAAAATAAATTATATGAAATGACACCCAAGATAACTCTATAAAATTTCAATATCTTACAATCTCCCCACCTTATAACAGCTCGTCCTCGATCTGCACTTCCAAGCCTTTATAAGATTCCAAGACAAAAATATCGGTCCATTGAGCCCTCATATATTCTTACCTTTCCCATGTTTCCTCTTGTACACGTCCATGTTTCCATAACGCATGAACTATCGGCATGGTATTTCCTTGCACCACTTTATCATTGTGATCCAACACAAGTATCAGATGCTCCTCAAAAGACGCATCTATCTCAAGTTCAAACTCATCCACATTGATCACATGAGAAGGGTCAAGTTGATACCGTTGAAGTTGTGATACATGTAAAACATCATGAATAGTGATGTGTTTCTATGGAAGGTCCAATCAGTACACCACCGACCCGACTCTCTCCACTATCTCAAAGGGTCCAACAAACCTGGGTGCCAACTTGCCCTGCCTCTATATCTTGTGGTGACCTAACCTAGGTGACACCCAAAGGAAAACACGATCACCCTCTGCAAACTTTAGGGGTCATCTCATTATGTCATTATATGAATTTTGTTTACTCTGATTTTTAGCCATACATTTCTAAATCAACTATACTTGCTTTGATGTTTCTTACATGAGACTCGGTCCTAACAACAATGACTCACCAACCTCTATCCAGCATAGCAGTGATCTACATAGCCTACCATAAAGAGACTCATATGGTGCCATATATATAGTTTCCTGATAAATGTTGTTATAGATGAACTCTAGTAAAGCCAAGTGCTTCTCCCAAGATCCACCATAGTTAAGCACACATGCCCGTAGCATATCCTCCAGCATCTGTATAGTACGTTCTGACTGCCCATCTATTTGTGGTTGTAAAGGCGTACTCAACAATACCTATGTGACAAGTTCTTTCTGCAATCCCTACTAGAAGTGTGAAGTAAATCATGAATCATGATCTAAAACTATAGTTGTTGTCACTCCATGCAGACGGACTATCTCCCGAATGTATAGTTTTTCCAACTGTTCTACTATAAAGGTTTTCCTTATGGGAAAGAAATGCGCTACCTTTTTCAGTTGACCCACAATGACCCAAATATAATTATTCTTCTTAAACATATTTGTAATAACCACCAAAAATTCCATGGTCACATCATCCCACTTCTATTTTTCAATAATAAATGGTTGTAGAAAACCACCAGGTTTTGGACGCTCCGCCTTCACCTGCTAATAGGTAAAGCTTCTTGTCACAAACCTTGATATCTCCTTTTTCATTCCTGGCCACCAAAATTTCCATTGTAATTCATGGTACATTTTGGTTACACCTGGATGCACCTCCCATTTCGAGTCATGAAATTCCCGCATGAGCTCCTCTTGCATGATCGTAGGCACAACAACATGATTCCTGACATAGATGACCTCATTTTCATTTATCAACCATTCTGAAGATGTCTACCCACCTTAAAATATTTACCTCAAGGATAATAACTTTAGATCCTCATACTATCTGTCCTTGATCCGTTTCAAAAGAATAGACTCCACTGCAAAAGAAATCAAATTCATCTGCTCCTGACTCTCTTGAACCACCGCATTCATTTTAGCTAACAAGGTCATCATATTCCACTCTACACTCGACTCCTGAACCATCTGAGTCTGAATTTTTCTATTTATGGAATAATCCATAGTATTTCCCTTACCATGTGTATATGCCAGTTTGAAATCAAAATATTTAATATATTGAACTCATCTCTGCTATCGAAGATTCAAATCACACTGTGAAAATATATACTTCTAACTCTTGTGATCTGTATAAACTATAAAATTTTCTCCCAAAAGATGGTGTTGCCAACACTTAAAAGAATAAACCACTACTTTCAACTCGAGGTCATTCATAGGGTAATTACATTCATGAGTCCTCAACTGTCAAGACCCATATGCCACAACTCAATCTCCCTACATCAGCACAACTCCAAGTCTGATCCCAGAAGCATCACAATAAACCATATACTCCTCACTTGACTTAAGTATGATCAATATCAGTGTCAATGTCAAGTACTTCTTCAAATCCTGAAAATCTCTATCACAAGTGTCAGACCATTTAAACTTTTATCCCTTTTTGTTCAATCCCTAAAGCGGTGCTTCCAAATGGGAAATTCTTGGATAAATCTTCTTTAATATCTAACTAATCACATGAAGCTTCAGTTATCAAAAAAAATCTTGGGATGCTCCCAAGAAACCACTGCCTGAACCTTTTTTGGGTCCACTGACACACCTTCCTCGGAGATGATGTTCCCCAAGAAGTGTACTTGGTCAATCCAAAACTAACACTTATATATCTTGGAATATAACTGATGCTCTCTCTGTATACCCAGGATTATGTCAATATATTGGGAATGATTTTCATGAGTCTTGGAGTACACTAAGATGTCTTCCATAAACACCACCACAAATTGATCTAGATACGGGTGAAATATCCTATTCATCAAATCCATAAACACCATTGTTGCATTTTTTAACCCAAATTGGATCATGACAAACTCATAAAGGACATAACTACTTATGAAAGCAGTCCTTGGTATATCAAAAGTCTGTACTCTCAACTGATGATACCTTAATCTCAAATCAATCTTTAAGAATCCACAAACTCCTTTCAATTGGTCAAGTGTATCATCATTATAAATAAGAGGATATTGGTCCTTCATAGTCATTTTGTTCAACTTTTGGTAATAGACACACAAATTTAAACTCACATCAGCCTTCTTTTTAAACAAAAAATGTGATCCCCAAGGCAATGTACTTGGAAGGATAAATCCCTTAACCTCCAACTCCTCCAACTAAGTCTTAAGCTCTTGAATATTAGTTAGTTCCATTTTTTATAATGGAGTAGATACTAGCTCATCCCCCAGCATTATCTCAATAGTGAATTCCACATCTCTCTTAGGTGGTATCCCTAATAAGTCTTCAAGAAATACATACTAAAATAGTTCCACTAATGGTGGAAGGACACCTTTCCTAACACCCTTATCATCCAACAAAATACTAGCAACTTGGGATATGATATCTCCCAGTTTCTTAGTAATTGGACCTGATCGGCCTTCTTAGATATCCCACTCTCCACGATGAATACACTGGTCACCCTTAGGAGACACAAAGGTCACTCTCCTTAAGTAACAATTGATGTGGGCACAGAAGGTGACTAGCCAATACATCCCAATAATTTGGTCAAAGACTGTCATATCAAGAACATAGAGATCTCATAGGAAACAATATTCCCCAATCTCTAGTGAACATACCTTGCAAAGATAGATATCTCTAGACCACACTCCCAATGGTGTATCTATATTCATTACCCCGCTCATAAAATCAACTGTCAGGATCAAACCATCAACAAATTTTGCACATTTAAAGGAATGAGAGGTACCAGTATCAAACAAGAAACTATCTAAAGTAGAAGCTACTAGAATAGTACCTCTCAATGTCAATGGTTCATCCTCTCTATCCACAAGTATAGTTTATACTACATGTAACTGTTTCCCCTCTTCTCTATGATGTTGTCTGACTTCCCTAAGTAGCACCACTCTACTGATGTGGGTGCTCCTTCCCAGAAGAACCACATCCACTACCTCTACCACCTCATCTAGTATAACTCCAACTACCAGGATGATTTGGTGTAGAATATCCTATTCCTATAATCTGACTCTGCCTAACTACTCCTTCAGTACTAGTCTATCACTATGACCTAAAGAATTTTTGTAGGTGTCTGACCTTTCTGCAAGATCGAAACTCCACTGGTGGTTGAGAATAGTGATGATGATAGTGTCCCAGCCTACCACACTGATGAAAAATCGCCCCAGTATGGTTCTGTCCAACCTACCCTCTTGTATGCGTACTCTGCTTCCAACTTCTATGGCTAAATTTTTTATAACGGTGCTTCCTTATCTCAGAAGTTGTACTTATTGATTGTCCAATAACAACAACCTATCCAGAACTAGAAGCCTCACTTAGGTTCTCTTAAACTATGAGATCTTGATCCACCACTTCCATAAACTTATTTAGGATGAATATATTCACCTCGGACTTAATATCACACTTAAGTCCATCCTGAAAATGTTTCACCATAGCCTCCTCATCACCTGCTAACATTGGATCAAAGCATTGCAAATCTTTATAGCATCTAGCATAGTTCATTACCAACATTCTCCCCTATTTTAGATTCATGAACTTAGTATCTTTCTATTCTCTCAATGTATCTGGATAAAACTGCTCCAAGAACCTCTCTAATAAGTCCTTCTATAACATATCATCAGTCTATCCAGTTTTCACCTAAATTCCCCACCAGTGATTCACTGATCCCCATAGTATATAAGTATCCAACTTGAACCTCCTCTTAGCTAGAGTCTCCAAATGGTCAAGTATTTTCACTATAGACTCAACCCATAATTCATCTCCCTCAGGTCCACCCTCTCTAGTAAAAGTCATAGGGTGTTGTAATTGAAACTCCATTATCAACTCAGACATACTTTTCACAACCTTCCCTAGGTCTCTTTCCATGAATTTCATGAAGCGAGCTAAGTTCTATCAAACCCGCTCCCCTTCATCTTCAGCTGGCACAATCGGTGCCTCAAGTTCCCTAACTAGAAAAACATTCCAAATCTCGCCCCTTTGTCATCCCCTCAACAAGAATCATGGATGCACACTCTTTACAAGACAAACACACATCTCAGGTCTCATATCACAGCCTTATAACATTTACATAAAAGTAAAATAACACAAAAATACTTTTCCCCCCACCTTGACACATGTTCAAAATCGAGGCGCTATCACTACCCTTAACCATCCTACTCCTAGGTTTTGGTTAATAAGGGTAAACACACTATCATAATCAATTTTATCATTTAGACACCCAATTATTCTCATTTCACATCATTTTACAATTTTTTCAATTCATTTTAGGCACCATTTTTCTTATTTTAATCTCACAAAGAAGGGAAACGGTTCAAGTTCAAAAACTTACCCACAACCCATTTTCTCATGTGTGTGCCTAAAATGATGCATGTCACAATAACCCTGAGTTCCTAGAATGATGCATGCATACTCAACTCTCATTCCATTCTGGGATACGAATCAATAATCAAAAATTCTCAAAAACAATAATCACAACACATCACAAGTGTGTCACCTAAGGTGAAATAATATTTAACTATAATAGAAAATAACAATAACAATAATCCCACCCTGAGTACTTGGGTTTTCCCCCATACATGGGTTTTCAACTCCTATGCACGATATCATTACCAATACCCGACTCTTCCTAGTCTCTTATCTACCTTTACTAAAATAGTAAGACAAAAGAAGAAGAAAGAAAACTGGAGCTCTGATACCACTTTTTAACGTCCTGACCCAGGTGCCACATGATGGTGCCCCGAGTCAGTTTGCCACATGACCTCAAGCATACCTCCCCATATGCTAGAGGCATTCAACTAGCAGCAAGGGTTTGGTAACTCATTCAAGGGGAGACTATACCCTCATTTATCAAAGTAAAATTACAACATAAATAAATGAATAAAATCTAAAGCATATATATATATATAAACATAAAAATACTCATGTCACAATATAACCAAGATGGAAAAAATCTCAACTAAAATGGAAAATTTGATATGTCAGTATAAGTTTCAAGTATATATAATGCAACTAAAAGTAAAGACATTGTGACTCCCCAAACAGGTCTTGAACCATGTTTGGTTCCCTCCTCCTTGATCCATCGCAAATCATCCACCTATCCCAAGGTCTTTTCTCTTATCCAGTCCTGCAATAATATAATTTATTCAAGTACTGATCAGGCAGCTCGAATAGGGTGTGATTACAAATTAGTAGGCCACCGCCAACAGTGTCTAAAAAAATCCAGTCAAAAGATAGTGCATGAAATTCTATAAGAAAATAAGTACAATAAAATAATAAATATTTTATCACATTTTCATTTATTCTTATCTAACTACATTAACTCCAGGGTTCCCAAGGATACTCATACCTCAATACTAACTTCATCTTGTACTAGAGCCCAAAGTGTTCCCTAGGTAATACCATATCTTAATACTTTCTTCTAGCCAAATCTCGAAGTAGAAAAGGTGCTATGATATCTTAGTACCTGACTAGACTCGTGTCGGAGTCGAATACTCTCATGTGATGCCATAACTTGGAGTTCCATTAGTTCCATTCTTTAATTTCATATTTATAATCCACATTTTCAAAGTTACCAATATCATAAACATAAGTAAGATGGCCATGTTACCATGCTTACTCCTCAATAGAATAGAAATGTTCCCATTCTCTTTACTCATAAGTATAATAACCATGTTACAATGTATACTTCTCAATTTAGAATAACCATGTTCCTATTCTCTTTACTCATAAGTATGATGACCATGTTACCATTTGTACTTATTAATTTAGAATGACTATATTCCCATTATCTTTACTCATAAGTATGATGACCATGTTACCATTTGTACTTCTCAATTTAGAATGACCATGTTCCCATTCTTTATCACATAATTAATTTACCAATTAATTATCTACCCCAATCCCATTAATAATTTAACAATTAGTTAAACATATTCATTCCATTAGTTAACTCAATAATTAACTAGGTGCTTCTAACCATTAATTAATTCATTAATTAATTAATCAATATCACAATTCATATTCCATAATTACTTTTCCAAATTTAATTATCTAATTATAATATCTATTTTCCATAATTAATCACACAATTAATTATCTAGGTCACATTAACAAAGGTACATAATTAATCCACAATTAATTACCTCAACTTAGCCATTTCAATTCCTCATAATTAATCCCCCAATTAATTATATTTATTACAACCCCTACCTATTATAATTAATTCCACAAATTAATTATCTAATAGGGAAACCCATTAGTCTCATGATTAATTGCCTAATTAATCACCTATTTCAACAAAACTTTGATAACTCAATTGGTTAATCTAATAAACCCAATTCAAGGACATAAATTTCTAAAGGATGCAAGCAATTCTACAATCTTGCATATACATATCAAATCCATGACTATGGGAATTAGATTTAGACCACATAACTTTTCGTTGACGGATTTTTTCCCAAATTAAATCCTCAAAATTTGAGCAACACAACAATGTAGATATGAGTTCCGAATCTAAATCCATAAACCGAAATCAAGATTAAAGATATCAAGATCTCATAAATCTAAGTCTAGATCCACAATCCTAGATCTAGATCTTACCACATAGGTTTAGATCCAAGAAAATAGAGGATATCTTTCATGAAAAGATCAAGGAGAGATAGAAGAAAGAATGGGAGAAGCATTGAGATGAAATTCACTTACTGGGAGAAGAGAAGATCTTTAATTTGGGATTTCGATCTCGAAAAACAGTGTCTGTAAGGCCTTAGAATCCCTCCGGGTCGATGGGAGAACCTTCATTTACCCTTAAGAGAGTAAAATCCCTAGTTAGGTCCACATAGGAGGTGAAACAGGTCATTAAAAGTTGAAAACGAGTGAGATCCAAAATTTTAGGATCTCACTGTCAGTCCTCGCGTGGTTTAGTCACACAGTTAGACAAACTATGTGCTAGCCACTGCTTCAAGGGGGAACCTCGCACGACTACCTTACACGACCTCCCAAATAGTGCTTTAACCGTGCCAAAGCTATTTCCTCAAAAACCAGAGATCACACAATTTTGCCTAGGCAGCTGCATTGCTTGTACAAACTATGCGCCAACTGTACAGAGCCTCTTTTCCCCAAAATTCTCTTAGACTTCACCCAAACGCACCCCAAGCCATAACTCTCATCAAAGGTACTTAAGTAAAAACAAAAAGTACCTAGAATCATGCCCGAGATAACTCCAAAAAAGTTCAGGATCTTACATATTTATAGATATTTGTATCCATTTATTATTTTATTTTATTTTTTATTTTTTATTTTATTTTTTTTGTTATTTTATAATTTATTATTTATTATTTATTATTTATTATTTATTATTTATTATTTATTATTTATTATTTATTATTTATCATTTATTATTTATTCAATTATTATTTCTTATTTATTATTTATTATTTATTATTTATTATTTATTATTTATTATTTATTAGTTATTATTTATTGATTTATTTTTATTATAAATTTACAATTAAATGACTATTTAATAATTTTTTATTATTTATTTATTATTTATTATTTATTATTTATTTTCATTTTTATTATTTATTATTTATTTATTATTTATTTTATTATTTAATGATTATTTATTTAATATTTATTTAATATTTATTGATTAATTATTATTTATTATTATTTATTTATTTATATTTAATATTTATTTATTATTTATTTATTATTTAATATTTATTATTTATTTATTATTTATTTATTATTTATTATTGATTATTTATTTATTATTTTTAATTTATTTATTATTTATTATTTATTATTCATTTATTATTTAATTTATTATTTATTGGTTATTTATTAATAATTTATTTAATGTTTTTTATTTAATATTTATTTATTATGTATTTATTATGAATTTATTATTTATTTAATATTTATTATTTATTTATTATTTATTATTTATTATTTATTATTTATTATTTATTTATTGTTCATTTAATATTTATTTAATATTTTTTATTTATTATTTATTATTTATTATCATTTATTGTTTATTTAATATTTATTTTTTAATTATTTTTTATTATTTACTCTTTATTATTTATTATTTATTATTTATTATTTATGTATTATGTAATATTTATTTATTATTTATTTATTGAGTTGTTATTTATTTATTTATTAATATTTTTTATTATTTATTATTATTTATTATTTATTATTTACTATTTACTATTTAATTATTATTATTATTATTTATTATTTACTATTTATTATTTACTATTTATTTCCAAATCATGTATTTATTTATTTATTTATTTATTTATTATTAATTTATATTTTATTTATTAATTTGTAATTTATTAATTTGTAATTTTTAATTTTTAATTTTTAATTAATAATTAGAAATTATTAAATATTAATAATTAATAATCAATAATTAATAATTAATAAATAATTATTAGTTATTGATTATTGATTAATTATTATTGATCAGTCATTATGGATTAATAATTATTGATTAATAATTATTGATTAATAATTATTGAGTTTATATCTATTTGTTATGTATTATTTGTTTTTTCAATTAATATATATAAGTATATTAAATTCTGTTTATTCATGACATGATGAGTCTACAGAAGTGGTAGTCTTTGGTAAATATGCAAGAGGTAAGGGGTTCAAATCTTACCCAACGCAAAATTTCTATTTATAGCACATGCACATGCATGTGCATGTGCATGGTAATAAATAGTGAAAAAATAAATTATAAATTATAAATAATTAATAATAAGTAATAATAAAAAATAAATAATAAATAATAAGGAATAAATAAATAAACAAATAATGAAATTACAAAAATAAAATAATAAAATAACAAAATAAAATAATAAAATAATTAATAATAACAAATAAATAAATAATAAAATAAATTAACAAAATTAAAAAAAAATTAAAAAATGTCGCTAAATCATTTAGCGACAATTTTGAAAATCCGCCGCTAATTGATTACTGACACATGATTTAGCAGAGATTTTTCAAAACCATTGTAGAATGATTTAGAGGTGGTTTAAACAGCTACTAAACATGATTTTTTGCAAAGTGACCTATAAATTTTGTTATTTCAAGGATTATATTTTGGAAAGTTTGATTGGCTATTCCCATTTCATTATCAGCAATAATAATCATGGAAAATATTCTATGTATTTTTATTCTTATTCTTTTGAATTATTCTAAGCATTTTCGGGTATCTACAACTATTACAAACTCTTATAGAATTCAAAGCTACAAGTGAGGTATCGATACATTGATACACAAATATACAACACATGAATAAGAAACTTGAAAGAACTTTCTAATCTATTATGGACATCTTTTTTATACTATTGGATGACTCTCAAAGAAGAAGAAGAGATTTATCGATCTCTGCTACCTTGGAGTGGCAAGTTGTTCCATTTCACAAGGACTAGTTGTTTATAATGAAACAAGATTTTACTATGTATTTTCCTTAAATAAATATTGTGGTCGATAGTTTATTTCACATGTAACATCAAACTAAAATGAGGCGTTACATATTAGATAATATTATTAAGAAAATTTAATAATAATAAAACTTATAATAAATAAAAATATTTTAATCAAATATAAATTCATACAAAATAAAATTAAGAACACTTAAAGTTTTAAAAGGGAATTTTTCAAAAAAAATAGTTTTTCTTTATATATTGTATTTTCATTTAAAAGTTAATTTTTTAATTTTAAAATATTAATTTTTTGAAATTATTTCCATTTTTTAATTCATCATATCAAAATTATCTTAAGATGAATTTTTGGAATTTTTTAGAAATAATTGATTTTTAAGTGAACAGTGAAAATTACAGTTTTTACCAAAATTAAAAAATTTATAACTTTTGTAAAGACTTAGAAGTTTATAAAACCTTTTAATTTATTAAATATTTATTTAATAATTTAAAAAATATTTTAAAAATATCATTTTGAACTTAGAAAACAGATGTCTAGCATTTTAGAACATATGGAACACTTCATTTTAATTTTAAAAAAATAATTTCAGTATTTTATTTTAATTAAAAAATTTATTGGTGATATTTAGTTTGAGTTTGATTTTTAAGACACATAACACTTATTTTTTTATATTATACCAATTTATATTATGAAATTCAATGGCATTCATAAATTTACACTCCACATAAATTTTAATCTTAAAAACACACTTTCTAAAAACTTTTTTTATGGGTTATGTGCGCTGATATTAAATTTAACCTTTCTAATATTTATAAATTTTATTTTATAAAATTATTTTTATAATTTAGATAAACATTTTAATATTATGTAGTAAGTTCAAATTCATTTTTTAGGAATAAAATTAAGTTACCAAGATAAATATTAGTTACCATGATAAAATGGTTATTTTACAAAGAATGATACTTTTCTAAATATTGTGTATTTTTTAAATTAAATATATCCATTTTAAATAAATACTTTAATATGATTTTTGAACATATATAAAAATTAATTAACACTCATTTAATTTTTAATCATTGTTAAATAATATTAATAACACTTAATGATTAAAATGATATTTTTCTACAAAAATATTTTTTCAACACATTATATGTTTTAATTTAAAAGTTGATTTTATTATATTTAGAAATTGATTTAGATTAAATTAAATTAAAATTATTATTAATCTTGTTTAAATTTGGTAAAAAAATTATCTTATATTTTTAATGATAAAATAATTAGCATCGTTAAATTTTAATCAAGATTAATAAGTATTAAAATGGGTAATCTGATGTGGATCAAATTTTACTAAATAAATTTGACACTTATACCTTATAGAATATACTTTTTAGGTTGTAAAGTCATAACTAAATGTCTCACCAATTTTTTCCCCCTAAATTTCCTAACTCTCTTGCAATTTCATTCATATCCCTTATCTAACATTCTTTTACAAATATTTGTCCCTCTTTTCACCTATAAAAGGATCTCATTTCCACCCTTTTCATGCCACACCCCTAGTTCAAGATTCCCATAAAACTCTATCCAATTTAATTATAATATATTCCCCCTATATTTTTTTCATCCCATATTCTTAATAGAGTGTATCAAGTCCTTCATTTCCAAAGGATACTTTAAGAGAAGATCCAAATTCTCAACATAAATATCATTTACCCTTTTACTTTATTTCTTTATCTTTCCCATCCACCAAACTCCAAACTAATTATAACCATATATATATAATGACATCTGTGTAAATAATATGCTGAAATTTTATTATATTGATAGTGTAACCATAATATATTCTCCTCTCATTCAATTAAAAAAACAAAAATGTTTCTCATGTGCGTGTGCAAACTATCGCCTCCACGAATGATATATTTCATTTTTTATCACCACATTTCAAGGATGGTTCTAGAAATGGATTTAGTGAATATATATGTTACTTATTTCATGATTTATATTCTAAAAATAAAAATTAGTCATTCTATAAGTAATATTATTAATAAGAAATCATTGTAAAACTAACTACCAAAAATAAACATACCAAGGGGAAAAGAAATTGATTTAAGTGATAAATTGTTTTTCATTCACCTTATTCTTATATATCTTACAAATTATTAGTCATCACCTTAATAAAATATAAATAATTTCAATATAATTTTTTTATAATGATATTATAAAAAATGATCTCTTCCACATCCATACTCACACATAGATCGTAAGATGTTCTGGTTGTGTCGGTTTAACCACCAACATGAAAAATGATATAAATTTATATAAATAATGGATTTAGAACCATAATATTGGATATTAATTAGAAAATAATAATTTTTTTATTCTATAATGGTAATATAAACATTTAACTCATTAATTAATACAACATCATTTGTTCTTTATAAATTACTAAAACAAGCTCATCCCCAACTCTATCGTCAAGAAAAATAACTAAAATACCTATTAAATGAAATTATAAAATTAAAAAAAATTAAAAAAATTCAATTATATAAATTTTTATGATATTTGAATTATGAAATTATGTATGATAATGGATAACAACACTGCAATTATGAAACTAGTTCAAAACGATCAAGATTACTCACACCCAATATTGAAAATAGATAATAATTAACTAATGTACATAAAGAGAATAATTATAAATGAATTTTATACAATTTTATATACATTAAGAGGGTTCTAAAATAAGTTATTAAGATATTTATGACTATTATATAGGATCTTAGAGTAAATTTGACTAAGCTGGGAGACAAGGTAAAGGTTTCATTATCTCATTTTCTAACTCCATGGGACATATTTAATATTGTGCATCATAATTTATTTTATATGGTGTATTCAATGTCCAATTACTTTAACATATGAAAATATCTTCTATATCATGATATTTTAATGTTCATTTCATAATATTTCTCTCAAGATCCTTTGATTCTTAAAAGTTAATAATTCTGTTAGAGTTTCATTGACTTAATTTCAAATTCATTAGGTCGTAGTCTTTCTTACTTAAATTTACTTTAAAAAAAGTTTTGATCTTACCATACCCCTATTTTATATGGTTTTTTATTTTTTTATCTAGTTAAATTACTTATCATAATCAATAACCACTTCTTTTACAAATTATTTTCCAAAATAAAAGTGTAACGTTGGTAAGAATAACTCTCATTCTTACTGATGAGTCTTTTCTTCCATGTCCATATTTTCATTCTTGCCAATATTATCCTCTCTTTTTAGGAAATATAATGTGTACTATTTTCTATTTTTTCATAATTTTTTAAGTTCCTAGAAGCTACAATAAAAGTAAAAAAATACACACACTTCTAGTCCCGCAAATACAGGCCACACCCCCTCCATGGGTTGACCCATTCCTTAGTAATCCCATTACATTGATTAATTGAAAGGCCCAGGGACCAAATGGCCATTACATGGCACACACATATATATGTATGATGATGGGTGGGGTACTATATCACCCTCTAATTCATTAGTTTAATTTTATATCTCATGAGATAATTAGGCATGTACATAATGATTTTATTCACACAAGCATGGGATTAATGAGTTTTCTCACATTTTTAAACATGGACATAATGAGTTTTTTATATAGGTGTGGGCATAATGAGTTTGCTCACAAATATTTTCCTATGTTTGTGGTTGTTCCCATTTTCAGGTTTCTTATCAAGTTATGTCACATTTTCAATATGCATTTTATTTCTATAAAATTCCATGTTTTCATGAATATGACTTATTTTTAAATTATTCCACACTTTTATGTCATGCTTATATGTTTTATGTTTATTTTGAGGTATTTGAGCCATTTCATAGCTTTTATCCTTCCTTGATAATATTTTTATGATCTTATATTTCTCTAACATGTTTTATGATTATCATATATGGTCTTATGGTCTTTTAATAATATATTTATCATCTTTCTCATGTTCTCCTTTATTTTTATGATCTGATACATTATAATATTTTTCCCTTACTAAGCATTTGAGCCCACCCTTTCTTATTTTTATGATCCCTGGGTTATGAAGATGGTTATATCATGTAATATATCTATAAAAGTGTCTATAGAATTATGATTAAGGATAAATGTTCACAAGTTTTGTAAAATAAGATGTTTATGTAGTTAATCTTCAAGACACTAAACCTTTTAGTCCTCAAGTTATGTGACTATTAGTGAGATATATTATTTAAATCATGAAATTAATGTATTATTTAAATTATTTTTATCTTGGGTCACTTTAGTTGATATCAAAGGCTGGTTTAGTTATTTTTTGATATTATTTTAGTAATTTTGGGGATTAGTTTAGATAAATTTAGCAAAAAAATAACTATATTTCTAAGGCATAAGTCTAAGAATATGATAACATCTCGATGTTTTGGTAAAGTAGAAATTATGTGGTTCACCTAGAAATTATGTATCTATCTAGATATTATAAGTGTATTCAGACTCTAGAATAGATGTACCTAGGTGTATTAACCTTGAAATGGGTGTATTGGGTATTACCTCAATCATCACCCAGTGCACGATAAAGATGTCTAACTGCACACCTGGTTTGACACTCCCTAGAGATATGTTTTGGTTAATAAAATTCTCTTTACAATACATTATTAAGGATATATTATGTTAAATAATTAGGATATGAAGTTTGAGGGAGTCCAACTTAATATAACCTATATTGAACTGAGAGTGATTTAGATTGAACTGAAAGATAATCTAATGGTTTTCAAGAGTTAGATATTTCGAGGTTTAATTTTCATGAGATAATTTATGATAATCCTATTATGATATTAATTATTCATCACTCATGTTATCCTATTTTGGTTTTAGTAATGGATGAATCCCAAAGGAACTAAGTTAATAATGGATTTCGTGGAAAATTCATAGATTGTCTCAATGAGAAACCTAATGGGATAGGAGTTGGAGTAAGAAATCTAATGATAATTCCAAAAATAGTTATCAAGAATAATTATTAACAACATTAAAATAGCTTAAATACCAAAAAAATGATAAGGATGGAGTCTCATGGAAGTTTGGGTGAAAAATATGATAAAGGAAAAAAGATTCAATTTCTTAAATGTCAAAAATATGGGAATAAGTAACTTAGGAAATGTCTTCAATGAACTAGAATATGTTTTATATATGAAAAAGGGGGTTTATAGAGTATCTAATTGGTGAGGAAAAGTGAATAGATTAGTGGAAATTATGAAAGGAGTGTTCGTCTTGAGGTGCCACTAATAGTAGAATGTCATAAATGTGGAAAAATTGGGCACTACTCAAATCAATGCCCTAATCAAAGGGATAATGTGGATGATAAAAACCATATATTTCCAAGACCAAGGGAATAAAGTAAATACTATGCTACCACAACTACTAAAGTAAGTTCCAAAATTTATGTGGAGTGAAGGACACCAATTATCCACTTAAGAACTATGAGTGTTGTTATTGCATCTTGTTCAACCCACTCCATTATACCTAGTATGTTCGATAAGAAAGTTAAATTGAAACCCGATGACTAGATGTTGAATTATTAATTAAAACTTACAATGATACAATTATTGTTTCCCAAGTATATAATACATCTTGAATAGATATGTGATTCCTATAAATCTTATTATCCTTCTGTTAGTCAAATTTGTTGTGATGGTAGGCATGGATTGGCTCTCTTGATCATAATATTTCAAAAGATAGTAAAATACCATCTAAAATTACACCCATGATCACATATTAATACAAAGCTGTAAATAAACTCCTATGAAAAATTGCCCCCATTATATTGGGATATTTAGAACAAAACCTTAGAGAAAATCTCAACATTAGTTATATTCATATTATAAGGGAATAAATAAGTTCACTAGTCGAACTTAAGATATTAAGGATGAAACATCATTGAAAATTAAATCCTGATTCATGGAAGCCCTTAAAATTTTAATCAAGTAATAATTCAAATTATGATTAAACAGTTTATTTAAAGGTTGGATAATTTGATGACCCTAGATTTCACTATTTATTTTCCTTAAATAAATATTGTGTTCAATAGATTTCTTTACACAAAATAATGAACTAAAATGAGTTGCGACATATTAGAAAAATATTATTACAAAAATTTAAGAATAATAAAACCACTAGTAAATAAATTTATTTTAATCAATTACAAATTCATACAAAATAGGATTAAGAACACCAGAAGTTTTAAAAGGGCATTTTTCAAAAAAAACATTTTTTTTATTTATAAATTGCATTTTCATCAAAAAGTTAAATTTATAAATTTTATAATTTTAATTTTGTAAAATTAATTTCATTTTTTAATTTATAATATAAAAAATTATCTTAATATATATTTTTTTAAATTTTTCTGAAATAATGTATTTTTAAGTGAATAGTCAAAATTTTAGTTTTTACCAAAATTTTAAAATTTAGGACATTATGGGAACTACCTAGAAGTTTATAAAACATTTTAATTGATTAAAGGTTTATTTAAGGATTAAAACTATGTGTTTTAAATATATACTTTTGAACTTATAAAATCTATGTTTGATATTTTAGAACATGGGTAATATTTCATTCTAATTTAAAAAAATGTCTTCAGTATTTTATTCTAATTAAAAATTGTAATGAAAATATTCAGTTCTATATTTCTTTTTAAGACACAAAACTCTTATTTTTTATAATAAACCAATTTATATTATGGAAGTCAATTATATTGATAAATTTACACTACACATAAATTTTAATATTAAAAACAAACATTTTTTAAAAATTGTTTTTATGGGTTATGTGTATGAATATTAAAATTAATTTTCAAACATTTAGGAATTTTATTTGATATAATTATTTTTTATATTTTATTTCAACATTTTAATATTATTTACTAAGTTAAAATTCATTTTTTAGGCACAAAATTAAGTTACCAATGTAAATATTAGTTACCGCGATAAAACAGTTATTTTTTAAAGAATGATACTTTTCTAAATATTGTGTATTTTTTAAATTAAATGGAAATATTTGAAATTATATTTATAATATGGTTTTTAAAATATAAAAAATTTAATTAAAACTCATTGAATTGGTAATTAATATTATATAATATTAAAAACACTTAATGATTAAAATGAAATTTTTCTACAAAAACGGGTTTTTAACACATTATATATTTTAATTTAAAATTAATTTTTTGTATTTATAATTTTAATTGTATTAAATGGATTAAAATTTTGGATTCATATAAAAAAATTGGAAATAAGGGTCATATTATATTTTTGGTGATAAAATATTTACCATGGTTAAATTATAATCAAGATTAATAAGTGTTAAAATGGGTGATCAAATGTGGGTTGAATTTAACTAAATAAATTTGACACTTATACCTTTTAGAATAAATTTTTTAGGTTTTAAATTAATAACCATGTATCTCACTAACATTTATCCACATAATTCACCTAACTCTCATCTAATTCCATTCTCATCCCTTTCCTAACATTCTTTTCTAAATATTTGTCCCTTTTTTCACCTATAAAAAGAGCTCAATTTTACCCTTTTAAAGCCACGCCCCTAGTTCAAAATTCCCATGAAATTATAATCAATTTAATTATTATAGATTTACTATACAATTTTTTCATCCCATATCTTCAAAAAAGTGTCTTAATTGCTTCATTTCCAAAGGACACTTCAAGAGAAGATCCAAATTCTCAACGTAAGTATCACTTACCCTTTTACTTTATTTCTTTGTCCTTCCCATACAACGACCTCCAAACCCATTATAACCATATTTATATAATTACATAAATATAAATAATATACTTATATATTATTATATTTATGTTATAACCATAATTTATTCCCCTCCCATTCAATCAAAAAAATGTTTCTCATGCGTGTGTGCGGACCACCGCCTCCTAGAACATCACGTTTCATTTTTATCACCACATTTCAAGTAAGGTTATAGAAATGGGTTTAGTGAATATATATATTGATCATGTCATTACTTATATTCTGGAAATATAAATTATTCATTATACAAGTAATATTAGCAATAATAAATCATTGTAAAACTAACACCCAAAAACAAACATACCAAGAGGAAAAGAAATTTATTTATAAGTGACAACTTATATTTCCATTTACCTTATTATTATAACTCCTAAAATTTATTATTAGTCACCTTAATAACATATAAATAATTTCATTATACTTTTTTATAATTATATTATAAAAAATATATCTCGTCCATATCCATACTCACACATTGATCGTAGCATGTTCTTATCGGGTCAGTCTAACCACCAACATGAAAAATGATATAAATTTATATCAAGAATAGATTTGAAAACTTAATTTTGAGTATTAATTAGTAAATAATAATGTTTTTTGCTTATGGAATAGTAATATAAACCTTTAACTTGTTAATGAAGAAAACATCATTTTTTCGTTATAGATTACTCAAACAAGTTCGCCACCGACTTCATCATCGCAAACAATAACTAAAATAATTATGAAATGAAATTATAATATTATAAATAATTAAAAATAATAAATTATATTACCTTTTAAGATATATTAATGATTAACTTTTATAGAATAATTAATAACAACACCGCAATTTTGAAACTAGTTCAAAATGATCCATATTACTCACACCAGATATTGAAAATAGATAATAATTAACAAATATACATAAAGAGAATAATTATAAATGAAGTTTATAAAAGGTTATGTATGTGAAAAATTTTATTAAATAGTTTTTTAAGATATTTATTTTTTTTATATAAGATCCTATAGTTTATTCAACTAAGCGGGGAAACATGGTGGGGTTTCTTTGTATCATTTTCAACTCCATAGGACATGTTTGATATTGTGTACCATAATTTATTTTATATGGATCATTCAATGTCAAATATTTTTCAACATATTAAAATATATTACATTTCATGAGATTTTAATTTACATTTTATGATATTCATATCAAGATTATTTAGTTCTTACATTACCAATTCTGGAAGAGTTTCATCAATTCAATTTTTGATTCATTAGGCTATAGTATTTCTTACTTAAATATAATTTTTAATACTTATTTGATCCTAAAATCCCCACATTTTATATGGTATTTCCTTCTGTTCTCTGGGAAAATTACTTCTTATCATTAATAACCACTTTTTGATAAAAAAAATATCCTAACATAAAGTGTAATGTTTTTAAGAATAACTCTCATTCTTACCAATTAATCTTTTCTTACATGTCCATATTTTACTTCCTTCTAATGTTATAATTTATTTATGGGAAATCTAATATGTTTTATTTTCTATGATTCTCATAATTCTATTTACCTCTTAAAAAGAAAAATTTAATACTCTTTTTATGGTGTGGGTTTTTAAAAAAGGTATTTCAAAAAATTGATCCTTTAAAAAAATAAAATGTTTTATCTACCACTCCACTTTTTCTTAAAAAAAATTTCATTTTAAAGCATAAATTTTTGGATTTTATTTTTAAAAGGTAAATTTTTTCAAATTTTTCACTTCAACTTTTAGAAAATAACTTTTGAAAGTGACTCGTAACTTCTTATTTTTATAATAATATTAAAAATGTTTCCTAAAGACTCTTTTATAGTTTTTGTTCTATGTGAAGACATATTTTCACTGCTTTTGTCATTTTATATAAAACATTACCTCTATGTTTTTTTGGTTTCTAAAAAATATATTTTTATCTTAGTTTTATGAAATATTTCTTTAAAAATAATTTTAAAATATCAAGTATATTTCTTGTATCAAAATTTATTTTTCTAAAACTCTTAAATATTATTTTTCATATAAGTCATTTTCCTTTAACATATCTTATGATAAATTGAGGATACTCTTCAAATTTTACCATTCGACCTCTTTTTATGGATGCATTATGTGATATTATTTTCTGTCAAATATATTATCCATCACTGCCTTTTTCTTGCCTAACTATCCACCATAAATAGGCATAAATTTTCTTCCAATTCCTTTTCTTTGTGAATACCCTTTTTCTATTTCTTTTATTATAGGTTGTTCACCAATATGTCATGCATCGATTGATTAGGGAAATTATTGAATTAAATATACACCCTTTATCTATACGATGTAAATACCATATGCTATATTATCTTGATTGAATAGTATTTACCTAGAGAGTTACTGAATATATTTGGATACACATTTATTTTCTATGGTTATATCATGTTATGATAATTTATTTAATTATGAATGTTTCCCTTATATGATTCCATTTGAAAAGGATATGAAACCCATTTTATTTCCATGGGTTTTTTATGATATGATTAATTTTACATGTCACACACATATATGGATGGTGATGGGTAGGTTAAATATGACCCTCCAATGAATTGGTTTAAATTTATATCTCATTAGATATTAAGGATTGTAAATAATGATTTTTTTCACAAATTTGTGGGAATAATGATTTTTTCCATATTTTTAGGCATGGACGTAATGATTTTGTTTACACATTCATGGGCATAGTGAGTTTTCTCAAAAAGTTTTTCAGATAATTATGGTTATGATAAATTTTCAAGTTTCTTATCAAGTTTTTCCAAATTTTCAAGATGAATTTCATTTCCATGAAATGAATTTTTTCATGATTATTCATTACTTTTAAATTATTCCATGCTTTTATTTCATGCTCACATGTTTTATGTTTATTTTGAGGTATTTTGATCCATGTCATAAATTTTATGCTTCCTTAATAATCTTTTATGATCATATGTTTCTTTAACATGTTTTATAACTATAATATATGGTCTTATGATCTTTTAATATAATATTTATCATATTCCTCATGTTCTCCTTCATGTTTATGATTTGATACATTATAATGTGTTTTTCTTTACTGAGTATCTAAGATCACCCATTTCTTATGTTTCCAATCCCCAAGTTATAAAGTTGATTATATCATGTGTGATATATACAAAAGTTTTTTAAGGATTATTATTAAAGAGAAATGTTCTCAAGTTTTGTGAAATAAGATGTTTTTTTCACTAATATACAAAACAGAAAACCTTTCAGTCCTTGATTTATGCAACTGTTTGTGAGATGTATTATTTAAATCATGAAATTAATGTATTATTTAATTTATGTTTATCTTGGGTCACTTCATTGTTATTAATCCACTATAAATGGTAGTTTGTAACTAGGTTGTGACTCTCATTCAAAATCCAGGTCCTTTTAGTGCATACCATACCTATCAAGGAGTAGAGGGGTGTAAAGAGTAGATGTGGGATCTCTTTTATCCAAACTTCTATAAAAACCACGTATGTTCTTTATTTATTTTTATAATTCTTGTGCATGTTCATGTTTACTCTTATTTTTTGATTAAATTTTTACTAAAATATTCACCCCCCCCCCCAAACCATCAGCAAACTTAATTAGGACCTAACACACTGCACATTAAATCCCAACCATTATGAATAAATTCCACCTTGATCTAGTGGAACCACAACTCAAATATCTAGCCAAAACCACCCAAATTAGTGAAAGGGAAAAAAGATAAGGATAGAAGAATGAAGGGATGTATTTACCTCAAATATGTGTGAGAAATGATACCCAAACCACCCCAGAATAAGGGGGATCAAGAGGAGGAAAATAAGGGAGCAAGGGGATAATCCCCCATATTCTGGTTATCCAAGGAAGGTAGTTCCAAATATTTTTTAATAAAAAAAACCTCTAAAATAACCACCCTTATCTTATTTAAAGTGGGTTCTGACAACACCACAAGAATTCTAGTGGTCTACCTCTAGACTTTTGGTGGTAGGGGTAGTTAGATTGCCCCACTTCCCAACCCGTCAAATTCTCAGTGGGATTCCACTAAGATTATAGTAGAGCCTATAACCACCCACCAAATCATAGTTTCTTCTACCCATAACAAATTTTGTCCACAATATTTTTCTATTACCTATTCAATTTCCAAAAAAAACCATTTAATCACTTAAAATATATAAAAGAGATCCCACTCTAGATCTATTATCAAAATTTCAAATTCACCCTATCACCAAATCAATGAAAGTTCAACCCACCTTCAGTTTCACGAGAACACAAAGGTATATATCATTAAAAACTCCCCACCATAATTATCATCATCCATAAGAATCCTCATTGATCATACATCTATAAATCTCTACCTATATCGGTCTTTAATTCATTTCCAACTCATTGATTTCAACCTCAAAATGATAATCATGCTTCTATGCCCCAAATTCATTATCACTGGAATCTACACTACCCTATTACTAATATTCTATCTAATCTCTCTATGATTTTCATCCCATCACTATGGTTTTTTTACTCTATACTATCCATCAATGATCTCTCAACCAAAAACCAAAAGTATGAGGACCCCATTTATACCCATTGATAAAATAAAAAAATGGTCCATGAACACATTCATCAATCCCAAAACATTAATGATCAACCATACCTAGACTATATGGAACTCCCCACCATAAGGACTCACTAGTAAAAGTCAATTTCATCTAATGGTCCTCCCTATCAAAGGAATCTCCTATTAGAATGTAATAAAAGTGATCCAATTCATGAAACTGTCAATTTTAATAACTAAATACTTGATCTTAATACCAAAAACCCAACCACCAAGCATAAATCATGTGGATATATCTAATTAATCATGACACATAATCCAAAACACATGATTCAGACACTCAGCCCACTCCCAATCCAAACCACCACATCAACCAAACCCAATAATATATCAATTAATTTATTATTTTTAAAACCATGTCAAATCACCACACCCATATCAAAAATCATGTGAGTTTTGAAAACACCCCTTTGAATCCAAGGGGTTTTTTCAAAACTAACAATTCTAAAAATATCATGCCTTATTAGTATTTTCCATTAAAACTATTTTCGTTTACAAAATCCATTTTGAAATAAAAGTTCAAAATATTTTTTCTCAATTTCCTAAAAACTAAAAAATTATGAAAACCCATCCATGTTTGTACTTTATCAAAAAAAATTAAATACATTTTACTCACACTATGAAAACATACAAAACCCTGTTTCCAAAAAACTGGATTTTTTTCTCTAAAACTCATTTTATTTCAAAATCACTAAATTCGCAAGACATTTCAAGTAAATTCATCAATAAAATGATTATTACACATGGATTTTACCACCACATGTGTGTGTGTATTTTCAAAACTGGGTTTTTTTCAAAATTCAAAGCATCAAAAAATATTTCCCTATGGTGGTTGATAAAACATAGACAACCAATCACACCAAACAAACAACTCATTTGATCCATATTAATTTAATCACCCCTTGTAATATATTTGAGAAAACATAAAATATATTAATAATTTATTTCAATTAATAATGGACCATGCAAAGATGGTATATCAAACAACACAACTCTTAAGAGTGTGTATCATTCCCTAAGCATGCCACTCTTAGGATGCATGAACAGTACCACTAGATCCTAGTTGATTATTATGTCACATCTTGAGTCCTATAAAATTTGATTTCAACTGAATCTATAATGGATAGGCATTCTCCAAATCTACCTCTCAAGTTATGACATTCTATCTCCACCTTTAACTGACTTTGACCCAACCAAACACAATCTATGATACCACTTTTCAACATCTGACTCAGTTTACCCAAACAATAACTGAATCTGGTGTGATATCTGAAATCAAGCATGCTTCTTTATATACCATAGGCTACCAACTAGCAACAAGGGCCTAAAATAGTCATATAGAGACAATTTCCTTAAATATAAACATGATTTTTATACCTAAATATTCTGAAATATTGGCATGACACATCCATATAATTGTCCTACCCAGAACTTTTCAAAATAAAATAGGGATCCAATAGGGAATACCATAGTCTAGAATACAAAATTAAATAGTCTGCATGATATATATCAAGTAAAATAGAATGGAAATATAAATATACATAATAGTTATCATAAATAATTGAGTATTTATACCACTTTTTGATATGTATTTAGTATAATAATAAAATAAAATACAATGGCCTTTATCCCAACTCACTAGACTGACTCTTGTCAAATCATCAGCCTTGAATACATTTCTCATCCTAATCCATGAATCTATCTCTAAGATGATACTTTTTCTTAAAATGAAAATTTGAAGTTCTACCTATATAAATTGAAAACCATGTCATGTATATATATAGGTGAGATTCTAATGTCCCAGTAGGATTCCCCCACTCACCTCAATACATTGAGTGCTAAAAATCAAGTTGATACATGTAAAGTTCTACAATGAATGAATTTTTTTTGGTGAGTGATACTTGAAAAACATATAAATATAACATATTCATGCTCATACAAGACAAAACTATATTCCATAAAAACCAAAATACACATTCACCTTGAAGTCTCATCTAGGTTCTACCTAACGTGGTCTAGATCCCACATTCTTATAATCAAAGACACATATACCCTCATATTCCAAAAGAGGTATACCACATAGTCACTCCCATATCATTAAATTATATCATCAAGAAGACACACCATATTCACAAATAATCACTCATCAAATTCATGTATAACCCATAAATCATTTTACTGCCTACCAGAAATCAAAACTAAAAAATATCATGGAAAATAATGATCTTGTCAAGAAAAATAATAACATATAATAAACGAGGTACCAAATAATAGTAAAAACTATCAAATAATAATGAAAATAAGAAAAGGTTATTAAATATGGTTTAAAGAATCAAATATCAATCAAATAAAAATCCCATGATAAAACAAATGAGAAAACGAAGAATGGGTCCCAACTATATGTAATAAAAATCTTGGTTCTCATGCCCTGGACCATCTCACCTCATCAGTCCTCAACTACACTATCCACTAAACTACCCATAGATAACCTTTGGATTTGTCCCATATTTAAATTCCCCATGGGGTTGATAATATGGGACTACTTATTCATAGTAAACCCTCAGATTATATCTCATTTTCATCATCACACTAATCCTTCATATCATGTATCAAAATCATTATCAAAAAGTGTGTTCTATGATCTTGGTCTTATCATAGGTGTAATATCATAGTAAATGGGTATTATCTGGTGTATATAGCTGAAAATATCATCCCAAGAACCTCCACTATCTTTCCTAGAGACAACTTAGACATCATACCACATTGAGATCACCAAAGGAGAGAACACCACTATAGAGAGTCTAAAACTCCATTGGAAAAAGAAATTAGTTCACACGATCTCATAAAAAAATAACTATTATCCTAATTTTAAACATAAAACCTAATATCATCCTATATGTTACTTTCCATGAGGTTGTATAATGGTTAATAAGTCCATCACATGAGTCTCACTGCCTCACAAGTAACATTTCCATCCACTATGTCTCATACTAGAAAAGGACAACTCCAAGAAGGAGGTAACCCACTCCACTCCTATCTTATAATCCCAAAACATAAGGAGGGTAATCATAATAATAATACTACTTCCCAATAATCCTTCATTAGTTTTCAATCATGCTATCATATGAATTATCAGCAATCTCAAACATTGAGGTCAATCAAGAAGAAACTCCTTCAAAAACTAGGGAAGATAAACCACTCATCAAGAATCCCAATAATATCCCAAAGTTATATAGTGAAAAACCCCACCCATAAATTTGTCAATGTTAAGGTATCTCATATAGTCCCAAGGTCTATCCTATGACTTGGTCACAACCCACGTGTGATCAATCAATAAAATCCCCAAAAAACCCTAAGACTCAATCCAATCATTCAAGGATACAAAAAGTCTTAAGAATTGAAAACCTTTCTAGTACGGTACCTCCAATGGTCCAAAAAATAACCAACCATCAAGAATCCCACCGGACCTCCAAGATTAGTCTAAAAAGTTCATCACCCAAGGGAAGGTCTCATACATGTTTCCTATATGATCATCAATAATCATAAAATGGGGTATAACATATAAGGAAACCATAAATTAAGAGGGGTTATAAAATTGCACATTATTTAAAAAAACATAGAATAACCCTCATGAGATCAATTAAACTAAATCATTTATCAAAACAAACCCTCTTTACTTTCATTTAAAATACTAATCAATCCCTACTTTACAAAACATTTTAAAAGGAATCACATGTTGGATTTGAAGGAGTGGGTATTCCTAAAATCCATAATATATATATATATGATATATCATATAGTACGATATAGTAGATCATAAAATATGAAATGCATGAAAATTTTGATTTTTATTCATGTTCATATCGCATTTTATGATTTCATTGGAAATAATGCGGCATGAAAGTTTGATTCATGAAATATGATTTCATGCAAACAATTTTTGTCATGTTTAATATCGGGGAAAATCTTATAGAATGAGATTCCACTACTTATTGTATCATATCTTATGATTGGGGGATATATATTTTCATGGTTTAAGAAACATTTATATCTCTATAGGGAATTTTAACCTACAATTGTGGTGTTGTATGAAGTATATAATGAGATTAAATACTATTTCCATTTCCATAAATCATATGATATGATTCCTTTGGAAATTTCTATGATAAAAATAAGTCATTAGAACATTAAGTGTTAATATTGTAATCAATATTTTTTCATGGATATCATTAAAGGAATTGTTACATATAGTGTAACATTTAAGAGGTAGATAAATTCATGCATGTAATGTATGTGTTGGCCAATCCATTAACTCATGTGTTACAACACATGAGTAAATGCTCAATAGAATCGAGGATCATCCTCAGATTCTATAAAAAGGGTACTTACATTAGATGGTGGGTGGAAGACACAACTATAATCTTAGTTAAAATTCTCATTTCCTTTTATCTCTTTCTATTCCTTCTTTATGCCCAAGGAACTAGCATGTTGTGAAGGAATGGAGGATCTCATTTGAGTGTTATATGATTCAAGTCAATCTGTGAATACCTCTCAAGGTTGGAGGAATTCGTCTACCATTTTATGAATTATCATTAAGAATATTTGAAGGTGTTCGAAGATGTTGTAGTGAATCCTATAGTGAAAGGTATAATTTACAAAAGTTCTTCATTTCTGGTTACACATATTTCATTTATATTAGAATAGGTGATCTTGGGATGGAATTATGATTTTTTGTGTGTATTCTATTAAGATTTAATAGACCCCTTTAGATCCCAGGAAAGGTATTAGAGCATCCCATGTGTTTAGATATGTGAAATCATGCATGAAAATGAATAAATTGAAATCGTATTATGAATCACATGACAGTCATAGAATATGGTATGTTTAAGTTTTATGTGTATCCCATATCACAACATATGATATAAAATATCATAATCTGTTATATTTTTTGGATCCTAGGTTTTCCTTATGGTCATATCCTATGAGTTTACCCTATCTTTAATTATGATTGGCGCACCAAGTTTTTTCAAAACAGAGCATCATATCATAAAAACAATTTGATGCAGATCATCTAATATGATAACCTGCATCGTATAGGGGGGTTGGGTTATCTATCCTAAAATATGGATAATAATTGAATTTAATAATGGCTTATGATATGATTTGAATCATTGAATATGATATAAAGAAGAAAAAATATTTTTCTTTATTTTCTATTATGAATTTTTTATAAATAATGAAAAGTGATATTTTGGGAATATTTATTAATTATATAGTTTGTAAATTATTTAATTATAAAGAGTTTATAATTAATTAATAAATTTTTATGAAATATTTATTAATAAATATTCCTTAAATATTAAAGGTCAATATTAAATACCTTTTTAAAAAATTTATATGGCATGCCCAACGGATTATAAAAAAGTGTTTATTTAGTAATTCAATGGGGTAATTTATAGATTTTATAAATTAAAAAATAAGTCATAATATAAAGTATTTGTATTTAAGAAAATTATGAAATATTCATAGTGATTAATTTGAAATGTTCAAATTAAAAGAGCCTTATTTGAAAATTATTTAAACTTTATAAAAAATATTTGATGGTTGATATGATATAGGTCTAGATAATATTAAGTGTATGATATAAAAATTATGTAAAATTTTTAAATAATAAATAATGGATTATAAATTTTTTATAATTCAACAAAAATTATATGCTTAAAGTAAAATGTCATATAATGAATAATATGAAATGTTCATATTATTAAGTGAATATAAAGAGTTTACATTCAAGAATTATAGAATGTATATGGTGGATTATCTAAAATTATAAAGTGTTAATGATTAGGAATTGTTTTATGAATTCTCATTATTATCTCATGTTTAAATGCTTGAAATGTTCATTTATTTAAAAGGTTATTCCCTAATTTATTCATAGTTATAAATTGATTATATTTTGAATATTTGTTTTCTTTAGTTTATGTGATAAACTGCTTCTTATAAAATTTTCAAGCCCTGAATTACATGCTAGAAAACTCAACATATGATTTAGTTTTCGTCTACCATGATCTTGGTTTGTAATTGAAGATATTATCTTGAATTTATTTGTTGTAAATAGTTTATACATATTAGGTGTTAAAGTTATAATGAATTGGATTCTCTCTTGATTAAATATATTCAGGTAGAGGGACTTTTGATTATTATGTTAAGTAGGAATGGAGAATATAGAGACATAAGATGGGGTAAATTGTGTTCCTTTAAAAACTTGATAAAAATAAAACTTCCCTCATAATTTTAAAGAAATTATTTCCTTCTCACTTAAAGAAAAGTTACAATAGGAAATAAATAAAGGAAAATAACACATTGATGTATAGTTGTCCAGGGAACAAAGATCCCCTATTCCACTCCACCAATGCTCTCTCTACAAGCTTGGTGATTTTCACTATCAATTCCTTTTACTAGGGACTTATACAACTGAGTGACAGCAGTTGACACCTTATAGCCAAGGATTTTACAAGGCCTTATGGTTCTTTTATAGGGAATCAAAATAACCACAACTTAGTATGAGAATTTGACACTCCATTAATGACTGAGTATGGGAATCCAATACTCTAAACAAATAATATATTAGGATGTAGTTGTTGAAACAACTTTGACACATAGTTTCAATAGTGAATGATAATTGTATATGTTTTTTAATAGAACATGGTAGAATCAAAGTCTTTAATGTCAAAAAGGATTTCTTTATACTATAGTAGAGAAAACACCAGGAATATGATAAACATATATGTTTCCAAAGTGTATCTCTGATAATAAATTTTTTGAACTGCAACAAAATATTAACAATGAAATATAGCAGTAACAACAGCAGTCGAACAAATAAGGATTAAAAAATGTATGTCTTTAAAGTGTATCTCTATTAGAAATGACACATTATTATTTTTCAAACACACATCTCTCTATGTATATATCATCATAAGAAGAACATATTGGTATATATCATGAAAATAAAACTTCTTCAAATCAAAACATCTCCAAAAATATCGCATGTTAAATCAAAAATATAAAAATTCATAATGTTCAAATAGATTCATAACTTCCCATAGAAATAGGAGAGATTTAATCTATTGAGCACAAGATTTTGAATTGAACTTTAAACATATTTAAATATATATTTATTTTTGGTGAGTCCATTACAGAAAACATGGAAATATCTTGAATTTAGACTATTTTTTTAACCAAGTCAAATGAAAGGTTTGATCAAGCACATTTCTCCCCCTTGAAAAAAGAATCTATCCAAATAAATTTGTCCTCGTAATTTTATCATAAATTTATCATAAATTTCTCTCCCTTTTGTGACATAAGAAATAAATTATGAAACATTTTATAGAATTTTTAACATAGAAAATGTAAAAAAACATTTAAAATAAGATAAAAAACAAAATATATATAATTTTGACTTTAAATAAGATAAAATAATGGAGACAAATCATGATTTTTTAAAGGATTAGAAGGATCATTTTCCCTTTCCAAAATTTGAAAAAAATTTCTCATAACAGCTAGAACTCTTAACAGTTGTTTTATTCTCCTTTGAACATCTATATATCATTAAATCAATTAATAATATGAGAATAGTTTAACTAAAAACTCTTTTAACTCATCAAGATTATACTTAGTAACAAATTCTCATTTGAGTGTCTCCATCTGAATTATCATATCCACTTTAAATATGTCAAAATTACTTTTTAAAAATTGATCTTTAATTCATATTTTGATACTCTATTTTAAGTGTATCAAAATCAGTTTTTGAAATATAATATTTTTACAACTCTTCATATGATTTTCTAATTTCTTTTATATCTTCATATATCCTTTCTACTTCTTAATTTAAAAGATTAAAATTGAATATAATCTCTTTAAAAGGAATTCTATTTGAAAATATAGAACTTTTGTCTCTTCAAACCATGAATGTATTTTCATTTTATAGAATATTTTTACAAGGAATATTTAATAAAGGAAACTGACTCTTTTACAAATAGATCAAAATAAAAACCACCCACTCTTTTTATTTTGAGAAATAATTTTCTCTAAGATTAAATTTTTAGATTTCTTTATTCTAACCAGACTATTTTCCTCAAAATTATTTTTAATTTTTAATTTTAATAAGAAATAAAAATAGTTTAAAAGGTTTTGAGAAGAAGTTTCTAGGGTTTAAAATATTAAGAAGATATGTTTCATTCTAACAATTTTCAGATGATGCTTCATATTCTTGATCCAAAATACAGATTAATCATTTGTGATTTTAATTTTATAAAAGACAATTTTTATGTAAGAAATCTATTCTAAAAAAAGAATTTATTTAAATGAATAAAATTTCTAAGAAAAATAAATTTAAGTTGAAATGTTAAATTAAGAATATATTTTTTCATTAACTTATTTTTATAATATTTTTTAAAAAATTTGGGTTCAAAGCCTCTTTTTATTATGAAAGAAAATACCTATTTCTATCTGGGTAGAGGGTGACCCGTTACATAGCCCATAGGCCCAAGGCCAAGCATCCCATGAATATGGCCCAAAGGCCCAGTGTAATGTTATTTCTGCATCATCCTTTTTGTGTCACCAAGCATGTATCATGACTACCTCATTGCCTGTAACATAATTCACCCAAGGTAATTTATAGGATTCAAACCCTAGTATTTTGGATGCAAGATTACGGGTTTACCACTCAGGTGCCACCCCAAATGCACTAATTTTTATAATATAAGTAAGTACTTCATTATCCCCTTGAATTTTTAATTTTTTAAATAATATTTTCGAGTGAGATATACAAAACAATGTTTATAGAGACTTAAATATTTTAAAAAAATTTGTTTAATATGCAATTAAAATAATAAAGAGTATAATCAATATTTTAACAGATTGATGCCTAACATAAAATAATAGAGTGAAGATTTTTAATTATATTTATGTATAATTATTTTCTATCCCCATTTATAAAACAATTAATAATTTAAAATGAATATTAAATTGGAAATGAAATACTTCCTAGATTAATAGTTTTAACTTTCATAAAGTATCTAAAGAAATAGAAATTTACATAAGATTTTAGCATCCAATCAATAATATAAAAACGAATTTTAGTGGTGCATACCTGATATATATATTAAATACAAGTTTCTTTTGGTAACCATATACTTTTGGGTCCGTTAGTGTTAGCAATTAAAGTTTTATGTAGCCATGTTTTCTTGTTTTGAGAAGAGACTTTATAATTAAAGTTTAAATAATTCTTTTGAATAATAAACATGATTAATAATATAAATTTTAGGTTTTCTAAAATAACATAAATTTAAATAATTTCCATTTATTCTATAATAAAAACATTTTATAGTAGGCATGATTTTTCTTTCAGAACCTAGAAAAAAATAATTTCTATATAATTTTGGTCTTTCTCCATTACTACCTATTCTAATTTTTCCTTTATGAGTTTTATTTTTCCAAGATTCATATTTAGATAGTTTTATTCTTTAATAATAATACTAAAGGATTATTTTAAAGTATTAATTTCATATAATAGCTCCTTAATTTTATTTTCATACAAACTACAAATACATTTAGATTTTAAATCTTAAATAGGTTTTTTCAAACATTCATTATCATTACAAATGATATTATAAGATTTTATAAGTTTCTTATATTCCTATGTTTCTTATTTACTTTCCTTTTATAGTCAGGTTTCCATTGAGAATTTATCACAGTACAATTAGACTTTGAGTGACCTTTCTCCTTGTATTTATAACATCTATCTTCCTTATTATTTTTGTTCCTCTTATTGTACTGTTTTTAAAATAGTTTATTGATACCTGATAATTATTTTTTTGAATATAGATAGCTTGAATAAATAATTTATCCATCGTAAATCTAAGTGAAGCATCTTACTTTTTTATAGAAATATGATTTTCATCTTCAACCTATATCTCAACTTCATACATCATCAAGGTTCTAATAAAATATTTCATATTTAATTCTTTAACCAATTTAGATTTATGAATAGAAGTATATATTTCATTCCACTTAGAATGTAAAACTTTGAGAAATTTTAAAGCCTGGTATTTTTATTTAACTGGTTCTCCTAATGTAGCAACATCATTGAAAACTTCTTCCAATCTTCCATTCATCTTAGTTATGATCTCATTTTCATGAATCTTAAAAGTATAAAATTTTAATTTCATAGTATTATATCTTAATACTATAACATTTTTAGTTTCTTCATAAGCAACAAAAATATTCTTCCATATCTCATATATAGTATCACATTGAGAAACTCTATTAAATTCATCAATTCCTAAACCACATACAATAGAATTCATTTCTCTTGAATTGAGATAATAATATTTTTCATGATCATCATTCCATTTTTATATATCACCTTTAGGAATTTCATAAGGATTGACTAACTTCAAATAAACTCTTATTCCAAGATTTTTCAGATAAATAATAAATCATTCTTTTTTCATCCTTAATTATCACCATTAAAATAAGGAGCATAGATCATCAGTATACCTTCTCTAAGATTAGTCATTGAGAATTAATTTTATTTAGATCTTTAAATTAGGATTGTTAAAGAAAAAATAGAAATTCAATATTCTAAAAAAATCCAAAACTTTGAAACTACTTGTTGGTACCAGATAGAAACAAAATAATATTCAAGGATTTCCAAAAAGAGAAATATATCCAATAGAGATCAACCTTTTATATCACTTGTTAGGTCAGAATAGATAATAAGAATACATGATGAGGGTGAATTGTGTTCCTTTAAAACTTGATAGAAAAAATACTTCCCTATTAATTTTAAAGTGATTCATTCCTTTTCTCTGAAATATGTGTGAGCAATAGAAATAAAAAAATGCAGTAATGTATAGTGGTTCAGGACGCAAATATCCCTTGTTCCACTCCATCAACAAACTCTCCATGAGCTTGGTGATTTTCACTAGTATGTCCTTTTACTAGTGAATTTTACAACTGAGTGCAGGCATTTTACACCTTACAGTCAAGAATTTCACAAGACCTTTTGGTTCTTTTATAGGGAACCAAAATAACCACAACTTAGTATAAGAAGATGACACTCTTCCAGTTATTGAGCATGAGTAGCTACTCTAAAACAAATAATAGATCAAGATGTAGATGTTGAAACAGCTTCAGAACATAGTTGCAACTACAACTGACAGTTGTATACGATTTTCAATAGAACATAGTAGTATCAAAGTATTCAATGTCAAACAAACTTTATTTAGAAAATAGTAGAGAAAAATCTATGAAGATAAAAAACATGTATGTTTCTAAAGTTTATATCTGATAATAAATTTTTCAAACTCCAAAAAAAGATTAACAGTGACATATAGTAGAAGAAACAGGAGTCAAAAAAACAAGGATTAAAAGATGTATGTCTCTAAAGTGTATCTCTCATGGTAATGACATGTTCTTATTTTTAAAACACACACCTCTCTGTGTATATATCATCATAAGAATAAAATCTCACTATATATCATAATGCTCAAACTTATTTAGGTCAAAATAGATCTAGAAATATCGCATGTTAAATCATGAATATTTGAATTTAGATTTTTCAAATAGAGTCTTAACATCCCATAGAAATAGGAGTGATTTAATCTATTAACCACAATCTTTTGAATCGGTATTTAAAAATATTTAAATAGATATTTATTTTTAGAGATACAATTTTAGAAAAAAAAAATATATATCTTCAATTTAAACTCCATATTTGGCCAATTTAAACATAGGTTTTTTCTATGTGGCGATAAACTCCAAAAGTATAGTTGATATCGTATGGTTGATTACAAAAGTAGGGATGATGAACCATACATTTATTCCTAAAACGTAGGGTTTCTTCCAAAATTAGGGTTTTTGATCCATACTTTTATTCCAAACGTAGGGTATAAAATCTATAAATTTCACTTAAAACATAGGATATGAAAAATGTTTCCAGATTACTTATAAAACTCATCCAGGATACTTTTCCTTTGACAAAAAAATATCCTCCCATGGATTAAATGACTAATATTCTTCCAAAATAAAAATAATTTTTCCAATAATTAATATCTTGAAATCCACTTAAAGTTAATTTATTAGAAATATAAATTTGGGTGTTTTTTAGCATCAAAATCAAAAAGAAATTAACAAAATTGTTGAATCAATATTTTCTCAACACGGGATTCCCACTAGCCTGGAGTCTTATAAATTGTTCTAAAAAGGTGGAGGTTATCTATATGTGGCTTTGGGATTTGTCATGTGGAGATTTTCAAACTAATATTTTATATGAAAGTTCATTTACCTTATGCATTATATGCATTTGGATATATATATAGATATTTTTTAATACTATTTTTCAATGAGTAACACAAATTGTGGGTTATGTAAAGAGTTACACAACAATATGGATTGAATATATTGATTTAGTGGAGGGAATTGGATTCCAAACTAAATCATTAGAAGCATGCATACATAAAGAAAATAACAAGAGATAATATGGTAAGATTAAATCCTATTTAAATACTAAGTGTTATATTCCTCCAAAATCAACATTTTTCAAGACCTCAATCAATTAATCGGATAGTTTCTACCATAGAAAGGTACCCATGAATTATCTTTCATAAGGAAATAAAGTATGGGTAATGTTGATTCATCCTTGGTTAGGTTCTAGAATAGTAGGGTTCCCCTGTATTGTCTTGTGTTATGTTATTCTTATCATTTTATTTAGGTTACACTTATCTGAGAAATTCTAAAATTTATGATAATAGAGGAATAAAATTGGTATTATCCACATAGTGGATTGGATAAGGAGTTTTCTACTCAACTATCCAAGAATCATGTATGATATGATTGGGATGATGGTCTACCTAAATAGCTAAGTGGTGAGAGTAATTCTCTAGCAGACTCATTTCTTAATGAAATATAGATCTTGGGCTATTAATAGATATGAAGTATTAAAGAGGGTTCATCATTTTATTAAGATTCCATTTAATAAAATTACTTATAAAATTATAATAAAATATGATACTTATGTGATAAAAACTTATATTGTAGATAAATAGTATCATCATTATCAAACTTGACTTTGGGATTAATCATTAGGAAGGAGAAGATTAATGTAAGTAACTCCTTATAATAGTAACTTAAGAAAAGTTTTTAAGTTTAAGAAAAAAATATGTGTTAGAGAAACATCTTCCTAAGTAACCAAGTGTTGAAGTGTTCAACATGTGATTATAATTTCTTATAAAGCTTAGTGTTTTTCACTAAGGGATTCAAAACCATTATATGAAAAATGACCAAAATAATTTTAGTCTCATATACACAATACTATTAGGTATGTCAAATGTAATTAATATGATTAAGTATACTAATGACTTGGAGAGACTAAAGTTTTTCTAAGAATATTATTCTGGTTAATGAATCCATTTTATTATTATATATGGAAATGTTCTTATGATATTACTATATTCAAGAAATTTTTTCCCAATATTCTCAATAATTAAGAACACATGAACTATCACTACTATAAAAGGAAGCTTTGGAGACCCCTTACATGGGCGACCACCAAATAAGGTCACTAGGCTTCCTGAAAAAGAAAATTCATCAGTGTCCCCCCCCCCTTCACCCCCCACTCTCGTGCCTGATCCTAAAACTCTACCCACCCACCCCCCCACAGCCGCCCATCCCCTCCCTTTCTGCACCTCCACCATTGGTCGTCCCCTCCCTCACTACACCATTGATGTCGCATCGCCTCCGCCTTCGGCTCCCTACCGACGTCGTCTCCCATCTCCTCCCTCATCGCATCGCCTGTCCCCTCCCTCGCTACACCACCTCCACCTCACCACCACCTCCTCCAGCTCCCCACCACCACCACCCTTCCCCTCCCTCGTCGCACTGCCTCTGACTTCGACTCCCCTTTGCTGCCCCTCCTCTCCCTCATAGCACTACCTTCGGCTCCCCTCCCATCTGGATTTGTCACGCTATCAAGTATTCCCTAATTTCCATTTTAGATTTTTGATTTTGGGAAATGTATAGCACAAATTTGTCATGCATTAAGATTATATGAATATTGTGTGTGAATAAAAAGTGTGTAAATGTAAGTTCATGTGTAAACGGGCTTTTGTGCATGAAGAATTTTGAAACAATGTGTGTTGATAGTGTGTGTATAAGAAGACTTCACACTTTACTTGAGGTTGGAAGTTACGTACAATGTAGAGTCCATGTATATGTTGAATGTATGGATATTAATTTCTGTTGTTATTTGATTTATACCATTCTTGATTTTATCATATGTCTGTGTGTGTGTGTATCCTATGAGAAAATGTTTGAGGTTTGACCACATGTGTGTGCTTTCATATCCCATGATACCCATGTTTGAGTTTGATCACATGTGTGTGTTTTGATACTATATGTTATTATTAATATTATATATTGTTCCTCTATTAGATATTCTGTGTTTCAATGTGATGTAGTTTGTATATTTTATATTGTGTTGTTCTATGCATGGTACTAATGTTACTGGTGTACTCATCGTGGCTCATTATCCCTTAAGGGGGAGCATAATAAGATGACGTATGTTCCATGAATATTGGATTGAGATAGATTATGGGGTATATTGTATTTTTTTATCCTCGTATAGGTTCATGGTAGACTTATGTGATCTGAACCTTGAGGTGACAATGGGGCATAATGGTATTCAAGGACATGACTTGAGATGTAGTTTTGGGATACGAAGGCCCAAGGGAGTTTGAAAATGTGTTGGACTTATAGATTAACTGAGAGAGTGATGGGGCTTGATGTCCTTCTATGGTTTGACTTGATACTCTTTCCTTTTTTATATTTTGGAATACATGACATGACATTGTGGTTGACTAAGTTCATGAATTTTGTTATAACTACATTTCTATCATGGAACCAAAGTTTGTTTAGTGAATGGTCACTCCAAACATGGTTGTATGTTTTATTTCATGCACATTTATTTATTATCACAACATAAACTCTTATACCATTACACATGTGTTAAGTAAAAATTGGTTGTTTCCTACTACTTTCATATTCCCACTATGTATGGGCATCTCGATGCATGTGAAGACTTCATAGTCTGGGATACAAGAAATGGAAAGGCCCTGATGATAGGGGATAAGATACGAAGAATGGTATTTATAGGTATAATTGGGATGGAATTTAGAGTGATGTATCAATATTTTTTCACATTCTTGTTATTTCCCACACTTTTATTGACCTAACACTTTGGAGGTATTTGGGTTTTTACTATATGACTTGAGATACCTACCATGGATTATGATTTTTCATTGTTTATTGACTCCATTATGTTATTGTTTATCCTTTTCTTTATTGATACCAAGGGTATATTTTTTACACTGATGACATTCAAACCCTTACTACTAGTAACAAACATCTTGCATAAAAGGATAACTACTTGAGGCCATGAGGAACACTGTCTTGAACCATGTGATTCAGCATGGGGAATCATATTCATTATCCCAAATATTCTCTATTGATAACATAAGTCAAGATATATTGGTATTTTTTTCTAGAATTGTATATATTTGATGTTATCCTTGATATAAATTAGTTAGTTTTCCATAAATTAGAGATTTATTTCTATCTTTGATGGTTAATATTTACTACCTCCAATGGAACAAAGGCAATGTGAATCCAAGAGGTAGTGAGACATTATTTGTATAAAGTTGTAGTTTCTCTGAGTTTGAGAAGACTATGCATATTCTTGCATGAAGTATTCATTATTTGATCAAGATTTCAAAAGGCACATGGTTTAAAAAGGTATAATGCATACTTATTTAGGTTCATGCACAAGAAAGAGGCTATGAATGCATAAATGTAAATGTGCATTGAAAATTATAAGTGGAAAAAGTGTGCATAGAAGGTGTGTGTGTGAAGAAATTAATAAGTGGAAAATGTGTGTGAACTAGGTTTGTGTGTGTGAAGAAAATAAGAAGTGAACAGTGTCTTATACACATCCTGTAAAAAATAAATATTTGTTTTATTAACAAGTTTAAAAGTTTTATTTAAAAAAACAATCCAATTTATCTTTTTGACACTTTTTGTGGTCCCCTTACTAACGTTTTCTATGACTGTAGGCATGTCAGGGGAACAGGAAGCAGATCCACATCATCCATCTGAGCCATATATGTCTCAGAGTTGAGGTATGTTTGAATGTAACTATGTTTATTTTTTTTTATGTAATTGATAAACATATATATATACATATATATATATATTCACATATATAAAATTATGTATAAAATTGTTTTCAATAGGATCAAACTCGATCGCTTCTTCCTCTCTTAAGAGAGGCCCTGGTCATGGCATTTCATCATGGAATTCCAACACGACCTTTGATGTTTCATTTGAAGAGAGATTTCATCCTGTGGGACTGACTTCCCCTACATTTATTCATCAGTTGGGTCATATCATATGTGACCCACATCGATTTACATTGACCACATGTGACCGGGCTTCTATCCCTCAGGATACATTAGATCAGATTTGGAGGAAATTCCAAGTAAGAAGACCAATTTAGTTTCTTCCCTATGTTTGAAAAATACTAACATGTGTGATTTTTTTTCTTAAATATAATAATCTAAAACTGTACCCCAATGATTTTCATCTAGTTTGTATGAGAAAATTTCTTAAGATGTAGAAATATTATAAAGGAAAAGTCAATAGGGATAACTGGGTACCAAATGTGGGTGCCCCATACATTCTGGAAAAAGTCTGGATATGTGTTCTCTCGTCTCAATGGTGTGACTTAGTTGCATATTGGTATAATAAAGTCATTGAGGTTAGTATATTTATATTGGTATATATATTTTCAAGAATGTTTGATATTATATTTGTTTGTAATTTTAATTAATTGAATGTAGAAGGTGTCAGCATGCCATTCTAAGAATCGAGCGTTGTAGGGACCACCTCACAGGCTCGGGACTCATCACGTATCTCAGATCCAACATGATGTATTTAGTATTCATTATTTAATTTATTATTTAATATGGTTTTGTGTTATATTTTTATATTTTATTGGTATACAGCTACGGGAGCAAGGTGCACCGACTGATAAAATGTCGGTGTGGATGAGAACTTGTGATCGAAATGATCCAGAGGCGTAATCTCTTATAGTAAGTTCTTGTACTCATTACCAATACTTACATGAATTTTTATATAAAAATATATATGTATATATATTTAAATATTTCACAGTCTCAATTTGAATTAGAGTTATAACAGCTTTCATAGGACCAGTGACAACTTCCCATGTGAAGGGATGAGATATTCCATCGCATTAGAAGTCGTGACGGGCATGGATATAGTTTGACCTATGGAACAGGGATTCCTTGTTCTGTAGTATCACATTTTGAGTTTGTTGGTCCTGCTGTTGCTCGAATGACAAAGCAGCTATCAGATTTCAAGGCATGGTTACGTGTTTCTGAGGAGGTAAATGTGCTATTGATCGTTGAGGTTAGAACACTCCCAGAATATGTGCGTGCAGGTGATGGTGCAGGGGATCATATGATGCAGGTTTATACCAAATTTATTTATTTACTTTCCATTATTTTTGTTATTAAAATCTTTATAATTTTTATTTTTTTTAGGCCTCTGACACACCGGATAGAGGTATAAGCCATGACCACGCATGATGAATCACATTCATGAGGTGTGTTTCTTTTATATTTATTATTGAATTAATTTTATATATTGATTTACACTATAAATGTGGAATTTTTTGAGATTAGAACAATTTTTGTTTTTAAAAACTCCAAAGTTTTTAAATTTTAAGAGTATTATCAGTAATTGGATACTTTATTGTGATAGATAATTTCTTAGAATCCCCATTGGAGGATAGGAATTAGGCTAGGTGGCCCAATGGCCTAATGGCCTATTGGCCTAAGGGCCAAATGGCCTACTGGCCTATTAGCCCAACGGTCGAATGTCTGAACATCCCAATGGCTCAAATAGACAAATGCCCCAATGGCCTAAATGGACTAAATGGATTAAATGGCCTAACTCTGCAATAGCCTAACGCCCCAATGGCTTAATGCCTCAACAGCCTAACGCCCTAATGGCCTAACGGCCCAACGGTCTAATGTCCCAACAGCCTAACATCCCAACGGTTGAACGGCCTAATGACCCAATGGAACAATTGGCCAAATGGACTAATGTACTAATTACTTAATGTCCTATTGGCCTAATGGAATATTATCCTATTGGCCTAATGACCAGATATCTTAATGGGCTTTTTCCCAAACTAAAAAATGACTTAATCACCTAATGGCCAATATTGTTGTTTTATACCATGATAACAGTTTTCCTATTGTGTTTCTAGATAGTGTACTATATATAATATTCTTGTTAGTATGTTTTTTTATGAAGTGGATTAGCATATTGTTTTTTATAGAAATTGGTAAAGAATGTAAAGTCTGAATTGATTGATAATTAATTGGATAGAGAATTAAGAGTCATGTTTACTGAATTTAGTGTTGGTTATAATTTGATAATAATAAAATTGGCACATTGAGCATGTGTAATTGAAAATGAATCTATTGTTGGGGGTTGTAGGGTGGAGGGGGAGGGTTTGTGCGGATGGGGTGGCTATCTGGGGAAAAAATGGGGGGGGTGTTCGGGGTGAGTGTGTGTGTGTGTGTGGGGGGGGGGGGGGGGATTGTTCCGGGGGGAGTTTTTTTTTAGAGGGGGGGTTGTCCGGAGGTGGGGTGGCTGGGGGTGTCCAAGGGGGGTTGTCTAGGGGGGTTAGGAGTGGAGGATTTTTGGGGTGAGTGTGGGGGGCTCTCCGGGGGGGGATTTTTTTTGTGGGGGGGTTTGTCCGGGGTTGGGGGGGCTGTACATGGGTGGGGATGGAGGGGGTTGTCCAAGGGGGGCTATCCAGGGGGGTTTCCAAGGAGGGGTTGTCTAGGGTGAGTGAGGGGTTGTTTGGGGGGAGTTTTTTTTGGGGGGGGGGGGATTTCTGAGGCTAGGGGGTCATCCAAGGGGGGATGTCCGGGGGTGGGGGTTAGGGGACTGTCCAAGGGGGGTGGGTTGGGAGTGGGGGTTTTCTGGGGGTGGGGATGGGGGTGTCCAAGGGGGGTTGTTATGGGGGGTTGTGTAAGGGGGGAGTGGGGGTTGTCGGGGGGTGGGGGCTTTCCAGGGGGGTTGTCCAGTATTGGGGGGATATCCGAGGGTGGGGGCTAGAGGGGTTGTCCAGGGGGGGATGTCTAAAGGGGGACTGTCCAAGGGGGGCTGTCCGGGGGGAGTTTTTTTTTTGGGGGGGGGGGGCTGTCTGGGGTTGGAGGTGGCATCCAAGGGGGGTTGTCTAAGGGTGGGGACTGGGGGGACTGTCCAAGGGGGGTGGGTGGGAGTGGAGGTTTTCTGGGGGTGGGGGGTTGTCCAATGGGGGGTTGTCCGGGGGGCTTTCTGGGGGGGTTGTCAGGGGGGCTATCTGGGGAGAGTGTGGGGGGTCCGGGGGGAGTTTTTTTCGAGGGGGGTGTCTGGGGTTGGGGAGCCATCTAAGGGGGGGTTGTCCAGGGGTGGGGGGTTGTCCAAGGGGGTGGGATATCTGGGGGGATATCCAGGGGGTTGGGAGTGGGGGTTGTCTGGGGGCTATCTGAGGGGAGTTTTTTTGGGGGGGGGCTATCCAGGGATGGGGGATGGGGGGCTGTCTAGGGGGGGTTGTCCGGGGGGAGTGGGGATGGGAGTGGGGGCTGTCCGAGGTGAGTGGGGGGTCTGTTTGAGGGAATTGTTTTGGGGGGGAGGGTATTGTTCGGGGGTGGTAGCTGTCTAGAGGGTGGGGGAGTGTGGGGATGGGAGTGGGGCTGTCTGGGGGGAGTTTTTTTTAGGGGGTGTTGTCCAAGGGGGGTTGGGAGTGGGGTATGGGGGGTGATGTCCAGTGGGGGGTCTGTTCGGGGTGGGGGCTGTATGGGGTGGTTGGGAGTGGGGATGTCCGGGGGGGCTGTCCGGGGGGAGTTTGGGGGGGGGGGGGGCTATCCAGGGGGAGTGTGGGGTCTGTAGGGGGTTGGGAGGGTGTATGTCTAAGGGGGAGGGTTTGAGGGGTCATTCAGTACTGAAATCTACTCTATATACTTCAATGTTGAGTGAACGCAACCGAATGGTTTTCCAAACCTCTTTCCAAACCACCTCATCGCATATGAGCAGCACAATAGGTCACTACTAGAGTAGAGTAGTTAGCCTAATGGCCTAATGAACTAATGTTCTAATGTCAAAATTTTCCTAATGGCCAATTGGATAAATAGAGACTTCTCTAAATTCCCAAATGGCCAAATGGCCAAATTCCCTAATAACCTAATGTCCTAACGCCCTAACGCCCTGACGCCCTAACGGTCTAACGACCGAAGGGACAATTGGAGAAATGGACTACTGTCCTAATTACCTAATATCCTAATTACCTAATGTCCTATTATACTAATGGAATATTATTTTATTGGACTAATAATCAAATGGCCTAATGATATATTAGACTATTGGCCTAATGGACAATTAGCTAAATGGAGACTTGTCCAATTGGCCAAATTTACAAATGACCAAATGCCCTAACGCCCTAATGGCCTAACGCCCTAATGGACTAACACCCTAATGGCCTAAGTCCCTAACATCCTAACACCCTAACGGACTAATGCCCTAATGGACTAACGCCCTAACAGCCTAACTCCCTATTGCCCTAACGCCCTGATGGCCAAACACCCTAACAGACAAACGCCCTAACGGAATTGGGCCTAATGGGACCAACCGCATAATGGCCCAACCGCCTAATGGCCCAACGGCCTAATGGCCCAATGGACTAATGGCCTAACAGCCAATGACCCAACAGCCTAATGACCCAAAGGCTTAATGGAAAATTGGTCAAATGGACTACTGTCCTAATTACCTAATGTCCTATTGGCCTAATGGAATATTTGCCTATTGTCCTGATGGAAAATTGGATAAATGGAGACTTGGTCAATTGGCCAAATTATCAAATCCCCAAATGTAGAAACGCCCTAACAGCCAAATGGCCTAATTTGATTATTATATATATATACTAACTGAATAAATATGTCCAATTTTCATTTTATTTTTTTAGTCGTTTCTTTTGTATCTTATTGTAGGTTTATTGAAGCAAAATATTGGAATGAATTAGAGATGTTTGGATCACTAGATATGTGAAGTATGTCTATCATTTATTATTTTTGAGGATGTTGGCATTTCTACTATTTGGAATTGATTTTTTTTTAGATTTTAGCTCTGTTTCTACTGTTCGAGAAGCAACACTATAATTTTCTAAAAAAAAATTCCCAGGTTAGCGGTCGCCTATGGCAGTCGCTAATGGGTGGTTTTTTTTAGAGCCTATCGATCGCCGATGGAGGTCCCTATAGGATAATTTTTCAGTTATATATAGAGACCACCAATGGTGGTCGCTATAGCTTAACCTAATAGCAGCCACAATTAGGTCGAGCGTTAGGTCACCTACAACGATCACCAATGGAGGTCACTATATCCATACAGCAACGGTCCTAATAGGACCACCATTGGAAGCCATAATTCGGTCTCTAAATACTATTATAGATTGTCAATGGCAGTCTCTAATGGTCTAATTTCTAGTAGTGTGGGCATATTATGTTTAGGCCATGTTACTTTGTAAACAGTTCAAGTGGGTAAAAGTTTAAACTATAGGAAGAAATGTTTTCTGGGGAGTCTAATAATGTTTCTTAAAGTAGTCAGTCAAGGTCATTAAAACATGAAGGTATTATTATAAATGAGGAATAGAAATTCTATGAGATGGAATTATCTAAAATACCTGAAGGGGTTTTTGTAAACACCATGGATTTTCCATATTAGGTATCAGTGTTATAGAAATCAATTATTTGGTTTTGAAGGGTATATGAGACCAACTATATGTTTTGAAATTATTCTAAATATATAAGAGTTCAAAATCAAGGGAATAATATATTGATCTTATAGTTTACACTCAAGTGATGAAGCAAGAGTTTTTACATAAAGTATCTAAGTATAAAGGAATGTATCAAGTTCATATAGATCATAAAAGGATGTGTATATTCATCACATATCTATTATGTGATAATAAAAAAAATTCATTAACAAAGAGATATTATGAACAAAGTAATATGATTAATTGTATACACATGGTTTATGATTCATCGGATTCTTTAAAAAAATTATAAGAAGATAAGGGTAAAAATGTGTAATCCAAAATAAAGTGTTTTTTTCAAATATTTTTTAAAATGTAGAGAAAGATGTTCCCACCACCCATTAGTGGCATATTTTGATTAATAGTATAATTTTCATAGATAAATTTTGTGAACATGTAGAAATCCATATATGATATATGGAATCTTGCATGTTTATTACATAACTTTTCATTACATTTTACATACAGAGGATCTTTAAAGTCTAGTGTCTTGGAAATCAAGAACATAAAACATGAAAACTTAAAACATTATTTTAATCCCCTTGAAAAGATTCTTGAAAATTTCATCCTAAGTAAAATTACTGTATTTCATAACCTGAAGACATACATCAAAGTAAAGGGTGAGCATAAGGCCCAGTTAGGGAAAACAAGGGAATTAGTTTACTTGTGATATCAATAAGAACTTGATAAAAGAAAACATAAAGACAAGATCCATGGAAGAAGAGGAATATAATAATAAAAAGAACATGATTCATAACTTGAATATGTGGCTAAAACATTTTATTTAGACATTCCTGATCAGATTACCAAGGTTCATCCCCAAGGTTTCATAAAAAATTACCAAGGTTATTCACCAAGGTATCGTGAAACTTCTTATCTCTAGAGATTAATTATTTACCCAATGCATTGAAGTGCTATCAAGGTGAACCCCTAATATGTCATTATTTTCATGTGAGCCACATAGATCATAATCAAATATTTTATAAATAACCCATAGATAATAAAAGAAATGGGTTTCATTTCAAAATCGTGACGTTTTAAAAAAATTTAAAAATAAGATCATTATGCCATTTATAACCCATGGAAAGGGAGTGAGGGTTGTATGTATGTCAATTACAGAATCAATTATGTCATTTTTATGTATTTATGAACACCCATAGAAATTAAATAGGTATAAGTATTCAAATAAATAAAATAATATAATTTCTTGAGAGAAAGAAAGATAAATTTTGAGATGAAAATTATGCAGCATAACGGCAACATAACATCATTTTAGAAAACATTAAAAAGAGAGAGTAAAGAGGTAACCCACTAGTAAATAACTTGTAATAAAATATAAAGATATAATAACATGGTGATCATAACATGGTATGGATATTTGAATGACATACAACATGAAAAGGAAACTTGAAAGGAAAGAGAAGATGTGATTTCTTTTATAAAAAATCTGGCAGCCTAACAGTGTCACTTAAAAATTCAGAAATTTAGATGATGAGAGTGGAAAGGGTATCTCGTCATTTGGTCATAAAATTGATAGAAATATGAATATATAAGAACATACCCCCACAAAATAAATTGAAAACTATAAGACATAACATAAATGAAGTCATAACTTAAAAGAGGAGGGAGAAAGGTTCCCTTACCTTGAATAGTGACTTCGAAAGCTTGAAGGTTGGGACCTTGGGGGGCTTGAGGGAACCTTGGAAGGACTCCTTGGTAGGTAAAAAGAGCATATATTTTTTGAGGAGTATTTTTTAATGAAAGTAATGAGGGAATGGTTTGGTATTTATAGAAAAAGTGAGGGAATATTTAATTAATTTTCAAGGGACACCTCATCGGTGGTATTTTCAAAACCATGGGATTTCCCATGGTATTGTCCATTTGGGACACCTCATAACATATCTTACTATTCACAAGTAGACTGTATTTATTAAATCATGATTACATCATCAATTATGTCATTAAACACCCAAAATTAAAAACTGTATTTTTACTATTCACTGAAAAATCAGCTGTTTCAAAAAAAATATCAATTATTCACCCTAACCTAATATAGATTCTCTGAATTAAAAAATGAACTCAATTTTATGAAAATAATTTTCTAAATATTTTTAATTTTATTTTTAAATAAAATCATTATTTATTCAAAAAACAACTCTAAAACTATAACTCGTTTTGTAACACCTTAAGAAAGTAATCAAGGTCCCATAAAATTATTATATAACCATAATACAATAAAGTAACAATTAATGATTAAATTTATGAAAATAAATTTCAATTTTAAATTATTAAATTAATCATAAAATTGTAATTAAAATATTTATGACATACAAAAATACCAAAACTTATACTATGATCATTTTTTTCACTTTTAAGATGTCTAAATTGTATTTATACATTCATGGGTGAAGTTTCTATTTTTTTGGCCGATTACTATTCATTACTATTCATAAGGGTATATTACTATTCATACTTTACTATTCACTAAAAAATAAGTTGATCTTGTTAGACTCTAAATTTTTTACTGGTCACAACTGTAGAAGACCGTTTTTTGAAAATCATTTTACATTATTAATTATTTAAAGAATGCAAAAAATATTTTAAAATACCCTTTTTTCAAAATTCATCAATAATATGGAACTTCTATAAATTCATCCTACATTTATTCGGACATTTGAAATTCACAAATTTAACATAATAAGAAATAAAAATTTTATTTATACAAAAGGATTACACAATGTAACTAAGGTCTCGTTACATAGCCCCTTATAACACCTGTATAGGACCTAAGTGTAAGATGTGCTATGGTGATACAATCTTGGGGTGGCTTAAAAAATATTGCTCGAGTGGTAATTTCTATCAGCTTGAACTTATCTCGTATGAGATTATGTTCAAGCTTCACATGTTGGAGTTTGGATTTGGCTTGGTCCGGAGTAAAGCCCAGTGATGCCACCTCTTTTCCAAGCTCTGACAGATGGGCTTTGTATGGACCAAGTATACTAGATAAGGCCATCGACTCTTCTTTCTATATTAATTAACTAGGATCACTTGTATTTATAAATAATAATTGTAACGTTAAGAGTTTAGTTTCCAATGGTCATATTGACCAACGGTTATATAATAGTCAAAACTCAATGGTATCATTTTAATTATACTCACTTCATTACTTTAAGGATATATATTTTTTGAGTATTAAATAACACACAAAATTTTGGAAACAAATATTATTCAAATTTTCGGGTCATTACATTCTTCCCCCCTTAAGAAATTTCATCCCTGAAATTTTAACTTGTACCCTTAAAAGAGAAAAGGTGTGGGTACTTCTACCTCATAGAGTCCTCTGTTTCCCATGTGGATTCCTCATATTTGTGGTTCCTCCACAACACCTTAAAAAGGTGGGTAGTCTTGTTGCGTAGAACCTTGTCTCTACGATACAAGATCTCCATTAGCTACTCCTTATAAGAGAGGTCGTGTTCCATTTGTACCGCCTCTGGATTTAGTACATGTGAAGGTTCAGATATGTACTTCTTCAAGAGGGATACATGGAAGACATCATGAACTTGTGCTAGATTTGGAGGAAGTGCAAGATGATAGGCCACTGCTCCTACGTGATCAAGGATTTCATAGGGGCCAATGTACCTAGGACTAAGATTAACTTTCTTCCCAAACTTCATGACTCTCTTCTGAGGTGAAATTCGAAGAAAGACTATGTCACCAACATCAAACTCCAAGTCCCTTTGACGGTTTTCATCATAGTTCTTTTTCCAACTCTGAGCAGCCTTAATGTGTTGCTAGATGGCATGAACTTTTTATGTAATATCTTTCATAATATTAGGCCCAAGAATATTTCTCTCACAAGCTTCATCCCAACAAGTATGAGTTCTACATTGTTTACCATATAGAGCTTCATAGGGTTCCATTTCAATGCTCGAGTGGAAGTTATTGTTGTAAGAGAACTCAACTAATGAGAGATGTTGATCATATCCACCTTTAAATTCCATTGATCATGTTCTGAGCATTTCCTCGAGTGTTTGAATAGTATTTTTAGATTGGTCATCGGTTTGGGGGTGATAGGACATACTAAAATTAAATTTAGTGCTCGAAGCATGTTGAAGACTTCTCCAGAATTTTGATGTGAACCTTGGATCATGATCAGATACAATAGAAAGTGGAACTCCATGCAGCCTTACCACTTCCTTCATGTAAATCTTGTAAAGTTTACTAAGAGAGAAATCTTCTTGAATGGAGATAAAATGAGCAGTCTTGGTTAGACGGTCCACAATAACCCATATCACATTGTTTCCTTTGGAAGTTCTTGGGAGACCAGTGATGAAGTCCATAGTGATATTGTCTCACTTCCATACTGGTATGGGTAGTGGTTTCAATACCCCTTTAAGAAGTTGTCACTCTTCCTTCACTTGCTGACATACCAGGCACCTTGAAGTGTAGTTAGCAATCTCCCTTTTCATATTATCCCACCAATAATGATCACGAAGGTCTTTATACATTTTCATGCTTCTAGGATGTATAGAGAAAGTAGAGATATGATATTCATCCATCATCTCATTCTTTATTTCCAGAATATATGGAACACAAAGTCTTGTATGAAATTTCAGTACACCTTCTTGATCAATATTGAACTCAGGAAACTTCCCATCTTTCACAGCCTCAAACTTCTTATATAATAAAGGATCTTCTTTATGAGATTTCTTTATCTTCTCTATTAATGACGGTTGATAAATCATTTTGTTTAGGTTTGATGATGTTCCTTCCCTTATAATTTCCATTTCCAGCTTTATTAGGTCATTGATCAAAGGATCTATTTGAATCCTCATCAAGGACAGAACATCTAGGTCTTTCCTGCTTAATGCATCAGCAAATTTGTTTTCTCTTCGGGATGATAATGAATTGAAAAATCATAGTCTTTAAGAAGTTCCAACCATCTCCTTTGTCTCATGTTCAATTCCTTTTGTGTGAAAATATACTTCAAACTTTGATAGTCTCTGTATATATCACATTTCTCCCCATAAAGATAGTGCCTCTATATCTTTAGAGAAAAAATGACTACAGCCAGTTCCAAATCATGCATAGGATAGTTTTTCTCACGAGTCTTCAACTGTCGAGATGCATAAGAAATGACTTTTTCATTTTTCATGAGGATTTACCCAAGCCCTTTCAGAGATGCATCACCTAAAATAATTAATCCTTCTCTACTTGAGAGTAGAGTTAACATAGGTGTAGTAACCAATATTTTATTTAGCTCTTGGAAACTTTCCCCACACTCCTTTGTCTATATGAACATGACCCCTTTTTGAGTTAACTTGGTTAATGGATTAGAAAGTCGTGAAAAGTTTTTCACAAACCTCCTATAATATCCCACTAATCCAAAGAAACTGCAAATCTCGGTTATTGTTATAGGATGAGGCCACTCTTCTACAACTTTTTTCTTTGTAGGGTCAACTGTGATTCCTTAATTGGTAAAAATGTTCCCCAATAAAGCAACTTGCTGCAACCAGAATTCACATTTTCTAAACTTCCCAAAAAGCCTCTCCTTCTGTATAGTTTTCAAAATATCTCTTAGATGATCCTCATTCTCCTCACTACTTTTGTAATATTTTATAATATCATCAATAAAAACTACCACAAAGTTATCAAGGTAGTCCTTAAAGACTCTATTCATCAAATCCATAAAAATAACACATGAATTAGTCAGTCTGAAGGGAATAACAACAAACTCATAATGCCCATATCTTGATCAGAAGTAATTTTTTGGAATATATTCTTTCTTCACCCTCAATTGATGATAACCAGATCGAAGATCAATCTTAGAGAATAATTGAGCCCCGCTAAGTTGGTCAAATAAGTCATCAATTTTTGGAAGAGGGTATTTTTCCTCATTGTGATCCCATTCAGTTCTCTATAATCAATACATAATCTCATTGATCCATCTTTCTTATTCACAAAGAGAACAGGTACTTCCCAAGGAGACACACTCGGTCGAATAAACCCCTTCTCCAAAATATCTTAGAGTTGTTTCTTTAATTTCTCCAACTCCACATTTTTTATCCTATATGGGGTCTTTGATATCGGATGAGATCCAAGTATGAGTTTAATGGATAACTCTACCTCTCTTTCTGGGGAAGTTCAAGGTAACTCCTTAGTAAATACGTCAATGTATTCACTACAGCAGAAATTGTGTTTAGCGGAGGTTTTTTAGCGGTGGTTTTGGAAATCGCCGCTAAACATTTTTTAAAATGGTTTCACGGTGGTTTATAATAAACCACCCTGAAACATTTTTTTAACACCGCCGACCCTTCCCCCCACCCTGAACCTCTTCTCACCCTGATTCCCCCACTTTCCCCTTCCCCCGGCTTCCTCCGCGAACCCATCCCCCCGCGACCCCAGCGACCCCGCGACCCCGACTACCCCGCGACCCCGGTGACCCTGTGACCCCGGTGACCCCGGACCCCGACGACCCTGTGACCCCACTTCCCCTAGCCCCTCGTGACCCCGGAAACCTAGGTATATTGATCCTTCACCTCTTTTTTATCCTTTTTTCTTCTCATTATTCATTTATAGAATTCTCCAGCAGTTTTAATGGTCTATATGTTTATGAGTTTGTGATTATGTGTTTCCTTGTTTCATTTGGAGTCCTTGGTTAAGTAATGTGATTTGGGGACTTAAATTGAGGTTTTAATTTTTAAACCCTTCACAAACCTTTTTGTGTTTGTTTATGATGTAAGACCAAACCTCGTGATACCCATGGAATATGCCAAAACCTTGAGAATGGTGAAATAAATTGGTGAACAGTAAAATGGGGTAAATGTTAGAGCGAATGTGTTCTAAATTTTAATTGGAAATGTGGGTGTGGTTAAAGGGTAAAATGAAATGATTATATGTAATTCTTTTCGAAATTCCCAAGGGTCTCTTAAATGGTTTGAAATATGTGTTTGGGATTTTAATCTGGTTATGAATTTTATATAATGAAAATGATGCTTTAAAGGTGGGTTTTATTATGAGATTTCAAATGATTATTTGAATTTGGGGTTTAAAAAAATATCTTATGAAAACTCTAAATGGTTGGTTTGAATGATTGATTTAGAAATGAAATCCTTGAGGAATTTTTTAGTTTTAAAAGTGGAATACCCATGTTTTAAGTGGTGGATTCGAAATGATTTAAAATGATTACTTGAATTGTGTTTATAACATTATTTGGTTTTAAAGGTTTTTTGGCACCATAATAATTAATTGGATATATTTTTTAGTTAGATATAACCCATGGTAATTTTGTTTTCATGTAAACATTCTTATGAAATGAACTAAATGATGAATGTTACTGGTTAACAAACCATGATAAGGGGGTGTATGGAATAATGGTATATGTGTAATGGGTTATGTATGTGAAAGATAAATGTGTTAAATGTTTATGGTTATAAATGGTAAATATGTTCAATGGTTGTGTTTTTTAGTTGATAGATTTTTTAGTGATGAAGAAGCATGTTCACATGGATTAATAGTGGGTGGGGTATTAGATTCAGGCTCCTCCAACGGGTTGATCAAACTGATACTATAGGACCACCAAAGTATTGCATGGGTTAGGGAGTAATACTGAGGCTCTACGTCCCTAATTAATGAAAGGGTAAATTCACTTAGATTGAGGCTATAGGGTGAGATAATTCACATAGACATAGGCTCCAAGAGGAGGTAATGTAACTGTAATAACTAGTACTTGCCCGTGATATTGCACGGCGCATTCGATTACTGGTTTTTCTTTAAATAAGAGATTAATATTTATAAAATTTAAGAATAAAATGTATTGTTGAATAAATTATAATTAGAATGTAATGGTGTATGATAATGGAATCCTACCTCTAATAAAAAAATCACCGGATCCAAAACCAACAAGACTGACCCAACCTGACCTGCTGATAAACAAATCATTGGATCCAAGATGAGGGCAGGTTTCTAGCCATCCTTCTGTGGATATTTTCATAGATAAAGATTTTGTCCTGTTGCATTTACACAGTGTTAAATGAATGGGATGTATCAATTTCAACTCCTTATTAACCCAAAACAATAAAAATTGAACGAAAAAATCACAAAATACAAACCATAAAACCATCTTACCCTGTCATCTTGAATAGATCTTCAACAAAAGGTAGTTGTGACTGAAGAGAAAATAAAAAATATTATTAAAATAGAATAAAATGATCAACTTATACATGAAAAAGAATATGATAACTAAAATAAAATAGAATAAAATGTTCCAGCTATACACAAAGATGCAAATTCATTTTTGCTAACTTTCATCAATATGCCTTCAAAATTGTTGTCCAACTGGTACCTGAAAATAAAAAATCATTTATGCTCAGAACAACTGCAACTTGCATATAGAAATGGACTCAAAAATAGAGGAAAATCGTGAATGTGACTTGTTTTGACCTATAAAATGTGATGTTTTGATTCAACCGAACATCAACTGTACCAAAAATATTCAGGGGTATACACCTGTACAAACATAAAACAATATATAAAAACAGAATCATATTAGTAGAATCATATCAGTAAAATATATAAAAACATGTTACCAATCGGGGGCGGTATATGGTGAGTTAATTTCAAATAAGGTATGTGTACTCTGCATGATGTAATATACATTTTTATACATACAGGAATTCATAAAATAGATATGAAAACAAAGTAAACACAGTAAGAATGTATTAATACCATACATGTATTAACAGGTGAGTGTGAATTCCTCCCTTGTCAAGTGCAATGGGTCGCACAGGTCTTGAAAGCGGTAATCTGCAGAGATAGTTATGTAATGTAAGTTGGAATGTTTGTTTTAAAGTAATAATAATGTTACCAGTACGGTAAGCTGACCTGGTGCCAATATCTTCCAGAACTAAGATGAAAATGCTGGGAGGAAACTCACGTAGTTTGTAGCACTGATTGGGCATGGGAAATCCCAAGTGGTGGAGGTTGTGAAGGAAATGGAAAGCCGGCGTGGATATGATGTAGTTTCTCAGGTGTCTTTGGGAAAGATGAGATGGATAGTTACACACAGGGTTCTTGGTATGATGTAGTTGACTAGGTGTCTTTAGGTAGGATTATATATAAGGGATTAGAGCACTTGGAAATATGAAATTGGAGTTTAGTTCAAATAGGGTTGGCTAATAAAAATTTTGGTGTCCATATGTGTGTTCCAATATCCTTCATGTTATAACCCAGTGAGTTACACATAATTCTTGGTTCCCATTGATGATTACTTAGTGTATCCCATTTCCTACCTAGATTGAACCCATAGACCTTTCTTTTTTAATTCAGAACCATTTCTTGGTGGATGTTTATATAGTTATTTAGTAATATCTTAGTGCTTATTTATGTTAATTTCTTATTTTAGTTATTTTTTTGGTTTAATGTTTACTATATAATGTGTTAAATCTACCCATGTTTTATATAGGAATTGTATATTTTTTACTAAAATGGATAAATCATCTCATTTATGTATTTTAAAACCTCTATATGTGAATAATAAACTCTATAACTATATTTAAAATAAGTATTTTTGAATCTTTTTTATAAAATGAATTACAAAATATTTCTAGGACTATTTATATCACACTTTTTATACACATTCATGTGTGTGTGTAACTTCTATATTTTCATTCTAATTCCAAGATTGTGATTTCTAGTTATTTTTTTCCTCTTGTTCCATTAATGGACATTGGAATGTTGTGAATATTTGGGGATCACATAGAGATGTTTTGAGTTGTGAATATGGTTGTGACTTTTTTTGGGAAATTTTATTTTGAGATAGTTCAACTAGGTTTATTTTGTATTTAAATTTTATTTTTATTTTATTTCTCTATATGATATCCAAACTAGATGATTTTTCATTAATATGTATAGTCTTGGATAAAAGTAATCACTTTTATTGAATATTATGTTTCTGTAATCTTATACTATCGTATATATGAATCTCTTTCTCAATTTAGTAGTAACTATGTGTTTTAATTTTTTTTATTATTGTGTAGGCACATTGTGATATACATGGATAAAATTTGGATCACATTACCGAGGAATAAACCTCAGTATATTAAGGGTTTGAATGAGTTTTTAGATTTTTCAATTTCTAATCGATCCATTGAAGGGAGAATAATATTTTCATGTCCTAAATGTAAATTTAGAACATGGTTAAAGAGAGATGAAGTTTATAAACATTTAATACTAAAGAAATTCCCTGGTCAATATTTGTGTTGGGTTTGTCATGGAGAATCGAACGTTACAGAAAGATTGAGTACTGATGTTAATCCATATAATGTGGTCCCAAGTTCATCGATAATGGAAAATGAAATGAAAAACCTCATAAATTATGCATTTGGCACTACAAGACACCACTATCAGCATCAAAACATATCAGAACAACCAGAAGAGGGTGCTACAAATTGTAACATGACAAGTGATGTTTTTGAGACTGTAATACAAGTAGATCAAGATTTTAACATATCATTGGATCCTCCTCTTGATTATGTGGAGCCAAATGTAAGAGAAAACTTCACTGAGAAAAATGTGTTTCATGATTTAGTTGATGATGGAAATCAAGAGTTGTATAGTGGGTGTTTGAAATATTCAAATCTTTCATTTCTGATGAAGTTTTACCATATCAAATGTCTATGTGGAATTACAAATAAGGAAATTTCCATGATATTGGAATTGATTTGTGATGCATTTCCTGAATCAAGAATCCCAGAATCTTTTTATGATATGAAAAAAGTTGTTAATAATCTTGGTCTGAATTATAAAAAAAATACATGCATGTCCCAATGATTGTATGCTTTATTGGGGAGAGGATTCAATAGAAATAATTGCAAGAAATTTTCTTCTTCTAGATGCCAGTCAAAGGGTGATGTTGGAAGTATGAATGAATATAATTTCATGGAGAATAAGAAAAGGAACACACCTGCAAAGGTTTTGCGTTACTTTCCCTTGAAGCCTCGATTGCAAAGATTATTCATGTCATCGAAAACTGTCGAACACATGAAGTGGCATTCTGTAGATAAAAACAATGATGGGTTAATGAGACATCCACGAGATTCCCAATCATGGAAGACATTTGATTAATTGCATCTAAATTTCTCATCTGATCCTAGGAATGTTCGATTGGGATTGGCTGCCAATGGATTCAACCCATTTGGGACTTTGAGTACTAGTTATAGCATTTGGCCAGTTGTTTTGATCCCTTATAATCTACCTACGTGGATGTGTACGCAAAAAACATATTTTATCATTTCGATGATTATTCCTAGAAAATAAATGCCTGGAAATGATATTGATGTATACTTTCAGCCTTTGATTGACTAATTACAGGAGTTATAGAGCAATAGTGTTGAGATATTTGATGCTTCTTCTAAAACAATGTTCAAAATGCATGCTTCTTTAATGTGGACCATTAGTGACTTCCCTGGGCTTGGGAATTTATCTGCTTGGAACACTTACACGGGTTTGGATTGTCCCGTTTTTAACTTTGATTTTGAGCCCAAATAGATACCTCATAGTAGAAAATGGTGCTTCTTGTGCCATCGAATATTTCTTGATGCATCTCATAGATTTTGGCTGAACAGATCAAAATTTAATAGTTCCATTGATCGTAGACCACCTCCAAAGTTTTTAACTGGTTCTAAAATATTGACGCAGCTTGAAAATGTTGAAACAAAATTTGGGAAGGTTCATCATTTGAATGATAGCGGAAAATGGGTTTGAAGTGCATCTTCAGGTGAAATCAGAACACAGCAATGGAAGAAAAAAAGTATATTCTTCAAACTCCCGTATTGGGAATTTAATTTATTGCGGCACAATCTTGATGTGATGAATATTGAGAAGAATTTATGTGATAATTTGATTTTCACATTACTTAATGAGCATGGAAAGTCGAAGTATCATCTCAATGCTCGAAAATACTTACAAGTAATGATCATAAAATGAAATCTATGGCCAGATGAGAATGAAAAGTATGCTTCGGCCATTTTTGCAATGAAAAATAGGGATAAAGATATATTCCTTCAAATTTTAAATAATGTGAAGGTATCTGATGGGTATTCGAGTAACATATCGAGGTGTGTTGACTTGAATAATCGTAAGTTACATGGATTGAAAAGTCACGATTCATATATTTTGTTACAATAGTTACTACCATTGACATTGCATACATTATTAATTGAAAATTTTACTGATGTTGTACTCCAATTCTGCACATTTTTCATGAAATTATGTGAGAAAGATCTACATCCATTTCAGCTTGACAACCTCCAAGAGAGGTTTGTATTGACCCTTTGTGAAATGGATATGATCTTTCCTCCATCTTTTTTTACTATCATGATGCATTTAACTGTGCATTTGGTTGAGGAAGCTAAATTAAGAGGCCCCGTTCATTATCAATGGATGTATCCAATTAAGAGGTATTTTATTTGTATGTTTTTCATTTAGGTAAACAATTTTTTGCATTTAAATAAATTCATAATATTATTATTTTATTTCACATATATCTTAGGCATTTGAAAGCATACGTGAGAAATAAAGCTCAGCCAGAAGGCTCTATTGTTGAAGGCTATTTGGCTGAGGAGTGTCTTACCTTTTGTTCCAGATATTTGGATGATATTGAGACAAGATTTAATCAAGTTGGACGTGTTGACGACACATCAACTCAATCTCAAATGCATCATAAATCAAAAATATTTCCTATTATTGGTCGATCAGTTGGGAGGACCTCAAATGTGACACTGACAGTATTGGAATTATTACAGGCACATAGATATGTGCTGCTGAAGAGTGAAATTGCAGTTCCATTTATTGAAGAGTTGAGGATACAAACAAAGAGACAAATGAGAGGCTGAACATGAAATGAGAAAGATATAATGAAAGTTGTGAATAAAGAGCTTGTAGAATGGTTTGCACGATGTGTAAGTTCATAAATATTGCAATAAATACAAATATTAGTTTGACACATACATTTTGTAAATCTATTAAATTATATTTCTTTTTTCAGATCATGAATACTGATACTCGAGCAGAATTGTCAGAAGATTTGAAGTTTCTTTCTAGAGGTCCTATAAAACAAGTTATAAAGTTTGATGCTTATAATGTGAATGGATTTATATTTCGTACAGTCGATCGAGAAGTGGGTTTGAAAACATAGAATAGTTGTATATTTACATTTACTGAAGTGGGATACTATGGAAAGATGCATGATATTATTGAATTAAACTACCACATACATTTTTCTGTTGTTTTATTCAAATTAAAATGAGTCGATATTATCATAGGTGTTAAAAGAGATTCCTTGAAATTTACTTCTGTGAACTTCTCTCGCTTGATGGATGTTGGTGATCGTGAACTGCATGATCCATATATCTTAGAATCGCAAGAAAAAATGGTATATTATGTGAATGATGTTGTGGATGAAGGGTGGAGTGTAGTTGTTCACGTAATACAAATAGATTTGTATGATATGGGTGATGAAGTGGAAGATTTGACCTCTGAAATTTAATTTCATCAACAACAGGAAGCAGAATTATTTGTCCATCATGATATTGAAAATATTAGTCTAGAAAGGATGAATGAAGTGGATGAAGCAATGGAGTAGGAAACCGACATGGTTGAAGGGGGAAATGATTGTATGTACAGTTATTTATTCATTCATCAACCACTTGTTTCATTTCTACAGTCATTCATTATCATTGTTATATATATTTTTTCTGTTAGTATTGGGCATCTATTATCATTTTTAATTTTTTTTTATGAATAACTTATTTGAAATATATATTCTGAACTAAATTTTATTTGATTAAATGATAGTAATTCCAAGGAAAAATCGGTACACTATTTCATATATTTCTGTGACATATGACGATCCATCTGTCTCCCTCCCCACGGCATCTGAGGCACTAGATGTCTACACCCCTGCACCATCTCTCCCCTACACCATCTCTCACACCATCTGTGGGTGTCCCATTAGAGGTTGAGTCGTCGACTCCCCCTTCAGAAGCCTTAACAGTGGGGCGGCGACATACCCCTTCCAGTTCATCATGGACATACTGGAGTGTCACTGTCATAGGTACAAATTTTAATTAAATGAATTTATTGCATTTTGTTTATACTAATTTTTTTCTCATTGAAGATGAAAACAATTCAACCATGGAGAAAAACATAGAAAGTTCAGATGTTTGTAATATGAATGGCGAGAAGATAGTCATGCCATTTGATTCTTATGGGGTCCCTACGGATGACGTCGTGGGGTTACTTGGCCAGATTCTAGGTCAGCTGGCAGCGGAGCCCATTTCCCTACATATTTCTTATGATGATTGGAGACATGTGCCTCCTAGCTGGAAAAATGAAGTTTTTGATTCCCAAATAAAGGTAATTTTATTACATTATGGTTTAATTCAATATCATGTTACTAATATGTTCAAAATGAATTTATGTATACATATGTTCTTCCACTTTACAGTTGCTGATGTGATAGCATGGAAGTGGATGTTGAAAAAACTTGGTAAGAAATGGAAAGATTTAAAATGGAGATTGTAGTGTGAGGTCAACAATACTTCGTTGACCATGCAACAAATGTATGAGAAGCTACCTAGTGGGGTACCGAAAGAACAGTGGAAAGTTTCTGTTGACAGACATTTTGATGAGAAGCGGATGGTATTGAAATATATATTATTATATGATCCTCATTTTACATTTATACATGTATATGAAGAGGATATGACATTGAATACATTACTGTTAAATTTCATTTTATTTATTTTAGGATCTCTCAAGACAGAATGCATCAAACTGGGCTAAGCAAGTCATCCCTCACACTACAGGCTCCAAAAGCTTTTCTAGAAGTCGAAAAACATTGGTAATCTTTTAATTATTTTAAATATTTATAAGAAAATATTATTTGTTTAATATATTGAATTGTTTATTGATCTTTGCTTAATGCAGTCATAGAGTTTAGGCCATGAAGCATCCCGAACTGAACTGTGGTTGGATGTTCACAAAAAATCAGATGGAAGTTTTGTTAATGATTCTTCCAAAGAAGTTGGGGTATGAAGTCAATTTTTTATTATAATAACTTATTATCAGTTTTTACTGTGTTAATATATATTGATATTTTATTTATAGGTAAAAATTAAAGAACTATGGGATTCCAATCCTGGGCAGTCCTACTCAGTCTCCCAGTATGACCCAGTTGCTAAAGTCCTTGGGAAGGAGCATCCTAGTAGAGTATGTGGGATGGGTTTCAGACCCGTACCATCTGAGTTCTTTGGCATGCCACTAGGGATTCAAGCTGCATCTACTCCTGCTTATAGTCATTCTATACTCGAATATGATCAGAGTTAGATTTCTTCTCTATGAACCACAGTTCAAGATCAGGGGGCTCAGATATCCACTTTGCAGAAAGTGATGATTGATATACATCAGCATATGAGCATATATGACCCCGGTGGTAGTGCATTGACTGGTGGTCAGCAGGTAAATCACAAATAATCAAAATCATTTAGTTTTCAAACTTTCATTTAGTTTTAAAACTTTCATTTATTTGGGATTACGGGCTATGTAATGGGCTACAATACCACTGGGCCTTCGGGATATGTAATGGGTTTCCCTCTACCCAGTTAAAAGAGGTCTTTGCTTTGATTTAATAATAAAAATAAAGCTTCAATATATATATATATATATAATGTTCTTACAGGTGGCAGTAGAAAGTGGAGATGGAGGTGGAGAGGGTGACGATGCATCATCAGACAGTGGGTAGTTATATTGTTGATGTGTTGAACAAATATGGGAATAGTTGGTTTGTATATGTACCATGTGTGGCACATAGTTGCCGCAAAACTTTTTCATGTCCTAACATTTTCTTGATTTCTCATGTTTCCTTTTATTCATTTTATTTATTTCTGATGTTTCCTTTTATGTCTTGATTTCTCGAGTGTGGTATACATCATTCCAGTTAGGCCTATGTTTGAATTGGTAGTCGAGATTTTGGATGACTAGGATTTAAACCCATTGTTGATGTGTTGAATAAGTTCTCGACGCCTAATATTATAATATATAATTATTCAATATCACCATACAAGAAGGTAAACCCTTCTGGTGTTGGTATCCAATGACACCGTGAATCACAAAAACATGTGGATTGATAACTCTTTATTAGGAACTATTTTCTATGAAACCAATAGAAAATGATTTTCATTTTCCATAACACAAACATAACCTTGTTTTCTATTTGAGACTAATATGATTCATGTTATATTAATCCTAATTTACTAAAATTATTCATGAATATATAAAAAATTACATATTGTTCCATGAATAAAACCTTAGAAAATAATAATATCTCATAGCTAGTGTATCACCCAAGGTGAAATAACATCCAACTATAACATCAAACAACAAGAACAACAATCCCACACCGAGAACCTGGGTTTTCCCCCATATATGTGTTAGATAATCCCACAAAAAAACACATTACCAAGGACTAAAACACCTTAATATCATATAAAACTTTCAAAAAAATTATTCAATAGAAAATAAAATGTCTTTGATACAACATTGTGACTCCATTACCTAGGTTCCACTAAACTGGTTCCCCAAACCAATGTGCCACATGACCATAGGAATGCCTCCTCATATAAAAGAGGCTTCCTACTAGTATTGAGGGTCCAATGAGGTATGTGGGGATAATATACCATCTTTACCAGTGTAAAACAATAGTATAAATAGGTTTTACATTTTTATTAACAACAATGGTAATTCATTAATCATTTTAAATTCATATAATGTGGTGCACTAATCAGTTCACTCATATCATACACATAGGATTTAGTGCCTGGAAAGCCATGTCAATACACTATCCAAGCATAGGAAACTCCATATACATCATATCAAGTCCATTATGTCAAATTTCATGTCTAGCCATCCCATATCAAAGATAAGGAATTCCTTGTAAAAAAATTCTTACACATGGGCAGGATCTACTGTGTCCCTCATCATTTACTAATACATCAATACACATTCCACAAGGTAAAACACACTTGACCTTTTTAACAAATTACAATATCAAGGGTGAACCTATTTCATTTCACCAATATTCACATAGTTTTTCACTTTCACTGCACTTAATGTAATTCCATAACTATTCTATTTTACTATTCATTCATAACAAAAACCATTGTACATATTTTCAATTCCATCTTATAACATGGATATTCCCACATTTTCTATTCATTATTTATCCCCTTAGTTATCTCACAACCCATTTAACCATAAAAGTTATGATAAACCACTTATTCCATTTTGACATGCTAAAAATATCTATAATTTGTTTAATCTCATAAACCCTTCAATTTATCATTTAATAACTAAATTCACATGTTCAAGGGATTGGCACACCCCATGGGTGGCCATAAACCCAGTCCACTCTTCATAAATATATCCAAAAACATCATTGAAAGGTCCAACACATCATTGAGTTGATGTTATTTTATGAGATTGTGTCTGGTTTGATTTGTTTTTCAGGGCAGTGGTGCAGTGGAAGCAGAAAATTTATATTTTTTTATGGTCAGCTTTTCACAGCAGTTTTAACCACCACTAATATTATACAGGTAAGATAGTAACGGTGGTTAAAACTTCCACTAAACGTAAGTGTTTTTACATTTCGCGGTAGTTTTAACCGTTGCTACAGAGTCACATCACCAGCGTGAATTCTGTGGCGGTTCTCGTGACTTTAGTGGCGGTTTTACGGCCGCTGGATTTTATTTTATTAGCAGCGGTTATAACCGCCCCTAATAAAAGAAAATCTCGGACTCTTAAAAATAGTCGCTAAAGTGATGAGAACCGCTGCGAAATGAGGCAGCTATGACGCTTTTCTTAAACCGCTGCTAAATGTAAAAAACCACCGCTAATAGTTTGTCGACGCCAAAATTAGCAGTGGTTTCTGTAAACCACTGCTAACTCATGTAGTGGCAGTTTAAACCGCCGCTAAACACAAAAATAACCACTGCTAAAGGGTGGTTTTCTTTTATTAATTCCTAGATGACGGGGACATTTTCTATCCTTAAACTCTCATCTCCTTCTTCTTCTTCATCGATCAACTACATAAAGAAGGATATAAGAGGTTCTTCTAGAAAAATATCAAGTTGATATATCTCTCCTTAGAAGATAATTGTAGGTTTTCCATTTAATACTACTGATATTTCCTTTCTTCTTCATTTGATATTAGAATTATACTTTGAGAGCCAGTCCATCCCTAGTATAATGTCGAATTCCAACATGGGAATGACTACTATATCTGCGATAAGATTGTGCTCACTAAAGTAAATACTAGAGTTTATGAACACTGATGATGCTTGGATAATCCCACCAGGAGTCTTGACTAATAACTTTAATTTTAGAAAATCAGGGGTTGATTCTAAATTCTTTGCAAACTTGGAGGAAATAAAGGAATGCATAGAACCAGAATCCAACAAATTACTTTCTATCTTTGAGATAACAACAAGAATAGCTTCCACCACATCATTTGGTGCTTCAACTTCAGCCGTAGTGATTTCAAAAGTACGACCTTGTTCCCTTGGCCATTTCTGAGGCTGATGGTGATTCCCCTCCACTTCCCTCAGATTTGGACAGTGATTGAAAAAGTTCCCAAGTTGTCCATACTTATATAATTGGATATAAATTAGGTCCTACACCATCTTCCCCTTGTCATTAGTTTTTGGTAGTTTAGGATTCACATCACTATGACAATTTTGTGCAATATGGCCATCTTTTCCACACTTGTAGCACTTCCCACTCCTGAGCAGGTAGTTCCCTGAATGCTTCTTCCCACATTTATTATGCGTGGGACGTTACACTTGCTTTCCTCCTCTTCCTTGATCAAATATCATCCCTAAGCTTGGCTCCATCAATCTCTTCTTATCATTGGATTTATGATACCACTACGTCTCACCAAACTCCAATTCAACTTTCATCACACTCCGCACCATCTCCTCAGCTGTCATAGTCTCGATTGGCTAGATTCTTCCGCAGATGAGATCTTAGTCCACCAAAGAATCTAACAACCTTACCACTAGGATCCATGACAAAGCTTGAGGTATACCAGTAAATTCTGGTGAATTTCATATTATAGCATCCCACAGATTCATTCTCCTTCTGCTTCAGATCGAGAAACTCCTTCTCTATTCTTGTTCTCATGGAAAGAGGGAAATACTTACTAAATAAGATACCTCTGAACTATTCCCACTCCATAGATTCAACCTTCACTCTTGGCCTTGTGTTTTTAATCAGTTCCCACAACTAATCAGCTTCTCCCTCTAAGCGATAGATAGCCAGGGTGACCTTCTCTTGCTCTGAACAGTGGAGCACATAAAATATCTTCTCCATAGAGTTGATCCACTATTCCGTAATCAATGGGTCGATTGATCCACTGAAGTTTGGTGGTCATTGACGCATAAATGACTCAAATAAATGTTGTTCCCTTCACAGTGAGATCGGTCTCTCAGCTTGATTCAAGTTATTTCCCATAAATTGATTCAGGTGGTTCATCATTCGCATGAAAGTTTCCATTTCATCTTCCATCAGAGGACCATCAGTGCTTGGTCCATTGCAGTCACCATTTGCACGGTTCCTCCTATTTCCCACCATTTTCTAAAAGAATAAAACCTTAGTGAGAAACTTATTTCATTTAAAAATCTTTTAATGATAAAAGATTTTATGTCTTTAAACTTCATGCTTAAACAATTACATTTCTCTATAAGTCCTTCATAATGATTCATAAAAAGCTTGTGATTGACCAAACATATCCCCCAGGAGTGTCAAACTAGGAGTGCAGCAAATCCTGTTGTCATGTACCAGGATACCCTAGGTCAAGCCTGAAACTCCTTGTCAGATTTTTCACTTCTAGGTACATTTGTGCCAGATCCACATCCAATTGTTTGTATCCAAATAGGGATTTATTTATTCAGAACCCACTTAATTAATATTTCACCAAAATACCAGGAATTTTTACTATGTTTAAACTTTTATATAGGATTATTCCTAAAGTTTTCACATCTTAATTTCCATAAATAACTAAACTATCCTTTGATACCAACTATGGAATCCCACCTATAATGCCCCGACCCTAGTTACCCAGAGTCGGTGCATTATTACATAACATTGGAATGATCACAAAAGATAAGTCTCTAAAAACTGATTAGTTTAGTATCCTTGGAAGTACTAGATACATTCATAAGGTTTATATTAAATCATAAAATGGAAAACTACTACAACATTGTTTCCATAGAAAAAAATGAGATCCCGTAGACTATCCCTACATGTCAATCATAATATAATTCTTCACATCCTGGGAAAAATAAAACATAGAAAGCGGTGAGCTCATATGCTCAGTAAGGGTAACAATATATCATAAACTTTCATAAATAAGCATAATCATTTAAGGAAATGTATAATACTAAAACAAAATCATTTTAAACTTGAACTTCAGCATGATATGGAAAAGATAAAATCAAATAATTCCATTTACTTATTCACATGGATATTCTACTATTCGAATAATCACATGTAATATCAATAGCCACTTTCATAATGATGGAATTCATAATGCTAGACTTTTATAACCACATAGTGAAGGCCTTGTGCCAAGACTACAAATAAGATTTTGTCAGGGCCTTGTGTCAAGACACTAGTTTGTCTCATGAGACCAACCAATGCATTGATGATTTATAGCGGGATCCACCCATCACTTACTAAGTCCAATTCATTCCTTATATGAAAAGGTTTAAACATAACATAAATATTCGTATTAAAACTAGCATACGAAATGTCAATAATTTATCCATAAACCATGAATGGTATAAAAATAACACATCCATAGTAATATATATCACAAGACCTTAAATACAATATGAAAAAAATTTATCATAATAAATCAACTTCAAATAAGCTTAAAATACATCAAAGGATATTGATATAGATGAAATCAAAACCTTTTTTTTAGAAATATCTCTTTCTATTTTGAAATACTTTAAAATTCATATAATTATAAAAGAAAAAATTTATTTTGGAAATATTCTTATAATTTTATAAGGTAATCTTTGATGATGTTATAACATTGGAAAATAGCCTCACCCGGTGTATAAGTTAAAAAAGACATTCTTACCTTAGTTTTGTCGAAAAGGTTATAAAGCACCTTGTTTGGAAAATGAAAGAAAGATTACTTTCAAAAACATCTTATAAAAAGTAAAAAAAGGGTATAAATGACTTTATCCAATAGTCTAGTAAATAGTAAAAAAAATTTGAAATATATTTTTAAGAAACATGGATGTGGATGATAAAGAGGTCCCATTAGATAATTACGTATAAACAACCTCAGATAATGAAGAGATTATGAAATTAATTATTACCTTGTAATTTTCCTTGGTTGAGGGTAGGTTAACCTAATTTATAATGGTGAAATAATTTTTATTAAATTATACAATAATTATATACATTAATATGATATTATATATGATCTTTTAATATTACTTTGTTAATAATATTTTAGTATTATCGTCGTTTCGGGTGTTAACTGATTCATTTTCCTTTATAGGATTTGTTACGTAAGTAATGTTTGTTATGGATAGGATGTATATTATTCATATTCATAATGATATTATGTCTTTAAAAATTATTTTTAATCATCTAATTAAAATTATTCTTGAATGGATACGATGGGGAATGAATCTCATCGCGTTCGTGGAGACGGTAATCCGTACATACGCACGAGAAATAATATCATTATTTTGATATTAAAATAATATATAATTGGATATTATATCATATATAAATAATCATTATCATGTTATATTTATTATTTACATCAATTACACATCATTATTATACCCATCCAAATAATAATGTATTGAATAACAATTACACCACGATGTGGAGACGGTAAGTCATACGTACGCACGTATAGTGACATGTCATTCAAAGGATAGATAGAATAATGAATATGGTTGTTTCATATTTATAATAACATCAAATAATATATAATATACTAGAGTTATTATTTTAGAATGTAAACAACAAATAAAGAGGAAGTGGAAGAAGAAATGAACTTGAAAGAGGTGATGAAATATTTACCTCTTCTTCAGGTTCTTCCTTTTGATTTGATCAAAAGGGATACTTAGAATGGCTTTATGAAAAAAATAATGCCTCTAGGATGAAGTTAGGATAGTTGGGATAATATTTGGTCATGGTTTGTTCGAGACAAATGTCTTTGGAGGTGTGAATTTGAGAGAAGGGGAAGTGCCCTTTTATAAGAGGGGTGAGGGGCACCTTAGGAAAGACTTAAAATATTATTTTATAATAAAATAATTTTCGGTTCCTAATGGCTCAAAAATGTATTATTTAAAGGATAAGGTGGGGATGGGTCTAAAACCACTCAAAAAATAGGTTTTAGACAGGTTTGGGTCACTATATTAACCTTATCTTTTGTATTTAACTCTTAGTTAAATAGTTTGACATTTACCATATATATTTGTATTTTTATATTATATGGTTAATAAAATAACTATAAACTTCAAAGAAAACACCAAGTGGTTCATTAATGATACACATATAATTAAATAAGTCTTTTTTCTTAACCTTAGATTTTTAGGAATAGAATATCAATTAATAATATAATATTTTTCTAAAAACTCTTTAATGTCAATTTTGACACCATTTTGTTTTTTGTTTTTTATAAATTCATAAAGCATTATTACTTCAAAAAAAAATTTATCTAACCAACCCTAATATGTAATATTAACCTATAAAATTAGTGTAATTTATAAAAATTCTCAAATTACATTTATTTGAATATTTATAATATCAATTATTTTAATCTTTCATTAATATGGTAATTACTGCATCATCATTGTGTCATAAATAAATTTACTTATTTAATGTCTCAAAAATATAAATAAAATGCCATTATGTAGGAAATATTTTTATATTTCTAATGAATATTTATAGTCAAATTTATCTTATGTATAACCCTATATTAAAAATGTTTTAGTTATTAAACGTTGATTTTAACTCTTTTAACTCTTTTTTAAATAAAATAATAATAAATGTCCTAATCTAATCCAATTGGACCTAAATGATAATATTTTATTCCTAAGGTTGTTTTTGGTATAATTACACTTATCCAATAGAATTAGGATGTAATGCCCTGACCCCATTTTCCCAGAGTCAGTGCATTATTACATAACATTGGCATGATCACAAGAAAGATCAAGTCTCAAAAGACCAATTAGTTTAGTACCCTTAAAATAACTAGATACATTCATAAAGTTTACATTACATCATAAAGTGAAAAACTACTACAACAACATATTGTCTTCATATCCCCTCATATTATCCCTGTAGGTCATTCATAGATTACTTCTTCACATCCTGAGAAAAATAAAACATTGAAAGGGGTGAGCTCAGATGTTCAGTAAGGATAACAATATAGCGGAAACATTCATAAATAAGAATAAACATTTAAGGAAATGTATAGCTAAAACAAAATCTTTTTAAACTTGAACTTCATCATAATATGGCAAAGATAAAATAAAATAATGTCATTTACTTATTCACATGGATATTCTACTAGTCAAATAATCACATGCAATATCAATAAACACTTTTATAATGATGGAATTCATAATGTCATACTATCATAACCACGTAGCCAAGGTCTCGTGCCAAGACTACAAATAAGATTTTGTCAAGGCCTCATGCCAAGACACTAGTTTGTCTCATGAAACCTACCGATTCATCGAGGAGCTATAGTGGGCTCCACCCATCACTTATTAAGTCCAATGCATTCCTCATATGAATAGGTTTAAACATACCATAAACATTCATATTAAAAATAGCATACGAAATGTCAATAATTTCTCCATAAACCATGAATGGTATAAAAATAATACATCTACAGTCAAACATATCACAAAACCTTCAATACAATATGGAAGTTTTGTATCATAATAAATAAACTTCAAATAAGCTTAAAATCCATCAAAGGATGTTGACATAGATGAAATCAAAACTATTTGAGAGAAATATCTCTTTTTTTTAAATCATTTTAAAGTCACGTAATTATAAAATAAAACACTTACTTTGAAAATATTCTTATAAGCTTGTAATTGAAGCTTCTAAAATTTTATAACGGCGGAAAATAGCCGCACCCACCGTATAAGTTAAAAAAAACATTCTTACCTTAATTCTGTCGAAAAGGTTAAAAAAACTTTTTTAGAAAATGACAGAAAGATTCCTTTATAAACTTCTTATAAAAAGTCAACAAGGGTATAAATTACTTTAATCCATAGTCTTTAAAATATTAAGAATGGTTTGAAATACATTTTTAAGAAACATGGATGTGGATGATAAAGAGGTCCCATTAGATAATTACGTATAAACAACCTCGGATAATGAAGAAATTGTGAAATAAACCCTTACTAATTTTGTAACTTACGTAACATACACCCCATGAAAGAGGTATCATACAATGAATATGTAAATACCCATAAATTAAAGTTTATTACACAAAGAATACAATTATGAGTAGTACATACACCACACAAAAGGTAATAGTGTCAATATGGTATGAATCTCACGGGAATAAGGAGTGAGATGAAAACCCCTTACCTTATACTTTTCCTTGGTTGAGGGTATTTTAACCTCCTGTATAATGGTAAAATAATTTTTATTAAATTATTCAAGAATCATATACATTAATATGATATCATATATGATCTTTTAACATTTCTTTGTTAATAATATCTTAGTATTATCGTCGCTTCGGGTGTTAACTTACTCGTTTTTTTTTATATGTTTTGTTACATAAGACATGTTTTTTATGGATAGGTTTGTATATTATTCATAAACAGAATGATATAAAGTCCTTAAAAATTATTTTTAATCATCAAATGAGAATTATACTTGAATGGATACGATGGGGAATGAATCTCATCGCGTTTGTGGAGACGGTAGTCCGTACGTACGCACGAGTGACAATATCATTCTTTTGATATTAAAATAATATATAATTGGATGGTATATCATATATACAGAATAATTATCATGTTATATTTATTATTTACATGAATTACACATCATTATTATACCCATCCAAATAATAATATTTTGAATAACAATTACACCACAACGTGGAGACGGTAAGTCGTACGTACGCACGTATGGTGACATGTCATTCAAAGGATGGATATAATACTGAATATGGTTGTACCATATTTATAATAAAAACACATTATATAGAAGATACTGGAGTTATTATTTTAGAAAGGAAATAATAAATAATGAAGATGTTGAAGAAGAAATGAACTTGAAAAAGGGTGGTGAAAACATTACCTCTTCTTCGGGTTCTTCCTTTTAATTTGATCAAAAGGGCTCCTTAGGTTGGATTTCTGATTAAACTAAGGCCTCTAGGTTAAATTGAGGGAAGTTTAGAGAGTATTTTTTCAGGTTTTGGCCGAACCAAAAGGCTTTTAAGGTGTGAAGAATTGGTTATAAGTGGTGTCCTTTTATAAGGGGGAGGAGGGGCACCTTAGGAAAATCTAGAAATATTATTTTATAATAAATTCATATTCGTTTTATAATGGCTCCAAAGTAGATTATTTAAAGTTTAAGGTGGTTATGGGTCAAAAACCACTCAACCAATATAATTTAGATGGGTTTGGGTCAATATATTAACCTTATCTTTTAGTTTTAACTCTTAGTTAATTAGTTTGACACTTACCATGTCACTTTGTATTTTTATATTATATAGTTAATAAACTTACTATATACCTTCAAGAGACCCCCAAGTGGTCCATTAATGATACACCTATCATGATATAAGTATCTTGTCCGAACCTTAGATTTTTAGAAATTGAATATCAATTAATAATATAATATTTGTTTTAAAAACTCTTTTATGTCAATTTTGACACTATTGGGTATTTTGTTTTTAATAAATTCATAAAAGCATTATTACTTCTAAAAAAATTTATATAAACAGTAATAATATGTCATAGTAACCTAGAAAATTATTTTAATTTATAAAAAGTCTCTAATTACATTTATTTGGGTATTTATAATATCAATTATCTTAATCTTTCATTAATACGGTAATTACTGTGTCATCATTGTGTCATAAATAAATTAAATTATTTTATGTCTAAAAAATTATAAATAAAATACCATTATGTTGGAAATATTTTTATCTTTCTAATGAATGTTTATAGTAGAAAATAAAACATATATAACCCTATGTAAAAATTGTTTTTCTAAAAGATATATGCTTTTGTCATTTTTGTATTTACTTTAACTTAATTAATATAAAGTGTCCCTATCACCTACAAGTGGCTCCATGGGGTCCCAAAATCGACCCAAATATGCCCATGGTCGGACATGTATCCACAAATAAGGTTAGGACACATTTTAGGGTAATTTATTATTATTATAAAATTATTTTTTTACCCTTATTTACCGGATTTACCCTTTAACCATGGTAAATAAAATATTTACCGAAGTAATTATTCAAAATGTCTAAAAATGAAAGTTACCTATTTACACAATTTGGACATCCAAATTCAAAATATGGAATCCATTTTTCCAAATTCAAAATACATAAGTGGTAGAAATTAATTTAAAATTAATTCTCGTTGTCAAAACAAAAAGCGTGTTTTTAAGAAACAATAACTATCAAAAGATTGATACTTGTTTATGTCCGGTTTAATTTTGAAATTATGTCCAATGACCAAAATTGTATTAAATGGTAAAATATATTATAAATATACTTTAAAACCACTCAAATTACTAATTTATCACTATTAATTATTTCTATTAAAAAAGTTGTTATTAATAAAAATTTAGTAATTTTCACTATTCATCAAAATATAAAAGTTATCCGAAAAGTACCAAAATTTCATCCTAGGATAATTTTGATATTCCGAGTCCAAAAATGAAGTCCATTTTGAAAGATAATATGTATAAAATTTCAAAAAGTGGGCATTACTATTCATAACGGCTACTTTGATTGGTCGCGGTGTGTTAAAATCTCAAAGTTGCATACAACACACGCTACTGTATTATTCAAAGAGAAGCATATCGTGGTAGCATGGGGTGTTACATTCTCCCCTCCTTCAAATAATTTCTTCCTAGAAATTTCTAGAATATTACTACATAAAAATACTCGGGTGGTTCTTCATCATAAGTTCCTCGGGTTCCCACGTTGCCTCTTCCATTTTATGGTTTCTCCATAGAACTTTTACCAGATGAGTCGTCCGGTTTCTCAGCACTTGTTCTCTCATATCAAGAATCCTGACGGGCTCTTCACAATAAGAGAGATCAGGTTCTAGTTCTAATTCCTCATAGGTGAGTACATGCATTGGGTCAGGCATGTATTTTCTCAACAGTGATACGTGGAACACATCGTGAACTTTGGAGAGATTTGGCGGCATTGCCAAACGGTAAGCTACAGCCCCAATTCATTCTAGAATTTCAAAAGGACCAATGTACCTGGGACTCAATTTACCTTTCTTGCCAAAATGTATAACTCCCTTCCATGGAGATACCTTCAAGAAAACGTGATCTCCCACCTGAAATTCCAAATCCTTTCTTCGGTTTTCAGCATAGCTCTTCTACCTACTTTGAGCTGCTTTGATGTGGTTTTGGATTACCTTCACCTTTTCCATTATTTCCTCCGCCAGTTCTGGGCCTACAAGTTTTCTTTCACCAACGTCATCCCAACAGGTTGGTGTGCGACATCTCTTTTTGTATAACGCTTCATATGGTGCCATCCGAATACTTGAATAGAAGCTATTGTTATAGGAAAGTTCTACCATAGGTAAATATTGATCCCACATACCCTGAAAGTCAAGTGAGAAAGATCTCAACATGTCTTCTAAGGTTTTAATAGTCCGTTCCGATTGTCCATCTATTTGAGGGTGGTAAGTAGTGCTCAAATGAAGTTCAGTATCCAAGGCCTTCTGAAGACTCTTCCAAAATCTCGAAGTAAAACGGGGATCTCGATCCGAAACAATCGATAGGGGTACTCCATGAAGTCTCACAACTTCATTAATATATAGTCTTTCTAGATTTTCAAGTGGTAAATCTTCCCTTATAGCAATAAAATGTGTTGACTTGGTAAGACAATCAACAACGACCCATATTGCATCGTTCCTTCTAGGATTCTTTGGTAGTCCCATGACAAATTCCATAGTGATATTATCCCATTTCCACTCAGGTATGGGAAGAGGTTGCATGACTCCTCCAGGCTATTTCCTTCCAGCTTTCACTTGTTGACAAACCATACATCTTGACACAAAATCAGCAATCTCCCTCTTCATGTTGTCCCACAAAAAAATATTCCTTTAAATCTCTATACATTTTGGTGCTCCCATGGTGTATAGAGAAATTGGAACTATGAGCATCGTCTAACAATTCCCTTTTTAAATCAGGTATATCAGGAACACAAAGTCTCTTCCCGAATTTCAAAATTCCTTCTTCATACACAAAGTTTCTCAATCTCCCATCATTCACAGCTTCAATCTTCTTTTGAAATTATTCATTGTCGGTCTGAGAACTCTTAATCCTTTCTAGTAAAGATGGTTTGGCAACCATGTGAAAAAGCACTGATGTTTCACCTTCCATGGTTATTCCCATGTCCATCTTCACTAGATCCATGAAAAATGGATCCCTTTCAATTCTCATATTGTTCAAAACTCCATGATCTTTTCTGCTCAAAGCATCTGCCACCTTATTTTCCTTCCCGGGGTGGTAGTGTATCGTACAATCATAATCCTTGAGTAATTCAAGCCATCTCCTTTTCCTCATGTTGAGTTCTTTTTGTGAGAAAATATACTTCAAACTCTTGTGATTAGTATAAATCTCACATTTTTCACCATAGAGGTAGTGTCTCCATATCTTCAATGCAAAGATCACAGCTTCTAACTCGAGATCATGAGTATGATAGTTTTGCTCGTGAATTTTTAACTATCATGATGAATAGGCAATAATCCTATCATTCTACATAAGGACACAACCAAGTCCTTTCTTCGATGCATCACTATAAATAATGAACCCATCATTCCCCGATGGTAGAGTCAATATAAGAGAATTGACTAATCTTCTCTTCGGTTCTTCAAAATATTCTTCACACTCTTTTGTCCAAAAAATTTAACCCCTTTACGTGTGAGATTTGTTAATGGGTTATCCAATCGCGCAAAATTCTGGACGAAACATCGATAATAACCTACTAAACCAATAAAACTGTGTACCTCAGTTATACTCGTAGGTGATGGCCATTCTTGGATTGCCTTGGTCTTATAAGGATCAACATAGATTCCATATTTAGAGAAAATATATCCAAGAAAAGAAATCTCTTGAAGCCAGAATTCACACTTGCTAAACTTCCCATATAATTCATGTCTTCTCAGAGTCTTCAGGATAATGCGTAAGTGATTTTCATGATCTTTGTAGATTTTGGAGTATACCAAGATATCATCAATAAATACCACCACAAAATCATCAAGATATTCCTTGAAAACTCTATTCATTATATCCATGAATATAGAGGGTTCATTAGTCAGCCCAAAAGGCATTACTGTAAACTCATAATTCCCATACCTGGTTCAAAATGCTGTCTTTGGAATGTCTTCCTTCTTCACACACAACTGATGGTATCTAGATCAAAGTTCAATCTTTGAAAAGTATTGAGATCCATGTAGTTGGTCAAATAAATCATCAATTTGAGGTAGGGGATACTTGTTCTTTATTGTTATAGCATTGATCTCCCTGTAGTCGATACATAACCTCATAGATCCATCTTTCTTTTGAACAAAAAGAACAGGGGCTCCCCATAGAGAAACACTAGGGCGAATAAATACCTTATTACTCAATTCCTCTAGTTGTTTCTTTAGTTCTACTAATTATACAATGGCCATTCTATAAGGGGTATTCGATATAGGCCTTGATCCAGGATTTAAATCAATGGAAAACTCAACTTCTCGTTCTAGAGGATGTCCAGGTAAATCTTTCAGAAACACATCTACATATTCTTTCACAATAGTTACATCCTCTATTTGAAAATTCCTTTCCTCACCCACAGTCATTTCATTCTCTTCCTCCCCAATAATTGAATTCAGTTGAGCTATTGGGGGTGGATCTAGATAAGAATTAGGTGGTGATGATTCCACTCTAAAGATAAGGTGTTCCTTATCATCATCATCAAAAATAGTAACCTCCTTCTTCTTATAATAAATTTTTGCATCATGGTCCAAAAGCCAATCCATACCAAGGATTATATCAAACTCAACCATAGGTATGATGATGAGATCAACGGATAAAGAAAAATTATGTTCTCTAATGGGGACTGATTCACAAACTTTATTGCAATGATACTTCCCTTAGGAGTTTTAACTAATAAATCCTTTGTTAAATCAAATTGGAAATATCTAATTTTCTTAGAAAAATTGGAAGATATGAAACAATGCGATGATCCAGAATCAAATAATGCATTTTCTAAACTTGAGGAAACCATTAAATTACCTGCCACCACGTCTTTCGGAGCTTCTACCTCAGTAGTAGTGATAGCATAAGCTTGGCCTTGATCCCTTTTCCTGTTCTAAAGTAAGTTCCCCTGACTCTTAGGACATTCATTTGCATAATGTCCCATCTCCCTGCAATTATAGCATTCCACGTTACAGCAACTTTCTTTCCCTTGCAATCATGATCTTGGTGGCCTTTTTCACCACACTTGTAACAGACTCTCATTCCTTTTAAGCAAGTACTGAGGTGTTTATTCCCACATTTACTGCAGGATGGATTTTTAACTTTTCCCTTCTTCCCCTTATTTCCATTTCCAGACTGATCGGCAGATCTCTTTTTCTCTTGATTTTCTTTAAAGTCATAAGACTTAGAGAATTCATTTTCTGTCTTAATAGCACATGAGACAATGTCTTCGTATGACAAGAAGGATTGTGAGACTAATGCTCGACGAAGAAATGGTTTTAACCCATAAAATAAACGATCAATATTACTTCTTGGGTTACGTATATAATCTCCAGCATACCTTGATAACCTTGTAAATTTAGCCTCATACTTTGTGACATTCTCATCCTCCTTTTGCCTCAGACTCAGAAATTGCCTTTCCATATCTGCTCGATGGTCACGAGGAAAGTATTTTTCTAAAAATAGATATTTGAAATCCCTCTATTACATATTTGATACTTCATCATCTTCCTTAATTTTTTGAATCAATTACCACCATTGATCAGCATCTCCAGTGAGGCGATAAACTGCAATGATAACTTTTTCTCTTTCACTACTCCCCAAAGCCTGAAATATTTTCTCTAGGGAACTTATCCATTGCTCAGCTACCAATGGATTTGTACTCCCATTGAATGTTGGTGGTTTTTGCCTCATTAGAGATCTAACATTGATCCTCCATGTTGTGGATCAGGGTGCTCCATACTGGTAAGGTTATTATTCATAACCTGAGTGAGTTGTCCCAGTATGGTGATAAGCTGATCAGCACCAGTTACATCACCAGCTCCACTATAATTATCTTGAGCAGAAGGGAAATACCTACATGGAGTGCATGCATTGATACGGTTTCCATTTCTTCCACTAGGTTCCATTTCTAAACAATGGAATAAACTAGATCAGTTTATGAATCAAAATACATAATTCCATACTTGTAAAACACTTAACATAAATTGAACAGTTTATAGATATAATCCATAATCATAAAAATGTTTTCTTTGAGGAATTATATACTCATAAACCCTTCATAATGGTTCGTAAAGAAAATGAGAATTATCCTAAGCATATCCCCCGGGAGTGTCATAACCAAGAGTGCAGAAAGGCCCGTTGTCGTGCACTAATTCTCATTCGAGTCTAGCTCAAAGCGGTGTTTTCAGGTTTTACCCCTAGGTACATCTGTGCCAGAGCCGCCTCTACCTGCTCGTATCTAGACAGGTATGCATTGCTCGGAAAACTCAAAAAATATCTACAATACCAAAATTCTAGGAAGTTCTTCTATACTAATCCTCAAATTTCATCTTAGGTCTATGTGCTCTAATCAGAGTTTATCTAAATCTAGCTTCCAAGGTTTGTACTAAACTTCCTCTGATACCAACTGTAATGCCCCGACCACAGTTTCCCAGAGTCGGTGCATTATTACATAACATTGGCATGATCACAAGAAAGATCAAGTCTTGAAATACCGAATAGTTTAGTAGCCTTGAAATAACTAGATACATTCATAAAGTTTACATTATATCATGAAGTGAAAAACTACTACAATAACATATTGTCTTCATATCCCCTCATATTATCCCTGCAGGTCATTCATAGATTACTTCTTCACATCCTGGGAAAAATAAAACATTGAAAGGGGTGAGATCAGATGCTCAGTAAGGATAACAATATAGCAGAAACATTCATAAATAAGCATAAACATTTAAGGAAATGTATATCTAAAACAAAAGCCTTTTAAACTTGAACTTAAACATAATATGGAAAAGAAAAAATGGAATAATTCCATTTACTTATTCACAAGAATATTCTACTAGTCGAATAATCACATGCAATATCAATAACCACTTTCATAATGATGGAATGCATAATGTCAGACTATCATAACCACATAGCCAAGGCCTCGTACCAAGACTACAAATAAGATTTTGTCAAGGCCTCATTCCAAGACACTAGTTTGTCTCATGAGACCTACCGATGCATCTAGGGTCTATAGAGGGCTCCACCCGTCACTTATTAAGTCCAATGCATTCCTCATATGAACAGGTTTAAACATAACATAAACATTCATATTAAAAATAGCATACGAAATGTCAATACTTTCTCCATAAACCATGAATGGTATAAAAATAACACATCCACAGTCAAACATATCACAAAACCTTCAATAAAATATGGAATTTTGTATCATAATAAATAAACTTCAAATAAGCTTAAATTCCATCAAAGGATGTTGACATAGATGAAATCAAAACTATTTGAGAGAAATATCTCTTTTTTTAAATCATTTAAAAGTCACATAATTATAAAATAAAACATTTACTTTTAAAATATTCTTATAATCTTGTAAGGGAATCTTCTAAGATTTTATAACGGCAGAAAATATCCGCACCCGCCGTATAAGTTAAAAAAACATTCTTAACTTAATTCTGTCGAAAAGGTTAAAAAAGACCTTGTTTGGAAAATGACAGAAAGATTCCTTTATAAAATTATTATAAAAAGTCAAAAAGTTTATAAATGAATTTAACCCATAGTCTTTAAAATAGTAATAATTGTTTGAAATACATTTTTAAGAAACATGGATGTGGATGATAAAGAGGTCCCAGTAGATAATTTCGTATAAACAACCTCGGATAATGAAGAGATTGTGAAATAAACCCTTACTAATTTTGTAACTTACGAAACATACACCCCATAAAAGAGGTATCATACAATGAATATGTAAATACACATAAATTAAAGTGTGTTACACAAATAATACAATTATTAGCAGTACATACACCACACAAAAGGTAATAGTTTCAATATGGTATGAATCTCACGGGAATAAGGAGTGAGATGAAAACCCCTTACCTTGTACTTTTCCTTGGTTGAGGGTAGATTAAACTTCTGTATAATGGTGAAATAATTGTTATTAAATTCTACAAGAATCATATACATTAATATGATATCATATATGAACTTTTAACATTGCTTTGTTAATAATATCTTAGTATTATCGTTGTTTCGGGTGTTAACTTACTCATTTTCTTTTATATGTTTTGTTACATAAGACATGTTTGTTATGGATAGGTTTGTATATTATTCATATCCAGAATTATATAAAGTCCTTAAACATTATTTTTAATCATCAAATTAGAATTATACTTGAATGGATATGATGGAGAATGAATCTCATCGCGTTCGTGGAGACGGTAGTCCGTACGTACGCACGAGCGACAATATCATTCTTTTGATATTAAAATAATATATAATTGGATGGTATATCATATATAAAGAATAATTATCAAGTTATATTTATTATTTACATGAATTACACATCATTATTATACCCATCCAAATAATAATATTTTGAATAACAATTACACCACGGCGTGGAGACGGTAAGTCGTACGTACGCACGTATGGTGACATGTCATTCAAAGGATGGATATAATACTGAATATGGTTGTACCGTATTTATAATAACATAACAGTATATATAAGAGACTGGAGTTATTATTTTAGAAATTAAATAACAAATAAAGAAGAAGTTGAAGAAGAAATGAACTTGAAAAAGGGTGGTGAAAACATTACCTCTTCTTCGGGTTCTTCCTTTTGATTTGATCAAAAGGGCTTCTTAGGTTGGGTTTCTGACTAAACTAAGGCCTCTAGGTTGAAGTGAGGTAAGTTGATAGAGTATTTGGTCAGGGTTTGGCCGAACCAAAATGCTTTGAAGGTGTGAATAATTGGTTAGAAGTGGTGTCCTTTTATAAGGGGGAGGAGGGGCACCTTAGGAAAATATAGAAATATTATTTTATAATAAATTCATATTCGGTTTCTAATGGCTCCAAAGTGGATTATTTAAAGTTTAAGGTGGGTATGGGTCGAAAAACACTCAACCAATAGAATTTAGACAGGTTTGGGTCATTATATTAACCTTATCTTTTAGTTTTAACTCTTAGTTAATTAGTTTGACACTTACCATGTCACTTTGTATTTTTGTATTATATAGTTAATAAACTTACTATATACCTCCAAGAAACCCCCAAGTGGTCCATTAATGATACACCTATCATGATATAAGTCTCTTGGACGAACCTTAGATTTTTAAGAATTGAATATCAATTAATAATATAATATTTGTTTTAAAAACTCTTTTATGTCAATTTTGACACTATTGGGTATTTTGTTTTTAATAAATTCATAACATCATTATTAATTCGAAAGAAAAATTATATAAACAATCCTAATATGTCATAGTAACCTAGAAAATTATTGTAATTTATAAAAAGTCTCAAATTACATTTATTTGGGTATTTATAATATCAATTATCTTAATCTTTCATTAATACGGTAATTACTGCATCATTATTGTGTCATCAATAAATTAAATTATATAATGTCTAAAAAATTATAAATAAAATACCATTATGTATGAAATATTTTTATATTTCTAATTAATATTTATAGTCGAAAATATAACATATATAACCCTATGTAAAAAAAAATTTGCTAAAAGATATATGCTTATGTCATTTTTGTATTTACTTTAACTTAATTAATATAAAGTGTCCCTATCACCTACAAGTGGCTCCATGGGGTCCCAAAATCGATCCAAATATGCCCATGGTTGGACATGTATCAACCAATAAGGTTAGCACACATTTTAGGGTAATTTATTATTATTATTATATTATTTTTTTACTCTTATTTACCGGATTTACCCTTTAACCATGGTAAATAAAATATTTACCGAAGTAATTATTCAAAATGTCTAAAAATGAAAGTTACCTATTTACATAATTTTGACATCCTAATTCCAAATATGGAATCTATTTTTCCAAATTAAAAATACATAAGTGGCAGAAATTAATTTAAAATTAATTCCCACTGTCAAAACAAAAAACGTGTTTTTAAGAAATAATAACTATCAAAAGCTTGATACTTGTTTATGTCCGGTTTAATTGTGAAATTATGTCCAATGACCAACATTATATTAAATGTTAAAAATATATTCTAAATATAATTTAAAACCAATCAAATTCATAATTTATCACTATTAATTATTTCGATTAAAAAAGTTGTTTTTAATAAAAATTTAGTAATTTTCACTATTCATTAAAATATAAAAGTTATCCGAAAAGTACCAAAATTTCATCCTAGGATAATTTCGATATTCCGAATCCAAAAATGAAGTCCATTTTGAAAGATAAAATGTATAAAATTTCAAAAAGTGGGTATTATTATTCATAACGACTACTTTGATTGGTCGCGGCGTGTTAGAATTTCGAAGTTGCGTACAACACACGCTACTGTATTATTCAAAGAGAATCATACCGTGGAAGATTGGGGTGTTACATAGGACACGTGTTAGGATAATAATAATGTCATTTTTACCCTTGATTACCCTATTTACTTTTAACTGTGGTAAATAAAAGTAAAAAGTTACTATTTAACAAAAAATATTTTCATCTTATTGAACCACATTTTAGTTACTGATATCAACAGTGTCTCTCGGATTTTTGAAATTCAACTCAGAGAAGGGGTAAAATTAAGTTTTATGTAAATTTGCAAATGCTCCTAGGAGGTGGGTAAAAGACGGTAAAAAGTTAAATAAAATTTTTATATATCCCAAATTATTATAAAATGACACCAATGAATTAAATTAAACTTATATAGGTATTATGTATCTATTTTTACCTAAAACAAATTTAAATAAAATAAATAATTATTTAAATAAAAATTCTGTTTTAAACTATAACTCAGTGTTTTTCACTATTCATCAAAACTTGAAAGTTTTCAGAAAAATACCAAAAATTCACCCTAAGCTAATTTCGATATTACAAATCCAAAAATTAAGTCCATTTTGAAAGATAAAATTTATAAAATTTCAAAAAGTGGGTATTACAATTCATAACGGCTGGTTTGATTGGTTGTGGTGTGTTAGAACTCGAAGTTGCGTACAACACATGCTATTGTATTATTCAAAGAGAATCGTACCGTGGAAGATTGGGGTGTTACATTCTCCCCTCCTTAAAATAATTTCATCCATGAAATTTCTAGAATATTACTGCATAAAAAGACTCGAGTGGTTCTTCATCATAAGTTCCTCTGGTTCCCACGTTGCCTCTTCCATCTTATGGTTTCTCCATAGAAATTTTACCAGACGAGTCGTCCGGTTTCTTAGCATTTGTTCTATTATATCAAGAACCTTGACAGGCTCTTCGTAATAAGACAGATCAGGTTCCAGTTCTAATTCCTCATAGGTAAGTACATGCATTGGGTCAAGCATGTATTTTCTCAACAGTGATATGTGGAACACATCATGAACTTTGGAGATACTTAGCGGCATTTCCAAACGGTAAGCTACATTCCCAATTCGTTCTAAAATTTCGAAAGGTCTGATCTACCTGGGACTCAATTTTCCCTTCTTACCAAAACGTATAACACCCTTCCATGGAGATACCTTCAAGAAAACATGATCTCCTACCTGAAATTCCAAATCCTTCCTTCGGTTGTCCGCATATCTCTTCTGCCTACTTTGAGATGTCTTGATGTGGTTTTGGATTACCTTCACCTTTTCCATCATTTCCTCCACAAGTTCTGGTCCTATGAGTTTTCTTTCACCAACATCATCCTAATAGGTTGGTGTGCGACATCTCTTTACATATAATTCTTCATATGGTGCCATCTGAATACTTTAATAGAAGCTATTGTTATAGGAAAATTCTACCAGAGGTAAATATTGATCTCACATACCTTGAAAGTCATGTGATCATGATCTCAACATGTCTTCTAAGGTTTGAATAGTCCGTTCTGATTTTCCATCAGTTTGGGGGTGGTAGGCAGTGCTCAAATGAAGTTCAGTATCCAGGGCTTTCTAAATACTTTTCCAGAATCTTGATGTAAAATGGGTATTACAATTAGAAACAATCGATAGTGGTACTCCATGAAGTCTTAAAACTTCATTAATATACAGTCTTGCTAAACGTTCAAGTGGTAAATCTTCTCTTATAGCAAGAGAATGTGCTGAATTGGTAAGACGATCAACAATGACCTATATTGCATCATTATTTCTAAGAGTCTTTGGTAGTCCCATGACAAAGTCCATCGTAATATTATCACATTTCCACTCTGGTATGGGAATAGGTTGCATGATTCCTCCTGGCTGTTTCCTTCCAGCTTTCACTTGTTGACAAACTATACATCTTGACACAAAATCAGCAATCTCCCTCTTCATGATGTCCCACCAAAAATGTTCCTTCAAATCTCTATACAACTTAGTGCTACTAGGGTGTATAGAGAAATTGACACTATGATCATCATCCAATAATTCCCTTTTTAGATCAGGTATATCGGGAACACAAATTCTCTTCCCAAATTTCAAAATTCTATCTTCATACACAAAGTCACTCAATATCCCATCATTCACATCTTTAGTCTTCTTTTGAAACATTTCATCACCGGTCTGAGAACTCTTTATCCTTTCTAGTAAAGATGTTTTGGCAACCATTTTAAAAATTGTTGATGTTTCACCTTCCATGGTGATTCCCATATCCATCTTTACTAGATCTATGTATATAGGATCCTTTTCAACTCTCATCTTGTTCAAAACCCCATGATCCTTTCTACTCAAATCATCTTCCACCTTATTTTCCTTCCCCGGGTAGTAGTGTATAGTGCAATCATAATCCTTGAGTAGTTTAAGCCATCACCTTTGCCTCATGTTAAGTTATTTCTGTGAAAAAATATACTTCAAACTCTTGTGATCAGTATAAATCTCACATTTTTCACCATAGAGATAGTGTCCCCATTTCTTCAAAGAAAATATTGCAGCTACTAACTAAATATCATGAGTAGGATAGTTTTTCTCGTAAATTTTTAGTTGTCATGATGCATAGGCAATAACCCTATCATTCTGCATAAGGACACAACCAAGTCCTTTCTTTGAAGCATCACTATAAATAAAAAACCCATCATTCCACGATAGTAGAGTCAATATAGGAGCATTGACTAATATTCTCTTTAATTCTTTAAAAGATTATTAACATTCTTTTGTCCAAACAAATTTAATCCCTTTACTTGTAAGCTTTTTTAATGGGTTATCCAACAGGGCGAAATTCTAGATGAAATGTCGATAATAACCTGCTAAACCAATAAAAATGTGTACCTCAGTTATACTCGTCGGTGCTGGACATTCTTGGATTTATCTTATCTTAGAAGGATCAATGGATATTTCATCCTTAGAGACGATATGGCCAAGAAAAGAAATATCCTGAATCCAGAATTCACACTTGATAAACTTCTCATATAATTCATGTCTTCTAAGAGTCTTCAAGATAATGCGCAAGTGATTTTCATGATCTTCGTAGATTTTGGAGTATACCTAGATATCATCAATAAATACCACTACAAATTCATCAAGATAGTCCTTGAAAACTATGTTCATTAGATCCATGAAAATGGAGGGTGCATTAGTCAATCCAAAAGGAATTACTGTAAACTCGTAATGCCCGTATCTAGTTCGAAATGCTATTTTTTGGAATTTATTCCTTCTTCACACACAACTGATGAAATCCAGATCGAAGGTTAATCTTTGAAAAGTATTGAGATCTATGAATTTGGTCGAATAAATCATCAATGCGGGGTAGGGGATATTTTTTCTTTATTGTTATAGCATTGATCTCCTTGTAGTCAATGCACAACCTCATAGATCCATCTTTCTTTTTAATAAAAAGGAAAGGGGCTCCCCATGGAGAAACACTAGGGAGAATAAATCCCTTATTACTCAATTCCTCTAGTTTTTTCTTTAGTTACACTAATTCCATAGTGACCATTTTATAAGGGGTATTTAATATAGGCCTTGAACCAGGAATTAAATCAATAGAAAACTCAATTTCTCATTCTAAAGAATGTATAGGTAAATCTTCTAGATACACATCAACATATTCTTTCACAATAGGTACATCCTCTATTTGAACATTCCTTTCCTCACCCACAATTATTTCATTCTCTTCCACCCCAATAATTGAATTTATTTGAGCTACTAGGGGTGGATCTAGATAAGAATCAGGTGGTGACATTTCTACTCTAAAGATAAGGTGTTCTTTATCATCATCATAAAAAATTGTAAACTCCTTCTTCTTACAATAAATTTTCACATCATGGTCCGAAAGCCAATCCATACTAAGGATTATATCAAATTAAATAATGGGTATGATGATTAGATCAGTAGATAAATAATATTTATATGCTCTAATGGGGATTGATTCACAAAACTTTGTTGCAATGATACTTCCTTTAGAATTTTTGACTAACAACTCCCTTGTTAAATCAAATTGGAAATATCTAATTTTCTTAGCAAACTGGGAAGATATGAAACAATGTGATGATCCAAGATTAAATAAATCATTTTCTAAACTTGAGGAAACCATTAAATTACCTTCCACCACGTCTTTCGGAGCTTCAAACTCAGCAGTAGTGATAGAATAATCTTGGCCTTGATCCCTTGGCCTTTTCTAAGGTAAGTTCCCATGGTGCTTAAGACATTCATTCACATAATTCCCCCTTTCTATATAATTGTATCATTCAACATCAACAGCCTCTTTCTTCCCCTTGCAATCATGATCTTGGTGGCCTTTTTCACCACACTTGTAACAGACTCCCATTACCTTCAGGCAAGTACCGAGGTGCTTCTTCTCACATTTACTGCAGGATGGATATTCAACTTTTCCCTTCTTCCCCTTATTTCCATTTCTAGATTTTTCATAAGATCTATTATTCTCTTTCTTTGCATTAAATTCGTAAGACTTATAGAATTCTTTTTCTATCTTGATAGCACATGAGACAATATCTTCATATGATGATAAGGATTGTGAGACTAATGCTCGATAGAGAAATGGTTTTAACCCATAAAAGAAATGATCAATATTACTTCTTGGGTTACATATATAATATGCTTCATTCCTCTCTAACCTTGTAAAATTATCCTCATACTTTGCAATATTCTCATCCTCCTTTTAACTCAGACTCAGAAATTACCTTTCCATATCTACTCGATGGTCATGAGGAAAGTATTTTTCTAAGAAAATTTCTTTAAACTCCCTCCATTCCATATTTGATACTTCATTATCTTCCTTTGTGTTTTGAATCAATGACCACCATTTATCAGCATCACTAGTGAGCCGGTAAACTAACATGACAACTTTTTCCATTTCACTACTCCCTAAGGCGTGGAATATTTTCTCTAAATAATTTATCCATTGCTCAGCCACTAATGGATTTGTAATCCCATTTAATGTTGGTGGTTTTTTCCTCATGAAGAAATATAACATTGATCCTCCACGCTATGGATTAGGGTGCTCCATACGGGTAAGGTTATTATTCATAACCTGAGGGATTTTTCCCAGTATGGAGATAAGTTGATCAGAACTAGTTGTATCACTAGATCCACTATAATTATCTTGAGCAGGAGGTAAATCCCTATATGGAGTGTGTGCATTGATATGGTTTCCATTCCTTCCACTGGGTTCCATTTCTAAACAATGGCATAAATTGGATTAGTTTATTAATCGAAATACATAAATCTAAACTTGTAAAACACTTAACATAAATTGAACAGTTTATGGATATAATCCATAATCATAAAAAATGTTTTATTTGAAGAAGTATATACTCATAAACCCTTCATAATGGTTTTTAAAGAAAATTTTGATTATCCTAAGCATATCCCCTGGGAGTGTCGTAACCAAGAGTGTAGCAAGGCCCGTTGTCGTGCACCAGTTCCCGTTCGAGTCCAGCTCAAGCGGTGTTTTTGGGTTTTACCCCTAGGTACATCTATGCCAAAGACACCTCTACCTGCTCATATCCAGATAGGGATGTATTTCTTGGAAAACTCACAAAATCTCTACACTACCAAAATTCTAGGAAGTTCTTCTATACTAATCCTCAAAGTCTATCTTAGGGCTATGTTCTCTAATCAGAGTTTATCTAAATCTAGTTTCCAAGGTTTATACTAAACTTCCTCTAATACCAACTGTAATTCCCTGACCCTAGTTACCCATAGTTGGTGAATTATTACATAACATTAGCATAATCACAAAAGATCAATTCTCTAAAGATCGATTAGTTTAGTAGACTTGGAAGTACTAGATACATTCATAAGGTTTACATTACATCATAAAATGGAAAACTACTACAACATTGTTTCCATAGAAAACACTGATATCCCATATACTATCCCTGCAGGTCATTCATAATATACTTCTTCGCATCCTAGGAAAAATAAAAAATAGAAAGGGGTGAGTTCATATGCTCAATAAGGGTAACAATATATCAGAAAATTTCATAAATAAGAATAATCATTTAAGGAAATGTATAAGACTATAAAAAAATCCTTTTAAACTTAAACTTCAGCATAATATGGAAAAGATAAAATCAAATAATTCCATTTACTTATTCACACGGATATTCTACTAATCAAATAATCACATGTAATATCAATATCCACTTTCATAATGATGGAATGCATAATGCCAGACTTTCATAACCACATAGTCAAGGCCTTATGCCAATACTACAAATAAGATTTTGTCAAGACCTTGTGCCAAGACACTAGTTTGTCTCATGAGACCTATCAATGCATCGAGGAGCTATAGCGGGCTCCACCCGTCACTTACTAAGTCCAATGCATTCCTCATATAAAAAGGTTTAAACATAACATAAACATTTTGTATTAAAACTAGCATACGAAATGTCAATAATTTATCCATAAACCATGAATGGTGTAAAAATAACAAATCCATAGTCAAATATATCACAAAACCTTCAATCAAATATGGAAATTTTGTATCATAATAAATCAACTTCAAATAAGCTTAAAATCCATCAAAGGATGTTGACATAGATGAAATCAAAACCTTTTTTTTTTAGAAATATCTCTTTCTATTTTGAAATCTTTTAAATTTCATATAATTATAAAAGAAAACATTTATTTTGGAAATATTCTTATAATATTGTAAGGGAATCCTTGATGATGTTATAATGGCGGAAAATAGCGGCACCCACCGTATAAGTTAAAAAAGACATTCTTACCTTAGTTTTGTCGAAAAGGTTATAAAGTGCCTTGTTTGGAAAATGAAAGAAATATTCCTTTAAAAAAATATTATAAAAAGTCAAACAAGGGTATAAATGACTTTATCCCATAGTCTAGTAAATATTAAAAAAAATTGAAGTAATTTTTTAAGAAACATGGATGTGGATGATAAAGAGGTCACAGTAGATAATTACGTATAAACTACCTCAGATAATGAAGAGATTGTGAAATTAATCCTTACCTTGTACTTTTACTTGGTCGAAGGTAGGTTAACCTCTTGTATAATGGTGAAATAATTGTTATTAAATTATACAAGAATCAAATACATTAATATGATATCATATATGATCTTTTAATATTTCTTTGTTAATAATATTTTAGTATTATCATCGTTTCGGGTGTTAACTGATACGTTTTACTTTATATGCTTTGTTACATAAGTAATGTTTGTTATGAATAGTATGTATCTTATTCATATTAAGAATTATATTAAGTCTTTAAACATTATTTTTAATCATCTAATGAAAATTATCCTTGAATGGATACGATGGGGAATGAATCTCATCGCGTTCGTGGAGACGGTAATCCGTACGTACGCACGAGCAACAATATCATTCTTTTGATATTAAAATAATATATAATTGGATGGTATATCATATATACAGAATCATTATCATGTTATATTTATTATTTACATCAATTACACATCATTATTATACCCATCCAAATAATAATGTATTGAATAACAATTACACCACGACGTGGAGATGGTAAGCCATACGTACGCACGTATGGTGACATGTCATTCAAAGGATAGATAGAACAATGAATATGTTGTGCCATATTTATAATATTATCACATTATATAGAAGATACTGGAGTTATTATTTTAGAATGGAAATAACAATGAAAGAGGAAGTGGAAGAAGAAAAGAACTTGAAATAGGTGACGAAATATTTACCTCTTCTTCGGGTTCTTCCTTTTGATATGATCAAAATGGATCCTTAGGATGGCTTTATGACCAAACTAAGGCCTCTAGGATAAAGGTAGAAAATTTGGGAGAATATTTGGGCAGGTTTTAGCCGATCCAAATGGCTTTGGAGGTGTGAATTTGAGAGAAGGGGAAGTGCCTTTTTATAAGAGGGGTGAGGGGCACCTTTGGGAAAACTTAAAATATTATTTTATAATAAAATAATTTTCGGTTTCTAATAGATCTAAAATCTATTAATTAAATTATAAGGTGAGTATGGGTCGAAAACCACTCAACCAATAGGTTTTAGACAGGTTTGGGTCACTATATTAACCTTATCTTTTATACTTAACTCTTAGTTAAATAGTTTGACATTTACCATGTCTCTTTATATTTTTATATTATATGGTTAATAAACTTACTATAAACTTCCAAGAGAACCCCAAGTGGTTAATTAATGATACACCTATCATTAAATAAGTCTTTTGACCAAACCTTATATTTTTATGAATAGAATGTCAATTAATAATATAATATTTGTTTTAAAAACTCTTTTATGTCAATTTTGACACTATTTGGTATTTTGTTTTTGCTAAATTCATAAAAGCATTATTACTTAGAATAAAATTTATCTAACCAACAATAATATGTCATATTAACCTATAAAATTTTTTGAATTTATAAAAAGTCTCAAATTACATTTATTTGGATATTTATAATATCAATTATTTTAATCTTTCATTAATACGGTAATTACTGCATCATCATTGTGTCAAAAATAAATTTACTTATTGAATGTCTAAAAAATATAAATAAAATACCATTATGTAGGAAATATTTTTATATTTCTAATGAACATTTATAGTCTAATTTATCTTATTTATAACCCTATATTAAAAAAAATTAGTTATTAAACTTTGATTTTAACTCTTTTAAGTCTTCTTTAAATAAAATAATAATAAATGTCCTAATCTAATCCAAGTGGACCTAAAGGATAATTTTTTATTCATAAGGTTGTTTTTGGTCGAATTACACTTATACAATATAATTAGGACATGTTTTATGGTAATAATAATGTCATTTTTACCCTTAATTACCCTATTTACTTTTAACCGTGGTAAATAAAAGTAAAAAAGTTATTATTCACCAAAAATTATTTTCATCTTATTGAACCACATTTTACTTACTGATATCAATTGTGTCTCTTGGATTTTTTAAATTCAACTCAGGGAATCGGTAAAATTAAGTTTTATGTAAATTTGCAAATGCTCCTAGGAGGTGGGTAAAAGACGGTAAAAAGTTCAATAAAATTTTTATATATCCAAAATTATTATAAACTGACTCCAATGAATTATATTGAACTTATATAGGTATTATGTATCTATTTTGATCTAAACAAATTTAAATAAAATAAAAAATTATTTTAATAAAAAAAATTAAACTATAACTCGGTGTTTTTCACTATTCCTCAAAAATTGAAAGTTTTCAGAAAAATACCAAAAATTCACCCTAAGCTAATTTCGATATTCCAAATCCAAAAACAAAGTCCATTTTGAAAGATAAAATTTATAAAATTTCAAAAAGTGGGTCTTACTATTCATAACGACTAGTTTGATTGGTTATGGTGTGTTAGAACTCGAAGTTGCGTACAACACGCACTATTGTATTATTCAAATAGAATCGTACCATGGAGGATTTGGGTGTTACACCGCCTTTTTATTATATAACTTTTCATTAAATTTTACATACAGATGATATTTAAAGTCTAGTGTCTTGAAAATCAGGAATATAAAACATGAAAACTTAAAACATTCTTCTAATCCCCTTAAAAATACTCTTGAAAAGTTCATCATAAGTAAAATTATTTCATCTCATAACCTAGAGACATACATCAAATGAAAGGGTGAGCAGATGGCCTAGTAAGGGTAAACAAGGGAATCAGTTTACTTGTGATATCAATAAGAACTTGATAAAAGAAAACATAAATACAAGAGCCATGGAAGAAGAGGCATGTCATAATAAAAAGAACATGATTCATAACTTGAATATTTGGATACAAAATTTCATTTAGACATTCATGATTTTATCACCAAGGTTCATCCCCAAGGTGTCATAAAAAATTTCCAAGGTTATTCACCAAGGTATCGTGAAACTTGTCATCTCTAGAGATTAATTCTTTACCCAATGCATTGGAGTACTATTAGGGTGAACCCTTAATATGTCTTTATTTTCATGTGATCCACATATATCATAATCAAATATTTTATAAATAACTCATAGAGAATAAAAGAAATGGGTTTCCTTTCAAAATCACGACGTTTTAAAAGTTCTTAAAAGTAATATCATTATGTCATTTATAACCCATGGAAAGGGAGTGAGGGTTATATGTATATAAATTCTAGAATAAATTATATAATTTTTATATCTTTATAAACACCCATGGAAACGAAATAGGTCTGAGTATTCATATAAATAAAATAAGATAATTTCTTGAGAGAAAGAAAGAGAAATTTTGAGATGAAAATTCGGCAGCATAACGGCTACATAACATCAATTTAGAAAGCATTAAAAAGAGAGGGTAAAAGGGTAACCCACTCTTAAATAACTCATAATACAGTATAAGGACAAAATAAATTGGATATCAGAACATGGTATGGATATTTTAATGACATACCACATGAAAAGTAAACTTGAAAGGAAAGAGAAGCTGTGATTTCTTTTACAAAAAATTTGGCAGCCTAACAGCGTCACTTAAAAATTCAGAAATTCAGATGATGAGAGAAAAAAGGGTATATCATCATTTGGACAAAAAATGGACATAAATATGAATATAGACGAACATACCCCCACATAATAAATTGAAAACTATAAGACATAACATAAAGGAAGTCATAACTTAAAAGATGAGGGTGAAAGGTTCCCTTACCTTGAACAGTGACTTCGAAAGCTTGAAGGTTGGGACCTTGGGGGGCTTGTATAAATCTTGGGAGGACTTCTTGGGAGGTAAAAAGACTAGATATTTTTTTAGGAGGATTTTGGAATGAAAGGAATGATGGAATGGTTTGGTATTTATAGAAAAAGTGAGGGAATATTTAATTAATTTTCAAGGGACACCTCATCGGTAGTATTTGCAAAACCATGGGCTTGCCCATGGTATTGGCCATTTGGTAAACCTCATAACATATCTTACATTCACAAGTATACCGTATTTATTAAATCATGATTACATCATCAATTATGTAATTAAACACCCAAGACTCAGAACTGTATTTTTACTATTCACTGAAAAATCAGTTATTTCAAAAAAATATCAATTATTCACCCTAACCTAATATAGATGATCTAAATTAAAAAATGAACTCCATTTTATGAAAATAATTTTCTAAATATTTTTAATTTAATTTTTAAATAAAATCATTATGTATTCAAAAAAACAACTCTAAAACTATAACTCATTTTGTAACACCTTAAGAAAGTAATCAAGGTCCCATAAATTATCATATAATCATAATACAATAAAGTAAAAATTTATGATTAAATTTTATGAAAATACATTTCAATTTTAAATTATTAAGTTAATCATAAAATGTTAATTTAAATATTTATGACATAAAAAATACCAAAACTTATACTATGATCATTTTTTCACTTTTAATATGTCTAAATTGTATTTATACACTCATGGGTGAAGTTTCTATTTTTTTGGCCGATTTACTATTTATTACTATTCATTATTATTCATAAGGGTATATTAATATTCATACTTTACTATTCACTAGAAATTAAGTTGATCTTATTAGAATCTAAATTTCTTACTAGTCACAACCGTAGAAGAACATTTTTTGAAAATCATTTTACATTATTAATTTTTTTAAGGTATACAAAAAATATTTTAAACTGCCCTTTTTCCAAAATTCATCGATAATATGGAACTTCTATAAATTCATCTTGCATTTATACGAACATTTTAAATTTACAAATTTAACATAATAAGAAATAAAAAAATTATTTATACAAAAGGATTACACAATGTAACTAAGGCCTCATTACATAGCCCCTTATAACATCTGCATAGGAACTAAGTGTAAGATGTGTTATAGTGATAGAATCTTGGGGCGGCTTAGACAACATTGCCCGAGTGGTAATTTCTATCAGCTTGAACTTATCCCGTAGGAGATTCCGTTTAAGCTTCACATGTTGGAGTTTGGTTTGGGCTTGGTCCAAAGCAAAGCCTAGTGATGCCACCTCCTTCCCAAGCTCTGACAGATGGGATTTGTATGGCCCAAGTCTACTGGATGAGGTCATCGACTCTTCTTTCTGTATTAATTAACCAATATCACTTTTATTTATAAACAATAATCATAACGTTAAGATTTTAGTTTCTAATGGTCATATTGACCAATGGTCATATAATAGTTGAAACCCAACGGTATCATTTTAAATATACTCACTTCATTACTTTAAGGATATAGATTTTTTGAGTATTAAATAACACACAAAATTTAGAAAACAAATATTATTCAAAAGTTTGAGTCGTTACATGATATTGATTAAATATTTTATTTTTTAAATATTCCTACTATGATAAAATAAGATTTATTTCCTACATAAATTATTTTGTGTAGCGTGATATTCTAATGAGAATATATAGTCTAATAATCTAGTGGGAGTATAATTGAACTTAGAGAATTTCAAAGTTGACAAGTAAAATATTATATCATTCTAAAGTGTGTGATTATTACTTAATATCCTAAAGAGATTAGGATATATGGTGGTAAAGAAAAATTTAAAAGTTTCATTTAGTTACCATAAAAAGTTAATATCACTATTTATTAAATGATTATTCCAATAAAAGTGAGTTTCATTTTATCCTAAATGAGTTTAAGATGTGTTGATAAACAATAAGGTAAATAGTTGCGTTATTTTAAGGAAAAAGTTTGATGGAAAGGGTTATAAGGATGATAATGTTAAAATTAGAAAGATTTATAAGTAAACAATAAGAAATTAACATCATAACATTTGATTTTGTGAAGCTAATAAGTTTAAATGTGTTCAGGGAGTTGAACATTGGGAATATGATTCTTAAATCTCACTATTGTTAAAAATTTCATTCTTCATAGATGTTAATCACTAAAGAGTTTAATGATAGTTTTTTATCATATGTTCACATTGAGATGTGATGGTAGTTACATAAATATGTAATAAGTTAACATTACCCTAAAAAGTGCATGAAACATTAGGCCAGTTTGGTAGATTATAATATATGATGTGATAGATCGGTGATTATGTTTGGTTTTTTAAAATTTTCTTAAAAATAGTTTTAAGAATATAAAAAATGTATCATATAGGAAATATTTATTTTATCATACTTTCTCATTGTTTGTATAAATGTACATATAGATATACATTTCATTAAGTTAAATGATAATTAACCTATCAGAGTATGACTTTGATTTATCCTTAATTAAAGTTCAGAAAGTAGTATTATAGGTTATGAAAAAATGTTAACGTTATCATGAGTAGGATTCTCATATAGAGATACATAATGTGCTTATAAAGAACAAAACAAGTAAAATTTTATTTGTGTGTGCCAGATGACCCACTAAGTATACCGCATGAAGTGTTATATGCTATGTCTTTAGTATAATAGTGGTGCATGGATCGTATTGGATCCCCATTACCAAAGGTTGGTGAGATACCTATCATGAAAAACATCATAATTTGATACCTTAATTACACAATTCATTACAACTTAGCTAATTAGGGGGTGGTTGAGTATGTAGTTGATCATGTCATTAGTTAGATATCAACCAAGATATGATTTGTCCTCTCATATAACTAGTATGATGTTTGGGTCCTCAATTAAGATAGACTAGGGAGTTTTCTACCATACCAAGATATTATATATGATTTTTTATCTATGCGAATGAGGGTCATGTGATATTCTCATCTATAAAGTTGAATGACATGTGTTTTATTCATCAATCACATTATTCTATACTTAGATAGTCTAGAATGTGTGATTTGGATCATGGGATTTACATACACTATGTCCCATAGTCACTCGATGTCTTAGACAAAGGGAATGTATAAGAATTTCTACTTGCATAAGATGTGGCTGGTGGACACAGGTATAAAGATACATGTGTTTGATAGAGATCATGCAAGATCCCTTTATATATTTATTGGCATGGACTCTTTGAGGGAGGATTCTCTTTGCTTACATTTATGGATTTGTTGATCCATATTTTTTTCAATCCTATAAAGGCTCATGGGTTCACACTTTTTGGTTTATTGGAGGGGGATTTATTTTGACTCAAAGAGCTAATCTAAAAATGTTTTAGAGTTAATCCAAAAGTGTTTTGGATGAGTATTCATAAATTAGTAAATATGATGTGACATAAGGTGAAAATAATTATAGATTTCCATATGTTTTTTGGAATATAACCAAAATATATTTATATATTATTTCATGAGTTTTCATATGTTACATGATAAAGGTGGAATGGCACAAAGTCTTTCTAACTTTAGTGAAGGTGGGAGATTGAAGGAGTGGGTGTGCCCCAAATCTATAATATATATATCTGTGTGATATACACACACACATATATATACATACTATATTATATAATATGATATAATATATTGTAAAATATGATATGCATGAAAATTATGATTTTCATGCATAGTTGTATCGCTTTTTATGATTGGGTTGGAAATTATAAGTCATGTAAGTGTGGTGCATGAAATATGATTTCATGTAAACACTTTCAGTTGTATTTAATGATAGGAAATGTCATATAGCATGATATTCAACTAATTTATGCATCTTAGCTTATGATTTGTAGATATCATTTTTCATGGTTTGAGAAACTGTTCCACAACTCCATGAGATCATATCCTACAATTATGGTTTTGTATAAAGTGTGTAATGAGATTACATACTAATACCATTTTCATGTATTATATACTTTAATTAATTTTGAAAATTCTATGATACACATAAGGAATCAAAACATTGAATATTATCATTTTACCCAATATTTTTCATGGATATCATTAAATAAAGAGTTACATATGATGTGACACTTGCAAGATAGATAAATGCATGCATATGATGCATGTGTTGGTCAAACCATTAACTGATGTGTTATAACGCATGATTTAATGCTCAAAAATGTCGAGTATCATCCTTAGATTCTATAATAATGGTATTTCCATTAATAATGGTTAGATGACATGACCCTAAGCTCATTCGAAACTCTCCTTATCATTTCTCTCATCATCTTCCTTCATTACACATGAGGTGTTAGCATGCTGTGAAGGAAGGGAGAATCTCATCCGAGTGTTAGTTAATTCAAGTCAGTCTTTGGATACCTATGGAGGTGGGAGGAATTTTTGTTCTAGTTCATTGATGGTCATGAAGCATATTTAAAGTTTTTCAAAGATGTTATAGCTAATGTTACAGTGGAAGGTATGTTTTACAAAATTTCTTCATTTCTAGTTATGTATATTTCATTTATCTTAACATGGGTGATCATGATATGGGATTATGATCACTTATACATTTTATATTAATATTTAATATAACTTTCTATATCCAATTAGTATTTACCTACACAAGTCACTTGTATAAAATCTCATAGAATAACCCTCTTAGAAAACTACCACTATGCTTTAAAATAAAAAATATAAAAACATTTCTTTAAAATAAAACCATTTCCCTTTGAAATCCAATACCAAATACATCATTTAAAATAATTTTCTAAATATAAAACCATTCATTTTATAAAAATGAGTCAAAAACCAACCCACGCCACAAAGAAAATCTATAAAATGGTCCATCGACACTTGTTCGACCAAGGCGCCACCAACGAACCATTTAGAAAGTTATACAATCTTTGTTAACTATTAGGTTAATGTGATACCATACCATTTATAGATAAATTAAATGTCATATAATCATGTAATTAATAATAATAATAATCTAATGAATATTAAAATCTAATAGGCAAGCCACACATGTCATATGATCACTATTCTCAATACGTAATGGTTGCTTACCTCATTCACACATCAATTTATTTAATATAATATCATACCAACCACTATGAATCCAATGAGAAGCTATGACATAAATAAACAACTATAATGTAATCACCAAATCATTTAAACTATAATTTCGTATTCATTATAAAGGATTTAAAACTCATTTTTTAGTATTATGACATCAGAACCATGAGCAAAGGGGTGCAGTTTGATCCTAATGCACACCAAATCCTACGATGTAAAAAATTCCCCAATTTATTAGACCTAAATTATGGTCAATTTCATCAAAATACATATGTAAAATAATTTATTTATATGTAATAATCCAATCTTCATGTAATAATAAGATTTCATCCTTCCTAAGACTCCTCTATAGACCACACAAAAAATTCCAACCATTACAAAGTGATTCAACCATGATTTGGTAGAATAATGACTCATATCTCTAACCAAAACTACCCAAATCAGTAGAGGTTAAATTAGTAGAATGATAGAATAATTTAGGTAAATATTTACATGAAATTCACGTGATGAATGACTCCTAAACAACTCCGAATCAAGGGGAATCAAGAGAAGAAAGAGAGGGAAGAAGTGGGTGTTCCCCCTTGTTTTTACCACCTACGAAAGGGAATGATGGGTTTTAATAAAAATTCCCATGAAATTTCTAGTATACCTCCATTTAAATTGGGGTTTGGTAAACACCATTAGAGTTCTGTTGGATTTTCAACAGACTCTTGGCAGAAAGGGCATTGGGACCACCCCATTGCCCAATACATAAGAATGTCAGTGGGCTTCTACTAAGATTCTGGTGGGACTTAAAACCACCCACTAAATCCTAGGTGATTTTATAGGTGAATAATTTTATTTGAAAAATTATATTTTCAAAACATTTATTTAATTGATATCTCAAAAGGTATCATTAATTCTCATAGATTCATCGAATTTAGAAATTTAAAAACATGAAATAAAAAATCACTAAACTACAAGGTATTATAAGAAATAAAAGTCTGAGGTAAAACCCATAGAAAAAAATTTATAGAAAATAATAATTTAATAATAAATACCTTAATTAATTTAAGAAACAAATCTAAAATACTTTAATTGAATATATATTAGTGATGGTTTTTTCAAAATCCAATAAAAGAAAAAATGTGCTCAGCAATTGAAAGTCTAGTTTTATAATGAATTAAATCAGGAAATGGTGAATTATAAAACATTAGTTGTTGCAATTAAGTCTAGTAGAATACAATGGTCATGGTAAAAAACCACAAATCACTAAATTTCCCTTTTCTCAATGGTAATGGTACTTCGGTTCTTTCAATGATTTGGTGACTCAAAACCATGTTTAAACATAGTGAATAGCCCACCCAATGGTCATGGTGAGGATCATCCATGAGTAAATGCATAAATTATATCACCCACTCACCCATAACAAAATAGTCATTTATGAATAGAAAACATATATATATATATATATATATGATAATTGGGATATGCAGAAAATACCCAAATGAATTGAATTCAAACATAAAATACCTCAATATAATCAATCCTCCTTCAATGTAATTTATTTTAAAAAATTCTACCCCCTCATACTATCCATTATGGGGTGGTAAAATAAAAACCATATTCTATTAATAGTATTATTAGCCTCCAATCTCATCAGTAACACCTCTAGGTAGTCCAAATCTTGATGAATAAATAATTTGCAGTAGTAGCCTGACCCTCTATCTATAAGCCCAAATCATGCCCTCAGGATGTCATAAATTTACCAATAAATTAGTATTAGTAATATTTGATAATAATGGGGTGTTAGTATATGGTATGTGCCATAATTTTTTCAAAAATGGAAGTTTTTGGGTCTTTTCAAATTGTTTCATGAAATGAACAGTGATTTCGCATCATGAATATTCATGTTCAATATTTTCTTCAACAATTCATGTATTGTTTTCACGTTTTAAAATATTTCAAGACAATTCATGGTGTGACATATATGTGTAATTTATTGACACATGGTTTTCTACTCATGAACACCTTTTTCATCATTTCTTCATCTCGCCTCATATTTATGATGTTCATGTCATAAATGATTAATTCATGATGTGAATGATTAATTTACATCTTTTATGGATTTGTTTCCACTTGATTATTCTATTCTGATCCTTGAAATAATTCCATGGAAATTCCACATCAAGAAAATTCTTCTCATAATGAAAATCTTATACCACTTTTCTCCTTTTATTCATTTTCTATCAGTCATTTGTATCCTTCCATAAATGAACCAAACAATGAAATATAGGCAGGAATGATCAATTAAAATTACAATAACCATAATTTTAAATATTAAAAAGTGTATACATGAAATGTAAGTATCAAATTCCTCCACACTTGAATCCAATATTGTCCTCAAGAATGAAATCTCAACATACTACAAAGGATGATCACATTACCATGCTTTAAATGCAATGTCAATAAAATCAATTGATAAAAATGGGAAATTTAATGTTCAATCGTCACATAGGAAATTTTTATCAACTCTCACTTTTCAAAGAAACAATTCAAACACGTATTTTACTCTTTATCATTTTAATTGACCATGAATCCTCATTATTCCATTTAAATTTTTCAATTCATTATAAATATGCATGTCACTTGCAATTTTACCTCACTAAAATTTGTCTACTCATCATCAAGGTACAAATGAAAAATGGATTTTAGAACATACCTCAAATCATACTCCTTACCATAGGCTTTGAATGCATCTACTTTCTCCACCCCATAGAGAAAAAATCACAAAAAATCATGAGGGATTCACCGTTAGGTTCAAATGACTCAGAGGCTTCAAGGTAGGTTGATAAATGATGTAAAACCAGAAAAGATCAAAAATGAGGTTGTCTCTAAGGTAATTTTCATGATAATAAAAAATATCTTCCTAGAAATATCCTCTGTAAAATCCATCTCCTTTTTTCTCGATAATTCAAAGTAGCATTATGACATAATGAAGTACAAAGAATGAAACTCCATCATGTAATTTTTTTCTCTCTATTTTTTTCAAGAAAATAATTTGGGAGATATATTACATCCACCACCCAACCCCAAATTATCTCCTCACAATACTATTTATAATAGTTATAATAATATCACCAGTCAAGAAATGGTGTTTTTTGAATTTCCCAATTCATTGTCCATTTTTTCAATATATTTTTTTAGAGGGTGATTAATGAGTAAAAATTATGATACTCATGAGACTTTACCTAAATCCCTTGAAAGAACCCCTACATTTATCTATTTCAAAATTCATGTTCCTTCCACCATGTCACTATCTCCCCCACACTCATTTTTGATAATCATGCAGAATATTTAGATTAGGGTAAGAAAGAATAAAAATATTCTTGTAATGTGTCTCTTCCATAACAAGATTATTCATGGATTATATGATCTTAAAAAGGATTATTGTACAGGTGTCTCTTAGGATAAGGGATAAATAAAATATGCCTCAATCATTTTAAATGTGACTTTTCACAATCATATCTTTGATAAGATACAAAGTAGGTTCTAGGAGAAATACATGCCTAATTTTTACTTAATAAAAAAATGGAAATTTTTAGGCTCAAAAAATGTCTTTAGAATTAGAAAAAATGATTTGAAAAATTACTCATGGAAATTCACACCAATAATAAAATTAATTAACACAAATATTATAAATTCAAGTTGGTCCAAGTCTCAGAAAAATTTTAATTGAAAAAATTAACCATTCTCCCTAAATTATGTCCTTTCAAATCTAAATCCCCATGTTTATCTATACTTATTCATTACTCTATTTTTATCATTATAATTATTAAAAAATAAATTTAAAACATGGAATTGAAATTATCTTGAGTAGATTTTACCTCCTAAATCGGTGATTAAATCAATATCCAAAGCAGGGTATGCAATCTACAGTTAAAATATCTAAAAAAATAAAATAGTGGGGAAAAAATAAAATAACAAATTGAAACTCATACTCTCCTTCCAATGATACTTTATCTTGTGACTACCTCTTGTACTATATTCTTATGCCTTCATGTTATACCTGAAAAATTATGCGACTGATCAAAGAACAAGATCCTATCATTAAAGATCGTAAGGATAAGGGTAATTGAAAATAAATTCATAATATAAAATTAATTCCTAGAAATCAAGAAATATATGGCCCTAGAAAGTGATAAAAACTCAGGTTGCCTCTCGGAAGATACTCTTTTTTATTACGGTTATTCAGTTTGATCATACATGGGTTAGCTGACTAGATTGTGGTATAAAGATAATAATATCATATTAACCCAATATTGAATTTAAATCATATTTAGATTATATCATATTCTACTCAATGAATTTGGTGTGAATTTCAATTTAGTAGACTATATTTTTGATAGTTTGATGTTGATTAGAAAGAATTCATCATTTTTCTAGACTTGGTGAAATTATTCTTATTAAACTGTTGGTTGTGTGTGTTTAACTTCTGAAATAATCACTTCATGTTCAGTAGCCAACTCCTCAATTTATTCTATTATTTCTTATTTCTATTTTTCATAGTCATTATAGATTTAAGCTACTTCTTTTTCTTCAGAGTAACTTATATATCATCAATAAATTCTATTAAAAATGTTGATGTTGTCTTCTCCTTCTATTTTTCTTCTTCCTCGCGTTGTGATCCCATTTTTACAAGGAATCTATGTAATAACTCAGTAGTTGGGTCCCTTCTTCTTATCTTTCTTATTCTTACTATTGTACTTTGAATTTTTTATTATTCCACTCGAGTTTAGTAGCAATATCCCCTTCATCTTATTCCTCTGATCTTGTAAAGTTTAGAGTATCATGTATAGTAAAAAAATCTTCTTTATAAGTGGTACTTATCTCTACTTTTCCAACCATTCATCTTTTCTTATGATTCACCTTGTAGGCATTTTATTCTTGGTTATAAAGTTTTTCCACTTCCTTTTTTGGGTATGGTTATGGGAACTTTTTTTATTTATTTTTTAGTATTTTAATCTCTTTGACTTATTGTGTTGGATCCTTAATGAGGAAGGTGAACCTATCTTTAGTATTTATATGGATTTGTATCCCTTCTATCACAACCATAAATACCTAAGTGTGTAATATAAATAAAGGTAATAAATGAAAATATTATTGTAAAATAAGTAAATATAAATAGATAAGAATATAATTTGTTAAACTACTAAACTAGAATAATCTCTACACTAGTCCTTTGTAATGGTTCCAAAAATTTGATAGCCCTGAAGGCAGTGTTAATTCCCACAATATCGCCTAATTTAGAAATTTGAAAACAAAAAAAACAAATAAATAACTAAACTACAAGGTAGTATAGTAAATGTAAATCTGAGGTCAAACCCACAGAGAAAGGTTTAGAGAAAATAATGATTTAATAATAAAGACTTTAATTAAGTTTTGAAATAAATCTAAACTACTTTAATTAAAGAGAGATTAGTGATGGTTTTAGTGAAATCCAAGAAAATATAAAACATTCTCGGTAATTGAAAATCAATTTTTATGATGAAATAAATCATGAAATAGTGAATTAGAAAACATGAGTTGTCATAATCGAGTCTAGGTGAATCCAATGGTCATGGTAAGCAACCCCAAATTACCGAATTCCCCTTTTCTCAATGGTCATGGTACTTCGGTTATTTCAATGGTTTGGTAACTAAAAACCATATTTAAACATGGAGAACAACCCACCCAATGGTCATGGTGAGGATCACCCACTAGTCATCTTGTTAATTATATCACGACCTCACCCATCACACAATGGTCATCCATGAATAGAATAAGAAGAGATTTAATAATTGAAATATGTAGAAAGGACCCAAATAAATTACATTCAAACATAAAATACCTCAATATAATAAATTCTCATTCATTGTAATTTCTTTTCATAAATTATACCCCCTCATTATATCCATGATATGGTAGGAAAATAATAACCTTATTCTTATCATAGTAGCAGCATCCTCCAATACCAACAATAGCACCCCCTCCCGATCCAAATCTTGATGGATGAATGATTTGAAATAGTATCCTAACCCTCTATTTATAGGCCCAAATAACCCCCCACCCCCACTATAATTATAAATTACCCATTAAATGGGTTTTAGTCTGCTCCAATCATAATGGGGTGTTAATGCACAGTTTGAGCATTAATTACATCAAAACTAGCCATTTCTGGGGCCTGTCAAAGTGTTTCATGACGTGAACACTGATTTCACATCATGAATATTAGTGGTCAAGATTCTATTCAAAAATTCATGAATTTTTTACATTTTAAAATATTTAAAGGCAATTCATAATGTGACACATAGTCTTCTGCTCCTGAACACCTTTTTTCATCACTTCTTTATCTCAGATTGTATTTCTAATGAAGTTCACATCATGAACGAATGATTCACAACATGAATGATAAATTTATAGATTCTTTATCTCTCTTTAAACTTGATTCTTCCATTCTGAACCTTTAAATCATTCAACAAACATCCTACATCAAGGAAAGTCTTCTCATAATGTAAATATTGACCCGTTTTCTCTTCTTGATCTTTTTCCATCAATCATTTGTATCCTAGAATAAATGAACCAAATAATAAAATATCAGTAATAATGATCAATTAAAATTACAATAATCATAATTTTAAATTCTAAAAAGTTTATGCACGAAATGTAATTATCAAATCCCCTCACACTTGAATTCAGGCTTGTCCTCAATATTGAAATCTGAATATACTATAAATAATGCTAACATTAGAGTGATTTAAATACAATTTAAATGAAATAAATTGATAAAAATAGGGAATTAAATTTTCAAACATCACATGGGAAAATTTCATCAAATCCTCAATATTCAAAGAAACAAGTTAACCATGTATTTTATTCTTTCTCATTTGGATTGACCATGCCTCTTAATTATTCCATTTAAATTCTTCAATTCGTTGTAAAAATTCATGTCACTTTCAATTTTACCTCACTTAAATTTTTCCACTCATAATAAATTTACAAATATAAACGGAGTTCATCGTATACCTTGAATCATGGTCCTTACCATAGTCTTGAAATGCATATACTTTCTCCAACCCATAGTGAAAAAAATCACAAATAATCATGAGGACTTATCCGTTAGGTTCAAATGACTATGAGGCCTTAGGGTAGGTGGGTAAATGATATAAAAAAAAGAAATATCAAAATTGAGGTCATCTCTAAGGTACTTTACAAAATAATCAAAAACAACATGATGGAAATCTCATATGTTAAATTCATCTCCTTTTTCCCCAATAACACAAAGTAGTCTTATGAAATAGTGAAGTGAAAATAATGAAACACCCACTTGTATTTTTTCCCTTTTATTTTTTTCAAAAGTTGTGCTTGGGAAAAATATCGTATCCACCACCCAACTCCAAATGATCTCCTCATGAAACTATTTCTAATAGTTATAACAAGACACCGGTCAAATAATGGTGATTTTTAAATTTTCCCAAGACATGACCCATTATTTCAGTAGATGTTTTTAGAGGGTGAACAATTATTAAAAAGTATGATAATCATGATCCTTTCCCCAAATCCCCTGAAAGAACCCACACACTTAATTGTTTCATAATGTGCATCTCTTCCACCATGTTATCATCTCCCCTAAACTCATTTTTGATGATCATGAAAAATATTTAGAGTATAGTGGTAAAGGATAAAAATAGTCTTGTGATGATCTTCCCTAACAAGATTATTCATGGATTATATAGGATTATTAAGGATTAATTTATATTTTGGTCTCAGTATAAGGGATAAAAAAATATTCTTTGATATTTTTAAATGTGAATTTATACAATCATAGTTTTGACAAGAAGCAAAGAAAATTATAGAAGAAATACATGCCTGAGTTTCACTCAAGAAATATACTCAATAAAGGAATGTAAACTTTTAGGCTCGAAAAATGTCTTGAGAATGAGAAAAAATGGTTGGGACAATTACTCATGTAAATTAACACCAATAATAAAATAAATTAACACAAATATCATAAATTTATGGTAGGCCAAATATCTGAAAAATTTCCTTTATAAAAATTAACTAGTCTCCCTAAATCATGACTTGTAAAATCTAAATATCCATGTTTATCTCTTCATATTTATTACTCCATTTTTATCATTAAAATTTATTGAAAAATAAATTTAAAACTTGGCATAGAAATTATCCTAAGAAAAAATTCCTCCTAGATCAATGATTAAAGTAAGATCCAAAGCATGGAATGCAATTTATAGTTAAAATGTTTTAAAAAAAATTAAAATAGTTGGGTCAAAGTAAATTAAGAAATTAAAATTCATAATCTCATTCCAATGATATATAGGCTCACAACCACCTCTTCTATTGCCTACTTTTACTTTCATGTTAGACTTGAAAAAATAATAAATTGATCAAAGAACAGAGTATTATCATTAAAGCTCAATAGGATAGTAGGAATTAAAACTAAATTATTGATGTAAAATTAATTCCTAGAAAGGAATAAATATATGGTCCTAGAAATCAATAAAAAAACTTAGGTTTCTTACCATTCAGCTCGACCATACCTGGGTTAGTTAATTGGAGTGTGGTATAAATCTAATCATCTCGTATTAACCCAATATTGACTTTAAATCATATCTAGTTCATCTTGGCTTCTCCTCAATGATTTTTTTGTAATGTTTAGGGGAGGTAGACATATTTTGGATCATTTGAAGGTGATTATAAGGAATTCAGCATCTAGTCAAACTTGGTGAAATTATTCTTGTTGAACTACTGGTTGCATGTGTTCTACTTCTACAAAAATCATTACATGTTCAGTAGCTAACTCCTCAATTTATTTTGTTATTTTTGTTTCTTTCTCTTATTCATAGTCAGTGTATATTACAACTACTTATTTTTATTCATACAGTTCTCTTATATTATCATGAAATTCAATTAAAAGTGCGGCACCCATCATCTTCTCCTCTCTTTCTTCTTCATCATTTTATGATCCCAAATTTGCAAGGAATCTATGTAATAACTCAACATTAGAAGTCCCTTATTCTTCTTATTTTTATTCTTTATTATTTCCTCCAATTTTTTCATTGACCTGCTCAATTTCATAAAAAAGTTCCCCTTTGTATTCTTCCTCCAATCCTGTAAAGTTGAGGGCATCATGTATAGGAAAAAAACAGCTTTAAAAGTGGTACTTACCTCTGATTCACCGACCATGCTTCTTTTCTCATGATGCACCACTTCAATATTTGATTCCAATATAAGTATTGTTGCCTCTTCCTTTATTGGGTATGGTTTTTATCAATTTTCTAATTGACTATTAATTATTTTAATCCCTTTAGCTTACTATAGTAGATCATTTATAAGAAAGGTGAACCTAACTATAGTATTCAAAATGCTTTTCATCCCTTCCATCACAACCATAAATACCCAAGTGAATAAAAACAATAAAAATAATAAATGAAAATATATTTCTAAAATTATTAAATAGAAAAATATGAGAATAGAATTTTTCTAAATTATTAAACTAGAATAATCTCTGCACCTGTCCCTAGAAACATCACCAAAAAAATTATATCTCTGAAGGTGTCGTTAATTCTAATGGGGTCGTTGAATTTAGAAATTTAAAAAAAAATAAAAAAATAACTAAACTACATGTTAGTATAGGAAATACAAGTCTAAGTCCAAAACCATAGAGAAAGGTTTGGAGAAAATAATAATTTAATAATAAAGACCTTAATTAAATTGCAAAAGATATCTAAACTACTTTAATTGAAGAGAGATTGGTGATGGTTTTATTGAAATATAAGAAAATAGAAAATGTTATAGGTAATTGAAAATTCAGGTTCATGATGAATTAATGCATGAAATGATGAATTATCAAACATGAGTTGTTAGAATTGAATCTAGATGAATCCAATGGTCATGGTAAACAACCCCAGATCACAAAATTACCTTTTTCTCAATAGTAATGGTACTTCGATTCTTTCGATGTTTTGGTGACTCGAAACCATGTTTAAATATAGTTAACAACCCACCCAATGGTCATGGTCATGGTCATACACTAGTTAATGCATTTATTATATCACTCCCTCACCCATCACACAATAATCATACATGAATAAAAAAATAATAGATTTGAAAATTTAAATATGTAGCAAAGACCCAAATAAGTTTAATTCAAACATAAAATACCTAAATATAAGTATTACCGTTCATTTAAATTACTTTTAAAAAATTCTACTCCCTCATGATAGCTATTAAGGGTAGGAAAATAAAAAAAACCTTATTCTGATCATAGCAGCAGTAGCCTCCAATCCTGGCAATAGTACCTCTAGCCAGTCTAATCCTGATGGATGAATGATTTGTAGTAGAAGCCTAACCCTATATTTATAGGCCCAAATAACACCCCCAAGGCATCATATATTTTCCAATAAATGGGTCTTACTATTCTATAATCATAATGGGGTCTTAGTGCATGGTCTAGGCATTAATTACGTCAAAAATAGCCATTTTTGAGTCCAGTCAAAGTGTTTCATGATGTGAATAGTACTTTCACATTGTGAATATTCATGGTAGATATCCACTTCAACAATTCATGGATTTTTTCCATGTTGTGAAATATTTCAAGGCATGTCATGCTGTGACATCTATGTTTCATGTTGTGACACGTGATCTTCTACTCCTAAACAACTTTTTTCATCGTTTCTTCACCCCACCTCATATTTCTAAAAAAATTCACATCATGAATGACTAATTCGTGATTTGAATGATGAATTTACATTTTTTAACTCTTTTCACTTGATCTTTCCATTCTGGGCCTTAAAATCATGCCATGGACATCCCATGTCAAGGAAAAACTTCTCGTAATGTAAATCTTGGATCACTTTTCTCTTTTTTCTCATTTACCATCAGTTGTTTGTATCCTAACATAAATTATCCAAAAAATGAAATATTAGCAATAATGATCAATTAAAATGACAATAATCATAATTTTAAATACTAAAAATTGTATGTCTAAAATGTAAGTATCATTAACCTTATAAAATACATCAAAAAGGTCCCCCTTGGTCTATTATCAAAATTTCAAATCCACCTATCACTAGATCTAATGAGTGTATGAACCACCTATAGTTTCACCCACACATTAGAATTAATCCTTACACTTTTTTTTTACAAATTGATTGAGAATTCAACCACAGTATTCATCATAATACCTTGGTTGGTAATATAATCTATGATAGGTTTATCAATGTATTAGTGGTTCAATATATTCTCAAATGGTCCTACTATATATATTTAAATAGAAGGATTATTAATGTTAGAATGAGAAATTTTAGTTTTCAATTATCATGGGAAGGGTTGAAAATAAAGCTTATGTAAGATCCCTCATCTGTGTGAGTTGAAAATTCCATAAGGAATTTGAATTTTCATTTACTAGATGGGTCAAATTTTGAATCAATAATTGGAATGGGATTTAGAGAGTTTTAATTCCTCAAGGTGTTTTATTTGGATTAGTAATGATTCTTTATAGGTATCTTGGGTGTTCTGATGAGCTTTAGGGGCTTCAAGTTAAGTTTTGGGACTTTTGGAGTTTTTTGGATTGGGTTCACAGTTCAGTGTGCATAGTTTAGGAGAAATCGTGTGACAATTTGATGCTCGTGGTGTTTTTAGTTAATTTTGAATTGATTATGGTTAAATTTCATATTTAGATCATGGTTTTTGATAAACTATGGTTTGCATACGGTTTTTTAAATCGTGCGGTCAAACCATGCAGCTTCCCATAATTTCATTTAAAGATGGAAATAACTGAAATTCCCTCTTTGGTTTTTTATCCACCCCCCCCCCCACTAATGGAAAAATATCCTATAGTTGATTTGGCATTGGGATAGATAAATCTAAAATAAAATTCACAATGGAGGTTTGAACCTAATACCTTCACATTATATATCAAAGACTTTACCACTATCCTATAATCATATTTTTGAATATATTTGGATAAATATATATATATAAGTAATTTATATATTGATTTATTTGATGATATTTGACAAAATAATTGATAAAAAATAAGGGTACCTATCCCAACAGTTCTCAAAACCATTGGGATGGGTACCCTTGTAAAAAAAATTATCCCAAGGGTTTTCCAAAACCATTGGGATAGCCTTACCCTATCCCAATGGTTTTCCAAAACCATTGGGGTAGGTGTTGTCAAAATAGGATATCCTAATGGATTTTAGAAAATCATTGGGATATCCTTACCCTATCCCAATAGTTTTACAAAACCATTGGGATAGGTGTTGTCAAAAATGGTCTATCCCAAAAGTTTTCAGAAAATCATTGGGATAACCATACCCTATCCCAACAGTTTGAAAAAACTGTTGGGATGGGTGTTGTCGAAATGTTTTATGCCAACGGTTTTCAAATAAGTGTTTGGATAGGTCCAATTTTTTGGATATATCCCAATAGGTTTGAAGAACCATTGGGATAGGGGTCATATACCAACAGTTTTTACAAAATGTTGGTATAGGGGTGTTGGTATAGATAGGATTTCCAATAGTGCCCTATTCCACCCCCATTAGGCATGCGCAGACTAGGGGTTCTCCAAACCCCTTCCTCCTATTCCAACCCCTTGATTTTGGGGTGCATTTATGGTGATCTTAGGGAATTTTTGAGGTTAGAATCACTATCTTAAAACCTCATCTCATTTACTTCTTCCTCCTCTATAATTTTGGAGTTCCATGGTTTAGGTTTTGTTTAAAATTCCACCAGATCATAGTGGAATCATCTGTTTCTCAAGGGGATTTTGGTCGGATTTCTAGAGGAGATCCTGAGATGATTTATGCACATCATTGCACGATGTTTCATTAAGTTATGTATTCATGATGAATTTTCTTAGGTTTCCCCTAATTAATTAATTTAATTAATTATTGTAACGGTATTTACTCTTAAGACTTTTTGCAGAAATGGAATCAGGATTCCATTGTGGACTACCCATGGAGGTTGTGCAGAGTTTCGATAAGAGGAGAGTGCTTGATGAGTTTTTTAGAATCATTCCAAGTTGTTGTTTAATTAATTAATTGACTATATTTTTTATAAATAATTAATTTCCATTGCTTGGTGTGAGGATATAGATTGGGAGTTCGAGAATAGAACGTTTGGATATTGAGGAGTTTGGATTATATTAGATTGTACTTGGTAAGGTTTAGGATCTTTGGAAACATATGGAAAGCTCCATTGGTGAGGTAAGTGTTCTAAGATATTTACCTATGGTCTTGTTAATTTATTTACATATGTATGTGGTATGTTTCTTAAAGCCTATGTGTGGTGTTTTTTCTTCCTTGGTTAAATTAAATGGTTTTGGACTTTAAATTTATACCTTATACCTTCCATAGATCTCATTGGATTCTTTCATGTTTATAATACTGAACTTATGGCCTCCCATGGGGTGTTTTGTTTCATGAAAATGGTAAAATGTGGTTTTAAAGGGTGAAGTGGGTGGGTTACGAGCTTAACCTAGATAATCTCATTGGTTGACTTGGTTAAAGGGTTAAGTACTACTTGGTAGGGCTTTGGAATGAATGTTTTAAAATATTTTTAAAGGATTAATTGGAATGTTTTCATGTGCTAAGATCTTATGAAAGACCTGTGAGGCTGTTAAAATGGTTTTAAACATGTGTGTTGGGTTTTGACCCAGTTTTGGATTTCAATGGGGGAAAGCGATGTTTAAAGTGGTTATTGTTTTAAAATGAGATGTTTTCCCTCAAGTTATTTTAAAATGGGGGGTTTGGTAAAATTTAAAATGTTGATTTGAAATGAGTGTGTGGTTTCTCCTTTAGTGGAAATGCCTTGATGGATATTTTAAAAAGGTTTTGATGGAAAATAAGGATTAGGCCTTTCCTTGGTGTTAAAAAGGAAAACCCATGTTTTAAGAGTGGATTTTAAATTTTTTAAATAGATGTGTGAGATCTATCATTTTTTAAATAGTGTTTGAATGGTGTTTTGAAATGAAAAAATGGGATTTTCATACCAAGCCATGGTTGGGTGTTAAAGTCCTATTAAGACCTTGGTAAATGATTAAGGTTTTAAAAAGGGTTGTTTGAGTCCTATTTGAATGTTATGAAATATTAGTATATTAAACTTTAGTATTTGAGAATTGATTGGATGGTTAGGTGTTGGACTGATGGTCTAGGCACTATTGTTATGATATTTGGTTTTGGATGTCTAACATGGCGCTCTACATATGAGGTTTAGAGAGTTAGACATGATGCTTTATGGGAATGGTTCCATATGTTTGACATGGCACTCCACATCCAAGGTTTAGAGAGATACTCTATAACTATGGTTCTAGATGTTTGACATGGTGCTCCACAACCAAGGATTAGAGAGTTAGACTTGATTCTCCACATGTATGGTTTCGTATTTCTAACATGGTGCTCCACATCTGAGGTCTAGCGAGCTAAATTTATGCTTTATAATTTCATGATTTAGATGATGTATGAAAATCCCCTTCATTTACATAAAGTATATTTCACCCTATGTTTTATGAATCAAGCAACTAGCTTGGTTCATTGCTCATTTGGTTGGCCTAGGTGTCACCTTAGAACCTGAGGGCCAATGGGTTATTATATAAGAAGTTTTTAATTTTAAGATGTATATTCCTTTTTGTATGGTTTATTTCTCCCACTATTTATCTGCATACATTGTTACTCTAACTAGTATTTGTTTTAGAAATTATCGGTGGTGGCCTCCTGAGTTGTTCTCACACCCTACTCAGGCCGCCACTGCACATGGGTAACCGAGTAGCTCTCATATGTTTATTACAGGCACAGGTTTTGGTCTGAGACCCAGTTTGAGTATTTCATGGTCGATCATGATATCTCATATGGTATTAGAAGATTGTAGGAGGTTCATCTTAGAGTTATACTGAAGCCTATTATGAATAGTTTATTTTATTTTATTATGTTTATGTAACTGACCCAGTGGGTGGTCAGTTTTATGAATGACATTGTTTTTTGGGTTTTACTGTATTTTATTTTATCATTTCATGTTTAGTTGATTTATTATTTCTTCATACTCTGATTTATTTTATGATTGGTTATTTATATTGTTATTGTTCACTCTAATATGGGGGTATAGTCTCCTCACAGTACCATCTTACACTCCCACTACTATTCAGCAACCCCTGGTGTACAAGGAGGCATGTCTGAGGTCATATAGCGAATCGACTTAGGGCACCAGCTCAGTGGCTCCCTAGACGAGATGTTACAAATTGGTATCAAAGGAGTTACTTTATTGTTGTTTTTCTATTTGAGATTTGGTAGACTGAAGATATAGGAACGTGTTATACCCTATGATGGATATTAGGATAGTGTGTCATGAACACTTATTTCGGTAGAAATTCTAGGTTACCAAGGGCTAGGATTGATGTTCTTGGTATTCAATGTTATCATTGTATATGATTTTTTCATTGTGAAATACACATGTGTTTTGGATTTTTTGATTTATGATGGATTTGTGGATCTTGGATAGTTGGCAAGAGTATAGTGATTTTTATTTGACTATTGGCTTGTAGAGGAAAGAGGCATCTCATGTATTATATCAAGCGCATAGGATTTACATGAAATATAGGCCCACTAAAGTGTTATTTCACTATATATTGAGGCACATTTGTTTAAAGTGTCAAAAACTACTCATATATCATTTTTTATATAATTACTTAGAGGAATTCTACTTATCTTGGATGACTTTTATATGGATGTTTTTCTGATAGTAGGTCATGTAAATCTACAGTAAGACATTTGATAATGATAACGGTGATGTGGTCCTTATGCATAGAAAGTGCACTGACCCTGGTGGATCAACTTGACATAGGTGTATAACTATTAGACCCCTTGTGGTGTTTTTTGTTTGAGGATAGTTGTGGGAATGGTCCTCTAGGGAGAGGTCTAATGTGCATATTCTTATGGGAAATTAGTTTGGTATATGATACCCTTTTATGTGGGAACCTAGAGATAGGTTTTTATACATATTGATGTCATGTGATGTTAGGAAGAGAGCATCTTTGATGCCCTATGAGTTGTGTCCTTTTTCAAGTTATCATAAACCTAAGTGGTTAGATATGGAATCCCTCCATTTTATCACATAAATTTTCATTACATGTTTACAAACAGAGGATCTTTAAAGTCTAGTGTCTTGGAAATCAGGAACATGATACATGAAAACATAAAAAATTATTTTAAATTCCCTTGAAAATATTCTTGAAAAGTTCATCCTATGTACAATTACTACATCTCAAAACCTGGAGACATACATCAAAGGAAAGGGTGATCAGAAGGCCCAGTAAGGAAAACAGGTGAAACATATTACATGTGAACTTGAGTGATATCAATAAGAACATGGAGATAAAGAGGAATATCAAAATAATAATAACATAAAACATAACTTGAAAATTTGGATACAACATTTAATTTATACATTCATTAACATATCACCAAGGTCCATCCGCAAGGTGTCATAAAAATTACCAAGGTTATTCACCAAGGTATCGTGAAACTTGTCACATCTAGAGATTAAATTCTTTACCCAATGAATTGGAGAACTATCAGGGTGCACCCTTAATATATATTTTTTTTCATGTGATCCACATAGATCATAAGAAAACATTTCATAAATAACCCAAAAATAATAAAAGAAATGGGTTTCATTTCAAAATCGTAACGTTTTAAAAGTGCTTAAAAACTTGATTGTTATGTCATTTATAACCCATGGAAAAGGAATGATGGTTTCATGTATGTAAATTCCAGAATAAAATATATAATTTTTATATATTTATGAATACCCCTTGAAAATAAATAGTTTTGGGTATTCATATAAATAAAATAAGATAATTTCTTTAGAAAAAGAGAGAGATTTTGAGCCGAAATTTCTGCATCATAACGACTATATAACATGGTTTTAGAAAACTTTAAAAAGAGAGGGAACAAGGGTAACCCACTCATAAATAACTCATAATAAAGTATAGGGACATAATATTATTTAAATAAGATCATGGTATGAATGTTTGAATGACATACCACATGAAAATGAAACTTGAAAGAAAAGAGAAGATGTGATTTCTTTTACGAAAATTCGGCAACCTAACAGTGTCACTTAAAAATTAAGAAAATCAGTTGATAGATCGGAAAGGGTCTATCATCAATTGGACATGAAATGGAAATTAATAAGGATATAGAATAATATACCCCAATATAATAAAATTGAAACTAGAATACATAATATAAAGGAATTCTTGACTAAAAGAGGAGGGTGAAAGGTTCCTTTACCTTGAAGAGTAACTTCAAAAACTTGAAGGTTGTGACCTTGGGGGGATTTATGGAACCTTGGGAGGACTCCTTGGGAGGTAAAAAGACCAGATCTTAATTTAGGAGGAATTTTTAATTAAATTAATGAAGGAATGACTTGGTATTTATAGCAAAATTGAGGGAATATTTTATTAATTTCCAAGGGACACCACATTAATGGTATTTGCAAAAACATGGGCTTGCCCATGGTATTTTCCCATGGTATTTTTTACTTGGGATACCTAATAATATATATTACTATTCACAATTCTACCAGAATTATTACATCATGATTATATCATTAATGGTGTCATTAAACACACCGAAACTCAAAACTATATTTTTACTATTCACCAAAAAACAAAACAATTTATAAAAATCTCATAAATTCATCCTAACTTAAAATTGATGATATGAATTCAAAAATAAATCCCATTTTATGAAAATAATTTTATAATTATGAGATATTTAATTTTTAAGTAAAAACACTATTTACCCGAAAAATACTAATACTTAACTAATAATTTCTGAAATAGTTATTTACTAATGCTATAATATCACATTACCAAACAAGATGCCTAAATTAAAATTATACTTTCTTAAGTGAGGTTACTATTCCATAGGTCACATTACTATTCATAAGGGTAATATTACTATTCATAATTTACTATTTACCAAAAATTATGTTGATCTTACTCTACTCTAAATTTCTTACTGATTACAATTATAGAAGACCATTTTTGGAAAATCATTTCACATTATTAATTATTTAAAGTATACAAAAATATTTTAAAATACTCTTTTTCCAAAATTCACCAATAACATGGAACTTCTATAAATTCATCTTATATTTATCTTGACAATTGAAATTCACAAATTTCACCATAAGAATAAATAAAAAATTTATTTATACAAAAGGATTTACACAAAGTAACTAAGGCCTCATTACATAGCCCCTTATAACACGTGCATAGGACCTAAGTGTAAGGTGTTCTATGGTGATAGAATCTTGGGTCGTCTCAAACAACATTTCCAGAGTGGTGATTTCTATCAGCTTGAACTTCTCCCATAATAGATTCCTTCAAGCTTAATGTTTTGGAGTTCAGCTTGGGATTGGTCTACATCAAAGCCCAATGATGCTACCTCCTTCCCAAGCTCTGACAGATGGGCTTCGTACGGCCCGAATCTAATAGATGAGGCCATCAATTCTTCTTTTTGTATTAATTAACCATGATCATTTGTATTTATAAACAATAATCATAATGTTAAGATTATAGTTTCCAACAGTCATATTGACCAATGGTCATATTGACCAACGGTCATATTGACCAATGGTCATATTGACCAACGGTCATATTGACCAACGTTCATATTGACCAACGGTCATATTGACCAATGGTCATAATGACCAACGGTCATATTGACCAACATTCATATTGACCAACAGTCATATAATAGTTGAAACCCAATGGCCTCATTTTAATTATACTCAAGGATATAGTTTTGTTGAGTATAAAATAAAATAACACACAAATTTAGGAAACAATTATTATTCAAAAGTTCGGGTCATTACATTCTTCCCCCTTAAGAAATTTCATCCCCAAATTTTTAACTCGTACCATCATAAGAGAAAAAGTGTGGGTACTTCTGCCTCATAGACTCCTCTGTTTCCCACGTGGCTTCTTCACATTTTTAGTTTCTCTACAATACCTTAACAAGGCTGGTAGTCTTGTTGTGTAGAACATTGTCTCTACGATGCAAGGTCTCCACCGGATGCTCCTCATAAGAGAGGTCATGTTCTAGTTGTACCACCTCTAAATTTTGTACATGTGAAGGGTCAGGTATATACTTCCTCAAGAAGGATACATGGAAAACATCATGAACTTGTGCTATATTTAGAGGAAGTACAGGTTGATAGGCCACTGCTCCTACGTGATCAAGGATTTCATAGGGGCCAATGTACCTAGGTATGACCTTCCCTTTCTTCTCAAACCTCATGAATCTCTTCCAAGGTGAAATTCAAAGAAATACTTTATCACCAACATCAAACTCCAAGTCCCTTCATCGGTTGTCGACATAGCTCTTTTTCCAACTCTGAGCAGCCTTAATGTTTTGTTGGATGGCATGGAAATTTTCTGTCATCTCTTGTACAAGATTAGGCCCAAGAATCTTTCTCTCACTAGCTTCATTCCAACAAGTAGGAGTTCTACATCACTTCTCATATAGAGCTTCATAGGATTCCATTTGAAGGCTAGAGTAGAAGATGTTGTTGTAAGAGAACTCAACTAATGAGAGATGTCGATCCCATCCACATTTAAATTCCATTGATCATGTTCTCACCATGTCCTCAAGTGTTTGAATAGTTCTTTAAGATTGTCCATCAGTTTGGGGGTGATAGGATGTACTGAAATTCAATTAAGTGCTCAGATCATGTTAAATACTTCTCTAAAATTTTTATTTGAACCTTGGATCACGATCAGATGTGATAGAAAGTAGAACTTCATGCAGCCTTAACACTTCCTTCACATAAATCCCGGAAAGTTAATCAAGAGATAAACCTTCCTGAATAGAGATAAAATGGGAAGTCTTGGTGAGATGGTCCACAATAACACATATCACATTGTTTCTTTTGGAATTTATTGGGAGATTAGTGAAAAAGTCCATAGTGATATTGTCCCACTTCCATGATGGTATGGGTAGTGGTTGCAATACCCCTTTAGAAAGTTTTCACTCTACCTTAACTTGTTGACATATCAGGCACCTTGAAGTGTATTCGGCAATCTCCCTTTTAATATTATCCCACCAAAAATGATCACGAAGGTCTCTATACATTTTTGTACTTCCAGGATGTATAGAGAACATAGAGCTATGAGCTTCATCCATCAACTCCTACTTTATTTCTGAAATAGATGGAACACATGGTCTTGTACTAAATTTCAGTACACCTTCTTGATCAATATTGAACTTAGGAAACTTCCCATCCTTCACAGCCTCAAACTTCATCTGTAACAAAGGATCTTCTTTTTGAGATTTCTTGATATCCTCTAGTAATGACGGTTGAGAAATAATTTGGGTTAGGATTAATGATGACCCCTCCCTTATAATTCCCATTTCCAGATTTACTAGGTCATTGATCAAAGGATCTCTTTGAATCCTCATCATGGACAGAACAATTGGGTATTTCCTACTTAATGCATCAGCGACTTTGTTTGCTCTTTTGGAATGATAATGAATTGAACAATCATAGTCTTTAAGAAGTTCCAACCATCTCCTTTGTCTCATCTTTAATTTGTTTTTTGTGAAAATATACTTCAAACTTTGATGGTCTATCTATATATCACATTTCTCCCCATAAAGATAGTGCCTCCATATCTTCAGAGCACAAACGACCGCAGCTAGCCCTAGATCATGCGTAGGATAGTTCTTCTCATGAGTTTTTAACTGTCGAGATGCATAATCAATGACTTTTTCATTTTTCATGAGGATGCCCCCAATCCCTTTCATATATTCATTTCTAAAAATAACGAATCTTTCTCCACTTTGGGGTATATTTAACATGGGTGCAGCAACCAATCTCTTCTTCATCTCTTGAAAACTTTCCTCACACTCCTTTGTCCAGATGAACTTGACCCCTTTTCAATTTAACTTGGTTAATGGATTAGAAAGTCATGAAAACTTTTTCAAAAACCTCCTATAATATCCCACTAAACTAAGGAAACTAAAAATCTCAGTTATTGTTGTAGGATAATTACACTCCTCTACAACCTTTTTATTTGCAGGGTCAACTGTGATTCCTTCATTGGTTACAATGTTCCCCAAGAAATCAACCTGTTGTAACCAAAATTCACATTTTCTAAACTTTACAAAAAGCATCTCCTTCCGTAGAGTTTGAAAAATAACCCTTTGATGATCCTCATGCTCCTCATGACTTTTGGAATATATCAGAATATCATCAATAAAAACTACCATAAAGTTATCAAGGTAGTCCTTAAAGACTCTATTCATCATATCCATAAAAATAGTATGTGCATTAGTCAGTTCGAAGGACATAACAACAAACTCATAATTCCCATATCTTGACCAGAAAGTGGTTTTTGGAATATCTTCTTTATTTACCCTCAATTGATGATAACCAGATCGAAGATCAATCTTAGAGAATAATTTATCCCCATGAAGTTGGTCAAATAAGTCATCAATTCTTGGAAGAGGGTATTTTTTATTCAATGTGATCCCGATCAGTTCTCTATAATCAATACATAGCTGCATTGATCTAACCTTCTTCTTCACAAAGAGAACAGGTGCTCCCCAAGGAGACACACTCAGTCAGATAAACCCCTTCTTCAAAATATCTTGGATTTGTTTCTTTAATTCATATAGCTCCACATTTTCCATTCTATACAAGGTCTTTGATATTGGATGAGATCCAGGTATGAGTTCAATGGAGAACTCTACTTCTCTTTCTAGGGGAGGTCCGGGTAACTCCTTATTTCAATGTATTCTTGGATGATGGGGACATTTTCTGTCCTTATACTCTCATTTCCTTCTTCTTCTTCACTGATCAACTCCATAAATAAGGATATAGGAGGTTCTTATAGACATTTATCAGGTTTAGAAATCTCTCCTTGGAAGATAACTGTAGGTTTTACATTTAAGAATACTGATATTTCCTTGCTTCTACATTTTATCTTAGCATTATACTTTGAGAGCCACTCCATCCCTAGTATAATGTCAAATTCCATCATGGGAATGACTACTAGATTTAAGATAAGATTTTGATAACTAAAGTAAATAATAGAGTTTCTAAACACTGAAGATTCTTGGATAATCCCACCAGGAGTCTTGACTGATAACTCTACTTTTAGAAATTTAGGGGATGATTCTAAATTATTTGAAAACTTGGAGGAAATAAAGGAATGCATAGAACTAGAATCAAATAAATTACTTACTAGATTTAATAGAGCAACAAGAATACATGCCACCACATCCTTAGGAGCTTAAACATCATCTGTCATGATAGAAAAAGCATGACCTTGATCCCTTAGCCTTTGTTGAGGCTGATGGTGGTTCCCCTCCACTACCCTCGGATTTGGACTGTGATTGGAAAAGTTCCCAAGTTGTCCACACTTATAGCATTGGAAATTAGGTAGGGTCTTCACCATCTTCCCTTTTTCGTTGGTGTTTGGGATTTGAGGCTTCCCCTCACTACAACAATTCCGTGCGATATGGCCATCTCTTCCACACTTGTAGCACTTCCCGCTCCTCAGTAGTTAGTTCCCCAAATGCTTCTTCCAATAATTATTACATGTGGGACGTTGCACTTTCTTGACTCCTATTCCCTGATCAAAGTTCCTCCCTAATCTGGGTTCCATTGATATCTTCTTTTCATTGGATTTATGAGACCACTGCGTCTCATCAAACTCTAGTTCGACTTTTATTACACTTCGTACAATCTCCTCATAGTTTTCATAGTCTCGGTTGGCTATATTCTTCTATAGATGAGGTCTTAGTCCACCAAAGAATCTATCAACCTTCCCATTTGTATCCATGACAAAGCTAGAGGTGTAACGTGAAAGCCTTGTGAAGTTCATCTTGTAGCTTCCCATAGATTCATTCTCCTTCTGCTTCTGCTCGAGAAATTCCTTCTCTGTTTTTGTTCTCATAGAACGAGGGAAATACTTATTGAAGAAGATACCTATTAACTCTTCCCACTCCATAGCTTCAACCTCCACTCTTGGCCTCGTATTTTTAACCAACTCCCACCACTGATCAGCTTCTCCCTCTAACCAGTAAACAGCCAGGGTGACCTTGTCTTGCTCTGAACAGCGGAGCACAGAACAGATCTTCTCTATAGAGCCGATCCACTGTTCAAAAATAAATGGGTCAGTAGATCCACTAAAGGTTGGTGGTCGTTGATGCATAAAGAACACAAAAAAATGTTGTTCCCTTCATGGTGAGATCAGTCTCTCATCTTGATTCAAGTTATTTCACATAACTTGAGTCATTTGGTTCATCATTCTCATGAAGGTTTCCATTCCGACTTCCATCAGAGGGTCAGCAGTGCATGGTCCATTGTGGTCACCATTTGAACGGTTCCTCCTATTGCCCGCCATTTTCTAAAAAAAACCTTAGTTAGAATCTTATTTCATTAATGAATCTTTTAACTATAAAGTATTTTATGTCTTAAAACTTTATGCTTAAACAATTACATTTCTCTATAAATCCTTCATAATGATTCATAAAAAGCTTGTGGTTAACCAAAAATATCCCCCAGGAGTATCAAACTAGGAGTACAGAAAGGTCAGTTATCATGTACCAGGATACCCCAGGTCAATCCCAAAACTCCTTGTCAGAGTTTTCACTCCTAAGTACATATGTGCCAGATCCACATCCACTTGTTTATATCCAGATAGGGATTTATTTGTTCAGAAACCACTTATTTAATATTTCACCAAAATACCATGAATTTTTCCTATATTTAAACTTTTCAATAGGGTTATTCCTAAATTTTTCATAGCCTAATTTCCATAAATAACTAAAATATCCTTTGATACCAACTATAGCATCCCTTCTTTTTATCACATAACGTTTCATTACATTTTTACAAATAGAGGATCTTTGAAGTCTCGTATCTTGGAAATCAGGAAAATAATACATGAAAACATAAAACATTATTTTACATCCCCTTGAAAAGATTCTTGAAATTTTCATCCTATGTACAATTACCACATCTCATAACCTGGAAACGTACATTAAAGGAAATGGTGATAATAAGGCCCACTAAGGAAAACAAGTGAAACAATTTACATGTGAACTTGAGAAATATCAATAAGAACATAGAGATAAAGAGGCGTATCATAATAATAAAAAATTGAAACATAACTTAAAAATGTGGCTATAATATTTAATTTATACATTCATGAACATATCACCAAGGTCCATCCCCAAGGTTTCATAAAATTAACCAAGGTTATTCACCAAGGTATCGTGAAACTTATCACATATAGAGATTAAATTCTTTAGCCAATGCATTGGAGCGCTAGCAGGGTGCACCCTTAATATGTCTTTATTTTCATGTGATCCACATAGATCATAAACAAACATTTCATAAATAACCCAAAAAGAATAAAATAAATGGGTTTCATTTCAAAATCATGATGTTTTAAAAGTGCTTAAAAACTTGATCGTTATGTTATTTATAACCCATGGAAAAGGAATGAGGGTTTCATGTATGTAAATTCCAGAATAAAATATATAATTTTTATATCTTTATAAATAACCCTTGAAAATAAATAGTTTTGGTTATTCATATAAATAAAATAAGATAATTTCTTTAGAAAAAGAGAGAGATTTTGAGGCGAAATTTCTGCATCATAAAGGCTATATAACATGGTTTTAGAAAACTTTAAAAAGAGAGGGAACAAGGGTCACCCACTCATAAATAACTCATAATAAAGTATAGGGATAGAATACGATTTAAATAAGATCATGGTATAAATTTTTGAATGACATGCCACATGAAAAGGAAACTTGAAAGAAAAGAGAAGATGTAATTTCTTTTATGAAAATTCAGCAGCCTAACGACATCACTTAAAAATTCAGAAAATCAATTGATGAGAGAGGAAAGGGTATATAATAAATTTTACATGAAATAGAAATTAATAAGGATATATAATAACATACCCCAACATAATAAAATGGAAACTAGAAGACATAACATAAAGGAAGTCATGATTAAAAGAGAAGGGTGAAAGGTTCCCTTACCTTGAAGAGTAACTTCAAAAACTCGAAGGTTGTGACATTGGGGGGATTGAGGGAACCTTGGGAGAACTCATTAGGAGGTAAAAAGACTAGATCTTAATTTAGGAGGAATTTTTAATGAAAGTAATGAAGGAATGGCTTGGTATTTATAGCAAAATTTAGGAAATATTTTATTAATTTCCAAGGGACACCTCATTAGTGGTATTTGAAAAACCATGGGCTTTCCCATGGTATTTTCCCATGGTATTGGCCACTTGGGATACCTCATAATATATATTACTATTAAAAAGTCTACCATAATTATTACATCATGATTACATCATTAATGGTTTCATTAAACACACTGAAACTCAAAACTTTATTTTTACTATTCACCAAAAAACAAAACATTTTATAAAAATATCATAAATTCACCCTAACCTAAAATCAATGCTTTGAATTCAAAAATGGACCCCTTTTTATGAAAATAATTTTCTAATTATGAGATATTTAATTTTTAAGTAAAAACACTATTTACCTGAAAAAATACTAATATTTAACTAATAATTTCTGAAATAGTTATTTACTAATGCTATAATGTCACATTACCAAACAAGATGCATAAATTATATTTATACATTCTTAAGTGAGGTTACTATTCTATAGGTCACATTACTATTCATAAGGGTAATATTACAATTCATAATTTACTATTTACCAAAAATTATATTGATCTTATTAGACTCTAAATTTCTTACTAATCACAACTCTAGAAGACCATTTTTGGAAAATCATTTCACATTATTAATTATTTAAAGTATACATAAATATTTTAAAATTTCCTTTTTCCAAAATTCACCAATAACATGGAACTTCTATAAATTCATCTTATATTTATATTGACAATTGAAATTCATAAATTTCACCATAAGAATAAATAAAAAAATTATTTGTACAAAAGGATTTACACAAAGTAACTAAGGCCTCATTACATAGCCCCTTATAACACATGCATAGGACGTAAGTGTAAGGTGTTCTATGGTGATAGAATCTTGGGTCGTCTTAGACAACATTTTCTGAGTGGTGATTTCTATCAGCTTGAACTTCTCCCGTAAGAGATTTCGTTCTAGCTTAACATGTTGGAGTTCAGATTGGGCTTGGTCTAGAGAAAAGATCACTGATGCTACCTCCTTCCCAAGCTTCGACAGATAGGCTTCATACGGCCCAAATCTACTAGATGAGGCCATAAATTCTCCTTTTTGTAATAATTAACCATGATCATTTGTATTTATAAACAATAATCATAATGTTAAGAGTATAGTTTCCAATGGTCATATTGACCAATGGTCATATTGAACAACGGTCATATTGACCAATGGTCATATTGACCAATGGTCATATAACAATCAAAACCCAATGGTCTCATTTTAATTATACTCAAGGATATAGTTTTGTTGAGTAAAAAATAAAATAACACACAAATTTAGGAAACAATTATTATTCAAAAGATCGGGTCGTTACATTCTTCCCCCCTTAAGAAATTTTGTCCCCAAATTTTCAACTCATACCATTATAAGAGGAAAAGTATGGGTACTTATACCTCATAGACTCCTCTGGTTCCCACGTGGCTTCTTCACATTTTTGGTTTCTCTACAACACCTTAACAAGGCGGGTAATCTTGTTACGTAGAACCTTGTCTCTACGATCCAATATCTCCACCAGATGCTCCTCATAAGAGAGGTAATGTTATAGTTGTACCACCTATGAATTTAGTACATGTTAAGGGTCAGTTATGTACTTTCTCAAGATGGATTCATGGAAAACATCATGAACTTGTGCTAGATTTGGAGGAAGTTCAAGCTGATAGGCCACTGCTCCTACGCGATCAAGGATTTCATAGGGGCCAATGTACCTAGGGATGAGCTTCCCTTTATTCCAAAACCTCATGAATCTCTTCCAAGGTGAAATTCAAAGAAAGACTTTGTCACCAACATCAAACTCCAAGTCCCTTCATTGGTTGTCGACATAGCTCTTTTTCCAACTCTGAGTAGCCTTAATGTGTTGCTGGATGGCATGGACCTTTTCTCTCATCTCTTGTACAAGATTTGGCCCAAGAAGCTTTCTCTCACCAGCTTCATTACAACAAGTAGGAGTTCCACATCACTTCCTATATAGAACTTCATAGGATTCCATTTGAATGATCGATTAGAAGTTGTTGTTGTAAGAGAACTCAACTAATGAGATATGTTGATCCCATCCACATTTAAATTCCATTGAGCATGTTATCACCATTTCCTCAGGTGTTTGAATGGTCCTTTCAGATTGGACATCAGTTTGGGGGTGAAATACCATACTGAAATTCAATTCAATGCTCATATCATGTTGAATACTTCTCTAGAATTTTGATGTGAACCTTGAATCACGATCAGATACGACAGAAAGTGGAACTCCATGCAGCCTTACCACTTCCTTCACGTAAATCCTAGAAATTTGATCAAGAGAGAAATCTTCCCAAATAGAGATAAAATGGTCAGTCTTGGTGAGATGGTCCACAATAACCCATATCGCATTGTTTCCTTTGAATGTTATCAGGAGACCAGTGACAAAGTCCATAGTGATATTGTCCCACTTCCATGCTGGTATGGGTAGTGGTTGTAATACCCCTTTAGGAAGTTGTCGCTCTGCCTTCACTTGTTAACATACCAAGCACCTTGAAGTGCAGTCATCAATATCCCTTTTAATATTATCCCACCAAAAATAATCATGAAGGTCTCTACACATTTTTGTACTTCCAGGATTATAGAGAACTTAGAGCTATGAGTTTCATCCATCAGCTCCTTCTTTATTTCTAGAATATATGGAACACATAGTCTTGTACTAAATTTTAGTACACCTTCTTGATCAATATTAAACTCAGGAAACTCCCCATCCTTCACAGCCTCAAACTTATTCTCTAACAAAGTATCTTCTTTCTGAGCTTTCTTGATCTCCTCTAGTAATGACGGTTGAGAAATAATTTGGGTTAAGGTTAATGATATCCCCTCCCTTATAATTCCCATCTCCAACTTTACTAGGTCATTGATCAAAGGATCTATTTGAATCCTCATCATGGACAGAACAATTGGTTATTTCCTTCTTAATGCATCAGTGACTTTGTTTGCTCTTTAGGGATGATAATGAATTGAACAATAATAATCTTTAATAATTTTCCAACCATCTCCTTTGTCTCATGTTCAATTCCTTTTTTGTGAAAATATACTTCAAACTTTGATGTTATATGTATATATCACATTTCTCACCATAAAGATAGTGCCTTCATATCTTCAGAGCAAAAACAACCACATCTAGCTCTAAATCATGCGTAGGATAGTTCTTCTCATGAGTCTTTAACTGTCCAGATGAATAAGAAATGACTTTTTCATTTTTCATGAGGACGCACCCAATACCTTTCAGATATGCATTGCTAAAAATAACAAATCCTTCTCCACTTGAAGGTAGAGTTAACATGGGTGACTAACCAATCTCTTCTTCAGCTATGAAAAACTTTCCTCACACTCCTTTTTCCAGATGAACTTGACCCCTTTTCGATTTAACTCGGTTAATGGATTAGAAAGTCATGAAAAGTTTTTCAAAAGCCTCCTATAATATCCCACTAAACCAAGGAAACTTTGAATCTCAGTTATTGTTGTAGGATGAGGCCACTCCTTTACAACCATTTTCTTTGCAGGGTTAACTGTGATTCCTTCATTGGTTACAATGTTCCCCAAGAAAGCAACTTGTTGTAACCAAAATTCACATTTTCTAAACTTTACAAAAAGTATATCCTTCCGTAGAGTTTGAAAAATAACCCTTAGATAATCCTAATTCTCCTCATGAATTTTGGACTATGTCAGAATATCATCAATAAAAACTACCATAAAGTTATCAAGGTGGTCCTTAAAGACTTTATTCATCATATCCATAAAAATAGCAAGTGCATTAGTTAGTCTAAAGGTCATAACAAAAAACTCATAATTATAATATCTTGATTAAAAGGTGGTTTTTGTAATATCTTATTTCTTCACCCTCAATTGATGATAACTAGATCAAATATAAATATTAGAGATGAATTGAGCCCCATGAAGTTGGTCAAATAAGTTATCAATTCTTAGAAGAGGGTATTTTTTCTTCATTGTGATCCTGTTCAGTTCTCTATAATCAATACATAGCTTCATTGATTCATCCTTCTTCTTCACAAAGAGAACAGGTGCTCCCCAAGGAGACACACTAATTTGGATAAACCCCTTATCCAAAAGATCTTCGATTTGTTTCTTTAATTCATCTATCTCCACATTTTCCATTCTATACGGGGTCTTTGATATTTTATGAGATCCGGGTATGAGTTCAATGGATAACTCTACCTCTCTTTCTGGGGAAGGTCTGAGTAACTCCTAAAGAAATATTTTAATGTATTCATGGTTTATGGGGACATTTTCTATCCTTATACTCTCATTTCCTTCTTCTTATTCACTGATCAACTCCATAAATAAGGATATAGGAGGTTCTTATAGACATAGATTGGGTTGAGAAATCTCTCCTTAGAAAATAACTGTAGGTTTTCCATTTAAGACTACTGATATTTCCTTGCTTCTGTATTTGATCTTAGAATTATACTTTGAGAGCCACTCCATCCCTAGTATAATGTCAAATTCCAACATGGTAATGACTACTAGATTTGCGATAAGATTATGCTCACTAAAGTAAATACTAGAGTTTATAAACACTGATGATTCTTGGATAATCCCACCAGGAGTCTTAATTGATAACTCTACTTTTAGCAATTCAGGGGATGATTCTAAATTCTTTGAAAACTTGGAGGAAATAAAGTAATGTATAGAACCAGAATAAAATAGATTACTTTCTAGATTTTAGAGAACAACAAGAGTATCTACTACCACATCCTTCGAAGCTTCAACATCATCTTTCGTGATAGAAAAATCACAACCTTGATCCCTTGGACTTTGTTGAGGCTGATGGTGGTTCCCCTCCACTGCCCTCGGATTTGGACAGTGATTGGAAAAGTGCCCAAGTTTTCCACACTTATAGCATTGGACATCAGGTAGGACATGCACCATCTTCCATTTGTCGTTAGTGTTTGGGAGTTAAGTCTTCACCTCACTATGAAAATTCTATGTGATATGGCCATCTCTTCCACACTTGTATCACTTCTCGCTCCTGAGCAGTCAGTTCCCCAAATGCTTCTTCCCATATTTATTACACGTGGGACGTTTCACTTTCTTGCCTCCTCTTCCCTGATCAAAGTTCCTCCCTAATCTGGGCTCCATTTATCTCTTATTTTCATTGTATTTATGAGACCACTGTGTCTCACCAAACTATAGTTCGACTTTTATTGCACTTAGTACAATCTACTCATAGTTTTCATAGTCTCAGTTGGCTATATTCTTCCATAAATGAGGTCTTAGTCCACTAAAGAATCTATCAAACTTCCCATTTGGATCCATGACAAATATATAGGTGTAACATGAAAGCCTTGTGAAGTTCATCTTGTATATTCCCAAAGATTCATTCTCCTTCCACTTTAGCTCGAGAAATTCCATCTCCATTTTTGTTCTCATAGAATGATGGAAATACTTATTGAAAAAGATACTTATGAACTCTTCCCACTCTATAACTTCAACCTCCACTCTTAGACTCGTGTTTTTACCAACTCCCACTAATGATCAGCTTCTCCCTCAAAGTGGTAAACAGCCAGGGTGGCCTTCTCTTGCTCTGAATAGTGGATCAAAGAAAATATCTTCTCTATAGAGATGATACACTATTCAAAAATCAATGGGTCAGTAGATCCACTGAAGTTTGGTGGTCGTTGATGCATAAAGGACTTAACAAAATGTTTTTTCCTTCACGGTGAGATCAGTATCTCATCTTGATTCAAGTTATTTCCCATAACTTGAGTCATTTGGTACATCATTCTCATGAAGGTTTACATTCCGGCTTCCATCGGAGGGTCGTCAGCGCATGGTCCATTGTGGTCACCATTTGAATGGTTCCTTCTATTGCCCACCATTTTCTAAAATAAAAAAACCTTAGTGAGAAGATTATTTCATTTATGAATATTTTAACTATAAAGTATTTTATGTCTTAAAACTTCATGCTTAAACAATTACAATTCTCTATAAATCCTTCATAATGATTCATAAAAATCTTGTGATTAACCAAAAATATCCCCTAGGAGTGTCAATATAGGAGTGAAAAAAGGCCCGTTTTCATGTACCAGGATACCCCGGGTCAATCCCAAAACTCCTTTTTGGAGTTTTCACTCCTAGGTACATCTGTGTCAGATCCACATCCACTTGTTTGTATCCAGATAGGGTTTTTTTGTTCAAAAACCACTTACTTAATATTTCACCAAAATACCATGAAGTTTTCTTATATTTAAACTTTTCAATAGGGTTATTCCTAAATTTTTCATAGCCTAATTTCCATAAATAACTAAACTATCCTTTTATACCAACTATAGCATCCTGCCTTTTTATCACATGACTTTTCATTACATTTTTACAAAGAGAGGATCTTTAAAGTCTAGTATCTTGGAAATAAGGAACATAATACATGAAAATGTAAAACATTATTTTAAAACCCCTTTAAAATATTCTTGAAAATTTTATCCTATGTACAATTACTTCATCTCATAACCTGGAGACATACATTAAAGGAAAGGGTGAGCAGAAGGCCCAGTAAGGAAAACAAGTGAAACGGTTTACATGTGAACATAAGAAATATAAATAAGAACATAGAGATAAAGAGGCATATCATAATAATAATAACTTGAAACATAACTTAAAAATGTGTCTAAAACATTTAATTTATAAATTCATGAACATATCACCAAGGTCCATCCCCAAGGTGTCATAAAAATTACCAAGGTTATTCACCAAGGTATCGTGAAACTTGTCACATCTAGAGATTAAATTATTTACACAATGAATTGGAGGGATATTAGGTTGCACCATTAATATATATTTATTTTCATGTGATACACATATATCATAAACAAAAATTCCATAAATAACCCAAAAAGAATAAAATAAATGGGTTTCATTTCAAAATTGTGACGTTTTAAAAGTGCTTAAAAACTTGATTTTTTTGTCACTTATAACCCATGGAAAAGAAATGAGGGTTTCATGTATGTCAATTAAATAATAAAATATATAATTTATATATATTTATGAATACCCATTTAAAAAAAATAGGTTTGGGTATTCATATAAATAAAATAAGATAATTTCTTTAGAAAAAGAGAGAGATTTTAAGACGAAATTTCTGCATCATAATGGCCATATAACATGGTTTTAGAAAACTTTAAAAAGATATGGAAAAAGGGTCACCCAATAATAAATAACTCATAATACAGTATAGGGATAGAATATGATTTAAATAAGATAATTGTATGAATGTTTGAATGACATACCACATGAAAAGGAAACTTGAAAGAAAAGAGAAGATGTAATTTCTTTTATGAAAATTCTGCAGCCTAATGGCGTCACTTAAAAATTCATAAAATCAGTTGATGAGAGCGGAAAGGGTCTCTCATAAATTTTACATAAAATTTAAATTAATAAGAATATAAAATAAAATACCCCCACATAATAAAATGGAAACTAGAAGACATAACATAAAGGAAGTCATGACTAAAAGAGGAGGGTGAAAGGTTCCCTTACCTTAAAGAGTAACTTCATAAACTCGAAGTTTATGACCTTGGGGGGATTGAGGGAACCTTTGGAGGACTCCTTGGGAGGTAAAAATACCAGATTTTAATTGAGGAGGAATTTTGAATTAAATTAATGAAGGAATGGCTTGGTATTTATAGCAAAATTGAGGGAATATTTTTTTAATTTTCATGAGACACCTCATTAGTGGTATTTGAAAAACCATGGGCTTTCCCATGGTATTTTCCCATGGTATTGGCCACTTGGGATATCTCATAATATATATTACTATTCACAAGTCTATCAGAATCATTACATCATTATTAGATCATTAATGATGTCATTAAACATACCGAAACTCAAAACTGTATTTTTACTATTCACCAAAAAACAAAACATTTTATAAAAATCTCATAAATTAACCCTAACCTAAAATCGATGCTATTAATTCAAAAATGAACCCAATTTTATGAAAATAATTTTCTAATTATGATATGTTTAATTTTTAAGTAAAAACACTATTTACCCGAAAAATACTAATGCTTAACTAATAATTTCTGAAATAGTTATTTTCTAATGCTATAATATCACATTACCAAACAAGATGCCTAAATTATATTTATACTTTATTAAGTGATGTTTCTATTCCATAGGTCACATTAATATTCATATGGTTAATATTACTATTCATAATTTACTATTTAACAAAAAAATTATTGATCTTATTAGACTCTAAATTTCTTACTAATCACAACTGTAGAAGACCATTCTTGGAAAATCATTTCACATTATTGATTATTTAAAGTATACAAAAATATTTTAAAATACCCTTTTTCCAAAATGTACTAATAACATGGAACTTCTATAAATTCATCTTATATTTATCTTGACATTTGAAATTCATAAATTTCACCATAAGAAGAAATAACAATTTTAGTTATACAAAAGGATCTACACAAAGTAACTAAGGCCTCGTTACATATCCCCTTATAACACCTGCATATGACCTAAGTATAAGGTGTGCTATGGTGATAGAATCTTTGGACGGATTAGACAACATTTCCCGAGTGGTGATTTCTATCAGCTTGAACTTCTCCCATAAGTGATTTCATTCAAGATTAACATGTTGGAGTTCAGCTTGGGCTTGGTCCATAGCAAAGCCCAGTGATGCTACCACCTTCCCAAGCTCCAACAAATGGTCTTCGTATGGCCCGATTCTATTGGATGTGGTCATTGATTCTTCTTTCTGTATTAATTAAACATGATCATTTGTATTTATAAACAATAATCCTAACATTAAGATTATAGTTTCCAATGGTCATATTGACCAACGGTCATATAATAGTCAAAACACAATGGTCTTATTTTAATTATACTCAAGGATATAGTTTTGTTGAGTATAAAATAAATAACACACAAATTTAGGAAATAATTATTATTCAAAAGTTCGGTTTGTTACATTAGACCTAGTCATTTTTCATGGGACTTGACTAGTGGGGATATGTGGAAGAGCATAGTGATATTTTTGAAATGACTCAAGTTTAGGGAGTTAGTGTCATTTAACCTTTGATGGTGACCTGTGAAAGGGTTTGGTTGAGTTATGAGTGCCTTTGGGTGTGTGAGGCACTGATGGATGATTTGGAATTTTGGAAGAGATGCACGAAGGGTGATACCAAGTATATAGTTTAGGCATGTTTAATACCTCTTGGTTTTGAGAAAGAGAGTTTTTGTGCTAGTGTTTCTACCTTGTGATTGGTTTCTAGAGGGGAAGGCTCATTTTGGTGACTAGATCATGTAATGGTTGTGAGGGTGGGATGTGCCTGGTGGTTATGAGGTAGATCGGGAACATATTAGGTGCTAAAGGATATATAGTTCTCAGCATGATATTTTATTGTGGGTGATGATCATACAAGTGAGGTAGATTTAGCATATTCACAGTGTAAGGCATATGAATATTTTTGGTTTAGTTGTAAATCACTTAGAGTGTTGATGCTTCAGTAGTGAATATGGTTTTCAGAGGGTAGGACCAGTTAGGTACCTGGTCAGATCAACTCTGGATGTGTCTTCAGAAACATGGTGAGAGTAAAAATGAACCCAATGAAAATCTTGAACAACGCTCAGGTCTTGAGTGGTTGTTCAAGTGGTTCTAGCTCAGTGAGTTTCTTTTGGTATTGGAAAGCACCAAGGGTTCTTTGTTTTGGGTGATACAATCATGAGGGAAAGGAATGTCCAGTCGATAGATCTTGTGAGATGAGTTTTGTAATATGTGACTCACTAGAGTCGTAAACAGGTTCTATGGTTTGGTTACGCAAGATCATGTAATGGTTAAGTGTTAATGGTATATTAGAGGAATGAGTGAAAGGTAATGCACTGTGTCATTTGGCTTGTGGATCGGATGTTACAGGAGAATATTCCCTAGGTGCTTGAGTTAAAAAGGACACCATGAGTAGGTTTAGAATTGATATGGGTGTTATGAAATGCTTGTGAATAGATAGGCTCAGGGCCTTTGACACGTCCCTACAGTTAGAGGTGACATTGAAAATGGATGGGTTGTGGTGGTATTCATCTATGAATTCTTATCATACTCTTAGTCTAGATACGATCATTCCCATTATCTTGACATCATCCTGAGTATATTAAAAAATAATCAGCTATACATCAAGCTATTTAAATGACATTTTTGGTTTGATAAAGGTCCTCTTTGTAAATTTCACCCATCGAGCAATGTAAGTGAGGTTATATGGTGGGAAGAGCACCAATGATCATTTGTGGGTAAGGTCCTAGTAGTGTATTGGATGTTAGTGGATGTCATGGGTACCATTCTTAGAAGCTGGGAATGGGTGATAGTTGAAATTTCATTTTGTCGCTCATGTGAGAGAAATATCATGTCAAATTCTTGGGTTGGTAGTGAATGGGATGTGGGATGTATTAATTGTAGTTTCTTGAGTGAGGTGATGAAAATGACACTCCTTTGGTGGGGAGTGACATGTTAGTCATGAAGGTGTGACCCTAGTGCAGGAAGGGCCATGAGAGTGTAGAAATAGCAGCAGATTGTTCATGTTGGAACTGTAATGCCAATGAAGAACCAATGAGGTTCATGCTTAAATTTTCTAGGAAATGATATAGTAAATAAGTTTTGGTGGATGATCGATCTGAGCATTGGCTTCAATCTCTAAGTGGTTCTAAAAAAATATGAGGTGCTTATGTCGAATGTGTACTGGTGATGCGATAGGTCATGATGATGATTTCGAGTCAGTGGGGGATCTAACTATAGAATCTCACCAAGATTAAGGTATGGACTATAGTGGGTGTGTTTATATGGTCATGGGATGCCTCTAGGCATGAAGGCATTATGACCAAGTGAGACGGTGATATGCCGGTAGTTGGATCTAGGTGTTTTAGGGAGAGTTAACCAAGGATAGTCAAACTTGGGTTAGTGTATGAAATGGTTGTGGAAAGTTTCAAACTACATCTGATGTGTGTTTTTGGAAATGATGGGTGCATTTTAGAAATTGGACTGGTCTTTTGAGGAAAAGACAATTTATTATTAGGTCATGCATGGATGGTGGGAATGCGTCCACTCTAGTTGTTTTTTATGACAAGGATAGGAGTGAATATTGATTAGTGTTCTTATGGGTGTTGTTGTGGTAAGTTGGGAACCGTGTCGGGTGCAATGTGGGAGAGTGAGTTTAAGGTTCTTATAGGATTTTCTTATGGTAGAGGCACCAAGAATCAAAATTTGGTGGTTATGAGATCAAACTTATGGTGCGGAGAACCATATCTCCAATGAATGATTGAACAATGATATAATTAGTGTTTCAATTTTATGGTATTGGGTAATCATCATCTTAGTGTTTTGGTTTTCACAGTGAGTGTTGACTCGAGTTTGGGATGCTTGAGTACCTTGATTTGGATTTTGTGCTCTAGTTATATTTTAGGAATTTGGAAACTAAATGAGGCCATTGGATATAACAAGTTACCAATGTAGGTCATGTATTATGGATGGATGACCACTATGACTTCTCAAGAATGAGAAATATAACAACCCTACTCTTTATTTCATATTTAAACATGATTTATTACATAAACTTTCATTTAATACAAATCAAAAGATTGATAGGTATAGTTTATTTGGGGATTAGGAACATTACATAACAATTTAAAACATGAAATACACATCTTTATTGAAAACTTCTTTTACATGACCACAACATTCCTTCGTACTTAGAATTTCATGGGATAACCTGAGGACATGCATAAGAAAAGGGTGAGCTATAAAGCCCAGTAAGGGAGTAAACAAGGAATAACATGAAGAATACAATACATGTTAGGTAATAGGCATATTAATGTATTATAATATAAACATTAAAATAAGTTCATGATATAGCATGATTATCATAACATGGAAATGTGGCAACAACATACAACATGATATTAGCATGAGCCAAGGCTCATTGCATATGGATTATCATGATTAAACCCTCATTGCACATGAATTAGCATGATAAAAACCTCACTATACATTAATTTTCATGAGTAAACCCTCATTTCACATTGCGTATCATGATACTAAACATTTCTCAATGCATTAGAGCACTATCAGGGCACACCTTTCATAATCATTTCGTTTTCATGTATAAGTGTGTCACATAGATCATACAGAATGGATTCATTAAACATCATAATTTATTTCAAAAAAAATGGAATGTGGAATACATACATTTAAGCTTCCAATAAATAAGTACATGATCATAAATTTTAATTCCCTTGATAGAGAAATGGGTATGGTATTCACTACACAATGATTTTGGCATGTAAAATCGTGGTGTAATTTTGGCAACATAATGACGTCAAATAGAAATTCGTAAAATGGTTTGATGAGAGATAAAGGGGTATCTCATCATTTATACATAAAATGGAAATTAAGGGGATCATGGAACATAATATCCCAACATATGAAATGGAATTAATATGTATAATATAAAATAAATTCTTTAATGGAAATGAGAAGAGAGAAATCCCTTACGGAATTTCGACATGGTAACGGGTGTAGACGGGAGGGATTAATAAGAGATAAAGGGGTTTATCATCATTAAAAAATAATAAGGGAAGTATTTTTGAGGTTTTAAAACATACCCCATAATTTTTAATTGAAAATAGAATGATTTAACAATATAAGTAAACTTGCATAAAAATGAGAAAGGAAATAACCCTTATGGAATTTTGGCATAGTAATGGGTAGGATTAAGGTATAATAGGGGAGATTAATGGGAGTAAAAGTAATATCCCATCATGTATACATAAAATGTATAGAAAGGAGTTATTTAAGAACATATCCCAAATCAAGAAAATGGAAATTAAAAGGCATGACATAAAAGAGGTGCTTGAAGAAAAAGAAGAGAGGGAGATCCCTTACTTGGATGTGTGATCTCAAAGGCTTGGGAGAGGCTTCTTGGGAGATTAGGGGCACCTTGGAAGGAATCTAGAGAGTAGGGGGAAGATTTTGGTAGATATTAAAATATATTGATTGAAGATAAATGGGATCTTGGTTGGGTTTATATAGGAAAGTATGGGGATTTCATTATTATTTTGGTTTTGGACACTACACAATAAAATATTCAAAACCACAAACCATCCCATGGTTTTTGCCTATAGTTTCTGGAAAATGGGATTGATATACATTATTTTATAAGGATAAGTTCCTAATATATTAAAATATTTCCCTTTATTATGTGGCGGTGAGTCAAACTTTTAAGGAAATGATTTTAAAATCTTAAAATATTTTATATGTCTTGGAGGATTCACTAAGGCTTTATAAAATAAATAAAATAAACCTAAAATTACATTATTTTAAATTAAAAACATAAATTTTTTCGAATATACCTTTTATAGTATTTTATTACATAACTATTGGGTCATTATGATGTCATAAAACAGGTTATATATTTATACGGTATTTAATTTTTACCCAAAAATTCGAATGTCTCGGAAAATTTTGAAAAAATCACTATTGGATAATTTCGACATCCTAAATTCAAAAATAATATTAATTTTATATAAATAATTTTCTAAATATGTTAATTTTTACTTTTAAAATAAAAACTGACATTTATTAAAAATTGATGGGTTTTGATAAAAATAGTTTTCAAACCTTAATAAAAATTACATTTGACTTCATAAAAATTATAATATAATTTATATTTAATAAAAGTAATTTACTAATAATATTTTATTAAAATATTATTTAATTCAAAAATTCATTAATTCATCAAAATATATTTCTTAATTGAATTTGAATATTAACCAAAAATACTATTTGGGCTTAAAAAATCATTTACAAAATAACAATAATAGAATGAAAGTATATTAATTATTCTATAAAAAAATAATGCACATGATAATAATGTTATGGTCATGTTACATATCCTTTTATTACAGTATCATACACCCTAAGAGTAAGGTGTTCAATTGTGGGGATTTCATGGGGTCATTCGGTGAACATGGTTTGGGTCGTGATCTCGATGAGCCTAAAATTCTACCATAAATGGTTTCGATCATGCTTAAGTTGTTGGATCTCAGCTTGTGATTGGTCTTGGGAAAATCCTAGAAATGATATCTCCCTTAGAAGCTCCGATAAATGGGCATCATAGGGTATGATCCTACTGGTTGAGACTATCACTTCCTTTGTGCCAAAAGGATTTGTTAAAACCCTATATTTATACTAGCCATGTGATCACTATTCAACGGCTACATTATCAATGGTAAATATACTTAACAGTCATTTAAATTCAATTGTATATAATAAAAAAAAGGAGTTCATGTGTTTTTTATATCCATAAGACATTAAAAGAAATGGAATTTTATTCATAAATGTTTGGGTCATTACAACCTTCCCCCTTAAGAAATTTTTCCTTTAAAATTTTCTTTTCACACACTAAAGCAGATGAGGGTAACTCTACTTCATCACTTCCTCTGGTTCCCATGTCTCTTTCTCAAACTTTTGGTTTATCCAAAACACTTTGATGAGGGTAATTTTCTTATTTTGTAGAAATTTTTCTCTACGATCTAATATCTCCACCGGCTTCTCCTCGTAGTAGAGGTCATTATCCAATGGTACCACCTCTGGATTGAGTACATGTGATAAGTCTAGTATGTACTTCCTTAAGAGTGATACATGGAATACATCATATACTTGAGACATGTTTGGTGGGAGTGCTATTTGATAGGTCACTACTCGGATGCGATCAAGGATCTCAAAAGGGTCGATGTACCTTGGACTAAGATTTTCCTTTTTCACAAATCTCATAACTCTCTTTAATGAAGATATGCAGAGGAATTCCATTCCTCCAACATCAAACTCTAGGTCTCGTCAACGATTGTCACCATAGCTCTTTTATCGACTTTGGACAACTTTGATGTGCTACTGGATGGCCTTAACCTTCTCCACTATTTCTTTGACTATTTCTGTACCTAGAAGTTTTCATTCCCCAAATTTATCCCAATATGCTGGTTTTTTGTACTTCTTCCCATAAATGGCTTCATAAGGATCCATTTGGATGCTTGAGTAGAAATTTTTTTTGTAAGAGAAATCCAACAAAGGAAGATGTTGGTCAGGTCCACATTTGAAGTCCATTGAGAAATCTATCAACATGTCCTCAAGTGTTTGGATAGTCTGCTCAGATTTTCCTTAATTTTCAGGGTGATAGGCCGTGATGAAGTTCAACTCGGTGTTCATAGCATATTGAAGACTTTTCCAAAACTCAGAGGTGAATCTTGGATCTTGATAAGACACAATCGATAGTGGTACCCCATGTATCCTTACCACTTCTCTGATGTATATCCATGTCATTTTATCTAATGAGAAATCCTCTCAAATTGTAATGAAGTGTGCAGTCTTTATAAGAAGATCCACAAAAACCCAGATAGCATTGTTTTCTTTGGATGTCTTCAGAAGTCCAGTGAAAAATTCCATGGTGATGTTTTCCCATTTCCATGTTGGTATGGGTAATGGTTTCATCATCCCCTTAGACTTATGCCTCTCAGACTTCACTTGATGACATACCAGGCACTTTGATGTATATTTAGCAATCCCCTTCTTCATGTTATCTCGCCAATAGTTCTCTTAAACATCTCAATACATATTTGTGTTTCCTGGGTAAATTGAGAAATTCGAACTATATGCATCATCCAAATGTTCTTTCTTTAACTCTGTATTTGATGGAATGCATAGTCTTGACCCAAATATCACAATTCTTTCTTAATTAACATTGAAATCTAAGGATTTCCCTTTTCTGATAGTTTCCACTTTCTTCTGAATTCTTACATCATCTTGTTAATAATCCTTTAACCTTTCCAAAAGAGACGATTGAGCAATCATTTGTGAAAGGATTTATGATGTTCCCTTCTTTATGATTCCCATGACCATCTTCATCAAATCTAAGAATATTGGATCCTTTTCAATTCTCATCAATGACAGAATTGATGGGTCCTTTCTACTTAGAGCATCTTTCACCTTGTTCACTTTCTTAAGGTGGCAATGGATTGAGCAGTCGTAATCCTTAATGAGCTCTAACCATCTTCATTGGCACATATTCATCTCTTTCTATGTGAATATATATTTTAGACTTTTGTGATCCATATATATTTCACACTTCTCCCCAAAGAGATAATGCCACAAAATTTTCAATGAAAAGATCACAACTTCCAACTCTAGATCATGTGTGGGATAGTTTAGTGCGTTAATTTTCCACTGCCTTAAGGCATAGGCAATAACTTTGTCATTCTAAATCAATACATATCTCAGAACCTTCTTCGAAGCATCAGTGAAGATTAAAAAAAGCTCCTCACTTGTGGGTAGTGTGAGTATAGGGATAATGACAAGCCTGTTCTTCAACTCCATGAATATTTCTTCACATTCATCATTGAAAGAAAACTTGACTCCCTTCTGATTTAGCTTAGTAAGAGGGTTTGACAATCATGAGAAATTTCTCACAAATTAGTGATAATATCCAGCTAACCCCAGGAAGCTACAAATATCTATCACAGATGTCAGCCTCAGCCATCCCTCAATTGCTTTTATTTTGAAAGGATCCATAGATATCCCATTACTTGTGATTATATTCCCCAAGAATGAGACTTCATTCAACTATAACTCACACTTGTTGTACTTTGAAAATAGCTTCTCCTTTTTCAAGGTCTCTATCACAGTGCTCAGATGATCCTCATGCTCCTCCTTGGTTTTGGAGTATGTTATAATATCATCTATAAAGACTACCAAAAATTTATCAAGGTAATATCTAAAGACTATATTCGTCAATTCCATGAAGATTTCTGGAACATTAGTGAGTCCAAATGGCATCACTATGAACTCATAATGCTCGTACCTCATACAAAAAGCAGTCTTGGGGATATCCTTCTTCTTCACCTTAACTTGGTAATATCCTGACCATAGATCCACCTTGTAGAAGTATTATGATCCACATAGTTGATCCAATAAGTCATCAATTCATTGAAAATGATACTTTTTCTTTATCGTGATTTTGTTGAGCTCATGATAATCAATGCAAAGGCACATTAACTCATCCTTCTTCTTAATGAAGAGGACTGGTGCACCCCATGGTAAAGCACTTGGATGTATAAAACTTTTATCCAGATTCTCCTGTAGTTGTTTCTTTATCTCCTCAGGATCCACAACATCCATTCTATACAGAGTCTTGGATATTAGAAATACCCCAGGTATAAGATCAATCGATAATTCAAAAACTATTTTAAGAGGAAGACCAGGAAATTCCTCGACAAACACATCAGCGAATTACCTCACAATAGGCATGTCTTCGAGGATAGTTCATTCTTTAGACTCAATAATATGAGAAAGATATGTGTACTCATAGGGTGGTAATATCCATTCTTGAGATGATGGTTCTAAATAAGAATCCTCCTCCTCCTTGTACTTGTATAGAATCGGGGGTCGATTCACTATATGGAGATTGATTTCCCTCTCGCGGAGATTTATGTTGCCTCTATATAGGGAAATCCAATCCATGCAAAAATTGCATCAAATTCTACCAGAGGGAGTATGATGAGGTTCGTCGGAAATTTGAATCCACAAATTGTGACAGGGAAGGAGTTATACACATAGGATTCAATAATTTCCCCATTTTCCATTTTCATCAACGTCTCTACTTCCATGATTTGTGGTGGTGTTTGGATTATTCTACTAAAATTTCAGGATATAAAAGAATGCATAGAACTATAGATGATAACCCTACATTTCACTTTTTGATTCTGGTTCTACTTTATCCAATATAGAGCTAGGGATGAGTATCTTAAAAAATTAAACACATAAAGGGGAATCTAATGACATTAAAGGGATAACTTATAAATTACATTTATCTCCTTAACTTGTGAATTTCTAGGATTCGATCTAAGTTATCCATGATTTACTTTCTAATGTATATTCTTATGTGTTTTTCTTGTTCCCTTAATAATGGTTCGTACAAAACTTATGAATTTACCAAAGAATATCCCATGGGAGTGTCAAACCAAAAGTGAAACAAGGCCCGTTATCGTGTACCAGTTCCCATTTGAGTCTAACTCAAAGCGGTGTTTTCAGGTTTTACCCCTAGATACGTTTATGCCAGAGCCACCTCTACTTGTTTTTATCCAGATAGGGATATATTTTCTTGATAAACCATCTACTCTATACTCACCAAAATTTAGGGATTATTTTCTTTTACTTAGTCTTGTCCCTAATGCTTTCACTAGAGTTTTCTAATCCTAATCCCAAAAATAACTAAACCTGTCCTTTGATACCAAATATAACAACCCTACTCTTTATTTCATATTTAAACATGATTTATTACATAAAATTGCACTTAATACAACTCAGAAGATCGAGAGGTCTAGTTTCTTTGAGGCTTAGGAACATTACATAACAATTTAAAACATGAAATGAACATCTTTATTGAAAACTTCTTTTATATGACCACAACATTCCTTCATACTTAGAATTTCATAGGATAACCTGAGGACATACATAAGAAAAGGGTGAGCTATAAATCCCAATAAGGGAGTAAACAAGGAATAACATGAAGAATACAATACATGTTAGGAAATAGGAATATCAATAGAGTATAATAGAAACATGAACATAAGGGCATGATATATCATGATTATCATAACATGTAAATGTGGCAACAACATGCAACATGATATTAGCATGACCCAAGGCTCGTTGCACATGGATTAGCATGGGTAAACCCTCATTGCACATGAATTGGCATGAGTAAAACCTCATTGAATGTGAATTATCATGAGTAAACCCTCATTGTGCATAGCATATCATGATACTAAACATTACCCAATGCATTAGAGCGCTATCATGGCGCACCCTTTATAATCGTTTCGTTTTTATGTATAAGTGTGACACATAGATCATGCAACATGGATTCATTAAACATCATAATTTATTCCATGAAAAATTAATGTGGAATACATACATGTAAGTCCCCAATAAATAAGTAAGTGAGCATAAATTTGAATACCCTTGATAGAAAAATGGGTATGGTATTCACAACACGATGATTTTGGCATGGAAAATTGTGGTACAATTTCGGCAGTATAATGACATCAAATAGAAATTTGTAAAATGGTTTGATGATATCAAAAGGGTTCTCTCATAATTTATACATGAAATAGAGAATAATGGTATTATGTAACATAATATCTCAACATATGAAATGGAATTTAGATGCATAATATAAAAGAAATTCTTGAATGGAAATGAGAAGAGAGAAATCCCTTAGAGAATTTCGGCATGGTGATGGGTGTAGACAGGAGGGATTAATGAGAGACAAAGTGGTCTCTAATCATTCAAACATAATAAGGGCAGTATGGGGGAGGTTCTAAAACATACTCTTTCATTTGTAATTAAAAATAAAATGATGTAACAATATAAGGAAACTTGGATAAAAATGAGAAAGGAATGAACCCTTATAGAATTTTGGCATAGTAACAGGTGGGATTAAGGGATCATAGGGAGGATTAATGGGAGTGAAAGGAAGATCCCATCATGTATACATAAAATTTACAACAAGGATGTATGGAAGAACATATCCCAAATCAAGAAAATAGAAATTAAAAGGCATGCCATAAAAGAGGTGCTTGAAGAAAAGGAAGAGAAAGATCCCTTACTTGGATGTGTGATCCCAAAGGCTTGGGGGAGGCTTATTGGGAGCTTGGGGGTGCCTTAGAAGGACTCTAGGGAGTAAGGGGAAGATGATGGTCAAGCTTAAAAGATATTTAGTGAAGAGAAATGGGAGTTTGGGTGGGTTTATATAGGAAAGGATGTGGATTTCTTTATTATTTTGGTTTTGGACACTACATAATAAAATATTCAAAACCAAAAACCATACCATGGTTTTTTCTCATGGTTTATGGAGAAGGGAATTTTTATACATTATTTTATAGGGATAAGGTCTTAAGATATTAAAATATTACCCTTTCTTATGTGAAGGTGAGTTACACTTTCAAGGAAATGATTTTAAAATTTTAAAATATATTATATGTCTTGGAGGATTCACTAAGGCTTTATAAATAAAATAAAATAAATATAAAATTACATTATTTAAAATGAAAAACATATATTTGGTCAAATATATCTTTTATATTATTTTATTACATCGCTATTGGGTCATTATGATGTCATAAAACACATTATATATTTATACGGTATTTAATTTTTACCCAAAAATCCGACTATCTCAGAAAATTATGAAAAAATAACCATTGGATAATTTAAACATTCTGATTCCAAAAATAATATTCATTTTATATAAATAATTTTCTAAATATGTCAATTTTTACTTTTAAAATAAAAACTGACATTTATTGAAAATTGACGGATTTTGACAAAAACAGCTTTCAAACATTAATAAAAATTACATTTGACTTCATAAAAATTATACGATCATTTATATTTAATATAATTAATTTAATAATAATATTTTATTAAAATATTATTTAATTCAAAAATCCATTAATTCATCAAAATATATTTCTTAATTGAATTTGAATATTAACCAAAAATATTATTCGTACTTAAAAATCATTTACAAAGTAAAAATAATAGAATGAAAGTATATTAATTATTCTATACAAAAATAATTCACATAATAATAATGTTATGGTCTTGTTATGTATCCCTTTATTACACCATCATATGCCCTAAGAGTAAGATGTGCAATGGAGGGGCTTTCATGGGGTCATTCGGTGAACATGGTTTGGGTCATGATCTTGATAAGATTGAACTTCTCTTGTAAACGGTTTCGCTCATGTTTAAGTTGTTGGATCTCATCTTGGGCTTGGTCTAGGGCAAAGCCCAGAAATGCTATCTCCCTCAGAAGCTCTGATAAATGGGCTTCATAGGGTACGATCTTACTGGTTGAGATCGTCACTTCCTTTGTCTATACCAAAAGGATTTGTTAAAACCCTATATTTATACTAGTCATGTGATTAGTGTTCAACGGCTACATTATCAATGGTAAAGATACTTAACGGTCATTTAAATCCAGTTGGATGTAATAAAACAAAAGGAGTGCGTGTGTTTTCTATATCCATAAGACATTAAAAGAAAGGGAATTTTATTCATAAATGTTCGGGTCATTACAAAAAATATTATGGTGGGGAGGTTGTAAGATCTCACATCCATACAAGTTGAAAATTATAGAAGGAATTTAGATTTTCATTTACTGGACTTGTCAAATTTTGAATCAAGACTCCAAATGGGATTCTGAGAATTTGAATGCCTCAAGGTGTTGTTTTTTGATGAGGAATGAGGCTTGAGAGGTATCTCATGTGTTCAGATGAGCTTCAAAGACATCAGGTTAAGTTTCAAAAGTTTTAGATTTTATAGACTAGGTGCACAGTTTAGTGTGCATGGTTTAGGAGAAATTGTGTGACTCCTAGATGCTCAAGGTGATTTCAGGTCATTTTGGACTGAGAATGGTTAAGTTTCATGGTTAGAGCATGGTTTGGGGTAAACTGTGCGATCCAAAGGAGAAACTATGTGAGGTGTTGGAGAGCCTGAGGCATGGCGCAAGGTCTACACACAGTTTCAGATAAACTGTGTGCCTTACTATAAAGGGGAGGTGGTGCTGACAGTACGATTTTATTAATTGTGTGGCCTAACCATACGTGGCATTTTGTAATGCCTGATGAAGGGTGCAAGATTTGGTAAATCATGCGGTCAAACCAAGTGATTGCCCATAATTTCATTTAAAGGAGGAAATGACTAAAATTCCCCCTCATGTTTTTTAGCCACTCCCCCCTCTTCCACCCCCATTAGGCATGTGCGGTACAGGGGTGCTCTAAACCCCTTCCTCCTTCTCCAACCCCTCAATTTGAGGTGTATTTATGGTGATCTTGGGGTGTTTTAAAAGTTAGCATCACTCTCCGACAACCTCTTCTCTCTTCCTTCTTCCTCCTCTCTAATTTTGGAGTTCCTCGGTTTAGGTTTTGTTGAAGATTCCACTGGAGCATGGTGGAATCATCTATTTCCCGTGGGGCTTTTAGTCAGCTTGCGTAGAGGAGATCTTGAGATGATTTCTACACATCATTGTGTGGCGTTTCGTTAAGATATGCATTCATAGTGAATTTTTTTATGTTTCCCCTAATGAATTAATTTAATTAATTGTTGTAATGGTATCGTCTCTTAGGGGTTTTCCTGGAAATAACATTGGGAGTCCATTGTGGACTACCTATTACGGTTGCGCGAAGTTTCGATAAGAGGAGAGTGCCTGGTGAGTTTTATGGCATTATGTCGAGTTGTTGTTTAATTAATTAATTAATTATATTTGTTATACTTAATTAATTGTTGTTTCTTGGTATGAGGATAGAGCTTGGGTGGTCGTGACGAGCTTGTTTGGATGTCAAGGAGTTTGGATGAGATTGGGCAGGCCTTGGCAAGGCCGCTAAGCTTTGGAAATGTGTGGAAATCTCTATTGATGATGTAGGTGGTCTAGGAGCTTTACCCATGGTCTTGTTAATTTACTTACATGTGTGTGTGGTATGTGCATTAAAGCCCGTGTGTGGTGTGGTTGCTTCATTGGTTAAAGTAAATGGTTTGGGGCTTTAAATTGATACTTTAGACCTTCCACAGATCATGTCAAATCTATTGGTGTTTATAAGACTGAGCTTATGGTCGCCCTTGAGCTTAACCCGGTTAAGCTCGTTAGTTGGCTTGGTTGAAGGGTTAAGGGATACTTGGTAAGGCTTGGGAATGAATGTTTTAAAATATGTTGAAAGGATGAATTGGAATGTTTTTATGTGCTAAGCTCTTTTGAAAGACCTATGAGGCCTTTGAAATGGTTGTAAACATGTGTGTTGGGGTTTGACCCGGTTTTGGGTTTTAAAGGGGGAATGCGATGTTTAAGGTGGTTATTGTTTTAAAATGTGGTGTTAACCTCCCGGTGATTTTAAAAGGGGGAGTTTGGGTGAAATTTAAAATGTTGATTTGAAATGAATGTGTGGTTGCCCCTTTAGTGGAAATGCACTGATGGCTCTTTTAAAAAGGTTTGGATGGAAAGGAGGACTTGAGCCTTGCCTTGGTGTTAGGAAGGAAGACCCATGTTTTAAGGGTGGCTTCAAAAATCTTTAAATGGTTGTGTGAGATCCATTGCTTTCTAAAGAGAGTTGGAATGGTGTTTTGAAATGCAAAAAGGGCTCAGCATACTGAGCCATGGTTGGGTGTTAAAGGCTCATTGGGACCTTAGTAAATGATTAAGGTTTTTAAAAGGGTTGTTTGAGTCCCTTTTGAATGTTTTGAAAGGTCGGGATGTTTGGTATTTGAGGATTGATGGGATGGTTAGGTGTCGGTCCGATGCTCCTGACACTACTGTTACGATGTTTGGTATCGGATGTCTGACATAGCACTCCACATCTGAGGTTTAGAGAGTTGGACATGACTTTCCACAGGTATGGTTATGGATGTTTGACATGCTGCTCCGCATTCGAGGTTTAGAGAGTTGGACATGACGCTCCACAGGTATGGTTCTGAATGTCTGACATGGCGCTCCACGTCCAAGGTTTAGAGAGTTGGACTTAACACTCCGTAGGTATGGTTCCGGATGTCTAACATAGCGCTCCACGTCCGAGGTCAAGCGAGGTGGATTGATGCTTTATACTTTCATGAGTTAGATGATGGATGAAAAGTCTCTTCTTTTATTTAAAGTACATTTCACCCAATGTTTTATGACTCGACCAGCTTGGGTCGATGCTTGTTTGGTTGGCTCGGGTGTCACCTTAGTTCCCGAGGGCCAGTTTATTTGCATACATTGTTGCTTTGATTGATATTTATTTTAGACACTGTTGGTACCTACTAAGTTGTACTTACACCCTGCTCAGACCGCCATTGTGCATAGGTACTCGAGCACCTCTCATATGTTTATTGTAGACACAAGTTTTAGGTTAAGGCTCAGGTTGAGTTTTGCATAGTTGGGTATGATAGCTCAGATGGTATTAGGAGACTAAATGAGATTCAACTTGGAGGTGTGGGGGGAGCCTCTTGTGACTGATTTATTTTATTTTGTCATTTTTATGGAACCACCTCAATGGGTAGCCAGTTGTATGTATGACATGATTGTTCAACCTTTACTGCATTTTATTTTATCATGGCATGTTCAATTGATTTATTCTTTATGTGTACTCCGATGTATTTAATGTTTGATTATTTTTATTGTTATTGCACACTCTAATATGAGAGTATAGTCTCCTCACAATATCATCTTAAACCTCCGCTATCAGTTAGCAGCTTCTGAGTTACGAAAAGGCACACCTTAGATCATATGGTGAATTGGCTCAAGGCATCGGCTCAATGACTCCTGAGCTGAGACGTTACAGCTTCCATCAATGGGATCGACTCATTGTTCGAAAGTTGAAGTATATCTAATGCTTTAAGAAATAATATTTGTAGTTTTTTGGATGTGGCTTCATATTCATGTACTTCTACTTATGTGGAGTCCAAAGCAGTAATGATAGCACATAAGTTCTAAAATTTCTTCGAAGTTGAACTGGCATGACATGGGAATTTAGGGAATGATTTAGTCTTACAATTAAAGGTAGACTTTCAAGCTGATGACCCTTTGTGTGTGTGATTCCGAACAGAGGTGAAAGAAAAGGTTTATGAATTCCATTTAAATATGAACAAATTTATGTCATGCGTTATTGTTGTGGTTGACTAAATATCTAGGACCTTTTCCTATTTTTATTTAATATTTTAAAATACAATAAGTAAAGAAGGCCCGGCGTCGAAGCCGCGGCTGCTCCCTGGTCAAAATCTGCAAACAAAGCTCTGCAACTTGCAGGCAGCAATCGATTCCAGCAACCACGTATGGGGCACGATCTGAGAATCCGTTTCTGCAGCCACCCGATTGGCTTCCTCCAGCTTCTCCACCATCACACTAACATCTCCCGCCTCACAACCTCGCGCCTCGTAAATAACTAGGGTTCTTGAAGGAGCTCCCGCGCGATCATGGCCTTTCATCTTCAATTCCTCCACCGTCTGAGTCACAGCGCCCCCTGCCGCACTAACCAACTCCTGGAGGTCTCTCTTGTATGGCGCCGCAAATTCACCTGCGAAATAGAAGCTCGTGCCATCGAACACCTTCGGCTCCTGCACAAGAAGCCCAGGGTAAATTATCTTACTGAAACATTGAGCAACAAGAAATCGTCTGGCCATTCAACCAAAATAACCATCGAAAAGCGGCAGAAATTTGAATCATGTTCTTAATATATCATCGAGATGGATGGGGTAAAAAACAGAATGATCTGAGCATTCACAAAAGTCTTCAAAAAGTTTTTATGTTAGTCAACACTTATTTCTAAAACTAATGTGGGATTTGGGTTTGCATTCAACAATCCCCTGCTCAAACTAAAAACTAAAAACTGTACATTTGGGTCTCTCCTTCAACATAATTCATCAGATTTAATCATCCTGTACCACAGTTTTTCATCACAAAGACAAACTACCTAATCACTTCCAGAAGACTTTTAACACAAAGCAACGTCACAGATCCACATGCTCCATTTGAGTCATCATCATTGTTGCAAGGTCAAACCAAAGGTACGTCATCCACATCACACCTAGGTTAAACCATAGATTTGATACCCACTTGTCATGATCCATGCTCCTAGACCAGACCGGCTCAAAACATGAGCTCAAATAAGATTTCATCCTAAAACCAATTGATGATGGAAGTGGTTCACCAAGCTTATATTTTAGCCAACACTTATTTCTAAAGCCAACATGAGATTTGGGCTTGCACTCAACAAAGAGAGCCTTAATCTGCCCCATATTTCCCAAATACCTAACAAAATTTTGGTTATGCAAGAGAGAGAGATAAAAGAGAACATACATTGGCCAAGACTCTTAGCCTGCCTGTTTTTGGGCCTCCACAACAGCCATGAGTGTCAAGCCTGACTTCATATAATTCCTCATCAATGGGATGCATGGCTTCCATACATGCTTTTATCCCTGCAAATCCCCACCAGCCAAAAACATAAAAGACAATAAACATAAAGACATACAAACAGAAGGGCTTGAGTAGGAAATCTTACAGTCAATTGTAAGGATCCATCTGCCATTGGTAATGGCCATCAGAACTTTGAAGGTTCTGGCACAGGCACCATCAGCATCTGTTGCAGCAATTACATGGGTCACGCTAGAATTCCATGACTTGGTCACAGTCACACCCACCAAGCTAGCAAAATTCACCACAAGGAACTGCAAAGCAACGATGAAGATGCCAGGGTTCATCCAAAATGTACACTAATGCGTTATGCATAGCCATCAAAAAAGGCTGTACAAAAAAATGAAGAAAACCTTTTCCTCAGAAGACAGGGCAGAACCACACAGAACCCAGTTTTTAGCTCCAGCAGATGACTTTGACCAAAATGTAGACTGTTGAGAAACCCTGCATGCAAAAATGTGGTGTATATGCCATCAAACTGATCACTAAGTCTCTGTTTGATAGCACTTATTTTAACTGCTTATAGCACTTACGCACATGTTTTCAAATTCATTATTGAAAAAAAAAACTTTTTCCTGTTGCCATTTGACATCACTTAAGGTCCGTTTGACAACACTTAACAAAACCTGCTTATTGCACTTATGACAAGTGATTCTGAGTGTTTCCAGGTTGTTTATTTGACAAATATTTTTCTGCTACTTAATCAAGTGGTTTCCTAGTGTTTTCAGAAACAGTACAAACACCACTTATTTTTTCAAACAGATTATCTTAAATGATATGTATTATAAGCAGTTTTTCATAAGCGATATCAACCAGAGCCTAATTGAAAGCTGCTCATGGCACTTTCTATACAAGCAATTTTTGGAAACAGTACAAACACCACTTATTTTATCAAAAACAGAACAGGTTTTTTTCAAACTGCTAATCGAAGTGTAATAAGTGAGTTCTTCAGTATAAGTGCTTTCAAATTGCTTAAAGGTGTTTTTTCTGCCACCGGTGGTTTTTCTTTAGAATTAAAGGAAGTGTTTTTTCAGAAACAAAACAAACACAAAATATTTTATTAAGTGTTATGAAACAGAGCCTGAGTCGTACTAAGCATTCCCAAATGAATGTTTACAACAGAAGACAATGAAAAAAAACAAGAGAACAACATAGGTGCGTTTTTTGGTACATTTTGTTCAACTCGTTATTGGTTTTACTGGCAGGCTTCGGAGGCTTGGACTTCTCATTAGGAAATTTGGTAGAAAAATGTGCTGGGCAGAGCACTAAAAACTTTTCCTGCACAAGACTCAAAGAAGAAAAAAGGATTAATTTACACAGGAATACTGAAAATCTAGAAAACCAACCAAATATACATACACCGCGTACACTAACTAGAGGTGGCAATTATGAAACCAACACAATAACCCAACATGACATGACAAGTTAAACGGGTTTGGATGAGGCATAAATGGATTCAAATTGTAATCGGGTTCAGTAATCTAAGATGAATAATATTCAGGTCTGGCTCAGATTAACCATTCATGACCCATGCTACCATGATTAAAAATATAATGATGATATAAAATATTAAAATATAACATAAATTAATTTTATAATATTATTTTATTCTTATAATCAACTTAATTTGAAATAATTCGTTTATAAAATGTCATTTATTTTAAATGGTTTAAGAGGGTAAGTTGCAACATGGATATACATGTTTCGTATTAATTAGTCGAAATAGGTTAATTGAATTTGGTTAGGTCATTGAGTTTATGTGATATTAACTAATTAGACATTTCATAATACAGTATATTATATATTTAATGCGAAACACATTGGCGGGTCAAGTTAGGGTTACCCGCTTCATAAATGGGTTGGGTCAGAGGTCAGCCCATTTAATTAATTAAATCAGGTTAGGGTTCAGCTTCAATGTTCACAAGACAGCCAACCCAACACGAACCCAACCCATGAACCCGAATTGTCACCTCTAATGCAAATAGAAAGGCATCTTACCACATCCCACCGACAATCATCTATTTGCACAGCACAAGGAACATGATAAGTTTTGCGGCAAGATTGCTTGTAACAGCCAAGGGCAGCTCCTTTGAGCCCACAACTACTACACTTGAGCTGTGCACTCCTTGTTATCTCCTTTTCCAAATTCATCACAGTTTCACCAACATAATAAACCTGAGGTGCCCTGAATATAAAATGTTATTTCATATATAACAAACAAGAATCAAGCTGTCGCCAGTGAAAACATTTCTCAAGCAATGCCGAAAAAGTTGCATGTTAAAGAAAGCTGTAATTGAAGAATTACAGGCCCTAAAAGCAGGAGTTTGTTCACAAACTGATAAATTTCATGATTCGATCTTTAAAATTTATGTCATCTATAATTATAAGCATAGTTATTTATGGCGCATGGCGCACAATGGCGACAAGGTTCCTTGGCACGAAAGCGCATTTCACAGCGCACAGCGCGTGGCAGTATTGACTTACGGTGCACAAAGGACATATAAGCAAATAGAAACAATAACAAATAATAAATTAGATAACATATACATAAATTCAAAATATTATGTCAATAATTTATACTCTACATCAAAAAGAAAATTAAATAAACAATGTGTTAGGAATATATGTAATTGGTTTGAGTGGGTTGCTGCCCATGTAGGGGGGAGGAGCAGCAGTGGCTGGAAAGTTTGTTAAGGGGTGTGGGGGCTGCCTGTGTACAACTGCCAAGGGGCAGTGATATCTTTGGGTTGTTTGTTAGTGTTTGTTAGTTTGTTAGGGGCTGGTGACAGCTGGCAGTAGGTTGTTAGCAAGTTGTTAGCTGGCTGATAGCTGGGTTATAAATTGGAGGGGTTGGCTGTAAGAGGAAAGGAGGAGGAATCATTCTTGAATTTCCAGCCAGTTGCTGAGAAAGGAGGCCGATCTTGGGAGGTCAGCCAGCTGCTACGAGGAGTGGTCTTCTCCAGCAGCACCTTCTTCTTCTACCTATATCTTCTTCCTTCTACTTCTCTCTCCCTCCCTACTGCAATTGCTATATTTCTGCTGTGTTCTTGCTGTATTTTCGTTACTGTTTTTCAGCTACTACTTCAATAAAAACAGAGTCCTCTCCTCATTTCTCCCTCTCAATTATTTTTACATAACATTTGGCGACTCCGCTGGGAAAGATTGAAGAGGGAGTTCAGGCTCAGGAACTGTTTTCTGCCACACTGTCCTGGAGGCGTTGTACGTTGGAAGTTAAAAAAAAAAAAGAAGGAAAGAGATACAATCGGAGCAAGCCGATCACAGGAGCTAGTCGAGTCTTTGCTGGAGCAGAACCGAACGTAGCAGGACGTTCGCTATTGGGGAAAATTCGCTAGAAAAGCTGCTGACGTAGAACAGTAGTTGTTGCAAGCTGAAAACCAGAAAAGATCGTGGAGGAGGATCGCTGCTAGGGAGGTGAACGTAGCTGGAGAACGCGGTTGCCGCTGCGGAAGATACGAACAGTGCTTCCGTACACTGTGAGGCGCGACCGTTCTAGAAGAAACGGAACCAACTGGGGAGATCCGTGTGGGCAAAGTTTACTATCCGAGCTCGCTGGTTGCGGGAGGAGAAGCGCGAGTACAGGGAAACGTGTAGCAGCAAGTGACGCGTGTGAGTTGGGAGTGATCGCTGCTGAGGCAACTGAGTGAGCAGCGGAGAAGGACTGTCGCATTTGGGAGAACTTTTTGGCCGACGCAAAAGCCGTTGACGGACGGGCTCAATATATTCCACGCTGCAGTGAGGCGCGCGTGGTAAGAGAAGAGGCTCTTACTGGAGAGGCAGTCCGACGCGGTAAAAAAAAAAAAAGTAAAAATTCAGCTATGCAGAAAATTTCTTTTTTCGGTGATAAGGGATCGCGAGGAAGACACAGTTTGTCATTCCTTTAGCTGAGTTAGGGGTGCAGAATGGCAACAAGAGTCACGCTGCCAGATTTTTTGGGAGAGGATCCGTATGATTGGATCATCAAACAGAAAGGTTTTTCGAATTTTGTCGGACGAAAGATGACATGAAATTACACTGGGCCCAACTTAGCATGGTTGGCACCACTCTATATTGGTTTTTATTCTGGCACAGAGCTACTCCGAACTTGTCATGGGAAATGTTTAAATCAGCTATAATGGAAAAGTATGGTCAACCGACGGAGAGGGTACCGTTACAACAACTTAATGCTTTGGAGGAACAGTTTGTTTCCACTCTGGGACAACAGAGAAAGGTAATTGATAACCTGAGTACTAGTGTGGAAAGGCGAGACAATTATATTGAGGAGCAGGTTACAGGTTCTGGTATTGCTGGAGGAGCAGCCACAATTTTTTTTAGCAAAGTTGGAAATGAAGAAAAAAAAGACGACAATGGACAAGGTGAGTTCAGCAGAACTTCTGTGTACCCTTCGGAGCTGGGCGTGGTGGCAGGGTACCCAAAGCCTGCTCGAGTGACGCGTGGGCACTCTCCACAGGACGATTCCGGAGATACGTTTATGGGCATGGTTGATCATGAGAACGGCGATTGTACAAGGGGTGAAGTACCAAAAAATGATGAAAATGAAGCCAATTGGAAAGAGAAAGATCAAATGCTTATAAAGTTGGTTCAGTCTGAAGTTGATCAGCAAGAGTATGTTTCTGCCATAATGTATCTCGAGGAGTTGGCCTTTGCAGAACCCAAGGTTGAGAAGCTAGCAGCGATTGCATTTCAACAGGCCACATCTCACAATTTGAAAGGTGCTAAACAGAAGGCTTAAGTTGTAGCTGAAAGAGCTCGGGACTACACAACAGTTTTGAAGGGAACAAATCAGGAGTCAATCAAGGTAAAGACTCAGCTATGTGAAAATGAAGTGAAGTCTGAGAAAGAGGAAATCGAGAAAAATACAGCAGGGGGAAAACAGGATGTCTCCCAGACTTTGAAGGGTGAGTTGGATGGCATCAAGGGTGCCATAGAAACTTCCAAAGGAATTGCACATTTGATGTTGTGGCCTCCACCTAAGACACAGTGCACATACTTGGCTATAGTCTCCAAAGGACGGGGAACTACCTTGATTTTGGTCTATGATTCAGGTTTCACGCCTCCGAATGCAGCTTCTTTGCTGGAGGTAATGCCCGTGAAAAGGCAGGCAGGAGATCCCCAGAGTCATATTTCTGTTCCCGGACTCCACACCGATCCAGCTAGACAAATATTGGCTGAACCAGAATTTGTTATGCCGAATGTTGCTACGATTCATGGCTGCTGGAAAATGGAGCAGGTTTGGACACGGTTAGGATCAAATAGACTAGCTGGGAGGTATACCCCTAAGTGCATTGTAGCTAAGGACATACGAGGTTTTGGCCAACTTATTTCCTTTCTTGGAAGTACAGTTTCAGCTACACATGCTTTTGGACAGAATTTTTCGCAAATGTGGAGCTTGGAGATGTTTGGGGCACTTCCTACTGTTTGTGAAGATGTCTTGGCAACATTATTCTGATCAAGATGCAACTTGGTTTGTTTTTGGGTAAATTCTTGTGGGAAACAAGAACACCCATTTGAAGAGCTAGCAGCTGAAGGGGATAGAAAACATTTGGAGGGATGTAAGCGGCTGGACGAGATAACATTCAAAATCAGGAACTCAAATCTGCAAACACATGGGATGCTAAGGGCTGTCTTACTTTGCCAGCTGCTTGCAATACATGCCGGTCTTTGTGTTTGGCAGGATGTTTTAACTGTTGGGCATCCAAAGCAGCTTCTAGAAATAGAAATTAAAGACGATGGGTTGGCTGGAATTTGTGTTGGGCAGGAGACTTGTTGTGCTGCAGCACATCGGAAGCTCGTCGTGCTTGTTGTTTGGGACCAAGTGGAAGATAAAGAGGAACAAGAATCTCCACAACGGCAGGGATTTCATCATGTTCCAAAGCCACTGCTGCAGCCACAACTGGCAATAACCTCTAAGGGTCATGGGGCAACCTTTGTTTTGGTTTTTGACCTTGGTTTCACACGTCCACATGCAGCAATTCCGTTGGTAGAAACCGCAGCTGTTTCTACCAGATATGATACCCCTTCTACTTGCAGAATTCTTCAGCAGCCCTTCTACTCGCAGGTGCTGGATCAGATGTGCTGCCGACTTCAAAGGGGGCTTATAGAACCAATGTTGAAGAGGCCGAGCTGTGTTTTTGGTGGTCCACCTTGGGGACAAGGTGGTTTTTAAGGAGGGGCGAATGTTAGGAATATATGTAATTGGTTTGAGTGGGTTGCTGCCCGTGTAGGGGGGAGGAGCAGCAGTGGCTGGAAAGTTTGTTAAGGGGTGTGGGGGCTGCCTGTGTACAACTGCCAAGGGGCAGTGATGTCTTTGGGTTGTTTGTTAGTGTTTGTTAGTTTGTTAGGGGCTGGTGACAGCTGGCAGTAGGTTGTTAGCAAGTTGTTAGCTGGCTGATAGCTGGGTTATAAATTGGAGGGATTGGCTGTAAGAGGAAAGGAGGAGGAATCATTCTTGAATTTCCAGCCGGTTGCTGAGAAAGGAGGCCGATCTTGGGAGGTCAGCCAGCTGCTACGAGGAGTGGTCTTCTCCAGCAGCACCTTCTTCTTCTACCTATATCTTCTTCCTTCTACTTCTCTCTCCCTCCCTACTGCAATTGCTATATTTCTGCTGTGTTCTTGCTGTATTTCCGTTACTGTTTTTCAGCTACTACTTCAATAAAAACAGAGTCCTCTCCTCATTTCTCCCTCTCAATTATTTTTACATAACACAATGTCACTCATTAAAAATTATCAATAATAATAAGATTGTAAAAAAAACAATAAATAATCATTAATTTCAGTATCATATTATTTTGAAAATATTCTACTGTTAATAAATAATCATTAGCCATTGATATTCAAACAACAAATCATTGCAACGGGCTAAGACAACCAACCACAGTCAACCATAAATCAGAAAAAGAAAACACAATCAACAGTCAGATAAAGCAGCAACAATCAAAAATGCTTTAGAAAAACAAAGGAAAAAGAATAAAAAATTAATAAAAATAGAATGCTTATGTGATTAAAATAAAACTCCATAACAAATTCAAACTAAAAAGTAAAAACAAAAAAAAAATTAAGTAGAACGGTGGCTTGGCCGGGTCATTGCGCTCAGTGGCGGGAAGGAGGTCGAGGTGGCGGGGTCAATGGCTCTTCTCAAACATTGCAACTGGACAGTGTGTCACAAAGCAGTCACGATGCAGGACGTACAGGCAGAATAGATTTTTTACTAACAAATTTGATTAGTCGTTCAGATTTGGTCCTAGCGAGTTAACACACAAAAAAAACAAATTGAAAAAGACTGCACAGTAATGCACGCAACACCACACCGCACCATGGCGCAGTATTGCACACATCACGGCGTGCCATTCTGACCGAGCCATGGTGCAGTATTGCGCACATCACGGCATGCCATTCTGACCGAGCCATCGCGCAGGCGTTGTGTGGAGCAATGGGCCCTCGAGGTAGCCATACCACAATGGCGCGCCATGGCGTGTGTCATTAATAAATATGATTATAAGGAATTATCAAGCTCAATTTTCACTAACAGCTCATCACATACCAGTCAAAACATTTTGAGTGCACATGTATGACACCAGCATCGAAGGCCTTATCGCCCTCCACAAGCTTACCTTCAGCGTGATGCAACATTGGCCCAGTAAACTGGAAGAAATATTACAAGAAGAAATTGGATCAGTACTCCAATGCACCAATTATTTGAACATGCAAACAGATTTCCTTGCAGAAGTTTTATAATTAAAAAACCTGGCACTGTAGGGAGGTCTGACAAAATGCACAGACAAATTTACTTTCAGCAGCTAAATTTGGTTCGCATTTATTAGATTCCAGCTGAAAGCTTGAAGCCACTGAACCTGCACAGGAGATATTTTGGTCCATCTTCAATTTCTTTGGCCGCTTGAGCTCCCTAACACGGTCTTCTTCTGAGAAAGGAGGTCGATCATTCATTTTATGTGAACCCTGAAAGTGTTGAAATTCATGAGTAATTGAACAATTTTGACACCATTCCAACCAACAAATCAGACTTCCAGGTAAATAGAATGTGAGGGGAGAACTATGGATGGCAACGGCTACCGACCTGACTCAATTAAGTAGGGTTAGGGTGGTGGTTGATCGGGTTTTTATAAAGATGTAGTGAATTCAAAACCCGATTACTAATAGAGTAGGGTTATAGTAGTGGGTTTAGGATACCCAAACCCACTTAAATTAATTATTATTAATTTATTAACTATATATTTTTAAATAACAGTAAAATTATAAAATTTATTCATTTATTTTGAGTTCATTTCATTTAGATTTATAAATGAATTCTAAATGTGAACTCGATTAAATTAATAAAAGGCATTTATTTAATAAAAGGCATTTATAAATGAAAGGCATTTATTTAAAATAATAAAAGGCATTTATTTAATTTGATGTCATTTCATTTTAAATTTATAAATGAATTTTAAAATTTTGAAGTTATAAGCGGGTATTTAAACAACTTAGGATAGTTTAACAAATATTTCGAAATATAATAGGGGCGAGTTAGGGTGACGAATTTAAAAAATAAACAAGTTATAAAAAGGTTTGACTTTTGAAAAAATAAATGGTCGGGATTCAGGTGCCCCAAACTTCGTAGATACCCACCCCATTGCCATCCCTAGGGAGAACAATGATTAATTTTCAGAAGAAAAAATAACAATGCTCAAATGATAAGGCAGCCTTGCATTACTAAAATTGATGATGAGTGCTAACATTTTGCGCCTTGACACCAAGTCATTCATCTATTGATCCGACCTTTTAAAATAGGCAGACATTTGTCCCGCACTTCTAATTAGCCAGCCTTTTATATGTGGTCCATCACAAAATATGAATGCATGTCGATAAAAATCAAGCACAAGCATGGCATTTATATTGTAGAATAGCGAAACAAGTCAATGGGTAATGTACTGTAATGGAACTTAGCAAACTAAAAAACATTCAGGATTGGCTAAATTGTTATAAAAACAAGCAACATGTAGATGCAACGGTTGAAGCCATCCAACCACCTCCCCTTCAAGCAAATTTCATAAATTATAAGATACTAGACGATTTCGAGACTCATAAACTCAACACCTTTTATTCATCAAACATAATATAATGAAAAGAAAGCATATTGTAGAACATAACGAACTTACCATGCCTCTATCATGGTCACCAAAGTCATAATCCATGCCCTTTGTATTGTCACCAGAGGTCGGGGGGCTGCCTGATAAAGATATTTCCACGGGATTTATTGTTGGTCTGAGACCCTCAGCTTTTGGTTGAGGTTTGGGAATTTCATCATCCATCACTTTTCTTGCTGGAAACTTAAACACTTCGTTTTCAGCATCTCTTGATATGTTTGGAGTATCGGATGTCTCATCCTTGACAACATTCGTTTGATCGTACTTACAGGAAGGAGCCCGTAATTGCTTGTTGGCTGCCAAGGCAAATATAGACTGCATTGATCAAAATTTGGAGCATACAAAACCAGTGGTGCTCAATTAAATGCGCCAATGATGAAGATACCTGAAGAAACATTCTGAGACAGTTGAGTTGAGAGAGCCGTGTCTAAGCTTCTGTATATGTTTACAATATTTTCCATGTATGGTGCCGACCTTAGATCTGCAATACAATGAAAACAATTCATTGCAAAGAGTTAATGCTTTAGAAATTTTCTTGATAGAAAAGGAAAACAAAAATGGGGGGAATGTGAAAGGGATTTGTGATTCAATAGTTTGCTTTGTATGAGTCTATAAGGAATGATGTAATATATTAAATAATATAAATATATGATAACAAAAAAATATCATATAATTTATACCCATTGTTTAAACGGTATTTTTGTCAATAAAACATAAAATTAGAAACATTCATGTTCATGAAATTTATTTCCAAAGAAACGAATGAGCATTTCACCCAAATTAGAAGGATTCTTAATTCCCTTAAACAATGAAACCGACACTCACCCTTCCTCTCCCCACGCCTAGTACCAAACATAGCCTCTTATGATTCTTTCATTAATTCCATTTGTTATACCATTTTGTCTTCATACCAAACATAACCTGGATTGCATCTACAAGGAAAATTTTGCATACAAATTAACTTGACTCCAAAAAATGATAGCATATCAGAGGAATGAGAATTTAATACACATGAATAAGGGTACTGGCTTAAATAGTGATTTGGTATGCAGTTTGTGTTGTAGAATACATAAAACTAGAAAAAATTATCTTCATGAAAATTATTTTCAAAGGAGTGAATGTTTCACCCAAATTAGAAGAATTCTTAAATCCATTGAACAATGGAACTCGCACTCACCCTTCTTCACCCGATGCCAGGTAGCAACATAATTTCTTGTGATTCTCTCATTAATTTTATTTCTTACTGTTGACAATAATCCATCAAATTGACTTTTCTGAGATTTTAAGTTATGTTTGTTGACAAAGTTCTGGAGTACAGAATATCATGAGATATTCATGAAGAAAAAGCTTTGGAGGAGTTTGAAGTTTGTTCGAGAAGATTGCACATAAATTTGGAACAAAGAAAGAATTCTCGCGCAAACCAGACGAATGCTCGTGGAACTTAAGTTGCGTGAACACGATGACCTTCGCGAACTCAAGGCAACGCGATTTCCGAAGTCGCGAAGGGTTGCACAACACGTATCTTCTGGATCAATTTTGCCTATAAATAGGGCACTAATCTCGGCATTTGGGTAGAGGAGAAGACTTAGAAGAAGATCAGGAGAGCTAAGTGCATTGTTTTCATGTAAGACTTCCGCAAACGTATTTCTTGCACGAAGGCATTTACACGACAAACAATGGAGCACGGAAAGGACATTACAAGAACAGAATTTGTGCGAACGTGTTTTACACGAACATCAGTTGTGCACAAAAGGGGTTTATATGAACCTTAAGAAGATTGCCCATAATTTCTATGGAAAAGTGGAATTCATCATTTTGATGAAAGAAGAGCTTCATGACAAACCAGTTGTGCAAACATAGTTGATTTGGAGTATCTAAGGAATCTTTCGAAAGAACAATGAATACACTTCAGTTGAGAGAGCAGTGAATTCTCAAATCATGAGTGGTTGTAAACTAAGAGGGACATCAAATCAGCACTGAACATTGTAAACATCTAGTGAGCTTAGTGATTTTGGAACATGGACACATTGTCGTTGCATGCTCCTTAGATTAACCCAGATTGAGTGAACGAAGTAAAAATTGTTTGTATCTCTCTTTACTTGCTTTATCGCTTCATATCTATCATGAGGGGGAGAGGTGTTCCTACTAACGGTGGAACAAGATTGTTGGCGAGGGTTGTCTGAAAAAATCGATAAACTCTGATTTACCCCAGGGTATTTACCTTGCTTGGGGCCAACAAGTGGTATCAAAGTCAAAGATTCAAGTCAATGGAATTCTTCTCAAAGTGAAATTCATGACAACAGTAAATCATAAAGGGATTCCGATCTTCGATGGAAATAACTTTCAACTCTGAAAGAATCGAATGCAACGCTATTTCCAATCTTTAGGCATGGATGTTTACACCGCTGTTATTCATAGGATATCAATCAATGTGATCAGAGAAAGATCACAAAGAGTTGGATGCCAACACCAAGGGAATCAATACGTTAGGGGGAGCTTTGGTCAACACAATCTACACGAAGGTGATGTCGTATAAATCCTCACATTCATGTGGAAAAAGTTATTTATTATTTATTGTAGAAGAGGTAATCTCTATACCACAAGGTGAGGCAAAGACCTTCTTTTATAGATTGAAAATACGGAATACATAAAGGGGTATTCCGATGTGGGACTCGGAAATACCCAGAAGGCCTTTGCCACCCCAGGTGAGATTTTGCATCACCAACTGTGCGAGGAATAGAGGTAACTCAATGATACCATGTAGAATAGGTAATCTCCATATCTCAAGGTGAGGCGGAGGCCTTCTTTTATAGATTGAAAATACGGAATACATAAAGGGGTATTCCGATGTGGGACTTGGAAATACCCAGAGTAAAAAACAGGGTTCAACATTTATAAAGGTGACTCAATGATACGAGAAGCTAAATTGCAGGTTCCATGGAACAAGTATAAGGACTTGAGAATGCACTAGAATGAGTCTGTTAGTGAATTCTTTGATCGGGTAAATGTGATTGTGGAGGATATGTGTGGACTCAGAGAAACCTTCAATGATGTAAAGATTGTCAAGCGCATCTTGAGAAGATTTTCACCTCGGTTTAATCAATAAGTCTTTGTGATCAAGGATAAAGATCCAAAGGAGTTGACGTTGGATGGTCATCACAGTGGCAAAAAAAAATCTCGAAAAGTGGCATTCATGGCATTCAAGAAGCTTAATGTGGAGTGGAAAACGATCAGGAAGAAGAGGTTGATGAAGTTATGTCATTCCTTTCCTCAAATCTGAAAAGGGAAAAGAAAAATTTTAAAGAGAAACTTTCACTCACATGCTCTTGATGAGGAAAGGTCGAGCACTTTGTACAAAGTGACCCGAGAGGTTTCAAGATGGCGATGACGGCGATAAAGCTATACCACAAAGAAATCTTTAAATAGTGTGAGAGGTAAGAGTACTAAGCACAACTTCTTCAAAAGGAAGAACCTACTCTCATAAGAGGATGATAGCTTAGAAGAAACAGAGGCGGAAGAAATTGAATACTACAAAAACCTCAAAGAATATGTTTATGTGATTGTTGTAGACAAGTCGCAAACAAGGGAAGACACCGACGATGACGAAATAAAAGGGAGCCAAAACAAAGAAGTCAATGGAGTGATCATAACGTCAAACTCAACATGCAACGGCAAAAAGTCCAAGTTGAAGGTGGAAATTGAAAAGCTTGGATCTGAAAAGCCAGAAAGATCGAGAAAGGTTATTGAGTATAAGCTCAAGATCGAAGAGCTAACCTGAATTATCAATGGTTTGACTAACACAGTGAAAGATCGAGTCAAACATATCGAAGAGCTTGAGGGAGAAATCGCCATCCTACGATGAAGGCTGGTATGAGGCTTGATCGCGAACAGAAGGCAGTGTTGGTTGATGCAACCACAAGCACCCACTTCAAAGTTAAAAGATTGATTTGGATGTGACTCGGAATCAGAACACTCAAAATACCGCCACATTGAAAACACACGAGAATAAACCCCAGATCAGATGTTATTGTTGTGGAAAGATAGGACACACTCAAAGTGCGTGGCTATAGGAATTGAAAAGCACATGAGCAAAGAAAGTGGCGAAGTAAAACTCAACAATTCAATTATGTATTCGATAGCCCATTGTTTCTAGTGTGGTCGATATGGTCATATGGTCAGGTATTCGTAAAGGCTTTGGGGCAAAGCAGAGGTGGTTCGGCCGGAGCCCAACAACAGATTTCGTCAATTTTTCCAAAAAGATCCTCAAAACCAGATGATAGCAACTCCGGAAGAATCGAAGAGAAAATCTTTTCACATATAATTTATAATTAATTTATATATACAAGAATTAGCTGTGTTTGGAATTCTTTCTTCATTGTCGAATCAGTTAACCTTGTCGTTCTGTCGTTGCGATGAAGGATTCACGGATAGAATCTCTCTAGCGGTATCCACACGTGCTCCACAAATCTTGGAACGTAGCCATTAGAACTCTGGGTGCTAGCACGAAAGATCCAAACCACTTGTGTCATTCACTATTGACCGCAATAAGAATCTTTTCACATTTAAAAGACTCTTGTTCTCTCTATCTCTTGAGAGGGAGGAGGAAGATCGTCGCTCTGTTTTTGAGAGCGTTCTTGAAAATCTCTATAGGGTGAGAATTCTTTTGAAAGAATTTGTTGTGCACAACCAATCCCCTACATAATAAAAATGATATAATCGGGTTTATATATCTAGGGTTAAATAATCAATAATCGCACAAAGGCCCCTATCTAATTATTAACAGTAAAATTACCCCATGTAAAATAATAATAATTATATTATTATTATATTCTCTAAAATGTGCTAAAATTGTTGATTATTTAAATATTGTAGAATGATAAGATTGGTGTGGACCCAATACCCAAAATTTTCTCTCTAAAGAAGGTCTTGAGGTTATTTTATAAGGAATAATAAAGACCATATCACACCACAAGTCCGATGTGGGACGCGGACTCCAACTCTCCCACTCAAGCTAGGTGTACCAAGATTGAATACATAAAAAAAACAAAGCAATCAACAGATGTTGCAAACACTCCCCCTCAAGTTGGACATACCCAGCTAGATTATAAATCAAGACAAAACAAAGAAAAGATAAATCGCTATGGCTGTTGCTCCCCCCTCAAGACGATGATGGATGATGATACTGAAAAAGATTGGTTGCCAAGCCGCACAAGCAGTGCCCGTCAATGGAGCGCTGGGAAAGCCGCACTAACGGTGCCAGTCGACGGAGCGCCGGAAAAGCCGCACAGGCGGGCCAGTCGTCAGAGGCGTCGGGAATGCCACACTGGCGGGGCCAGTCGATGGAGCGCCGGGAAAGCCGCACAGGCAGTGTCGGACGTCGGAGCGCCGGAAAAGCCGCACTGGCGGGCCGGTTGTCAGAGCGTCGGGAAAGCCGCACGGGCGGGGCCGGTCGTCGGAGCGTCGGGAAAGCCGCACAGGTGGGGCCGATCGTCGGAGCGTCGGGAAAACCGCACGGGCGGGGCTGGTGCCGGAGAGGAGACCGGAAAGGTTGAACACAGATGAAACCGGCGAGAAGGGCTGCCTTGCAGAGGAGCAGCGGACGGGGGAGATCCAGAGAGGAGATCCAGTTGCGGCCGACTGGATCTGGCCGAATGGGAGGGAGCAGCGGACGGCGTGGTGAGCAAAGGGGAGTCGGTCACCGGAGGCGGACGGGAGAGCAGCTACGCACGGAGTCGATTGCCAGAGGGTGCGCCTAGAATTGTCGTGCGCAGGGAGTCAGCGCAGGATCATCGCGTCGGGAGGGCCTGTGCAGATGATCAGAGCAGAAGTAGAAGAGCAGCGTGCGGGATGGGAGAGTCGACGCGGTGGATTTGGATCCGACGGGAGTCTCGAACTAGGGAGGTGTCGATCGAGGCTTGATCTGCCGGGAATGGGCGCAGAGGAGTCCGACGAATGGAGGCGAGGCGTCCGTCGTCAAGCGCACGAGGGAGGCGGAGTCGGACGTAGACGGGAAGACGCTAGGAGGGCGGGAGGTCGAACGTAGCCGGGAGACCGCACATGGAGGAGACCGTCACTGGACGGTCGTCGCGCGCAGGGAGAGGGCCGACGGAGGGGCGCACTGGGATGCCAACGAAGGGGCGCAGACGAAGGATTCCGCGCAGGAGGGGCCGACGCACCTGGAGGAGGTCGTCGCACCGTGAGGGCGACGCACAGGATGGTTTCGGTAAGGGCTCGATCTGCCAGGACGAAGGAAAGTCAAGAGGGTGGTGGCAAACTAATTCGGCTGAGAGCCGCCGCCCCCCAACGGGGGAAAACCTAGGACAGGGAAAAAAATGTGAGGGCGGGCTCGGGTTTAGAAAACCTCCTCTGATACCATGTAGAAGGATAAGAGAGGTGTGGACCCAATACCCAAAGTTTTCTCTCTAAAGAGGGCATTGAGGTTATTTTATAAGAAATAATAAAGACCACATCAGATCACAACTCCGATGTGAGACGCTGACTCCAGGAAATATCATTTCACACGGACCCTTAACTCGGTCCGTCAATCCTCATCGGCATTTATCAAACCTTGAATAACAACTATTTAAATAAATAAATATCATTGCATTATTCATTAAATAAATATTATATTAACCAACTAACGAATAAATATTTATTTAATATCCACATAACCAAATAAATAATTATTTTTTACCTTGCGGGTTATCAAAAGATAAATAAATATTTATATATTTGCGTAACTAAATAAATAATTGTCTTGCGAATAAATATTTATTTAATATCCAAATCACATATACATTCTTTCGAATAATTCGTGATTGAATTAATGTGATCATCCTGAATAACTATTAAACCACAAGTCGGGAATAATCTTTATTCAAAATATTAAATTCAAATAGAATTTAACTAAAATTCTGAATACACTTGGTGTGTGAGCCTCTAGGTCGTTTTCTTAATAAAATTAGACGAACTATCATAAAACCCAAGATCAGTGTCAAAGGACACTCCAAGACGTTCATAGAGAAAGAAGTTAATGACGCAACGACAACGACCTCCTACGAACGCTCACCGTGTAATATGATCTTTTTGTCTCAATATCTCATCAAGCAGGTTGCATACTTCATGTCATCAGCCTTGATTTATCTTTCTTTGACAATCTAAAATCAACACGTCAGTATTTTACCATGGTCATGGATTTATTAGACAATCTTATTTCAAATAAAGCGTCAAAGATGTCTACTTACAGTAACTCAAACGGGAAAAATCCTTAACTTATTCATTAATGTCATCACTTATGACGCACGATTTTCATCAATAACGTGATTCATGATATACATTAATAATAATATCAAGTCTAAGGACCAATACACACATCCACAGATAGAAATATCCAATGACATGTAAAACATGTGAAATTCTTATTGGCGGGTCTATTCCCATAACCTCTCTTAAAGATTATCAAGTGCGAACTTCATGAGAATAAGTCTCTATCTTATGAGTCCCTTACACCTAATAGCATGCATCATTTGTGTCCCGTCAGATAGATGTCATCCGGCCATAAAACATATGTTTAAGAATATTTTCACAAGGTTTCCATCATAGCAAAGAACTGTTATGACCTTTCAATGCGACAGATACTCGACATTATCACGTTAATATTACCCGAAAGAACACTCATCGTATGATAAGATATTTATAAATATTCAAGTCAATGAATATACCGGCAATCGAAAGTACAAAGTAGTTGGTTCTAAGACACCAACTCCAACAGACTCCTAAAGCCAACTACTAACAACTTTTCAATCTATTAGTTCTCACATGATATTCATGCTTATGTCAGGATATGACTATAGTTGTTAGGCCAACCACGTTCTGACGGTTGTTCTGTTCTGTTTAATGCGACTTCATTTCTCTAAGAAAAATCCTCAAGATGTGATATCACCGAGTATATACCTTTTATTTTTTAAATCCCTAATATCTTATAGATAATACCATGGTCTAAAATTCATCATAATATGATTACATTTCATTATCTCGGTACAATTTCAAAATCTGGAACAAATCATTCTTAAACTTGTTCTAGATCAAATTGATATAAGACTAGTTTTGTGTCCCCTTATTACTAGTATTCTCATTTCTCTAATGACCAGGAACTTGTCCAGTTTTACATTCTCAAGTACTGTTGAACAATTCTGACTACCAGTCTTTGCAGTTCTCCTAGTATTGTTTGAAATTCACCTATATTTTACGCATAAGCAAAATATCAAACCTTAGTACATATCATAACATGTGAGATAGATTCCCAAAGTGCTTTTAAGCATACGTAGTCTATTCATCACAAGAATCTCCACCTGTGTTTTCACACATCAACTCGGAGAGATTTCATGCCATGTGACACTATCAATTCAATTTTAAATTGTTCCAACTTGTATTTTTCAATATCATGTCAATGTATGTACTATGACTTAATCTAAGCAACTTCAAGGATCTATGTCCATATATCTTGTTCCCTAGAACTTGATTTGCTACTTTAAGTCATTGTTAGAGAAATTATCCTTAGTCTTAATTAACTGTAAGACTAATCATCTGTTTTCCATATGTTATCAACATACCTGTCTAAAAAACAATGGCTCCCACTAACCTCTTGCGGACATCTGACACGCTTTTGTTCCAAACGAGTATTCTCTAACGATAGAAGGTGGCTATGACAAGTAGAATCCTTAAATGGAATTTGCATGATGATTGGTAATAGGTTTTGTCATAGACTATGTTTAGACATCACTTAAAAGTCCTTCAGTAACCAATCGAGCCTTATTAGCACCAGCTTGTCCTATCTATGTCTGGTTTCTCTTGAATACCCACCAATGGCTTTACATCAACCATCAAATGGAGAAACTACCAAAATATGAGACTGGTATTTGATGCATGGAATCCGTCTTAGAATTTATATGAACTTTTGAATCTTAGCCTATTGTCATTTACTGCTTTCTTGTGTCAATAATAGATCACCGAAGCTTGGAACAATTCCTTGGTTAACATAAAACCACCTCTTTGATTTTAACTTTCCTACGCATCAGGTATCTTTTGAACAATTCCTCCCACTAAAACTTGTAGAGTTTAGTGTTCCTATGCCAACTCACGTGCATCCGGAGCCTAGACTTCATCAAAGTTTAGCTTGCCCCTGCTATCTCTAAAAAGATGTGCTTTCTTCATAAGTACAGTTGGTTTTGACTAATACCTTTATAACTTGAAGGTGTTAATATCATGGGTTGCTATAGGATAATTAACTGAGATACAATTTGTGTTTCCTTTGATGTACGCCAATAGCTATAACTAGCTTTAAACAAAGGGTTCCCATCAAACACCTGAGTTTGTGACATAATGGACTCTCATCATATCACAATTTATATGATATCCATGAGTCAATTTAATTGGTATATGGCGGGATGGAGGATTGTGCCAAAAAACATGAGGAGTTCATTAAGCAACAATGCGGGCTGATGTTTCTGCTGAAGTTACGAACAAGCACCTCTAACTTCGACGGTTGTTCTGTTTGACAACCAAAAGAGCGGAAAGAAGATCGGGAGGAAGGAACGTATGGACCTGGAAAGAATTTTGACGACTGCAACGAAGAGGAGGCTGATAAGTTTTCAGCCGCGTTACGGCCAAATGAGAAAGAGGTGAGGTGGCGTGAATTACAAACCTTGGAGGAGCTCATGCGGCAGTCCGAGCAGGCACGTACTCATGTTCTTGTCATGTCTTCTCTTTCCTAAAAAACGTTAGTTGTGGAGGACACACGGCCAAGTGTTCCACCAGATGCTCTTGGATTTTCAGAATCTCTACATGAAGCTACCAGTTTGGAATGGTATCGTGAGCTTATGACTGTACTACAAGATCAAGTAGAGATATTCACTGATTTGTTAGTACGGCAGGAAATACCGATACGGCCACAAGAGATCCAGTGATTGTGGCTTCAAGTGATATGTGTGAGCAGCACAAAATGGGATGTGTGCAGCCTGATGTAGAAACGAGTCCGAATGTTCCGGCCGCTGCACAGGTTTAACAAGAGCAAAAATCATTTCACTTTCACCTCACTCTAGACGTGTTGACCGTCCTATGTCGTTTGAAGATCTTCCTCCAACTCCTCATTTTGCAGCAGGCTGTCGTACAGGCGATGTCGGCCTCTCAGAGATTAATGATCGGCAAGTCGAATTTCTTACTTCTGTAGAACTTCTTCCTCAACATGATGTTGCGGCTGAGACTGATCCATTGAAGCAGCTCAAGCTAGTTAAACAAACGAGCAGTGGGGTGAAGATGTTCGCCTCACCTTCTACTCTAACACCTATAGCAGTTCACACTAGGGGACAGACTGGCTTCGTAAGGCAACTATTTGGACAGGTTTTTCCGGTACAAATAAAGAAAATGGTGCCATACGAGAGCAAGACTGCTACAACAGTTGCAGTAGCAATGAAGCTGGTTGCAACTAAATCTGCAACCTCAACTCAACCGGTCCATGAGGAAGATTTAGGGGAACGAGAGCCTCCAAACCGGAAAGAGTATCATCATATTCCATTAACTATGGCTACGGAGGAGCAACAGGTTGTTGTTGTCATCAAAGAGAAAGAGATGACTTGTGTTTGTGAGCTTGAGATCTTTCTTGTTGCTTCCCATATCATTTGGGCTTTATCTTTTATGGAGGGCATGCAGTGTGGAACTGTTCTGAGAATTGCTGTTGTCAAGAATCCTGGATCTATAACAGAGGCGTCTGACACCACCAATGTTTCTAGCTTTTGTAATCCAGGTTCTACTAGTTTGTTTCAATTTAAGTTTCACTGTTTCACTGGCTGGAAATGCCACCAGGCTACAATACTGTCCATTTCAGACGGTTGAAAGAAATCTGTGGAACAGGTTCCCAAGTAGCTCTGGCATGTCAGGAAGAGGGTGAGGATCAGTTTCATCTGCAAACAATGAACAGTTAAACTATGCGAAACAGAATGCCAATGCTCACTGCAGGCAAACATGGAACTCTTCAAGTGTCTGTCCTAGGCATGATTTGGTTTTCAGGAGCACCAGGTATGATATGGAGGACTTCAAATTCAACTTCTTCAATGGCTTCAAACTCAAGACTGGTGGGAATATGATGGGATGGGTTAGCTGCTAATTACTGCATTTGGGAAGCTTGGAGACGTTAACAAGGCTGAGGGAATTTTAAACCTCAAGTGCAAGAAAGGGTTATGCTGTTCATTATTTTCAGCCAAAATTTTCGGTTTCTGATCTTGCTCCTGAATCTAGCACACATGCAGTGCCTAGTACTGAGTGTGGTGCTTTGATGGCGATTTGAGACTACAAAATGGTCAGTAAAGTCAATACATGTTCCTGTACAGCACTCTTATATTTGTCTGAGGTTCTTCCATTACTGGGAAGACTCAAACAAGCTTTAGAGTTAACTGCTTCTGCTCAGCGCTTAGCCCATTAGAGTTTGTAAGAGTTGTACATGCAATAGGGAGTTAAACTGCAGCCGAATTTGAGAGAAATTCTATGGAAGATGCAAGTATTGCTACATCCGCTGTATATAACAGCTGGGAGAAGGAGTTCTTGCACAATACAGATTGGGTGCCACCTGCATTTCCTGGAGGCCAAATTACTGCTGAATGAGCAACAAGCAGAGGACATAAGTAGATTGAGAATATGGCAGAAGCTGCAGAGGTTTTGCTAGCAACACGGATATCCGGAGCTTGGTTGTGCTCTTGGTTTGTTCGTGTCAAGTGAATGAGGAATGCAATAGGGATAATTTCTGTGCCAAGAAAGTGCAAGTTGTCTGATGCTGAAGATGGCTGGTCAGCTTGATAGCGCCATCAAAAAGCATTTGTTGTGGCTGGAAGCGGTCTCTGCTGGAAAACTACTCAGTCCCTTCTCCGAAGTTTTTGTTTCCTTGAAGGCCCTTTCATTTGGAGCCGGATAGATCTTTTGATCTTCCCGCTGGCAGGGATGAAATCTAATGGAATCCTTTCAGCAGATAAGGTTTATATGATGGAGAATGGTGTAAGCCCCATCGTGTCCTTAAGAATCTTCTTCAAAGAAGTGGGGCAATTGTCGATGCTAATGTTCGAGGAGGGCGGAAGTTTGGTGGGAGGCTCTCCCTGGGAAGCCATGTGGAAAATATTGTGGCGGGAAGTGCTCTCCAAGGGTTGCTGTTCCATCCCGGAAACCAATCAAAGGCTGTGGTTTTGGTGCTTGCAACAAACAGGCCCGGTGCTCTCGATGCTGCTATCGCGGTCTGAATGGAAGAGGTGCTCGATTTCCTCCACCCGGGTCAGGAGGAGCATTACAAACTTTTGAAACACATCTTGGGGCATGGCTGAGGCCCAGATCCCACCTAGGAGTAAAAGGTGGAATTTAAGGAGGCGGCAATGATAGGACATGGGAGTAGTGGGCTATCCAGTTTGGGGCAGAATTGTACTTTCCCTTATAATAGGTTGTTGGGGCTGTTCGGGTAGTTGGGTTATTATATAGGGGCTGGTGGGAGTTGTTGAGGGCTGTTTTGGGATATTTTTCTGTTTGGTTTTCTGCACAGCAGATTGAGGAGGCCCCTCGGCCTTGGCTTTGGGAGACATCTCAGAGTGCTCTCTCTCCCTTCTTCCCCGTTCTCCTTCTGTTTTCTTCTGCTGAAATTCCTGTAATTTCTTTGATGCATATAGAAGCATATTGTTTCTCTCTCTCTTGCATCCCATTGTTTTAACACTAATAGTCGGTTTATCAAGCGGACGATAAACTAACCTTGACCCTAGGGGAATAACTCCTTGAGTCAGCTCAGATCGAGTTGCAGCATCTCACCATGACCTTTGTATCTCCTTGATTGGTTTCACCAGCTCAGATTTGAACCGTCTACACTCGTCTGGAAGCTCTATCATTTACATATATTTACTCACACGCAAGTGAAAGGAACCGGAAATTGGGATTACATAAAAGAAATCATGGAAACGCAGGCTCATACATAACAGAGGGGATGGTTCGAAGATCGTCATTTTAATTTAATAATAATTATCACAAAACTCGTGCAATGATAATTAAATTAAAACAAACTCCACACATACATAGGTCAATCAAATTCATGATCATCCACGCATGCAACGGCTATGCATTTAAAACTAGCAAACATTCATTTAAAAACTTTCTTTATTAAGATAAATTTCCCTAATTAATAAATTAATTATCTTAATAATTAAATCATTCATTTATCTTAATTTGTTCATCTGAACAGTCCCGAAGATTCTCATCCACTGTATTTTTTTTATAAAAAAAATAATTCATACATAGCATGCAATGACAGGGCACACAGCGTGCACCCATCTGGTCAGTCTTAAATTTTGTCTCGAATTTTAACATTTCATGTATTGGACGCAACATAGCGTGGACCCTTCTGCTCTACACGACATGTATTGTCACTTGCATGGCGTGGGACTACGCTCTGTATTGTCCTCGTGTCCCACATACTTACACGGCGTGTAGCTTACAACGGCGTGTAGCTTACAATGACGTGTAGCGATATTACATAACATGTAATTCCATGAGCTAAATCGCATAGTCAGCACAACATTTATGACTACACGACACGCTATTAATATATGCAACGTGCATCACTGGTACCGTGAAGTATACGGCGTGTACAAGACCATACACGTCATATAATTCCAAAATCACACGGAGAATAATTAATGTTATAATTAATTTTCATTCTTTGTAATTAATTCATGCGATGTATAGCCTGCCAAACGCCATGTACTTTGTTCTCGGCCGCTTGCATCACATGTCCAGGGACTCTACGTGTATTTCGCAAGGACATTTATGTATTATACGACATGTACATCAGCTACACTCCGTGCAGTCACAACTGGCCCGTGTTGCTCGACTGTCAGTCAATACATGGCGTGTATAAATTTAATGTCGCATACTTTGACCACATGGCATCCACAATTCTCGCGAAGCAAAACCGTGTGGGGTTACACAACGTGTACGCTAACTACACGTCATGTAACCCATCAAGCCACGTGTCATCTGGCCGGTCAATACATGGCGTGTAATGGCACCACATGTTGTCCTTACACACGACAAGTCGTGATTAATGTGAATGTGTCCTAGTGTGGTTGATCGGATTACAAGGCGTGTGCTTTTTCAATTACACGTCGTGTAACCGTGTCCTTCAGCCAAAATCTCCAACACCTCCTGATGGCATCACCAGTTATTTTTCATCTGTTCTTAGCTCTATTCTTGATCATATGAAGTGAACGAACAAATTATATAAACTTTCGGATTTAAAAATTGTTGGAGTCTGCATCCCACATCGGACTTGAGGTCCGGTGTGGTTTTTAATATTCATTATAAATACACCCCAAGGGCTCCTTTAGAGAGTATCTTGGGGGTTTGGGTTCCTCTCATTTTCTCAATCTACATGGTATCAGAGGGATTTACTCCCGACCCTCCCTCCTGAATTTTTTTTTCCTTTCCTTTAGGGTTTCCCCGTCCGGGGGGCGGCGGCTCCAATCCAAATAGCCGCCGCCCCCCCCTCCCTCCGTTGCACCTGCCGGTCCTCCCTCCCGGCAGCTCTCCTGCCTGGCGCGGCTCCCCGGTGGCCCTCCTGCCTGGCGCGGCTCCCCGGCGGCCCTTCTGCCTGGCGCGGCTTCCGACTCCCGGCTCCCTGGCGGCCCTCCTGCCTGGCGCGGCTCCCGGCTCCCCGGCGTCCAGGCTCCCCGCGTCGCCCCTCCCTACTGGCGGATCTCCCCCCGCGCGGCTCGCTCCCCCGCGTCGCCCCCTCCCTCCATCTCGGCCGCACTCCCTCACGGCGGCCCTCCCTTCGCGCCGCAGCGCCCTCGCCCCGACGCCTTGCCCTCAGCGCGCCTCGCCCCGGCTCCCGACGGCACTCCCTCACGGCGGCCCTCCCTTCGCGCTGCAGCGCCCTCGGCCCTCCCTTCGCGCCGTAGCGCCCTCGGCCCTCCGCGCACCCTCCCGGCCCTTCCTGGATTTTCCGGCAAGATTCGGTGATTTCCGGCCAGATCCGGACAGCTCCGGCCGACTCCGGCCTGATCCGGGCTACTCCGGCCAGATCCGGCGATTTTCGGCCAAATCCGGCCAGATCCGGCGATATCCGGACTGTTCCGGGCAGATCCCAGATCCGTCCCCACGCATCTCCGCTGCAATCCCGCTGCAATGTCGCCTCCCCAATCTGCTGCTCATCTGCTCCCGACGGCCAGTTGCGCCTCCTTCGTCCGCTGCTCTCCCTCCTTGTCGGCCTCCTCCTGCAAGGCGGCCCTCCCTCCGACTGGATTCATCCGCTCCCTTTCGGCACCTCCTGCGGCATCCCCGCCTCGCCGGCATCTCCCGACGACTCCCGGCAGCCGCATCTCTGTCCGCCGGCACATCCATTCTCTAGCGCAGCACCTCAACCACCTAGGATTTGGGCCCGTTGGCGCCGCCAGTCCCGCAACAATTCTGCGGAATCCCCGCCTCCCGTCGCCGGCCCCGCAAGTGCGGTTTTTCCGGTGCTAGTTTGGATTTCCCGGCGTTTCATCGACCGGCCCCACTAGTGCGGCATTCCTGGCGCTCCGTCAACCAGCCGATCTGAGTGGTTTCTTCTGCTGCGCCCGCAACATCATCCATCCATGAGCTTTGATCGTGAGGGGAAGCAGCAGCCCTTTGCAGCTTTCTTTTTTTTTTTTTTCGTCTGTTTTGTAATCAAGCTGGGCATGTCCAGCTTGAGGGGAGTGTTAGCGTCTGTTTTGTTGTTTTCTTTTCATTATGTGTCCAAGCTAGGTACACCTAGCTTGAGGGGGAGTGCTGGAGTCTGCATCCCACATCGGACTTGAGGTCCGGTGGGGTTTTTAATATTCATTATAAATACACCCCAAGGGCTCCTTTAGAGAAAACACCTTGGGGGTTCGGGTCTCCTATTTTCCTCATTCTACAAAAATGAATAATACTGAAAATGAAAAGCTAACATGAAATGCGTAAATCGATCAGCGGTTAATAAATAATTATAAATTAATATGTGGCCGTTTTGATACCACTTGGAGGTTATGGGGCGTAGCAAAAACGGTTAGGTTCGAACCCAACAATGGATTTCGTCGGTTTCTTCTGATAAATCCTCATAACCGAATGATGACAACTCTGGAAGAATTGAAGAGGGGATTTGGTCACATATAATTTATAATTAATTTATATAGACAAGAATTACACCCGCTTGGAATTCTTTTGTCGTTTCATCATTACGATTAAGGATCCAAAGATAGAATCTCTTTAGCGATATTCACACGTGTTCCACAAATCTCAAAACACCGCCATTGGAACTCTGGATGCTAGAGGGAGGATCCAAACCACTTCCGTTGATCGCAACAAGAATCTTTTCGCACTTGAAAGGCTATCTCTTGTTCTCTCGATCTCTTGAGAGGAGGAGGGTCGTCAATCTCCGTTCTTGAGAATTTCTTTCTAGGATTAGAGAGAATTCTCTTGGGAGAATTTGTTGTGCACAACCAATCTCATACACAACAAAAAAGATATAACCGGGTTTATATATCTAAGGTTAAACAACCAATAATTGCACAAAGGCCCTTGCTGATTGTTAACACTAAATTTACCCATGTCAAATGTAACACCCCTGGTTTAAGGTACTTTACATGTTCTTTTATGTTTTAAAGCCTTTTGATGTTTTTTTTTTGGTTTGGGGTGGGTTGTTCGAAGAGGTCGAGATTGTTTGGGCATTTCATGGTGCGCCACGGGCAGCAACACACCGTAGCGTAGGGCGTGGTGCACTGGGAGTGCACTTGTGCAACATGGGCGGGCCTAAAACGCCCAAGGGGGGTCATGGTCGTTGGGTGGTCTCAGGCGTGGCATGTTGGGGGTATGTCTGTGAAACACAGACAGAGGAGACCTCACCACACCGTGGTCTAGGACGTGGTGAGTTCAAAACGACTTGGGTCTTTGTGACACGTCGTAGTGACTCGCCATGGTGGGTTCCTTGACTAGGTGCAATTGAAGGCACCATGGCCGTGGCGGGCACCACCAGGCCATGGTGTCGGTCACCCCTTTGTTTTGATAATTTTGAAATCATGGAATTTAATGTGTTTTTTTCCGAAAACCCCCTTTTATTTATGGTTTGAAATTATGGTTTTGGTTTAACGCAAGCAAGATGTTTGATTAAATGTTTTAAAGGGAAGAATTGATTTATGTGAAATAAATTGGTTTGAGAACATGGCATATATGGGTGGTGTGTGTTCATCATTACATTAAACGTGGCCTTGCCATTGTGGACTTGGCGCGGGGTGCCAGGCTGGAGGCACCTGGAGAATGGTCACCTAGTGACGACTTGGTGGATCGACGAGTAATTGGACTCTCACCTAGCATGCATGTGTGCGTAAGCGGATGTGGTTGGATATGCCAAGTGGAATTAAATGATAATTGTTTGTGCTTTTAAAGTTAAACTGTTTTAAATTGGTAAACTACTTTGATGTTCCTCTCTTGTTTTAAATTATATTTTGAACTATGAACCAACATGTTCTTATCCGCGTGAGTTGGGAAGTCTCTTGAGAAAAGCCTACTGGGTGATTACTCACCCTCTGCAATATGCACTTTGGTGTGTATAACACAGGTGAAGGAAAAAAATCGTATTTCTCAAATGGATCATCATGATGCTACTTCCTCAAGATGGAGGTTGGAGGTTGGAGGTTGGAGGTTGGAGCTTGGAGTCCTCTTATGGAGTGGTTGGAGTGATTCCACATAGGTATTGTTGTGCCAGGATGTCTTTTTTTGGTTTTGGTTGGATGGCTTGTTTCAATTCCTGCTGCTACTCTGATATCGTAGGTTTTTGGTATCTCATTTGAGTTGTATTGTTTACACTTCATGCATCGTTATAGTTTGGTTTGGTTGTTTTATTTTGTATGGACAGGTTGTGCTTGATTTAAAGGGCAAATCATCTCCCAACGTTTTAGTAAACCCTCAGCATTTACTGTCAGTCTTCGGTGTCTTGAGAACGTCACCTAAGGATAGTTGCATCTCGGCTCTTTCCAAGCCAATGGTTAAGATCAGGATGTTACACACAGTGTCAGTTTTGGTTGGTCCGTCGTAATGGGATAGAAACAAGAAGATAGGAAATGTCAATACTTGAAATGTATAGCATAAAAAGGCGTATCTAACCTCTTTATGCTGAACTTTAAGTTACCATGGTAGTCCGGATACAAAAGGTGTTTTTGAGACACCTATAGGTAAGGGTGTAATTCCGACCCGGCAGCCCGAAAGCCCGGCCCGAAAGCTCAAGCGGCCCAACCCGACAAAGCCCAAGTCGTGTCGGGCCGAGTCCGGGCCGATGGTTTGTCGAGCCGGACTTGGGACTATGCAGGCAGGCCAGCGGGCCAGCCCGTAAAAGCCTGTCAACTTAAAAAGAAAATCTGGGAAACTGATGCTAGAGAGACTTGAACCTCCTACCACAAGCTTCCAAAGTTGCGTCTGGACCAACTGGTCAAGGTGGTGCGCCTAGTTAAAAATTACCAAACTATATATATATATATATATATAAACAAAGCTATTAATAAAACATATATATATAATTATATATCAATGATTTAACATAATATATATATATATATAATAACTAATTATATGTTATGAAAAAAATAACACTCACCCATGCTAGATCTTGAAAATATTATATATATTATATATACTATATATACATATATAAATCTATTTAGAAAAAAAATTAATACACCTCAATCCCTCATTAATTTTATTTTTACAAAAAATATATATATATAATAACTCATTATATATTAATTAAAACAAATAACACACTCACCCGCCGATGTTCACGCACACCCAACCTCATTAGTTTTTTTTTAAGTATGTTGCAAATTGAATATATTATGTATATTATATATGAATCTATTTAGAAAAAAAATAACACACCCACAACCCCTCATTAATTTTATTTTTACAAATATATATATATACATAACTCATTATATATTAATAAAAACAAATAACACGCTCATCCACTGATATTCACACACCCCCAAACTCATTAATTTTTTTAAGTATGTTGCAACTTGCATATATTATATATATTATATATACTATAAATAAATCTATTTAGAAAAAAAAATTAACCCGTCCATTAGTACGCACCCTTAACCCCTCATTAATTTTCTTTTTACAAAAAAAAATATATATAATAACTCATATACTAATAAAAACAAATAACACACTACCCACTGATCATCATGCACCCCCAACCTCATTAATTTTTTTTAAGTGTTGCAACTTGCATATATTATATATACTATATATAAATCCATTTGAAAAAAAATTAACCCGCCCACTAGTACGTATTCCCAACCCCTCATTATTTTTTTTTGCGCATATTATATATATATTCACATATATTAATCTATTTAGAAAAAAAATTAACACAACCACTTACTGATTCGCACTCCCAACCCCTCAGTAATTTTTTTTTACAACTTGTATATATTATTATGAATGTTATTTATTACGACAATTGATATTTATTTAGACATAGCAGTCGTTGCAGATTCGTTTTTTTTAATCAAACGTTTTCAAATAAATTATTTGAACTTTAATTATTTTTTGAATTGGTCTAAATTTTAGATTTTTATTAAATTAAAGAAATTATTTAATTATAATAGTCATGTGACGTTTTGAGGGTTGTTGTGAAACGCATGAAGTGAGCAATTTAAAACATATCAAATGATTGATAATTAAATGAAAAACGTTTCAACCTTAAAATGTTAATAAAAAAAGAAATGTTATTAAAATAAATGACAAATGTTTCAAAAAGAAATTTAAAAAAAACATTTAAAAAACATACGTTTAAAAAAAAGTGGTTTTAAAAAATACATTTTAAAAAAATATTTAAAAAAAACATGGGTAAAAAAATGTTTCAAAAAAAACATTTAATGTTTTTTAAAGAAAAACGTTTTAAAAAATCATTAAAAAAACGTTTTAAAAACATTTTTAAAAAAAAGTTTAAGAAAAACGTTTTAAAAAATGTTTTAAACATTTTAAAATAAATGTTTAAAAAAACATTTTAAAAAACGTTTCAAAAAAACTTTTTAAAATAAACACTTTAAAAAAACTTAAAAATTCGTTAAAAACATTTTAACACGTTATATAATTTATTTTAAAAATAATAAAAGCCCGCAAGGGCAGACCTGTGGCCAAGCCCGAAAAGTCCGGCCCGGCCCGACGGTTTGGGCCGGCCCGAGGCCGGGCTCAGGCCACCTCATGGGGTTGTTCGGGCCAGCCCGGCCCGGCCCGAGTAGTGGTTCACGGCCCGATTTTTTGGAGGCAAGTTCGGCTCGGTCCGGGCCGAAATTACACTCTTACCTATAGGAGTCTTATCTCATCATCGTGGGTTTAGCCGATGAATATAGCATATCATGGATTGATTAACTTTCCTCCACGCCCTAATAGCAAGCTCGAATGTTTCCAATGTGGTTCGTTAAAGCATAAGAAGCGAGATTGTACGACACCACCCAAAAGATGTCACAAATGTAATCGGATAGGGACATCCACAGCGTTATCATCCTAACGCTGCAAAGTCAGTTGTTGGCAATACATTTCATATATCTCAGACATCTTATTCTTCGACTAGACGATCACATCAAAACAGTTCTCATCCTCAAAACTAGGCAAACCAGGGTGATTCCAGGAACACCCCGACTCCTTAGGCAATGCAACCACAACAGGCAAGCAAGAAACGGGAAGGGAGGAAGTAAGCAGTAATATGGTGTTGAGCAAGTGATCGCGGAAGAACAATCGGGTCCTTCGACTGTACGAGGTACCATTCTTCTTAACTCAACGCTTACACAAGTTTTGTTTAATACCGGTGAATCTCACTCTTATTGCTTCACGTGTTGTTAATCAAATGGGGTTAAATATCAAGATGATGCCACACGTGATGAGTATCCAGACACCTCTCGGGCAGCGAGAGTGCAGGGGATTTAAATGTGCACCTTGTTCTATAACCATCGGCAGAGTCCAGTTTGTTTGGGACTTTTCTATTTTGGACATGAATACCTTTGGCTTAATCTTAGAAATGGATTGGTTAGTTGCTTTCAAGGCTCATATCGATTGTTATACGCGACAAGAAAAGTTTACATCTCTTTTTAAAGGAGACAAGGATGTGAAGGCCGGAAAAGTAGGACCTTTAGCACCAATGGTTGGAACTATTTCTTATCAATTACAACAGTCACTTTGGAGACTAATGACATAATTGAGATTGGAAATTTTCTTACCATTGTGAATCAGTATTCTAATGTTTTTCCTGAAAATTTCACTTGTCACCTGAAAGGGAAGTGGAATTTTCGATTGATCTTCCGGATACAAATCTCATTTCACTTCCATTGTATAGAATGGCACAAACAGAATTGAAGGAATTGAAGGTTCAATTAGAAGAATTGGAAAGTGAGGGGTTCATAAGACCAAGTCTGTCACCTTGGGCTGCTCCAGTTCTTTTTGTCAAGAAGGCAGATGATTCGTTACGACTTTGTGTTGATTATCAAAAACTGAATCAGGTTACGATAAAGAATAAATATTCTCTTAACGAATTGATTATTTGTTTGATCAATTGAAGGGAGCCCAATGGTTCTCTAAAATTGATCTACGGTCCGAGTATCACCAACTTCAGGTTAGGGGGGATATTCTGAAGACAGCTTTTAGGAGTCGTTGCGGTCATTTATGAATATTTGGTTATGCCCTTTGGTCTTACAAATACACCATCAATTTTCATAGTATTGATAAATCGTATCTTTCAACGATACCTCGACACCTTTGTAGCGGTATTTGCGAATGACATTCGGATGTATTCTCAAACTCAGAAAGACCATAAGGAACATTTAGAGATCATGTTGAGCACTTTGCGAGAACGCAAACTTTATGCAAAATTCTCTAAATGTAATTTCTAGATACAAGAAGTTCGCTGCTTTGGCCATGTCATTCCCGAGAAAGGCGTATCGGTAGATCCTAAAAAGATAGAAGATATCTCTTAGCAACCGCCGAAAAACATCTTTGAGATACACAGCTTTCTGGGCTTCACGGGTTACTATCGTCACATTGTTTGGGACTTCTGACGTCTCAGGCACTCACAAGAAAGGGCACTTCATTCCATTGGAGTGATGATTGCCAGCTATCTTTTTCGGAGCTTAAGGTCGGGCTCACTTCGGCACCAAATTCTTATCTTGCCAGAACCTGGGAAAGGTTATGTGGCTTTTTGTAACACATTTGGATCTGGACTAAGTTGTGTTCTCATGAAAGATCATGTCGTAACTTATGGATCATGACAATAGCGAATTCATGAAAAGAATTATCTGACTCGTGACTTGGAATTGACTGCGGTGGTTCATTCTTTGAAAACATGGAGTCATTATCTCTTTGGAGGGAAGTTCATTGTGTTCACAAATTGTTAAGAATAATTAGGGCTAGAGAGAAGTAAAGAGAGATTTCTATTGAAAAACTGTACCCGGACAGCAGCAGCAGCAGCGTACAAACCAGGAGAAAACAAAGAAGAAACTAGAGAAGAAGCTCTCCGGGAAGACTCCGGGAAGCCAAGGCCTAGGCCTCCCACTACAATCAAAAGCTGAAGCCAGAATAATATCCTAGATACCCCCCACCAACTGCCCCATCCCCATATTTATTACTCCCTATCCACTCCCAACAGCCCCAACAACCATGTAGCAGAAAGTAAAAAAACTACCCTCACTTAATATCCCCTACGCATCACAGCACAGCACACACGGACAGCCCCCTATTTCCTATCATTCCCGACCTCTTGAAAAAACACGTTGTCCTCAAGGTGTAGCACATCTGCCTTTGTAGGCGTAGGTCCGCAGTGCACATGCAGTGGGGATATTCGAATCTGCCAAGTACACGCCATCCTCCCTCTGGTTGACGACTTGCCGCCGCGCAATCTGCTCTATAACGCTGCCTTTCAACGGGTTTTTCATCTTTTCAGAAAGTGTGTGAGCCTCATTCATGCACTCAGCATTCTTCATCTTCTGCAACATCCAGCGATCAACTAACATTTTGTTTGCAGCCACGGCATTCCTGGCGCTTCTCGGTTCTCTCAGCATAATGCTGGAAGACTTGTGCAAGACCACCAACACAAGGACCCCTATGCACTTGTGCAGGAGCAGGCAACCCACCAGTAACCAAATGGACCCAAAGCAGCTACACATGAATAAGCCAGACCCACTAGTTTAAGCTTCCCCTGCATTTCTTCCGTATGTCAAAGTGATTAATGCCGTCGGTGGGAGCCATAACTCTACTAAATATGGTATTGCAAGCATAATATGAAGCCATGCAAGAGAATACACCATCAGTGCCACAAAGTTCCATAGTCACTTGATACGACCATATTCAACCCCATATCCATTGCTAAGCTTTGTACTGAATAGCGGGATAGGTGAGCCCATTTCCAATTGCGAATTATTTAAGATTTAAATGAATTCCTTCTCTAGCTTTGTTGCCCTAATGAAATCTTCCAGCAAAAGCAGATGCCCAGCATATGATTCGCCGAATATATAGAAGTCCTGCTTGGCAAGATTTGGGTGCTCCACCAAAAATGCCTGAAAGAAGTCATAAAGGTCGTAACTAACACCACACTCAGTGTAATGAATGTCGTTTTTGTCTACTCCCTCAAAAAAACAAGAATTCATTCCAGTAACTACCACTGTTGGTCGTACCGGAATGGAATCAAGCTGCTGCTCCTCCTCATTCTTATCTCGTCCGAACTGGGAAGCATACACGCCATCTGCCGACTGTTTCTGCAGTTTGTGCGTTGGTACCGGCACAGACTGAAGCAACTCACGTGTTGACTGAGCAAGACTGGAAGCTTCGGGCGCCTCTGCGGCTCAAGGCAACAGGCCAAAAGTTGTCTGTTATCATGAAAAAATAGTGGAATCCGACATATGTTCCTGCTGAACCCTCTGGCGGTCGGACGCTTGTCCTCACCACTCTTGTTCAACGAGCGGATCGCTCGCTCTCATTTCCACAGCAGACCAAGGTGTCGAAGGAAGGAAAAGTAGTTGGCGATCAGAAAACTTGGCTAGAACCGGTGGTTGTACCTGCACGGACTGCAGAACCAGCATCTCTTGTTGCGGCCGGACAGGACAGAAAGCATCCCACTCTTTCCGTCATTGTATCTGTGTCAATGCTTGCACGAACGGCAATAACACCCGCGGCTGCTTTACACACTCTTCCGTCCGAACCGGGTTCGGAAATCATTCAAGCTGATTTCGCAAGTTTCCAGACTTGCCGCCTCGTCCTCCACTGACTTCAACTGCACCGGTGGGACCTCCAGAGATAGTGGTTTCGAAGTGATGGGAGGTCATCATCGAGGTGACAGCTCAGAAAGTTCCCTATGCCAACACAGTCTGCTGCAACAGGTTTTGCACCACAAGCTGCTGTTTCAGCCTGAAAACATCTTGCATGGGGACATCTTGCATGAATTTTGGAACACTCAGACGTGTGTCCTCCACAGCCAGCATTTTCAAAGAAAGAGAAAGGAGGTGACAATTGAAATACGCGGAAAGAACCTGAGTGTGTGCCTGCCTGGACTGCCGCATAAGCTCCTCCAAGGTTTGTAACTCATGTCGCCTCCACTTGTTCTCTACTGATCGAAGCACGACTGAACCAAACTCCACTACTTCCAGAATTTGTAGACAAGGTAAGTTCCACATCTGATTCTTTGACAGACGCGGATGGGAGGTGCCAGAAGAAGGATGACGTTCCAAAAATTCAGCTGTCGTGTGTGTACGTTCCTGCTTGGATCGCAGCAACTCTCGCTGCTCATGCTTGAACTCTTATAGCTGAACTTCAGCAGAAAACATTTCCACTTCGTTTTTATAGTATACGTCAAAATTCATTTCAGGTTCATACGCTTTTGCTCCCCGAACTCCTCGCCGCTCCACCTGTTGTCGAACAAAACATCTGGCGAAGTGAGGGTGCCTGCTCGTTCCTTCAGCAGAAACATCAGCTCGCGTTGCCGCTTCATGAACTCCTCATATTCCCTCACGGAGGCATCAATTTCTGTCGCAAGTGCTTGCAACATCTTCCTGTCGAAATGCACCAACGATCCTTGTTCTACGAATTTCTCTCAACGAAAGCACTGAGTTGTTAAGAATCGTTGGAGCTAGAGAGAAGTAAAGAGAGATTTCTATTGAAAAGCCTTACTCAGACAGCAACAGTAGCAGCATACAAACCAGAAGAAAACAAAGAAGAAGAAACTGGAGAAGAAGCTCTCCGGGAAGACTCCCCGAAGCCAAGGCCTAGGCCTCCCACGACGGTCAAGCTGAAGCCAAAATAATATCCTAGATACTCCCCACCAGCTGCCCCATCCCCATATTTATTACTCCCTATCCACTCCTAACAGCCCCAACAACCATGTACGGGAAAGTACAAAACTACTCTCACTTAATATCCCCTACCCATCACAGCACACCACACACAGACATCCCCCCATTTCCTATCACATACCATAAAAGCTTGAAACACATTTTTTTCACAAAGGAACTTGAACCTAAGATAAAGACTGTTGGAGTCTGCATCCCACATCGGACTTGAGGTCCGGTGTGGTTTTTAATATTCATTATAAATACACCCCAAGGGCTCCTTTAGAGAGAACCTTGGGGGTTCGGGTCTCTCATTTTTATTCCCCTACATGGTATCAAAGGGATTTACTCCCGACCCTCCCTCCTGATTTCCCCCCCCCCTTCCTTTAGGGTTTCCCCGTCCGGGGGGCGGCGGCTCCAATCCACATAGCTGCCGCCCCCCCCCCCTCTGGCTCTGCCCTACCATCCCGGCAGCCCTCCCTCCCGGCCCTCCCTCCCTCCAGGCGGCCCTCCCTCCCGGCGGCCCTCCATCCTCCCGGCGGCCCTCCTGCCTGACGCGGCTCCCGGCTCCCCTGCGTCCCGTGGCCTCCCCGCGTCGCCCTCCTGCCAGGCGCACGATCTCCACGCCCGGCGCCTCGCCCTGACGCATCGCCCTCGCCGGCTCCTCGCCCCGCCGGCCTCGCCCCGGCTCCTCGCCCCGCCGCCTCGTCCCGGCGCAGCCCGCCCTCGGCGCCCCGCCCAGACGCGTCACCCTCGACCTCGCCCCGACGTCCTCGGCTTCGCCCCGGCACCCTCGCCCTCGCCCCGGCGCCCTCGCCCTCTCCCAACGTCTCCCCGCGCCCCGCCTCCCGCTGCTCCCGCGCCTCTGGCCACCCTCGCCCGGCGCCTCCCGCGCGCTCCAGCTACTATCTTCCTGGCGCTGCTCTCCGGCGTCCAGAACCGACGGCCCCTTCTTTTTTTTTTTCTGGCCGCTTCTCCTGCCCGGCGGTTCCCCCCCCCTGCCGACCATCCCACTGGCCGCCTCCAGTTCTGTCGGCGCCTCCAGTTCTGCCGGCGCCTCCAGTCCTGGCAGCTTCTCCGACCCTGCGGCTTTCTCCCAGGCTGCGGCCCTCCAGCAGCACTCCTCCAAGGCAGCCTCCTTTACCGGCCTCCTCCTGCGCTTCTCTTCCGGCAGCTAGCCGGCTCCAATTTCTCCTTGCGGCTGCCCAACTTCAAGTTTCGGCTCTCCGGCACCTCCTGCGGCATCCCCGCCTCGCCGGCATCTCCCGACGACTCCCGGAAGCCGCATCTCTATCCGTCGGCACGCCCATTCGCTGGCGCAGCAGCTCGACCACCTAGGATTTGGGTCTGTTGGCGTCGCCAGATCCCGCAACAATTCTGCGGAATCCCCGCCTCCCGTCGCCGGCCCCACAAGTGCGGTTTTCCCGGTGCTAGATTGGATTTTCCGGCGTTTCATCGACCGGCCCCACTAGTGCGGCATTCCTGGCGTTCTGTCAACCGGCCGGTCTGAGTGGTCATCTGCTGCGCCCGCAACATCATCCATCCATCATCCTGCGGAGGAGCTTTGATCGTGAGGGGGAGCAGCAGCCCTTTGCAGTTTTTTTTTTATTTCGTCTGTTTTGTAATCAAGCCGGGCATGTCCAGCTTGAGGGGGAGTGTTGGTCTCTGTTTTGTTGTTTTCTTTTCATTATGTGTCCAAGCTAGGTACACCTAGCTTGAGGGGGAGTGTTGGAGTCTGCATCCCACATCGGACTTGAGGTCCGGTGTGGTTTTTAATATTCATTATAAATACACCCCAAGGGCTCCTTTAGAGAGAACCTTGGGGGTTCAGGTCTCTCATTTTTATTCCCCTACAAAGACGATGGATGAAATATCTCCAGACGTTTGACTTTGACTTAGTTTACACACCGAGCAAAGAAAATTCAGTGGCTGATGCTTTAAGCCGAAAGTTGTATAATCAACTGGCTAGAGAAACTCGTGATCAATGGCAATTGATAAGTATGATTGTTGATATGCACGGGATGAAGTCGTGTTCTTTTCGATGACTCTCGTACCTGATTTGGTTAAGCAAGTCAAGGATGCTCAAGGATTGGATCCCGATTGTTTTACCATTACATCAAAACTTAATGGTAGGGAGACCATTGACGGATGGGAACAAGATGGGAAACCCATGTTGCTTTTTCATAATCGAATAGTTGTTCCGCCGTTTTGTCATGAACAACTTTTTTCTGCTTTATCACCATTCAAAATAGGTGATTCATCCGGACATCCAAAAGATGTACAAGGCTTCAGGGACCCATTTTTTATGGTCGGGTATGAAATGGAATGTGGTTGATTATGTTACAAAATGCCTAACTTGTCAATAGGTAAAGGTTGAGCATCAACGACCAGCTGGAATGATGCAATCTTTACCTATACTCTTACGGAAATGGGTTCAAATCGTTATGGACTTTGTCACAGGTTTACTGAGAACTATTTGGAAGCGTGATTCAATCTGGATGATTGTAGACGGACTCACAAAGTCGGCCCACTTCATTCGGATTCGTGAATCCAATACCGTAGACGACTTGTCAAAACTCTACATTCGGGAAGTGGTAAAATTGCATGGGATACCCATTTCGATCATCTTCGACCGAGATCTTCCTTTTACCCCTTGGTTTTGGCGATCTTTGCAGCAAGCTTCGGATACCCAATTGACCATAAGCACAACGTAATGTATCAACAACAAACTGATGGACAGTCCAAACGAACGATTCAAGACACTGGAAGACATGCTCCGAGCTTGTGCTATGGATTTCGGTGGCTCATGGGAGGATCATTTTCCCTTCGTGGAGTTTTCATATAACAACATCTATCAGGACACGATACAGATGTCTCTGTTTGAGGCATTGTACAGCCATCCATGTCGATCGCCACTTTGTTGGGTAGAGATCGGAGAAACTGCGCTATTTGGCCCTAGCCTCATACATGAAACCACTAAGTAGTTTAAAATGATCAGGGAACGAATGGTTTATGCCCAAAGCCGTCAAAAATCTTATGCGGATAATCGTTGTCGGCCTTTATCCTTTGCAATGGGAGATCATGTGTTCTTGAAAGTCTCCAAGGCTAAGGCATCGCCAATTGGGTAAGGAAAATTGTCTCATCGGTATGTTGGACATTTTGAGATACTTGAACGAATTGGTGATCTTGATTATCGGTTGGCTTTACCACAACGATTTAGTTTGGTTCATAATGTCTTTCATGTATCTCAATTGAGGAAATATCAGTCTGATCCTAGTCATGTGATTCGATGGGATCATGTTGATCTTGAACCAGATGCTACATTTATTCATGCGTTGATTTGTATCTTCGACAAACAAGATAAAGTCTTGCATGGAAAACGTATTCCATTGGTTCTAGTATTCTGGCAACATGGAGAAATTCCAAAGGAGATATGGGAACGCGAGAAAGAGATGCTAGAAAAATGGCCCGAACTTTACCAAAGCACCACCAACCTCAGGCTTCTGGAGGACAGAAAGCCTAATGTAACACCCCCGGTTGGAGGTATTTTCCATGTTCTCTTAAGTTTTAAAGCCTTTTCATGTTTTTTTGGGGGTTCGGGAGCGTTGGTAGGTTGTTCGGAGAAGTCGGAAGTGCTCGGGCAATTCATGGTGCACCACGGGCAGCAACACAATGTGATGTAGGGCGTGGTGCGCTAGGAGTGCACTTGTGCAACACGGGCAGGCCCAAAACGCCCAAGGGAGATCGTGGTCATTGGGTGGCCTTAGGCATGGCGCGCTAGGGGTTTGTCTGTGAAACACGGCCAGAGGATACCTCACCACTTCGTGGTCCAGGATGTGGTGAGTTCAAAACGACTTGGGCCTTTCCTACACGTCGTAGTGACTCGCCGTGGTGAGTTCCTGAACTAGGTGCAATCGAAGGCGCCACACCCGTGGCGAGCACCAAGTCGCGGCACCAATTTTAGTGCCGAACTTGGGGGAGGAGTTATGGATACACGTGTGATCATCTTGGGAGGGCTTTTAATGCGATTTGTGATTGGAAATCGCCTCTTATAACCTCTGCTCACCCTCTCCTCAAGTTTTCCAAACCCAGCAAATCCAAGGTGCTCTTTGGGGACGTTTTGACTCGACTTGGGGATCTGTTTGCTTGGGGCTACGAGCGAACTCTCTCTCTCGCTTTTGGGTGGTGAAATCGATCGTAAGAGGTAGGTGGTTTTTCTCTCTTCTCCAATTGTTCTAAAACCTGAAGAAGATATTTAAAGGAATTGCTTCAAAATTCAAAGAAAACTCGTGTTGATTTCTTATCGGAAACCCCTTTGATAATTTGAAAATCGTGGAATTTGAATGGTTTTTTTTTTGGGAAAACCCCTATGATTTAAGGTTTGAAATTATGGTTTTGGTTTAACGCAAGTAAGATGTTTGATAAAGAGAAGAATTGATTCGTGTGAAATGAATTGGTTTGAGAACTTGGCATACATGGGTGGTGTGTGTTCATCATTGCATTGGACGTGAACTTACCATTGTGGACTTGGCACGAGGTGTCAGACTGAGGCACCTAGGGAAAGGTCACCTAGTGACGACTTGGTGGATCAGCGTATGAGACTATCACCTCGCATGTATGTGTGTGTGAGTAAGAGGATGTGGTTGGATATGCCAAGTGGAACTAAATGATAAATTGTTTCTACTTTTAAAGGTAATGTCCCTCTCTTTTGTTTTAAATTATACTTTGAACTATGAGCTACTGTGTTCTTGTCCTAATGGCGTGAGTTGGAAGGTCACTTAGAGAAAACCTACTAGGTATGATTACTCACCCCTTGCATATGCACTTTGGTGCGCATGCAAACATTATTCTTCATGACACAGGTAAAGGAAAGGTTTTGTATTTCACTAGTGGAGCATCCTGATGCTACTTCCTTAGGATGGTGATTAGAGCTTGGAGTCCACTTATGGAGTAGTTGGAGTGATTCCGCATCGGTGTTACTACGTCGGAATGTCTTTTTTTAGTTTTGGTTGGATGACTTGTTTCACTTTCTGATGTTACTCTGATATTGTTGGTTTTTATTTGAGTTGTATTGTTTACACTTCATGCATCATATAGTTTGGTTTGGTTGTTTTATTTTGTCTTTGACAAGTTGTGTTTGATTTAAAGGACAAATCGTCCCCCAATGTTTTAGTAAGCCCTCGGCATTTTTGTCAGTCGTCGGTGTCTTGGGGATGTCGCCTAAAATTAGTAGCACCTCGTCTCTTTCCAAGTCAATGGTTAGGGTCGGGATGTTACATCAAATCATAATAATTATATTATTATTATATTCCAGGACATGCGCTTAACTCACGGATTATTTAAATATCATTTCACCTTAACCCTTAACTCGGCTCGTCGATCCACTTCGACATTTATCGAACCTTGAATAGCAACCATTTAAATAAATAAATATCACTGTATTATTTGTTCAACAAATAAATAAATGTTATATTCACCAACTAGGGAATAAATATTTATTTAATATTCACATAACCAAATAAATAATTATTTGTTACCCTACGAATTAAGAGATAAATAAATATTTATATATTAGCCAACTAAATAAATAATTTCTTTGCGAACAAATATTTATGTAATACCCAAACCACATATATTCTTTCGAATTAATACGATCAACACATCCTGAATAATTATTAAACTACAAGTCAAGAATAATCTTTATTCAAACTATTAAATTCAAATAGAATTTAACTGCGATTTTGGATACACTTGGTGTGTGACACTAGGTCTCTTTCTCAATGGCATTAGGAGAACTAGTCTACAGTCCAAGATCGACGTCTAGCAACACGTCAAAACACACAACACACATAGAGAAAGAAATTAATGTTGCAACGACGACGGCCTCCTGGAGACGTTCACTATCTCATAAAGCAGGTTTCATAATTTGTGTCATTAACCTATACGCTTGATTTATCTTTCTTAGACTTTCTGAAATAAACACGTCGAATCTTTAGAAGTTAATGATTTATTCTCAATAAGAAAAAACACATGAAATTTTGAGTCACGTGGAGATGAAGGGATTAACCTTGGAGCAAGGCGTACAAGTATTTCAACAAATGACTTGGGAAGATTGTCGAAAGCCAAGACATCACTGCGGTAGAAAATGAGCCGAATCTTTAGCAAAACAGTAAACAAATTCTAGAGGAAAGTGGCGAAGAGTTTGGCAGTTTAGGGGGGGCACAAGGGGTTAATGTTGACTCTGATTAAGACGCTGATGGTGAGCAGAATGAAGTCAGACCATCAATTGCACAAAAGCCGAAAAGCAAGGTAGAAATTTATGAGCATAATATCATCGATAACCGAACAGCTAGTGCAAACGAGGAGAATGAAGTCACTACAGCGAACTTCACTCTTATCTTAGGTAGAGCCAAAGTGTTTATTGTTAAAGATGAAAATTAGGCCTCGGATATGCATGTATACCTTGACCAAAAATCTCACCCATCAATTGTGGTTGCTCAAGCTTACACACACAACTGTTATAGATAAAGCAACGGCTTGAGGATGAAGGCTCCTATCGAAATCAATTGTGACAATTCAAGTGTTATCAACCTTAGCAAGAAAAATTATTCATCACTCAAAGACGAAACACATTGAAATCAAGTATCACTTCATAAAGTAGAAAGTTGAGCGTTCGTGGGTGAAATTGGAGTATGTGCCTATCCGACTTCATACCGTTGATATCATGACAAAGGCCTTACCCAAGGAGACGTTTGAGAAACATCGGCTAGCTAGTCAACACCCCGCACTTAAATAAGTGTGGATCTGGGACCCCTGCTCCCCAAGGCATGTTGCAAGTTCTCTCATGTATTAGAGTTTGTCCCTTCTTGCAACCCACAAAGGAGTGATCTTTGGGTACGTTGACAAAGAGGGAGAGATTGTTCAAGAAAGAGGGAGAGATTGCTCAAAAAAGGGGGAGAGATTTCTCAAACCTTTAAAAGGGTCAAGTATCTTCAGAAAGCTGAAACGAGGGGGGAGTGGGGAGTTCAATGTAAAATCAGGGGGGAGAAGGTGCAAGGGGGGAAGCAAAGTTGTGGCTAGAATTGATTGCAAATACCAAGTGGTGATCAAGAGCTAAATGAAATGATTCATTGATAAGTTTTGCATGACACTCTTGTTTCTCACACTAAGTTTGACACATGTGGGCTTAGAGTACAAGATAAGTGAGTCTTTGATCTCTATCTGAAAGTGGAGGGCGAATGGTGTTTGAAACAAAAAGTGCAAAAGATTCGTCAACAAGATGGTTAAGGAGTTTGAAGTGTTGTCAACAAACCTAAAGAGGGACATTGTTGGTAGAAATCCCTGAAGTTGGATTTTCAAAGATTTTATATTGTTAACAAAACACGTTGACAAAATTCCAAAGTGGAGAGGACCATGAGATATTCATGAAGGAAAGGCTCTGGAAGAGTTTGAAGTCTATTCAAGAAGATTGCGTAGAAATTTGAAACGGAGGAATTTTCACGCAAACTAGGTGGATGTTCGTGGAACTGAAGTTGTGTGAACTTGGTGATGTTTGTGAACTCAAGGCAACACGATTTCCAGAGTCACAAAGGGTTGCGCGCTGGATGTTTTCTGGATCAATTTTGCCTATAAATAGGGTATTAATCTCATCATTTGGGTAGAGGAGAAGACTTAAAGGAAGATCAAAAGAGCCAAGTGCTTTGTTTTCGGGTAGAACTTACGTGAACTTATTTATTTTGCAAAGATATTTACACAACAAGCAGTTATGCAGAGAAATGACATTACGCGAACAGAATTTGTGTGAACGTGTTTTACACAAAAATCAATTATGCACAAAAGGGGTTTACAAGAACTTTAAGAAGATTGCCTAGAATTTCAATGGTAAAATGGAATCCGTCATTTTGATGAAAGAAAAGTTTCATGACACACTAGTTGTGGTGTAAACAGAGTTGATTCAATACATCTGAGAAATTTTTTGAAAGAACGGTGGGTACACTTCAGTTGAGAAAGCAATGAGTTCTCAAATCATGAGTGATTGTGAACCAAGGGAGGCAATGAGTCCACTCCAAACATTATCAACACGTAGTGCGCTTAGTGATTCTGATACATCGGCACATCGTCGTTGTACACTCATTGAATTAACCCGATTTGAGTGAATCAAGTAAAAATTGATCGTCACTCTCTTTACTTGCTTTATCGTTTCATATTTGTCATAAAGGAGAGTTGTTCCTACTAACGGTGGAACAAGATCATTAGCAAGAATTTTTTGAAGAAATCGCATACCATGATTCACCCCCCCAGGGTATTTAACTTGCTTGGGGCAAGGTATAAACCACTGTTTCTTCATAGCAAACAATACCCAATCGGCTAGAGGGAAATTTCACACACAAATGACTTGACAGCAAAAAATGATGGCATATCAAAGGAATCAGGCCTATTTAATACACATGAACAAGGGTGTTGGCTTAATTTGTGATTTGATATGCAATTTGTATTACAGAATACATAAAATTAGAAACAATTATGTTCAGGAAATTTATTTTCAAAGGAATGAGCATTTCACCCAAATTAGAAGGATTAATAATTACCTTAAACACTGAAACCGGCACTCGCCCTTCATTTCCTAGCGCCGAGTACCAAACGTAATTTCTTATGATTCTCACATTAATTTAATTTCTTAAACCATCATTTCTTCATACCAAACATAACCTAGATTGCATCTACAAGGAAAATTTTGTACACAAATGAAACTCCAAAAAATGATGGCATGTCAAAGGAATGAGACCTATTTGATACACATAAACAAGGGACCTGGCTTAAGTAGTGATTTGATGTGCAATTTGTATTGTAAGAATATATAAAATGCTCGTGAAATAAATGTTCAAAGGAATGAGCATTTCACCCAAATTGGAAGGATACTTAATTCCCTTAAACAATGGAAGTGACACTTGACCTTCCTCTCCCCACGCTTGGTACCAAACATAATTTCTTAAGATTCTCTCGCTAATTCCAGTTCCCAAACCATTGTTTCTTCATACCAAAGATAACCTAGCTTGCATCTATACAAGGAAAATTTTGTACACAGGTGAACTTGGCTCCAAAACAAATATGGGATGTCAAAGGAATGAAACCCATTTGATACACATGAACAAGGGGCCTCGTATAAATTGTGATTATATACTAAATTTGTACTGTAAAATACATGAAATTAGAAACAATTATGTTCATGAAATTTATTTTCAAAGGAATGAGCATTTCACCCAAGTTTGAAGGATCCTTAATTCCCTTAAACAACGGAACCCACAATCGCCCTTTCCTCTCCCCATGCCTGGCACCAAACATGATTTCTTATGATTCCATTTCATAAACCATTTCTTCATGCCAAACATAACCTAGATCGCATCTACAAGGAAAATCTTGTGCACAAATGAACTGGACTCCAAAAAATGATGACTTATCAAAGGAATGTGACCTATTTGATACGCGTGAAGCAGGATCCTGGCTTTAATTGTTATTTGACATGCAAAATCAACCTGGACAAGACCCACATTGATCAAATATACATTAAAACAATAAAAAACTACTGCCATTTCAATAGCATGTTTCAAGAGAATAATAAGAGTGGGTCCTTTGAAAAATCCGATGAGTTCCTGCTAGAGGATAAGATCGGAGAGATTGAAGCTCGAAATTGATTATGGAATAAAATAGGGAGCATATTGGAAATAAAACCTTCATCGAAGCAGAATTGTTTACAGATGGAGCATTCGGAGCAAAATTGAGGCGATATGTTTATACAGGAGCAGCAGGAAAAAGAAAAGGAAAGAAAAAGGGTTTACATGGAAGAGACAGAAAAATCAAAGAATGCCGATCCACGGTTTACTGTAAATATGAACATGAGAAAATGAAGAGTGGGGAACAGACCCGCAAAAAATGTGATCAGAAGGGAGCTGCCAAGTAAATAGCTTAAATGCGGTAGACGACTTGGCAAAACTCAAACATTCGAGAAGTGGTAAAATTGCATGGGATACCCGTATCGATCATCTCCGATCGAGATCTTCCTTTTACCTCTCGGTTTTGGCGATCTTTGCAGCAAGCTTTAGATACCCAATTGACCATGAGCACAGCGTATCATCCACAAACTGATGGTCAGTCGGAACAAACGAATCGGACACTGGAAAACATGCTCCGAGCTTGTGTTATAGATTTCAGTGGCTCATGGGAGGATCATTTGCCCTTAGTGGAGATTTCGTATAACACCTATCAGGCCATGTAAGGTAACAAACCTAACGGTAAGTCTCACAGCAGAATTAAAGCGGTAGGAAGGGAACAAACAGCAATATATTCGGTATTTGCGGAAGAAATGAGACAGAATTACAGTTGATAGGAGGGGGAACAAAAATGCAAAGGAGAGAGCTCTCTGCGGAAGACCACAAAAGTAGAGCCAAGGGTACTCCCAACTGCCAAGCTGAATTCCAGAATGAATTCCTTCCAACAACCCCTCCACCACTTATTATCCCCCAACTACTAACGAACAAACCCCTACCTGCTACCTACCACCCGCATCTAACTGATACAAAGTAATAGACAATATTGCCCTTGTAATTACACCGACACCCCCACTGACAGCCCCCTCCCTGACAGCTAAGATACGCATTCCTAAAAATTTCCTCCCTCCTAAGACCCGCTTTGTCCTCAAGGTAAGGCTTAGTTCCATGAGACGTTCTGGCCATTACTTCTTCCGGGAGCCGAAACTGATTTCCCTTCTTCAATATATGCAGCAAACTCTTGTTGCCTCCCTTGTGAAGTAGGCCCCCACGCACTCGGTCAGTAGCAGGTGCAGCCACCTGTATATCTTCTATCATTTCTGGATCTTGTTGTAATATTCTCAACCATGCTGATGTTGACTGAAACAATCAATCAATTGGTTGACCCACACCACCGCAAACTCCCAAAGTGCCACCAGCTAGCTCCAAGAAAATCTCTAGAAATTAAACACTAGGCTGAAAGTCAGAATTATTGGAACCACTGCAATCACAAGTGGTTTCCATGACAATCACCACTAGGAAGCGGGGGAAATTTATAATAAAAATCTGAATCCGTCGTGATCTGGCATAGGCTCCACATGTCACTGGAATCGTCATCACCCTTCCAAGCTCATCTCTACTTTGACACAAGGCGTGACCTATTTCTGCTCTTGCTGCAACTTTACCGGGACAGGGTGATTGTATTGTATCAGTTAAGTACCTCAAGGTCGCATGTTGCTCTGGGGTTCGGCCGTAGAGCTTAATGGTCAAAGCTGGACCAAAAGAGTGAGCATACAGTTTCTCTACAAAGCTATTGCCTGTAGGATAATCCAACAAGAGAGTAGAAACAGAGTGTCCGGATACACAAGCCTTCAACTTAACCCAAATTCGAACAATTGCCAACAATTCAGCCACTGTTTGGTTCAAAACAAAATTCCCCCTAAGAGCCCATGACGGTTCCTTACTCGGCTTTGGCATTTTCATCCCTTATTCAAAATTTCAGCACAACTCACATTTGACACCAAGGCACAACCAAAAGGTTCACATGGTTCTGTTGCAACAAGAAAAGTAAAATGTTTCATCACCAAAGCAGTAACAAGTTTATCAAGAGAATATGGTACAGCATTTTTCACTTCCTCCCCATCAGTCCCGATCTTGCCTCCTGTAGTAATGTTACAGGTACATGTCATTTTTTCTCTGTCAGGTTAAGATGCCCAAGCTGCACCTGCTACATGGCTGAAACCCGTGAGGTTAACAAGAGCATCAGCAGGACGGACAGCCCCCCTGCGGCACTTTGGCTAGCTCCAAGCAGGAGACAGGTGTCGGTTGAAAAGGCCTCAGTTATATTGTGCACTCAGAAGCCTGTATCCGGTATTTGGAGCACAATGCAGCTCCTGATGCGGTGGTTCTTGTGCCACTATACCTTTTCTACGGTCACTAGCAACCCATGAAACACCAAACTGCTTCAATCCTTTTTTGACAGGATCCACAAAAGGAGTCGAAACCCAAAAACCCTAATTTGATAGCAGCATCCTTCCAAGAGGAGGCAAGGCTCCTTGCATAACCCCAAACATGGTTATTCCAATGGGGTATTTTTTTTCATTCCGATTAAGAAACTCTCCTTGCACTTCCAAACTTCTGGACAACATTCCAACAAAAACAGCACTTATTGTCATATCAACAACTGTCACTCGAACTATAGACTTTTCCAGCGAAGTTGCTACACATAATGGAGCATGCAGCTCCCCGGACAGAGATGGTTCCCATGTCGTCATTCTGGTCCTAGGAGTCGCTTCCATGGTTGTTGAGTCATAACATCTGACGAGTGTGTTGTAACCTAACCCAGCCGGTAATCCACTCTGCCTTGGTAATCCAACCACATCGGTGCCCATGTTATAACCTTCCTCCACTGACTCTGCAACCAGCAATAGCCCAACCAGTAGCTGGATGGATTGTGGGACAAATTCACATGTCTCATGTAAAAGCCTCTGCTCCTTCATTAGATTTCGATCTAGCTTGTAGACGGATTTCATAGTAATTGTTGCACTTGACGCTGGCCAAACTTGATACTCGCTGCTTCCGGTAGAAACACTTTGCTCGGAGCCAACTAGAACATCAATAATGACAGATCCTGACTCACTAACAAAATCTGAAATATTTACCGTAGCAGTTTCAGGATCGTTTTCTTCCGGATACATAGGTTCTTCTCCAGCAACAACAAGACACCCGTCTGCATTTGCCATTTTTTCTACCGCCATGCTTCGTTTGGAAAGAACTCTCGAACTCTTTTCTTCCGAAGCTAGAGGTACCCTTAAAACCAGAACATGTTGCTCCTCCTCAATGTCTTCCAATAGCTATGCAGACTACAACTTCTCAAACTGCTGACTGGAAAACTCATTTTGCTCATTGTCATTCTCATACTTCTCCACCAGTGCTTGCTTCAGCTGCTCCCACAACGAACTTGAATTAATACTCAACCACGGCAAAAACTAATACAAAACTATATACTCCATCCACAACTGTGCCCAATGAACCTTCATATATTCCAACACCCGATTCTCCATTTTAGCGACCCAACCACATGGATCCTCTCCTGAAAACGGAGACAGCTGAACTCTTGTCGCCATTCTGGCCGTCGTACTCCAACAGAGACCACCTGCTGCAAACTCCTCTCAACAGTTTTCCACGACCAGAATCAGAGCACCACACAACATGCATCTTCTCCAGCGATAGTCTCCCACAGTAGATCGCACAGTAGTATTGGTTTTTTTTAGCACGTCAGAATCTCCTCATTCGTCAGTCTGCGTCCAGCCAACAATCTTCCGCTCGCACATCAATCGTCTAGACCAAACTTCAACTTCACAATTACCGACAAACAATGATCGATCACACTGCACACGCGGACCTGCTACACCTCTCGATAAACGTTCGTCCAAGCAAGAAGCGCCCTCCCCTTTTGTCAACCACGCTCCGTTCGACTGTGCAACAATATTTTTCCCTTGAGCTCGTTTCTCCGCGAACGTTCTCCAAGCGACGTTCGTCTCACTGCTGCAATGTTTGGCAAGCTCGATTCACCTCGACTGAGGTTCGTTCAACTTCCCAGTAGCACAACCTCTTTTTCTTTAAGCCTCCAGAAATTTTGTCAGACGTACCAGCCAATTGCGATCGTCTTCTAGCGGTCTGCTTCACATTGTATCGACCGCGACCACGCCTAGAGGAAATGAGTCACAGCGATCAGCTCCTCAGTGCACGTGCTCCCTCTTCGTTCTACTCTCCCGCTCGAGTTCCCCGACGGAGTCGCCAATTGTTAGGTAACAAACCTAACGGTAAGTCTCGCAGCAGAATTAAAGCTATAGGAAGGGAACAAACAGCAATATATTCAGTATTTGTAGAAGAAATGAGACAGAATTGTAGTTGGTAGGAGGGAGAAGAAAGAAAATACGAAGAGAGCTCTCTGCGGAAGACCACTTCGTAGAGCCAAGGGCGGCACCTCCGAAGGGCCATAACTCTGAGCTGCCAATCTGAATTCCAGAATGAATTCTTTCCAACAACCCCTCCACTACTTGTTAGTCCCCAACTACTAGCCAACAAACCCCTACCTACTACCTGCCAGCCCACATCTAACTAATACAAAGTAATAGACAATATTGCCCCTGTAATTACACTTACAGCCCCACTAACAGACCCATTCCTAAAAGGCCACGATGCAAATGTCTCCGTTTGAGGCATTGTACAACCATCCATGTCGATCCCCACTTTATTGGGTAGAGACCAAAGAAACTGCACTATTGGGACCTAGCCTCCTACATGAAACAACAGAGAAGATTCAAATTATCAGAGAACGGATGGTTTCGGCCCAAAGTCATCAAAAATCTTATGTGGATAATCGCTGTCGACCTTTATCCATTGCAGTGGGAGATCATGTGTTCTTGAAAGTCTCGAAGGCTGGGGCATCATCGATTGGGTAAGCAAGGAAAATTGTCTCATCGGTATGTTGAACCTTTTGAGATACTTGAACGAATTGATGATCTTGCTTATTGGTTAGCTTTACCACCACGGTTCAGTTTGGTTCATAATGTCTTTCATGTATCTCAATTGAGGAAGTATCAATCTGATCATAGCCATGTGATTCGATGGGATCATGTTGATCTTGAACCAGATGCTACATTTATTCATGCGTTGATTCATATCTTTGACAAACAAGATAAAGTCTTGCGTGAAAAATGTATTCCATTGGTTCGAGTATTATGGCAACGTGGTGAAATTCAAGAAGAGACATGGGAATGCGAGAAAGAGATGCTAAAACAATGGCCTGAACTTTTCCAAAGCACCACCAACCTCCAGCTTCCCGAGGACGGAAATCCTGATGGTAGGAAGAATGTAACACCCCCGATTTGAGGTACTTTCCATGTTCTCTTAAGTTTTAATGTCTTTTCATGTTATTTTTTAGGTTCGGGAGCGTTAGTAGGTTGTTCGAAGAGGTCGAAAGTGTTTGGGCATTTCATGGTGCACCACGGGTAGCAACACACCGTGGTGTAGGGCGTGGTGCACTGGGAGTGCACCTGTGCAACACAGGCAAGCCCAAAACACCCAAGGGAAGTCGTGGTCGTTGGGTGGCCTTAGGCGTGGCACGCTAGGGGTTTATATGTGAAACACAGCCAGAGACCTCACCACGACGTGGTTCAGGGCGTGGCGAGTTCAAAATGGCTTGGGTCTTTGTGACACACCGTAGTGACTCGCCGCGGAGGGTTCCTGGACTAGGTGTAATCGAAGACGCCACGGTCGTGGCGAGCTCCACCAAGTCACGGTGTCGGTCAAAACAGCGTTTTTCTTTAAACAACCAATTTTAGTGCCGAACTTGGGGGAGGAGTTATGGATCCACGTGTGATCATCTTGGGAAGGCTTTTAATGCGATTTGTGATTGGAAATCGCCTCTTATAACCTCTCCTCGCCCTCTCCTCGGGTTTTCCAAACCCGACAAATCCAGGGTGCTCTTTTGGGACGTTTTGACTCGACTTGAGGATATGTTTGCTTGGGGGCTACGAACGAGCGAACTCTCGCTCTCTCTCTCACTCTCTCGCTTTTGAGTGGTGAAATTGATCGTAAGAGGTAGGTGGTTTTTCTCTCTTCTCCACTTGTTCTAAAACCTGAAGGGGATATTGAAAATAATTGCGTCGAAATTCAAAGAAAACTCGTGTTGATTTCTTGTTGGAAACCACTTTGTTTGATAATTTGAAAATCATGGAATTTGAATGGTTTTTTTTGAAAGCCCCTTTAATTTATGGTTCGAAATTATGGTTTTGGTTTAATGCAAACAATGTTCCATTAAATGTTTTAAAGGGAAGAATTAATTTATGTGAAATGAATTGGTTTGAGAACTTGGCATACATGGGTGGTGTGTAATCATCATTGCATTGGACATGGCCTTACCATTGTGGACTTGGCACAAGGTGCCGGACTGTAGGCACCTGGAGAACCTAGTGACGGCATGGTGGATCAACGAGTAACCGCTCATGAGTATGGGGTTGTCACCTGGCATGCATGTGTGTGTGAGTAAGAGGATGTGGTTGGATATGCCAAGTGGAATTAAATGATAAATTGTTTCTGCTTTTAAAGTTAAATTGTTTTAAATTGAGAAACTGCATTGATGTTCATCTCTTGTTTTAAATTATATTCTAAACTGTGAGCTACTGTGTTCTTGCCCTAATGGCGTGAGTTGGAAAGTCTCTTAGAGAAAGCCTGCTAGGTATGATCACTCACCCCCTGCATATGCATTTTGATGCGTATGCAGACGTTGTTCTTCATGACACGGGTAAAGGAAAGGTTCTGTATTTCACTAGTGGGGCATCATGATGCTACTTCCTTGAGATGGTGGTTGGAGCTTGGAGTCCTCTTATGGAGTGGTTGGAGTGATTCCACATCGATGTTGTTGCGTCGGAATGTCTTTTTTAGTTTTGGTTGGACTTGTTTCACTTTTTGTTAATCGGATATTGTTGGTTTTTATTTCATTTAAGTTATATTGTTTACACTTCACGCGTCATATAGTTTGGTTTGGTTGTTCTATTTTGTCTTGACCGGTTGTGCTTGATTTAAAGGGTAAATTGTCCTCCAACGTTTTATCAAGCTCTCGGCATTTATTGCCAGTCATTGGTGTCTTGACTACGTCACCTAAGGTTAGTGGCGCCTCAGCACTTTCCAAGCCAATGGTTAGGGTCGGGATGTGACATCAAATCATAATAATTATATTATTATTATATTCAATGACATGCGCTCAACTCGCGAATTATTTAAATATCATTTCACCTAAACACTTAACTTGACTCGCCAATCCACTTCGAAAGATGAAATGATGCATTGATAAGCTTTGCATGACATTCTTGTTTCTCACGCTGAGTTTGGCATATGTGGGCTTAGAGTACATGCTAAGTGAGTCTTTGATCTCTATCTGAAAGGTGTAGAGCGAATTTTGTTTGAAACAGAAAGTGCAAAAGATTTGTCAACAAGAAGGTTAAGGAGTTTGAAGTGTTGTCAACAAACATAAAGGGTGAGATTGTTGGTAAAAATCCCTCAAGTTGACTTTTCAAAGATCTTAGGTTGTTAACAAAACATGTTGACAAAATTTTAGAGTGGAGAAGACCCTGAGATATTCATGAAGGAAAGGCTCTGAAGGAGTTTGAAGTCTATCAAGAAGATTGCATGGAAATTTGAAACAAAGAAGAAATTCTCACGCAAACCAGGTGGATGTTTGTGGAACTAAAGTTACGTGAACTCAGTGGCGTTAGTGAACTCAAGGCAGCGCGATTTTCGAAGTCACAAAGGGTTGTGCGACGGATGTTTTCTGGATCGATTTTGCCTATAAATAGGGCATTAATCTCATCATTTGGGCAGAGGAGAAGACTTAGAGAATGATCAGAAAAGCCAAGTGCTCTGTTTTCGCGTAAAACTTACACGAACTTATTTCTTGTGCAAAGACATTTACACGATAAGCAGTCATACGAAGAGATGACATTACACGAATAGAATTTGTGAAAACGTGTTTTACACAAAAACCAGTTATGCACAAAAGGGGTTTACACAAACTAAGAAGATTGCCAAAAATTTCAAATGGTAAAGTGGAATTCGTCATTTTGGTGAAAGAAAAGCTTCATGACACACCATTTGTGGTGTAAACAAAGTTGATTCAATACATCTGAGGAATTTTCTAAAAGAACGGTGAGTACGCTTCACTTGAGAGAGCAATGGGTTCTCAAATCATGAGTGATTGTGAACCAAGGGGGGAGTGAGTCCGCTCCAAACATTATCAACAAGCAGTGTGCTTAGTGACTCTGATACATCGTCACATCGTCGTTGATTCAATACATCGGCACATCGTCGTTGTATACTCCTTGAATTAACCCAATTTGGGTGAACCAAGTAAAAAATTGATTGTATTTCTCTTAACTTGTTTTATCGTTTCATATCTATCGTAAGGGAGAAAGTTGTTCCTACTAACAGTGGAAAAATCGTTTGAAGAAATCACATACCATGATTCACCCCCCCGAGAGTATTTACCTTGCTTGGGGCAAGGTATAAACCATTGTTTCTTCATAGCAAACATTACCCAATCTACATCTAGAGGGAAATTTCGCACACAAATGAACTTTACAACAAAAAATGATGGCATGTTAAAGGAATGAGGCCTATTTAATAACATGAACAAGGGTGCTAGCTTAATTTGTGATTTGATATGCAATTTGTATTACAAAATACATAAAATTAGAAACGATTATGTTCATGAAATTTGTTTTCAAAGGAATGAACATTTCACCTAAATTAAAAGGATTAATAATTACCTTAAAACACTGAAACCAGCACTCACCCTTCATTACCCAAAGCCAAGTAGCAAATGTAATTTCTTATGATTCTCTCATTAATTTAATTTCTTAAACCATCGTTTCTTCATACCAAACATAACCTAGATTGCATTTACATGGAAAATTTTGTACACAAATGAACTTGACTCGAAAAAGTGATGGCATGTCAAAGGAATGAGACCTATTTGATACACAAAGACAAGGGTAATGGCATGATTTGATATGCGATTTGTATTGTAAGAATATATAAAATTAGAAATGATTGTGTTCATGAAATCAAAGGAATGAGCATTTCACCCAAATTAGAAGGATCCTTAATTCCCTTAAACAATGGAATTGACACTTGCCCTTCCTCTCCCCGCGCTTGGTACCAAACATAATTTCATAAGATTCTCTCGCTAATTCCATTTCCCAAACCATTGTTTCCCCATACCAAAGATAACCCAGCTTGCATCTACAAGGAAATTTTTGTACACAGGTGAACTTGGCTGCAAAAAAAATATGGCATGTCAAAGGAATGCAACCCATTTGATACACGTGAACAGGGGGGCTGGCATAAATTGTGATTATATATTAAATTTGTATTGTAAAATACATGAAATTAGAAACAATTATGTTCATGAAATTTATTTTCAAAGGAATGAGCATTTAATCTGAGTTTGAAGGATTCTTAATTCCCTTAAACAACTAAACCCACAGTCGCCCTTCCTCTCCCCGTGCCTGGCACCAAACATGATTTCTTATGATTCCATTTCATAAACCATTTCTTCATACCAAACATAACCTAGAACAAGGAAAATTTTGTGCACAAATGAACTGGGCTCCGAAAAATGATGACTTATCGAAGGAATGTGACCTATTTGATACACGTGATGCAGGATCCTGGCTTTAATTGTTATTTGACATGCAAAATCAACCTGGACAAGACCCACATTGATCAAATATACATTAAAACAACAAAAAACTACTTCCATTTCAATAGCACGTTTCAGGCGAATAATTAGAGGGGTGCCTTTGAAAAATCCGGTGAGTTCCTGCTAGAGAATAAGATCGGAGAGATTTATGGAATAAAATAGGGAGCATATTGGAAATAACACCTTCATCGGAGTAGAGTTGTTTACAGATAGAGCATTCTGAGCAAAACCGAGGCGATATGTTTATGCAAGAGCTGCGAGAAAAGGAAAAGGAAAGAAAATGGATTTACATGGAAGAGACAGAAAAATCAAAAAACGGCAATCCACGGTCACTGTAAATATGGACGTGGACGTGAGAAGATGGAAGAGTGGGGAACAGACCCGCAAAAAATGTGATCACAAGGGAGCAGTACCGGCCGAGTAAACAGCTTCAAGCTGCAAAAATAAAAACAATCGCAGATCAATTTGAAAAAATTAGGCAGAATTTTCAAGCAACATCGCACGAAAAAATAGAATCAGAAAGAGTAAAACCAGAGCGGGCAATTGAGCTCCAGACCCAGCTTCTGAAGGTGAAAAACCCATGGATTGAATAACCTGGCGACGTTCGGCTGTGGAGTATCCGCCATGAGCCTGGAAGAAATCTGAATCGTAGAATTCGCAGACTGAACCGTGGGTCGCAAGCGTGCCCCAGACCTGAAGTACAAGTACGTTCTGGTTTTTTTAATGTTCAATGCATGCGGTGCGAAATATGCACGAGTTAAATGAAAATAAGGGGAAACGACGTCGAACCAGACTGTCTCGTTGTCGAAGCTACGTCGGAAAGAACTGGATCCGCGTGGACGCCATGGGACATATCCGATCTTTAGAACGGTTCGTGGAGGGGATTAAAAATAAACAAATAAATCTATTCATAAGTATTTGGGGGAGACTCTCCTGAAACCTCTCTCAAGATCCACAAAGGCACCCTTACCCACCTATGGTAACTCACATAAGTACCCTGATCTGACCTTTATGTAGGTACCTTTATGTGGAGTGCTACCCTTACGTAGCTACCCTTACGCGGCTGGTACTCTCACACAAGATACCCTTACGCATTGGGCTTGACATTTACATGTGAGTCTTTTGACCCTTACACGTGACCTATACGCAACATGACTTTGACGTGTTTACCTTTACACGGTTGTTGCTTCTATGTGTTTACCTTTACGTATCAGAGATTCCGCTTAGTACCTTTACACAGTGGATTTATTGCCCTTACGTCACAACAGCTTTACCCTTACGTCGATTTACCCCCACACAGGCGTCGCCTAACCGTTATGCAGCCTTTCAATAATGTTGCATAGTTTTATTTTATGTTTTGTATAAATTTGTGGCACGCTCTGATTTGCAGGGCAGTTAGACTAGCCTACGTGATTGTTAGTGGATGTGATGACCCTTTGCAACCCCGTTCTTCAACATTTGATCTAAAATTTTCCTCTCGGTTTTGCTTTGGTTCTCGGTGTGGAAAGCTCTGGCAGTTCTTTATCTAGTGCTTCGAAGAAGATCGGGTTTCTCAGCCTGCTGTTAGAACGGTTGTTGCTCCGTTTGTGGTGGAGATCATCGGCATCCCTTCGCAGAGAAGAAGTGTGGCCTCCTATTCTTGATCTTGAAGCTACCGAGCGAGCGCTAGGGTGTTTCAGAAGCATAAGAAGACTTCAAAGAACCGTGCGAGAAGTGATCTGGACTGCTAGATAGCAAACAGATCCAACATTGTAAGTTGTTTTCGAGTTTCTTTGATTCGTTATGGTTTGCTTATCTCATACTTGTTTATTTTCTTTGATCTTAATAAAATACGTGCGGGGGTGGTATTCTTGTCGTGCATGTTGGCCCCAAAGGGACCGAAACACGTTAAATCTAGTGTTATTCTATATGTTTGTTTTATTTCTTTGGTTGAGTTAAATCAATTTTATTCGAAATCATTTGAATAATATTTAGTTCTGGTTTTGTTTTAATTTTTGCATTCCTCTTAAATTGTCACAATTTATTTTTGTTTGCAATTAAAATTGCCACAACCTCAAAGGATATTTTCGAATTTAGAGACTTAATTGAATAAGCGTGTTCAACCGTTGATCTTGACTTTTTCTTGAGGGCATATGCTTAACGTTGTCCCCAACAAAGTGGTATTAGATCCTTCGGTTAAATATGGGTTCAACTAAGTATGAAATCGAAAAGTTTGATGGTGACAATGATTTTAATTTGTGGCAAATTAAGATGAGGGCGTTGTTGGCTCAACAAGGCCTTCTAGATATCTTACATAACCCAAAGAAACCTATTGTATCCCTTGCTGCTGATGGTCATACCTCTATTGTTTATCAAGATGTCCCTCATGAAATTCTTGTTAAGGCCCATAGTTCTATATTGTTGTCTCTTGGTGACAAGGTCCTTCGTGAAGTTTCTTTTAAAGCTACTGTCGGTGGTATATGGCTTAAATTAGATAGAATTTACATGAAAACTTCACTTGTTGGCAGACTTTATAAGAAACGTTGCATGTTTACTTTCAAAATACATTCTGGTGTTTCTATTAAACCCTATTTGGATGAGTTTAATAAAATCATGCTTGATTTAGCCAATATTAATGTAATTGTTGATGATGAGGATCAAGCTATGATTCATTTAATTTCTCTTGATAATCCTTATAGAGCATCAGTAGAAACTATGATGTATGGTCATGACTCTCTTACCCTTGAAGAGGTTAAATTTATTATGATTTACAATGAGTTTCATTCTAAACCCAAAATGAAAGGTGAGGTTGGGAGTATATTCACTAGAGGGAGGCTACAATATAAAGGTGAAAAGAAAGAAAAAGGTAAAGAAAAAAGGCAAGAATAATAACCAACCCAAACCCAAGGCAAATTCCAAGGATATAAAGGTTGTGTGTTACAACTATGGTAAGCCCAGACACATTAGACCTGAGTGTAGAAAACCCAAACAAAACACTACGACTGATGAACCCATTGACCAACCCCTTTTAGTGAATTCTGGTTACGACACTACTGAAGTTTTAAATGTATCTAGATATGCACTCACTGATGAGTGGGTCTTGGATTCAGGTTTCTCTTTTCACATGTGCCCCTTTAGAGGGTATTTCCTTGAGTTATCTGAGAGAGTAAATAGAAATATAATCTTAGGGAATAATAGGAAGTATAAGGTTCAAGGAAGAGGTTCTTATAGAATTAGATGACCATTCTACCATCACCCTCCTAGATGTTAGGTGGGTCCTTGACCTTTACAGAAACGTGATTTCCCTTGGTGTTCTAGAACAAAAAGGATATTTCTCTGGGTCTGAATTAATATTCCTTAAGACCTCCAAGGGATATAAAACTATAATTAAAGGATCCATAGTTAATGGGATTTATGTGTTGATTGGGAAGACCCATTCAAGGTAGTTAGGCATTGTGTATGTGAGTAATACCAATAATACTTTATTACAACATGGGAGATCGATGCATATAAGCTCCAAGGGGTTCGAGGAATTGAGTAAACAAGGGTTGTTGGAAAATGTTACACCAAGCAATCCCCTATTATGTGAAGATTGCATCTTGGGTAGATCTAAGAGGGTCAGTTTTGGTAGTTCTTCTTTTAAGGCTGCTCAACCATTAGAGTATATCCATTTTTGATTTATGGGCCCCTGCTAGAACCATATCCCATGGCAGATGTTCATATTTTTTTTACCTTTATATATGAATTTTATAGGAAATTTTGGATTTACATACTTAAAAACAAATATGATGTTTTTGAAACTTTTAAAACATGGAAAACCCTTATTGAAAACTAGGTTGAAAATGGGATTAAATTCATGAGAATGAATAATGGTTTAGAGTAAATATCTATTTGTTTTATCTTGTTTTATCAATCTGAGGGTATAACAAGGTACCAAACTATCAAGGAAATCCCTCAACATAATGGTATTGTTGAGCACATGAATAGAATCATTCTTGAGAAATTTTGAAGCGTGATTGCATGCTCGGGCCTACCCAAATCCTTTTGGGTAGAAGCTTCCACTGAGATAGTTTACCCGATTAACAGGTTCCCATTTACTGAAAATCAATTTAAACCTTTGGATGAGTTGTGGCATGGTAAAACACCTTTCTATAACCACTCGAGAGTCTTCAGGTGCACTTCCTACATGCACATTAATACTGATAAGTCGGAACCAAGAGCTCTTAAGTGTGTTTTTTTGGGATACCTTGATAGTGTCAAAGGGTATAAATTACAGGTTGACAAACCTAGATACCAGAGGTGTATAATCAGTAGGGATTTGGCCTTTCATAAGTCCAGCTCCTCTAAATTCAAATATTTCCCACATGAAAATCAAGATTCAACCCATGATGTGGTCGTTGATCCTCATTCTTCAACTTGGTTTGAGGATACTAATGAGCCTCCTCCACTTGTTCCTCAAAGAGAAATCTAGAATGAGTCCAATTCTGATTTAGATTCAGATTATGAGCCTCTTATTACTAATAATGATTACCAATTGACTCAATATAGATCTTGGAGGGGCATTATACCTCCTACTCGGTTTGGGAAATGTTATATGGGTTCTTTTGCCTTTCATGTTTCCCAGGATCCCATTGATGATAATATCCAAACCTATTATCAATCCTTGAATGACATATATTCCAATGAATGGATATTTTCCATGCATGAAGAGATGAAATACTAGATTAACAAACCATACTTGGTATATTGTAGATAGACCTCCTAATGCCAAGGTCATTGGGTGTAAGTGGATTTACAAAAGAAAGGAAGACAACACTGATGAAAATCAAACCAAATTTAAGGATAGATTATTGGACAAGTGCTACCTTCAAAGAGAGGGAATTGATTATGATGAGATTTTTTCACTAGTTTTTAAACATTCTTCTATTTAGTTGCTCCTTGATTTTACTGTTTTTAATGATTTTCACATAAAACGACTAGATGTGAAAACTGTTTTTTTACATGGAAACCTTAATGAGCAATTGTACATGAAACCTCCTAATGGTTATAAAAAATAATTCAAACCTAACCAAATATATCTTTTAAATAAATCTTTGTATGGTTTAAAACAAGAATCTAGACAATGGTATAAGAAATTTAACTCTTTTATTCTCAATAACAAATTTAATAGGGGCTAACATGATGCGTGTGTTTATTTTAAATGTGTTAAAAACAACATGATTTACCTACTACTTTATGTATATGATATGTTGCTTACATGTAATAATACGAATCTCATTAATTCCATTAAGTCTAAATTGAAAACTGTCTTTGAGATGACAGACTTAGGGGTAACAAAAAAAATATTAGGCATGGAAATTATAAGGGAAAAACCTAATAAATGGTTGTATTTATCCCAAAATGATTATATCTTGAAAATACAAAAAAGGTACTTACTTGATACATTAATGTTGGTTAATGTTTCTTTTGGCCAGCACTTTAAAATGTCTTTGTCTCAATCCCCTACTTCCATTATAAATATTGAATATATGCCAATGATTTCTTATGCCAATATTATTGGCAACCTAATGTACTCTATGATTTACACTAGGACTGACATAGATCTTACAGTTTTCACTCTCGGTAGATTCATGGTAAATCTAGGTAAACCTCATTAGTATGCCCTGACATGGATTCTTAGATATGTTTCATATATTGTTGGCTTGTCTTTATGTTTTGGTAGAAATGTAAATAATGGTTAACTAATTACTGGATATGTAAATACCCATTATGCAGGTAATGTGGATACTAGAAAGTACCTCACTAGATAAGACTTCACTATTTAGGGAGGATAAATATTATGGAAATACAATATGCAATCTTTGGTTGCTCTTTCAACCATATAAGCTGAGTATATTTCCTTGACTAGGGCTGTTAAGGAGGCTTTATAGTTGAAGGGTTTGGTTTTTGAACTCAATTTACGCAATCTAATTATTTCAATTTATTATGACAGTCAATCTACCTTTCATTTATCTAAAAAATTATTTTTTTCATAGTAAATCCAAACACATAGACATTAGGTTACACTTTATTAGAGTTTTCATTGAATATACAATCATATGTGTCATAAAGATACATACTGATAATAACACAACTGATAGTTTGACTAAAGTTGTGATTTTATCAACATTCAAGTTTTGATTAGATAAAATGAATTTAGTTCCTATTCAATGATAATAGGTACAATAAAATTTCCAATTTCAAATGAAAATGGTGGAGATTTTTGAATTTAAGGTGTTTTTGATTTGAATTTTTCTTATTAATTGTTTCTACCATTTATACTCTATTATTTACATGCATGAAAATTGATTTTAATTTTCCTTATATTATTATGCTCAAAGTGTTTTGATTATAGATCTTAAGGGTTACCCTTATGTGGTTTCCTCTATACCCTTATGTAGTTTTTTGTTTTAGGGTTTACCTTTATGTAATGGTCCCATAACCCTTACATAGCCTATGTCTCAACAGGGTTACCCTTACATAAGTTTTTCTTACCTTTATGTAACTTGGTTTACCCTTACGTGAGACTCCTTATACCCTTACATAAGTACCCTTAAGTATGGTTTACCCTTACATGGTTACCCTTATGTGCGGATGGTACCTTTACATAAGTACCCTTACACGGGTCTGACCTTTAAGTAGGCATCTTTATGCAGAGTGCTACCCTTACATAGTTACCCTTATGCATTCGGTACTCTTATGCGAGTAATATAATTCATTGGGCTTGACCTTTATGTGCGATCCTTTTGAATCTTACATAGGACCTATATGCAGCACAACCCTTATAGGTTTACCATTACATGGTTGCTACTTTTGTGTGTTTACCTTTACATGTCGAAGATTTGTCTTGGTACCTTTACACAACAGGTTTATTACCCTTACACAGCAATGACTTTACCCTTATGCCGATTTACACTCATTAAGGTGTCGCCTAACCTTTATGTAACCTTTCAATATTATTACACAGTTTTATTTTCTATTCGTAGGGATTTATGGTGCGCTTTGATTCGTTGGGCAGTTAAACTAGCCTACGTGATTATCAGTGGATATGATGAACCTATAAAACCTCGTTCTTCGACATTCAATCTGAAAAATTCCTCTCTATTTTACTCTGGTTCTTAGTGTGGAAATCCCTAGCAGTTTTTCATTTAGTGCTTCGAAGAAGATCAGGTTTTTTGGCTTGTTGTCATTCGACAGAGCTATTGTTGCTCTATTTGTGGGGAAGATCATCGACGTCCCTTCACAGAGAAGAAGTGTGGCCTCCTGTTCTTGATATTGAAGCTACCGAGTGAGCACCAAGGCATTTTATAAGTAGAATAAGGCTTCAAAGAATCCTGCGAGAAGTGATCCATACTACTGGATAACAAACCTATCTAGTGTTGTAAGTTGTTTCAAGTTTCCTTGATTTGTTCTAGTTTGCTTATCTTGTAATCATTTCTTTTCTTTGAGATTAATAAAATGTGTGTGTGTGTGTGGGTGGTTTTCTTGTCATGCATGTAGGCCCTAAAGGGACCGAAACTCATTAAATCACATGTTGTTCTCTCTGTCTGTTTTTTTTCCATTATTCAAACTAAATCCGTTTTGTTAGAATTCATTTGAATAGTATTCAATTTTGGTTTCTGTTTTAATTTTCACATTCCTCTTAAGTCATCAAAGTCTCTTTCTATTTATAATTAAAATTATTATAACCTCAAAGGATCTTTTCGAATTCAAATATTTAATCGAATAATCGTGTTCAACCATTGATCATGGATTTTTCTTGAGGGTGTACTCTTAATGTTTTCCCCAACAATTTTTCCCTATTGACTTGAGAATAGGTTTCCTAGGTTTTCTAATGGGGTTATTTCAAAATCTAATGAATTTAATCACGATTCAACTAAATTTTATATGAATGAAAACTAGAATTTGAAGTAGATTTATTGTTATTATAATGAGTGTAACAATGTTTTTGAGATAAAGATTACATGTTTTGTTGAAATGTAAACTCATAGGTATTCTAATGATAGTGGACATGCTACTTTTGTTAAAAGTAATGAATAATACCATGAAAAATCTGATAATACTTGAAATGCAGCTACTGGTAACAAGTTTAGTGTGCTCGTTATAGCATCCCACCTTTTTATAACATAAACTTTCATTACATTACACAAAACTGAGGATCTTTAAGGTTTAGTGTCTTGGAAACTAGGAACATAATACATGAAAACAATATAAAACATTCTTCTTAAACACTTGAAAGGCTTATCCTTAAGTTCATCCTAGGTTCATTACTGCATCTCATAACCCGGGGACATACATCAAAAGAAAGGGTGAGCATAAGGCCCAGTAAGGGAAACAAGCGAAACATTTTACATATGAACTTGAGATACATCAATAAAGTCATGAAAAGAACTTTAAGGCATGAGAATGAAATCATGAGGCATATCATAATAAAAATAAAAATTTTCATAACTTGAAGATGTGGCTACAACATTTAATATTGACAATCATTTCGTTTCACCAAGGTCCATCCCCAAGGTGTCATTAAAAATTACCAAGGTTATTCACCAAGGTATCAGTCTAAAAGGTCATCTCTAGAGATTAAGTCTTTACCCAATGCATTGGAGCGCTATCTGGGCGCACCCTTGACATGTATTTATTATAATCTGAGCCACATATATCATCATCAATCATTTCATAAACAACCCATATAGCATAAAAGAAATGGGTTTCATTTTATAATCAAAACGTTTTAAAAACTGCTTTAAAGACATGATCTTTATGTCACTTTAAACCCACAAAAAGGGAAAGCGGGTCTCATGTATGTAAATACCAGAATTTAAAATAGAACATTTTGGTATATATTTGAATACCCCTTTAGGAGAAAGAGCTTTGAGTATTCACTTAATAAAATAAATTAATTTGAGAATAAGAGAGAGACATTTTGAGACGGAAATTCTGCAGCATAACGGCTATGTTACGAGGTTTTTAGAAAACATTGAAAAGAGAGGGGACATGGGTCAAACATTCATAAATGACCCATAAAATAGTAGAGGGACAGAATATAAGGGATTTAAGAACATTTTAATGAAATTTGAAAATATACCATATGAAATGAAGAACATGAAAGGAAGACAAAAATAAGATTTCTCTTATGAAAATTCGGCAGCCTAACGGCGTCACATAAAACTTCCAAAAATGGATTGACGAGATCAAATAGGGTCTCTCATCATATGAAAATAAATGATAAGTATGATATATATAGAGATAATACCCCAACATAATAAAAAGGAACTTGAAATACTTGACATGAAAATAGATCTTGAAAACGAGAAGGGTGAAAGAACCCCTTAGAAATTCGGCAGCCTAACGACGTCACTTAAACTTCAACAAAAATGAATTGATGAGATCAAATAGGGTCTCTCGTCATATGAAAATAAAATATCAGTATGATATATTTAGAGATCATAATCCAACATAATAAAAAGGAACATGAAAGACTTGACAAGAAAATAAATCTTGAAAATGAGAAGGGTGAAAGAATCCCTTAAAAATTCGGCAGCCTAACGGCGCCACTTAAACTTCAAAATACTGAATTGAAGAGATCAAAAAGGGTCTCTAATCATATGAACATAAAATATCAGTATGATATATTTATAGATCATACCCCAACATAATAAAAAGGAACATGAAAGACTTGACATGGAATTAGAACTTTGAAAAAGGAGAAAGGTGAAAGAACCACTTAAAAATTCGGCAGTCTAACGACGCCACTTAAAACTTCAAAATACTGAATTGAAGAGATCAAATGGGGTCTCTCATCATATGATCATAAAAGATCAGTATGATAAATTTAGATATCATAACCCAACATAATAAAAAGGAACTTGAAATAATTTACATGAAAATAGATCTTGAAAAATGAGAAGGGAGAAAGAATCTGTTACAAAAATTTCGGCAGCCTAACGACGCCACTTAAAACTTCATAAAACGAAATAATGAGAGTAAGAGGGGATCTCTCATTATATGAACATGAAAAGGGAAGTAAGAGGAGTATAAAATAACATCCTTTAACATAAGAACATGAAGCATAAAAGAAATGACATAAAAGAGATTTCTTGAAAAAAAGAGGTCGGATCCCTTACCTTAAAATGTAACTCTTAAAACTCAAAGGTTTGGACCTTGAGGGCTTGGGGGCACCTTGGGAGGACTCCTTGGGAGGTAAGCAGATCATAACTTCGTTGAGGATAGTTTTTGAGTCGAATGGATGAGAGGAGGGCTTGGTATTTATAGGGAAAGTGAGGGGACAAGGCATTAATGGCCAAGGGACACCTCAAAAGTGGTTTTCTCAAAACCATGTGCTCTCCCATGATATTTCCCATGAAGTTAGGCCACATGGGCCCCCCAATACAATAATTCATCAACTTTGGTCGTCCAACCCTTAAAATATCTCATGACATCATCATGACACAGTTATGATGTCATTAAACATACCGAAACCCTAAAACTGTATTTTTACTATTCACTGAAAATTCAACTTTCTCAGAAAAATCCCAAAATTTCACATTAACCAAATATCAATGCTCTGATTTCAAAAATGAACTCCATTTTATAAAAATAATTTTCTAAATATTTTTAATTTTATTTTAAAATAAATACACTATTCACCGAAAATTCATTTTTTTCAGAAAAAACCCCAAAATTTACCTTAACATAATATCGATGCTCTGAGTTCAAAAATGAAATCCATTTTATAAAAATAATTTTCTAAATAATTTTAATTTAATTTTTAATTAAAAAATACTATTCACCCGAAAAAACTAATACTTGAATAATAATTTATGAAACCGTTATTTAACCATTTTATTGAATCACATTACTTAATCAAGGTGCCTAGATTATTTTAATACTTTATTTAAGTGAGGTTACTAATATTTTTGGTCACATTACTAATCCTAAGCATAAAATCACTATTCATAATTTACTATTCGTCAAAAATCAAGTTGATCTTATTAGACTCTAAATTTCGTACTGAACATAATTGTAGAAGACCATTTTTTGAAAATCATTACACATTTTTAATTATTTAAGGTTTACATAAACATTTTTTTAAAATATCCTTTCTCTAAAATTCACCAAAAATATGCATACTATATTTATCCGGACATTTGAAAAGTCATAAAAATTATCATAAGAAGAAATCCCAATTTTTATTTAAAACAAAGGATTACACAAGGCAGTTACGGTCTCCTTAAATAGCCCCTTATCACGCCAGCATAGGACCTAAGTGTAAGGTGTGCTAAGGTGAGAGAATCTGAGGGAGGCTCGGCCAACATCGCACAAGTAGAAATTTCTATCAGGTTGAACTTCTCGCGAAGGCGATTCTGTTCTAGCTTCACACGATGAAGTTCATCTTGGGTTTGGTCCAGAGCAAAGCCCAGTGGTGCTACCTCCTTCCCAAGTTCTGTTAGATGGGCTTCAATCGGTCCAAGACTACTGGACGAGGCCATCGAATCTTCTTTCTATAATAATTAACCAAGATTACTTGTATTTAGAGACAAAAATCGAAACGTTTAGTTTCCAATGGTCATATTGACTAATGGTCATATAATAGTCAAAACCCAACGATCTCATTTTAATTATAATCATGTTATCAAATGAAACATTTTTGTTGAGTATAAAAATAAAATATAATGACACATAAAATTATGAACAAGATTTATTCAAAATTTCGGGTCATTACACTCGTGGATCTCAGTGATGATGAATCTATACCTCATGTTAGTTATGTTGTAGGGTGGAATACACCAAACTCGAAAAGTGAAGGGGTAAATCCAACAAGGCAGCGAGTCAAAAAATAATCCCATTGCAAGGGATTTTTCTTCTACTTAAAAGTGAACATCATGTTCTAGAATTGTCAAGGGGTGAAAATATTTGTGATTGCTTCACTCCTTAGACATTTCATCAAAATCAATAATCAATTTATTATTTATTTCCTTGGACTAATAGTTAAATTTGTGAATTTTAATCCTTTTTATTGGAGCTCTCTTAGTTTTAAGATGATTGTTAAAAACATTTATAATGTTTTTGTTGAGAACATGTAGTTAGAAAAAAATAATTCCATTTTTAAGACTATATTTACTAGCTATCAATGCATCACCATTGAACTATCTTGTAATAATTGGTCTATTTTGGTTTCTTATGTATATGCACATAGTTTTTATACAAAAGAATGGAGATCTTGGAGTATTGGTTGAATATTTATTCCAACTTGAATCATAATAGGATTATGATGGGTGATTTTAATTATATTATTGATCCTCATGAAATGATTGGAAGCGCCTTTGTTAATATTTCCTCTAGAGATTTTTGGAAAATTTCCCGACCATTGTTTTTTTATTGAAATTTGTCAAGAAGATGCTGAATTTACATGGGCTAGGAATACCATTAATGAAAGGCAGTCTGGAATGATTGATATAACCTTTCTCTATATGTATAAAAGTAAAGGATCCATTTACTTTTCATGCATCGCTCTACCCATTTTTTATTAAGATCACCCATTAGTTATTGTTTCCTTGCATAAGTCACTAAAAACTACCCCTATCTCCTTTAAATTTAATAATGCATAACTAATTATTTCAAGTTGTAGGGAGATTATAATTCATGATGGGGTTAAACTAATGAGGTAAATTTATCCCAAAAAACCCCTTAACAAATTAGTGTAATCAAAATTTCTCTTAGAGTATAGAGGGAGGTGGGGTTTAGTAACATTAGCTCTGAAATAAAGAATATTGAAATTGATTTTAAGGAATTAAAAAATATAGATAATAATTTTGATTAGCCTTTGTGTGATGATATTACAAAAAAATATAAACTTGATGAACCACTTGAGTCAATGGATAATTTTTTAAAGATAAATGTCACATATAATGGATCAAAGAGGGAGAAAGGTTCTCTAATTTTTTCCATTACTTGCATAGAGAAAGGAAAGATAAACAGAACATGCCTTATCTATGTTGGGTCCCGAACCTCCCAATCACAATTTATCACCCATAACTTGCACAAAAAAACCAAGGATCAAACCCACTAAATCGAAACAAACTCACTTACACGTTATATTCAAAACTTAAAAAACTGAACCTAAGTCACCACATCACAACACACAAAAACAATCCATACAAAAACTTTCTAAAGTCAAATGAAATGAAAAAAAGGTAAAGAATAACACAAGTTTAACATGGTTTAGAGTTAGTCTTACTCCATGTGGGGAACACTATAATACTTTTATTCAATAAATGGAAGATGATTGTAATGCCAGATTATTACACCTCAGCCTTACTTAACTCTATTATTTCATTTATTTTTGAGTTTATTTTTTTATCCTCTCTTCTTAAGTGAAATTTACTTGAAATTACAAAATTTTGGGCATGAAGTTCATATCACATGGTTATTGTTAACAATATGTAAATCATGTGATAGGTTTGTAGTTTTTAACATAGTTATTTGAATGATTAGTGCACAATTAATCTAATCGTGATGCCTAACTCATGCATCGTGCTCCAGGAGCCTAGTGGAAGGCACATGGTTGATGCATGGTTTGGATAAGGTAATGGATTGGTATTGTAATATTCTTGTTGATTCACCAAGTTGGTGTCATGCCTTCCTAGCCTAGCCATGGATGAATCCTTGAAGGCTTAGTATTTTGAAAAGGATATTCGACCATATCTTATATCAGTAGTGTCTTATCTTGGCCTTAGAACTTATGAAGGTGTAGTGAAGTAGATCGTGAAGATTGAATATGGCTTGGTAGGAATTCAAAAAGTTATTGATGTTTCACCCATTCCTAGGAGAAGTGGAGGAAGATTCAGTGAAGGGGAGGGGAAGTATGGTAACCCATAGTTTAATACACTTTATTTTATGGTTTATTATATAAAGATACACTTAATACAACCCCATAAGATCTTTATGCCTAGTGTATTTGGGTAATTAGGTACATATCATAACAAATTGAAATAAAAATACAAAGAAATAACCAAGACTCCATAACAAAATTCTCCTGACCTTCTAAATCTGCACATGATAACCTGGGGACGTACCTAAAAAGAGGGTGAGATATGAAGCCCAGTAAGAGAATAATCAATGAATTACATGATGAAACTAATACATGTGAGTTAATATTAATATCAAGGTAACATAATAGGGTCGATAATCATAAACTTGAACATCAAATCATGATATAAGATGATAACATAAAGGCAACATGGGAATGTAGAAACAACATAAAATATAACGTCATAAACAAAATCCAAGGCTAACCACCAAGTCATCATAACATAAAATTATTAGGATAACATCAAATGAACTATACATGGTATCTCATGATATAAAAACATTATCCAATGTATTGGAGGACTATATAATTCCAGACCCACTGTCACTTTCATATCATGTACATGCATAAGTGTGTCATATAGATTATACAACATAAGGATGAATTTAATCGCTTTTAATCCCACAATTAAGGAGTGTGAATTTAATACATGGAAGTACCAAATAAATTAAGGATAGGTAAATCTAGGTGAATACCCTTGAGTGTAAATGAGTATGGTCATTCACTACACAAATGCCTTGCATGGAAAATTGTAGGATAATTTCGGCAACATAATTAGGGTACATAAAGATTCATGGAAGGGTTTAAAGAGATTTAAAGGGGTGTATAATCACTTTTAAATCATAATTATAGTAATAGGGATGTTTAAGAGCATATAAAAACATGAAAAATTGGAAATTAAAATGCATAATATAAAGAAGGTGCTTGGATAAAGAGGAGAATGAGAAGATCTCTTACCTTGAGAGGTTGCTTCTAAAATCTTGGTATAAGATTATTAAGAGATTTAGGACACCTTGGGAGGGATCTAAAGAGGTAAATGTGGATTAAATTAATTATTAAAGGGTTTTAATTAAATAGTAATGGGGTCTTGGGTAGGTTTTTATAATAAAAAAGAGGGGAATTCTTTATTAATTTATAAACTTACGTTTTGGACTCAATATAATAAAATAATCAAAACCACAAAACTTATCATAGTTTTTTACCATGGTTTCTACCAAATAGGTGTGGTTTTAAATATTTTATAAGGTTAATAATCAAAATCCTTAAATTAATACCATTGGTGATGCAAAAGTGAGTCATGTTCTTAAATAATTAATTTTAAAACCTTAAAATATAATATTGGTTTTGAAAGATTCATTAAGGGTTTATAAAATAAATCAAATAACTTAAAAACACACTTATTTAAAGGGAAAACATAATTTTGTTCATGGATACATTTTATATTATTTATTACATCACTTTTGTGATTTTATGATGTCATAAAACATACTGTATATTTATACCGTATTTACTTTTTATGAAAAAATTCAACTATCTTAGAAAATAATTAAAAATTCATTGTTGGATAATTTAGACATGATTATTTCAAAAATAATATTTATTTTATAAATATAATTCTCTAAATATGATAATTTAAACTTTTAAATCAAAATCCCAAATTATTGAAAAATATAGGGTTTTACGATGATAACAATTTTTTGACCCTTATAAAAATTATATTTGACTTTGTAAAATTATATTATATTTTATATTTGAATAAATATTATTTAATAAGAATATTTTATTAAAATAAAATTTATTTAAAAAATGATTGAATTCATCAAAAGGGGTGTCTTTATTGAAACTATATATTTCCCCAAAAATAAAATTTGAGCTTCATTGTATCAAAATCTATTTTTTATCAAATTAATTATTTAATCATTTATAAATATAAATATTATCATAATTTTAGTAAAAAAACATATTTTTAGGTTCTGGATATATAACCTCTCATTACAGTAGTGTATGTCCTAAGGGTAAAGTGTGCAATGGTGACACTTTCTTGGGGTGGTTCGACAAATATGGTTTGGGCCATGATTGTGATAAGCTTGAACTTATCCCATAAATGGTTTCAATAATGTTTTAGTTTTTGAATATTACATTGGGATTGGTCAAGTATAAATCCCAGTGATGTAATCTCCCACAAAAGCTCTAATAAATGGGCTTCATAGGGTATGATCTACCGCATGAGGCCATCACTTCTTCTGTTTATGCCAATTGGATTTATCATAACCCTTAATATATTATAGTCATAATAGTCACTATACAATGACTATATTATCAATAGTTATGATTCTTAACACTCATTTAAATCTGACATGATATAACTTATAACAGTCCAAAATAGATAAATAAGTGCATGTGTTTTCTATAACAAAATTACTTGATAAGACATTAATTCATTCAAAATGGAATTTAATTTATAAAATTTTGGGTTGTTACATTCTTACCCCTTCAGAAATTTTACCCTCGAAATTTTCATTTCATACACTAAAACAGAGGATGGTACTTTTGTTTCATCACCTCTTCCAATTCCCAAGTTTCTTCCTCAAACTTGTGGTTCTGCCACAACACTTTGACTAGGTGAGTTGTCTTGTTTCATAGAAAATTATCTATACGATATAATATCTTCACAAACTGTTCATCATATAAAAGATCATTCTTCAATGATACCACCTTTGGATTTGGTACATGTGAGGGATCTGGTATATACTTCCTTAAGAGGGATAAATGAAAGACATCATGTACTTGAGATAGGTTTGATGGGAGTGCTAGTTGATAGGCCACAACTCCGATGTGATAAATGATCTAAAAGGGGTAGATGTATCTTGGATTAAGCTTTTCATTATTCCCAAACCTCATGTATTTCTTCCATGGTGATATATGAAGGAACACCTTATCTCTAACCTCAAACTCCAGGTCTCGTCAACAATTTCATGCATAGATTTTCTATCAAATTTGTATGAATTTCATATGATGTTGAATGGTTTGAAGATTCTCTGTTATATTTTGGACAACATCAAGTCCAATTATCTTACACTCCCCAACTTCATCGCATCATGTTTTAGTATACCACCTCTTCTCATATAGATCCCCATAAGGTGCTATTTGAATGCTAAAATGGAAGCTATTGTTATATGAGAACTCAACTATGGAAAGGTGGTAATCCCTATATCCTTGTAAATACATGGAATATGATCTCAACATATCTTTTGGAGTTTAAATGGTCCTTTCAAACTGGTCATTCGTCTGAGGGTGATAAACAGTACTGAAATTCAGCTCTATATCTAATGCTTGCTGAATGATTCTCTAGAACCTTGAGGTAAACCTAATATATTGATAAAATACAATGGAGAGTGGTACTCCATGTGGTTTTACCACTTACCTTAAGTATATCTTAGTGATTTGGTCAAGAGAGAAATCTTCCTTGATAGAAATGAAATGTATTGAATGTGTAAGGTGATCAACTACTACCTAGATGATGTTATTGAATTTGGGTGTCCTAGGGATTCCTATAGTGAAATACATGGTTATGTTTTACCATTTTCATACCGGTATGGACAATAGTTGCATCACACCCTTAGACTTATGTAATTAAACCATGAATTGTTGGCATACTAAGCATTGAGATACAAATTCTAAAACCTCCAAATTAATGTTATCCCACAAGAAGTTTTTCATCAAGTCTATATACATCTCAGTACTTCTTGGATGGATAGAGAAGGATGATATACACACAACCACTACTAGAAAGGAACTTATACCCATGATTTTAAACCATGGGTATAACACCCAAAACCATGGGTATATGCTATACCCATGGTTTTGGGAACTGTGGGGAGTTAAGGCGTCAGTATAGCTCTAAGATATACCCATGAATTGAAAATTCTATACCCACAGTTTCAAAACCATGGGAATAGGTGTATGCCACTATGTAATTAACCTTATACCCATAGTTTTACAGTTTCAAAACTATGGGTATAGGTATTAAAAAATTACCAGCCATAGGTTTCGACCCCTAGACTTCCTGTATACGATTCACGCGCCTAACCACAACACCACTATGCCTTATTGGTATATAAATATATATTTACTTATATATATTTATTTAAATTATGGCTATAGGTGGAAAAATGTGGCAATAAGTGTTCCTACAATTTTTTTTGTCCCGTAGAATTTTTTTCCTGCCTTAACGTTGGAAAGCTATACCCACGATTTTGGAGAACCATGGGTATAAAAATGACCTATACCCATGGTTTTGGGAGAATTGTGGGTATAAGTATTGAATAAAAACCCTATACCCATGTTTTTTCAAGAACTGTGGGTATATGCATGACCTATACCCACGTTTTTTCAAAAACTGTGGGTATAGGCATGACCTATACCCACATTTTTTTAAAAACTGTGGGTATAGGTCTCGAAAACACACCCTATTCCCATGGTTTTTCCAAAATCATGGGTATAGGTGATAATTTCTAACCTATACCCATGGTTTTGGAAAACCATGGGTATAATTTCATTTTCTAGCAGTGAACATCCATAAGTTCCCTCTTCGGTTATGATTTTGATGAGACACATATCTGGGTTACAAACCTTATAACTCCATCTTTATAAAAGTTGAACTATGTAATTTTCGCTACATTTTTTCTATAAAATCTCATCATCCTTTTGGGACTCCTTGATACTCTCAATAATATATGGGTGATCGGTCATTTGAGTAAGGTAATATGAAGCTCCTTTTATTATTCCCATTTCCATCCTTTGTATATCCAAGAAGATTGGATTTCTTTCAGTCCTCATCATGAATAGGGTTGTGGTATCCTTTCCACTTAGAGAATATTCCACTTTTTTCGCCTTCTCAGGATGGTAATAGATTGAATAATCATAATCCTTGACCATCTCTAACCACCTTCATTGGCACATATTGATCTCATTTTGTGTAAATATATACTTGAGGCTTTTATGATCCGCATATATGGGAAACTTCTCCCCATAGAGATAATGTCACCAAATATTCAATTCAAATATCCCTACAGCCAATTCTAGATCATGTGTTGGGTAGTTCTATTTGTGGATATTTAATTAGATGGAGGCATAGTCTATCACTTTTTCATCTTGAATTATTACACAACCCAATCCATTTTTAGACGCATCGCTGTAGATAAAAAACCTATCCCCACTGGTGAATAATATGAGAATAGGTATAATGATTAGCATATTATTCTACTCTTTAAATGTCTCTTATCATTCATCAGTACATAAAAAATTGATTCCCTTTTAAGTTATATTGGATAGTGGGATTAAAAATCATGATAATTTTTTCACAAATCAACGATAGTACCCAACTAATCCAAGAAAACTATGGATTTCTATCACATATGCTAGTTTGGGTCATCCTTCAATTGCCTCTATTTTTAAAGGATTCACAAATAGATGATAGTACCCAACTAATCCAAGGAACATGCCTCATGTTCCTCCTTAATTTTGGAGTAAATAAGAATATCATTTATAAATACTATTATAAATTTGTTAAGGTAATATCTAAAGACTCTATTCATCAAGTCCATGAATATTTTTGGAGCATTAGTGAGTCCAAGTGAGATCACTATGAACTCATAGTACCTGTACCTTGTACAAAAATTAGTCTTGGGGATATCCTTATTCTTCATATTTATTTGATAATATCCCAACCGAAGATCCACCTTAGAGAATTATTGGGCTCCAAATAGATAATCAAACAAGTCATCAATCTATGAAATATGATACTTGTTCTTTATTGAGATTTTTTGAGCTCACAATAATCAATACAGAAGTGTATTGACCCATCATTATTCCTGATGAAGTGGATTGGTCCACCCCATGGTGAAACACTTAGGTATATAAACCCTTTATCTAGATTCTCATATAGTTGCTTCTTTAAATCATGAAGTTCAAAAATGGTCATTCTATATTAATTATTCAATATTGGAAAAGATACAGGTATAATCTCAATTAAGAACTTAACCTCACAGCTTAGTGAAAGACCAACCAATTCTTCTGGAAACACATTAACATATTCCCTTAAAATGGGAATGTTATAAATGATGTCGTAGTCTCAATCATTTGAGCTAGATACACTTACCCATAAGGTAATAATATACATTCTTAAGATGATGATACCAAAGGATATTCATCCTCATCCTTGCACTTGTATAGAATTAGAGAGCGATTTGCGATACCAAGGGTGATTTCCTTCTCTTAACAGTTTATGTTTTCTCTATGCAAGAAAAGTCAGTCCATGCCTAGAATAACATCAAATTCCACTAAATGGAGTATCAAAAGGTTCACTGGGAAGTCCATCCTACAAATATAGATAGGGGAGAAGTTATATACTTGGGATGCAATAATTTACCCATTTTCTATTTTCACAGATAGCTATACTTCCATGTTTTTCAGTGGTGTTTGAATAGTTCTAATAAACTTACGTGATATGAAAGAATGCACAGAACTAGAATCAAATAGTAAATTCTTTGTCCCTGAATGAATAGCTAGCATACCTATCACTACATCATTGTTAGGATCCACATCAATAGTTATAATTACATAATCTCTCCATTTATATCTAGGACTTGGAGGTTGTTGTCACGGGTTTTTGTTAACAAAACTTGACTAGTGAATTAGTTTTCATAATGTCCTTATTCATTGCAGTTGAAAAATTGGATACTAGGTTGAGGGTTGATAGGAGCATTACTTTCTTCCATCACATTGGTGGGTTTATTCCAATGAAATGCACTAGCCAGGTTCCCTTTCTTACAATACTTAAATCATTTCCTTGTCCCATTTAGGGAATTTCTAGGATGCTTCTTCCCACACTTTTGAAAATTGGGATGTTAGACTTTCTTACCACCGTGAGTTTTCTTCGTCATACCACTAAGATTAAAATATATTCCCCTCTTCTTATCTCCTAACCCATGAGACCCATGAGTTTCACCAATCTCTATTTTGACTTTGAGGGAACAACAGATAATTTTCTCATTGATGTAAAAGTCTCGAATCACCAAAGATTTTTATACACTCTTTTTTATCCCACCAAAGAAATAGTCAAATTCACTTTCAGGGTCAATGAAAAAGTCAGAGGCATATCGTGCAAGTCTTGTGAAGTTAACATCATATGACTTGATAGATTTATCATCCTTTTTCTTGAGGATAAATAAATCCCTCTTCATTTTCAGTCAGAGAGTGAGAGGAAAATATTTATCAAAAAACATTTTCAAAATTCTGTACACTCCATCAATTCGATCTCTTCACTGTGATTCGTATTTTTTTATCAATGTCTGCCATTGACCAGCTTCTACTTCAATATAATCAACAGTAAACATGGACTTATCTTTCTTAGTGCATTGAAGGATGGAGAAGATATTTTCAATAGATTTGATCCATTGTTCTGTGATTAAGGGATCAAAATATCTACTGAAAGTTGGAGGCCTTTTTCACATAAAGGTCTCAATTGAAACTTTCTCTTTCTTATGGGGGTATGGGTTTTCCCCATGATTCAAGTTTTTGTTCAAAACTTGACTTAATTGAAAAATTATCATCATAAAGTTCCCAATTTTTGCTTCCATCAGGTTTGGTTTCTCATTTGGGAAGTCATCACATTGCCCCTCACATTGGTTGTTGACTCAGTTTCTCTTATTTCCTGCCATTGACTGAAAATAAAGGAAAAATTAGGGATGAGAATTTTAAAACTACTAAAAACATAAAATATAAACTATGAACATTGAAGGGATAACTCATAAATGACATATATTTCTGAACCTATGAATTTCTAGTTTTTAATATAACTTATCCATTATCTATTTCCTAACATGAAAATCTTATGAGATTTTTTTCACTTCATAATGGTTCATAAGGTGATTGTGAATTTACCAAAGAACATCCCCCATGAGTTTCAAACTAGGCATTCAGTAAGACCTTTTTATCATGCACCAGGTGGAAATCGGGTCAAAGCCTAATACACCCTTTTCGGGGTTATTACCCCTAGGTACAACTATTCTAGAGCCACATCCAATTGTAGTATCCAAATAGGGATGTATTTTCTTGGAAACCACTTAATAAATACTTTAATAATATTTAGGTATGTTTTACTATGTTTAGTCTTATCCCTAAATCTTTCACTAGGGTTTTATAAGCATAATCCCAAAAATAACTAAACTTTCCTCTGATACCAACCATGACAACCCATATTTTAATATACTTTATTTCATGGTTTATTACATAAAGATACACTTATAGAACCCCAAAATATTGTAAGGACCAAAATCTTTTGGTAATTAGGTACACAACATAACAAATTTCAATATAAATAAAAATACAAAAACTAAGACTCCATAACATACCCTTAAATTCCCTTGATCTTATAAAACTCCACGGGATAACCTAGGGATGTACATAAGAAAGGGGTGAGCTATAAATCCTAGTAAGGGAATACTCAAAGCATAACATGATGAAAGTAATACATACAGGTCAATAGGCACATCAAGGTAATAAAAGAGGTGTCAAAATCATAAACTTGAACATCGAATCATGATATAAGATGATAACATAAAGGCAACATGAGAATGTAGAAACAATATAAAACATGACATCATAAATATAAGTCACAGATAAATATTGAGACATCATAACATAGTGTGCTTAGGATAACCTCTTGTGCACTATATATGGTATTTCATGAGATAAAAACATTACCCAATGCATTGGAGGGCTATATAATTCAAGACCCACCTATCACTTTCACATCATGTACATGCATAAGTGTGACACATATATCATGAAACATAAGGATGTATTTCATTAATTTTAATACCACTATTAAGGAGTGTAGGTTACATACATGGAATTCAAAAATCAATTAAGGATAGGTACATCTAGGTGAATATCCTTAAGTGGGAATGGATATGGGTATTCACTACAAAAATGTTTGGAAAATCGAAAGATAATTTCGACAGCATAACAGGGGTACATAAAGATTCTTGGAAGGTTTTTGTAATGTCCTGTATTTTTTCATGTATTATTTTTAAATATTTTATGGAATTAATTCAAGAGAAGGTGCTGGGATGACATGTGATTCTAAGTCCAGGTGTTCCTGAAATAAATGTTTGAATAATATTAAAATATTAAATAGCATGCACACACATTTTTCCTAAAAAAATGGAATAACTTATAAAAAGGTTCCCAAATTAGAAATTTGAGGGCACCATTGCATTTAGAGCAACATATTTACCCTAGTAAATGCCTAATATCAGCTGGTACAGGTCAGCTGTGAAAAGTAATTTTTAGCGTTTTAATAAATAAAATAAATGGAGAATTTATTTTATTTTAATGTTTCATAGTGATAGAATGATGTTTCTTTTAAAATAAGCCTTTAGAAAGGGATCCAAGGTTAATCTCATAACCTTGGAATTTCTTAGAGGCTTTGGAGAGAACCTTGGAGAACTCTCTTGATGGTAAATGATGATGGAGCTTAGATCGAAGATCGATGAACACTGTTTTTGATGGATCTCACCAATGGCGATGTCGCGATGATCGATCCTCTTCAGTGAATGATCCAACCCTGAGGTAGGATTTTTTTATTTGGATTCCTATTTCCCTGTTCTTATATTTAATGATGAATGCAGACCAATCAACAAACAGATTGATCCGTGGTTCACTCGTTCTTGCGGGATGGGCTATGATTGTAGGCTTTTATCAGGGTTTTGATTATTGAGAATTGATTTTTTTTCTTGATTTTTCTTATGGAATGAATCAAGGCCAGAATGAAAAATGGTTGAGGTTCATTCCTTGGGTTGTTCATTATGCTTTTCTCCCCTGATGTTCTTCACGTTCTTCATGGTTTATGAATGAATGATCGTTGTGCCTTCGACTCTTAGCGCAATAATCTGAAATTAAAGATATAACCTCGTGATGACCTAGAAGAGGTGTGACAATGATGGTGATAGATAGATCGAAGTGATTCAAGATATATTGTTCTTCGGGTGATTTTTATATGGGTGATTGGAATCAATTTTTGGAACTAATTAAATGCTTGAAACCCACTGATTCGGCGTTGCAATGGAGATATGGCCTTGGATTTCCAGTTTCAAGGCGAACAGAGCATTTATTCAAACACCGAAGGATTATACAAGGTGCACAGAGGAAGAATGATGGTTCTGGAAAATTGCGATGGTAATGGCTCAGATCTCTTAGGTCTATTCCCTTGAGAAAATTAGGTGTATGAGGTGATCCGGGAGGTCAAGGTGACTTATCCCCAACACTTTACCAATTTTCCAGTTCAGTGAATAGTTCCAATGGTAGATAGTTGTGAACAGTGCAATGGTAACCTTCTGTGAATAGTACAACTGTAACCTTAGGTGAATAGTGTCATCATTGACTTTCTGTGAATAGTGTCATCAATAACCTTCTGTGAACAGTGCAACTGTAACCTTAGATGAACAATGTCATTATTGACCTTCTCTGAATAGTGTCATCATTAACCTTCTATGAACAGTGCAACATTAACCTTAAGTGAACAGTGTCATCATTGACCTTCTGTGAACAGTGTCATCATTAACCTTCTGTGAACAGTGCAATGTTAACCTTAGGTGAACAGTGTCATCATTGAACTTCTGTGAACAGTGTCATCATTAAACTTCTGTGAACAGTTCAACATTAACCTTAGGTGAACAGTGTCATCATCGACCTTCTGTGAATAGTGTCATCATTAACCTTCTGTGAACAGTGCAACATTAACCTTAGGTGAACAGTGTCATTATTAACCTTCTGTGAATAGTGCAACGGTAACCTCAGGTGAACAGTGTCATCATCGACCTTCTATGAACAGTGTCATCATTAGCCTTCTATGAACGGCGCAATGTTAACCTTAGGTGAACAGTGTCATCATCAACCTTCTATGAATAGTGACATCAGCGACCTTCTGTGAACAGTGACATCAGTGACCTTCTGTGAACAGTGAAATCAGTGACCTTCTGTGAACAGTGACATTAGTGACCTTCTGTGAACAGTGACATCAGTGGCCTTAGGGTGTACAGTGTTTCCAGAATGGTAGGGTGTACAGTGTTTCTAGAACGGTAGGGTGTACAGTGTTTCCAGAACGGTAGGGTGAACAGTGTTTCCAGCTTCCTATAGTTTTCCCCTTTGACAAAACACATTCAAGTCCTTGTTTTAAGGGATTTAAGGCCAAATAAAATCTCATAACTCCTATATTAATTATTCCTATGGCTCGGGATGTTTTTTTACGTGGTCAAACTGCGTGGTTTAGTACGCTCTGTTTTTAATGGGAAATCTAGTGTATCTTAAACCATAGCTTCGTTAAATCTTCTAAAGGGATGGAATATCTTCCTCCCTAATTCTTTATCCTTGTTCTCAGGTGTGAGATGCTCTAACATTCCATTAATTCTCATAGGAGTTGCACAATAAAACTTTCCTCCTCAGATTGGTTCCGCTCTGTTTTGATGCAACCAAGCAGTATCGATCAATCTTTGATATAAGGTATGTTTTATCATCATTATTTTGGTGTTAATCTTCTCATGTTTCTCCTTTCCATATTATAGCATGTGATCTCCATGCTTCTAATGGAGTTTTCTTGGGTTTCGGTTGGTACGGTCGTACCGTGGCATCTTCGGGTGGATGCAGTTGTCGCGAGAGGAGGCGATCGTGATCCGTTGTGTGGACCATTCTCGTATAAAGAACATCAAGAATCGTTTGAGGTAGGGGATTCATTGCTTCTCTATTCTTTTACGTGCAACTATATTGTTACCATGTTTTATCCCACTGGATCACAATGGAATTGACCTAATAAATATTTGAACTGGATAAACAAATTGATATTGATTGTATGTTATTGCCTCTTGTTTTACTAGATAGTGTGATATCAATGCTTGTTGTGTTTAGCATTTTGTTCTTGATATAAATTGGTAAAGAATGTAAAGACGTAATTAATTGATAATGGTTTGGCTAAAGATAAAGAGGCATGTAAATGAATCTGGTTTTTCTTGTTGTAATTTTATGTTAATCAAAATAGTGTAGTAAGCATGCTTAATTATTTGTGATAGCTTAATGATTAGGTTTCCTGAATTTGGAACCTAAGAATAATAATCGGTTAATCTAAGATGGATTAAAGAATCAGTTGATCGATAAAAGATAACTCCTTGTAGGGTTCTGAGTTACCCTATTGTTTGTTAAAGGGCCAAGATCCCAATTGTTAAAATGTTTGTTTTCCTTCTGCTTGTGTTGTGATGTGAGCTTGGACATCTGTTGTGATATATGGGGGCATGTAGGCCTTTTGGTTGTGGAAGTAGATGACACCTAGAGTGGCGATATTCATCGGTTTATGCATGTGGGTGTTGGGTAGGACACCAGGGATGATGAAACATGATGGATGTGATTGTTGGATGCTTGATGATTCTTATTGGTTGATTATCTTCTTTACTTTTCCCCACTTCTCAAGGCAGATGGTATTTCTTACCCTTCTTCCGAAAAAGGTGAAGATGCATGGGGTATGCCACATGCTTTCTGTGTTTAGATTATCAAGGGAGGATGGGTCTACGCTCTTTTATAGGTGACAAAGACTCAACAGGTAGTACATCTACTCACCGTGTTGATCCCCCTTGTGTTTAGTAGAATAGAATGTTTTTCTAGAATGCCTAGGGATATGGGAAAGTAATTCTATAATGAATAATTGAATAAATGATGTTAACCCTTGGGTTTGGAGTTGCTGGAACATAATGATGAGGTTGCAATTTTAAAGGGACAGTGGACTTTGGGTGTGATGCTAATGAAGTTTAATGTGGAATTGTAAATGGTTAATTAATGTTTAAAGAATTAATTAATGTAAAGTGGAACTGATAAAAAGGGAATGAAGTAATACAATAAAGATTTTTAAATGGTTGTGTGCTTATAGGATACCTAGTTTTAGAAGTGGCAGCCTGGAGTCCGAGAGACGTTAGATGCAGTTGAGTCTAAGACTAGGTTATGCCCATAGTGTGGTTGTGAGATATAATATATTCTATACCTTTTGTGTTTCTATAAGATAATCCACCCTGTCAGTAAGGTAAACTGACACCCCAGGGATTCTGAGCCTTGAGGGGGGTGTTTTCCCCAACATTCCGGTGGGAGGATGGATGACTGACTAACCCCTTTGGCCCCGCTCTCTTCTCTTGGTAGATACTTGTGCTGGTAGGCACAGTGGTTAGTTTTCCCCATATATGTGTGTAGAGGGATATAATGTCTTGTGGTTATTCACACACATATATTTTGGATATAGTATCCTATGAACTACTATAGGTGTAATGTGTATAGGATGTTATGGCTTGAGGATCCTTAATTGGTGTATGGGCTATAATGGCTTGAGGTATAATACCCGATGTATGATACACGTTATGAGAGCTGTGGTGACTCTCAGAAACTACCTGGTTATTTTCTTGCGTGGACATGGTGGTTTTGTTGCACGAGGTGCATGTTGTGGTTCTTCGCCCAGGTGTCTGCGGGCAAGCCTTTTTGGAGAGAGATGCTTAGGACGTGCGACATTGGGGCAAAGTGGCAAACCAGTGGGGAAGTAGTAGCGAGGAACCCTTGATATTCTTTGTTATATTATATACTATTGTATGAGTTACTTGGTGAGAGTAGCCATGGTTAGGTTGGGAACATAGTATACCTTTTTAGGTGACGAGTTAGTTTCACTTGTTGTTCATTATGCTTTACCATGCTTTCTTTACTTTTGCATGAGAGGCTTCAAGGAGGATCCTACTGAGTATACTGTTATACTCACCCTATGTATATATAAACTGTTTTAAGGTCACTTGGAGAAGGTTTGAGATCAAGCTGGTTTCTACTAGATTGTGGTTGCAGGATCTGTTCGAGCTTGTAGTTGCTGCCGTTTTACTTCCTTTTTGGGTACTTGCAGTTTTTCCCCCTTCCAGTTGTAGTGTTTTTCATGACATTTCATATGTGTAATTGGGATTTCTTTCATCTTACTGGTTTATTTGGAGTTGGTTGGTGTCTATCTTATCTCTCTCTTTCGCATGTGTTCTCTTAGAGGGCAATTCCTCCCATTTGTGTGTTTACTATACCCTCGGTGCTAGTCTCCAACCTGGGGCCTACTGAAGGTAGGAATCGAGGGTCATTTTTTTCTCTCACATTACCAGCCTAGGAGGGGTACACTTTGTGGGGAGGGGATCATGATAACGATCAACACGGCGTGTAACCTGGGGTTACAAGAAGTGTGGTCCTCACTATAAGTGGAGACTAGGGTTTTAGGAGTTAGTTAAATACCATATGACATGTAACCCTGTCACATGGAATGTAGGCCCTTCCTGGAGACTCGGCGTGTATCTTGAGAGACACAGACACAGGGTGGAGTACACGGGTTGCCTACATGCCGTGTACCCCACCGCACAACTTGGCCTAGACCAAGTACATGCAATTCCCCATGTAATGGTACATGGGCAGAGCTACATGGGTCGACACCATGTACTGAAACATGACCAAAGTACATAGGTGGACCCCAGATGGAAGGACACCACGTGTGACCCCTCTACACGACACATACCTATCTTCTACATGACATGTTTTAAATGACACAGGCTATTGTACATGGGAAGTACCCAGGGTCAGGTTACATGAAATGTGTCCCTTCTACACACTATGTATCCATTTATACATGTATTGAATCTCTTTCCCACCATTTCTTGGACAACTTTTGTTAGGGTTCGTTCCCTTGATCGTTTCCCTGAAGGTTGACGTGTATCATTTCCTACTCATAGGAGTATGAACCCTTCAACAAGAATTCCCAGATAACGTTATTGGAATCCCCTATGAGAGGCTCAGATTAGGATCCTTTATTCATTCTTCATACCCTAGGTAGAGTCCTTGGTATTGATGTGACCAAATTCAATGGGTATCAATCCTTTACTTAGTAGTTTAATCCAGATGGAGTTGTTGGTATCACCCCATGTCCCTGGCCGTGATCCTCATCTATGGTATCGTATCTCTCTTTAGATCTATCAGCATATCTCTCTCATGATGATTTCCAATAAATAGTACTTCTCAGGCAGACGTCATCAGTGCTATCAAACTTAGGAGCATGTTATCCCAGATGAGTTCTTTGTGAAATCTTTGAGCTGAATCCCTAATGTTGGTATGCGATAGTTGTGACTTACCTCTAGACTGTGTGTCTTGGTTTGAGTATATTTGGATATTATTGTTATATGTGTTGTAGACATGTATTGTATAGAGCTGAATGTATCTTACCTTGTGTATTTATTTGTGGTTTTGGGGTGTCCTACTGAGTATTGTTATACTCACCCCTGCATGGGATTTTCCCACACGTGTCATGCCTTGTGCAGATGAATGATCTTTTAACGGAGTCTAGGGAGGACCATGAACAGAAAGAGATTTGTGATTTCAGGTAGTTTGTGGTGTTCCTACAACTTTGAGCAGCAGTCCCATTACTTATTTTGTTTATAGGTTGGAATTTTTAGTTTACAGACTCTTTTTTTTGGTGGGCTTGTATTTTGGCCCAGTTTACTTTACTACACTTTACTTCCTATCGCACTCTGTTGGTTGGGATAGTGGTATGCATGATTTTTTTTCTTAGTGGTTTTTACATTTCAGTATTTGTGATCTTGGAGATGTGTGAGTGCATACAGGTACATAGAAAATGACTCCCATGTTAGTGATATGCCTATTTGGTGCTAGTCACCAGCCCTTGGCCTATTGAAGGCGGTCTTGGGGAGTCACAACACGGGCCCCACTGGGACGGGTTGTGACAAAGTGGTATCAGAGATAGTCGGTTCTACCTTAGGACCAGGAGTCTATGAGATTGGTTTGGGGAAACAATATTGAGTGTTTTGAGTTCAGATTTTAGGATAGGGACTCAAATATTGGTGTAGGTGACTGATGTATCCATACACTGGGACTCTGATAACCTACTTTTCAACTCGGTACACGAGAACATTGGTTGTAGAGAAAATAATGGTACATGCATCATATAGGAATGGGTTGTGGTTCTATGTCCTTCTTGAGTCATCTCTCTATATATATTCAATGACCGTGGTACATCTTGTTTTATTACAGTATGACCTCGAGATTCATACTAGCTAGGATTCAACATCTTTATCATGAGGATGACCCCCTCAGTAACGAGGCTTCGATACAGGGGCCAGTTCCCCAGATGTTGCCTCTAGGTGGGTACCATTTATACCACCACCATTGGAGAAACATGTGGTACCCGCAACACCAGTAGGTGTGGAGCATAGGCTGAGCATGATCCATGAGTTTCAGAGATAGTGACCTCTCAGGTTCCTAGGTGAGATAAACCCTCAGATGGCTGAGGATTGGCTTGAGGTGGTGACCCGAGTTTTCCGCCTAGTTTAGACACCAACATATCATATGGTGGTCCTGACGATGATCCTTCTACATGGATCAGTAGGGCGATGGTGGATTTTGGCTATCCAGACTCATGATGAGGTGACTCTTTTGTGGATAGAGTTTGATAATCTCTTTAGAGAGGAGTTCTCACCAGTTATGTTGAGAGCTGTATGTATATAGGAGCTTCTTCAGCTCCAGCAGGCTAGAATGACCGTGGTTGATTATTCATCGAGGTTCACTAAACTTTTTAGGTACTCGATGGATATGGTTAGAGATCTATACTTCATGTATTAGACCTTTGAGTGAGGTCTGTGTAGAGATATCCAAGCCAAAATTACCCCTCTATACATTACGATATACAATGGGGTGCTGGAGCGGGATTTTGTGGTTGAGATATTCTTGGTTGAGTAGATATAGACGGTGGTAGTTAATAATGGATGAGCAGGTATAGAGACCTTGACAGAAGGGAGTTTATGTCAGTATCAGGGATTCGAGTGTGATAGACATTTTAGGAGGAGATCCCAAGATAGAGGATCTACAATTCAGGGTACACAGGGTGGGTCCAGTCATCTTAGGGAGAGTCGGTGCTATTTGTGTGATGACATAGGACATCTCAATCAAGATTGTCCAACTCACCGTGTTGATGATAGGGAAATAGTGGATGGACCACCAAGCCATAGACAACAATAATAGAAGGTAGATCTAGAGGGTGACAGATGTGGTAGAGGAGTTGGGAGAGAAGCAAGAGGTGGTTGATGTTTCGACTTTTTATCATCACCACCCCCATGAGGTCCACATCGAGATTAGGGAGCTAGAGTATAGGGGTGGGGACAACTGCATGCGGTCGAGGCATATGACCCCGGGGCTTTGGGAACAATTCGAGGTATGATCTTTGTCTTTTCTACTTTATCTATAGTACTGATAGACATAGGTGTTATTCATTCATTTCTCACCACATATCTTGTTTGAGACCTAGAGATTTTGGTTGAATCGTTGACTTGACCCTTATGATTGGAGACACCCACTAGAGAAGACTCAGTGATCACACATCTATGTCGACAGTGTGATATGACCCTTGGAGGTGAGATTTTCAGTTGGAACCTCTTAGAGGTGGCATTGAGGCCTTGCGATTTCATTCTTGGTATGAATTGGTTATCCAAATTCCATGCCTGGATTGACTATTTTAGAAAAAAGGTGTGGTGTGTCTGTAGTGATGGAATGATTTTTTCCTTTGTTGATGAAAAGGAAAACTAAGCAGCATATGATGGACTCTTGCATAGGAGGGTGCAACCGATTACTCATGAGTTGGCTAGCTTAACCCTCATAGTAGTAGATGTTATGATTTTTCAGTTCCCAATAGTAGTGGCGAAGTGCGAGGATGTCTTTCCAGAAGATGTTTTATGTTTACCTCCTCATCGGGAGATATACTTCTGCATCGACTTACACCCCAAGATGACACCAATATCAGTACCAACATATCAGATGGATCCTGTAGAGATTCATGAGATGATGGTGCAGTTGGGGGATTTGTAGAGGAAGAGCTTTGTGAGACCCAATGATTCACCCTGGGTGGCCCCAGTTTTGTTTTCCAAAAAGGAAAACACGAGCTTGAGGTTGTTTGTGGACTACCAACTCTTGAACCAGGTGATCGTGAAGAACAAGTATCCACTACCTAGGATTGATGACCTCTTCGACTAGTTTATAGGGGCATGATGGTTCTCAAAGGTTGACCTTTAATCGAGCTATGAACAGTTACAAGTATAGGATGCAGATATACCGAAGACAAATTTTAGATGTAGTTATGGTCACTATGAATACTTGATAATGACCTTTGGTGTGATGAATTCCTCAGTAGTGTTCATGAGACTCATGAACCAGATATTACATCCTTATTTAGACCAGTTTGTGGTAGTATTCATCAATGACATCCTTGTGTACTCAACATCTGAGTAGGAGAACATGATACACCTAAGGATGGTTCTAGATGTACTCCAAGAGCACTGACTTTATGGGAGACTCTCAAATTTCCAGATCTAGATTCAGGTGGTCCACTTTCTAGGACATGTTATCTCAGTGGATTTCATGGGAGTGGACCCGACCAAGGTGGAGGCAGTGTTAGCATATGAGCCACCTAGGAGCGTGATGGATGTGCGGAGATTCCTTGGGATAACAGGCTATTACTAGATATTCATACCTAATTTCTCTAGGATATCGACACTGATGAAAACTTTGAATCTAAAGGGGTAGCTTTTCGTGTGGACAAATATGTGCTAGTAGGATTTCCAGTGTTTAAGGCAGAGTTTGATGAGAACTTCGATCTTGAGATTTCTAAAGGAGGGTGTCAAGTACGTAGTGTTCTTTGATGCATTAGGGACCGGACTTGGCTATGTCCTGATGTATAGGCAAGTGGTGATTTCCTATGATTCATTACAGTTGAGGCCACACGAATAGAACTACGCAACCCATGATCTTGAGTTAGAGGCTTTAGTTTTCGCATTGAAGATGTGGTGACACTACCTGATGGGAGAGCATTTTATTGTCTACTTTGATCACAAGAGTGTCAAGTATATCTTCTCTTAGAATAATCTAAAATTGAGACAAAGATGGTGGCTAGAGTTCCTCTAGGACTATTACTTTTAGATTATCTATACTCCTGGGAAGGGGAACGTGGTAGCGGATGATCTCAGTAGAAGATCTAGTTCACAGTTTCTGAATAAGGTGTTAGAGCAGTTGGCCTCATTACAGTTATCCTTTATGGATGAAGATAGAGTATATTACCTCTATTCAATGGTTGTCACCCCTCCACTCTTACAATGAGTCATGGAGGTACAACTTGGGGATACTGACTACAAGACCCTATGTGCTTAGATGTTTGCAGGACATGCGCTTGATGGACATTCACAAGGTGGGAAGCATGCCATCCCTCTCATAGTATGAATGGTTGTATCAGTGGTGTTGCGGGATGAGGTTATGTGGGAGTTTCATACATCCCCTTTAGTGTTACATCCCTAAGTGAAGAAGATATACCAATACCTCCAATGTTAGTTTTGGTGGTTAGGGATGAAGAAGGTAGTGGTGGAGTTTATTTCTCAATGCCTTACGTTCCAGCAGGTGAAGGATGATTACCGGGTTCCAACGAGTTTAGCTCAACCCCTTGATGTGTTGGAATGAAAGTGGTATGGGATATTAATGGAATTCATGATGGTTTTACCATGTACTTCCAAGGGACAAATACCATATGGGTGATTGTTGACCGACTCACAAAGTCGGACCACTTCTTAGCTATCTGGGAGCAGAGCTCAATAGAGATCTTGGGATAACTCTATGTTTAGGAGATAGTTCGAGTCCATGGAGTCCCATTGATGATTGTTTCAGATCGTGATGATTGTTTCACATCTCAATTGTGGAAGGGATTGTAGGAGGCATTTGAGACTCAGTTACTCTTGAGTACAAAATTTCACCTCCAGATAGATAGCCAGATAGAGCAGACCATTCAGGTCCTAAAATACATACTATGGGCTTTCTGTTGGACTTCAGCCATAGTTGGGAGGATCACCTACCTCTGGTGGAGTTTATGTACAATAATAGATACCATTAAACCATTATTATGACACTATTCTAGTATTTTTATGAGCGAACCTTCCATTAACCCCTTTACTGGACTGACCCAGGAGAGTAAGCACTCATGGGCCTAGAGTTGGTGCGAGCTACTACCAAGAAGGTGTAGATCATCTAGGAGCAGATGAAGACTATATAGAGTTGTCATAAATCTTATACTGACATTAGGTGAAGGAATTTGGAGTTCAAGGAAGGAGACCATGTGTTTCTTTGAGTTTCACCTCGATGGGGATTATGAAGATTTGGCCAGGGCGACAAGTTATCTATGAGGTTTATCGTCCCTTTCAGATACTACGTAGAGTTAGTGAGGTGGCATACTGCTTATATATACCCCCGTAGTTGGAACGAGTATACGGTGTCTTTCACATGTCATAATTGAGGAGGTACATGCATGATCCATCACATGTCATCGACTGGGGAGAGTTGGACATTGACGATGGGGTGACTTTTTCCGAGTACCTAGTAGAGATCAAGGATCAGCAGGATATGATCCTTTGTGGGTGAGCGATTCCTTTAGTGCATGTTTGATGGTAACATGAGAATCTCTAGAAGATTACATGGGAGCGAGAGGCACATATTTGTGCATAGTACCCACATCTTTTTTGTATAGCCTTTGTTTTTTGTCTTTTGGGGATGTAAATCCCCAAGGTGGGGAGAATTCAATATCCCAGATTTTTTCATGTATTATTTTTAAATATTATATGGAATTAATTCGAGACTAGGTGGTGATATGGCGTGCGATTATGAGACCCAGTGTACCCGGAATAAATCTGAGGTCACTATTGCGTTTAGAGTAGCGGCTTTACCCTAGGAGAGGCCTAACATTGTTCAACACAGGTTAGTTGTGAAAAGTAGTTTTTTTTGGAATCTTAATAAATAAAATAAATGGAGAATTTATTTTATTTTAACATTTCACAGTGGCACAATGACATTTCTTTTAAAACAAGTCTTTAGGCAGGGATTCAGAGTTAATCTCATGACCCTAGAATTTCCTAGAGGCTCTAGAGAGAACCCTGGAGAACTCTCTCAACGATAAATGATGATGGAGCTTGGATTAGAGATCGACAAACACTATTTTTGATGGATCCCACTGACGATGGAAATGTGATGATCAATCCTATTTAGTGAACAATCCAACCCCAAGGTAGGATATTGTTATTTGGATTCATTTTTCCTCATTCTTAGATTCAACGATGATCATGGACCAACCAATAAATAGGTTGATCCGTAGTTTGCTCGTTCTTGCGGGATGGGCTATGATTGTGGGTTTTTATCGAGGTTTTGATTATTGAGAATTGATTTTTTTTTCTTGATCGTTATTATGGAATGAATCAAGGAAACAATGAACAATGTTCTAGGTTATTTCCTTGGGTTATTCATTGTGTTTTTCTCCCCCGATGTTCTTCACGTTCTTCACGGTTTATGAATGAACGATCATTGTGCCTTTGACTCTTGGAACAATGATCCGAAATTGAAGATCCAACTTCATGATGACCTAGAGGAGGTGAGACAATGATGGAGATGGATGGATCAAATCGATTTTGGAGATATCGTTCTTTGGGAGATTTTCATACGGGTGATTAAAATCTATTTTTGGAATCAATTGAAGGCCTGAAACCCACAGATTTGGGGTTGAAATGGTGAGACAGCCTTGGATTTCCAGTTTCTAGGTAAATAGAGAATTGGATTGAATACTGAAGGATCATTCGAGGTGTGTAGAGGAAGAACAATGATTTTGGAAAATCACGATCAATACGGTGTGTAACCCAAGGTTACACGACATGTGGCCCCCACTGAGCAGTGGCTAGGGTTTCAAGAGTTAGTTAGATTCCACACAACATGTAACCCTATCACATGACATGTAGTCCCTTCTTGGAGACTTGACATGTATCTCATGAGATAAACAAACATGGGGTGGAGTACACAAGTTGCTTACATGATGTGTACCCCACCACATGACTTGGCCTGGACCAAGTACACTGACTACCTCGTGTACTGGTACACAGGCAGAGCTACCTGGGTTAACACCATGTACTGGCACATGGAAAAAGTACACAGGGGGACCCCGGATGGAAGGACATGGAGTGTGGCCCCTCTACACGACATGTACCTACCTTCTACACAACATGTTTTAAACAACACAAGCCATTGTACACATGCAGTACTAAGTGTCAAGGGACACGACGTGTAACCCTTTTACACACCATGTATCCCTTTCTACATGGCTTGAATATCTTATCCACCATTTCTTAGACATGTTTTGTTAGGGTTCATGCCCTTGATCGTTTCCCTGAAGGTTTATGTGTATCGTTTCCTACTTATAGGAATATGATCCCTTTAGTAGAAATTCCTGGATAAAGTTGTTGGAATCCCCTTTAAGAGGCTCAGAGCAGGATCCTCTATTCATTATTCATGCCCTAGGTAGATTCCTTGGTATTGATGTGATCAACTTCACCAAGTGTCGATCCTCTACTTAACAGGTTAATCAAAATGGAGTTTTTGGTATCACCCCATGGCCCTGGCTGTGATCCTAATATGTGGTATCATATCTCTATTCAGATCTATCAGCATATATCTCTCATGATGGTTCCTAATGAACAATACTTATTGGGAGGATTTCATCAGTGCTATCAGACTCAAGAGTGTGTTCTCCTGAATGAATGCTTCACGGAATCTTCGAGTTGAATCCCTAGTGTTGGTATGTAGTAGTTGTGACTTACCTCTAGACTACATGTCTTGGTTTGATTATATCTGGATATTATTATTATATGTTTTGTAGACATATATTGTGTAGTGATAACTGCATCTTCCTTTGTGTATTGATTTTTGTTTTCAAGGTGTCCTACTGTGTATTTTTATACTCATCCATGCACGGGCTTTGCTCGCATGTGTCATGTCTTGTGCATACGAGCGACCTTTTGACAGAGTCCAGGGCGGAATAGGTTTGGATAGAGATTTGTGAGTTTAGGTAGTCTGAGGTGTTCCTACATCTTTGAGAAACAGTCCTAGTACCTATTTTTTTTACAAGTTGAAGTTTTTAGTTTATAGACTCTTTATTTTGGCGGGCTTGTATTCTAGCCCAGTTTACTTTACTGCACTTTACTTCCTATCGTACTCTGTTGGTTGGGATAGTGGTATGCATGCATTTTTTTCTTAGTGGTTTTTATATTTTAGCATTTGTGGGGTTGGATATGTGTGTATGCATATAGGTACATAGACAATTCCTCCCATGTTAGTGATATGCCTACTCGGTGCTAGTCACCAGCCCTGGTCTATTGGAGGCGAGTTTGGGGAGTCACAGAACGGGCCCCACTGGGATGGGCCGTGAAAATTTTAATGAGAGTGAAGGGGGTATCTAATAACTTGGACATCATAAAGAAAATAAGATGGATTTTTAAGAGAATATCCCAACATGAACAATTTGAAATCAAAAGGCATAATATAAATAAGGGGCGTGAATAAAGAGGATAAGTAGAAGATACCTTACCTTGAGAGGACACTTCTAAAAGATTGGGAAGAGCTTATTAAGATCTTGGGGAAACTTTGGGAGGGATCTAGAGAGGGAAAGAAAAAGTAATTTCATGCTTTAAGGGTTTTTAGTGAATATGAATGAGTGCTTGGGTGGGTTTTTATAGAAAAAGAGATGAGAATTCTTTATTAATTTCTAAACATAGGTTTTGGACTATATATAATAAAATAATCAAAACCAAAAACCTTCCCATGGGTTTTCCCATGATTTTTTTCCAAAGAGTTGCGTTTTTCAATATTTTATAATATTAAGAACCCAAATCCTTAAATTTATACCATTGGTGATGTGTAATTGAGTCATGCTCTTAAAGAATTAATTTTAAAACCTTAAAATATAATATAAGTTTTGGAGGATTCATTAAGGGTTTATAAAATTATTCAAAAAACTTCAAAAACACATTATTTTAAATGGGAATTATAATTTTGTTCATGTATATTCTTTATAGTATTTATTACATCACTTTTAGGCTTTTATGATTTTATAATACATTCCATATATTTATACCGTATTTAATTTTTATCCAAAAATTAAATTGTCTCATAAAATTATTAAAAACCCATAATTGGATAATTTGGACATGATGATTTCAAAAATAATATTTATTTTATCAAGATAATTCTCTAAATATGAGAATTTACACTTTTAAATCAAAATACCCATTTATTGAAAAATATGGGTTTTTACGATGATAATAGTTTTTTGACCCTTATAAAAATTATATTTAACTATATAAAATTATATAATATTTAATATTTAAATAAATATTATTTAATAATAATATTTTATTAAAATATTTTTTATTTAAAAAATTCTTGATTTCATCAAAAGGGTGTCTTGATTGCAACCATATATTCCCCAAAAAATACAATTTGAGTTTCATTGTATCAAAATCTAATTTTTATGAAACTAATAATTTAATCATTTATAAAAAAATATAATCATTATTTTATTAAAAATAAAAATATAAAAATTCATACTATTATGGTTTAGATACATAACCCCTTATTACACCAGCATATTCCCTAAGGGTAAGGTGTGTGATGGTGACACTTTCTTAGGGTGGTTCGACGAACATGGTTTGGGATGTGATCTTGATAAGCTTAAACTTCTCCCGCAAACGGTTTATCTCATGATTTAGTTGTTTAATCTCAGATTATTATTAGTTATGGTAAAAGCCTAGTGATTTTATATCCCTCAGAATCTCTGATAAATGGGTTTCATAGGGTATGATCTTACCAGATGAGGTCACCGCTTCTTTCGTTTGTGTCAATTGGATTTATCATAACCCTTAATATATACTAATCAAAATGGTAAATCTACAAAAACTATATTATAAATGTTCATGATGCTTAATGGTCATTTAAATATGATAGGATATAAATTATAACGACCCAAAATAGCCAAAGTAGTGCATGTGTTTTCTATAACTACATTACTTGATAAAAATTTATTCATTCAAAAGGGAATTTCATTTGTAAAAGTTCAGGTCATTATAGGAAGTGCGTCAAGTTGAGGCATCATGATAGATATATAAAGCGATTATTCGGTTTCTTTACACTATACTCTTCTAGGATAAATTATTGGGTGTGCTACCAGTGTATGAAGGCGAGGCATTAGAAACATTCTTATCAGGAATCTCTTAAGCCTTGCTGTACCTATGTCCATATAGGTCACCTATAAAGGTCATGTCAAGGATTCAATCATAAAAAATAAAGATCTAGATATACCATTTTATAAGTTTCTCAAGTTTAACCTTCTAAACCTAGTGTTGGAGCGACTTCTGTTTGTGGTTTTCCCTTGTTGTCTTTTGTTCTTTCCCGACAGATCCTTTTAGTTGTGTGTTATAGCCTATTTTATTTAAGTGGTGTAATGTTTTTGGATGATGATGTTTTTGGATCCATGTAAATATATTTAAATATAAATGTCTTATGTTTGTCTATGGATCTTGTGTTTTTCTCCCCTACCATTATATTTTGTGTAATTGTATTATTTTGGTTTTCATATATCCTCCTACATTTTGATGTTGGTGCATAATAGTTTTTTTGGATGTTGTCGCTCTTTTCTTGGATTTTTTTTGAGTTTGTTGAAGTATTATGAGTTTTTTCTTGTCCTAAAGACTGGGGTTCAATGAGAATCCCTAATATGGTGGGGAGAACACTATATAATAACCTCTTGACAAGTCCTGGATGCCCACTTTTTTTCTTTACCTGTTGGGATAGTCCTCTATCTCCACCCGACCCAACCCTTTTTTTGGCTGTTTGGACAACTTAGACCGCATTATGGGTGATCCTGGATATTAGTGTATGTCACAATGGTTTTTTTGGTATTATTCATGCTCAGGTTGGGGTTCTCCTTATTTTATAGATCTCTTATGACAAAGTTATCCTTTCCTTTTTATGGGTCATTGTTTTTCTAGTTGCGAGACCTTAGGTGTATCAGTATTTGATCTTTTTGGGATGATTTTTTTTGTCAAATATTGGGTATGTATGGGATACTAAATTTTTTATTAATGTAAATTAATTTGGTTCTTTGAGTATAGTCCTTTTCTTCACCAATTTCTCATCTCCTGATTCATGTCTTTGTCAGGAAAGTTGAACCTCGAGTCCTCATCTTGACCAACCAACTACTTGGGAGATTTTTGGGGAAACAATGGGTTATGGTGGGGATAATTGTCACAGCCTAACCTCTCTTAACTCTATCACTTAATTTATTTTCAAGTATATTTTGTTTCTTTCTCTCCCTGGGTAATTTTTTTTTTAAATTCTAAAATTTTGGACATGCAGGGAATGTTGCACGATTTTAGGGGTGTCCATGGGTCGGGTTGGAGGCTTTTTTGGACCCGACCTAATCAAAAAATGTTAGGTCGGGTCAGGTCGGGTCTGAGATAATTTCTCATTCAGACCTGACCCGACCCAACCTATCTTAGATCAGGTTGGGTCGGGTCGGGTGTATTGTGTCACCAGGAAAAAAAAATCACTGAACAAACAGAACCCTCCACGGGTTTGGGCGCCTAAACAGCAGGGTCGCGAGACAGAGGGGGTGGGAGGATTTGGGGGTATGGGAGAAGGGGGGTTCGAGTGCTCACTCGACAGAAAGGATGTATGTGGCTCGCGCGGTGGTCTGACCGTCCGACCTTCATCAACAAAGGTAGCTGCTTCGAATGAAGGAGTGCGGCGACGTTCGAACGATATGTAGAGGTGAGGGATGATCTGTGGCGGCGCTTCAATGGCAGGTGCAGGCAACGATTCTACTTCGGGCAGCTTGGGTTCTTGATCAGCAGAGGGAATGAGGTACGAGTCGACTTCATCTGGGGTGTTCAGCGATGCTCGGATTCAGATGATGGTCGCCGACAGGAGATCTGATTCGCTCATGGTGTGGTTTCTAATTTTTGAATCCGGGTATTTTGAGTTCTTTAGATCTGGTTTGTAAAACTGTTAATAGGTTTTCAGTTGGATTTTTTGTTCTGCCTGTGACTCATTCTTGCATCGATTCTGGTTTTTCATCCACCGGTGATTTTTGTTTTTTACGCTGCTTCTAGTTTGAAGGTGGTATCCAAGGGTGGAGTAGTGGCAGTCACCAAATCCATGGTGGGTGTGCAGCTATGGGCAAAGAGGTGCTGTGATGAAGTGCCAAATCTATCTCACCGGATAGTGGTGCGTATGGGCTGTCGGCTGGCTTCTTAGGCAACAATTCACATTGTGACGGTGGAGGAGGAAAATGCTATCCAGGGAGGTCTGGTGATTCATGGAGGTGGCGGTGGGGATCCAGATGGATCTTACCACGATAGTGGAGGTGGTGGGAATGCAGTGCATAGAGGGGAAGACAACGCCGGAGACCGAATCTGAAAATAGTGGGCAGACCGGGTGGTACCATGGTCCGATGGTGCGTATGGATGGGCTAAGGCAGTGCACGCCAATGGTGGATTAACATCATCATTTGAGCTTATGTTTTAGTTTTTTTTTAGGTTTTTCTTAGTCTCTTAGATCTTATTTGACTATGCCATGGTGGATTAACATCATCGTTTGAATATGTGAAAGGATTAAAGGTGGGAGGTCCCTTATATAGATTTTAATTTTAGAACTACGATTAATTTTTTTAAATACATGAATCATGTGTTTTATAAATGTTATCAAGTATAACCACTAGAATTTGTGAAAATAATATTGTTCTCTTAAAGTTTCATCAAATTATCATGGGATTTACCTTTGTTTCGAAGTGTAAAACCTATTTTAGAAATTTATGCTTACCACGTGTTTGTATAAACGTGTGATTGGATATTTAAAATTGATAGTTGAATTATTTCGGATGTTTTGGTTTTATTAACATGTTTTGTGGCTAGGTTTTATAATAAATGACCATGAGTCCAAAATATCACTTTCCTAATGATTTATTTAGAAAATTAAAACCCCTTGAAACATGAACCATGTGTTTAAAAAAATAAATAGTTAGTATTCTATGTATGTGATGGTACCCAGCTAAAGAGATTATGTATGCTTATTGATATTATTTATGGAATTGGGGTTGTTTCTTATGAGGGTGTCAAAGGGGAGGGTGTGGTTTGTTTGAAAATGGTATGATATATATATATATATATTTATTTATTTGAAATTATTGTCTGACTCACATCTATTTTTGATTCATGGGTAACCCTGGGTGCCTAGGTGGGAATTATAGGTACATAAGTTTCACTAGTTTAAAATCACAGTCTAACTAGTGGCCCTAAGATATATTTTATTCTGCTTATGGGATGTGTGAAAAGACCAATCATGATCTATGTGATTGTTGAGAGGGGGGGGGGGTGAATTAATGATATTCTATTTTTATGTTTTATTTATTAAGAAATAAACCTCACTTCCAAATAGAGAGATCTGTCTCTGATGGAAATAAAGTAAACAAATAAAACCATAAGAACACAAGTATTTACAAGGTTCACTACTCAATAAGAGTAGATAGTCATTGGAATGGTTTAAAAATAATAAAAGACCACACAAACCACTAGAAAATAATCATTTTATATGGTTACAATAATTAGGTAGTATTCTTTCAATTGAAAATCACTATAGTAAATTGATAGTGCATGTTCACCTGACACAAATAAAATATGTAATAATGTTTTTGTAATAATTATAAGAGACTTCACCAAAGGCTTCAGTATTTTTTCACTATGATGATTATAATTTTTTTACAATTTCTCTTCATGTAAGTACTTATTATTATTCTTATTTATTTTCTTGATTAGAAGTAGACAAGAAATTTTTCCTTAGACTTATGTATAAAATTGTTCTTCTGATATCCTGTTCATCTAGTATGCTCTATTTGGTCGTCTTTCCAGTAAACTACATTTGGTGACTTCTAAAAATAGATACAACTTATTATGTTATTTTCATCTAATCAATTTGGAATACAGTCTATTTGATATAACCTGATATGAAACTCCATTCAATATCTTTTGACTGACACCACTTCCTACTATTCAACCGATCACTTGTTCCCATTGTCTGTTTGATACAAACTTAATGGGAAACTTTGTCTATTATCATACTGATTGATGTTTACTCAATTCAATCATCTGATTTACTTGACACTTCAGCAGTGCTTTTGCTCACTTCACAAATCTTCAACAACAATTCCTCGATGCATCAACCACATTAATATAGGTAAGGTTTCTCTAAGATTTTATGGAAACATGCATACTTTATTCAAACTTCCAGTATAATATTTCTTACATTCCACTTGGAAACTTCCTATCACTGACTGCATTGAAAGTTCCTTAAAACCTAGTATCAATAAACTCCTTCAAACTTCCTTCTATCTTGGTGAGAATCACATATATTTCTTTTGTGATATTTTGAACATTGAACTATCATTGTAGAATCATCACAATTGATATCTTTATGAAAGTTTCATAAAGTCTTTTGAACCGGTATAACATTATATCACTCATTCATCTGGTGTGTAAGTTCTTAGAAACACTTACATCCGAAGAGACTCCATCCAATTTTCCTACATAATTTCATATAAACATTTTAAAAGTCTTCTTCTAGACACTTCCAATGTTTGATGACTTGGATTGGGACTCTTCGATCATTTTCTTTTCACACCATCCTCTAACTAATGATATTTATACAGAAACACATGTCTAATGATGTCAACCAAAAATTTATGTCCGATGACTTGGATACTTTCATTTGATCATCCTATAACAACTCGATTTAGCATTTATTTCATGCATTTTACCACATTATTTATTATATTTAATTATGTTTTGATTGTATAAATTATGTATTTATTTAATAATTTAATAATGTTGTCAAATTAATTAATATTTTAATATTACGATAAAGTATATATTTAATTGGTTAATTTTAGTTTTCCAGTTAATGTATAGTTTAATGAGTAAATATTATAAACCATCATCTATTTTTTTGTTTTTCTTTCATCTAACATTCTTTGTTTTTATTTATTTATTTCAATTTTAATTGTTTCTCAAAACAATAATTTCAAATGTTTTAACTTAATTATGTAATTAATAAATATATCTTTTATTTCTTATTGTATTTGTTAAATAATTATTTTTTCCATTTTCCAATTTTAATTTATTTATTTTTCCAGGTGTGGTCACTCCATCTTACCACACTTTCAATATTTAAGTGACTGCATGAAGGAAGGTCAACTAACCATGGAAAGAAAAAAAAGTAATTGTTTCCTTCCATATAATCTACCGCCAAATCAAGTTTTCATGTCCACTTAAGAGACTGTGTGTTGAAGTGCAGAAGTGACCACACATTGGTTTTTAAAGTGTCCACACCCAATTTTTGAATTGACTATATATAGGAGCCATGGTCAATATAATGACTATTTTACATTTTTAACCTATCAAGAGTCATGAAATTGAATTGACCATGCATGGGAAATCAAGTTACCACATGAAGTGAAATTCCAAGTACTTTTGGTCACTTAAAGTGACTGCACCAAGGAATCTAAAGTTACTGTGAGTGTAAAAAAACCTTTCACAATCCTGAATCACAAACTACGACACATTAAAAATCTAGTGACTATGATATAAGATAAACTGCCAGTGTAGGCTCCCTTAACCTACCAAACTCTGTGCAACTCATCATGGGCACCTACTATGCCTATTTGGTTGAAGCTACCATGAATTTTATGAAACAACCACATCATCTTCCCAAAGAAGATGAACTAGTGTATTGAATTCGGCACCACCATAATGATCCATTAGCTGACCAAGCCATGTTAAAGCTTTCCCAGTATGATACCCGATGCTAGTTGGTGGCGATTTGAGAATAAGCATCACTCGATCTTTGAGTGTGATGAAATCAAAATCAAAGTTGATGAACCAATGTTGAAATAGAACTATAATCGACCATATCTACATAGGGAAAGTTGATGTCATGCTGAAGGAAATAAAACTCGGGGTGTTCTTTGATCTGGAAAAGATGACACCAAATCATTGAACCAAAGAAAGATCCGAATAAGTAGAGTCTCATAACCAAAGATAGATCATGGAGGAATGATTGTGATTCACTGATGAATATTCATGGACCAAAATCGATTGATGATGATGTCATATTTGAAGAGTCGGTCTCCTGAAGAAGATGATGACATTGTTTTCACCAAATAAACATAGATATGAACCCGGAGTTGTAGTTGGAGGTATGAATCTTATAGAAGAATCTTTGAAACTTGATCCAAACTGCAGATTATGGTTTTTTGAACACCAGTTGATGATGAAATTCTGACAAACCATTGTGATCTGAACATGTTGAAGACAACTTGGGTCATGGGAAAGAGTGTGTGATAATGATATTTTCATACATTGTTCAAGAATCATGCATAAGTTGGAAAACAAATTTTGATGTTGATATTTCATGTTCTAGATTTAATGTTTGTTTGAAGGAGTGAAATCGATGGAGGCCTCAAATAATTCATAAACACTGGTTGTAAGAATGGGTTGAACGCATCATAGGTGTTTGATCATTTTCCTGTGTGAAGTTGGAATCACAAAATCTATACCTTTTGAATGTCATGATCTTGTTGTGCATTGAATGAACTACCAAGAATATTATGACGATATTTTCATGATTAGAGGAAATAAATTTCCAAATTGGGATTTAGTGATCCTTATCCATGGTGATTCCTAGTTTATAAGTTACATGATTGAATTTTTAGTTATACCAATGATGAATTAGTAGATTGAGGATGGTGAATATATATAAGATAATTGGTTATTTTCTATAAATTGAGTGGAGATAATTCAAGATCAATTTAAAGATGAACCTATGATTAATATTTTTGAAGGTGGATGAGGTTTAGTATTATTGTGATGAGTTTTAAGAAGTATTGGTCAAGTGAAAGGTAAAGTGGTGTAAATAATACTGAAGTATGCTTTGTCAAAGTATGAAAAAGTGGTGTAAGTTATAATTTCTCAATTAAAAAGTGAAATCACGGGGAATTCAATTTGGAGAAAGTTGAGATTTTGGGAATATTATGGAGACCATTGTAAATTTACAACAACAGTGAACCAAAATGAGAATGTATCTAGATTCATCAATTCTAAATTTGAACAAGAAGAATGTAGGAATATCATGTTATTTTTTAAGGTTTATCTAGAGTCATGTAAAGGGGATGATGAAAAGTCAGGGAGTTTCACATGGAAACTCATAAGACGACATTAGACAAGATAACTCCAATAAAAAATTCTGATAATTATTACTGTGACATAGTGAAATATTTTAAGGGGGGTGGGTATTAGAGAACACACAGATAGAGGGATAATAGACTTCAAGAGCAGTCCATCAAGAGAACAATTGTATATGATTTTCTGAATAGCTCGAGGTAGATATTCTCGCTGCTACTTTGATGAAGTTGGAGTGTAAAGATTCCACATACACCTGGATGATGTTTAACTAAGTTTCATTTGTAGATGAATCTAGTGGATTCTCATGGTGAATTATTTCTGAGTTTTATTTATTTAATTTCACTGTAATTTTCTCCAAATGGATGAACATTAAATTTCGATTGATTTTGGATGTTCATTCACTCTGTCTTCTATTTAATCATCATTCTTATATTCTGTGACCAATATAGCTTTGATCGAAGTGTTTTAATCATAAAAAGAGGCATGTTAATTTTGGATAAGTAGGATTTTGATGATTATTCTCTCTGTTTAAATTTTCCAATCATCTATTGAGGATTGTTAGTATAGTGAATGATTATATTTATTATTGTTCTTGGTGATTGTTGAGTACATGGATCGACTCCTACTGAAAGGAAGTCAATTTTCATGATCTTAGTTGTTGATTAAACATTTTTTAACTAGAAGATATGCATAATTTGTGATCATGAATCATGTTTTGTGATAATTATTAGTGTGAAGTTTTTTTAAATAATGAAGAGAAGATGATCCATGGGAATTACCAGAACATGACTCTTATTTTATATTCTGTTAACTCCATTTTTTTTGTCTCTATTCTAATGAATTTTTTACATTTTATTTTTTAATTACTTGATTTATCGCTTAGAAAATAAAAGATTTTTTTTCATTAAATAATTTACATTGAAAAAACTTTGAAAATAACATAAAAATCATGATAGATAAACTCCTAAAGGGCAGTATCATAAGAGACAACCTTGGATACTGCTATACTATAGTAGTCAGGTTTAAAACATAAAGTTAGGTTTAAAAATGACACACAAAAACCTATAATTCAATTGGCATTGTTTCTAGGGATCCTGAAAAGGATTTTATAAAAAAAATAAAATCATAATCTGAAATAAAGTAAGAAAAATCATAATCTTCTTAAGATAATTATTAAAAAATAAAAAATAAAAAATAAAAAATAAAAAATCTATTATATGTCACATTATACTTCAAAAAACCAGAATTGGAAAATTCCTATAAATTGAAAACCATAACATTAAAAATAAATAAAAAAGTTATAGAATTTCAAAAATCTAGAAAAAATTGAAAAAAAAATAAACATCAAAAGAAAATTTCATCAAAATGGAAAAAATTCTAAATTTAGAAAAGATGGATGACTAAAGAACAGTAAAGGATATCACTGCTCCTAATTTTGAAAATCAACAAAACTACCTAGGCTACCCTGCCATAGCTCTTGGTTTTGAGGTGTGATGAGGAATGATGCACCACCTAACAAAAATTCATGGTTCAATTGGTGAGGATCCCCAATTTTTTTTTCAAGAATTTCACATAGCGTCCATCACCATAAAACCACAAGGAGTGAGTGAGAATCCAATCAAAATAAGGGATTTCCCATTTTCTCTAGATAGAGTGGATAAGGGGTAGTTCTACTAATACTAATATACCTTAGTAGGGAGTTAACACAAGTTAAATAAAATATTCATAGAATTTGTTTTCCATCCTATAAGATTACCTCCATTAGGAAAGACATTTGTGGCATTGGGTAGTTATATGGGTTGACTCTTCATGGGTACTATGATAGATTTAAGAAATTTCACTCTATCTACCCTCATCACCAAATTTCTAACCAAATCTTGATTCAATATTTTTATGTGGGGTTAGTATTGATGGATATGAGCATGATAAATGTTACTATAGGAGGATTATTGGTAGATAAGACTATCATCGATACTAGGAATCTCATTTCAAACATGGCCTAAAATTCTCAGCAGTTTGGTACTAGGGGCTCGATCTATGTCAAACTAGATATGGAAGTGTCTACATAAAATTATAAGAGTGTTATATTTGAAAATCAATTAAGTGATCTCATAAACATGATGAGACATATGTTATCCAACTTTATATCCTCACAAAATCAACAAGAATCAGTTTTTCCCATCCAAATGCACTATGGAATTTTCTTAGCTTCTATTCATTTTAATAGTTAATTTCTTTTGTTATAAGAAGGAAATGAATCTTGTAATGGATTATTCTCTAGAAATTCTTTCCAAAACAACTAGAACAGTCAATTTCCCTACTAGAACATTCAATCTATGACTTTTTCAATCAAACCAAAATTTTAAACAAGGCTGGAATTACCAATAGAATAATAGGTTTAGGCCTAATGATAAGACAAATAGGAATTTCCAACCCCAAAATTTAATCAAAATCCTAGGTTAATTAGGACTAATTTAGAAACCATTATGGTATTAATTACACGAATTTATAGAATCAATAAAATAAAAAACAATAAAATAATTGAAAAATTATTCACAACTTAGAGAAATGGTTAAAAAGAAACAAGACATTTCTCAACAACAACAAGTGTTTTTATAAAACATGGTAACTCAAATAGGTTAAATTTAAATAGAAATTAGTGGATTGAAAAATCAAATAAATGGGAGTTTTCCATCACAATTTGAAGTGAACTCAAGAGTAAGAGAGAATGTTGGTTCAATAATTCTGAGAATTGGAAATAAAATTCAAAGAAAAATAACCTAAAAAGGAAAATTATACTTTTGAAACCAATGAAAAATCACATCAATAATTCATAAGACCACTTGCTAAAACATTTATCTACCCTGTTGAATCTGTAGATGAACCTGTTGTCCACACACCTATAGAACATGAAAAGAAAAATAAAAAAGAAGAAATAAAGCTTGAAATAACCTATCAGGATTTTAGAAATTTAATAGACTCTTACAAAGGGAAGAAAAAAGTTAACTATGATCTAAAAATTTATTTAGATCCACTAACTTACCCAATGAAAAGTATTCTTATCAAAAATAATGTTGAAACCAAAATGGATAAAGAAGTTCTCAAAACTTTTAGGAAAGTGTAGGTCAATATCTCTTTGTTAAATGCAGTAAAAAAATCCCCAGATATACTAAAATTTTTAAGGAAATGTGCACCCACAAAAGTAAGTTCATGGGAGGTGATAAAGTTAATTTAAGGAGGAATGTTTCCTCCATAATTCAACACCCTCTTCCCATTAAATTCAAAGATCCAAGCATATTTTCTATCCTTTGTGTCATTAGAGAACATGAATTTCATGATGCTGTGTTAGATTTAGGAGCCTCCATAAATGTTATTCCTTATTATGTCTTTTCATCTATGTAGGTTTGAGAGTCTAAATATTTTGGTATTGTCATCCATATGACTAATAGAAGTTTATCTAAGCTAGTTGGAGTAATTGAATATGTTTTGGTGAGGGTAAAATATATTTCTTTCCCTATCAATTTTAATTTTTTAAATATAAAGGATGGTATATTTAGTACTATATACCCTTGATTTTAGGGAGTCCATTCTTAAAAAATGATAAAGAAATTATTAATATTCATAAAGGGACTCTGTCTCTAAAATTTAGAGATAATATGATTAATTTTTATATCTTTGAATCAATAAAACACTTTGTGGAAGACCAATCTGCACAACCAGTTAATATTATTGATTGGTTTTCTACAGTGTTGTTTCTAGAATTTATGAAAACCAACCTCTAGATTATTTGGGAAATGGTATTTCATTTGATAATGATTTTTATGGAACTAAAAACACTAAAATATGCTTTAATTTTTTTTGAAACTAACTTTGTTTTTTAAGAAACTGAATTTTGTTTTGACATTTTTAAACATGAAAAGAATGAAATTTTTGCTGAAAATGATATTTAAATGGATTGGTATTTTTTTGAGTTTCTTGGAACATGAAATTATATTGAAAATTCTGATTTATTGTGTGAAATTGAGTTTTAAATAGTTAAAATTGATTTAGATTATGCTAAATATGATAAAACTATGGAAAATTATTTTTTCTATGAGAATGTTTCTTGTGAATATACTATTTTGAACTTAAAAAATTCTCAAAATTTATATAAAGAGTCACCTCATGTTTGTAAACTTTAACTTGAAATTTATTTTTAGGATGACACATATTCACTGATTGAGAGTGACGACAATGATAGTTTAGGTTTTTTATAATTCTTCTATCTTAGAAAAAAAAATATAGAGGCTGAAATTGTACTCAAAGAACCCATAGAACCCATTTTTTACAAAAGGTATATCTTATACAAACTTTAACACAAAACTTTTCATGGAAATTTGAAATATGATTACTTATAAGACAAAAAAATTCTAGTCATAATTGCAAGTGGGTTGTCCAGTGAGTAGGAGAACTAACTTTTATAATTCCTTGGTTAGAATAGGAAGGCCATAGGATAGTATTTAAATGATTTACCAGGAATTAGTTCATCAACATTTATGCATATAATTCTATTAGAGGAAAATTCCAACCTGTTAGACAATTCTTGAGAATATTTAATTCCACCCTTCTTGAAGTGGTTAAAAAAGGTGACAACCATATTGGTTGTGAGTATAATTTTCCCTATTTTTGATATCCAATGGGTAATTCAAATCTAGATTGTTCCTGAAAAGGTAGGTTTCATAGTTGTCAAGAATGAATTTAGAGAATTAGTGCATTTTAGGTTTCCCAATAAGTGGAGTCTATGCATTGATTATAGGAGGATAAAATTAGTGACTAGTAAGGAACAATTTACCTTGCTTCTTATTGATCATATTATTTGAAGGTTAGATGGTCAATTCCATTATTACTTCATCAATGGTTTTTATAGATACTTTCAAATTCATATAGCTCCATAGGACTAGGATAAAGCAACTTTTACATACCCCTTTGGTACTTTTTCTTATCAGTGAATGTCATTTGGACTATATAATTCCACTTCCACCTTTTAAAGATGCATTCTTATCATTTTTACAAGTTTCTTGAGGAATATATGGAGGTATTTATGGATTATAATATAGTTTTTTGTCCATATTTTTAGAGATGTTTGTAAGCTTAAGGGATATTCTAAGAGTGTGTATTGAGAATAACCTTGTTTTGAACTATGACAAATACTATTTTACGGTTGATATTGTAATTATGATTGGTTATAAAGTATCTAAAAATGGGATTTGAGTGGAAAAGTCCAATTTTGACATTATATCTTCACTTTCCTTTCCAAATACTTTGAATGATATTAGATCTTTTCTTAGCCATTCTAGATTCTATAGGAGTTTTATAAAATTCATTAGCCAAATTTATTTTCTTTTAACATGAATTATATAGAAATATATTCCTTTTGCATTTGATGAGAAGTGTAAGGAATAATTTAATGAACTTAAACATAAGCTAGTTTCCCCAACAATAGTTCTGACACCTAATTTGAACTTACCTTTTTGAGCTGATGATTGATGCTTCAAAATTTTCTTTATGGGATGTTCTTGGGAAAATAGTGGAGAGGAATTCACATGTCATTTACTATGATTATAGGACTATAGAATATTCCCAATCTAATTACTGCACAATAGAGATGTAATTTTTAGCCATTGTTTTTCCCTTGATAAGTTTAAAATCTATATTTTGGGGTTTGCGGTAGTGGTTTTCACTAACCATTCTGCTATTATATATATCATGGAAAACCAATAATCAAAACTAAGGCTATTTAGATGGATTTTTTTTACTCTAGGAATTTTACATAGTGATCTAATATAGGAAAGGAATTGAGAACACTATAGATGATCATTTGAGTAGGGTGCCTATTTATTTTTTCCCTATAAATTTATTCGTTGAACCTAATAGAGAGTTTTTAAATGGGTAGATATTGTATTCTATTACTATTGGAAAAAATCCATGGTTTTAAAACATTGTGAATTACTTAGCTGCTAAAATTATTCCTCATTGGTTTACCAAATAATAGGTTTCAAAATTGATTATTGAGTCGAGGAAATATGTTTAGGATGATCCTTACTTTTGGATTTTGTGAAGTGATCAGATTTTTAGGAGATTTATCCCAAATTCTGATATTTATTTAGTGCTGAAAATATTCTATAGTTTGGGTTGGGGAGGCAACTTTGGGCCATAGATAATAGCTAGAAAGGTTTTGTATTTGCTCTATTTTGGCCCTCCATTTTGAAAGATTCTCATGAGTTTTGTAGGACCAGTAAAGCTTGAAAATTACAAGTAAAAATTTCTCAAATACATGAGATGCTAAAACAAACTTTGTTATTTTGTGATGTTTTTGATGTTTTAGGAATGGATTTTATGGGCCCTTTTCCTAATTCCTTTGGATATTTGTACATCTTGATTATTTCAGACTATATATCTAAGTGGATTTAAGATATTACCACTAGGATTGATGATGATAGAGTTGTGTACCAGTTTTCTAGAGTAATCTATTTTGTATATTTGGGATTACAAGATTCATTATTATAGACCAAAGAACTCATTTTTGTAATATGACATTGGAGGCTTTGCTGAAAAGATATGATATTAGTCATTAAGTTTCTACACCCTGTCATCTTCAATAAAATGGGATGACTGAAGTTTCAAATAGAGATATTAAACATATTATTGAGAAAGTAGTTAACTCGAACATGAAATGTCATGACCCCCTCCCACCAAAGATACTGTAATTAAGGGAGAGAGATAATGACCCCTGAGTCCCGCCTCCAGTAGGCCTCGGGTTGGAAACTAGCACTGAGGGTATAAAAAATCTAATAAATTGGAGGCATTAACCTTTATAATAATATGGGATAAAGATATAGGATTAATCAACCAAAAGTAACTCCATGAAATAATATAAAATAAATCAAAAACCATCATACAATGCATGTATAAAGTGAGAAAATACATATATAAGTCTCAAAAGTAAATAACAAAAAGAAAACTAAATAAAGGAACCAAGAACAATACAAGGTTCCAAGATAGTAATGTCCATCATGGTCCATGTATTCCTACTTAAAACCTGAAACTTACTTTATATACATAGGGTGATCATATAAGTATACTCAGTAGGGAAAACCAATGTATCTTATACACATGTGAAAGAATCATACTAATACACCTATAACACCTTGGGATTTTATTATTATTTTTTAAATTAATATTTTTGATAGTATGGAAAACCATGTTTATAATAAGTTACATGAAAAACTAAGTGTTTTTTTCATTATATGCAACACTGATCTTAGCTTGCATTACATACAACACCGAGTTTAAATGAAACATGACATATTATTAAAATATTATTATTTAATATGATAGTTCTCACCTAACCGTTGGAATGAAAGTTATGAATAATATTTACTAAATTATGAAAATATGGTTTACAAAAGTATATAAAACGAATTCTTTTGTTACCAATTAATTATAAATGAAAATCAAACCCTTTTGAAAATAAAAAAAATCTTTCTTTAAAAAACTATTTTTATGCACACAAGTGTGTTTTATATCAATAAATTAACCAAATAACTTTTGGTAAATTATTTTAATTAAATTTATATAGTATATATTTAATAAACTATTTAACATTAATCTTATGTGTTTTCAAGATAAGATATAAGAACGAATCCAATTTTACGCATAAAAACAATATTTTTCTAAAATGAAGTTCTGTTGGATTTTTATGGTGCACCTATTTTAAAACTATAGCTTAACACTTTTAAAAAATTAAATTGATAAAAAAATAATTTTTTAAATGGTAATATCAAAATTATATTAGGTTTATTTTTAATTTTTTTAAGAGTTTCATTTTTTGATGAATAATGAAAAATACTAAATTTTTATTGAAAACTCCCTTTTAATTTAATTTATTTATAAAGTTAAATTATATTTTAAATTGGTTTTAAAATATATTTAGTTCAATTATAAATTTATTAACCCAATTTATTTAATTTTAAACAATTTAATATTGAAATTGTATTTTAAAACTTTGTAAACTTTTGATCATTTCTGATTAAAAAACACGCTTTCTCATCACGCCCGCATGATTAATTTTAAATCAATTTATGCACTTATATGAATGGAATTTGGAAAAAAGAATTAAATTTTTGTAATAAAAATAATTTATATTATATAAAAATTTAAAATTAATTTTTGACCATAATTATTAGTGAAAACATTTAAAATTAATTACCGCGATTAAGGTTAAAACGGAGTTTTTTGCATTACATGCGTTTGTGTCAAAATTAATTTTCCACACACGTAGGATTTTTTTAATAAATTTGATTTAATATATATAATAATTATGTCTAAATTATATAATAAATCTATTTTAATCTTATTATTAAAGGATAAATCAACTAGGTAAATAAAAAGATACAAGTTACCTTGGTAAAAACTATGAGGATAAAATTGGGTAAACTTAAAGACTAAGGAATAACTTGATAAAAAATGTATTTATTTTGTATGGTGGAGGTGTTTATAGGATAAGTTATGCCAACACTACATTATTAATCAATTTTGGACCCATATTAGGTAATATTGACCTCCCAATAGTTAATGATTTTGGGTATTTAAAAAAATGTCACTCCTCCTCAATTATAAAAGGGTACTCACTACCCTCACTTCTTAACACCTATCAAGTCATTTGGATTGAGAAAAACTAGACAAAATTACTTCCCAAATTCCCTAAACTCATCCTAGAAGCCTTATTTTGGGCATAAATCCATCCAAGTAAGGATTTTAGTGCAAACGTAAGGAGGATACCCGAAGAAAACGTAACGTTCATCAATGAGCGTTTTGGTTTTATTTCTTCTTCAAACCGCTTAAATTATTTTTATCTCATAATTATATAATAAACTTAGTATGTTCCATGTACTTATATATTGTTATGTTAAGGTAATGACCAAAAAACATCTCCACTTCCATCAAATGGGTTATAAAATCATCGTTCATGTGTATGGAGAACTACAACCTCGCGAACCGATGCCATTCATTTTTCCATTACCACCTCTCACGGTAGGACATAATGATTGATTTATAGTTTATATAAGATATTTTTAATATTTATTATTTTATTATTATTCTTTAATTATTATATTACACATAACTTTATACTATCTATCTTATAGGAATACGATAATGCTGTTCGTGTGTATGGTGGACTATCACTTCACGAAGCGATGCGATTCGTTTATGCTTTACATAGAATGTATTAAGGATGAGTTTAATAAAATATGTGATATATATAAAATAAAAATTATTCTATAATAATAATATTTATTATTTACGCTTTCTTTCTTTGAATCCGAAAAGAAAATGGAGACAATGTTTATGCGTACCTACAACCCTCTGTCTCCATGAACAACACATTTCATTTTCTATCTATAAATTTAATGGATTACTATAAATACAAATATACTGAATATATATGATATTTATATCATGTTTATCATTCTATATATGGTGGAACCATGATTAAATTAATAGGATAAAAAATATAATAAATTAAAACCTATTTGAAAAACAAAGTCGTTATTATCTGAAACGTAACTTTAACATGGAATTTTAAATAAATGGGTAATAAAAGGTCATAATAAAACCTATTCAATTTTTTTAATAAAAATCATCTTTTTGGTCAAAAACCCTTTTTCTTCTAAAACCATGTTTTCTAAAAATGTTTTCAAAAATGTTTTATGTTTTAGAAAGTGTTTTTCAAAGCGGAAAGGATATTTTCCTCAAGAAATGTTTTAAATGATTTTCAAAGATTACTTTATAATTTTTCAAAGTTTATTTTAAAATAAAAGGATTTATAAAATTTTTAATGTTTTAAAATTTTATTTTCAAATAAAATCAATTTTACTTAAGAAATACCCCAAGTAATCTTTCAAAATTATTTTCCATCCATGATGACATGCTTTGATGTTGATTTTGATTTACTGGGGATATGAACCAAGGATACCATTATTATTATTTATATTAATGGTTTATTATTAAAATATGTTTATGAAACATGTTTCTATTCCATGGGTTACACCATGATAAAATTATTATAAAACCACTTCTTTCTCCACAGGTCATGCAATGACAAAATAATGAAATGATTACGAAACTTGTCTCTTTTACAAAGGTTATGATATGGTGAAATATGTATAAATCACAATAAATTTCATGGGTTATGATATGATTAATGTTTTATTATCTTGACACACACATATGTATAATTTTCATTATGTGATGGGTGATACCTATATCTCCCTCCAATTCATTGGGTAATGATAAATTCAATATAATGTTAGAGGGTACCCAAGTGGTTTTCCCAAGCCCAAAAAAAGAGGGTACATGGGTGGTTATCCCAATCCCAAAAAGGAGGGTACACAAGTGGTTAGACCAAGACTAAAAAGTAGGGTACAATGGTGGTTATCTTAATCCAAAAAATGAGGGTACACGAGTAGTTAGCCCTATCCCAAAAATAAGGGTACACAGGTGGTTATCCCAAGACCAAAAATAAGGGTACATAGGTGGTTATACAAAGCCCCAAAAGGAGGGTACACGGGTGGTTAACCCAAGCCAAAAAAAGAGGGTACATGGGTAGTTATCCCAAACCTGAAATAGGTTACACAAGAGGTCATACCAATCCCAAAGCAAGTACACAGGTGGTTAGCCCAAGCCTAACATGTTATAAATGTCTTGGTGGGTAGCCTTGACATAATATTTTCTATGTTTATGTGTATGACACAAATTCCATGTCTTATGACAATTTTATTCTCTTATAGATCATGTTTATTGATTTATTTATGATTTATGTCTTATTAATTTCCAATCTTTATTCCATGACTCAAGATTTTGACCTTTGATATGCAGGGTATGGTTTTCAAATGTTATGATCATGTTCTGATACCCTTATGTTTGTGTTATTCTTAAATATTTCCCTTGTTTACCCTTACTGATCAATTAAGTGCACCCTTTATCTTGTTTCCTTTACCAAGGTTATAAATAAAGGTTTTATGTAGGGTATGTCTCTGAAGAGTAATAAATGGTAAGATCTTTGTGGGAAACATTTAATATCTTTCACCATATTATAATACCATGTTCCAAGTTTCAAAAGGCACTAAACTATTACGGTCCTTGGACATGTGGTTGTGTAATGTAATGAATGTTAATCTAAAAATATGTAATATCCATATATCATAATCCTGGGTTTCTATAGTTGGTATCATAGAGAAGTTTTAGCTAACCTTTAGAAACTAGGATGAGAGCAATTTAGTGTGAGCCCTAGGGATATTTCCATGGATATGTCTAGGGATGTCTCTAATGATAAGTCTAAGGATGAGTTAAAGTATAATAAAATGTCATGAAATCTTGGTAAAGGATTGAGTGAGTGGTTTCTAGGAAATTACATCCATGTTTGAATATTATAAGTGGATGTGAATCTGGCACAAATGTACCTAGGCGTAACAACCTTGAAAACACCGCATTGAGCTAGACTCGATTGGGAACTGGTACTCAACAATGGGCCTTGCTTCACACCTAGTTTGACACTCTCAGGGGATATGCTTTGGAAATTCAAAAACTATTTATGAACCATCATAAAGGATTTAAATATATTACGACTATAAATGATCAAATATATCATATATTAAATAAGGTTTCATGATTTAGACTTCCTATAAGTGATTTTTCATGATTATGTGGTTCCCCACTACGATTAGTGTTGCTCAAACCATACTTTTGGTTTTAATTGATGGATGGAACCTGAGGAAACTATGTTAATGTCACATGTGATGGATAATTTTCTGATGAGAAGTCAAATGGGATTATTAATGGAGTGAAGTATGTTGTAATTATGCCTAATAAGTTTTCACAGAACATGATTAACTATGTACACCTTAAACAAATATCAGACTCACTAAAGAAGAGAAGGAAAGATTTAATTGAGAGTTCGAGTTATGGTAACCATGGAGTAAAGAAGATTCGGTTTTCTATATATCGATAATGTGGAAAGAAACACCCAATTGAATGTCTTAGAGGAATGAGAAGATGCTTTGATTATGGAAAATAAGGGCAGAAAGAAAGTAATTACAAAGGGAAAATGAAAAGTTTAGTTAACATAATGGATGAGAATACTGTTATCCTTAAGGTATCATTGACCGTTGAATGTTTTATATTCAGAAATTATGAGAATTATGCAAACTAATTTCCTAGGTGGAAATATCATGAAGAGAGTCAGCAAGGTGGTATGAGTAATGGTTATACTACTAATGAAGAGAATACTAAAAATGACATATGAAAGGAAAGAGGTATTAAGTAATAATATGATTAATCCTAGTTATTGGTTTAAGGATGAGGTGTAATGATTGAAGTGATTATGTATTTGAATTCAAGAATTATTTTATACGAATCATGAAATATATAAGGATTGTTCAGTATAAGTTTTTTGTTAATGATATGCAAGAATATGTTAAATATTACTAATGGACCTGGAAAGTGATTTACTAGAAACATGATTGAGGGAATATAACCCTTAATATACACCTGAGGTTGAGAAAATGGTGTTTAGTTTGGATAAAGAGATGATTGATTTAGATAAAGTAAATTGAATAGTATTAATGACCTCAGAAATGATAAAGGATTTGTTTATAAGTGGTTTATTCTATCATGGATAGAGTTTACAACATTTTTGGATTTAATGAATATATCCAATAATATGCATTCCATTTAAGGAATTAATAAGCATGTATGCTTTCAATATGGTTTTATGGTAATTCAGGTTGTTACCATGTTTCAAGAGAATACATGATAAAGGTATTTACATGTTTGGTTTGTAACAATAAAGAGATACTTTATGATATATGGGGGATCAATGTTAAGATGATTTTGAGAAACTTAGTGACCTTATTTCTATTTTTTTGGATTTTCATCTTTTGGAAGGGTCAAAAGGTTAACCATTTATGAAATGGTTTATGTAGAACTTTGAATGAGGTTTTAGAGATTAATATATTATTTTTCCATATGAATATTTATATATTTTGGATAACCTCTTCTAACTATTTTGTTTTGATGATAACTAAAGATAGATGGAATTAATTATCATTCTATCTATGGATCTTATGATATGTTAGTGATTCAGACATAATAAATTCACCTTCATTTCATGGAGTAAGATATGAAGTGGAAGTTGGTCAAGGCACAACCATAGGGTGAGATTGTTCTTATGAAATAGAATGAAATCAAGTGAGTATATGTTCTCATTAAAATCCATTAACTTTAGGAAAAGGGTCTTAAAATAAAATATTGTCCTATTATCATAATTTTTGATGATATCAACAAACTTTTCAAGACTATTTGGTTTATGGATTTGTGATCATTAAATTTCTCCTAACGATGTTCTCTATCACTCTCCATCAATATTTGGGTGTCATCTTTCTCTTATATATCCATGTTTTCACTTCCCACCTATGTTCTCTTATTAGTAAACCTAGTATGTGTTATTACGGATGAACTTCACACATCCCTTTCTCTTTTTCAAGAGGATGTTTTATTTGATGGTTCTTGGTGTAGAAGAAGCATACGGAGGTGGGCGATATATTAAAATTTATTTTAATAATCTTTGCCTGAAACCAAGAGAGAGGATCTTGCATGTCAAATAAATAATTAATTTATTTAATATTTGAAGAAATAAATACCCAATCTTAGGAAATTTCTTCATTGGTAAATTATGATTGTTCTAAAGGACCCTTTAGGATTACCTTTGTTGCATTTTGAGGATCCAAGGATAAAATCCCTTAAGCGGTGAACACCACTTGATCTATGGGTGATAGCGTAGTGAGTTGAATGTCTTATGTTGTTCCTTCTTGATCGCTTGTTCTTCTGTCTTGAATAAATATCTCTTGCACTTCTCATTCTTGGGAGGGTGAGAGAAGGAGAAGTTTAGAGAGAATTAATTGTGTGAAACAATTCTCTATTCTCAATTTTTGGATACTCTACACAATAGACATAACCGTCTATTTATAGAGTTAGGTTTTAAGTTAAAATATTTTTTAATTGCATACCAACCATTAAATAAAATTTATTACCTTTAATAAATCCCATTACACATAATAATAATTATACTATTATTATTTTGTGGCACATGCTAACTTGTGTAATAACAAATATTATGTAATGGTATTGTTAATTAATATTTTTCACCAGACCCAGTCTTGGTCCATTCTAACTCCTCTATAATTTATTAAACAACTGAATAAATATTTTATTCATAAATAAATATATTTTTTTACAATCTATCAAATAAATATTTATTTAATTTATGAAATAAATAAAACTCGAATAAAATTATTCCTTAGACTTGAGAATAATATCTATTCCATTAATTAAACTCAAATAGAATCTAATCAAGATCAATGAAAACACTTATTGTGTGACCCTCTAGGATTCTTTCTCATTGGAATTAGGCGGGCTTGCTTAAAGTCCAAGATTACTATCTAACAATGGGTCAATGAACCCAAGATAAATAACTTAATATCACAACATTAACCACCATATACAAACTCTCACTATGTAATATAATACCTTTGTTATGATATCTCATCAAGAAGGTTGCATAAATGTGTCACCAACCTATATGCTCGATATGTCTTTATTTGACTATATGAAATAAACACGTCTTTACACCATGGACATGGAATTTAATGTGATAGTTCTATTCCAATAAAAAGTTTGAGATATCAGCTTCAATAAATATGAAATGGATAAATCTTTCCTCAACTTATTCATTAATGACATGTCACTCATGACTCGCCCAATGTATCCAACTTCACCATAAACTGTTATCATCATGGTTTATGAAATACATATAATTACACAAGTTGTAACATGAATTAATAATAATCTTAAAGTATAAATATTATAACACATTATTTTAGATATGAATACCTGATGATAGCAAAACATGTGGAATTCCTACTTACCGGTTTGTTCTCATAATCTCCCATCTTGAATATTACCAATTGAAAACTTTAAGAGAAGAAGCCTCATCTGCTTATGAATACTCACAGCTGATAGTTTATATACTATGTGTTCCATCATAGTAAATTATCCAACTACATAACATTATTTTAGAATATCATCACAGCACATCAAGGTTCTCATCATTATAGAGAACTGGTATGACCTTATCAATGAAACGTATACTCTAAGACATTATTACATTAGAGTCATGAAGAATGACAAACAATATATAATAATAAGTTTTATTAATATTTAATACATATAATATTCATCTAATCAAAGTAAAAGTAGCTGGTCCTAAGAAACACAAATTTCAATGAACTCCCACTTGGACTAGAGCCAACTACCTACGACCTTCAGTCCACTAGACCTCACATGATAGTCATGTTTCTGCTGAGTCAAGGATTTAGTCAAGGGGTATGTCATGTTGTCTTCTGTAGAAGTACTTCTCAATATAACTTCAATACTCTAAGAAAAATACCTCAAGATATGATACTTCTAAAGTATGTGCTTTGTCCACTGATGTGACCTTGGATCTTTTGCAAGAGCCACCACTATAGTATTATCATAATAGAGTGTGATAGGATATTTACTACTAGGTACCACATAAATCTCTTGGATGAAGTTATGCATCCATACTAATTCTTTAGCTACCTCATAAGCCAAAAATATACTCGGACTCTGCTGTAGAATCTGCAGCCACAACCTGCTTTGAGCTCTTCCAGCTCACAACACCTCTATTTAAAGTGAAGATGTATCCCGTTTTTAACTTCATGTAATATTTATCAGTTTGAAAACTATAATCTGCATATCCTATGATAACTAGTTCCTTATCTCCTCTATAAACTAGGAACATATCCTTAGTATGCCTCAGATACATAAGGATAGTCTTGACTTCCATCCAATGGTAGTCACCTGGATCAGATTGATATCTTCCTACTATACTTAATGCGTAGGTGACATATATCCTAGTACATATCATAACATACATGACTAACCCAATCCCTTATGCATTTATAATCATTGTCATTCTATTTCTTTCCTCATGTGTCTGAGGACACATTTTTATGTAAAGATGAATTCCATGTGACACTGGAAACAATCCCCTCTTGGATTGTTCCGTATTGAATCACTTTAGTATCTTGTCATTGTATGTACTTTGAATTAGGCCGGAAAATTTCTTATATATATCACGATGAATCTTTATCCCAAGAATATATAATGCCTCACCCAAATCCTTTATAGATAAACATTTATTCAACCATACCTTAACAGGCTGTAAGACTAATATTTCATTTCCAATGAGTAATATGTCATCAACATATACTATTAAGAAAATGATTGCACTCCCACTAAATCATTTATAGACACATGAATCACATTTGTTCTTTATGAAACCAAATTCCATTATGGACCCATCAAAACGAATGTTCCATGACATTGATGCTTTCTTTAATCCATGAATGGATCTTTACAACTTGCATACCTTATTGAAATTATATGGAGTCACAAACCCTTCAGGATGTGTCATATAGACATCTTCATGAAGTTTCCCATTAAATAAGGTTATTTTGACATCCATTTACTAAATCTAATAATCATGGAAATCTATAATGGAAATTAGAATTCTGATGGGTTTTAGCATTGAAACTGGTGAAAAGGCTTCATCATATTCAATGACTTGACATTTTTTAAACCCTTTTGCATCTAGTTGTGCCTTATAGGTACTGACTTATCCTTCCATGTCTATTTTCTTCTTAAATACCCATATTCAACCAACGAGATTTACATATACTAGAGAGTCTACCAAAATCTAGACTTGGTTTAGGTATATGGAATCCATTTCAGAATTCATGGATTCTTGCCACTTGGAAACATATGGACCATATAATACTTCCATGTATGTTATAGGATCATTATTATCAACTAATAACGAGCCACCATCCTTAGTGAATAGAAAACCATACCGTTCTGGTTCACTAACCTCTCTAGTATTCCTATGTAGTAATTGTGTCTCTATAATAATTTCTTCTTCCATAGGGCTTTGTGGAATTTGTTCTTGTGCCAACTCTTATGTATCTTTATCTTGGAATTCATCGAATTCTATCTCACTCCCACTATTTTAGAGATAAGATCCTCCTCAATAAACGTGAGAAATCTTTCAACCACAAACTTTTTGTTTGAAGGATTTTATATATAGTATCCCTTTGTTTCTTTGGGATATCCTATAAAGATACACTTTGTGACTTAGGGTGCAATATTTTTACCTGAAGAGGCCTTAAAAAATTCTTCGCAACCCCACACATATAAGTAAGACAACACAGGTTTCTTTCCATTCCATAATTGGTATGGGATACCATCTATTTCTTTAATTATCACTTAGTTTAGTATGTATTCTACTATTTGTAAGGTGTATCCCCAAAAGGATAATGGAATACTCAGTTTAGTTGGAACCCTCTCCAAGCTTGCTTTGAAAAAGAACCTTGGAAATCTCAAACTGTTCTTGTATAGCTCTCTCATAGTAAAGACCACGAAGGTTCTCAAACATGTTATATGAATCCATGTTTTCGTGAGACTTTATTAGTTTACTAGAAAACAATGAAATCATCAAAGATTTAACATAGACCATATCACTCAAATGCTTTTCATAGAAAATGAACAATTTATCACTCTCCTATTTAGCATGCGGATCAAGCATTGAGGATTCTAGCATGTAAGATTTCTACTCATGGTGTAACATAACCTAGAGGTGTCTAAGCCACTCCTAGAATTTACTTCCAGTTAGGAGGTTATCTTTCTCCTGTATTGATCATAGGGATAGTGTGGACCATGAAATTTTCATTTTATTTTACAATTAAAAGAGAATATTATTAGTACTTTTCTTGATTACAAAATAAGTGACATATAATAAATTAAATGTTTTTATTTATTTATTTATTAAATCTCCAACTATTTTATCAACTCTCAATAGCCCTCACCATTGATCTTGAAATGTCTAGTTGCTTTAACATTCTAGTGGAAAGGATCCCGATTACTTTTCTTAATAATCTAGAATTTGGAAATGAAAACCATAATAAAGTAATTAGGTAGGCAGTATTGCCAACTATGAACTTGAAAATCCTTGATTCATTGAGTGGATTCTCCTATCCTGAAATCCTAACTTGGATTTCCTCAACACTTGCCTCCAAATTTGTATTGAATAGAATTTGGCCATTAAAATCAATACAATTTCGATTAATTCAACCCAAAACTCTCATGAGTACTCCCCGATAAAATTAAGTGTCTAGACTTTGGCTATCTACTACACTTAGTTCTACAGTTTAATTCCCATAAAGTAATGGCAGGCTTATTCCGACTTAATATTTAATTGAGGGATTTTAATTTATTATGCATAAATTTTTATCTTGTTTTATCCTTTACACATCTTGCTAATATTAAGTGGATGTTAATTAATTAACCATGTTGGATAAAACATTTATGCATAATTCATTTATTTAATTTATGTCTTTTAACATTAAATCATTTATTTATGTGATCAAAACCCTGCATCCATAAAATAAGTAATTTCATAGAAAAAAATAAATAATTAATTAAATGACCCATTCATGAGCTTTATCTAACGGTTGATTTAATGAGAATACATTAAATAAACCTTTGACCTAGGGTAAATAACCTATATTTCCAGTCTTGGAATGAGTTATAATATTCCACCTATCCACCTGTGTATCACTTGGGTTGGAATCATTATGGTTTCTTCTTAAGCTGCCTCTATGCACCATGGGAAGATCTATTAATTACAAATATTTATTACTCACACTTAAGTAAGGGGAACCAAATGATTGGTTAAAGGGGGTTACATAAATATCTTTGAACACATAGGTCCTATATAATAATGGAGTGAGAGATGACTCAGATACCATCATTTAATTTAATATTAAATAATTACAAAATCATGCAATAAATTAAATTAAAACATCCAACACATACACAGGTCTTGGTCAAGCTCATGAATGGCCATACATGCAACAAATACAAAAAAGTAAACGACTAACATTCATTTATTTATTATTTCTTTTATTATTTAAGATAAACATGGTTGCATTAATTAATTAATTAATTCCCTTTCATATTAATGATTATCCAATCTTATTTGAAGATACCCATTATTAATGGAATTCATGTAAAATAAATGGCAGAACCAATAATGACATATTAATTACAATAAATTAATTGAGAATTTAAAATTCTTTAAAACCATTATTAAATTTTCAAATGCTCAAAAGTTTTCTAATCAATAAAATAAGGTTTTAATGATGAAATTTTCAAATTTAATGTAATTTTAATCTTTTCCATTAATGGGAGACTACACGACGTGTACATACAGCTACATGCCATGTACCTCAATTTCCATATATCCAAGTCACACGCCTAGGGATTAAGCATGTTAACTCGACTGGACTACATGGTGTGTACATGCTATCTACACACCCTGTATCTGCTTACCATGTGCCAAGTTAGCCTGGTCAACATACGATGTGAAATAAAAGCACGATGTGTAATTAATTTCTCAGCGTATCTAGATACAATGAACATGGGTATACAATGTGTGCTCTGGCCACACGCTGTATAACCTAGTTTTACTGACCAAAGATTTGATACTTATCAATGGAATCTCCAACCATTCTTCATTTTATTAAATACTTTAAGAAAATGAAACACTGAAAAAACATGATTAATATGTCGATAACATGTTAATTCAAATTAGATTAAAGAAAAAATAACTTGAAATGAAAATCTATCCACAATTGTGTATAGATCAACAATCAAATAAATAATTATAAATTTAAATGTGACCGCTCTGATACCACTTTATGGTTCCTAGTGTAGCAGAAGCATACTGAGGTGGGTGATATATTAAAATTTATTTTAATAATCATTTCCTGAAACCAAGAGTGAGGATCTTTCATGCCAAATTTATAATTAATTTATTTAATATTTGAAGAAATAATACTTGGTATTAGGAACTTTCTTTGTTGGTTAATATTGATCATCTGAAAGAACCCTTTCAGATTACCTTTATTGCACTGTAAGGATCCAAGGATAGAATCCCTCTAGCGATAATCCACACATGCTTCTATGATCTCTAAGAAACACCACTCGATCTTTGAGTGATATCACAACGATTCGAATGTCTTAAACTATTCATTATTGATCACTCATTCTTCGGTCATGAAGAAATATATCTTTCACTTCTTGTTCTTGAGAGGGAGAGAGAATAAGGATCCGAGAGGGAATTTGTTGTGCGCAATAATTCTCTATTCTCAATTTTTGGACACTCAACACAATAGACATAGTCATCTATTTATAGAGTTAGGATTTAAGTTAAAATGTTATTTAATTTCATACCAGACATTAAATAATATTTATTACCTTTAATAAACCCCATGCTACATAATAATAATTATATTATTATTATTTTACGGGGCGCACCAACTTGTGCAATAACAAATATAACGGTATTGTTAATCAATATTTGTCACCAGACTTGATCTTGGTCCATTCAAACTCCTCTATCATTTATTGAACAAAAAAATAAATATTTGATTCATAAATAATCTAGAAAATAAATATTTATTAAAATATTCAATAAATAAAATAAATATTTTATTCACACACTGAAAATAAGTATTTATTTAATTTATGCGATCAATATAACTTGAATAAAATTATTCTTCAGACTTGAGAATGATATTTATTACATTAATTAAACTCAAATATAGTTTAATCAAGATCAATGGAAACACTTAGTGTGCGACTTTATAGGATTCTTTCTCATTGGCATTAGACTAGCTTTACTAAATTCCAAGATTACTATTTATCAATGGCTCAAAGCACCCAAGAGAAAGAACTTAATGTTGCAACATAAAAAACCACATACAAATGTTCATTGTGTAATATAATCCATTTTTCACAATATTTTATAAAAAAGGTTGCAGAAATGTGTCACCAACCTATATTCTCAATATGTATTTCTTTGACTATCTAAAATAAACACATCGTTACACCATGACCATGGAATTTAATGTGATAATTTTATTCCAATCAAAGGAACGAAATATCAACTTCCATAAAGATAGAAGTGACAAATCCTTCCTCAACTTATTCATTGATAGAATGTCACATATGACCACTAGAATAAATAGGGGATTTAGTGTTGCAATTTTTACATCGGTTATAAGAAACCGACATAAAATATTTAAAAGAAAACATTTCAGCATCAGTTTTTATAAAAACTGATGCAGAAAGTTTATAGATTATGGTTTTAGTGTTGGTTTTTATTAAAACCGATGACAAAACCATATTTTTTTTCATTTTTAGCATCGGTTTTAGTATAAAATAATGTCAAAACTTTAAAATCATACTATTTTCAGTTTTGGTTCCTACTAAAACCGATGCCGAAAACCAAAAAAATTATGGTTTTCGCATCAGTTTTGAACAAAACCGATACTGAAAAACCCAAAAAAAATTATTTCAGTGTTGGTTTATATAAAAAACAACGTTGAAAACATGTTTGGTGTTGGTTTTTAAAGAACCGACATTACAAAGTCTTTTAAAAATTTAACCCCAATGTTCAACCATGAAACCCTAAATCAATTTATTTTGTTTTGTCTCTCCCGACTCGCGACATCGCCCATGGTTACCCAAACCAACTCAACTCACGACGATAGTGACTCATTCGCACCACTTCATCGGCTTGAACCACCTCAAACCACCTTAACGACCACCCGACTCGTGACATCACCGACAGTTACCTGAACCACCTCGAATCATGACAGTGTGAGCTTCATCTAAACACCTTCGTCGACTCGAACAACCTAAAACCACCTCCACAGCCACCCGAACCACCTCGAACCACCTTGTCGGCCACCCTAAACCCTCTTCATTGTCGTACATTAATCAGTTTTGATTTATTTTTGTTCATTCATGATTATATTTTATAAATACAACTTGTTTTGTTAGATCTTGCAGTTTTATTATTCCAAAGAATTTGAAGGAGCAACCACTCGATTTATCATCTTCAAATACAAATATTGTAAGTTTTTTTTTTAATTTTATAAATAATTTAGTTATTATTTAGTTATAATTTTGAATTATTGATTCATTTTTTATGAAATTTATTGGTAATTATTAATGTTGTTGTTAAAATTTGTTTATTGTGATTACTTTTATTTTTTGATAAATTTATGAAATGATTTTTTTATGAAATTGATTGTTAATTTTTTTTTATTTTCATTAGTATAATTATATTCCATTAGTCATATTTTTTCTTCTTCAAGTGACATATCTATTGAGATGTTTAGATCATAGTAGTAAATAGATCAGTTTCTCTTTGGTTTTACACAATTGTTAAGAATTTTTTGCATGTGTTTTATAAGAATTTATATTATTAAATAATAAATTAATGTTAAGCTAAGGGAATTTAGTTTGGGGACATTGTGATCAGAATTTTTCATGATTAATGGTGAATTATTGTTGATTCAATGACTCTTTTGAACCTTTGATATAAAATAAAGGTAGTATTAGTTTATATATATATATATGTATTTAAATTTTTATATATTTTTATATATCATTGATTATATTACGATTTCTGGTATTGAATGGATCGTAATTAGATAAATTTACAAAGAACCACTAATGAATATGAAAAAGGAGTTGATTATTTATTGTAATTTTCTAAGCAAAATCTTTAAAACACAGATTTGATTTTCTATCCATGTGTGAAGTGTTTGAATATGAGAAAGTTAAATTCTAGAGAAATCAAGGATCATCTCATTTGCTATGGTTTTAGACTTAATTATACTCGTTGGATCTCACATGGTGAAATAACTATAAATTAAACATATAATGTTTATGAAAATATTCATAATGTGACAGAGGATCTTATTGAAGAATTAATTCACGATTTAGGTGTTGAAACCATTTAAAATTCAGCAAATATTGATCGATTGTATGGAGATTCTGAAAAAACATTATTCCTAGGTTGTAGTAAATATATAGTGTTATTATCCATTTTGAGATTGATTAAATTGAAAGTAAGAAATGGTTGGAGTGATAAAAGTTTATCTAACTTACTTGAACTTTTAAAATAAATACTTCTAGAAGGAAACAGGCTTCCAAATTCCAATTATGAGGTAAAGAGAATATTATTCTCAATGGGATTGGGGTATAAAAAGATAAATGTTTTCCCAAATGATTGTGTGTTTTATAGGAAAGAATATGAATTTTTATCAAAATGTACTACATGTGGAACATCAAGCTATTATAAATTATTTATTATCTTAAAGAATAGGGTTCAATGAGAATCCCTAATATGGTGGGGAGAACACTATAGAATAACCTCTTGATGAGTCCCGGGTGCCCTCTTCTTTTCTTTACCTATTGGGATAGTCCTCTATCTCCACCCGGACCAACCTTTTTCTGGCTATTTGGACATCTTAGACAGCATTATGGGTGATCCTGGAGATTAGTGTATGTCGCAATGGGTTTCTTGGTATTATTCATGATTAGGTTGGGGTGCTCCTTATTTTTTAGATCTTTTATGACAAATCTATCCTTTACTTTTTATGGGTCATTGTTTCGCTAGTTGTGAGACCTTAGGTGTATCAGTATTTGATCTTTTTGGGATGATTTTTGTGTCAAATATTGGGTATGTATGGGATACTAATTTTTTTATTAATGTAAATTAATTTGGTTCTTTGAGTATAGTCCTTTTTCTTCACCAGTTTCTCATCTCCTAATTCATGTCTTTGTCAGGAAAGTTGAACCTCGAGTCCTCATCTTGACCAACCAACTACTTGGGAGATTTTTGGGGAAATAATGGGTTATGGTGGGGAGAATTATCACACCCTAACCTATATTAACTCTATTACTTCATTTATTTTCAAGCCTCTTTTGTTTCTTTCTCTCCCTAGGTGAAATTTCCTTGAAATTCCAAAATTTTGGACACGTAGTGCATGTTGCGCGATTTATCACACAATTAATGTTAACCATGAAATAAACCTACAAATTTTAATAGATCCAATCACATGGTTGGAACACAATTAATTTAACTATGAATCTTACCCATGCACCGTGCTTTAGGAACCTAGTAGAAGGTGTGCGTTTGGCACACAGTTTGACCAACCATGCGGCCAAACTATGTGCAGTACCCAGTTTCATTAAAATTGTGAAATTTATTTGTTTCCCTTATCAAAATAAATCCCTTAGGGGCTCCATCTCTCCCCATTAGACCCCCTACAATTATTCACACATTCCTCCTTGTCTCTTCCTCTTCTTTGTATGATTCTTTGGTGATTCATCAAGGTTTCCCCTCAATTATTTAATGTAAACTCTTCAAATCTCCTTCCCTATTCTATTTATTCCTATTTTCCACTCGATCTTTCTCCACCTTGGTTATTGTGACCGATATTTCCATGTGGATCACTTTTTAATTGAGGTATTTTATGTTTTAGGGTTCATTTAGGTTTGTCTTATTCTCTTATATCTTCTTTGACTATGCCATGGTGGATTAACATCATCTTTTGAATATGTGAAAGGATTAAAGGTGGGAGGTCCCTTATATAGATTTTAATTTTAGAACTATGATTTTTTTTAAATACATGACTTATGTGTTTTATAAATGTTATCAAGTATAACCACTAGAATTTGTGAAAATAATGTTGTTCTCTTCAAGTTTCATCAAATGATCATAGGATTTCCCTTTGTTTCGAAGTGTAAAACCTATTTTAGAAATTTATGCTTACCATGTGTTTATATAATTGTGTGATTGGATATTTAAAATTTATAGTTGAATTATTAAGGGTGTTTTGGTTTTAGAAACATGTTTTTAGGATAGGTTTTATAAGAAATTACCATGAGTCCAAAATGTCACTTTCCTAATGATTTATTTTGAAAATTAAAACCCCTTGAAACAGGACATGTGTGTTTAATAAAATAAATGGTTAGTATTCTATGTGTGTGATGGTACCCATATAAGGGGATTATGTATGCTTATTGATATTATTTATGGAATTGGGGTTGTTTCTTATGAGTGTGTCAAAGGTGAGGGTGTGGATTATTTGAAAATGGTATGATATATATATATATATATATATATATATATATATTGATTTGAAATGATTGTATGACTCACCTATATTTTTGATTCATTGGTAACCCTGGGTGCCTGGGTGGGAATTATAGGTACATAAGTTTCACTAGTTTAGAATCAGACTCTAACTAGTGGCCCTAAGATATATTTTATTCTGCTTATGGGATGTGTGAAAAGACCAATCATGATCTATATGATAATTGATAGGGGGATGGGGTGAATTAATGATATTATATTTTTATGTTTTCTTTATTAAGAAACAACCCTCACTTACAGATAGAGAGATATGTATCTTATGGAAATAAAGTAAACAAATACAACCATAGGAACACAAGTATTTACAAGGTTCACTACTCAATAAGAGTAGATAGTACTTGGAATGGTTTAAAAATAATAAAAGACCACACAAACCACTACAAGATAATCATTTGATGTGGTTACAATAATTAGGCAGTATCCTTTCAATTGAAAATCACTATAGTAAATTGACAGTGCTTGTGCACCTTGCACAAATAAAATATGTAATAATGTTTTTGTAATAATTATAAGAGACTTCACCAAAGGCTTAATTATTTTGTCACTATGATGATTATAATTTCTTTACAATTTCTCTTCATGTAATTACTTATTCTAATTCTTATTTATTTTCTTGATTAGTTGTAGATAAGAAATTTTTTCTCAGACTTATGTATAAAATTGTTCTTTTGATCTCCTGTTCATCTAGTATGATCTATTTGGTCATCTTTCTAGTAAACTCCATCTGGTGCCTTATAAAAACAGATACCACTTATTATGTGATTTTTATATAATCACTTTGGCATACAGTCTATTTGATATAACCTAATATGAAAATCCATTCAATATCTTTTGACTGACACCACTTCCTACTATTCAACCGATCACTTGTTCCCATTGTCTGTCTGATACAAACTTAATGGGAAACTTTGTCTATTATCATAATGATTGATGTTTCTTCAATCCAATCATCTGATTAACTTGACACTTCAACAATTCTTTTCCTCACTTCACAAATCTTCAACAACCATTCCTCGATTCATCAACCACCTTTGTATAGGTAAGTTTGATCTAAGATTTTAGGGAAACATGCATACTTTATTCAAACTTCCAGTATAATATTTCTTACATACCACTTGGAAACTTACTATCATTGAGTTCCTTGAAAGTTCCTTAAAATCTAGTATCAATAAAATCTTTCAAACTTCCTTCTATCTTGGTGAGAATCACAAATATTTCTTTTGTGATATTTTGAACATTGAACTATCATTGTAGAATCATCACAATTGATATCTTTATGAAAGTTTCGTAAAGTATTTTGAACCGGTATAACATTATACCACTCATTCATCTGGTGTGTAAGTTCGTATAAACACTTACATCCAAAGAGACTCCATCCAATGTTCCTACATAACTTCATATAATCATTTTAAAAGTCTTCCTCTAGACACTTCCAATGTTTGATGACTTGGATTGGGACTCTTCGATAATTTCCTTTGCACACCATCCTCTAACTAATGATATTTATACAAAAACACCTGTATAATGATTTCAACCAAAAATTTATGTCCGATGACTTGGATAATTTCATTTGATCATCCTATAACAACTCGATTTAGCATTTATTTCATGTATTTTACCACATTATTTATTTTATTTAATTATGTTTTGATTGTATAAAATATGTATTTATTTAATAATTTAAGAATGTTTTAAAATAAATTAATATTTTAATATTATGATAAAGTATATATTTAATTGGTTAATTTTAGTTTTCCAGTTAATGTATAGTTTAATGAGTAAATATTATAAACCATCATCTATTGTTTTGTTTTTCTTTCATCCACCATTCTTTGTTTTTATTTATTTATTTCAATTTTAATTATTTCTCAAAACAATAATTTAAAATGTTTTAACTTAATTATGTAATTAATAAATCTATATTTTATTTCTTATTGTATTTGTTAAATAATTATTTTTTCCATTTTCTAATTTTAATTTATTTTTTGGTTTTTAGGTTTTTTGTATTTTTAATTTAATTTACTACTTGGATTTATTTATTTTTTCAGGTGTGGTCACTCCAACTTACCACACTTTCAATATTTAAGTGACTGTATGAAGGCAGGTCAACTAACCATAGAAAGAAACAAAAGTAATCATGTCATTCCATATAATCTTCCACCAAATCAAGTTTTCATTTCCACTTAAGTGACTGTGTGTTGAAGTACATAAGTGACCGCACATTGGTTTTCAAAGTGTCCGCACCCAATTTTTGAAGTGACTATATATAGGATCCATGGTCAATGTAAGGACTATGTTACATTTTTTTAACCTATCACAAGTCATAAAATTGAACTGACCATGCATGGGAAATCAAGTTACCACATGAAGTGGAATTCCAAGTACTTGTGGTCACTTAAAGTGATAGCACCAAGGAATCTAAAGTTACTATGAGTGTAAAAAAACCTACCACAAGCCTAAATCACAAACTACGACACATTAAAAAATCTAGTGACTATGAGATAAGATAAACTGCGAGTGTAGTCTCCCTTATCCCACCACACTCTGTGCAACTCATCATGGGCACCTATTATGCCTATTCATTTGAAGCTACCATGAATTTTATGAAACTTCCATGTCAGATTCCCAAAGAAGATAAACTAGTGTATTGAATTCGACACCACCATAATGATCCATTAGTTGGCCCAGCCTTATTGAAGCCTGACCAGTATGATAACCGATGCTGGTTAGTGGCGGTTTGAGAATAAGCAAAACTCGATCTCGGAGTGTGATGAAATCACCATCAAAGTTTATGAACCAATGTTGAAATAAAACTATAATCGACCATATATATAGAGGGAAAGGTGATGTCATTCCGAAAGAAATCAAACCAGGGGTGTTCTATGATCTAGAAAATATGACACCAAATCAGCGAACCAAAGAAAGATTTTAATAAGTAGAGTCTCATAACAAAAGATAGATCATGGAGGAATGATTGTGATTCACTAATGAATATTCCAGGACTAAAATTGATTGATGATGATTTCAGATTTGAAGATTCGGTCTCCTGAAGAAGATAATGACATTGTTTTCACCAAATAAATATAGATATGAACCTGGAGTTGTAGTTGGAGGTCTAAATCTTATAGAAGAATCTTTGAAACTTTATCCAACTGAAGATTATGGTTTTTTTGAACACCGATTGATGATGAAATTCTGACAAACCATTGTGATCTGAACATGTTGAAGACAACTTGGGTCATGGGAAAGAGTGTGCAATAATGAGATTTTCGTACACTGTTTAAGAATCATGCATAAGTTGGAAATCAAATTTTGATGTATTGATACTTAGTGTTCTAGATTTAATGTTTTTTTGAAGGAGTGAAATCGATGGAGGCCTAAAATCATTCCAACACACTAGTTGTAAGAATGGGTTTGAACGCATCATAAGTGTTTGATCATTTTCCTATGTAAAGTTGGAATCATGAAATCTACACCTTTTTAATGTCATGATCTTGTTGTGAATCGAATGGACTACAAATAATTTTGTGATGAGATTTTCATGTTTAGAGGAAATCAATTTTCAAATTGGGATTTAGTGATCCCTATCCATGGTGATTCCTAGTTTATAAGTGCCATGACTGAATTTTTAGTTATGAAAATGATGAATTAGTATATTGAGGATGATGAATATACATAAGATAATTGGATATTTTCTAGAAATTGAGTGGAGAGCATTCAATATCGATTTAAAGATGAACCTATGATTAATATTTTTGAAGGTGGATGAGGTTTAGTATTCTTGTGATGAGTTTTATGAAGTATTGGTAAAGTGAAAGGTAAAGTGGTGTAAATAATACTAAAGTATGTTTTTTCAAGGTATGCAGAAGTGGTGTAAGTTATAATTTCTCAATTAAAAAGTGAAATCATGGGGAATTCAATTTGGATAAAGTTGAGATTTTGGGAAGATTATAGAGACCATTGTAAATTTCCAACAGCAGTGAACCAAACTGAGAACGTATCTAGTTTAATCAATTATGAATTTGAACAAGAAGAATGTAGGAATATCATGTTCTTTTTTAAGGTTTATCTAGATTCATGTAAACGGGATGATGAAAATTTAGGGAGTGCCACATGGAAACTCAGGAGACGAATTCAAACAAGATAAGTGCAATCATAAATGCTGAGAATTATTAATGTGACAGAGTGAAATATTTTAAAGGGGGTATTGGAGAAAACACAGATAGAGGGATAGTAGACTTCAGGAGCAGTCTATCAAGAGCACAATTCTAGATGATTTTCTGAGGAGATCGAGGTTGAGATTATCGCTTCTACTTTGATGAAGTTGGAGTGTAAAGATTCCACATACACCTGGATGATGTTCAACTAACTTTCATTTGTGGATGAATCTAGTGGATTCTCATGGTGAATTATTTCCGAGTTTTATTTATTTAATTTCACTGTAATTTTCTCCAAATGGATGAACTTAAATTTTGATTGAGTTTGGATGTTCGTTCACTCTGTCTTCCATTTGATCATCATTCTTCTATTCTGTGAACAATATAGCTTTTATCGGAGTGTGTTAATCATAAAAAGAGGCATGTTAATTTAGGATAAGTAGGATTTTGATGATTATTCTCTCTGTTTAAATTTCCCAATCATCGATTGAGGATTTTGAGTATAGAGAGTGATTACATTTATTATTGTTTTTGGTGATTGTTGAGTACATGGATCAACTCCTACTAAAAGGAAGTCAGTCGTTGAGATCTTAGTTGTTGATTAAACATTTTTTAACTAGAAGAGATGCATAATTTTTTATCATGAATCATGTTTTGAGATAATTATTAGTGTGAAGTTTTTTCAAACGATGAAGAGAGGATGATCCATAGGAATTACTAGAATATGACACTTTTTTTACATTTTGTTAACTCCATTTTTTTGTCTCTATTATAATGCATTTTTTTCCATTTTAATTTTTAATTAATTGATTTCTCTCTTAGAAAATAAAAGAATTTTGTTTCATTAAATAATTTACCTTGATAAAACTTTGAAAATAACATAAAAGTCATGATGGATAAACTCCTAAAGGGAAGTCTTATAAGAGACAACCTTGGATACTTATATACTATAGTAGTCAGGTTTAAAACATAAAGTTAGGTTTAAAAATGACACACAAAAACCTATAATTCAATTGGAATTGTTTCTAGGGAGCCTGGAAAGGAGTTTATAAAAAATCAAATCATAATCTGAAATAAAGTAAGAAAAATCATAATCTTCTTAAGATAATTATTAAAAAATAAAAATAAAAAATCTATTATATGTCACATTATACTTCAAAAAACGAGAATTAGAAAATTCCTATAAATTGAAAATCAAAACATTAAAAATAAATAAACCAGTTATAGAATTTCAAAATCTAGAAAAAATTGAAACAACAAAAAAGAAACATCAAAAGAAAATTTTATAAAAATGGAAAAAATTATAAATTTATAAAAGATGGATAACTAAAGAAAACTAAAGGATATCATTACTCCTAATTTTGAAAATAAAAAAAAAACTACCTAGTCTACCCTGACATAGCTCTTGGTTTTTAGGTGTGATAAGGAATGATGCACCACCTACAAAAAATTCATGGTTCAATTGGTGAGGATCCCCAAATTGTTTTTCAAGAATTTCACATGGCGTTTGTCACTATAGAACCACAAGGAGTGAGTGAGAATCCAATAAAAAAAGGGATTTTCCATTTTCTCTAGATGGGGTGGATAAGGGGTAGTTCTACTAATACCAATATACCTTAGTAAGGAGTTAACACAAGTTAAATAAAATATTCATAGAATTTGTTTTCCATCCTATAAGATTACCTCCCTTAGGAAAGACATTTGTGTCATTGGGTAGTTATATGGGTTGACTCTTCATGGGTACTATGATAGATTTAAGAAATTTCACTCTATCTACCCTCATCACCAAATTTCTAACCAACTCTTGATTCAATATTTTTATGTGGGGTTAGTATTAATGGATATGAGCATGATAAATGTTTCTATAGGAGGATTATTGGTAGATAAGGCTCTCATCGATACTAGGAATATCATTTCAAACATGGCCTAAAATTTTCAGCTATTTGGTACTAGGGTCTTGATCTATGTCAAACTAGCGATGAAAGTGTCTACATAGAATTATAAGAGTGTTCTATTTGAAAATCAATTAAGTGATCACATCAATATGATGAGACATATGTTATCCAACTTTATATCCTCACAAACTCAACCAGAATCAGTTTTTCCCATCCAAATGTACAATGGCATTTTCTCAACTTCTATTCATTTTAATGGTTAATTTCTTTTGTTGTAATAAGGAAATGAATCTTGTAATGAAATATTCTCTTGAAATCCTTTCCAAAACAACCTGAACAGTAAATTTCCCTACCAAAACATTCAATCTATACCTTTTTAATCAAACCAAAATTTTAACCAAGGATGGAATTACCAATAGAATAATAGGTTTAGGCATAATGATAATCCAAATAGGAATTTCCAGCCCCAAAATTTAATCAAAATCCTAGGTAAATTAGGACTAATTTGGAAACCATGATGGTGGTAATTACACAAATTTATAGAATCAATAAAATAAAAAACAATAAAATAATTGAAAAATTATTCACAACTTGAAGAAATGGATAAAAATAAACAAGAAATTTCTTAACAACAACAAGTGTTTTTACAAAACATGGTAACTCAAATGGGTTAAATGGAAATAGAAATTAGTGGATTGAAAAATCAAAGAAATGGCAGTCTTCTATCACAATTTGAAGTGAACCAGAGAGTAAGAGAGAATGTTGGTTCAATAATTCTGAGAACTGGAAATAAAATTCAAATCCCCTAAGATGAATTAAAATAACAAGAACCTAAAAAGGAAAATTATACTTTTGAAACCAATGAAAAATAACATTAAGAAGTCTTAAGACCACTTGCTAAAACTTTTATCTACCCTATTGAATCTGTAGATGAACCTATTGTCCACACACCTATAAAACATGAAAGAAAATAAAAAAGAAGAAATAAATATAGAAATAAACTATTAGGATTTTATAAATTTAATACACTCTTACAAAGGGAAGAAAAAAAATAACTATGATCTAAAAATTTATATAGATCCACTAACTTACCCAATGAAAAGTACTCCTATTAAAAATAATGTTGAAACCAAAATGGATGACAAAGTTCTCAAAACTTTTAGGAAAGTGTAGGTCAATATCTCTTTGTTAAATGCAGTAAAAAAATCCCCAGATATACTAAATTTCTTAAGGAAATGTGCACCCACAAAAGGAAGTTCATGGGAGGTGAGAAAGTTAATTTAGGGAGGAATGTTTCCTCTATAATTCAAAACCCTATTCCCATTAAATGCAAAGATCCAAGTTTATTTTCTATCCTTTATGTCATTGGAGAACATAAATTTCATGATGCTGTGTTAGATTTAGGAGCCTCCATAAATGTTATTCCTTATTCTGTCTTTTCATCTATGTAGGTTCGAGAGTTTAAATATTTTGGTATTGTCATCCATTCGACTAATATAAGTTTAGCTAACTTGTTTAAGTAATTGAATATGTTTTAGTGACGGTAAAAGATATTTCTTTCCCCATCAATTTTAATTTGTTAAATATAAAGGATGGTAGATTTAGTACACATATACCCTTGATTTTAGGGAGTCTGTTCTTAAAAAATGATAAAGAAATTATTAATATTCATAAAGGGACTCTGTCTCTAAAATTTGGAGGTAATATGATTAATTTTTATATCTTTGAATTAATAAAACACTTTGTAGAAGACCATTATGCACAACCAGTTAATATGATTGATTGTTTTTCCATAGAGTTATTTCTTGATTTTATGAAAAGAAACCTCTAGATTATTTGGGGAATGGAATTTCATTTGATAATGATTCTGATGGAACTAAAAACACTGAAATATGCTTTATTTTTTTGAAACTAACTTTTTTTTAAGAAACTGAATGTTGTTTTGAAATTTTTGAACATGAAAAGGATGAAATTTTTGCTGAAAATGATATTTAAATGGATGAGGATTTTTTTGAGTTTCTTGGAACATGAAATTATACTTAAAATTATGAGTTATTGTGTGAAATTGCATTTGAAATAGTTGAAATTGATTTAGATTATGTTAAATATGACAAAAATATGGAAAATTATTTTTTCTATGAGAATGTTTCTTGTGAATTTGCTATTTTGAGCTAAAAAACTTATCAAAATTTATGTAAAGAGTCACCTCATGTTTGTAAAATTTAACTTGAAATTTATTTTTAGGATGACACATATTCACTGATTGAGAGTGATTGCACTGATAGTTTAGGTTTTTTATAATTCTGCTATCTTAGAAAAAGTATAAAGGCTGAAATTGAACTCAAAGAACCCATAGAACCCATTTTTTACAAAGGGTATATCTTATAAAAACTTTAACACAAAAATTTTCCTGGAAATTTGAAATATGATTACTTAGAAGACAAAAAATTCTAGTCATAATTGCAAGTGGGTTATCCAGTGAGTAGGAGAACTAACTTTTATAGTTACTTAGGGAGAATAGGAAGGCCATAGGCCAGTATTTAAATGATTTACCAGGAATTAGTTCATCAAAATTTATGCATAGAATTATATTAGAAGAAAATTCCAACCTGTTAGATAATTCTTGAGAATATTGAATTCCACCCTTCTTAAAGTGGTTAAAAAAAGGTGACAACCATATTGGTTGTGAGTATAATTTTCCCTATTTTTGATATCCAATGGGTAAGTCCAATCTAGATTGTTCCTAAAAAGGTAGGTTTTATAGTTTTCAAGAATGAATTTAGAGAATAAGTGCCTTTTAGGTTTCCTAATAAGTGGAGTCTATGCATTGATTATAGGAGGATAAAATTAGTGAATAGTAAGGAACACTTTACCTTGCTTCTTATTGATCATATTCTTTGAAGTTTAGCTAGTAAATTCCATTATTACTTCCTTAATGGTTTTTATAGATACTTTTAGATTCATATAGCTCTATAGGACTAGGATAAAGCAACTTTTACATGCCCCTTTGGTACTTTTTCTTATCAGTGAATGTCATTTGGACTATATAATGCCCCTTCCACCTTTTAAATATGCATTCTTAGCATTTTTCTATGTTTCTTGAAGAATATATGGAGGTATTTATGGATTATAGTATAGTATTTTTTCCATATTTTGAGAGCTGTTTGAGAAGCTTAGGGGTTATTATTAGAGTGTGTATTGAGAATAACCTTGTTTTGAACTATGACAAATACTATTTTATGGCTGATATTGTAATTTTGATTAGTTATAAAGTGTCTAAAAATGGGATTCGAGTGGAAAAGTCCAAGTTTGACATTATCTCTTTACTATCCTTTCCAAATACTTTGAATGATATTAGATATTTTCTTAGCCACACTGGATTCTATAGGAGGTTTATAAAATTCATTAGCCAAATTTATTTTCTTTTAACATGAGTTATATAGAAAGACATTCCTTTATCATTTTATGGGAAGTGTAAGGAAGACTTTAATGAACTTAAACATAAGATATTTTCCCCACCAATAGTTCTAACACCTAATTAGAACTTACCTTTTTGAGATGATGACTGATGCTTCAAAATTATCTCAAGGGGATGTTCTTGTGAAAATAGTAGAGAGGAATTCACATGTCATTTCCTATGATTATAGGACTCTAGAATATTCCCAATATAATTACTGCACAATAGAGATATAATTTTTAGCCATTGTTTTTTCCCTTGATAAGTTTAGAAGCTACATTTTGTGGTTTGAGGTAGTGTCTTTCACTAACCATTATGCTATTATATATATCTTGAAAAACCAATAATCAAAACTAAGGATATTTAGATGGATTTTTTTACTCTAGGAATTTTACATAGTGATCTAATATAGGAAAGGAATTGATAATACTATAAATGATCATTTGAGAAGGGTACCTATTTATTTTTTCCCTAGAAATTTATCCATTGAACCTAATAGAGAGTTTTTACATGGGGAGATATTGTATTCTATTACAATTGGAAAAAATCCATGGTTTTCAAACATTGTGAATTACTTAGCTTTTAAAATTATTCCTCATTGGTTTTCCAAATAATAGGTTTCAAAATTGATTATTGAGTTGAGGAAATATGTCTAGGATCATCCTTACTTTTGGAATTTGGTAAGTGATCAGATTTTTAGGATATGTATCCCAAATTATGATATTTCTTTAGTGCTTAAATTTTTCTATAGTTTGGGTTGGGGAGGAAACTTTGGGCCATAAAGAATAGCTAGAATGGTTTTGTATTTAGCTCTATTTTGGCCCACCATTTTGAAAGATTCTCATGAGTTTTTTAAGACCAGTAAATCTTGAAAATTACAAGTAAAGAATTTCCCAAATACATGAGATGATAAAACAAACTTTGTTGTTTTGTGACGTTTTTTATGTTTGAGGAATGGATTTTATGTTCCCTTTTCCTAATTCCTTTGGATATTTGTACATCTTGATTATTGTAGACTATATATCTAAGTGGATTGAAGATATTACCACTATAATTGATGATGCTAGAGCTGTGTCTTAGTTTTTCTAGAGTAATATATTTTGTATATTTGGGATTACAAGGTTCATTATTATAGACCAAATAACTCATTTTTGTAATATGACATTGGAGGATTTTCAGAAAAGATATGATATTAGTCCTAAAGTTTCTACACCCTATCATCTTGAATAAAATGGGATGGATGAAGTTTCAAATCGATAGATTAAACATATTCTTGAGAAAATAGTTAACTCGAACATAAAATTTCATTACCCCCTCCCACCAAAGATACTGTAATTAAGGGAGAGAGATAATGACCCCCGAGTCCCGCCTCCAGTAGGCCACAGGTTGGAAACTAGCACTGAGGGTATAAAAAATCTAATAAATGGGAGGAATTAAACTCTATATAATAATATAGTATCAAGGGATAGGATGTATCAACCAAAATTAAATCCATGAAATAATATAAAATAAATCCAAAACCATCCCACAATGCATTTATAAAGTGAAGAAATACAGATATAAGTCTCCAAAGTAAATAACCAAAAAAAAACTAAAGAAAAGACCCAAGAACAATACAAGGGTCCAAGCTAGTAATGTTCATCATGGTCCATGTATTCCTACTTAAAACCTGAAAATTAGTTTATATACATAGGGTGATCATATAAGTATACTCAGTAGGGAAAACCAAAGTCTCTCATACACATGTGAAAGAATCATACTAATACACCTGTAACACCTCTGGATTTTATTATTTTTTTAAATTAATTTTTTTGATAGTATGGAAAACCATGTTTAGATTAATTTACCTGAAACACTAAGTTTTTTTTCATTATATACAACACTGATCTTAGCTTGCGTTATATACAACACTGAGTTTAAATGAAACATGACATATTATTAAAATATTATTATTTAATATGATAGTTCTCACCTAACTGTTGGAATGAAATTTATAAATAATATTAACTAAATTATGGAAATATGGTTTACACATGTATATAAAATGAATTCTTTGGTTACCAACTAATTAGAAATAAAAATAAAACCCTTTTGAAAATAAAAAAATCTTTCTTTGAAAGACTATTTTTATGCGCACAAGTGTGTTTTATATCAATAAATTAGCTAAATAACTTTTGGTGAATGGTTTTAATTAAATTTATATAGTATATATTTAATCAACTATTTAACATTCATATTATGTGTTTTCAAGACAAGATATAAGAACAAATCCAATTTTACACTTAAAAACAATATTTTTCTAAAATGCAGTTCTGTACGCTTTTTATGGCGCACCTATTTTAAAACTATAATTTAACACTTTTAAAAATTAAATTGATAAAAAAAATAATTTTTTAAATGGGAATATAAAAATTATGTTAGGTTTATTTTTAATTTTTTTAAGAGTTTCATTTTTTGATGAATAATGAAAAATATAAAATATTTATTGAAAACTGCCTTTTTATTTAATTTATTTATAAAGTTAAATTATATTTTAAATTGGTTTTAAAATATATGAATTTAAATTATAAATTTATTAACTCAATTTATTTCATTTTAATAAATTTAATATTTAAATCGGATTTCAAAACTTTGTAAACTTTTGATCATTTCTGATTTAAAAACACGATTTCTAATCACGTCCGCATGATTAATTTTAAATAAATTTATGCATTTATATGAATGGAATTTGGAAAAAATAATTAAATTTTTGGAATAATAATAATTTATATTATCTAATAATTTAAAATTAATTTTTGACCATAATTATTAGTGAAAACATTTAAAATTAATTACCGCGATTAAGGTTAAAATGGAGTTTTGTGCATTACATGCGTTTGTGTCAAAATTAATTTTCCCGACACATAGGATTTTTTTAATAAAATTGATTTAATATATATAATAATTAGGTATAAATTATATAATAAATATATTTTAATCTCATTCTTAAAGGATAAATCATCTAGGTAAATATAAAGATACAAGTTACCTTGGTAAAAACTATGAGGATAAAATTTTGTAAACTTAAAGACTAAGGAATAACTTGATAAAAAATGTATTTATTTTGTATATTGGAGGTGTTTATAAGATAATTTATCCCTACCCTACATTATTAATAAATTTTGGACCCACATGTGGTAATATTGACCTCCGAATAGTCAATGCTTTTGGGTATTTATAAAAATGTCACTCCTCATCAATTATAAAAGGGTACTCACAACCCTCACTTATTCACAGATATCAAGTCATTTTTATTGAGAAAAACTAGACAAAATTACTTCCCAAATTCCCTAAACTCATCCTATAAGCCTTATTTTTGGCAGAAATCCATCCAAGTAAGGAGTTTAGTGCAAATGTAAGGAGGATACCCTAAGAAAAGGTAACGTTCATCAATGAGCATTTTTGTTTTATTTATTATTCAAACCACTTAAATTATTTTTATATAATAATTATATAATAACCTTATTATGTTAAGGTAATGACCAAAAAACATCTCCACTTCCATCAAATGGGTTACAAAATCATCGTTCGTGTGTATGGAGAACTACAACCTCGCGAACCGATGCCATTCATTTTTTCCATTACCACCTCTCATGGTAGGACATAATGATGGATTTATAGTTTATATAATATATTTATAATATTTATTATTTTATTATTATTATTTAATTATTATATTAGACATACCTTTATACTCTCTATCTTGTGGGAATACAATAACGCTGTTCGTGTGTATAGCGGACTATCACTTCACAAAGAGATGCAATTCGTTTATGATTTACATAGGATGTATTAAGGATGAGTTTAATAAAATATGTGATATATATAAAATAAAAATTATTATTTAATAATAATATTTATCATTTATGTTTTCTTTCTTTGAATCCTAAAAGAAAATGGAGACAATGTTTATGTGTACGTACAACCCACTGTCTCCATGAACAACACATTTCATTTTCTATCTATAAATTTAATGGATTACTATAAATACATATATAATGAATATATATGATATTTATATCAAGGTTATCATTCTAGATATGGTGAGACCATGATAAAATTAATAGGCCAAAAAAATATAATAAATTAAAACCTATTCGAAAAACAAAGCCATTATTACCAGAAACGTAACTTTAACATCGAATTTTAAATAAATGGGTAATAAAATGTCATAATAAAAACCTATTCAAATTTTTTAATAAAAATCATCTTTTCAGTCGAAAAACCTTTTTCTTCCAAAACCATGTTTTCTAAAAATGTTTTCAAAATGTTTTATGTTTTAAAAATTGTTTCAAAGTGGAAAGGATATTTTCCTCAAGAAATGTTTTAAATGATTTTTAAAGCTTAATTTATAATTTTTCAAAGTTTATTTTCAAAGAAAATGATTTATAAAATTTTTAATGTTTTAAAATTTTATATTCAAATAAAATAAATTTTCCTTAAGAAATGTCCCAAGTATTCTTTCAAAATTATTTTCCATCCATGATGACATGCTTTGATGTTGATTTTGATTTACTGGGGATATGAACCAAGGATACCATTATTAATATTTCTTTAAATTGTTTATTATTAAAATATGTTTATGAAACATTTTTCTATTCCATGGGTTACACCATGATAAAATTATTATAAAACTACTTCTTTCTCCAGAGGTCATGCAATGATAAAATAATGAAATGATTATGAAACCTGTCTCTTTTCCATAGGTTATGATATGGAGAAATAAGTATATATCCCTTTTAATTTCATGGGTTATTATATGATGAATGTTTTATTATCTTGAGACACACATATGTATCATTTTCATTATGTGATGGGTGATACCTATATCTCCCTCCAATTCATTGGGTAATGATAAATGAAATATAAGCTCATAGGGTACACAAGTGGTTTTCCCAAGCCCAAAAAGAGGGTACATGGGTGGTAATCCCAATCCCAAAAAGGAGGGTACACAGGTGGTTAGCCCAAGACTAAAAAGGAGGGTACACTATTGGTTAGATTAATCCAAAAAAGGAGGTTACACGAGTAGTTAGACCAATCCAAAATAGGAGGGTACACAGGTGGTTATCCCAAGCCCAAAAATAAGGGTACACAGGTGATTATACCAAGCCCCAAAAGGAGGGTACACAGGTGGTTAACCCAAGACCAAAAAGGTGGGTACATGGGTGGTTATCCCAAACCTAAAATAGGTTACACAAGAGGTCATACCAATCCCAAAGCGAGTACACAAGTGGTTATCCCAACCCTAACATTTTATAAATGTCTTAGTGGGTAGCCTTGACATAATGTTTTCTATGCTTATGTGTATGACACAAATTCCATGTCTTATGCCAATGTTATTCTCTTATGGACCATGTTTATTGATTTCTTTATGATTTATGTCTTATTAATTTCCAATCTTTATTCCATGACTCAAGATTATGACCTTTGATATGCAGGGTATGGTTTTCAAATGTTATGCTCATGTTCTGATACCCTTATGTTTGTGTTATTATTACATATTTCCCTTGTTTAACCTTACTAAGAAATTAAGTTAAACCTTTCTCATGTTTCCTTTCCCAAGGTTATAAATAAAGGTTTTATGTAGGGTATGTATCTGAATAGTAATAAATGGGAAGATCTTTGTGGGAAACATTGGAGATCTTTCACCATATTATAATATCGTGTTCCAAGTTTCGAGAGGCACTAAACTATTATGGTCCTTGGGAAAGTTTTTGTGTAATGTAATCAATATTAATCTAAAAATATGTAATATAAATGTATCAAAAGCCTGGGTTTCTATAGTTAGTATCATAGAAAAGGTTTAGTTAACCTTTAGAAACTAGGATGAGAGAAATTTAGTGTGATCCCTAGGGATATTTCCATGGATATGTCTAGGGATGTATCTAAGGATAAGTATAAGGATGAGTTAAAGTATAGGAAAATGTCATGAAATTTTGGTAAAGGATTGAGTGAGTGGTTTCCAGGCAATTACATCCATGTTTTGATACTATAAGTGGATGCGAATTTGGCACAAATGTACCTAGGCATAACAACCTTGAAAACACCATATTGATCTAGACTCGATTGGGAACTGGTACTCAACAACGAGCCTTGCTCCACACCTAGTTTAACACTCTCAGGGGATATTATTTGGAAATTCAAAAACTCTTTATGAACCATCATAAAGGATTTAAATATATTATGACAATAAATTATCAAGTATATCATATATTAAATAAGGTTTCATGATTTAGACTTCCTATAAGTGATTTTTCATGATTATGTGGTTCCCCACTAGGATTAGTGTTGGTCACACTATACTTTTGGTTTTAATCGATGGCTGGAACCTGAATAAACTATGTTAATGTCACATGTGATGGATAATTTTCTGATGAGAAGTCAAATGGGATGATTAATGGAGTGAAGTACGTTGTAATCATGCCTAGTCAGTTTTCACAGAACATGATTAACTATGTATACCTTAAACAAATATCATACTCACTAAAGAAGAGAAGGAAAGAGTTCATTGAGAGTTCCAGTGATGGTAACCATGGAGGAAATAAGATTCAATTTTCTATATATTGATAATGTGGAAAGAAGCACCCAATTGAATGTCTTAGAAGAACGAGAAGATGCTTTGATCGTGGAAAAGAAGGGCACAAAGAAAGTAGTTGCAACAGGAAAATGAAAATTTTAGTTAACATAATGGATGTGAATACTATTATCCTTAAGGTATCATTGACCACTGAATGTTTTATATTCAGAAATTATGGGAATTATGGAAACCAATTTCCTAGGGGGAAATATCTTGAAGAGATTTATCAAGGTGGTATGAGTAATGGTTATACTACTAATGATGAGGAGACTAAAAATTACATATGCAAGGAAAGAGGTATTAAGTAATAAGATGATGAATCATAGTTATTGGTTTAAAGATGAGGTGGAATGATTGAAGTGATTATGTATCAGAATTCAAGAATTATTTTATATGAATCATAAAATATATAATGATTGTTCAATATAAGTTTTTTGTTAATTATATGCAAGAATATGTTAAATATTACTAATAGACCTAGAAAGTGATTTAATGGAAACGTGATTGAGGGAAGATAACCCTTAATATACTCCTGAGGTTGAGAAAATGGTTTTTAGTTTGTATAAATAAATGATTGATTTGGATAAAGTAAATTGAATAGTATTTATGACCTCAGAACTGATAAATGATTTGTTTACAAATGGTTTATTCTATCATGGATAGAGTTTACAAAATTTTTGGATTTAAGGAATATATCCAATAATATGCATTCCATATAAGTAATTAATAAACATGTATGCTTTGAATATGGTTTTATGGTAATTCAGGTTGTTACCATGTTTCAAGAGAATACATGATAAAGGTATTCACATGTTTATTTTGTAACAATAAATAGATACTTTACTATATATGAGGGATCAATGTTAAGATGATTTTTTAGAAACTTAGTGACCTTATTTCTAATTTTTTGGATTTTCATATTTTGTAAGGGTCAAAAGGTTTTCCATTTATAAAATGGTTTATGTAGAACTTTGAATGAGGTTTTAGAGATTAATATATTATTTTTCCATATGAATATTTATGTATTTTGGATAACCTCTTCTAACCATTTTTTTTGATGATAACTAAAGATAGATGGAATAAATTATCATTCTATCTATGGCTCTTATGAACTGTTAGTGATTCAAGCATAATAAATTCACCTTCATTTCATGGAGTAAGATATGAAGTGGAAGTTGGTCAAGGCACAACCATAGGGTGAGATTGTTCTTATGAAATAGAATTAAATCAAGTGAGTATATGTTCTCATGAAAATCCATTAAATTTTGGAAAAGGGTCTTAAAATAAAATATTTTCTTATTATCATAATTTTTGATGACATCAAAGAACTTTTCAATACTATTTGGTTTATGGATTTGTGATCATTAAATTTCTCCTAACCACGTTCTCTATCACTCTCGATCAATATTTGGGTGTTAGTTTTCTCTTATATATCCATGTTATCACTTCCCACCTATGTTCTCCTATTTGTAAACCTAGTATGTGTTATTCCAGATGAACTTCACACACCCCTTTCTCTTTTTCAAGAGGATGTTGTATTTGATGGTTCTTGGCGTAGAAGAAGCATATAGAGTTGGGCAATATATTAAAATTTATTTTAATAATAATTTCCTGAAACCAAGAGAGAGGATCTTTCATGTCAAATAAATAATTAATTTGTTAAATATTTGAAGAAATAAATGCCTGATCTTAGGAACTTTCTTCATTGGTAAATTCTGATCATCCTAAAGGACCCTTTCGTATTAACTTTGTTGCATTGTGAGGATCTAAGAATAAAATCTCTTTATCAGTGATCCACACGTGCTCCTATGATCTCCAAGGAACACCACTCGATCTACGAGTGCTAGCATAGTGAGTTGAATGTCTTATGTTGTTCCTTCATGATTGCTCATTCTTCAGTCTTGAAGAAATATCTCTCGCACTTATCATTCTTGGGATGTTGAGAGAAGGAGGAGTTTAGAGAGAATTAATTGTGTGAAACAATTCTCTATGATCAATTTTTGGATACTCTACACAATAGACATAGCCGTCTATTTATAGAGTTAGGGTTTAAGTTAAAATATTTTTTAATTTCATACCAACCATTAAATAACATTTATCACCTTTAATAAACCCCATTACACATAATAATAATTATACTATTATTTTTTTTTGGCGCACGCTAACTTGGGCAATACAAAATATTATGTAATGGTCTTGTTAATTAATATTTTTCACCAGACTCAGTCTTTGTCTGTTCGAACTCCTCTATAATTTATTGAATAACCAAATAAATATTTTATTCATAAATAAATGTATTTTTTCATAATATAGAAAATAAATATTTATTTAATTTATGAAATCAAGAAAACTCAAATAAAATTATTCCTCAGACTTGAGAATAATATTTATTCCATTAATTAAACTCAAATAGAATTTAATCAAGATCAATGAAAACACTTATTGTGTGACCCTCTAGGATTCTTTCTAGTTGGAATTAGGCGGGCTTTCTTAAAGTCCAAGATTACTATCTAGCAATGGGTCAATCCACCCAATATAAAGAACTTAATATCACAACATCAACAACCATCTACAAAATCTCACTATGTAATATAATCCCTTTATCATGATATCTCATCAAGAAGGTTGCATAACTGTGTCACCAACCTATATACTCGATATGTCTTTATTTGACTATATGAAATAAACACGTCATTACACCATGGCCATGGAATTTAATGTGATAGTTATATTCCAATCAAAATGTTGAGATATCAACTTCCATAAATATGTAAGGGGTAAATCTTTCCTCAACTTATTCATTAATGAAATGTCAATCGTGACTAACCCAATGTATCCAACTTCCCCATGAACTATTATCATCATGGTTTATGAAATAAATCTAAGTACACAAGTTGTAACATGCATTAATAATAATCTTAAAGTACTAGGATTATCACACATTCTTGTAGATAAAAATATCTAATTACACCAAAACATGTGGAATTCTTACTTGCCAGTTTGTTCTCATAGTCTCCCATCCTGGATATTACCAAGTGAAAAATTTAAGAGAAGAAGCCTCATATGCTTATGAATACTCACACCTAATAGTCTATATACTATGTGTTCCATCATAGTCCATTATCCAACCACATAACATTATTTGAGAATATCATCATAGCACATCAAGGTTCTCATCATAGTAGGGAACTACTACGACCTTATCAATGAAACGTATACTCTAATATGTTATTACATTAGAGTCATGAAGAATGAAAAACAATATATAATAATAAGTTTTTTTAATATTCAATAAATATAATATTCATCTAATCAAAGTACAAGTAGTTGGTCCTAGGAAACACAAACTCCAACTAACTCCCACTTGGACTAGAGCCAACTACCTATGACCTTCAGTCCACTAGACCTCACATGATAGTCATGTTTCTACTGAGTCAAGGATTTAGTCAAGGGGTATGTTATGTTGTCTTCTGTAGAAATACTTCTCACTATAACTTCAACACTCTAAGAAAAATACCTCAAGAGATGATACTTCTGAAGTATGTGCTTTGTCCGCTGATGTGACCTTGGATCTTTTGAAAGATCCACCACTGTAGTATTATCATAATATAGTGTGATATGATATTTACTTCTAGGTACCACATCAATATATTGGATGAATTTATGCATCCATATCGCTTCTTTAACTACCTTAGAAGCCAAAATATACTTAGACTTTGCTATAGAATCTGCAGCCACAGCCTGCTTTGAGCTCTTCCAGCTCACAACACCTCTATTTAAAGTAAAGATGTATCCCGTTTGTGACTTCATGTAATCTTTATCAGTTTGAAAACTATAATCCACATATCATATGATAACTAGTTCTTATCTCCTATATAAACAAGTAACATATCCTTAGTATGCCTCATATACTTAAGGATAGTCTTGACTTCCATCCAATGGTAGTCACCTGGATCAGACTAATATCTTCCTACTATACTTAATGCGTTGGTGACATAAAACCTAGTACATATCATAACATACATGACTAACCCAATCCCTTATTTATTTATAATCATTGTCATTCTATTTCTTTCCTCATGTGTCTGAGGACACATTTTTATGTAAAGATGAATTCCACATGACACTGGAAACAATCCCCACTTGGATTGTTTCATACTGAATCTCTTTAGTATCTTGTAATTGTATGTACTTTGACTTAGGCTAGGAAACCTCTTAGATATATCACAATGGATCTTTATCCCAAGAATATATGATGCCTCACCCAAATCCTTTATAGATAAACATCTATTCAACATAACTTCACAGACTTTAAGACCGATATTTTATTTCCAATGAGTAATATGTCATCAACATATACTATTAAGAAAATGATTGCACTCCCACTAAATCATTTATAGACACACGACTCAAATTTGTTCTTTATGAAACCAAATTACATTATGGACTCATCAAAATGAATGTTCCATGACCCTGATGCTTTCTTTAATCCATATTAAAATCCTTTGAAGTCACAAACCCTTCAGGCTATGTCATATAGACATCTTCCTGAAGTTTCCCATTAAAGAAGTCTATTTTGACATCCATTTACCATATATCATAATCATGGAAAGATATAATGGAAATTATAATTATGATGGATTTTAGTATTGAAACCGGTGAAAAGGCTTCATCATAGTCAATGTCTTGACATTTTTTAAACCCTTTTGCATCCAATTGTTCCTTATAGGTACTGAATTATCCTTCCATTTCTAGTTTCTTCTTTAATACCCATTTACAACCAACAGGATTTACATATACTAGAGAGTCTACCAAAATATAGACTTGGTTTTGGTATATGGAATCCATTTCAGAATTCATGGATTCTTGCCACTTGGAAACATCTGTGCCACATACTACTTCCATGTATGTTATAGGATCATTATTATCAACTAATAATGAGCCACCATCCTTGGTGAATAGAAAACCATACTTTTTTGGTTCTCTAACCTCTCTAGTATTCCTATGTAGTAATTGTGTCTCTAGAATAATTTCTTCTTCCATAAGTCTTTGTGGAATTTGTTCTTGTGCCAACTCTTGTGTATCTTGATCTTGGAATTCATTGAATTTTATCTCACTCCCACTATCTATTTTAGAGATAAGATTATCCTCAAGAAACATGAGACATCTGTCAACCACAACCTTTTTGTTTGAAGGATTTTATAGGCAGTATCCCTTTGTTTCTTTGGGACATCCTATAAAGATACACTTTTGTGACTTAGGGTGCAATATTGTTACCTGAAGAGGCCTTAAAAAGTTCTTCGCAACCCCACACATGTAAGTAAGACAAAAAAGGTTTATTTACATTCCATAATTGGTATGGTATACCATATTTTTCTTTAATTATCACTTAGTTTAGTATATATTCTACTATTTGTAATGTGTATCCCCAAAAAGATAATGGAAGACTCAGTTTAGTTGGAACCCTCTACAATCTTGCTCTAAAAAAGCACCTTGGAAATATCAAACTGTTCTTGTATAGCTCTCTTATAGTAAAGACCACGAAGGTTCTCAAACATGTTATAGGAATCCATGTTTTCGTGAGACTTCATTAGTTCACTAGGAAACAATGAAAGCATCAAAGATTTAACATAGACCATGTAACTCAAATGTTTTTCATAGAAAAGGATCTATTTATCAATCTTCTATTTAGCAGGAGGATCAAGAATTGAGGATTATAGCATGTAAGATTTCCGCCCATGGCATAACATAACCTGGAGGCATCTAAACCACTCTTGGAAGTTACTTCTAGTTAGGAGGTTATCTTTCTCCTGTATTGATCATAGGGATAGTGTGGATCATGAAATTTTCATTTTATTTTACAATTAAAAAGAGAATATTATTATTACTTTTCTTGATTATAAAATAAGTGAGATATAATAAATTAAATGTTTTTATTTATTTATTTATTAAATATCCAACTATTTTATCAACTCTAAATATCCCTCACTATTGATCTCAGAATTTCTAGTTGCTTTAACATTATAGTGGAAAGGATCCCGATTACTTTTCTTAATAATCTAGAATTTGGTAATGAAAACCATAATAAAGTAATTAGGTAGGAAGTATTGCCAACTATGAACTTGAAGATCCTTGATTCGTTGAGTGGATTCTCCTATCCTAAAAACCTAACTTGGATTTTCTCAACCCTTGCCTCCAAATTTGCATTGAATAGAATTTGGCCATTAAAATAAATACAATTTTGATTAATTCAATCCAAAACTCTTATGAGTACTCCATGATAAAAGTAAGTGTCCAGACTTTGGCCATATACTGCACTTAGTTCTATGGTTTAATTCTCATAAAGTAATGGAAGGCTTAGTCTGACTTAATATTTAATTGAGGGATTTTAATTTATTAGGCATAAATTTTTATCGTGTCTTATCCTTTACACATCTTTCTAATATTAAGTGGATGTTAATTAACTAACCATGTTGGATAAAACATTTATACATAATTCATTTATTTAATTTCTGTCTTTGAACATTAAATAATTTATTTATGTGATCAAAACCTTGCATCCATAAAATAAGTAATTTCATAGACAGAAATAATTAATTAATTAAATGACCCATTCATGAGCTTTATCTAACAGTTGATTTAATGAGAAGACATTAAATAAACCTTTGACCTAGGGTAAATAACCTATATTACTAGTCTTGGAATGAGTTATAATATTCCACCTATCCACCAGTGTATCACTTGGGTTGGAATCATTATGGTTTCTTCTTGAGCTGCCTCTACGTACCTTGGGATGATCTATTAATTACAAATATTTATTACTCACATGCAAGTAAGGGGAACCAAAGGATTGGTTAAAGGGGGTTACATAAATATCTTTGAACACGTAGGTCCTACATAATAATGGAGTGAGAGATGACTCAGATACCACCATTTAATTTAATATTAAATAATTACAAACTCATGCAATAAATTAAATTAAAACATCCAACACATACACAGGTCTTGGTCAAGCTCATGAATAGTCATACATGCAACGAATACACAAAAGAAAACGACTAACATTCATTTATTTATTCTTTATTTTATTATTTAAGATAAACATGGTTGCATTAATTAATTAATTAATTCCCTTTCATATTAATGATTATCCAATCTTATTTGGAGATACCCATCATTAATGGAATTCATGTAAAATAAATGGCAGAACCAATAATGACATATTAATTACAATAAATTAATTGAGCATTTAAAATTCTTTAAAACCATTATTAAATTTTCAAACACTCAAAAGTTTGATAATAAATAAAGTAAGGTTTTAATGATGAAATTTTCAAATTAAATGTAATTTTAATCTTGTCCATTAATGGGAGACTACACGGAGTGTACATGCAGCTACATGCCATGTACCTTGATTTCCATATATCCAAGTCACATGCCTAGGGATTAAGTGTAAAGACCCGAAATTTCCATGTAATTTTTTTTAATTAAAGGGAATTTTTCGAGTCCGAAAAAATTGACGGTGTGTGATTCCGAGGCCCAGTATGCCCGTAATCAATTTCTGAAGTTTTTTTCGGGTACATTCAGTAAACGTATGAGTGGGTTTTTATAACTTTTGAACCAGTGCTCGGAATTAAAATCTGAGGGCACCGTTGAACTCAGTGCACCGATATTCACTTAAGAAGACTTTCACCTTGATGGCATATGGTCAGAAATAAAAGATAGTTTTTGGGTTTTTAATGAAAGAATTAAATAAAAATAAAGTTGTTGCTTTATTTTTATTTGGTTGGTTGAAAACTCCATGTGGAAGTTGGAGGTGGGGACCACCACACCTTAACCTCCCAGTAGAGGTTATTGTGGTGGGGGCCACCCGAACCTAACCTCCTCTTCATGTTTAATATGGTGGGGACCACCCGAGTTTTTAACCCCTTGAAACTACCCATTAAAGGGGAGAAACCCTCAAACTTCCATTAAGTCTAGGAGAGCCTCTTCAACTCCCCTAACATTAAATTATGCCAATCCTCCTCATTAAATTAAATTGTGCCAACCTCATGAATTAATTAGGTGGATCCAATTTAATTAATTCATCCAATTTTAATTTTGTGCCAATGAATTAATAGGATATCACAATCTATTATTTTGGTTGGCATTTGTCTTTTTGTGGAACTTGGGAGAAGGGAGAAAGCTTAGGGAGAAAAGCTCTCGCCAACGAAGAACGAATAACGAATAATGAAGAATGAGTTCTTCCAATGAAGAACGCCGGCGTGGAGCGTCTTCAACTTTCTTCCTCAGAACCCCCTTCGATGTGGGACATATTTGACTGATCTTTCCTCCTCATCATCATCAACAAACCGACGCATGATCTTGGATTGGAAGTGTGTGGCGGACACGACGAACGATGACAACACCGTCTTCTTCCAGCGACTTCATCGTCGAACAACGAATTAAGTGTAGGGGTTTAATTTCATTTAAGTTCCATGTTCTTCCTTTCCTTCAAAACAAAGAATGAGGATGCTTTCTTTTTGTGGGTGGATTGTTGTGGTTCATTCTAAAAGACTGATTGCTATCACCCTAAACGAGGAGGGTGTGGGCCAAACTAACATTGCCTGACACCCTCCGTCGATCTCTTTTGTGATATCCTTCAACATGATGATGAGGCGACGAAGGCAGCAAAGACAAAGGTCGTGCTACCCATGACCTCCGTGACCCGCAATGCCCCTGCAGCGTCCCGCACCGCCACCGACTGAACCGGCCCCGACCGAGCCCCCGCTGGCCTACCCAGCCGCCTCCCGGCCTTCCCGGCCACCTCCCGGCTGCCCGTCGGCCTGCCGCCGGCCCAGTGTTTCTCTCTGGGTAGCCCTGATTCTATTTTCCAAGAAGGCAGATGGGAGATTGAGGATTTGTGTCGACTATTGTCGCCTGAACTAGGTGACCATGAAAAACAAGTACCCACTCCCAAGGATTTACGACCTCTTTGATCAGTTGAGGGGAGCACAGTGGTTCTTGATGATAGACCTCAGACCAGGCTATCACCAGCTTAGAGTTTGGGACGAGGATGTACAGAAGACAGCTTTCAGATGTCAGTACGACCACTAAGAGTTCTTGGTTATGCCATTCTACATAACCAACTCTCTAGAAGTGTTCATGGGACTCATTAACATGATATTTCAGCTATACCTTGATCGCTTTGTCATAGTATTTATCGATGACATTCTGATCTACTCGACTACTGAGGAGGAGCATGCCTACCATTTACAGGTTGTACTGGACACACTCCGAGAGCACCAAATTTATGGTAAGCTCTCGAAGTGCCAGTTCTGGATCCGAGAGGTTCACTTTCTGGGATATGTCATCTCGAAGTCTGGAGTTGCAGTGGATCTAGCGAAGATTTAGGCGGTACTTTCTTGGGAGCCACCCAAGAGTGTGACAGAGGTATGAAGTTTCCTGGGTTTGGATGGATACTACTGAAGATTTATACCAGACTTTTCCAGAGTTGTAACACCACTATCAGCCTTGAAAAAGAAGGGGAAACCCTTTGTGTGGTCGGAGATATGCCATAAGAGCTTTCAGGAGCTAAGGTATAGGCTGACTAGTGCCCCTATATTGAGGCTTCCATAGGAAGGCATTGGGTACGTAGTCTACTGCGACACATCAAGGACCAGAATCAGATGTGTCTTGATGTAGGTGCGAGTAGTGATCGCTTATAGTTCATGACAGCTGAGACAACAGGATCAGAACTACGCTACCCATGACCTGGAGTTAGCAGCAATGGTCTTCGCCTTGAAGATGTGGCGACACTATTTGATGGGCGAGCATTTTACCATGTACTCTGATCACAAGAGTCTCAGGTATATCTTCTCTCAGAAGGACCTGAACCTGAGACAACGATGTTGGCTTGAGTTCCTCCAGGACTATGACTTTGAGATAGTCTATACTCCTGGGAAGGGGAACGTTGTTGTAGATTCACTCAGCAGAAGATCTGGTATACAACTGCTAGGCTAGGTGATAGAGTAGCTACCTGTTTTACAGATATCCTTTGTGGATAGAGATGGAGCAGCCTTTCTATAGTATCTTACAATCACTCCCCCACTTCTTCAGCGAGTCAGGGAGGCACAATGTGAAGATGCTGACTGCGAGACATGACGTGCTCAGATATCCACAGGGTAGGCACCTGATGGATTTTTTGAAGGTGGGGAGCATGTCATCCTCTTCATAGGACGTACCTTGGTACCAATGGAACTTCAGAAGGAAGTGTTGAGGGAGTTCCACACTTCCCCTCTAGAGGTACATCCAGGAGTGGCGAAGATGTATTAGGACCTCAGACGACAACACTGGTGGCCAGGTATGAAGAAGGAAGTAGCAGAGTTTGTCTCTCGATGACTCACTTTTCAGCAAGTGAAGACAGAGCACCAGGTACCAGCAGGCTTGGTGAAACCTTTAGAGATCCCAGAGTGGAAGTGGGATGGGATATCCATAGAATTTGTGACAGGAATTCCACGTACGTCTAGGGGACATGACTCCATCTTGGTGATCGTCGACTGACTCACCAAGTCAACCCACTTCCTACCGACCAGAGAGCAGGGTACAGTAGAGAGCTTGGGATGCCTCTATGTGCAAGAGATTATACGTTTACATGTTATACCCTCGACGATTGTCTCCTATCATGATGCACGATTTACTTCCCAGCTATGGAAGGGGTTGCAAGAGGATTTTGGGACGCGGCTTCGTTTGAGTACCACCTTCCATCCTCTAACGGATGGTCAGACTGAGCAGACCATTCAAACCCTCGAGGACATGCTGCATGCTTGTTTCCTCAACTTCGGTCGCAGCTGGGAGGACCACTTAACTTTGGTGGAATTTTCCTACAACAACAGCTATCGGTCCACTATAGGGATGGAACCTTTTGAGGTGTTGTACGAGCGAACTTGCAGATCACCTCTGTGCTGGACTGACCCAGGGGAGTCAGCACTAGTGAGACCAGAGATGCTACGAGATACCACAGAGAAGGTGCAGATTATCCTGGAGCATATTAAGATTTCACAGAATAGGAAGAAGTCATATGATGACATGAGACAGTTACCTTTGGAGTTTGAGGATGGTGACCACGTCTTTCTATGGGTCTCACCCCGACGAGGTCTACAGATATTTGGCCAAGGAGGAAAGTTATCTCTAAGATTCATCAGACCTTTCTAGGTCCTCATTAGAGTTGGCGAGGTGGCATACCACTTATCTCTTCCACCTCAGTTGCATTGGGTGCACGACGTCTTCCACGTATCTCAGCCGATGAGATATGTGCACGACCCTTCTCACATCATCGACCATGGAGAGCCAGACGTCAATGATGGGGTGACTTTTACGGAGGTTCCAGTGGAGATTGAGGATCAACATGAGTGATTTCTTCGTGGATGGTCGATACCTCTAGTGCGCATTCACTGGAAGCACTAGAACCTCCAGGAGAGCACATGGGAGCGGGAGGCTCAGATGCGTGCTTTGTACCCCCACTTGTTTCCTTAGTTATGAGTTGCGGTTTACGGGGACGTAGAGCCCTGTGGTTGGGAGAATGTAAAGACCCCGAATTTCCATGTAATTTTATTAAATAATTGGTAATTTTACGAGTCTGTGAAAATTGAAGGTGCGTGATTCTGAGGCCCAGTGTGCCTAGAATCAATTTCTAAAGTTTTGTTCGGGTATGTTCAATAAACGTACGAGTGGGTTTTTATAACTTTTGAACCGGTGCTCAGAATTGAAATCCGAGGGCACCATTGAAATCGAAGTGCCAATATTCACTTAAGAAGAATTTCACCTCAACGAAAGATGGTCGAAAATAAAAGATAGTTTTTGTGTTTTAATGAAATAATTAAATAAAAATAAAGTTGTAGCTTTATTTTTATTTGGTTGGTTGAATCCTCCATGTGGAAGTTGGAGGTGGTGACCACCACTCCTTAACCTCCCATGAGAGGTTATGGTGGTGGGGCCCACCCGAACCTATCCTCCTATTTATTTTTAATATGGTGGGGACCACTCGCATTTTTAACCCCTTGAAACTCCCCATTAAATGGGAGAAACCCTCAAACTTCCATTAAGTGTTGGGGATCCTCTTCAACTCCCCTAACATTAAATTATGCCAATCCTCCTCGTTAAATTAAATTGTTCCAACCTCATTAATTAATTAGGTGGATCCAATTTAATTAATTCATCTAATTTGAATTTTGTGCCAACAAATTAATAGGATATCACAATCTATTATTTTGTTTGGCATTTGTATTTTGGTGGAACTTGGGAGAAGGGAGAAAGCTTAAGGAGAAAAGATCTCACCAACGAAGAACGAAGAACAAAGAACACGTTCTTCGGCGTGGAGTGTCTTCAACTTTCTTCATCAGAACCCCCTTTGATGTGGGATGTCTTCGACCGATCTTTCCTCCTCATCGTTGTCAACAAACCGACACACGAGCTTAGATTGGAAGTGCATGGCGGACGCGACGAATGACGACAACCCCATATTCTTCCCGTGACTTGATCATTGAACAATGAATTAAGTTTAGGTGTTTAATTTCATTTAAGTTACATGTTATTCCTTTCCTTCAAAATGAAGAACAATGATGCTTTCTTTTTGCGGTTGGATTGTTGTGGTTCGTTCTAAAGGACCGATTGCTATCACCCTAAACGCAGAGGTTGCGGGCCAAACTAACATGGACCGACAACCTCTGTCAATCTCTTTTGTGATGTACTCTAGCATGACAACGAGGCCACAAAGGCGGCAAAGACAAAGGTCATGCTACCCGTGGCCTTCGTGACCTGCGCTGCCCCCGCGGCGTCCCGCACCGCCACCTACCAAACCGACCCCGGCCGAGCCCCTGCCGGCTTGCCTCTGGCCTGTCCGGCCACCTCCCGGCCTACCCGACTACCTTCTGGCCTGCCGCCAGGATTTTCGGCCACCTCCCAGCTGTGCTGGCCCGACCTCCCGGCCTTGACCATCCGGGCCGAGCCGCCCGAGCCACGCCCCTCGCGGCGCTGGCCGAGCCGCCCAAGACGTTCCCCATGCGGCGTTGGCCGAATTGACCTCGATCATATGGACTAAGACACCGGGCCACACCCCATGCGCGCCTGGCTGAGCCGGCCTTCCGCGCCCCTCACGGCGCCTCCAGGCTGAACCGCCTTTACACCGACCCGTGACCGGTCCACGCCCTTGCGACCGGTCCGCGCCCTTGCGCTACTCGCAGCCTTCACGACCTACTGGGCAGGGCCCAGCGGGCCTAGCCGAATCCAACGGGTTGGCTTAGACTAAGTTGGGCTGGGTCGGTCCGACCGGGTCAGACTGGACCTAGGACAACTGCGACCCCTTTACTTTCTTTTGGCCATATCTTTGGCACCATACGTCCGTTTGATGAACCGTCAGTGGAGTTGGTAATTTTGGAGAATGATGGTCCCTTTGAGTATACCCCACTGGAGTTCAGGGTATAGCTGAGTTACAGTCAAGTTGGATCGTGCACAAATCCAACCTGGCCCTCGGGACTAAAAGGATAATAACTCACAGACCAGGCATCCGATTGACGCTCACTGTTGCGTTGAGACCCCTATGATGTGGTAGAACTTTGGGATACTTCTTCGTGGGACTTATTGGAAGTTGATGTATCAACACTTGGATTGAGGAGAGGACCCTCCCGAAATCAAGTGTTCTTTGTGTGGAAACTCTGTGGATGGCTGCTCTCTGACTACTATTCCTGGATCCTGTGTGGGTTCGACAGCTCTAACTCCTGTTCCTGGATCATGTGTGGGTTCGATAGTTATAACTACTGTTCCTGGATCCTATGTGGGTTCGACAACTCTGACTACTGTTTCTAGATCCCATGTGGGTTCGAAAACTCTGACTACTATTCCTAGATCCTGTGTGGGTTCGATAGCTCTGACTACTATTCCTGGATCCTGTGTGGGTTCAATAGTTCTGACTACTGTTCCTAGATCCTGTGTGGGTTCGACAGCTCTGACTACTATTCCTGGGTCCTGTGTAGGTTTGACAGTTCTGACTACTGTTCCTGGATCCTATGTGGGTTCGATAGTTCTGACTACTGTTCCTGGATCCTTTGTGGGTTCGACAGTTCTGACTACTGTTCCTGGATCCTATGTGGGTTCGACAGAATAGATGTTTTAGTGGCTACATATAATTATCTATAACACTCTAAAAAAGTTGTATACATGTGTGAGATGAGTGAATAACTTTTTTGTTTTCTTCATGATTTACATTGATTACTTGATAACTTAGGTATATGTATGAGAATATACCTAAGTGGGGTTATTTGTTGATTTCATGCTTTGTGATTTATCCTTGTTGGATTTTGTGATATCTTGAGGGTCTCAGGGTCCCTACTGAGTATCATTATACTCACCTCTGCACGGGCTATGCCCGCACCTCGTTGTGTTGGATGCAGATGACGGATAGCGCTGACTGAGACTAAGAGCACCATGAACAGACGGTACCCAGAGGAGACCATACAGTGTGACGATACACGGAGGATACAGATGGACCTGGAGTGCTGAGAAGGCGATATGTACCTACCCTTCAGGTAGGAACCTCAGAGGACGACCTAGCAACAACTTTTCTTTTCTTCAGTTGTACTTTCCGTTTCCTTGTACTTTATAATTGGACTTGTAAATCCGGCCCCTTTTACTTTTCAACACTCTTTTGTTATACATCTTTACTTAGTGTTTTGCTTCCAGCTTGTACACTGTTGTGTGAATTTTTAGATTATAAAAGAAATGCATTCCCAATTTTAGGGATTTACGCCTTTGGTGCTAGTCGCTAGCCCCTGGACTATGGAAGGCAGACTTGGGGTAGTCACAACACGGGTCCTGAGGGATGGGTCGTGACAAATTGGTATCAGAAGAGTCAGTTCTACCACAAAACTTAGGACTCTAATCTTTCTTATTAATGGAAATAGTGTTAAGTGTAGTGAGTGTGGTTATCAGTTTAGGGAATCCAGTGTTGGTGCGGCGACCGATGTATCCATACACCAGGACCTTGACTTCTGATTTCTGACTCAGTGCACGAAAACACTGATTTCATGTGTGTTTTCAAGAGTCTTCTTTGTGAATTATTTGAGTCAGCTCATCTGGTATAACATTTTGACTGTGGAGCACCTGTTTCTTTTCAGGATTCCTCCACGCAGACAGCCAGCTAGGGTTACGAGAGTTGTACACATAGATAGCCTACCGAGCGATGAGGCCTCAATGTAGGGCCCTTTTCCAGTAGAGGCACCAGCGGTTCCACTACCCGTTGGGCCACCGATGCCACTATCCCCAGCAGCAGAGAGTGCATGCCGCTTGAGTGCGTTGCATGAGTTCCAGCGCCAAAGGCTGCCTAGGTTCAAGGGCAAGACGGACCCACAGGCAGCTGAGGATTGGCTAGAGGCTGTGGTGAGTGTCTTTAGACTGGTAGGGACACTAGCCGACCTTATGGTGATCCTTGCTGTGAGTCTCCATCAGGAAGCAACAGGCATATGGTGGAGCCTGATGCTTCAAGTGCATGACAAGGCGACACTTCTCTGGGCAGACTTTGAGAGCCTATTTCAGGAAGAGTTTTTCCCAGCCACCCTACGTGCTCTGCGGATATAGGAGTTGCTTCATCTGCAGTAGGAAATCATGAAGGTGGTGCAATACTTAGTGAGGTTTATCAGCCTCTTGCACTACTCCACCGATATGGTACAAGACCCATTCTTCGGGGCCCATACCTTCGAGTAGGGACTCAGACGGGAGATCAGAGCTCCGGTGATCTCACTCAGCATCCCGACGCAGGCGGGGGTGCTAGAGAGAACCATCCTGGTAGAGAGTTTTCTTGCTGAGTAGTCTCCAGTAGTGAGATCCACCACCAGTCGACACGCAAAGAAGTCTTCTACAGCTGGAAGCAGACAGATGTCACAGAGGTCCAAGAGGACAAGACCTACAGGTGGATGATCGCATGACTCGAGATCGGCTGTGCGGGGCACCGAAGACAGAGCCAGACACACCAGGAGCGGGCAATGTTACTCATGAAGCGGGTAGGGTCACATGGCTCGTGATTGTCCGACCCGTCGTTCGGATGATCAGCAGACAGTTGCGGGACCTCCTAGGCAGAGACAGAGATTCGATCGAGGTGGTCCGCAGGGAGCAGGCGGACATGCTAGAGAAGCTGGCCGTGCAGCTGGATGTGGATGACGTTTTGAGGTGTTACCACCAACACCACTAAGAGGTCCACCCCAACTGAAGGGAGTAGGTGGACATGGGAGAGCTCGGCTCCAGGAAGCTGAGGCTTATGATCATGGTGCTCCGTAGATGATTTGAGGTACGATCTGTGTATATTCCACCTTAGCTGCAGTTCTTATAGACACAGGTTCTAGTCACTCTTTCATTGCCACTACCCTCATTCGGAGCTCAGAGATTCCGATGGAGCTGTTGGCTCGATAATTACGTCTAGAGACTCCTACGGGAGCATATTTGACGATTAAAGACTGGTGTTGGTAGTGTGATATTACTCTAGGAGGTGAGAGGTTCGACTGGGATCTCCTAGTAGCGGTGTCGAGGCCTTACAACGTCATCTTGGGATGGACTGGTTATCTATAGTCCATGCTCAGATAGACTGTATTAGGCACAAAGTGCGGTGTGTCCGCACGGATGGGACCAGGTTTACCTTCACCGGTGAGAAGGGAGCCTTTGCAGCACATGACAGACTTACTCGGAGGAGGGTGCAACTGATCACTCATCAGTTGGCTAGCCTTACCCTCAGATCAGTTGATGTAGAGAGTCCGACTTATTCTGTAGTGGTAGACCAATACACAGATGTTTTCCCTGATGATGTTCCAGGTCTACCTCCTCACAGATAGGTGGAGTTCTATATTGACCTGTACCCCAGGACGAGACCAATATCTACACCAGCGTATCAGATGGCTCCCGCAGAGCTTCGCGACCTGCAGGTATATCTAGAGGACTTTCAGGGTAAGGGATTCATCCGGACCAGTGTTTCTCCCTGGGCAGCCCTGATTCTATTTTCCAAGAAGGCGGATGGGAGCTTGAGGCTTTGTGTCGACTACCGTCGCCTGAACCAGGTGACTATGAAGAATAAGTACCCATTCCCGAGGATTGACGACCTCTTTGATTAGCTAAGGGGAGTTCGGTGGTTCTCGAAGATAGACCTCAGATTAGGCTATCACCAGCTCAGAGTCCAAGACGAGGATGTATAGAAGACAACCTTCAGATGTCGGTATTGCCACTAAGAGTTCTTGGTTATGACATTCGGCATAACCAATGCTCTAGAAGTGTTAATGGGACTCATGAATATAATATTTCAGTTGTACCTCGATCGCTTTTTCGTAGTCTTCATCGACGACATTATTATCTACTCGACTACTGAGGAGGAGCATGCCTATCATTTTCCAGTAGTACTGGACACACTCTGAGAGCACCAGCTTTATGTTAATCTCTCAAAGTGCCAATTATGAATCCGAGAGGTTCACTTTCTGGTACATGTCATCTCAGAGGCTGGAGTTGTAGTGGATCCAGTGAAGATTGAGGCAGTACTTGCTTGGGATCCACCCAGAAGTGTGATAGAGGTATGGAGTTTTCTGGGTTTGGCTGGGTACTACCAGAGATTTTTTCCAGGCTTTTCCAGAGTTGCAACACCACTATCATCCTTAATGAAGAAGGGGAAAACCTTTGTGTGGTCAGAGATATTCCAGAAGAGATTTTAGGAGTTGAGGCAGAGGATGACTAGTGACCCCATCTTGAGGCTTCCATATGAAGGCATTGGGTACGTAGTCTATTGCGACACATCAGGGACCAGAATCAGATGTGTCTTGATGTAAGATCTAGTAGTGATCGCTTATGGTTCACAATAGCTGAGACAACATGAGAAGAACTATGATACCCATGAACTGGAGTTAGCAGTAATGGTCTTCTCCTTGAAGATGTGGCGACACTATATGATGGGCGAGTGTTTTACCATGTAATCTGATCACAAGAGTCTCAAGTATATCTTCTCTCAAAAGGACATGAACCCAAGACAATGACGTTGGCTTGAGTTCCTCCAGGACTATGACTTTGAGATAGTCTTTACTCCTGGGAAGGGGAATGTTGTTGCAGATTCACTCAACAGAAGATCTGGTATACAGTTGCTAGGCAAGGTGATAGAGCAGCTGGCTGCTTTACAGATATCCTTTGTGGATAGAGATGGAGAATCCTTTCTACAATCTCTTACAGTCACTCCCCCACTTCTTCAGTGAGTCAGGGAGGCATAGTGTGGAGACGCTGACTGCGAGACACGACGTGCTCAAATATCCACAGGGAAGACACCTGATGGATTTTATGAAGGTGGGGAGCACATCATCCTCTTCAGAGGACATACCTTGGTACCAGTGGCACTTCAGGAGGAAGTGTTGAGGGAGTTCCATACTTCCCCTTTAGCGGTACATACAGAAGTGGTGAAGATGTATCAGGACCTCAAACGACAGCACTGGTGGCCAGGTATGAAGAAGGTAGTAGTAGAGTTTGTCTCTCGATGCCTCACTTGTCAGCAAGTGAAGGCGTAGAACTAGGTACCAGTAGGCTTGGTACAACCTTTAGAGGTCCTAGAGTGGAAGTGGGATGGGATATCTATAGACTTCGTGACAGGACTTCCACGTACGTCTAGGGGACATGACTCTATCTGGGTGATTGTTGACCAACTCACCAAGTCAGCCCACTTCCTACCGATCAGAGAGTAGGGTAAAGTAGAGATCTTGGGACGCCTCTATGTGTAGGAGATTGTTAATTTACATGGTTTACCCTCAACGATTGTCTCCGATCATGATGCACGATTTACTTCCCAGCTATGGAAGGGGTTGCAAGAGGCTTTCAGGACACAACTTCATTTGAGCACCACCTTCCATCCTCATACGAATGGTTAGACTGAGCAGACCATTCAGACCCTCAAGGACATGATACGTGCTTGTGTCCTCGACATTGGTCGCAGCTGGGAGGACCACTTACCTTTGGTGGAGTTTGCCTACAACAAAAACTATCACTCCACCATAGGGTTGACACCTTTTGAGGCATTGTACGGGTGACCTTGCAGATCACCTCTGTGCTGGACTGACCCAGGGGAGTCAGCACTAGTGGGACCAGAGATGCTACGAGCTACCACGGAGAAGGTGCATATCATCTAGGAGCATATTAAGACTACATAGAGTAGGCATAAGTCATATTCCAACAGGAGACAGAGACCTATGGAGTTCGAGGATGGAGACCACATATTTCTACGAGTTTCAACCTGACGAGGTCTACAGTGATTTGGTCGAGGTGGAAAGTTATCTCTAAGATTCATCGGACCTTTCCAGGCCCTCAGCAGAGTTGGAGAGGTGGCCTACCACTTAGATCTTTCACCTCAGTTGCATCGGGTGCACGACGTCTTCCACTTATCTCAGCTGAGGAGATACGTGCATGACCCTTCTCACACCATTGACCATGGAGAGTTGGACGTCGATGATGGGGCACCTTTTATGGAGGTTCTAGTGGAGATTAAGAATCGACAGGATAGAGTCCTTCATGGATGGTTGATACCTTTTCTGCGCGTTCGCTGGCAGCCCGAGAACCTCCAGGAGAGAACATGGGAGCGGGAGGCTCAGATGCGTGCTCAGTACCCCCACTTGTTTCCTTAGTTATGAGTTGTGGTTTATGGGGACATAGAGCCCTGAGGTGGGGAGAATGTTAAGACCTAAAATTTCCATGTAATTTTTTTTAATTAAATGGGAATTTTATGAGTCCTTGAAAATTGACAGCGCGTGATTCTGAGGCCCGGTGTTCCCGAAATCAATTTCTGAACTTTTGTTCGGGTACATTCAGTAAACGTATGAGTGAGTTTTTATAACTTTTGAACCGGTGCTCGGAATTGAAATCTGAGGGCACTGTTGAACTCGCAGCGCCGATATTCGCTTAATAAGACTTTCACCTCGACGACAGATGGTCAGAAATAAAAGATAGTTTTTGGGGTTTTAATGAAATAATTAAATAAAAATAAATTTGTAGCTTTATTTTTATTTGGTTTTTTAAAGCCTCCATGTGGAAGTTGGAGGTGGCGACCACCACATCTTAACCTCCCATGAGAGGTTATGGTGGTGGGGCCCACCCAAACCTGACCTTCTCTTCATGTTTAATATGGTGGAAACACTACTACAAATATGGATTTTATCAGTGCTAAAAATGGCCATTAACAGCGCTAGAAAAAGAACTGATAATGCCGGTGAAGATAGGGGGGGGGTCCCTTTATCAGCGCTCCAAAAAGCGCTGATAAAGACCCCTTTTATCAGCGCTAAAAAAAAGCGCTGATAAAAATAAAAAAATTAAAAAATAAATAAAAAAATACTATTAATCTTGTGGGGGGGGGGCTTTTTACAGCGCTTGAGCCCCCCTTTATCAGCACTTTCCCGCACATCCAATGCCCGCCCGCACTGACTACACCCTTTATCCATGCTAACCCTTTAAATCACCCTTGCATGCGTGCCCTTTTCTCCACCCGGATTTGATCTCGAGACCTCCCCCATGCGCACCTAAAGCCTTTGCCACTACCCTATATTGATTTGTTCTCTTATTCATGATATATCTATTTATTTATATATATATTTCGTTATATTTATTCATACAGTAATATATATTTATATTAATATATATATATATATATTTATATTAATATATATATATAGTTATATTAATATATATATATATAGTTATATTAATATATATAGTTATATTAATATATAGTAGTTATATTAATATTCATATATTGGTATTTTAAATAAAATGGATATTAGTTATTAGTTAGATAAAGCTAGTATATTTTATATGTAAATATGTTTAATTATTTATTCAAAAAATTTAATTTTTAGGTGTGAATATATAAAAAATATGTACATATAGTTATATATTTGATTATAAATAGCAGTGAATTATAAAAAACGATAAAATTTCAAAGAAATAATATCAATATGAATGTAATACCTTGGAATAAATTCAGTCCCCACCAAAAAAATCCAATAATACCCCCTTAAACGAGGCTGAAAATCCACAAAATGTTAAAAAATCTAGGTACCCCGACTAAAAACTCAGTTTTGGAGGCCTTTTGGGCCTCTTTTGGCCTTAAAAAACGCTTGACCAGGGTCCCCCCACATCACAGAAACGTAGAGATCGTCGCAGTCTTCGATTTGATATGTGGTAGAGCTCAAACGAACACACGGATTAAAAGTTATGACCGTTTGAAGTTTGAGTTGTGTTTTCAACATATTTTGGATCTTTTTTTTAATTTTTTTAAATTTTTTATTCTTCAAATTGTTATTAAATGACTATTACTCTATAATAATTATCAAATTATTAATTAATTTTTTTTAAATTTTTTAAGAATCCATTTTCACTAAATATTTTATATATTAGGTATATTAAGTGTAAATGTACATTTATACTTATCTAAAATATATTTAAAAATTATATATTATATTTATATAAATATAACTATATAACTATATTTATATATTAATATATTTTTAATTTTTTTTGAAGTCGACCCTTTATCAGTGCTACTAAACAAGTGCTGATAAAGGGGGTCCCTTTATCAGCCCTAAAAAAAAGCGCTGATAAAGGGGTACTTTTATCAGCGCTTTTTTGAGCGCTGATAAAGGCCCCCCCTTTATCAGCGCTTTTTCATTAGCGCTGATAAAGGGGTGGCACTGGCCTTGCCCAGTTTTGTGGTAGTGGGACCACCCGGGTTTTTAACCCCTTGAAACTCCCCATTAAAGGGGAGAAACCCTCAAACTTCCATTAAGTGTAGGGGAGCCTCTTCAACTCCCCTAACATTAAATTGTGCCAATACTCCTCATTAAATTAAATTCTTCCAACCTCATGAATTAATTAGGTGGAGCCAATTTAATTAATTCATCCAATTTGAATTTTGTGCCAATGAATTAATAGGATATCACAATATATTATTTTGGTTGGCATTTGTCTTTTTGTGGAACTTGGGAGAAGGGAGAAAGCTTAGGGAGAAAACCACTCGCCAATGAAGAACGAAGAACGAAGAACGAAGAATGTGTTCTTCCAACGAAGAACGCCGGCGTGGAGTGTCTTCTACTTTCTTCCTCGGAACCCCCGTCGACGTGGGATGTCTTCGACCGATCTTTCCTCCTCATGGTCGTCAATGAACCGATGCACGAGCTTGGATTGGAAGTGCGTGACGGATGCGACAAATGACGACAACACCGTCTTCTTCCCATGACTTCATCGTCGAACAATGAATTAAGTGTAGGGGTTTAATTTCATTTAAGTTCCATGTTCTTCCTTTCCTTCAAAACAAAGAACGAGGATGGTTTCTTTTTGTGGGTGGATTGTTGTGGTTCGTTCTAAAGGACCGATTACTATCACCCTAAACGCGGAGGGTGTAGGCTAAACTAACATGGCCCGACACCCTCCGTCGATCTCTTTTGTGATGTCCTTTAGCATGACGATGAGGCGATTAACGCGACAAAGACAAAGGCCGCGCTACCCGCGGCCTACGTGACACGTCCCGTCCCTGCGGCGTCCCGCACCGCCCCTTGCCGAAATGATCCTGGACGAGCCCCCGCCGTCCTGGCCGGCCGCCTCCCAGCCTGCTCGGCCGCCTCCCGGCCACCCGCCAGCCTGCCACTGGCCGGCCCGGCCTCCCAGCCTTGGCCATCCGGGCCGAGCCGCCTGAGCCGCGCCCCTCACGGCGCTGGCCGAATCGGCCTCATCCATTCGAGTCGAGCCACCCAATCCATGCCCCTCATGGCGCTGGCCGAACTGGCCTCGACCATCCAGACCGAGCTGCCGAGCCACGCCCCATGCACGCCTAGCTGAGCCGGCCTTCCGCGCCCCTTGCGGCGCCTCCGGGCCGAACCACCCTTACACCGATCTGCGGCCGGTCCGCACCCTCGCGCTACTTGCGGCCTTTGCGGCCTTCTGGGCTGGGCCCTCAGGCCAGGACAAAGCCAACCGGTCGACTCAGACTAAGTCAGGCCGGATCGGTCTAACCGGGTCGGACCGGATCGAGGCCCACTACGCCCCCTTTACTTTATTTTGGCCATATCTTTGGCACCGGAAGTCCGTTTGATGAACCGTTAGCGACGCTGGTAATTTTGGAGCGTGATGGTCCCTTTGGGTATACCCCACTGGAGTTAGGGGTATAGTTGAGTTACGGTCAGGTTGGATCATGCACGAATCCAACCGAGCCCCCGGGACTAAAAGGCTAATAACTCATAGAACGACATCCGATTGATGCACCGTCTATTGTATTGAGACCCCTATGACGTGGTGGACCTTTGGGATACTTCTTCATGGGACTTCGTGGTAGTTGATGTATTGAAACTTGACTTGAGGAGCGGTCCCTCCCGGAATCAAGTGTGCTTTGTGTGGAAAACCTGTGGCTGGCTGCTCTCTGACTACTGTTCCTGGATCCTATGTGGGTTTGACAGCTCTGAATACTGTTCCTAGATCATGTGTGGGTTCTAAAACTCTAACTACTATTCCTGGATCATGTGTGGGTTTGATAGGTCTGACTACTGTTCCTGGATCCTGTGTGGGTTCGACAGCGCTGACTATTGTTCCTGGATCCTGTGTGGGTTCGACAACTCTGGATACTGTTCCCGGATCCTATGTGGGTTCGACAGTTCTGACTACTGTTCCTAGATCCTGTGTGGGTTGGATAGCTCTGACTACTGTTCCTGGATCCTGTGTGGGTTCGACAGTTCTGACTACTGTTCCTGGATCCTATGTGGGTTCGAAAGTTCTGACTACTATTCCTGGATCCTGTGTGGGTTCGATAGTTCTGACTACTGTTCCTGGATCCTGTGTGGGTTCGACAGAATAAATGTTTTAGTGGCTACATCTAATCATCTATAATACTCTACAAAATTTGTATATCTCTGTGAGTTGAGTTATTTAGTTTTGTGTTTTCCTCATGATTGATATGGATTACTTGATAACTTAGGTATATGTATGAGCATATACCTAAGTGGGGTTATCTATTGATTTCATACTTTGTGATTTATCCTTGTTGGATTTTGTGATACCTTGAGGGTCTCGGGGTCCCTACTGAGTATAGTTATAGTCACCCCTGCATGGGCTATGCCCGCACCTCGTTGTGTTGGATGCAGACGATGGACAGTGCTAACTGAGGCTGAGAGCACCAGGACCGGATGGTACCTAGAGGTGGACCATATGGCGTGACAATACACAGAGGAGACAGACATACCTGGAGTGCTGATGAGGCGATCTGTACCTACCCTTTAGGTAGGAACCTCGGAGGACGACCTAGCGAAAACTTTTCTTTTATTTAGTTGTACTTTCCGTTTCCTTGTATTTTACAGTTGGGATTGTATTTCTGGCCCCTTTTACTTTTCATCACTCTTTTGTTATATAGTTTTACTTAGTGTTTTGCTTCCATCTTGTACTCTGTTGTGTGAGTTTTTAGATTATAAAGGCAATGACTTCTAAGTTTTAGGGATTTATGCCTTTGGTGCTAGTCGTCTGCCCCTGGCCTATGGAAGGCGGGCTTGGGGTAGCCGTGGCATTGGTCCTGGGGGACGGGTCGTGACATTAAGCATGTTAACTCGGCTGGACTACATGGTGTGTACATGCTAGCTACACACCCTGTATCTGCTTACCGTGTGCCAAGTTTGCCTGGTCAACATACGGTGTGCAATAAAAGCACTCCGTGTAATTAATTTCTCGACATATCTAGATATAATGAACATGGGTATACGCTGTGTGCTCTGGCCACACGCTGTGTAACCTAGTTTTACTGACCAAATATTTGATACTTATCGATGGCATCTCCTACCATTATTCATTTTATTAAATCCTTTAAGAAAGTAAAACACTGAACAAACAAGATTAATATGTCGATGACATGTTAATTCAAATCATATTAAAGAACAAATAACTTGAAATGAAAATCTATCCACAATTGTTCATAGATTAACAATAAAATAAATAATTATAAATTTAAATATGACCGCTCTAATACCACTTTATGGTTCCTAGTGTAGCAGAAGAATACTGAGGTGGGTGATATATTAAAATTTATTTTAATAATCATTACCTAAAACCAAGAGTTAGGATCTTGCATGCCAAATTTATAATTAATTTATTTAATATTTGAATAAATAAATACTTGGTCTTAGGAACTTTCTCTGTTGGTGAATGTTGATCACTACACTGTGAGGATCCAAGGATAGAATCCCTATAGCAATGATCCACACATGCTCCTATGATCTATAAGAAACACCACTCGATCTTCGAGTTATATCACAATGAGTCGAATATCTTAAAATATTCATTCTTGATCACTAATTCTTTAGTCATGAAGAAATATATCTTTCACTTCTTGTTATTGAGAGGGAGAGAGAAGGAGGATCTGAGAGAGAATTTTTTGTGCGCAACAATTCTCTATTCTCAATTTTTGGACACTCTACACAATAGAAATATTCATATATTTATAGAGTTAGTATTTAAGTTAAAATGTTATTTAATTTCATACCAGCCATTAAATAACATTTATTACCTTTAATAAACCCCATGCTACATAATAATAATTACATTATTATTATTTTACTGGGCGCACCAGCTTGTGAAATAACAAATATTATATAACGGTCTTGTTAATTAATATTTGTCACTAGACTCGGTCTTGGTCCATTCGAACTCTTCTATCATTTATTGAACAACAAAATAAATATTTTATTCACAAATGATCTAGAAAATAAATATTTATTAAAATATTAAATAAATAAAATAAATATTTTATTCACACACCGACAAATAAGTATTTATTTAATTTATGCGATCAATATAACTTGAATAAAATTATTCCTCAGACTTGAGAATGATATTTATTCCATTAATTAAACTCAAATAGAATTTAATCAAGATCAATGGAAACACTTAGTGTGCGACCTTATAGGATTCTTTCTCATTGGCATTAGTCTAGCTTTACTAAAGTCCAAGATTACTATCTATTAATGGGTCAAAGCACCCAAGAGAAAGAACTTAATGTTGCAACATTGAAAACCACATACAAATGCTCATTGTGTAATATAATCCCCTTGTCACAATATTTCATCAGAAATGTTACATCAATGTGTCACCAACCTATATTCTCAATATGTATTTCTTTGAATATCTAAAATAAACATGTCGTTACACCATGACCATAGAATTTAATGTGACAATTTTATTCCAATCAAAGGGACGAAATATCAACTTCCATAAAGATAAAAGTGATAAATCCTTCCTCGAATTATTAATTGATGACATGTCACTTATGACCACTAGTAGAAATAAGGGATTCAATATTTCAATTTTGACATCGGTTCTAAGAAACTGACACAAAATATTTAAAAGAAAACATTTCAGTGTCATTTTTTATAAAAATCGATGTAGAAAGTTTATAGCTTATGGTTTTAGTGTCAGTTTTTATTAAAACAGATGCCAAAAACCATTTTTTTTTCATTTTCAGCATCATTTTTAGTATAAACCGATGTCAAAACTTTAAAATCATACTATTTTCGATGTTGGTTCCTACTAAAACCGACGCCGAAAACCAAAAAAATTATGGTTTTCGTGTCGGTTTTGAACAAAACTGATACCGAAAAACCAAAAAAAAAATAGTTTAGTGTTGGTTTATGTAAAAAAAAATGTTGAAAACATGTTTGGTGTTGGTTTTTAAAGAACCGATGTCAGGAAGTCTTTTAAAAATTTAACCCCAATGTTCGGCCATGAACCCCTAAATCAATTTATTTTGTTTCGTCTCTCCCGACTTGTGACATCACCCATGGTTACCCAAACCACCTCAAATCACGACTACACTGACTCATTCACACCACTTCATCGGCTTGAACCACCTTGAACCACCTTGATGACCACCCGACTCGTGACATCACCGACGGTTACCCGAACCACCTCGAATCGTGACAGTGCGAGCTTCATCTAAACCCCTTCGTCAACTCAAATAACCTCAAACCACCTCGACAGCCACCCAAACCACCTCGAACCACCTTTTTGGCCACCCTAAACCCTCTTCATTGTCGTACATTAATCAGGTTTGATTTATTTTTGTTCATTAATGATTATCTTTTATAAATACAACTTGTTTTGTTAGATCTTGCAGTTTTATTATTCCAAAGAATTTGAAGGAGAAACCGCTCAATTTATCATCTTCAAATCCGAATATTGTAAGTTTTTTTTAATTTTATAAATAATTTAGTTATTATTTAGTTATAATTTTGAATTATTACTTCATTTTTTTTGAAATTTATTGTTAATTATTAATGTTGTTGTTAAAATTTGTTTATTGTGATTACTTTTATTTTTTTATAAATTTATGCAATTCTTTTTTTATGAAATTGATTGTTAATTTTTTTTTATTTTCATTAGTATAATTATATTCTATTAGTCATCTTTGATATTCTTCAAGTGACATATCTCATGAGATGTTTAGATCAAAGTAGTAAATGGATTAGTTTCTCTTTGGTTTTGCACAATTGTTAAGAATTTTTTTCATGTGTTTTATAATAATTTATATTATTAAATAATAAATTAATGTTAAGATAAGGGAATTATGTTTTGGGACATTGTGATCAGAATTTTTCATGATTAACAGTGAATTATTGTTAGTTCAATGACTCTTTTTCACCTTTGATATAACATAAAGGTGGTATTAGTTTATATATATATATTTAAATGTTTATATATTTTAATATATCACTAGTTATATTATGATTTTAGGTATTTAATGGATTATAATTAGATAAATTTACAAAGAACCACTAATGAATATGAAAAAGGAGTTGATGATTTCTTGTAATTTTCTAAACAAAATCTTTAAAACATAGATTTGATTTTCTATCCATGTGTGAAGTGTTTGAATATGAGAAAGTTAAATTCTAGAGAAATCAAGGATCATCTCATTTGCTATGGTTTTAGACTTAATTATACACGTTGGATTTGGCATGGTGAAATAACTATAAATTAAACATATAATGTTGATGACAATTTTCATAATGTGACAGAGGATCTTATTGAAGAATTAAATCATGATTTAGGTGTTGAAACCATTGAAAAATCAGCAACTGTTGATAGATTGTATGGAGATTCTGAAAAACCATTATTCCTAGGTTTTATTAAATATATAGTGTTATTATCCATTTTGAGATTAATTATATTGAAAGTAAGAAATGGTTGGAGTGATAAAATTTTCTCTAACTTACTTGAGCTTTTAAAAGAAATACTTCCATAAGGAAACGGGCTTCCAAATTCCAATTATGAGGCAAAGAGGATATTATGCCCAATGGGATTGGGGTATAAAAGGATACATGATTTATCCAATGATTTTGTGTTTTATAGGAAATAATATGAATTTTTATCAAAATGTACTACATGTGGAACATCACGCTATAATATGGATGAAAAATTGAATTCAGATTCATTATTAGGTAGTGACATCTAAACTCATGCTAAATAAAATAATTCCTTACAATAATACCTTTATATAATTCCAATAAATTAAATTTGATTCATTCTCAGGTACCAAAATATAAGCTCCTTATAAAGCAATTTGGTACCTTCTAATAATTCCTTGTTTGAAGCATCTATTTTCAAATTCAATTAATGAAAAAAGGTTAAGATGACATTCAGATGAATGCATATCTGATGGTAAATCATGTCACCCTATTGAATCATCACAATGGAAGAGATTTGATAAACAATATCCTGATTTTGGAAGTGAAGTTAGAAATCTCATAATTGGAGCGTGTACTGATGGAATGGATCCATATCAGAGCCTAAGCATCCAATATAGTTTATAACCTGTTTTTTTGGTAGTTTATAACTTATCCCCATAGATATGTATGAAGAAAAAATATGTTATGATGAGCTTGATGATTTATGGACCAAAATAACCAGCAAACGATATTGATGTGTATCTTTCACCATTGATTGATGATTTCAAACTTCTATAGGAGACATGTGTTAATGTTTTTGATGAATACAAAAAAGAGTATTTTATTTTGTGTGCTATGATAATGTTTAGTATAAATGACTTTCTTGCATATGGAAACTTATTTGGATACAGTGTTAAGAGACATAAAACATATATAATTTGTGAAGAACAGACTTCATTTGATCAATTGTGGAATGGAAGAAAGACAATGTACACGAGACATCAAATATTTTTGCGAATAGATAATCCTTTTCAAAGATTGAAAAATGAATTTAACAATTTACAGGAATAAAATATCCCCCCATAACCATTTTCAGTTGAAGAATATTATGATAGGGTGAAAAATTATTGATTCAACATTTGGAAAGAAAATTAGTTCTGGTCTTCAAAAAAATATCTGGAAGAAAAAGTCTATTTTTTTGAACTACCTTATTGGATATTTTTAGAGATAAAACATAACATTGATGTTATTCATGTTGAGAAAAATATATGTGATAGTTTGATTGGAACTTTGTTATAAATAAAAGGAAAGAAAAAATATGGATTGAATTCTAGATTGGACTTGATAGCAATGGGAATATGTTTGGAGTTAGCTCCCACTTTGAAAGGAAACAGAACATATTTACCTCCGGCTTGTTACACATTAATAAAGAGTGATAAGTTGATTTTTTTAGTGTTTGTATGGTATAGAAGTATGTTATGGATATTATTTAAACATGTTGAATTTTTTCTCAGTGAAGGATTGAAAATTAATAGGTATGAAATCTCATGACTATCATGTATTGATGCAATAAATACTACCGGTTGCACTGCGTGGTATATTGACATCATCTGTCAGAAAGACTGTAATTAGATTATGCAATTTTTTAAAATCTATTTTTTTGTCAAAGATGTTGATCCAAATTTTTTAGATGAGTTATATAATGAATCTTATATTATACTTTTTCAACTATAAATATATTTCCCACCTACATTTTTTGATGTAATGGTTCATCTAGTGATTCATTTGGTGTGCGAGATATGAATATATGGGTTTGTTTATTTACGTTGGATGCATCTTTTTAAAAGGTATATGAAAATTTTAAAGGGATGTGTTAAAAATCCTTATCGACCGGAGACCTTTATTATTCAAAAATATGTATCGGAAGAGGTGATTGAGTTATGTACTAATTATTTATATGAAGTGGAGCATATTGGCCTTCCTATATCTCAACATTTTATAGTTGATAATGAAGGTAGATGGATTAGAGGCTTAAAGGTAAAGTTCATTTCACGCGATGAAGTGATGCAGACACATTTATACATTTTGAACAACATAGGTGATGTTCAATCATATATATCATCACATATTGGTGAATTAAAGATACAATATCCAAAAAGAAATGAAAAGTGGTTGATGATTGAGCATAAGAAGACATTTGTTTCATGGTTTAAAGAGAAAGTGAGAATAGATATATCTATATCAGAAATGTTGAAATGGTTGGCAGGCATACCATATTTTAATGTGATAACATGGTCTGATTTTGATATTAATGGGTACACATTTTACGCAAAAAAGCTGGATGACAAGAGTACTATTCAAAATAGTGGTGTTATGTTTATTGCTAAAGTAGTGAATTTTTCGAGTGAAAAAGATAAAAACCCAATTTCTACTTCGTTGACATATTTCGGAGTTCTTGAGGATATATGGGGAATTTATTATACAAAATTTAATGTCTCCATGTTTAAGTGTAATTGGGTTGATAGAAAAAGTTGTGTGAAACATGATGATTGTGGATTTACACTGGTTGATTTGAAAATATTTAATTACAATGGGGAACCATTTATCACGGCGACACATGAAAAGAAGATATTTTATGTCATTGATCCATCAAATGATTAGTGGTCCGTCGTTTTTCAAGGAAACACTACCATTTGGGTGATGAGGATAATGCTAATGATGTTATTGATCTACAGATGCATCCTCAGTGGTGGAGACTTCTCCTATTACTATAGAGAAATAAAGTTCTTGAGTTGGTAAAAAGGGTATTATATGTTTACGAAAACTGTCACTTGATTGTGGAGAAGAGAGATTGCACATTATTTTTGATGATAATAATAATGCAACTGGACCAAATGCAGTTCATTTTATCAGTTATATATCAATGCAGATCCATTCCAGGATTAATATTTTATATCCTGATTGGAAGCCTATTGATAGGATAATGAAAAATTAGTTTTGGGAGGCCATGATGGTAAAATATCTCAATTGATTTATTTTATCTCATTTTTTTAATATTAAAATTTTTAAATGACATATTTAATTTATTCAATTAAAGATGACATTCAATTTTGAGGAAACAAAAGAAATTAGGAAAATACATATCTCTTTAGAAGTGGTGCAATGGAGTTATTTTGAAACAAAATTGACAAAAAATTATGTTCTTATAAAGAAAAAGTATGAAAACCCATGCATCAAGTATGAGTTTATCGATTCAGATATGTGGAAGAAATTTTTTGATAGCCGACATGAAGAAAAATTTTAGGCATTTTAATTATTTTATATCATAAAATTTATTATATATTTATCTAATTACTTATTAGTTTATTTTTATATAACAGGTCTCCAAGAGATTTCATTAAAAGTTTCAGTTGAAAAATGTACACCCTCACACTTTATCACATGGAGGGTATTCATTTTTAGAGCAAAAAATGATTGAAGGAAAATTTGAATCATTAAGAGCTTGATCTAGTAGTGGTTCTAAAGAGGTCCAGTTTGGTCCTCCATATCCTCCCACTCTCCATGAAAAATGGAAATGAGTGAGAAGAAGGAAAAATAAAATATATCTTACAGAGCAAGCTAAGGAAGTAACTGAAAGAATTGTAAGTAAATATTTTTTTTTATATTTCATTGATGTTTGTATTTTTTAAATTTAAAAAATTGATATACAAATTTCATTTTATATTTCAAGATTATATTTAGGATAAAGAGATCCAAGGAAAATTTATCCTTGAGGGTATGATGGATATCATAGCTACGACTTTAAGAAAACAAGAACACCCATGCCGAGTAAGAGGATATCGGGTGGGTGTTAGTATTAGGAAAGTTTTTGGTAATCAAAGGAAGAGGTCAATAGATCAAGAAATAGATTATTTAAAATCCGAGATGAAATAATTAAAATAGTCCATGGGTGACCAAATTCAATCAGTTGTGCAAGCTATGTTTGAACAATTGACAAGACAATCACAGCCCACTCAGCTTTCCCAACCTGCCCAACCTACCCAGTCTTTTCAGCCTTCACAGTCAGATTCGTAGCATGTACAGACTATTAAACTAGCCCAGCCCACCCATCCTACCTCCTTAGATCCTCCACCTCCTCATTCAGACCCAAAATTATATTATGAGTTGTATGCTGTAGATACTCACATACGTATTGTAGCATATGGAGTTGTATATATTTTTGGGGATTATGTACATCACCAGCCTTTGTAGTTGGGTTTTTTCAGAGTGTCGGTGACTGATATTATTGATCCTAATTATATCTTACCATTTCCTACTGAGGAGGTTACCAGAGTTGGGGATTATATAGGTCAGTTTTTAGTTTGTCCAGTTAACCTTCTAAATTATCTATCATATGAGGTATGCATTGTTTCTAAATATTAATTAAATTTAATCAGAAATTACTTATAATGTTATATTACATTTAATTTTTATAGGATCATGTAGAATCAAAAGAAATTATACAAAGGAAATAGAAACAGAAGGTTCCGGAAGTAACAACTGTAGATACTTATATTTATGATGGGATAAAAAGATTATCCCAAATTGTTTCTTCATTGGATAATTTATATGAGTTTAAGATTATAGCTGAAATATGTGGAAGAAACTATCTTTTGAGAATATTCAAAAAATATATCAATGATCTGATTCAGTTTGAAGAGCTCAATGTGAATGTGCTGCAGTTGTTTTCCATGTAAGTAAATTTAACTTTAAGTTTTTAATTATGTAAGTAAGGATGATTTTAAGTGACCTACTATATTACATATTTAATTAGGTATCTACACATGCTTCTGAGACAAAATGAGATCACTTAATTTTATGGTCTTATGGATCCAAAATTCATTTCAACGGATGTGTAATATGTGGAACATCTTGATATAATTAAATATATATATCTGAGAGATTATCATAGACAAAGATTGAATGTTTGTTTTTTCCATTACTTTATGGGTAATAACATTAATATAATTATGAAATAATATTTATTATAATATCATTAATTATTGACATTTTATATTATAGAGGGCATTGGATGTTAGGTGTCTCTTGCCCAAGGGAATTAACGCTATACTGGTTTTACTCTTTATTGGGTAATGTTCATAATGATTTTAGAACCTTATTAAACAAGTAAGTTTTCTTCCTTTTTATAAGTTAATTAAATGTAATTTTTATTGTTTACCATGTTTTATTAGTTGATATAAATAAAAATGAAACTAATGGAAATAGTTTAACAAAAATGAGTTGAATAAAAAGAAGAAAAAATCAATCAAATATGTGAATGTAATGGTAAATATTTTAATATTTTATAATATTTTCATTTTTGATATATATATATCTTGGTTTTTAGTATCATGTTAATGTTTTATAACCTCAGTGTCATTGTCAAATAGGAAGCGTGGAATGTGGTTATTATGTTTTATGATACATTAATGAGATAATCACAACTGGGGTTTTGACTAAATTTAATTAGGTTAGTTATATTAATTATTTTATATTTTATGTCATAGTATTATATATTTTAATTTCAATTCTATTGTAGATGTTCAACAATTCTGATCTGTATACAAATGATGAGATGACCCATATTTGATATTTGTTTGTGAACTATTTGATAAGTTTGGTTGTGAATTAAATTATTAGGTATGTTTCTTTTAATGTTTATGATTAATCTTAAATTTTTCTAATAAAGTGTTCAATAACTAATTCTATTGTTACAATAGGTGTGTGATCCTAATGATCTCAACATAATTCTTTAAAGTTCACGACTGATTATTTTATAAATCAACAGGTAAGTGATTTTTTCATCTAGTTTAAAATATAATTATATAGATAATGTTATTCTAATTAAGTTTTAAATTATGGCTGTTTTTATAAATTTTGAGAAAAATAATGGGTTGAATTGTAATTTGATTTCATGATATTATTTGATGTTGATTCTTCAAAAAATTGTATTTAAATGGAAAATGATTTTAAAATTCATGAGGTTGATGGAAAACTATTGATTTGGTTGAAAATAAAAGAGACATTTTTAACATGAAATTTATGATAATTTTCTTTTTAAGGAATATTTCACACACTAAATACATTTATTTATCTTCTAATGTTTTGTTTTATAATGGAAGAACCATTCATTTGAATTCTTGGGTGTGTCAGGTTATGGAAATATGAAATCCTTACTATGTGTGGCACCACTAGGGGTTAGGTATCCACTAAGATGTAGAAGATTATAGATATGATTGATACTGCTAGACTGTTGTAGAACTCAGTATTAGTAGGAATCATGTTACGTTAGCTTAGTGTTCCTTCATGTGTCCTAATATGTATTATCATAGGCTAGATCCCAACTTGTTCTTGGTTTAATACATGATAGTAATGTTTCATGTTTTTTTGAACACATGTTTACCATATGGTTTTAAAATGGATGTTTTTGATCATTTCTCTCTATTTATCTCTTATTTAAATTGTCATATTCTTGTATTATTTGAATGTGGAATGTTTTAAAAGAAAAAAAGGATGTTTTGTGAAAAAATTATTTTCAAATGAAATAGGTTTATGAACATTTTTTTTATAAATCTATAACTAATGGTTTCATGGAATTATGCATTGTATAGATTCATGGTGGTATCCCACTGGATGTTTTCCTCATACCCTATATATTACTTTGTGTATATGTAGATTTGATTTTGTAGGATACAAGTAAAGGGAAGGTCATCATGAGCTTTTCAGGTTCTCTTGCTTAATGTCGCCTTCATAGTGGGTTGGGATGATAGTGATGGATGGTCACATAGAGATTTGGATTTGGAATTAACTCTGTTTATTTTTTGGGGTTATCCTATTGGCTTGGTTTGTATGGTTCGTGACATTTGAATGCTTTGATTTAGATAGAAGAATATGATTTCTGGTCATTTTTGTTCTGTATATCTATCTGTTTTGTTTTCTTATAGGTTTTATATTTTGGGGTTTTATAAAAAAATTTATATGTTTCAACATCAGTTCTTTTGATAACCAATGTTGAAACTTTTTTCAGCATCTATTATCTCATAAAACCGAAGCCGAATACGCTACAAAAAATCGGTGTTAATTTGGTGTCAGTTCTATAATATAACTGACATAAAAAATCGGACTTCGACGTCGTTTTTCATTAAAATCGATGCCAAAAAAATTTCCTGGATAAGTATCAGTGTCGGTTTCATAGAACCGATGCTGAAAAGTTATTTTTAACATTTCCTTTATAAACATCGGTTATAAACTGACACCAAAAACTAAAAAAAACTGACGTTGAATCCCATATTTCTACTAGTGGACACACCCAACATATCTAACTTCAACATGAACTATTATCATAATGGTTTATAAAATAAATCTAAGTACGTGAGGTGTAACATGTATTAATAATAATCTTAAATTCTAAGGACCATCACACATGCTCATAGATTGGAATATCCGATGACACCAAAAGATGCATAATTCTTACTGGCGGGTCTGTTCTCATAATATCTCATCTTGGAGATTACCAAGTATGAACTTCATGAGAATAATACTCATATTCTTATAATTACTCTCACTTGATAGTTTATGTACTATGTGTCTCATCATAGCACACTATCCAACCGCAAAACATTATTTGAGAATATCATCATAACACATCAAGGTTATCATCATAGCAGTGAACTGTTATGATTTTATCAATGCAACGTATAATCTAGGACATTATTACATTAGAGTCATATATAACAACAAACAATATGTAATAAGAAGTTTTATTAATATTCAATACATCGAATATTCATGTAATCAAAGTAAAAAAAGTTTGTCCTAGGACACCAACTCCAACATTATTAATCATTTTTACAATGTGGGTTTCTATGAAGTAATTTTCAAAATTTAAACTATTTATGATCGAGATGAATTTTGAGAGCGAAATTCACTTTAAGGGGGGTAAAATTTAACACCCCAAGATCTTATGATTTTTTTTTTCAAATTAACATTTTAGATATTTTTATTTACATGGAACACTATGTTTAGATTAAGTTACACACAACAATGATTTTATATTGCGTTATATGTAACCCCAAGCTTAGAATTCATTACAAACAATATTGAGTTTAAATGAAATGTGACATATTATTAAAATATTATTATTTAACATAGTAGTTTCCACCTAGCCGTTGGAATGGAAGTTATTAATAAGATTAACTAAATTATAGAAATATGGTTTACACATTTATATAAAGTGAATTATTTGGTGACTAATTAATTATAAATTAAAATAAAACCCTTTTGAAAATAAAAGTAAATCTTTCTCTGAAAAACTATTTTTATGTGCACAAGTGTGTTTTATATCAATAAATTAACCAAATCAATTTTTGTGAATGATTTTAATTAAATTTATATAGTATATATTAAATAAACTATTTAATATTCATCTTATGTGTTTTCTATATAATATATAATAATAAATCCAATTTTACGCTTAAAAACTGTATTTTTCTAAAATACAGTTTCATCACCTTTTTATGGCGCACCTACTTAAAAAATAAAATTGACCAATTTTAGAAAATTAATTTTATAAAATAAAAATCATTTTTGAAATTTTAATATCAAAATTATCTTAGTGTTAATTTTTGGTATTTTTTTGAAGAGTTTCATTTGTTGATGAATAGTGAAAAATACAGAATTTTAATTGAAAACTGCTTTTCTGTTTAATTTATTTATAAAGTTAAATTATATTTTAAATTGGTTTTAAAGTATATTTAATTAAAATATAAATCTATTAACCCAATTTCGGTCATTTTAATCAATTTTAAATTTAAATTGGATATAATAACTTTCTAAACTTTTGATCATTTTCGCTTTAAAAACCCACCTTTTCATCATGTTTGTAATATTAATTTTAAATAAATTTATACCAATTATGTGGATGTAATTTTGAAAAATAGATTAAATATTTTGAATCATCATAATTTATATTATATAATAAGCTCAAATTAATTTTTTACTATAATGATTAGTGAAAACAGTTAAAATTAATTACCGTGATTAAGGTTAATACAGAGTTTTGTGCATTACATGTGTTTGTGTAAAAAATAATTTTCCACACACATAGGATTTTTGTTTAATAAATTTTATTTCATATCTAGAATAAATAGGTATAAATTATATAATAAATCTATTTTAATCTTAGTCTTATAGGATAAATTACCTAGGTAAATAGAAAGATACAAGTTACCTTGGTAAAAACTATAAGGATAAAATTGGGTAAACTTAAATACTAAGGAATAACTTGATAAAAATGTATTTATTTTGTGTTTTGTAGGTGTTTGTAGAAAAATTTATACCTAAAATCCATTATTAATCAATTTTTGAGACACATGACATAGTATTGACCTCCCAATAGTGAATTCTTTTAAGTATTTACAAAAATGACACTCCTCAATTATAAAAGGGCACTTAATACTATCACTTATTCACACCTCTAAATCCATTTGGATAAAAAAATCCATCCAAAATAACTTTTAAAATTACCTCCCATAATCCTTGAAGACTTATTTTGGGCATAAATCCATCCAATGAAGGATTTTAGTGCAAACCTTAGGAGGATACCCGAAGAAGGGATAACGTTCATCAAAAATCATTTTTGTTTTATTTCTTCCTAAAAACCCTTAAATTATTTTTATATCATGTTTGTATAAAAAAATTAGTATCACAAAAATATATATAATTATATATTTTTATGTTAATTTAATTACCTACAACCATCTCTACTTTCATCAAATGGGTTATGAAATAATTGTTTGTGTGTACGGTGGTCTATCACCTCACGAACCGATGTTGTTTATTTTTCCATTACCACCCATCACGGTTGTAAATAATGATTAATTTATAGTTTATATATGATATTTATAATATTTATGATGTTATTATGATTCTATAATTATTATATAACACATAACTTTATACTATCTACTTTTTGGGAATATGATAACGTCGTTCGTGTGTACGGCGGACTACCGACTCGTGAAGTGATGTGATTTGTTCACACTTTACATGGAATGTATTAAGGATGAGTTTAATAAAAACATATGATATATATTACATAAAAATTATTATTTAATGATAAAATTTATTATTTAATTTTATTTCTTTCAATCCAAAAAGAAAATGGAGACAACGTTCATGCATACGTATGACCTACTACCATCTCCATGAACGATGCATTTAATTTTCTATCTCTAAATTTTATGGATTACTATAAATACATATAAATTTAATATATATGATATTTATATCATTATTATCATTATATATATTTTAAAACCATTATAAAATTAATAGGACTAAAAATATAACAAATCAAAACCTATTTGAAAAACAAAGCGGTTATTAACCGAAACATTACTTTAACATAGAATTGTAAATAAATAGGTAATAAAAGGTCATAATAAAATAATATATGGTATGATATACTATAATATAGTTCTGTATTATATTTATAATAAACTTATATTTTTTATATAGTAGTTTTGAATGAGTATGATGAAAGTCAGGACTTAAGGTAAGGGATTTCCATCTCACTTTTATTTTTCTATGAGACACATACCATGTTCACCAAAAATTTATTTTATATGATATATATATTTCCCATGAATTTATTTTATGATTATTATACTTAAAATTATTTTTATTTACATATCCATTTGAGGATCTATATTTCATTGAGTTTACGATTCAAAAGTTACCAAATTAGTAAGGGTTTTTGTCTCAATTTGTCTTCATTGAGACATATGTTATGTTATGCACCTATATTAATTTAATAGGTGTATATACAACCACTTTGACATGTAATATCATGAATTTATTTATACTCATGATATTTTAAGTTTCATTTAATGTTATTAATTCATAGGGCTTACAATCCAAAGTTACTAAAGTGGTAAGGATTCTATGTTACAATCTCATCATTTATCAGGATTATTTATGATTATGTTTCTGATGGTAAAATATTATTATCCATATCTCAATAAACTCAAAACTTTTATTATTATATTTTTATGACATAAGAATACATTTTTTCCTTTTATTTTTCTATCTTCACATACTCAAGATTTCAAAAATAATGTTTTTAAGAAAAATCATCTTTTAAGTCGAAAAAATATTTTCTTCCAAAACCTTTTTTTCTAAAAATGTTTTCAAAATGTTTTATGTTTTAATTTTTTTTCAAAGTGGAAAGTATATTTTCCTCAAAAAAAATATTTTAAATGATTTCTAAAAATTCATTTATAATTTTTCAAAGTTTATTTTCAAAGAAAAGGATTTCCAAAATGTTCAATGTTTTAAAAATTGATTTTTAAAGAAAATATATTTTAATTAAGAAATGTCCCAAGAAATCTTTAAAAATCATTTTCCATCTAAGATGACATAATTTTATGATAATTTTGATTTACTGGGGAAAAAACCAATGATACCATTCTTATTCTTTCTCTGAATAGTTTATGATGAAAATATGTTTACGAAACCCTTTTCTCTTCCACGAGTTACACCATGATAAAATTCTTATGAAACCCTATTATTTCTCCACGGGTCATATGATGATGAAATGATGAAGTGATTATGAAACATGTTTCTTTTATATAGGTTATGATATGATAAAATGTTTATGAATCCCATTTCATTTCATGGGTTATGATATGATGATTTTTTATGATCTTGTGGCACATATATATATCATTTTTATTATGTCAAGGGTGGGACCTATATCTCCCTATAATGTATTGGGTATTATTAAATGCAATATGTAACGTCCCGTCCCTGCTCACCATCGGACCGGTGGCCGGACCGGTGGTCACATGGCCTCAAGCGCGTCTCCCCATGTGCCAGAGGCTGCCGACTAACAGCGAGGGTCTCGGGAGGTGATAGTGGAGAGACTATACCCTCATATCAGAGTAACAAATCGGTATTATCAGAGTAAATAATATTAAATAGCAGAAGTAGTAAACAATTGAAAGGCAGGAGCAAAAGACAGATAATAACCATTTTATAAAAGGCAGCAAATGCCAGTTTATAATGCATGCATATACAGATGAAGATACAGTTATGAAAACAGGAATCGATATAGCATGCTTTACAAACAATAAAAAAAGAAAGGACAGAAAATCCTGATGATAATCCCCTGAGCATCCTAATCTCCCGCTTGGTCATTTTCTCCTAACTCCTCAGGTACAAACAACACAGCACATAACCTAGGTCCTGCAAGCAATATGGTCTACTCGGGTACCCTAGTGCAATAGCGACCCGAGTAGGGTGTGAGATATAAATCTCAGTAGGCCAGCACCACCGGTGTAAAACCCAATCCAAACAGTGTATAATAATTAAACAGTGAGCAGGTATGGAGAAATAAGTAAGCAGAATTACATAAGTAAATAACACCCGTCCAGGTTCCCAAGGGACACCTGACGGTTATACTAGCTTCAGCTCGTTGCCGGTAAAGTAACCTAATCATGTCACCATATTATATATATAATGAATTTAGGTCATATATGGCGTGGGGTAAGAATTCATACCACCCATTAATAATGAAAATAGCGGGCACGAGGTAAGAATGCCTCTCGTCCCAATAGATCAACTAGAAAAGGGTAAGAATGCCTCCCTTCCATAAATCGAGATTAGTGGGCACGAGGTAAGAATTCCTCTCATCCCTAAATCAACTAGCAAGGGGTAAGAATTCCTCCCTTCCATCAATAATGATTAGCAGGCACGAGGTAAGAATACCTATCATCCCTATAGGTCTACTGGAAAGGGGTAAGAATGCCTCCCTTCCATCACATTCATTCATCTGGCATGGGGTATAACTGCCTCCCATCTGTCACATTCATAATACTGGAATGGGTTATAACTGCCTCCCATCCAGACATGTAATCATCAACAGAAGTCAACTGGTAGGGGGTAAGAATGCCTCCCTTCCAGACATGTACTGTCACACTAGAATGGGGTTTCACTGCCTCCCATCCAACCACGTATTTGTGACTAGGTGGCCTCAACATGCACTCACCTTTATTATCATTCATTATGTAGCATCAGCATGTGCGCACTCAAAATACAAACATGTCTATAGTATACTGCTTATGGAATTACCTCATAATCATTAAAAGAATCATTCCACATACACATAAGTGAACACATTCACGTTTATACTTAAGGCAACCCATATTAAGTATCTAAATCAAGATATTCACATATTCATTTAACTAAAATAAGTCGTTCTCATTACGTTATCCCAGGTCATGGTCGTACCACCCTAGTATGATCATTTATAGTTTAACCATTTCATCTTAAAGGATATGTTTACCATTCTTTGACCTGTTGATACCTTCTAGAGGAAACATGTCATATGGTCTTAAGTCATCCCACTAAGGTCACCATCATACTCAATTTTCCTAACATGGAAAATTGACCCAAACACAAGTATCATAGCCATATCATTCTATTTATCTCAACAAGGCAAGTTCACATACAAATAATCAAAGTGGCACCACAAAAATCCAGCAGACAAGCATAAAAAGTCTATCGCTACTTTTTATCTTGAAGACAACGCACCTATGATCGTGGGGTTTTATTATTAAATCGTTAGTTTAGTGACCAATCAACCCTTTTATCTTATTACTGCAATTCACACGATTTTCACAGAAGCATTTAATCAAAACTAAATTACAGAATTAAAATACTAAGGCAATGCAATATTAAACTCACTATTACTTTACTTAAATTTAAAGGGCAAGGAGAGGGATCCTACCTCCAAGTGGATCCATCCGTCCACTCCGTCTCTTGGCTCTTTCTGACTAAGAGCCGTTGTTGCTCCCCCACTGAGCATACACACCTTCACACACAAAAAAGGACACCTAGCCTCTATACACACACCTGCATGGCCATGGGCATGCGCAAGAGGATCCTTAAAACACTTAAAGAAACCATTTGAGGTGCTGCGAAACCAAATGCGGGAAAACCCTTACCTCGAACCAAAGATGGCAACCAAAACCACCCATATCCGCCTCGCCTTTGGCGGCGGATGCCCAAAATCGAACCCAAGGGTCCTAAGACAACCTTGGAACAACCCTATAATGAAGGGAAAATAGGAATCAAGAAACCCCCAATACCTAGGGTTCAGCCGAATCCCACGGGTTGACAGATAGGCCGAAATCCGGCTGGAAAACAAGAGGAGAGGAGGGAGACAACCTTACCTCAGAGATTCGAAGAAGGAACCAAAGGAAATCAGTGGGAGAAAATGAATAACGAGGAGGCCGGGGGTGGAGCATCGCATGACCCAAGCATTCTAAGACAACCTTGGCACAACCCTAGAACGAAGGAAAAACAGGAATCAAGAAACCCCCGATACCTAGGGTTCGACCGAATCCCACGGGTCAACAGATAGGCCAAAATCCGGATGGAAAAAAAGAGGAGGGGAGGGAGAGAACCTTACCTCGGAGATTCGAAGAAGGAACCAGAGGAAATTAGTGGGAGAAAATAAAGAACGAGGAGGCTGGGGGTGGAGAATCTCGCCAAGCATCCAGCCACAAGTACTTCCCACCTTAGATTTTTAACGTTAAGCAACCAACTCCAAACTATGGTTCGAACCACCGTTGGAACTAACCTTCAAAGCACGCCCCAAGAGTTCCCACGATGCTTCTATCATGATTTGAAATAGACCAAATGGTAAATTCTCCATCGACCTCATGGCCCAAGTCAAGCTGGTTGTTCATATTAGGCACCAGACGACACAAACCACACTCGCCTCTCCCTGATGACATTCCAGAGAATGGTATGTCACCGACCGCAGACATTAAGCAAGAACCCTGAGTCAATCCATCTCCGGATGACTATTTACAAGAATTCTCGGCCTAAACGACCGACTTATTTCAAATAGAACCACAATGCCTTTCTCCAAGGCACCTTATGTTTAGCACAAACATGTTCACCGAAGCCTACACCCGACTTCCAATGAAATTTCCAAGATCAAACCATACAAGAATCCACGCATCCCGCGTACAACGCCAAAAGTGAACCATCCGATCAAGCCCAACGGATTAAAAGCATTAGCGCGGATAATACTGACACTCTCTTAGTGCATCTAGAACGAGGAAAAGATAGGGGACATGCTCGTCGCTAAACAGAATACACTAAGAGGTTTGAACGGATTCCAGTTAATCATACCAGACTACTAGAAGGAAGAACAATCGAACCTCAACTGGTCGAATTCAAGGAAGGAACTCGGCTTCACCTACCGATACATCCACACATTTTAAAACTCGCATGCCTCATGGCATTCAAACACAAAAAAACATTTACAGAAGGAATTCCAAGTATTGTCGCTTATACTTGGAAGGACACATTTACCAGATTCAACGCAACGCGCTCCCAACCTTAGGAGTGTTCTGGTCACCGAAGGGAAAAGGTGATAACCTAGAAGAGCATAAGTGCGCTAGTACACAACCACCGCAAACGATCGTGTAACACTCCTCTTCCACAATCACATCACTAAACAAACGAAGAAGATCCAAAACAAGTAAAACAGTGTGTCAAAACACATGATTCATTCGAAAACCATCTCGAACATTGGGACAAAACAAATCTTTAACGCCGGGCCACTCTATTGAGGAGATGAACCAAAGTTGAAACGAAAGTCAAAACCCAACGACCACCTATCCGAACAAGGGTGTCATTAGAAAAACAAGTGTCCAATAAGGGACAACGACACCCGAACGACACCTCACGTCAGAAAAATAATGGTACAATCAAGGCATTAAAACACTAAGGGTGCTACCAACCACGGGCTAGCCCCTTACAAAGATCAAACATTGAACCTAATGCCGGGTCACGCGAAACAAAGTCGCTAGGCTCAAAATCCAAACATCAAGCCACCGCTAAAGAAAACAACACCCATGGGAAACACCTACGGTCTTGTTCCAAGGAAACTCAAAGAGAAACTCAAAACTACCCCTTACACTAGGGTCTCAACGCACCACCACGGGTTCCATTACCAAGCCCTTAACATTTTATCTCATTTAAACTTTAACCATTTCAAAGTTTCAACTGCACACCAAAGGAAACCGGAAAGTTTCACAAAAAATTCATTTTAAAACATTAAACATTCGTAGACATCCCGTCTCTATCAATCAAAAGAGAAAAACAAAACCATATAAACAAAATGGCGACCTACTAGGGTCCCATTCTATCCATCCCGGATTCTTCAAGAAGCAACCCCAAAGCAATTGGTCAATTTTTCTCAAACACCCCAAACTGGGTTATCTCATAAAACACTTCCCAACTGGCCTACTTCGGTCCAGTTGCACATTTAAAAGTTATCAAAAACCTTTAAATTTTGAAATTAGGCAACATTTTCCATTTAATCATTTCACAAAATAGCAAGCCTTTACATTTAATACGGGTTGCCATTTCCCAATTCATGAAGCGCCCATACACTTCCTGGATTGAAAATTGACTCCCCTTTTTATCAAAACCAGATTCCAACCCCAAATTTAAAATTCTCACATACAATGGCCCAAGTATATGGGTGGCCATCTACCAACCTATAAAGCGCGCATACACCTTATAAATTGGCATTTGGCTCCCCTTTTTACTCAAAACCAATTTACTTTAGAATTTTGATTTCCACAGATTTACATTTTTTATCAGTATCCCTACAAATGTATTTACATCATGCTCAGAAATGGTTTTAATATACGGGTTACCCCTTCCTGGTTGTATGGCACCCATACACCTTACAATCGAAAACTGGTTCCCGTTCATTCACAACCCAGGTACAACCAAAGAAACACATGCCATCGTAAGAAGTAAACACAGAACATGTTATATCACATAAACATGTTATAACACATAAGCATGGTATATAATCACTTAAGCATATTATACAGGCAAGCTAAGATGCAACTACATGGCATGGCACATGCATGACATGTTAATTCCTATGTGCCTAATATGATGCATGGAATGCAACTTTTTTGCCATATCAGGCCAAGGGTAAAATTCAAGGAATTTCATAAACCATAAGAAGTAGAAAATACAATAGTCACTCAAGGTGAAACCATATCAACTGTAATAGAAAACAACATGAACAACAGTTCCCAGCCCTGGCCACTTGGTCATTTCCCATACGTGGGGTGGTCAGTCCCAAGCACGACTATTAGCCAAGTGCTGAAACTTTCCTAATCTTCTGTCTACCAACCCAAAACAGTAAGGAAAAAGAAAAGAAACAGCCTCTGATACCACTTTATAATGTCCCGACCTGACTCACCATCGGACCAGTGGCCGGACCGATGGTCACATGGCCTCAAGAATGTCTCCCCATACGCCAGAGGCTGCCGACTAGCAGCGAGGGTATCGGGAGGTGATAGTGGGGATACTATACCCTCATATCAGAGTAACACAACAGTATTATCAGAGTAAATAATATTAAATAGTGGAAGTAGTAAACAATTGAAAGGCAAAAGAAAAAGATAGATAATAACCATTTTATAAAAGGCAGCAAATGCCAGTTTATAATGCATGCATGTACAGATGACGATACAGTTATGAAAGCAGGAATCAATATAGCATTCTTTAGAAACAATACAAAAAGAAAGGACAGAAAAGACCAACGACAATCCCCTAAGCTTCCCAAGCTCCCGCTTGGTCCTTTGCTCCTAACTCCTCAGGTACAAACAATACAACACACAGCCTAGGTTCTGCAAGCAAGAAGGTCTACTTGGGTACCCCAGTGCAATGACGACCCGAGTAGGGTGTGAGATATAAATCTTAGTAGGCCGGCACCACTGGTGTCAAACCCAATCTAGACAATGTATAATAATTAAATAGTGAAAAGGTATGGAGAAATAAGTAAGAAAAATTATATAAGTAAATAACACCTGTCCAGGTTCCCAAGGGACACCTGATGGTTATACCAGCTTCAGCTCATTACCAGTAAAGTAACCTGATCATGTCACCATATTATATATATAATGAATTTAAGTCATAGATGGCATGGGGTAAGAATGAATCCCACCCATTAATAATGAAAATAGCGGGCACGAGGTAAGAATGCCTCCCATCCCTAGAGATCAACTGGCAAGGGGTAAGAATGCCTCCCTTCCATAATTCGAGATTAGCGGGCATAAGGTAAGAATGCCTCTCGTACCTAAATCAACTGGAAAGGGGTAAGAATGCCTCCCTTCCATCAATCATGATTAGTGGGAACGAGGTAAGAATGCCTCTCGTCCCTATAGGTCTACTGGAAAGGGGTAAGAATTCCTTTCTTCTATCACATTCATTCATTCGGCATGGGGTATAACTGCCTCCCATCTGTCACATTCATAATACTGGAATGGGGTATAACTGCCTCCCATCGAGACATGTAATCATCAACAGAAGTCAATTGGAAAGGGGTAAGAATGCCTCCCTTCCAGACATGTATTGTCACACTGGCATGGGGTATCACTGCCTCCCATCCAACCACGTATCTTTCACTAGGTGGCCTCAGCATGCAATCACCTTTATTATCATTCATTATGTGGCATCATAATGTGCGCACTCACAATACAAACATGTCTATAGTATACTACTTATGGAATTACCTCATAAGCATTCAAAGAATCATACCACATACACATAAGTGAACAAATTAACATTCATACTTAAGGAAACCCATCTTAAGTATCTAAATCAAGATATTCACATATTTATTTAACAAACATATGTCGTGCTCATTACGTTATCCTAGGGCGTGGTCATACCACCCTAGTTTGATCATTTTTAGTTTAACCATTTCATTTTAAAGGATATGTTTACCATTCTTTGACCCTTTGATACCTTCTAGAGGAAACATGTCATATGGTCTTAAGTCATACCACTATGGTCACCATCGTACTCAATTTTCCTAACATGGAAAATTGACCCAAACAAAAGTATCATAGCCATATCATTATATTTATCTCAACAAGGAAATTTCACATAAAATGCATCAAAGAGGCACCAAAACAATCCAGCAGACAAGCATAAAAATTATATCACTACTTTTTATCTTGAAGACAACACACCTCTAATCGAGGGGTTTTATTATTAAATCATTAGTTTAGTGACCAAGCAACCCTTTTATCTTATTTCTACAATTCACACGATTTGCACAGAAGCATTTAATCAAAACTAACTTGCAGAATTAAAATAATAAGGCAGTGCAATATTAAACTCACTATTACTTTACTTAAATTTAAAGGGAAAAGAGAGGGATCCTACCTCTAGGTGGATCCATCTGTCCACTCCGGCTCTTGAAGCTTTCTAACTAAGAGTCGCTGCTGCTCCTCCACTGAGCATACACACCTTCACACACAAACAAGGACACCTATCCTCTATGCACACACCCGCATGTCCATGGGCATGCGCAAGAGGATCCTTAAAACACTTAAAGAAACCATTCGAGGTGCTGCGAAACCAAATGGGGGAAAACCCTTACCTTGAACCAAAACCGGAAACCAAAACTACCCGTATCTGCCTCGCCTTCGGCGGCGGATGACCAAACTTGAACCCAAGGGTCCCGAGACAACCTTAGCACAACCCTAGAATGAAGGAAAAACAGGAATCAAGAAACCCCCAATACCTAGGGTTCGGTCGAATCCCGCAGGTCGACAGATAGGCCGAAATCTGGCCAGAAAACAAGAGGAGAGGAGGGATAGAACCTTAACTCGGATATTCGAAGAAGGAACCAGAGGAAATCGGTGGGAGAAAATGAAGAACGAGGAGGCCGGGGGTGGAACGTCGCACGCGGATCAGGGGAGCCTCTCCCTATGTGTCGTGCGGGTTGAGTGAGGTTGAGGGAGAGTGTTTTAGTTTAGGTTTATATTTATTTTATTTTTGTTTATTTTAATTTTAATTAAAAACTTAAACTCACCCAAACACAGGTTTGACCCGCACGGTTTTCCAAACCGTGCACAAACCGTGCAGAGTCTACTACCTCCAAGACACCCGTTGCATGGGCTAGGCACACGGTTTGGGAAACCGTGCGCAAGACACTACCCACCTGATTTAGGCCACATGGTTTAGGCCGCACGGTTTGGTCAAACCATGCGTAGCCTGTGCGCCTTCCTCTGCCTTTTAAAACCAGCCTCTCTCTCGAGACCAAAGCTCCCGAGACCTGTCGAGACACTAGGGAAACTTCGCGGGCCTTCTCCCAAGCCCAAAACAAAAACAAAAAAGCTTTTCAACTCTCGGAATTTTGTTCTGAAGCTTGGTATTAAAAACGACCCGTTCATTAATAGAAAAAGTTAAAATTCCTTCAGGTTTTTCTCCGGTTCAAAACGCGGGCATTACACAATATGAGATTAGAGGGTACATGGGTGGTTAACCCAATCCCAAAAAGGAGGGTACACGGGTGGTTAGACCAAGCCCAAAAATTAGGGTACATGGGTGGTTAGGCCAATCCCTAAAAAGGAGGGTACAAGGGTGGTTAGACCAAACCCAAAATGGAGGGTACATAAGTGGTTATCTCAATCCCCAAAATGAGGGTACATGGGTGGTTAGCCCAAGACAAAAAAGGATGGTACATAGGTGGTTAGCCCTAGCCCGAAAGAGGTTATACGAGAGGTCATCCCAATACCAAATTAGGTACATGGATGGTTATCCCAAGCCTATAATGTTATGAATGTCTTGGTGGATAAACTTGACATAAGAATTTCTATGCTTACGTGCATGCCACAAATTCCATGTCTTATGCCAATGTTATTCTCTCATGGATCATGTTCATTGATTTCCATATGATTCATGTCTTATGAATTAACAATATTTATGCCATGACTCAATATCATGATCTTTGATATGTAGTGTATGGTTTTCAAATGTTATGATCATATTCTCATACCCTTATGTTCATGTTATTCTTATATATCTCCCTTTTTTACCCTTATTGAGCATCTAAGATCACCCTTTCTCATGTTTAATTTCCCAAAGTTATGAAAAATGTTTTATGTAGGGTATGTATATGAATATTACTAAATGGGAAGATCTTTTTAGGAAACATTGAATATCTTTCACTAGATTAGAATATTGCGTTCTAAGTTTTTTTTTCTGAAGCCTAATTTATTAAAGGAAAGTAAATACCTCTTTAACTAGGTAGAGGGAGACCCATTACATAGCCCGAAGTCCCGGTGGGAATTTATCCCATTACATGGCCCGTAGGCCTATTTTTTTGGCCCAAAGCCCATTCTGTGAATAGTACTGCTACAGTACCCGCGCTGCTACAGTACCAAACAGTACCCACCGCTGCTATAGTACCCTGCCGCACTAAGTTTCAAAAGTCACTAAACTATTATAGTCCTCAATCATGTGTTTCTATAATATAATGATTATTCATCTAAAAAGATGTAATATCCATGTATGAGAATCCTGGGATTCTATAGAACCTATGAGAAAACAACATAAACAACAACACATAATTATTCCAACTATCCAACCCAAACATCACCAAGGCATGTTCACCAAACAATGTAATCCAAGTATAATAAAATAATAAGAAGTATATCAATAAAGGGTACCCCACACCGTTTTCCCACTGATTTTTTTTCTATCACACACCAACATAATACATCATGGTGCTCCCATATCTTTTGTATAACACATACCACCTCCCCATAGCATAGTCACATCACGTCATGCCCACATAAACCTAGGACACCACCCCACAACATGGTCACATCACATCACGCTTGTAGACACCTGGGTCACCGCCCCACAACACGATCACATCTCATCTCACCCGAAGACACCTAGTCCACCGCCCTACATCACATCCACATGTTATCTCGCCCAAAGACACTTGGTCCATCACATAGTGCACTATCAGACCTCCATCCATCACAACTTATGCATATATAATCACCTAGAATATAGAGTGGGAAAGAGTGGGTAGCCATCCATCCATCCTCATCATCAGGATGTTTGGGAAACACCCCCATATAAGAATATGGGTGTCTACCTATAGTGCTCGATATGGGTGGGGTGCGTATAGAAATCATAAGGAGTATTCAAGTTATATATATAGCCACACACAAAACCCCAACCTATAGGTTCACAATAAAGAACTAACTAACTCACAACATCCCCACTTTCACTACCACATCTAAATATAGAAAACCCCACAACAAACATAAACCACAAGCCACTTTTCATTTCAATCCAAACTAGCTTCATTAAAACATCCCATTCCTTTAATTGTTTATCAAAAAATAGATTTAAACACACATCCTATTATTAATTTTTTCATTTTGTATTTCCATCCCATTAACCAAACCAACCCAAGACATTTAAAACATTATTAGTCTGTTATTCCATCACTACCTAAGCATCTATCACAACACAAAAATTCTTATCTCATCTGCCACATAACAAAACCACACATCATTATCCCATATCATGTCGTTATACCAATCAAACATCTCCCCATATTCAATCGCAACCACACATCACTACCCCATATCAAAACCTCACAAACCCATCACATGGACACCCCACAACACCAGCTCACCAACCCATCATCACCACCTATCACAACCACACATCGCCACTCCACATCACGACCACATATCACAACACAACACATAACATTTTACAAATTTAGTAAGGGGATTTTTATTAGTTTCAGTTCTCTATTTTAGGGTAATTATCACACAAGCCAAAAAAAATCTTGGGGAAACCATTTTATTAACCAAAATAAAAGTGGTAATCTAATTTCCATTTTAGGATGATGCTAAAAAATCAAAATAAGGTTCCATAATCACAATAAACACCGTGAAAACAAATACCTATTGACCATAATTTTCAATGGGGTGTTTATCCTATAAAATTAATATCACATATAATATCAAAAGTTGTAAATACATGAAAAACAAACCAATTTACCCTTTAATTTAAATTACCCTTTTCATTATATTGATTAGGTTATTGAAAACCATCCCCATTAGGTAAATAATAGTAATCATCTCCCACATGATACACAAAATTGAGAAATGAGGGATTCCTTACCTCAAAGAAGCTTTTATATATCGTTGTGCACTTTCGGGAAAAGGAAGAAGTGCCCGCAAACCAAAACCACACAAGAGAATGACATATTAACCTAAAGTGAATAATGGATCCATCAAAAAACAGACCATGCATACCCCAATCCAAAACCACAACGCCACAATGGATATTTAAGAGAAGAATGTAAGAAAAAAACCAAGAAGAAGAGAAGGGATTCCACCGATCACTGATAAACAACCACTAGAACCAAAGGATAAAGGTGAGAGAAGATGAAGCTAGAAGATCTCTTAAGGCACCTAAGGTTCCATCAAAACAAGAGAAGATATTAATGGTCAAATGAATAAAAATTTGAACTAGGGTCAAACTTATACAGGTTGTAAGTCTCCAAACTTACGATGTAAACCACATTTACACATCTTCAATTCTATGAGTCTACATAACATACATTGTAAAACCAACTCTTAGGTTGTAAAACCTTTTCCCACCAAAACACATGGCGCTTTAGGATGGAATTAACTTATGTCATAAAACAACTTCTTATAGTGTAAAAACCTTTCATGCCCATCCCATATTCAAACACATGTCATAAAATAGTTGGACAAACAAGGTGAAAACCACCATTATATGTCGTAAATCCCTCTTTTATAGGATAAAAAGCCTACTTTAGTTCTTCTACAACTCCAACTCCACCGAACCTCATCTATCCTCCTTTGAACACCTTTGACTACATCAAACTGGAAAAGTAACTAGCTAAGAAGGTACAAACCATTACATTAGATACCTATCAAACAATTCTCATCCTCAAGAATCAAAAATGAATCTGGAAATGAAAGTGGTATGAACAAACACCCCACGTGATACCTATCATGGTTCTTGTTACATCTCAACATTAACAACAGTCAAACAAGCCAAAAATCCCACAAAAAAACTCACATAATCACATTACCACACAACCACATCACCACACAACCACATCAAAACCTCTCACCAAGCACAACACCACTCATCCATTACTATCCAAAAACCATCACACAACCATCCCGACCTCCATAAAATCCAACCCAACAACCACCATAACCAACATATAACACTGGACTAACCGAGCATATAAACTAGGAAATATCATCTTCTATATAAAGATACAATCCACTTTGGGAAGCAATAAATAACCTACAAAATTTCAATCACATCAAAGAATAATGCGACCTGATTAGAATTTAGGCCCTCCACACCTTATATTTTGGAATCTTTATCTTAATCACATATTAAGGAAAATAATTGATCTGATAAAACAACAAGGTCCAAAAATCACATTATAAAGAATAATTGAGAAAAATAAAACTCAAAATAGATATGGTTACTGGGAATGCATATACATATATCTCTCCTAAGTACTCTTCTTTAGGACACCATGCCTCCATAATACATGAACCAAATGAATGGTTAATACATGCATCACCTTATCTTGATGATCTTGGATATCTAATGGATTCTCTATAAACATCACATCATCCTCAACATCTAATTCTCCCCAGTAAATAATGTGGGAGTCATCATGAAGATACCGAAGAAGCTGGGACATGTGGAAGACATTGTGGATCCTCTCCAGCTGTAGTGTAAATTCCAATTGATGCTCTACCTTTCCAACTCGTCCCAACACCTAAAAAATCTCAATGAACCTAGGAGAAAGCTTACTCCCCCTACCAAGACCTTAAAAAACACATTGTATCTAATATAAAATTCCAAGGGGATCCTCCTATAATCGAAGTTGGACTTTTATTGGTCCTTTACTACTTTAATCCTCTCACAAATAATCTGAACCATCTATTTCATGTTCTACACCACATCGGGACTAAGAACCAATTCCTCCCCAACCCCTTTCCAACACAATATAGAATGAAGTGTCTACCTATAAATCCATCAAATGAGGACATGTTAATGTATATGTGATGGATATTGTTATAAGAAAACTAAACTAAAGGAAATTTCCTTACCCAAGATCCAAAAACTTCCAAGACACATGTCCGCAACATGTCCTCCAACATTTGGATAGTTCGATCTGTATTCCCATCCATATGAGGGTGGAAATTAGTGTTGAGGTGTATTTAATTTCCAAAAACATGATACAATCTCCTCCATACACACAAGGTAAAATACGCATCCTGATTTGAGAAATGGACCTCAGAACTCCATCCAGCCACACCACATCATCCACATACCTCCTAGCCAAAGCATCCATAATGCATGACTCCTTAATTTCTAATAAGCGGACTGATTTTGTCAATTGATCCATTATTACCCAAATATTATCATAACCTACCTAATCTCAGGGCAACCTTATGAATAAATTCATCAAGATGTCATCCCATTTGAACTTAGGAACATCCAAAGGCTAAAAAAACTACTAGGAACACGATGCTCAACCTTTACCTATTAGTAAACTAAACACCTCGCCACAAACTCTACCACTGTGATTTTCATCCCAGGACACCAAAAATACATCCTCAATCCATGGTACATCTTTAATACTCACAACTATACCACCAAAGGTAAGATATAAAACTCAAAAGGTACCCCCTCATGCATCACTGCTGGAAAAAATAGTCTCCCCTGAAAGATTATTCAGTTCCGACCATCCACCTACCATCCCTCTGGAGCATAATCATGGTCAACATGACCATGCATCACCTTTGACTCTAAGTTTCCCCATTGAGACTTCTCCACCCGCTACATTAGAGAATACATCACTATCATCTGAAATAAATAATCTCTACTATCAGAAACCCTCTCATCTAGGTTCAAGGTTTCCAACTCCTCCATCACTTTCCAAAAATCCTTAGAATATTAAAAAACATTTTCCATGAATTCCTAATCAAAGCATCATCCACAACATTTCCCTTTCCTAAGGTGTAAGAGATTTTGAAATCATAATCCTGGAAAAACTCCATCCACCTCCATTGTAGTAGATTAAGATCATACTGAGAAAAGATGTACCTCAAGTTTTTGTGATTTGTGAAGACCATAAAGCACTCCCCAATGAGGTAATTCTGCCTCAAATTTAGTACAAACACAACCAATGCTATATCTAGATCACGGGTAGAATAATTACACACATAGAGACATGACTTCTTAAAACCATAAGAGATAAACACTCTTTGCTACATCAAAAAACATCCTAATCCTAGATGGGAAGCATAAAAAAACAACCCAAATATCACCCCCTCATCTGGAAACCAGATTACTAGAGTGCTGTCCAATTTACCCATTAGGTAGATGAATGCTGCTTAGCATTGATCGGTCCACACAAAATCCTAGTCATTCTTGGTTAACATTGTCAGAAAGTCTGTAATTTGGTAGAAATTAGGTACAAACCTCTGATAATAGCCTGTGAGACCTAGGAAACTATGAAACTATGGCACATTCTTGGGTTATTCCCAAGGAACAACCACCTCTACATTCAATGGGTCTACTTACAATCCCTACTTAGACACCATATTCTTGATAAAATGAACCTCTTATATCCAAAACTTATACTTGGACAACTTTCCATAGAGATGATGGCATCAAAGAACCTACAAGACAACTCTGAGATGATTGAAATGATCCTCCTATGACTTTGAGTAAATAAATATGACATTGATGAAGATGATTACAAACTAGGATAGGAATTCATGAAACATAAAGTCCATGAGTCCCATGAACACAACTAGTGAATTCGTGACACCTAATGACATGAACACAAACTATAAGTGACTTTATACCTGCATTTTAAGGAATTTTTTAGGATATTACCCTCCTTCACCCTAAAATAGTGATATCCATACTATAGGTCAATCTTAGAAAACCAACTGGACCCTCTAAACTTGTCAAAAAGACCATTGATCCTCATAAGAGAATAGCGATTCTTGACCATCACCTGATTTAACCTCTGGTAGCCTATGCACATCCTCAGACCACCATACAACTTAATAGATAGAAACACTTGAGAACCTAACAATGACATAATAGGATGGATGAAACCATTTTTCATCAGATCGTCTATCTAAACCCTTAGCTCCCGTAACTCAGAATGTGTCATTCAACAACGAGCTATCGAAATTGGAGAAGCACCAAGATACAAGTATATCCAAAACTCAACATCACATCAAGGGGGTATCATCAATAAAAAACATCCACCCCCAATGACCCTAGGAACCTCCATCATCCCAATGCCCACCAATTCTATAGACAACTCATCCATCAAGGAAAACAAGGGATCCACACACTGACTTCCCACCAGATAACCCCACTCAGTAATGAAAACCACACAATGTCCACCAACATCCAAGAACACAACTATCCTATAGAAGTAATTTTTAGTAGAATATATAGAATAAAACCAGTCGATTCTAAGGATGACATTGTATGACTGCATCTAAAGTAAGAAAATATATCCATGAGAATGATGTGACTGTATCATTAGTCTATAACCCTAACACACATCAAACAAGATGGTCTGGTATCTGAATGGAATAATCAACACCAAGGGAACGAGAAGAATCTATGAATCTAGTCCTAGAGTATGGAATATAGTGGGTGAAAAAAAGGAGTGAGAAGCTCTTGAATCAAACAAGGTATAAAAAAGGGTGGATAATAAGTTGTTCATACCTCAAATGATATATATCCCCTCCAGTGATGATACCTATACTACCTAAAACTAACCAAATTCAACTCCCTTACCTCTCTACTAATGAATAACTCTATGACCACACTCAGGTCAAGGTCCCTGAACATGAGAAACATCCTGAGGTTGACCTCTATCAACTCCATCTCCCCTTGGTGGAACATAAGCCTACTTCCCCTGTTGCTAAAATGACCTCACTAGTAATTGCTACTGAGGCTGGAACTGAACCTGACTACCTCAACTAAAATGAGCTCAGAGAGCCACTGAGGAATGGTTCTAGCAATGTCCATGAACCCCATATAAAAAACACACCGGCCTGAAGTCCCAATGAAAAGTATGAAAACCACTATCCCTAGAAGGTTGAGAAGGATGTGGTCTACTCCCCACTAGTAAAAACCTTAAAGGACCTGACACCTAAGACTTTCCACTGACAACTATACTCCTCAAGGAATATTTCTTTCTCCCCTCTCACAATAAAACTCCTTGTGAGTGCATCCGCTCAATCACCTCCAAATTTTTCAGAACCTCTAGATAAGCTGGCAATGTAAAGGGAGTAAAAGCATACTAGATCGAAGGATGAAGTGCCTCCTTAATACATCTTTCATGAGACTCCTAATATAGAAAAATATATAGGAAAAAATGAAGAAGGTATTTGAACTTTATCCTAAACTCGCACACTGAAAAACTCTCCTACTAAAGAGAAAGAAACTCCCGCCTCTTCACCGCCTTCATGGTCAACGAAAGGAACTTTTTGTAGAAATATTTCTAAAAGTCAGTCCACAAAACATATGACTCCTTCAACTCACCTAGATACAATTCCCACCACTGATGAATAGCTATCCACATCTGATTAAATACTAAAGAGACTCATTACACCACCGAGTCCTAGATCAAACTGATAGAGATCCCAAGCTCCTCTAATTAGCTCTCTATCTCTACATTGAAAACACTACCCTTGTAATTCCCAAAAGACTTATGATGAAAAGCACATAACACACTCTACCAAGAATTATTCTATCTAGTTGAATCAACACTAAAGTGATCAATCGAGTCAGCCTACTGAACTTATACTACCTAGACTACACGCAAACAATAACCAGGAGCCATAGCTAAAAGTGAGATACAAATTTCCTAAGACCAGGTGGTTTGTAATTTTATTAATATTTATTCAATTCATTTTAATTCTCTTTTAACTTCCTAGAACCAAAAACCACCCAATTTAAACAACAAAACAAGTCATCATGATGCATGTATCTCCCCTATGTATCTACCCTTCAAATAGGCCCACCTCACTTGATCATTTAATAAGGTTAGAGACCATGAACCAGATCATAAGATCCCCTAAAATCTCAATCCTAGCTATTTTCCTTGGCCTATGTCACACACCAAGATTTACTGACATCATTTTCATACCAACCAATGAAATCCTCACTATGATTAACTCTGAACTCCATCCTATCCCTCAAATATCACATTTGATACCACTATGTCATGAATCCCTCCTATCAAAGATACCACAATGAAGTGAGAGAGATAATGACCCCCGAGTCCCGTATCTAGTAGTCCCCAGGTTGGCTCTAGGCACTGAGTTTATAAAAATATCATAAATGGGTGGAATTACCCCTATAATAATATAGTATCAAGAGATAGGATGAATCAACCACAAAAAAATCCCTGAAATAATATAAAAGAAATCCAAAACCATCTCACAATGCATGAATAAAGTGAAAAGATATAGAAAAAAGTATCCAAAGTAAATACCCAAAATAAAACTAAAGAAGTGACACAAAAATAGTCCAAGGGTCTAAGATAGTAATGTACAACATGGTCCACATATTCCTCCTAAAAATCTGAAAAATAGTTTATATATATAGGGTGATCATAAAAGTATACTCAGTAGAGAAAACCAAAGTCTCTTGTGTATATATGAAAGAAGTATACCAATGCACCGTGAGAAAAAAATAGAACCATCAACACCTAAACAAGTAAACTATTCAACACAAACCTCCCCAAGATATTCTCACCAGACAACCCAAGCCAAGTATAATAATATAATAAGAATTATATCGATAAAGGGTGCCTCACATCGCTTTCCCACTATCTTTCCTCTCTTACACCCCAATGTCGTACATACTGAAGCTCCCATATCTTCCATATAACATATACCATTTCCCCGTAGTACAATCATATCACATAAAACCCTTATACACCTGGTCCATTTCCCCACAACATAGTCACATCACATCATGCCCGCAAACACCTGGTTCACCGCCCCACAACACAGTTACATCTCATCTCACCCAAAGAAACTTGGGTCACTACCCCACAACATTGTCAAATCTCATCTCACCCGAAGACACTTGGTACATCACCTAGTTCACTATCAGACCTCTGACTATCACATTCTATACATATCTACTTTCTTGGAAGATAGAGATCGGGAAATAATGAGTATCCATCTATCCATCCTCATCACTGGTATGTTGATAAAAACACCCCCATGTAAGATTATAAGTGTTGTAACATAGCGATCGATGTGGGTGGAGTGTGTATAGAAATCACAAGGAATATAAATGGTATATATATAGCCATACACACAAACCAAAACTATGAGTTCACAAAAAATCACTAACCAACTCACAAAATCCCCACTTTTGCTGCCACCTCTAAATGAAGAAAACCCTATAATAAAAACAAGACACAAGAAACTTTTCATTTCAAGATAATATAAATTCATTAGAACATCCCATTCATTTCATTATTTATCAACAACCTCATTTAACCACACAACCCATTATTAATTTGTTCATTTACCGTTTCCATTCCATTAACCAAACGTGCACAATCCATTTAAAACATTATTAACCAGTTATTCCATCACTACCCGGACATTTAGCACAACATAACCATTATCATCACATCCGCCACATAACATGACCATACATCGCCATCCCATAGCATGACCTCATACCAACCACACATCACCCCATACCAAACTGCAACCACACATCATTGCCCCACAATACGACCTCACAAACCCATCACATCACTACCCCACAACACAATGTCACAAACCCATCATCCTCACCTTATAAAACCACACATCACTTACCTATAGTATGACCAAACATCACAACACATTACATAACATTTTACAGATTTAGCAAGGGGTTTTTATTAACTCCACTTCTCTATTTTAGGGGAATTATAACACATGCCCCAAAAATACCAGGGAAACCATTTTATTAACCAAAATATAAGTGGTTAGCCAATTTCTATTTTAGAGTGATGCTAAATAATCATAACAAGGTTCCATAATCACAAAAAAAATTATACAAACAAATCACCCAACAAAAATGATTTTCAATAGGGTGTTAAACCCATATAATCATAATATCACAAATAATATCAAAATATGTAAAGACATTTAAAAAAACCCCCCTCCCCTTAAATTTCAATTACCCTTTTCATTATCCCAATTAGGTTAGTGAAAACCACCCCCATAGGTAAAAAAGAGTAATCCTATCCTGAATGATACACAAAAGTGAGAAATGAGGGATTCTCTACCTCAAAGAAGATTCTCAATCTTGTTGCACACTGCAGGGCAAAGGAAAAAGTTCCCATAAAGCACAATTGCACTAGATAATGATAGATAAACCTAAACTGCACCAAGGATCCATCAAAACATATCCCACACACACCCCAAACCAAAACTATAATGATACAATAGATCTTTGAGAGAATAATGGAAGAAGATAACCAAGAAGAAAAGAAGGGATTTCCACTGATCACCGATGAATAACCACTGAACCAATGTATCAAAGCGAGGGAAGATGGGGCTAGAAGATCTCCTAAGGTTCATAGGGTTCTATCAAAATGAGAGAAGAGATGAGCAACCAAATGAATAAAAAGCTGGCCAAGTGCCAAATTTATACAATCTATAATTCCCCATAATTATAGTGTAAACCACACTTTCAAACCATAAATTCCACGAGTCTACATAACTTACATCATAAAACCAACTCTTAGGACATAAAACCTTTTTCCACTAAAAAACACGGTGCTTCAGGCTAGAATTAACTTACGGTATAAAACAAATTCTTACGATGTAAACACCATTCACATCGAGTCCCTTACAAAACATATGTCATAAAACCAACCAAATAAGCCATAAACCACCATCTTACACCATAAATACCTCTTTTACAACATAAGAATCTTGTTGCAGTTATGCTTCAGCTCCAACTCCACTGAAATTCATCTAGCCTCCTCCAAACACCTCTAACTACCTTAAACTAGAAAAGTAAAGGGTCATAAAGGCACAAACTGTTACATGAAAGATTAAATCTTAAGTCTTGAAGATACTTTGTGAGAATATAGGACTACCTATAAGAATACAATAGGGATTTCACCCTATGAGATGGTATTTGGTAGATATTTTTATCTACCTATGGAGTTATTTCATAAAGATTTTTAGGCTATCAATTCATAAAATTTGAATCTGTCTGAATATGTAACAGAGATGAATCTTTATTTGAAAGAGTTTGAAGAAATAAGAAAAAATTATTATGAAAATACAAAGATTTTTAAATAGAAAACAAAGTCTGTTCAGGACAAGTTGATCTTGAATAAAGAGTTCCAAATTGGAGATAAAATGATACTGTACAATTATAGACTTAATATCTTCCCAAATAAATTTTGTTCCAAATGGGATGGTCATTTTATGGTAACTCATTTTTTCCCTTTTGGTTCTATACAGATTATAGATCCTAGGAAGGATTTTACATTCACTATAAATGGATATAGGCTTAAGCTTTTTCAATATGATACCAAGGAAATTACATGGGAGGATATCCTTATGATTAAAGCTAAATACCACTAAGTTTTCTAGGTTAAATCTTCCCACACTGTTTCTTTGTTTAGAATAAGTGCAGAGAAAGGTAATAACCTTTTACAGTGTTAAGTTTTTTTTGTTTCTTTTCTTTTATTTGTATAGAATAAAGTGAGCCTACTAATTCTATTGTTTACCATGGGGAATTAACTAAGGGATGTTCTCCACTTCACCATCCAATTTAATTAAGAAATTTTCAATCTTCATTGATAGAGAGAAGATGAAAATGGAATTATAAGGTGTTTTGATCATGAAGTCTATTGGTTGGATCTATGGAACAAAGCAACATTGGTGTCAACTATACCTCAAGGGTCGAAGGAGTTTCTAATGGACCATATAAGATAAAACATTCCCCATATCTACCTATGGGTATTTTATTTATTTATATTTAACTTCTATAACTTCACTGTGATTTTTTCTTCTTATAAGAGTTGTGAATTATAACTTGTGAGTTCCTTAACAAATTAAAGGGAGATTACACATGTTGTGATTCAAAGGAAATATTAAACATATTCTTTTAATGGAGTGATTATTTTTAACTTATGAATTTTTCATTATTTCCGTTAATTATGTTGTCCTGATATTTATTTAATTCACACTCATACAGTAGTGTGTATAATTATGCTGAGCTCTTAAATTATGTGTGTTTGCTCACCTGGAGGTAAATAGAAGTTTGTAAGTACCATTATAATGCATATTGATGTTGTTTTAATTCAAGTCAAAATAAATTTAAAAATCAATCATCTTTGTAAAATACTAACCACTCTTGTATTAAGAAAATTTTATTTTAATAAGGCACTCATTTTTTTATACTCAAGAGAATCCATGGAGAAAAATCATTTTTATGACCAAATCTTAGCAACACTATAATTTTTCAGTTTTGAGATTAATATACTTTCACTAGGTTTTCTTAAGTATTTTATTGAAGACAAGAAAAGTCTTAGTGTGGGGGAATTTTATATGAAATTTATTTCATGTATTTTTACACATCATTTATTATATTTAATTATGTTCTGATTGTATAAATTATGTTTTTATTTAATAATTTAAAAATGTTTTAAAATTAATCAATCTTTTAATATTATGATAAATTATATATTTAATTGGTTAATTTCAGTTTTCCAGTTAATGTATAGTTTAATGAGTAAATATTATAAACCACAATTTATTTTCTTATTTTTATTTCATCTATCATTATTTTTTTTATTTATTTATTTCAATTTTAATCATTTCTAAAAATATCAATTTCATATGTTTTAACTTAATTCTATAACTAATAAATTTATCTTTTCTTTCTTGTTGTATTTTTTAAATAATTTATTTTTTTGTTTTCTAATTTTAATTTAATTTTTGGTTTTTATGTTTTTTGTATTTTGAATTTAATTTACTACTTGTCTTTATTTATTTTCCTAGGCGTGGTCACTCTAACTTACCACACGTTCAATATTTAAGTGACCGAATGAAGGAAGGTCAACTGACCATGCCAAGAACTAATGGAAACCATGCCCTTCCACATAATCTTCCACCAAATCAAGTTTCCATAGTCACTTAAGTGATTGCGTGTTGATGTACAGAAGTGACAAAACCCAATTTTTGAAGTGACCAAAGGTCGGATCCATGATTTGTATAGTGATAGTGTGAAATTTATTTAACCTACCATGAGGCATGAAATTGAATTGACTATTCATGGGAAATCAAGTTACCACATGAAGTGGCAGTCTAAGTACCTATGGTCACTTAAATTGAAAGTACCAAGGAATCTCAAGTTGCCATGTGTGAAAATAAACCAACTGAAAGCCTAAATCACAACCTATGAAACATTCAAAATCTAGTGTCCATGAGTTGAGATGATCCAATAGTACAGGCTCCCTCAATCCAACGCACTCTATGCAACTCACTATGGGTACCTACCATTCCTATTCATCTGATGCTACCATGAAGTTTATAGAACTACCATGAAAATCTTCCTGAGTTGAAGCTAGATCCACCACACTGATCTGTTAGCCGACCAATCCCTATTAAATCTCAACCAATATGATACCCAATGTCAGTTGGCGGTGATTCAAGAATAATCATCACCTGATCTTGGAGTGTGAATAAATCAAAATTTCTATTGATGAACCAATGTTGAAACTAAACCAGAATAGAACAGATCTATGGAGGGAAAGTTGATTTCATGCCATAATAAATCAAACCAGGGGTGTTCTATGATTTGAAGAAGATAAAACCAAATCTAAAAATCGAAGCAAGATCCAAATAAGTTGAATCTCATGACCAAAGATAGATCATGGAGGACTGATTGTGATTTTCTGATAAAGATTCTTAGACTAAACTTGATTGATGATGAAATCAGATTTTAAGAGTTGGGTTTCTAAAGAAGATCATGGAACCGTTTCTGCTGACTAAACACAGATTTGAGCCTGGAGTTGTAGTTGGAGGTTTGAAGTTGATTTAATAAGCTTTGAAACCTTATCCAAACTGAAGATTAAGATTTTCTTGAACATCAATCGATTCCAAAATTCCAAAAATCTTGGGTGATTCGAACATGTTGAAGATGAATTGGATCATGGGAATGAGTGTGCAATAATGAGATGTTCAAACTTGGTTTAAGAATTATGCATGAGTTGGAAATAAAATTATGATGTATTGATATTCTGTGTTCTATTTTTCATGTTTTTTTAGGAGTGAAGTCGGTGGAGGCATGAAAGTATTCCAATACACTGGTTGTAAGAATGGGTTCGAACAAATAATGGGTGTTCAATCATTTTCCTGTGTGAATTTGGAATCCCAGATCCACACCTTTTGAATTTTATGATCTTTTTGTGCATTAGATAGACTACCGAGAATGTTGTGATGAGATTTTCATGTTTATGGGAAATCGATTTCTAAATTGGGATTTAGTGATCCTTATCCATGGAGATTCATAGTTTACAAGTGTCGATATTGAATTTTGAGTTTCACTAATGATTAATTTGTAGATTGAGGATGATAAACATGTGAAATCCAACTGGTTATTTTCCATAAATCGAGTGGAAAACATTTGAGATCGATTTAAATATGAACCTATGATTAATATTAGTGACATTAGATTAGGCTTAGTATTCTTGTGATGAGTTTTAAGAAGTCTTGATCAAGTGAAAGGTAAAGTGGTGTGAAGACTACTGAAGGAATATTTTTCAAGTTATGGGGAAGTGGTGTGAGTTCTAATTTATCAATTCAAAAGTGAAATCAAGGAGAATTAGAGTTGGACAAAGTTGATATTTTAGGAATATTCTAGAGATTGTTGTAAATTTACAACAATAGTAAACCGAACTAGGAATGTATCCAGATTCATTAATTATGGATTTGAAAAATAAGCACATGGGCCTATCACATTCTATTTTAAATTTTATCTAGAGTCACATGTAATGGATGATGAAAAGTCAAGGAGTTACACATGGAAACAATGGATATGATTTTAGACAATATGATCGTTATTGTAAATGATGAGAATTATTAATGTGATAGAGTGAATGATTTTAAAGGGGTATATTGAAGAATACATGGATAGAGGGAGAATAGATATCTAAAGCAGTTTATCAAGATCATAGTTCTAGAGGATTTTTTGGAGAGCATGAGGTGGTGATTCCTGCTACTACTTCGATGAAGTTGGAGTGTGAATATTTCACCTACACCTAGATGATTTTCGACTAAGTTTCATTTTTGGTTGAATCTAGTGCATTATCATGATGAATTATTTCTAAGTTTTATTTATTTAATTTCAATATAATTTTCTCCAAATGAATGAAAATTAAATTTTGATTGAGTTTTGATATTGGTTCATTCTGTCCTTCAGTTAATAATCATTATTCCATTATGTGACTAATATAACTCTAATAGAAGTGTGTTGATCATAGAATGAGGTATGTTAATTAAGTATAATTAAGAGTTTGATGATGATTTCCTCTATTTAAATTTCTCAATCCTTGATCGAGGATTGTGATTATAGTTAGTGATTATATTTATCATTGCGCTAGACAATTATTGAGTACATGGATTGACTCATGCTAAAAGGAATTTAGATTCTGAGATATTAGTTATTAATTTTACCTTTTTAAAATAGAAGAGTTTAATAATTTGTGATCATAAACTGTTTTTAGAGATAATTATTATTGTGAAAATATTTTTAAACAATGAAGAGATGATGATCTATTATAATTTCAAGAATAGTCCACTGTTATTTTAATTTTTTCAAATCCATTGTTTTATTTCTACTCTTATGCGGTTGTTTCTATTCCAATTTTCCATTCCTTCCTTGCTCGCTTATAAAATAGAATATTTTATTCCAGTAAATAATTTATCCTAATAAAACTTTAAAAGTAACCTAAAAATCATGACATATAAACTCTTAAAGGGAAGTCTCATAGAAGACAACCATTGATACCACTATACTATAGTAGTGAGGTTTAAAACTTAAATTTAGGTTTAATAATGAAAAAAAAACCTCTAATTAAATTGGATCCATTTATGAGAAGGATACCGAGGATTTAATAAAAAACAAATCATAATCCATAAAAAATAAAAAAATCATAATCTGCTTAAAAAATTGTTAAAAAAATAAAATAAAAAATTTGATGCATGTCACATAGTAACTTAAAAAACCGAGAATTAGAAAATTCTTATAATTTGAGAACCATAACAATTAAAAAAATAAACAAGTTTTAGAATTTGAAAATATAGAAAAAAGTAAAATAACACAAAAAGAAACATCAAAAGAAAATTTCATCAAAATGGATCAAATTCCAAATTTATAAAAGGTGGCTAACAAAATAACACTAAAGGAGTTCACTACTCTTAATTATGAAAATTAGAAAAACTATCTAGGATAGATAACCTAACATAGCTCCTGGTTTTGAGCTGAGATCAAGAATGATCCACCACTTACCAAAATTTCATGGTTCACCTGTTGAAGATACCCACAAACACTTATAATAATTTCACATGGTGTACATCACCATAAAACCACAACGAGTGAGTTAGAATCAAATAAAAAAGAGTCCATTCCCCTTTTATCTAGATTAGGTGGATAAGTAGTGGTTCTACTACTCCAAATCCACATCAATAGGGTGTTGACACCATTTAAAGAAAATATTTATGGATTTTTTAGACTCTAGGACTATCTCCCTTAGGAAAGATATTTGAGGCATTAGGCAGTTGCACAAGGTGACAATTCATGAGTACTGGGAAATATTTAAGAAACTGTGCTCTAGCTAGCCTTATCATCAAATTTTTGATCAACTCTTGATTCAATATTTTTATGATGATTTATTCTTTATAGATAGAAGCATGATATATGCTGCTGTAGGAGGATCATTGGTAGATGAGACTCCCATAGTTACTAGAAATATCATTTGAAACATGTCCCAAAATTCAAAGAAGTTTGGTACTAAGGCCTTGATCCATGTAAAACCAGCCATAGAAGTGTCTATTTACAATTATTATAGTGTTCAAATTGAAAATTAGTTAAGTGATATCACCAACATGATGAGAAAGATGTTATCCAACTCTATCTCTTCACAAACTCAACCAAAACTAGGTTTTCCATCAATATGTACTATGAAATTTTCTCATATTATGATCATTTTAATGATCATTTTCTTCAACTACAAGAAGGAAATGAATATTATATTTAAAAATTCCCTATAATCCTTTCCATAAAACCCCGTAAAATCAATTTCCCAACCATAACATTCAATATATGACTTTTTAATGAAACCAAAATTTTAACAAAGGGTTTAATTACAAACAGAACCATAGTTTTAGGAAAAATGAGCATCCAAATAGGAATTTCCAACACCAAAAATTTAATAAAAAACCTAGGTACAATCATGAGCAATTTGGAAACAAAGTTGGTGGGAATTACACAAATTTTTAGAATATAGAAAATTAAAAACAACAAAATAATCAAATAAATGATTCACACCTTGAAGAAATTATTAAAAATAAAAAAAAAATTATTAAAAACAAAAATTATTGTTACAAAACATGATAAATTAAATGGTTTAAATGAAAATAAAAATTAATGGATTGAAAAATAAAATAAGTGGTAGTTTCCCATCATAATATGAAGTGAATCTAAGAGGAAGAGAGAATGTCGGTGCAATAATTTTGAGAAGTAGAACTTAAATTCAAAACCCCCAAGATGAATTCAAAGAATAATAACCTAAAAATGAGATTTATAAAACTAAAAAAATGGTAAATCACATGAAGAAGTCATAAAACCACTTGGTGAACCTTTTATTGACCCTAATGAATCTGTAGATAAATTTTTTTTCTATAAACCCATAGAAAAATAAAATCAAAATAAAAACGATGAAATCAAGATTGAAAGAACCTATAAGTATTTTATAAATTTAATGGGCTATTACAAAGTGAAGAGAAGAGATGAAAATTATCTAAAAATTTATAGAGATCCACTAACTAACCCAATGGTAAGTCCTCCAATTAAAAATAATGTTGAAATAAAAATGGATAAGGAAGTGTTCAAAAATTTTAGAAAATTATAGGTTAATATCACTTTGTTATATGTTGTAAAACATATCCCTAGATATGCTAAATTTTTGAAGGAAATGTGCCCCTATAAAAGGAAGTTCATGGGAGTTGAAATGTGTCCTCCATGATTCAATTCCATCTTCCTATTAAATGCAAAAATCCAGATATATTTTCTATCCCTTGTGTTATTAGAGAACATGAATTTCATGTTTCTATGCTAGATTTAGGATCCTTCATAAATTTTATGCCTAATTTTTTCATTTCATCTATGTAGGTTGGGGAGCTTAAATTTTTTTTCATTGTCATCTAGATAGCTAGTAGAAGTTTAGCTAATCTAGTTGGAGTCATTGAAGATGTGTCGGTAAGGGTAAAATATCTTATTTTACCTAACGTTTTTTATGTATTAAATATGAAAGTTGGTATATTTAGCACACAAACACCCTTAATTTTAGAAATATAATTCTTAAAAACTGCTAATGAAAGTATTAATATTCATAAAGGGAATATTTCTTTAGAATTTGGAGGTTATATGGTTAATTTTAATATTTTTGCATCAATGAAACACCTTGTGGAAGACCATTCTACCCAACATGTTAACATGTTTGACTAGTTTTCCACAGATTTGTTTCATGATTTTATTTAAGAAAATCAAACTTTATATTCTTTGGTAAATAAAATTTCATTTGATAATGAGTCATCTAGAACTAAAACCCTAAAATATTCTATAAATATTTTAAAACTAAGTCTATTTTTGAATAAAATGATTTTTTTGACATTTCTAAACATGATAAGGATGATTTTTTGTTGAAAATATATTTAAATGGATGTGGATTTTTATGATTTTTTTGGAACAGGTAATGATGCTGAAAATTTTAAGTTACTATGTGAAAATTGAACCTAAAATAGCTGAAATTGATTTATATTTTTCTAAATATGATAAAACTGTGGAAATTTATTTTTTCTCTGAGAATTTCTCATGAATCCATAACTTTGAACCTAAATAGTGCTCAAAATTTCATTGAAGAGTTTCCTCATGTTTGTAATCTTGAATATGAAATTTCTTTTGAGGATGACACATATTCACTGCTTGAGAAAATTTGCAACACTAGTTGAAGAGTTTTTAATTATTTTATCTTAGATAAAGATGTAGAGGATGAAATTGAACTCAAAGAACCCATAAAATCTATTTTTTTCAAAGGGGATAGCCCCATACTTTAGATCCTTAGGGAGAATAGGAAAGCCATACACTAGTCTTTAGATGATTTACTATGAATTAGTTCATCAATGTGTATGTATAGGATTTTATTAGAGGAAAATTTCAAACTTGTTAGATACTTACAGATAAGATTGAATCCCACCCTTCATGAAGTGGTTACAAAAGAGGTGACAACCTTATTGGCTATCAGTATAATTTTCCCCATTTTCAATAGTTGATGGGTAAGAAAAGTCTATATTGTTCCTAAAAAGGTAGGTTTCATAGTTATCGAGATTTAATTTGGATAATTATTTCTTTCTAGGTTTCCTAATAAGTGGAGGGTATGAATTGATTATAGTTGGATAAACTTAGTGACTTGAAAGGACCACCTTCCCTTTCCTTGTATTGATCAAATTCTTGTAAGGTTAGTTGGTTAATCTCATTATTTCTTCATAGATGGTTTTTATGGATAATTTCAGATTCATATATCTCTAGTGGACTAGGATAAAAAACTTTTACATGTCCCTTTGGTACTTTTTATTATTATTGAATTCCATTTGGACTGTAATTCCCCTTCCACCTTCCAAAGATTCATGCTTAGCATTTTTTCTGAGTTTCTTGAGGAATCTATGGAGGTGTATATGGATGATTTTATAGTGTATGTTATATCTTTTAAGAGCTATTTTAGAAGTTTAGGGGCTGTTATTTGAGTGTGTATTGAGATGAACCTTGTTTTGAACTACGAGGAATTATATTTTATGGTTGAGATTGAAATTGTTCTTGGTTATGAAGTTTCTAGAAATGGGATTCGGGTGGAAAAGTCTAAGGTTGACATTATCTCTTCACTACCTTTTCCAAATACTTTGAATTATATTAGATCTTTTATTGTCCATGTTGTATTCTATAGGAGGTTCATAAAAGAATTTATCTTAATTGATTTTACTTTAACATGACTTCTAAATAAAGTGATTCCTTTTATCTTTAATGGGAAGTGTAAAGAAACATTTAATAAACTTAAACAAAAGATATTTTCCCTAATAATAGTTCAAGAACCTAATTGGGACTTTCCTTTTGAGTTAATGACTAATTCTTTAGAATTATCTTTAGGGTATTTTCTTGAGAAAAGAGTGGAGAGTAAGTCACATTTCATTTACTATGATTCTAGGAATCTAGAATATTCCCACTCTAATTATTGAAAAATAGTGATAGAATTGTTAGCCATTGTTTTTTCCCTTTATAAATTTAGAATCTATCTTTTGGAGTCTAAGGTAGTGGTTGTCACTAACCATTTCACAATTAGATATCTCATGTAAAACCAAGAATCAAAAATGAGGCTAGTTATATGGATTTTGTTACTCATGGAATTTTATATAGAGATCTAAGATAAGAAAGGAATTGAGAACACTATTGATGATCATTAGAGTTAGGTCCCTACTGATTTTTGTCCTAGAAATTCATCTATTTAACCTAATAGAGAGTTTTTACCTGGAGAGTGATTTTATTCTATTACTATTGATAAGAATCCATGGTTTTTAAACATTATAAATTAGTTAGCTACTGGAATTATTCCTCATTGGTTTACCACATAGAAGGTTTACAAAATTGATTAGTGAGCCAAGTAAATATGTTTGGAATGATTATTACTTGTGGTATTTGGGAAGTGATTGAATTTTTAGGATATATATCCAAAATTATGAGATTTATTTAGTGATGAAAGTTTTCTATAGTTTGAGTTGTGGAGGCCACTTTGGGCCATAAATAAAATCTAGAAATGTGTTGTATTTAGTTCTATTTTGGTCCACTATTTTAAAATATTCTCATGAGTTTAGTAATACCTGTAAAGATTGACAATTCCAAGGAATCATTTCCCAAATTCATGATATGATGTAACGACTTTTGTTGTTTTGTGATGTCTTTGATGTTTGGGGAAATAATTTTATGGGGCCCTTTCCTAATTCCTTTCGATATTTTTACATCATGATTATTGTAGACTATGTATCTAAGTGTATTGAATATATTCTCACTAGGAATGATGATACTAGAGTTGTTTCCCATTTTTCAAGAGTAATTTATTTTGTAGATTTGGGATTCCAAGGTTAATTCTTATAGACTAAGGAACTCATTTTTGTAATAGGACATTGGAAGATTTATTGAAAAGATATGGGGTTAGTCATAAAGTTTATAAACCCTATCATCCTAAAATGAATGAGATGGTTAAAGATTCAAATAGATAGATTAAACATATTCTAGAGAAAACAGTTAACTCAAACATGAAATATTAGAGCTCAAGACCCAAGGATTCTTTGTGGGCATATAATAATTCCTATAAGACTCCGATAAGTATGTAACCTATAGGATATCCTTTAGTAGATCATTTAATCTACCCATGGATTTATAAAATAAAGATTTTTATGATTTCAAATCATGAAATTTGAATTTTTCTTAAGATGGAAGAGATAAGCAGCTTTTTTTGAAAGATTTGGAAGAAATAAGGGACAATTATTATGAGAATGTAAGTATTTTTAAATATAAAACAAAGGATATTCATTATATTTTGATCTTGAATAAAAATTTAAATTGGAGATAAAGTGTTACTGTACAACTCTAAACCTAAGCTCTTTCCATGTAAATGTCATTCCAATCAGGATGCTCATTTTATCGTAACTCATGTTTTCCCTTTTGGTGATATACAAATTAGAGATCCTGGGAAGGATATTCTATTCAATTTAAATGGATATAGGCTTAAGATTTTTTGATAGTAGATCAAGGAACCTATAGGTGAGTAGATCCTTCTGATAAAAACTGAATACCATTGAGTTTTCTTGGTTGTATCTTCCCTAATTGTTTTTTTAGAAAAAGTATGGGGGAAGATAATAATATTTTATAGTGTTTGGTTTTTCTTTTGTTTATTTGTTTTTATTTATAGAGAATAAAGTGATCCTACTAATTATTCTATTTACCATAAGTAATTCACTAGGGGATTTTCTCCACTTCATTATCCTTTTTAAGTAAAAACTTTCCAATATTCACTAATAGAGAGAATTTGTGCATAGAGTTATAAGGTGTTATCGACATGAGATCAGTTAGTTGGATCTATAGAATAAAGAAAAATTGGTTTTAACTACACCTAAAGGATCAAAGGATTTTCCAATAGAGCGTATTGGATACGACCTTCCCCATCTCTACCTCTAGTTATTTTATTTCTCGAGTGTTAAATTTTGGAACTTCACTTTGATTTTTTCTTATTATAGGAGTCATGAATTCTAACTGGTGAGTTTTTTAAAAAATTTAATGGAGGTTACATATGTTATGATTCAAAGTAAATATTAAACTTCTTCTTTTAGGTGGGTTCTTATTTTTAACTTATGCATTTTTAATTACATCCCTTAATTCTCTTAACTAGCCGTGGGTTGATTGATTTATTTCAAAGTTTTTTTGTTTCTAAATTCAAATGCATGATATGATTCTTGAAAAAATTATTGGTCACTTTATTAGATTTATCAATCATTGTGTTTTATAATGGTGTAACATTCTGGAACATATTTTTCTATTCTTAATTATTTAAAGTAGTGACCAGTAGGGACCTTTTTTTTCATATTTTTTTTGTGTAATATTTGTGTAAAAAAATTATTTTAATATATTTCATGTTACCACTTAAATTATATTAGTCCATTCTATATTTACAAATCATTTTGAATCAAAATTCTTAAATGTTTTCCCATTTTAAGATTCAAAATTGGTGATAATATTGGGTTTTAAGTGTAGGGGAGGGGTATTTTATATAATTTTTTAAAATGTTAACCCATCAAAACTCCTTATTTTTTTCAATAATTTCTATTTTTCAAGGGTCTACTAGGATTTTTAAATGGTTCAAAATCATTCTAAAAATTTAAAGGCTGTTTATGTTATTTTTCGGAGATTTACTTTAATACTTCATGGGTTTGATTGAGAAAATAATTTTTCATGACCTCTTGAAATTATTTGTATTTGATCAACTTTGGGAGAATGTTATAACATTATCATTGAGTTTAAAACTTTTTAACTTCAATTTAAACTTGTAAGATGTGAATTTTAATGAGATATGGAACAAAAATCCTAATCCATGTTGAAATTCTATTATTTATTCTTCATTATTTTAATATTTAAACTATTAGATGAGTTAATTATGCTGTCTTGATATTTATTTAATTATCACTCATCCAGTAGTGTTCCTAATTATGCTGAGCTCTTTAATTATGTGTTTCCATTCACTTAGAGTTAAAGAGAAGTTTGGAATTCCTAGTCTAATGCATATTGATGTTGGTTTAATTCAAGTTAAACTAAATTTCAAACTCAATCATATTTGTAATATAGTAACCACTATTGTATTAAGAACATTTTATTTTAATAGAACTCTCATTTTTTATACTCTAGAGAATCCATGGGGGAAAAATCACTTTTAAGATCGAATCTTAGTGACACTATAATTTTTCAGTTTTGAGATTAATTTACTTCCAATGGGTTTGCTTGAGGACAACCAAAGTATCAGTGTGAGAGAATTTGATGTGACATTTATTTCATTTCTTTTACCATATTATTTATTATATTTAATCGTGTTTTAATTGTATAAATTAGGTTTTTATTTAATAATTTAAAAACGTTATCAAATTATTATTTTTTAAGTTGGGACTGAAGACTCTTTTTAATTGAAATAAAGGGCCTCTTTTTCTAGTTAGAGGAAACCCATTACATGTACCTTGGGATTAGTGGTCATTAAATTCCATTATATGGCCCTAAAGGCCCATAATGTTATCCCAAATGCCCACTAGTGAACAGTGCTACTATACTACCAAGGTTTCTACAATACTACCACCTCTACAGTTCCTGCTAAAGTGCCAGCCACCACTATAGTGTCATCGGTCTATAGTTCCACCACTGCTATAGTATGCTACAATACTGCTACAGTACCTATTCCCAATAGGTTTTGAACCCCCATTTTTGATGTAGCATTACGGGATGCTTACCACTAAACAAAACCCTAATTACTTATCAAATCAATTAATATTTTAATATTATGATAAAGTATATATTTAATTGGTTAATTTTAGTTTTTCGGTTAATTTATAGTTTAATGAGTAAATGTTGTAAGCCATCATTTATTTTCTTGTTTTTATTTCATCGATCATCTTTTTTTTATTTATTTATTTCAATTTTAATTATTTCTCAAAATAATAATATCAAATGTTTTAACTTAATTATGTAATTAATAAATTTGTATTTTTTTTCTTGCTTTATTCGTTAAATAATTAATTTATGTATTTTTTAATTTTAATTTAATTCAAATTTTTATGTTTTTTTTCATTTTGAACTTAATTTATTACTTGTATTTATTTATTTTTCCATGTGCAGTCACTCCAACTTACCACACATTCAATATTTAAGTGACCAAATGAAGGCAAGTATACTGACCATGATAAGAACTAGAAGTAATCATTCCCTACCACATAACCTTCCACCAAATAAAGTTTCCATGGTAACTTAATTGATCTTGTGTGGAAGTACTAGAGAAACTGCACATTGGTTTTCAAGGTAGCCGTACCCAATTTTCAAAGTGATCATATATAGGATCCATAGTCAGTATAGTGACTATGTGACATTTTTAAGCTACCATGATACATGAAATTGAGTTGACTATGCATGGGAAATCAAGTTACCACATGAAGTGTCCATCCAAGTACCTGTAGTCACTTAAAGTGACTGCACCAAGGAATCTCAAGTCACCATGAGTAGAAATAAACATACCATAAGACTATATCACAACCTACATCACATTCAAAATCTAGTGACCATGAGATGAGATATTATGACTGTGCAAGATCCCTCAAACTACCTCACTCTTTGAAACTCATAGTGGGTACCTACTATGCCTCTCCTTCTGAAGCTACCATGAATTTTATGAACCCACCACATCATATTCTTAAGTAATATAAACTAGTGTATTGAAGCTAGCATCTCCACAATGATCCATTAGTTGACAAAGCCCCATTGAACCCCATCCAGTATGATACTCGATTCTGATTTTTGGCAATTCAAGAATAAGCATCGTCCAAGATTAGAGTGTGATGAAATCACCATCGCCGTTGATGACCCAATGTTTACACTAAACCAGAATCGACCAGATCTATAGAGGGAAAGTTAATTCAATGCCAAAAAAATTAAACCATGGGTGTTATATGATTTGAAGAAGATGACACCAAATTCATGAAACAAAGAAGGATCCAAATAATTCGAATCTCATGACCAAAGATATATCTTGGAGGACTAATTATGATTTTCTGATAAATATTCCTGACCTGAAATCAATTGATAATGAAATCAAATTTGAAGATTTGGCCTCCTGAAGAATATGACGACATGATTTATTTCGACTAAACATAGATTTGAGCCTGGATTTTTAGTTAGAGGTATGAAGTTTATTGAAGAAACTTGGGAATTTGATCCAAACTGAAGATTAATGTTTTTTTGAATAATGGTCAATGCAAAAATTATGATGAAATAGGGTGATTTGAACATGTTTAAGATGATTTGGATCATGGGAAGGAGTATGAAGAAATGATATGTTTGTATAATGTTCAAGAATTATTCATTAGTTGGAAATACAATATTGATTTATTGATATTCAGTGTTCTAATTTTCATGTTCATATATAAGAGTTAAGTTAGTGGAGGCCTAAGATAATTCCAATATGCCAGTTGAAAGAATGGGTATGAAAACATCATAGGTGTTTGATCATTTGCTTGTGTATAATTGGAATCATAGAATCTGCACCTTGTGAATGTCATAAGGTTATTGTGCATTGGAAGGAATAATGAGAATATTGTACTAATATTTTCATGCTTTGGGGAAATCAATTTCAGAATTGGGATTTGGTGACTCGTATCCATGGTGATGCCTAGTTTATAGGTGCTGAGCTAGAATTTTTAGTTACACCAATGATGAATTGGTAGATTAAGAATGGAGAATATTTTCAAGCCAATTGGTTATTTTATAAAAATCAAGTATAGAGAAATCATGATTAGTTTAAATATTAACCAATGATTAATCTTTGTTAAGGTGGTTGAGATTTAGTATTCTTGTGATGAGTTTGAAGAAGTCTTGGTCAAGTGAAACATAAAGTGGTGTGAAGACTAATGAAGGAAGCTTTATCAAGGTATGAGGAAGTGGTTCTAGTTCTAATTTATTAATTAAAAAGTGAAATCAAGGGGAATTCAAGTTGGAAAAAGTTGAGATTATGGGAATCTTATGGATACTATTGAAAATTTCCAATAGTAGTGAACCAAACTGAGAACTTATCCAGATTCATTAATTCTGGATTTGAACAAGAATAATGTGGGCTTATAGAGTTTTTTTTAAGGTTTATCTAGAGTCATGTAAAAGGATTAATGAAAAGTCAAGCAGTGATAGAGGGAAACTCAGGAGATGAGTTTATACAAGATGAATATGATCATAAATAATGATAATTATTAATGCTATAGAGTGATGTATTTTAAATGGGGATATTGGAAAACACACAGATAGAGGCAGAATAGATGTTGAGAGTAAATCATTAGGATTATAGTTCTAGAGGTTTTTCTAGAGAGATTGATATAAAGATTCTTGTTTCTACTTCAATGAAATTGTAGTATGAAGATTACACATGCACTTGAATGATGTTTGGCTAAGTTTCATTTATGGACAAATCTTTTGGATTCTCATAGTGAATTATTTTTGAGTTTTATTTCTTTAATTTCACTATAATTTTCTCTAAATGAATGAACATTAAATTTTTATTGAGTTTTGATATCCGTTCACTATGTCTTCCAGTTAAGCATATTTATTCCATTCTATGAATAATATAGCTCTAATAAGAGTGTGCTGAACATAGAATGAGGCCAGTTAGTTTAGGATGAGTATGAGTTTTATGATGATCCTCTCTATTTAAATTTCTCAATCCTAGATCAAATATTGTGAGTACAATGAGTGATTATATTTATCATTATAATTGGTTACTGTTGAGTATATTGATCAAATCCTTATAAAAATAAGTAAACTACCGAGATCTTAGTTGTTGATTTCACCTTTTTGAACCAGAAGAGATATATAATTTGTGATCATGAATCTTGTTTCGATGCAATACTTACTGTGAAAATATTTTTAAATAATGAAGAGAGGAAAATCTAGGAGAATTGCTAGAATAAGCCACTATTTTTTCATTATGTTAACTCTAAAGTTCTGTTTTTGATATCATACAGTTGTTTCTATTACTCTTTTCAATTCCTTTATTTCTCGCTTATAAAATAGAACAATTTTATTTAAGTAAATAATTTTCTCTAATAAAACATTGAAAATAACATAAAAATCATGACAGATGAAATCCCAAAGGTAATTCTCATAGGATACAACCTTGAGTACTACTATAATATATTATTTAGGTTTATAACTTAAATTTAGGTTTAAAAATGACACAAAAAAACCTCCAATTCATAAATTCACTTCGCATCTTAGTACATGTCCATCCAACAGTCATTTTACACAAGTAAACATCTTTCAACAATTCAAGTGGTTCATCGAATATTTATTAGACACTAAATGAGGCTAATATTCATTATTAATATATATAATATTCATGTGCTTTATTATTCATAAACACCATTTTAGTGCATTTTACACTTTGAACATCATTTCACATTATAATTTGTAATTCCTTCTTAAAATGCACTATTATGTGGTACATTTTTGAACATAATTTAAAGTACCCAATGATCTTGATTTTATTTTCATATTTAATTTTCATGTTTCTAATTATTTTGGTAACAATTCATACTTGTGGAGTGTTCGAAGATTCACATTGGAAGACCACCAAAATGGGATTTCATGCAAACAATTATGAAGAAGGAAGATTGGACACCAGCCCACAGATGAGAATGTGGGGCCCATAATACAGGCCCAATGAAGCCCAACTTTCATGTTATGATATAATAAATATATAGGAAAAAATTATTTTTTAGGATCCAGTGCTAATTCTGCCTCCATGGTGGTTATTAAGGCGGCCCAATTTGGAGATAAAATTCTGGGCCAGATTCTGCGGCCCAGAAAACAGCCTACCAATTTATTCATATCTCAACATCCACGACTCCAAATAGGCCCAAATTTTTCATAAGGTTAGGAGATATCCGGGGATCCATTTTCTTCTTCTATGACCCACTTCAATTAGGCCATATAGAAGGTCTTCCAGGCGCCTCTGTTTGGTAGAAGAAAGCTGGCTGCAACTTCAAGTCAAGGGTGGAAAAGTCTACTCTCCCTTACTTTCCACCATCCTAGGCCTACCATACTCAAGTGGGATACTTTTTACTATTTGGAGATCTAATCAAGACTCTTGAAATGATTATTTAAGTCATTGGTGGTGGAAGAGTTTATCATCTTTTTAACTTTCTTTCATTGTAATGTTATGCTGTGATTTTGTTGTCTAAAGTTTTTCTTTCACATGTAAGTTGTTTTAATTCATCCTAGTTTCTTAATAAAAGTTCTTCTTATAATATTATTATGTTATTCTCTATATCAATTTGATACCATTTCCTCAAGGTGTAAATTTATTCACACCAAACCTTGTGAAATTATTCACACAACGTTGGAATGATCATTTTATTTTTATTGTTTTCTTTACTTCTTCAATTCCTCCCTCATGAGTCTACTTACCGCTTCCATTGAAACCATAGAATAAATGGAGATATAAACCACTTATGTGTTGATACAAGGGAGTATCAAGGGTCTGTATTGGATATTATTTATCACCCCATTAATTTCTAATCACTTCTTTTAATTGAGATTTTTATTTGAAGATTTTTAAACTCCATCGTCCTTGTTGAATTTAAGGCCACACACTTCAAGTGCTAATAAGAAACTTTAACTTGAAGTGCTCAAAACTTTTATCCTTTAAGTGTATAAGTGATTAGTATTAAAGTGTTTAGGTATTAAACCAGTAAGTAAGGATGTTGTTTTATCTTCTTAAATTAACCCATCTCAAATATAAGAAATTGAAATAGTTGAAAAAGAATTTCATCCAATCCACCCCGAGTGATAACCTAGGATCAACTCATTATTTTAAATTTAATTCACTTAAATTTGTTAGTTATTTTTTAAAACCATCTAAAATCAATCCAATTTGGCGAATTCATGTCCAAAAATAGTCCATAGAATGTGTGTGTCTACAGATTGCTTCTTAGGTCTATGAGGATTCGACAACCCCAACTAAACTACAAGGACCGTTCTACCTTAATCTCTTGGGTAAATTTGAGCATGAATAAAATTTCTGCACCATTTTCGGGGACCCAAGTAAGTCATCTCAACAACAATTCTATTCTCCCCCATTTCTTCTATTATACCCATGACCTATTATCTTTTCCCTTTCTCATTTTTTTCTCTTTTGGCGAATGACCGCCTACACTCATGATAAATCAAACCGTCTAGTTAGGGTGGATAGTCCTGGGGTTGGGGAGTCAATTACACCAAGGTAACTCTTTCCATTAGATCCTAATCTTCCTAATACTCCAGAGTCAAAAATTGAGCCCATTTCAATGGAAGGTCTTCCAAGAAACAACTCATAAACCCAGGTGGGAACCAAAATGGAAACCCAAATGAGGTAGCCCCAAACATGGGGAATGCAGTTGATCAAACCATGAATGAATACCTCACACCCGCCTAGACCAATGCCCCCTCATGCATCAGACACAATTCCCTAGTAGATTCCAACTACATCTTTAAACCCCATGTCCTAAACCACCTTCCCACATTCCATGGAATGGAGTCCGAGATGACCTACCTTCACGTTAAGGAGTTCGATGACATTATAGAAACCATGTGTCCCCTACATCAACTATAATTAGCTAATATGAGGCTATTTTCTTTTTATTTAAAGGATGGAGCTAAAAATTGGATAAACAATTCGAGACCATCATCCATCAACTGTTGGGACCAACTACAAATAGAATTCTACAAAAAATACTTTCCCCACCACAAAACAATTACACTTAAAAAGAGTATCCAATTTTTTTTTGAAAAAGAGGGAGAGTCATTCTATGAAACATAAGATAGGTTCAAAGACACTCTAAACATGGTTCCACACCATGGTTTTTCTATTCATAAACAAGTGAGAATTTTCTATGAAGGGTTGTGTCCGGGGAACAAAAAATTCATTGGCATGATGTGTAATGGAACCTTTAAAAACAAAGCCCCAAATTATGCTTACAAGTATCTCGAAAGCCTTGCTGAACAAAAACAAACATGGGGAACTTCACCTTATTCTAAAAATCCACAAAGAACTACTGGAATTCATACACTTAGAGAAGAGGAAAGCCTTAGGGCTAAACTCTCAGCACTCTCTAGGAAGGTTGAAGAGATAGACCTTAGGAAAGTCCATGAAATCCAAACTATAGACCCTGTTTACACAATTTGTGACAAACATGACCATAAGACAGAAAATTTCCCAACCATTACATCTATCAAGGATGTTCTTTTAGGAGAACCCCTAGTGGAAGTAAATGCTTTGAACTTTCAAAAGCCTAAATACCAAAACAACTTCAACCCAAGGTATAATGACCACCCAGGATTCCACTGAAAAGATAACCAAAAACCTAGCCAACCATAGGAACAAAATCCTCACCACCATTAGAACTACCAAACCCATAACCAGTTCCAAACCCAACCCATCTAATACCAACAACCACCGGTCCATTTTCAATAAACCATACCACCTCCAAAATACCCCCCTGGGATAAACCAATCTTCTCAAGCACTAACCCAAACTGTTCCACAAATCCTACTAGAAAAACTGTGAAAAAAAATGGAAAGGATGAACTCAGAAGTATCTTCCCTAAAACAAGAACTTCAAACCATCAAAACTAGAAAGGCACCCATGCCTACTCAGGCGGTACCATCCTCAAATTCAAGGGGAGATTCAAGTTTCACACAAATAACTCATGAACAATTAAAGGCTGTGACTATTTTAAGAAGTGGAAAATCAATTGAGAAACTTGAAAAACTAATTAAGAACCCATCTGATGATTCAAACTTGGATGAAAATTCAAATAAACCAAATGATAAAATTAAAAAATATGATAACATTGTCAAAGAAACAACTCTTCAACAAACAACCCCACAACCTGCACCATTTCCTCAATGCATGAGGGGGGAAACCAAGCCTGAATTGAGTGAAACATTGAGGAAAATCTTTTCACAAGTCAAGTTAAAAATTACTCTTCTCGATTCAATCCAAACCATACCTTCCTACTCAAAGTACCTTAAGGACCTGTGCACTTTTAAAAGAAAATTTTCACATAAAAACCAAGTCCTTTTGGAATCTAATGTGAGTACCACCATTCAAGGGACCATTCCTCCTAAGTTAAAAGACCTAGGTTTCCCTTAAATCAATGTTGAACTAGGATAGAGAAAAGTTTTCAAGGCCTTGTGTGACCTAGGTGATAGTGTCAATCTCATATCCTATGATGTGTACTGCCAGTTAGGCCTAGAAGAGCTCCAACCCACATCTTTCACACTTCAACTTGCTGATCGTAGCATTAGGGTTCCAAAGGGGATTTTTAAGGAAGTTCTGGTAAAGGTTGAAAAATTCATCTACCCTGTTGACTTCATTGTCCTTGACAACCATCCAAACTTAGGAAATAAGGAACAAACCCCAATCATCCTTGGTCGTCCTTTACTTGCAACAATAAACTCTGTTATCCGAGTTCGAAACGGGAACATGACCATCACCTTTGGAAACATGAGTCTAGAATTGAACATCTATAATGAAAGTTCACAAATAAGGGATGACAAGGACATTCATGAAGTAAACATGATAGGAAGCATTGATAATGAATTCATAGAACATCAAGTAATATTTTATGGATGTTTAAGTTAGGATGAGATTTATTTCCTTTGTTCACATGAAGGAAGTTTATCCCCTTGGCTTGAATCATTTTCAAATTTCTCTTATGATGAAGTCTTAGGTCCAAAAATCAGTGAAACCTTTTAGGAAACCACTTTCATGGAGACCACTCCAACTTCCTTCCCTAAATCTGATCAAGCCAATCTAGTAGCTGAACCTTCTAAATGTGGGGAATCAATCCTATCTAAAACTCTAGGAAAAAAAATTGATCTTGATCCAATGTCCCAATATTCTACTGAAATTATGAACCAACCTGATCTTGAATTGAAGGAAATTCTTGTTGCACTCAAGTATGCCTTACTAGGGGACAATCAAACACATACTATTGTCATTTATTATTCTCTTGAAGCCAATCATGAGAGGATGCTTCTAGATGTCCTTAGGAAACATAAGAAATCCATTGGTTGGACCCTGTCTGATATTCCTGGGATTAGCCCACTTATTGGGACTCATAGGATTGTTCTGGAATCTGACTCAAATCCATGTCGTCAACCTCAACGATGACTCAATCCTAATCTCATGGAGGTAGTAAGGAAGGAACTTCTAAAATTGTTAAAAGCTGGTATCATATATCCCATAGCTGAGAGTGAGTGGGTCAGCCCAATCCAAGTGGTTCCCAAGAAGGCAGGAATCACACTGATAACCAATAAGGATGGAGAAATTCTTCTAACTAGGGTGAGTAGTGGCTGGAGAGTCTACATCGACTATAGGAATCTAAACTCATTTACCAAGAAGGACCATTTCCCCTTACCATTCATTGAACAAGTCCTTGAGAGAGTAGCAGGTCATGCCTTCTACTGTTTATTAGATGGGTACTCGGGGTACAATAAAATTGAGGTATCCCTAGAGGATCAAGGGAAGACTACATTCACCTATTCATTCGGCACCTTTGACTTCAAACTCATGCCCTTCGGGTTATGCAATGCCTCTGGAACCTTCCAGCGGTGCATGATGGGAATATTCTCAGACATGGTAGGGGATTTTCTAGAGGTCTTCATGGATGACTTCTCTGTGTTTGGGGATACATTTGAGGGATGTATGAGGAATGTGGAGAGAGTCTTGTTAAGATGTGAAGAAAATAATCTGGTCCTAAACTGGAAAAAATGCCATTTCATGGTTAAATATGGACTATTTATAGGCCATCTAGTCTCAGTTAGGGGTATTGAAGTTGATAAAGCCAAGGTTGACATAATTCTCCACCTTCCATCACCCAAAACTGTCAAAGAAGTGAGGTCTTTCCTAGGACATGCTGGTTTCTATAAAATATTCATCAAGGAATTTATTTCAATCTCCCGTCCCCTTTGTGACCTCCTAGTAAAGGATGATACATTTGTTTGGACAGAAAGCTGTGAGGGTTCATTTTCAACCCTCAAATCCTCTCTCACCTCTCCTCCCATTATGAAATCTCAAAATTGGAACCTTCCTTTTGAAGTTATGTGTGATTCCAGTGACTTTTTTGTAGAATATGTGTTAGGAAAATGTTGTGATAAAACTCCTTATGTCATTTCTTATGCAAGAAAATCCTTAAATGATGCCCAAATCAACTACACCACCACCGAAAAGGAGTTACTTTATATTGTGTTTTCCTTAGAGAAGTTTAGGTCCTACCTCTTAGGATCCCCCATCACTGTGTTCACTGACCATTTTGCACTAAAATACCTCTTCCAAAAATAATATTCTAAGGATAGACTGATTAGGCGAGTCCTTATCTTACAAGAATTTGACCTCACAATCAAGGATAAAAAGGGTGTTGAAAATTTTGTAGTTTATTACCTCTCTAGGATGAAATTCAAAGACAACTCAAATCACCTTTCTGTGTCTGATTCATTTCCTGATGAACGCCTATACTCTATGAGTGACTGCCCTTGGTATGCCAACATAGCCAATTTCTTAGTTACATAAGTCATTCCAAAATTCTTAGGGAATCAAGCTCGAAGGAAATTCCTTTCTGATGTTAGACACTATGTGTTTTATGATCCATAACTCTATAAGTTCTGCCCTAACCAAGTCTTTAAGAGGTGTGTCCCAGAATCTGAACAAGAGTCCATCCTTAAATTTTGTCATAGTGAGGCATGTGGAGGTCACTTTTCCTCTAAGAAAACTTCTACTAAGGTTCTTCAGTGTGGTATCTTCTAGACCACCCTCTCAAGGGACTCCTACACATTTTTTCAAAGCTGTCCTAAGTGTCAACAAGTAGGGTCAATCACAAAAATGAATCAAATGCCACTCACTCCCATCTTAGTGATTGAAATCTTTGACTGCTAGGGAATCGATTTCATGGGTACCTTCCCAAACTCTAGGGGATACCTCTACATCCTCTTAGCTATTGATTATGTCTCAAAATGGGTTGAAGCCATTCCCACCAAGTCTAATGACCATCATGTTGTGATTCGATTTCTGAAAGGGCACATATTTTCTCAATTTGGAATTCCAAGTACTATAATCAGTGACTGAGGAACCCATTTATGCAACCGTCTATTCTCTTCACTCATGTCTAAGTATGGGATTTCTCACAAGGTTTCCACTACGTACCATCCTCAAACCAATGGTCAAGATGAGTTAGAAAATAGGGAGATTAAGAATATTCTTGAAAAAACTGTCAATCCTTCTAGGAAATATTGGTCTGAGAAACTCTTGGATGCTCTTTGGGCATATCATACAACATACAAAACCATCCTAGGAATGTCACCATATAGGTTGGTTTATGGAAAAGCATTCCATTTACCTGTTGAAATTGAGCATAAGAATTTTTGGGCAATTAAGAAAATAAATTATGACCTCTCATTGGACGAAACAAAAAGGAAATTAGATCTCAATGAACTTGAGGAACTAAGGATGTAGGCTTATGAAAATTTATGGATCAATAAAGCTAGATTTCAAGCCTACCAATATAGGAATATCAAAGTCAAACATTTTGAACTGGGAAAATTAGTGCTCTTATATAGTTCAAAACTTTATTTACACCCGGAAAAGTTAAGGTCTAGATGGTCAGGTCCTTTCATAGTGCATCATGTGTACCCCCATGGGGCAGTAGAGGTTAAAGATCCCACAAGTGGTTACATTTTTAAGGTCAATGGTCAAAGGTTAAAACCATTCATTGAATCATTCAATAAACAAGAAACATAGGTTGAGTTAATTGAGCCAACCTATGAACCAAGAAAAAATTGATAGATTTAGGATCCATGTCGGGCTAACGATGTTAAACAAAGCACTGCATGGGAGGAAACCCATGGTTTTCAAGTTTCCAATAATTTTTTTAATCAACTTTATATTTTAAATAGGATTAATTAATCATTTTGATATTTAAAAATAATAATAAAATAGACTGTTGACCTATTCTTGTATTATGAGTATGGATGGGTATGAAATGGGAGCACCATATTCATCCGTGTCACGTGGTATAATCTTTGAGTAATACCTTACCTAGAAATTTAAAAAGAAGAAAATGTATCATCAGTTCGTTTTATTTTTATGTGTTTGTAGGTTAAAATAAAAATAAAAAAATATATATATTAATAAATAAATAAAAAAGGACACGTCATAGGTTGGGGGTCAAACCCCGTAATAACCAGCAAAGCCACAGGGAATCAAACCCAGGACCAAAGGGAGATGAGGGTGCGCACTTACCACTGAACTACGGCCTTTTGTGCTTCCTTATTCTATAATTTTTATATATATACTTATATTTTACTTTCTTTATTATATATATATATATAGTTTTTTTTGTTTTTTTTGTTTGTTTTTTTTCCACTAGGGAATTCTCAGAGTGACATCAGGATCAAGGGATTAAAAGGGAGCAGCAAGAATTTCAACTTCAACCACCAGGTGACTTCATTCCATGATCCTAATTTTAAATTTTCTTTTTGAACTCTCATTCTCTACCTATAACCCCTTCTAAATTTTCTTTTCTTTAAACACTGGGGACAATGTTATTTTAATTTTGGGGGGGAAGATAAAATAAAAAATGCTTTTGTGTAAAAAAAATGAATGATTTGAAAAAAAAGTGTGTAAATGGAAGGAAAAATTCCTTTAACTTTGAACATGGTAAAACACATTACACACTTTGAAACTGAATATCAAATAATTTAGCATTCCCCAATTCTGATTTTAATCCTTGTATAATTTCATGAGCATTGATTTTGGAAAGTGTGGATGTCCAATGTGATATTTCATCGTTTATATTTTCATCCAAATAAAAAAAGATCACAATGCACATCCTTTGGATAGTGTGGTATTAGTTTGAGTTCATGGGGTCACCCAAATAAATAGCATAGGTTTGGTAATCATTTTAGTTTTAATATGAGTATTAAAAAAATAATAATAAATTTACACGTAGAGCAATGAAATGACCTAATGCGTGGCTTTCTACACTTCGGGATCGTGAATCTATAGTTGTCTGGCCCAGAGTTAGTAATTTTATCTCTATTTTTGGTAATCTGATTTTGTTTTTGATTGCGTTAACTCGAGATTATTCCCGAGTATGTGGGCTTCACTTGGTTCCCTAAGGTCTTTGAGCCTAGGAGTCATCGACAAAATCTCGCTACAAGGGTTAACTCTTTTGAGTGCAATTTCAATTACCATGGAAGAATTGAAAAAAGAAATAAACAAAAAAAATACAAAAAAAATTGAATACGCATCTTAATATTGAAATGTGATTCCACCTAACACTTCCATCATTTCATTCTTGAATAAAGATTAACCCCCATGTCTAATGTGATGCACAACACATCATCACTCTTAATTGATATTGGATGAAATATGGAAATGAATTTGAACAAAGTAATGAGCTTGGGATTAGGATCTGATTATGAAACTATCATGTATTAAAATATTTTTATGGGTTTCATGATTATTTGGTATAAGGTTTTTTGGTGATTATTATGTATTAAAATGTTTTTGGAAAAGGGAATTCGAATTTTATATTGTTGAGATATATTTTTCTCGGGACTAGAAAAACTCAAGTTGGGGGGGGGGGGTGTGATTATCCACTAAATGAGGATAATATTCATTGTTAATATATATAATATTCACATGCTTTATTATTCATAAACACCATTTTAGTTCATTTTACACTTTGAACATCATTTCACATTATAATTTGTAATTCCTTCTTAAAATTCACTATTATGTGGTAAATTTTTTAACATCATTTAAAGTACCCAATGATCTTGATTTTATTTTCATATTTAATTTTTAGTTTTATAATTATTTTTTGAACAATTCATACTTGTGGAGTGTTGGAAGATTCACATCATAAGACAACCAAAATGGGATTTCATGCAAACAATTTTGGAGAAGGAAGATTGGACGCCAGCCCACTGATGAGAATGTGGGGCCCAGAATACAGACCCAATTAAGACCAAATTTCTTTGGATTCTAGAAGACATATAGAGGAAAAATAATTATGTAGAATACAATTCTAATTCTTCCTCCATGGTGGTTATTAAGACAGACCAATTTGGAGATAAAATTCTGGTCTAGATTCTACGGCCCAGAAAATAGCCTACCAATTTAATCATATATCAGCATCCACAACTCCAAATGGGCCCCAATTTTTCAGGAGGTTAGGAGACATCCGAGGATACATTTTCTAATTCTATGTCCCACTCAAATTCGGCCATATAGAAGGTCTTCCAGGTGAATCTGTTCAGTGGAATCAAGCTGGCTGCAACTTCAGGTTAAGGGTGGAAAAGTCTCATCTCCCTTACTTTCCACCACCCTAGGCCTACCATAATCAAGTGGGATCCTTTGAACTACTGGGAGATATACCCAAGAATCTTGAAATTCCTATTTAAGGTAGTGTTGGTGTAGGAGTTTATCATCTTTTGAGATTTCTTTCATTGTAATGTTATGCTGCGATTTTGTTGTCTCAAGTTTGTCTTTCACGTGTAAGTTGTTTTAATTCATCCTAGTTTCTTAATAAAAGTTATTCTTCTACTATTATTATATTCTTATACATCTCACTTTGATACTGTTTCCTCAAGGTGTGAATTTATTCACACCAAACCTTGTGAAATTATTCACACAACAGTGGAGTGATCATTTTCTTTTTATTGTTTTCTTTACTTCTTCAATTCCTCCCTCATGAGTCTACTTCCTTCTTCCATTGAAACCATAGCATCAATGGAGGGATAAACCACTTATGGGTCAATCCAAGGGAGTATAAAGGGGCTTTATTGGATGTTATTTATTACCCCATTAATTTCTAATAACTTATTTTAATTGAGATTTTTATTTGATGATTTTTAAACTCCATCGTCCTTGTTGAATTTAAGGCCACAAACTTCAAGTTCTAATACGAACCTTATCTTGAAGTGCTCAAAACTTTGATCCTTCAAGTGTATAGGTGATTGGTATTAAAGTGTGTAGGTATTAAACAAGTAAGTGAGGATGTTGTTTGATCTTCTTTAATTAACCCATCTCAAATATAAGAAATTGAAATAGTTGAAAAAGAATTTCATCCAATCCACCCCGAGCAATAACCTAGGATCAACTCATTCTTTTAAATTGAATTCACTTAAATATTTTAGTTATCCTTTAAACCCATCTAAAATAAACCCATGTTGGTGACTTCATAACCAAAAATAGTTTATAGAATGTGTGTGTCTATAGATTTCTTCTTAGGTCTATGAGGATTTGACAACCCAAGCTAAACTACAAGGACCATTCTACCTTAATCTCTTGGGTAAATTTGAGCGTGAATTAGATATACTCTGACCAATGACATTGTGAGAGATCATCTAATAGTCTTTATTTGATCATACCCCTCACTAACTTCCCTTTGTACTTTGACAACTTTACTTTGATAGAAAATATTAAAAAATCTAGAACACAAACTTTACTTATCTAAACCTCTGACTGATAGCTTATGTCCATTTAAATTTATAGTATGAACTTTGTACATACAAAATGATTTTATAACCCTTTCAACTCAGCTTGTATCATGAGGTATTTTAATACTCATTATGTTATAAACATTAATAATACAAAATAATTTTTAGATTTAATTCATTGAACACTATGTATGATGAAACATCTTAGTGTCATAAGATAAGTGTTCAACCCAACACTCAGGCTGATCGACTTAGTCTGAAAAAGTCCATCCGACCAACTTAGTTTGATCTTCGCAGTCTGATCTTCACTATTCATTCACTATTGTTGAAAGGATTACCAAAGAAGGGGATTTATTTTTAGACAAAAAAAGAAAAACCTCTTTTGATAAACCTTATTTATTCATAATAATCTAAATCAACATCTTCTTAACCTCTTTCAGCTTATTCGAAACACCTCAAAACCACCTGGTTCCAAAAATACCCCCTTTGGATTTTTTTTTAACCAAGAAATATAAATCAACGACACTTTGAAACTCAAGCAATGGATTACTTATAAAAAAAATTCTAAGCCTATGTAAGCAAAATTGGTGTAGTAAAAAATAATTATTGAACAATAATACCATGTTTTCCATTAGTAGTTACTTAAGAAATTTTTTCATATAAATTGTAAGAAACTGGTTTTTCCACTTGAAACTTTTATAAAAAAATTCAACTTGCAATAATTTTTTTTCTTATATCCACTTCAAAAAACTGTTAAAATAGTATACACACGCTAAAATCAAAACTTACCCCTTTTAATAACTCCCCATAAATACATGTTTTCCCTTTAATGTTAAAACGCACACCAATTTATAGATTTATGTTACAACATTACCCCCATTTGAAAACACTATTCAAATACAATATGAGAGAGGAGATGGATAAACACATACCTTATACTTGTTTAGAGTGATGTTGTGAACCCATGATCAACCTCATATTATGAAATGGTTCCTTCAACAATGTCTTAGTGAAAATATTAACAACTTACTCCATTTTAGGAATAAAATCCAACTTCAATTCATTATTTTCTGCATGCTCTTTGATGAAGTGATATTTGATATCAATGTTCTTATAACGATAATATTACACATGATTCTTAGTAATATTTATATAACTTTGATTATCATGACCAAAGATAAGGGGAAACTACACATCAATAAAAAAAATATTCTAACTGTGACTTCATCCACATAAGTTGTGTTGTAGCCTGAACAATAGCATCATAATCAGCTTCTGCGGTGATGAGAGTTATATAATTTTTCTTCTTTTAATGAAAACTCACACATATTTCTCCTAAAAAATAAATCCACCAGGTTTAGATATTTAATCATTAACACAACCTACCGAATGTGCATCTGTATAACCAAATAGATCAATATTTCCTAAGATCTCATATTTTATTCCAAATTTATTTTTGCCTTTAATATATCGAATAATTATTTTTCCTTACATGATATGTGATTCTTTTGGATCACTTTTATACTTGGTACACAATGTAAGGGTGTACACAATATCTAGTCTCGAATCTTTTAGATACAACAATCTTCCAACCAATTTCCTAAATTATTTATGATCAACCTTCTTACCATATCCATCTTTTGAAAATTTAGTCCCCATTGAAATAGGAATGGAAAATAACTTTTAATATTTCATTAAAAACTTATTTAGAAGTTCCTTAGCATACTTATCTTAATATAGGAAAATTTATTTCATATTTTGAGAGATTTGTAATCCAATAAAGTATTTTAATTTTCCTAGCATGGAAATTTAAAATAACTTTTTCATACCCTCAAAAAACATTTCACACGTTTCTTCATCATTCCCTATGAATATAATGTCATCAACATAAAAATTCACAATGAGGGAAAACTATTTATTTTATTTGATATAGAGTTTACTATCAACTCTTCCTTTATTAAAGTTTAACTTCATTAAGAAAGTATCCACTTTAGAATATAAAGCTCTCAGATCTTGATTCAACCCACATACCACCTTCTTTTACTTTCACATGTTGCTTCTATCTTTCCCAATAATGAAGCCACACGATTGTTCAATATAAAATTATTCATCAAGATCTCCGTAAAGAAAATATGACTTGAAATCCATCTTTAAAATCTTATATTTATATTGTATTATGATAGAAATAAATATTCTGATAGTTTATAGTCTTTCCAATAGAGTAATGGTCTCATCCAAGTTAATTACTTAAATTTGAGAGTAACCTTTACAAACCAGTTATGCCTTGTTTCTTATCACTTCACATTTTTCATTCAAATTGTTTCAAAACACCCATTTTGTACCAATAAAATTCTTGTTGTTTGGTTTGAGTAAAAGTTACAATGTATCATTATTCTCAATCCAATCCAGATCTTCACTCATAACATCAATCTAATATTGATTCTCTAAATCTTTATCAATATATTTTGGATCAACCAGTGAAAATAAGGAAGTATGTGATACTAACCTTGATTTTATTCTAGTTTGATCCAGTTTTCATGATCTCCAATGATTTTTTAGACTTTAACTTTATTATTTAGCTTAGGATGAGACAAATGTACTTGTTCCTCATTAATTTAGATAATATATTTATAATATTCATCTTAATATGCTTCAACATTGTTACTATCATTAAGAACTTTTTCAGGATGTTCAGCTGCAACCACGTCATCTTCCCCTTATTCCACATATGCAATCATCTGTGAAACTTTATTATTTTACACTTCAATAACATTCAAATATACAGAGTCAAAAATATTTATTATCTCTTTATTATAATACATGTTTCCTCTATCATTTGTAGGGTATCCAAAAAATATTCCATTAACACATCTCTGACCGAACTTCCCAAGATTCTCACCCTTGACTTTTATGATGCAAGGAATACTGAACACCCTTCAAACTTGGGGTTTATTTTTAATACATATCATAAGGATTCATATCAGTGTTTGATATGTAATTTTTTTTGAATATGCACTTCTACTTTGATATATTACCTCCAAAAGTATCAATAAGTATCATGTTCAATCAATATTGTTCACGCCATCTCAACCAAATTTCTATTTCTCCTTTAAATAACACCATTTTGTTGTGGTTTGTATGGTTCACAAAACTCATCATGAATGACATGTTTTTCAAGATAATCTATAAACTGTAAATTTTTATATTCTCTACCATTATCATTGTGAGTCTTATTCACAAAATACCCACATTTTTTTTCACTTCTCTAGAAACTATTAAACATTTTTAAAGCCTCTAATTTATGTTTTTAAAATATAATACATGTAATACAAATAGAGTTATTAATAAAATAAATAAAGTAATTATCTCCATTTATTTATTTATTTCTTGTGGGCCTGTAAATGTCATAATGTATCATCTCCAAGGGATGAGCTGGATATATCTCAAATTTATTATATGTTGAGTTTATAATATTCCCTTTCTGACATATGGAACAACATCATTATATTATTCTTTTAATGTTAGGAATATTATTAATACTTTCTTTCTTTATTATTTTGTTCATATTTATCTGACAAAAATTCCATAATATTTTATTCCAAAGCTAATTTTCTCCCATCATACTTAGATAGATTGAACTATGTGCATCACCAAATTGATTTTTTTTCTTTTAGTTCATTTCCATTTTGTAATAAATTTTCCATATTCAATATTTTTAACAATGAAACCATCCCTTTTGAAAAAAAACTTCATTATCTCCATTGAAATGTTATGAAACACTCAAAAAGTTGTTTTTTATCCCATCAACAGACAAGGATCTTTTGGATTTTAACTTTTCTTACCCAATGACAGCAGATCCAATGCCTTTGATTCTGAGTGACTCATTATTGAAAAAAGTTATTGTACCATCTTTATATTATTTTAAATTATTAAATAAATTAAAATATCCTATCATATGTGAATAAAATCCACTATCAAATATCCAAGGTCATTATCCTTTTGTAGTTTTGAGAGTAGTTTCAACAACTAATGATTTTTCTTTTCCTTTTTCTTCATTATCATGCGGCTGTTGAGATTTGTTATATAAAATTTGTTGTGTCAGAATCAAGATAAGACATAATTTTTCAATATTTATAAGGTGATCACGTATTTCAAAAGTAGTTTTAAATATTTGGAATCTATTTTCAATATTTAAACTGGCTTTCTTAGGTTGTCTTCTTTGAGTGGGTTGACACCCACTCAAAATTTTCCTCCAGTTTCTCCTGGATTCATTGTAGCATTGATGATTGAACCAAAATATCTTTAACATATTCCCAAAACCACTGAAATACCAGTAGTAATAATAAAAATTATATTTCCTTTTGTAGCTTATATATTGTTTGGAGTTGTGTACCTTATTTCCATCAACTTTCATACCTTCCACTTTGGTACTTTGTTGTGCACCAAAGTTTTGGTTAACTCATGAAATTTTATTTTTCAACTTAAATTTATTCTCAGGATCAATAAAATCTCCAATATTAGTAGATCTTGGTTCAAAATTTTAAGCCTTAAAAACTTTATGTATTTTAACTCTGCTTGTTTTTACTACATACATGGTCTTCTTAAATTGCTTTATCTTTTTAACATATTCATCTATTTTATTAACATTTAAGAATAATTTTTGTTGATACTTATAAATTTTATGCTTCTAAACAATTTCATCAACTTCTATATTTGATTTTTTGGTATTTTTTCTCCTTTCTCAACTTTAATAAGTTTTTGTTGAACAAGTTCTAACTATTCCTTCTTCACATTCATCTTTTCTTTAATCATGACATTGAGGATCTTATTTTCACCAAGTAACTTATTTAGATCATAAATCTTAACAGAGTTAACATTTTCATTATTTTTCATGTGTTTTTCAATGATTTAACCCCTTCCAATTAATCAACTTTATCTTATTTTTATCATTTTAGTATTTTTGGTGAATTTTGGGCTTACACTACTAGGAATTGATGATATAGCCACGGTTTAAAAATACCATGGCTATAGGTTAAGGTAATTCCATGGGTCATAAAATACACGTGGATTTACCCCTGTTCTTCCTATATGTTCATGATCCCCACCACCTTCCTCCCGTGCGCTCGCGATCCCCACCCCATTTCTGCCCTACTCCCTGCTCGTGATCCCCACATCCCTCCCTTTCTGCCCTACTCCCTTCGACCCTCCTCGCCTAGTGCCGTTACCCAAAACTTATATCATTATACTCCGATGACGCGGCCACCCACCTTGGGATGATTCTCCTCCGATGATGCAATCACCCCACCTCCCCGCCGACGTTCCTCTTCCTCTTTCAACGCTTCGCCGCAACCAGCCCACCTCCCCACCGACGTGGCTCCGATGCGGCCTCTCCACCTCCCTGCTGATGCAGTTCCGACGTTGTGGTGTGAGTTCAGCCGAACCCTAAGGTACTCATATGGTCCGATTTTTGTGGTCCTACTTACAAGCTAGGCTTTCTTCCATATTTCGGGCTTCCTTGGACTAGATTGAGGCCGGATTAGGTCTCACTTGGACCCGATTGTAGCATGATTGAACTCAGCTCAAATGATAGTGCTTTCAACACTTTCTAATTAATGCAACATATATTTATGCTTCAACTCATATGAATCAAATAATCACCATTAAATATTGACACCAAATACAATATCATTCTCAACTAGTTTGAACACTGGGATGGGAGTTTACACTTGGGAACACACCTTTTTTGACCATTCATCCTTGTTTGGTTTGACCACTATGAGCAAATCACATTTTTTATCAATTTCACCTCTTAAGGCATTGTTTGAATGATTTTTTATATACATGGTGTTTTTTCTTGTTTTTTTGGATTATCATGTGTGTGTTAATGACTCTTGGAACCGAGTTTAAGTATATATGCATGTTTATATAGATATACCCCCTCTTATTGTCTATATATCTGGATGACCAGGTACCTATGGTGAAACCCAACATTACTTGGGTTTGGTATTCTATTTACCCCAAGGGTCATGCTTAATTTTTAGTATAGAATACCCTTTGTTATATTTACTTACCATGGGAGAAACCACCTCCCACATTAGTGTCTTCTAACCCTTGAAATTTATACCAACCTCTGGAAATTAGGATGTGTGCCTAAGATGTTGTCGAGACCTGACCTAGTGATGCTTGGGTGATTGGGTCATAGTTGTTAAAAAATAGTATCAAAGCCCACACTTTTGGGCTCTTGGTTTTGTAACTAAAGATTATCTAGGAGGAAAATGACATTTAACATTAATTTATTATAGAGTATTCCACCGATATGGCCACTGCTTGCCGATAAGGACAGATTAGATGAACATGCTCCACCCAGTCCATTTGTAGTGGACCCTTACATTTTCACATGTTTTACATGATTTCCCTAAGCCTTCAAAGTGGACTAGTAGAAAATTTCAACCTACTCAATAGTACAAAATGAAATTTCCTTTACTTTAGAGATGATAATATCCTCATTTTGAGAAAAAGTAGGGTCACTATACCCAAGGGAGTCATACACAATTTATTGATCTCAAAAGGTGTGTGTGGGGGGGGGGGGACTGGTGCGGGGGTAGGGGGGACTGGTGCGGGGGGGGGGGGGGGCTGTGGGGGGGGTACTGGTGCAAAGGGGGTGGGTTTTGGGGGGGGGGGCTAGAATAAAAGAAGGAAAATTCTCTACTTTATAAAATTGATAAACCTATATAAACTAAGAATAAAGGTGAATTCCAGAAGAAGACCATGCTAAAAAATGAGGTTTCAATCTAGAAAATTAAGAAGGATATAGGAATGAAGAGTTTTAGGTATTTTATACATTCAAGGAATGGATTTTATAGGTTAAGAACAATGTCTAATCCCTATTTCTCTATTTTAAGTGATGATGGAGGTTTACTTTATTCCCATATTTTGGTGATTTTTGATTTTTGAATAGGCAATTGAAGGTGATTTTTGAAAATAAAGAGATTTATTAATGATCATGTTATTTAGTATTGGGATCTACATATCAATTTGAATATTATTTTTTCATTGTTGGTTATGGATTCATGTATCATTTATCATGTACAGTTGACACACTAATCACATATATATAAAAAGTTGTTATATATCATTTCTTTTCCCACTATTTTATTATAGGTGGTTTCTTATGATAAGACCGAATCTATCCACCACCACCAAATACAATGAGTTTAATATTTGGGTAAGGTTTATTCCGTTTTTATTCTTTGGCCCAATTTTAATTAGGGCTTTTTTGATTTTTGGGTTCCTTATATTTTTGTTGTGTGGTTTGGATTTCATTGAGGTGGATTCGAGTCACCGTTGACGAAGGCTTACATGTGTATTCATAGGTAGGCATATATATATATATAAGTTTTCCCTTTATATATATTCACTCATGGTAGTATGAATATATATATTAGGGATAGGTGTGCTTATATATAGATATAAAAAATGCATACGCGTGTAAGTGTAAAGGGGTATATTCAAGTATAAACATATATCTAAGGATCCCCTTGTGCATATTTTTCCATGAAAATATGTACATAGGGGCTAGGTGTCCTTATATATATGTTAAGTTGCATATGCGTGCAAGAGGAAAAAAGGAAGATTCGAGTTGTCATCGTCAAAAGCAAACACGCCTTGAGGTTGAGGTAGGGTACCTCTCCTAGCCTATTTAATTCAAGAATGTTTTAAATTTCATTTATTTTCCTTCTTAATTTTCCATGTTTATATTAAATTGAAATTCTTGAATAAGTGTTAGTTAAGATAATAGTTTTGTTTGATAAATAAGTCATGGTTTTGTAAAAAAAACCCTCCAACAGAGGTGCGCTGTCTGCGAAAACTCACAGTGGTATACCTTGCTTAACATTATTGCATTGATGTTTTCCTTATACTTGATGTCGTTGTTAGTCATAAAGCACACATCGTACTTGACCCTTTTTATATCCCTGTAGGGGGTTTCCCTCTTTTTATTAAAACAATTGTTTGAACCAAGACACTCTGTAAGTGCCGTTAGACTTTTAAGATGGGTCCCATGTTGTGTGACCATGTCACATGGCATGTGATATTTAAATCCAACCAGAAGCCCAGTTCCACAGCCCAGGGGTCCCACAGTACCAGTAATGTCAGATTACATGTTATGTAACCTGTAATTTTCCTGATCCCATGGGGTATTCCTCTAGGTATTCCTACACATTTCTAGATCTCCATACCTCACCGAATTAGGTATATCAGGGGTCATCCAATCCTTTAGTCATCACAGATTACCATTCATTTCTTTAAATCTTCTGAGAAAACATCCTCCCATGCCATCCATATCATCCTATATGAAACTAAGTAGAAGATGCTGCCCCATGGATGTCGCTGGACCGGGCCAACACGTTGTTGTCACGCTGCGGTCATGCCGCGGTCATGCTGTGGTCACGCCGTGGTCACTCCGCGGTCACGCCGCGGTCACACCGTGATTTGGCCATGCTCTAGGATGACACCCTGCGATAGTTCGTAGTGATAGTATTCCATGAGTCTTGTGATCAATGTTGAGTCTGACTAATCACAATTTCTGCCGGTGGTGCAACGACCGGAATGCTGCTCCGCCTCCTCTCGCTCCCTTCGCTCATGGACGAAAGATGCTGCCCCGCAGATGTCGCTGGACCGGGCCAACATGCCGCGGTCACGCCGCGGTCACGCCGCGGTCACGCCGCGGTCACGCCGCGGTCACGCCGCTGTCACACTGCAGTCACGCCGCGGTCATGCCGTGATTTGGCCCTGCTCCAGGACGACACCCCTCGGTAGTTCGCAGTGATAATATTCCATGAGTCTTGTGATCAATGTTGAGACTGACTAATCACAATTTCTTCCGGTGGGGCGACGATCGGAATGTTGCCCCACCTCCTCCCGCTCCCTTTGCTCCTGGCCGGAAGATGCTGCCCCGTGGATGTCGCTGGACCGGTCCAACACGTCGTGGTCATGCCGTGGTCACACCGCGGTCACGCCGCGATCACGCCGTGGTCACCCCACGATAATGCCGTGATTTGACCTTGCTCCAGGACGACACCTCGCGGCGGTTCGTAGTGATAGTATTCCATGAGTCTTGCGATCAATGTTGAGACTGACTAATCACAATTTCTGCCAGTGGGGCGACGACCGGAATGTTTCCCCACCTCCTCTCGCTCTCTTCACTCCTAGTCGGAAGATGCTCCCCCGCGGATGTCGCTAGACCAGGCCAACACGCCGCGGTCACGCCGCAGTCACACACTACTAAAAAAATGACATATAGTCACACATTTATAGCCACAGTATAAATGGTCCGTGGCTATAGATTAGATATATCCACGAGAAGATCATTACCCATGGGAATAACTTCTTCGTTTTTTATCCTCCGTCGAGGCTTTCTTCTCCACTTTCCCACTCCCCAATCTCTCTCTCAAAACCGTTCTCCTTCGATCGTCTCCCAAGTGATTTCCCCCTCATCCGATCCTCGCCATATTCTCCTTCACCCTCACCGGCTTCTCCATTCATAGCTCATCCATTCACGAAATCTCCATTCACGGTTCCTCCACCCCTCACGCATTCCTCTCCTCCCACATACCCTTCTTCGGGTGTACCTCCTCTATCTGGTGCATCGGCCGATGCTTCCCCTCTCCGAGATTGAGCTCCCTGTCCTCCGCCCGACCGAACTGCCCTTCTCTGCCTACTGCTCTTGTGAAGGACTCGATCGACTCCCTGATCTCATGACATTGGCTCACGCAATGGAACTCTACTCGCTCCGTCACTCCCTACTCTCGTGACATCGGCTCAGGCGAAAGAACACTACCCTCTCCAGATATGTTAAAGAAACCCTACCCACTCCCTGCTCTCGCGGATGAACCATTCCTTCCAAGGGAATGAACCTTCTGGCTCCCTCCTATCGTGATTCACCCCTTCCTGTAGATAATCACAATTCTTACATCTCTTTGAATGATATGAATCCTCATCTTCCATTCATTTATTTTTGAAAAAATTAAACATATGTTGAGATATTCGTTGTAAATTTTCTACTGTCTTTCATGTTGTAATTTTTACTTTCATGATCATTGATATCTAATAGCCTGTTTTCATGTTTCGACTAGCCTGTTTCCAAGAGTGCTTTTTATTTTATTTTCATTAGGGATATTTTCATAAAGAATCCACTTGTGTTGTTTACATTGTAAAAGATATAATTATTTATTCTTGTAATTATTTTTTTCCAATTATTGAGATCAAATAGATATGGTATAGAACCCGATTTTTATGATAATTCATGATGAAGGGCTACTACTGATCCATTGAGAGTAACAAATTCCATGGTTAGTAATAAAATTTTCATTTCTTAGATTGGTAAATGGATTTTTTTCTTGGAGAATAGAGTGTACAAAGACTGGTTGTTGATACATAACAATGGTTTTTCAGTCGAGGAACATATTGGGGACAGAATTGAGATACCTTAGCTTAGGTTAAAAAGCACATGTCAAATAGTTCTAAAAGTTAAGGGTTTCATAGTTATATATTTTTTTTAATTGATATTCTTTAGGGATATTTGAGTTTTTACTCAATACATTATTTTTTATATATCGTTGTATTTAAAATTTATATTGTTGACATTCTATTTGATGAACTATTTTTTAAGTGCTAATAGTTTTATTCACCACAGATTTATATTGTACTCTATTGTTCTGTGATTTGATTGGAAGATTATATCATCTGGTCAACATCAACAAGACTAGGATGACTGTTTTTTTGGTTTTTATTTTACAATTCTCACCCTATTAAAGTTTCATATCATATCACATCACATATAAAACCAATAAAATAAACTTTTTTGTAAACTAAAATGGAAATTGGGTTTTTCATCTAAGATATTAAACAAATACATAGAACATCTGTCCAAGAATAATAGAAAGGCTATCATTCTAAGATCATTCTCACTCAATCATTGAATAGGAATCTATTTTATCTAATGAATAAAAAATGTCTAATTATGAAATATGGAAAAATTTGGCAATATTGATAGGTAGACTTTCTTGAGTTCTATCGTGTTATCTAATGATTCCTTCTTATCCCTCATTATTTTAATGTTCTCTACTTTAAAATATTTTTCTCAAGCTCATAGCCTCGTAAACCACCTTAACACTACACATCCTCAACATCCTCTCCATGGAAGTCTTAACTGGGCACTCTTACTATCATGTGACAAGAACTCATCCCTACTAACTAAATGAAAAAAACCCATTTTCTACTGGCTGAGGCATTGTGTCTGATATACCTGGATAAAATTTTGTCTTAATTCACACTTATTTTACTTCTAAAAAAAATTCCAGAAACTTCTCCTACTATCAATGATCAAAATGCCACATATCACTAAATAATAAACATGTCAGATTCTTTCATCCATAGAAAACTTCATTAAGAACTAACCAAGTCCAAGATTATTCATCCGACCAGATCTCAATCGTGACTTACCTTGCCTGAAACATTCTCCAGGGAACTCAAGAAATCTCTATAATCATTAAACATCTTCACTCACTAGATAAAGATCAAAAGATTTGCCTCAAAATTAACTTTTCAATTATAAATCAGGGATTTTTTTTTTTTGTTTTCAAATCATTTTTTGTACCCTTCCATAGTTCCCTTAGAACATGGGTTACCATGATTAATGTGACGTATCTCACTTACACAAGTCATCTTAATCATCCAAAACCTTATTTCCAACCTATGTCAGCATTATACATGAATTCAAGCTTCTCCACATTTCAATATCCATTCTTTCAAAAGACAAAACACCCAAAAAACCCACTTTATTAATATCCATCAACCATTTGAACTCAAAAACAACCATATTTTTTTGGTGAATACATCTCGGACAGAAACATTTGAATTGACATACCACTACCTTGATTCGACACCACTCTACTCATCCTCATCAAAACATAGGAATTTCATTTGTTAAATATTCTATATTTATGAAACCAAAATAATAAGGAAATTGGAGGCTCCAATATTTCATTTTTATTCAACCAGAATAGGGAACACTATCCATTGAATAAAAAAAATTGTCTTTAATTGCCTCATAATGGAATTATGCTTTCCTTCAATTCCATATCCATGGAAATTTACTTAAAAATGTTCTTTGGAAATCACTTCAATCCTATCACTTTATTCATTCATCATTGTTCCCATTTTATTTATGCTGAAATTCAAGGTATCTTTTCTATTCCATTTCTTGTTCTCCAAGTCATCATCTTCAATCATCACATTTAAAATTCTTGCATGAAATCCCATTTTCCCACAATCTCTTATAAGTCTAGTATATCTTCGTTTAAATGGGATGAACACATCCTTGATTGGAACTTGATGTTTTTTCCACCTGTTCATAATACATTATTTTTAGCTCCATAATAGTCTAAAAAACCACTTCATTTCTAAAGACCAATGTTATAATCACATGAATTTAAATGGGTTTTAATATCTATTTTGGTGAAAAATATTTCTACACCAGCGTTATATTGACAAAGAATAAGCCATTAATAACTAGTAACTACATTGATCTATATGCAATTATTATCTATATAGCTACATATTTGTATTTATTTTCCAGTATAAATATTTAGGTATGCGCTTATTTATAGTATGCATTACCAGTTTTCACTCACATAGAAAATAAGTGTGACATAGCTACTGTATGCATTGATTTTTCACTATGGAGTACTATTATGCACTTATATAGAGAATAAGTGCATTAATATTAGTGCCTTCCTGTTTGAAATTGTTTTCCAAGAATTTATATTGGAAAAAATCCAATATATGGTAAGTGAATTTATAGTAGACAATTATTTTAAAGCTTACATAGAAATAGAAGAGAAAAAAATATAGAGGAGAAAGAGTTTTGAGAGAAATAATATATATATATATATATAATCATATGTATTTATTATGATGTACTATTAGTATATTATTTCCATAATTATGATATATTGTTTGTATATTAAATAAATCATCATATGTACATCTAGAGAAAGAAATCCAAATCAATTAGGATAAAATACTCTTCATATTACATTTATAGTTATGTTAATATACCAACACTACATCATAATTAAATCAAATAGTACATCTTGAATTGAATCAATTTCAATTCAAGAATATTATCAATTTGAAAATGTTAACATATTTTAAGGGAATCTGTTAGGATGTATTAATACTTGAGTTTGTATGTTAACAAATTATAATGTATAATTGATGAAATCATAAAAATACATTGTGAATAATATACAATGATGTATTTTAAACTGTTTTTATAACATCAATTATACATAGAATGTAATAATCAGATGTATTTATAATAACCAAGGAAGTGTTCTTTCTTCAATTAGAGGTGTTTATTAGAGTTTCTTTAGAAAAAACCAACTTAAAATCAAGTTTGTTAACACAACAATTGTAAACTACAATTGAAATTTTAATCATAAGAGATCCAACTCAATTATGTTGGTATATTTATTATTATGTATTGTTGTTTTTTTATGAACAGTACATCACAATTATACATTGATTTAATAACATAATTGATCCAAATCATTTATGTTCACATCCAATAATTGATGTTATCATAATAAATACATTTGATTATTATACATTGATGTTTTTTATATTGTTATTATAATAAACTTTAGCAATACATTATTAAACCCCGTTTTGCATATGATGAATCATTATTTTTGTGGTCTGACTATAAATTTCATTGTATTACAGGTTTTGCCTTCTGATGCAACCTCTCAACAATCTGTTTCAAGTACTACTACAATTTAATCTTCATACTCAATAGTATGAACTATTTAATTTTCTTTCTGTTTCAAGTTTATATTGAGAATTTTTTTTATGTAAACCTTCACATTTTATTGGTGAAACTCCTTTTTAATTCTATGAAATCCATTTTTGAAAAATACTTAAGCTACTATTTTTCTACAACTTATAAAAAATTAGATTTTCAATATGTTATGTATTCTCTTCTTCTTTTCCATAGCTGCTGCTATATCAGTTTTATATATTCCAGCAACACACACCTTTCATTAAAGGTTTGATAATTAATCTTCTATTCTAATTTTTCCAAACTCATTCTAGGTGTGGCACAATGTATTATTTTGTTCAAGACATTTCCTGTTAATTCATATAAATTCTCAGGATATTGTTCCATGATATGCTCCTTTTCATATTAGTGTTGTGATGTCCATTATTGTGTGGTCTTATAAAATGGTTTAGCTAACTCCCCAAACTCCATGCCCTTTGTTCTTTATTTTGATCATTACCCATATATGGAATTATGGAATGTTTCTTCCACTTCATGGAATGGATCTTTGTTAATAACTGGTTCCCTTAATATCCAACCATTTCCATCTCCAAAATTTCTCAGCCCCATTCACCATGGAATGGGGCAGGCTGTTGTGAAATTTTCATTCACTATATCACTTTTATCTTGCTCCTGATAATTCATTATAAGCTCCAAATCCTTCCAACTACTGATTATTCTTTAATAAACATAATAAACAACATCAAACACCATTTGACTTTCCACCTCCACATGCGCATCCATATACTTCCATGTGAACAAATTCTCTATATCTCCTTAGAGAATTCTATTTTTATAATGTCATTAATATATTCCTATGCTTTAAACATTTTAAATCATTTTTGATTTTTAAAAAACCAACACACAAGCTCTTTGGTTACAAAATTCTCCCCATTTGGTGTTCATTCTCATCTCTACTCCCCCTTTCTCAAGAAACTTCTTTCACAAGATATATGATGGAAAAAACATCTTTTCATGCCTCCAAATATGAATTTCATACCTTAGTCCCCTTGTTGGATAGAATAATTCCATATTTTTTTATTTTTAATATTAGAATTACTTTCTTTAAACCCACCTACAATTCACCCAAAAAACCCACTTTATTAATCTGTTTCCATCCCTTTATTCAATCATTCATGTATTATTCTAATATTTAGTCATGAATTGTCTAGTTATTAAGTAGTTTATGGTATTACAGAAGTGAAGGGCTACACTCATCATCAGTTTTAGGAACATTCCTGATTGAGGATGGTCCCTATTATTTTTTCATGCTGCAAATCCTGCTTGGGAAGATCTCTCAAAGTCTATATAGTCAGGTATGTCCTGTAATTGCAGGATGTTCAATGCAGTAGCTTTAAGAATCCATTTTTCTTCATTTTTTAAGATGATTTTGATGTGGCAGTAGGAAAGGGGCAGGGGTCCTGTCCGGGTTTGGGGGGGGGATCTGTCTGTGGGGGGGGGGGGGGAACTGGCAGGGGGGAGGGTGAGGGAGGGCAGTGGGGAGGAGGGTAGTGGGGAGGAGGGTAGTGGTGGGGAGGGTGAGGGGGGGGGGGGGGGTCTTCATGGCATAGGGGAGGGGTGCAGGAGGGAAGGGGGGGGGGGGAACTGGCAGGGGGAGATGGTGCAGGAGGGCAGGGGGGTGTCTGCAGGGCAGTGGGGAGGAGGGCAGGGGGGAGTGGGGGGGGGGGTCTTCATGGGAGAGGTGTAGGAGGGAGGGGGGGGGGGGGGCTGCATGGGAGAGTTGTAGGAGGGAAGGGGGGGGGGGGGACTGGAAGGGGGAGAGGGTGCAGGGGGGCAGGGTAGTGGGGAGGAGGGAAGGGGGGGTCTGCAGGGCAGTGGGGAGGGGTGTAAGGGGGGAGGGTCTGTAGGGCATAGGGGAGGGGTGCAGGAGGGCAGGGGGGGTTTTCAGGGGAGAGGTGAAGGAGGGAAGGGGGGGAGTGGGGGGTGTCTAGGGTCTAGAGAGGGGAATTTGCAGGGGCATGGGGTGACTGGTAGGGGGTGGGGGGATGGTAGAGGAGAATGGGCAGGGGCAGGGGGGTGCATGGGGAAGGCAGGGGGCAGGGTGGGGAGGGAAAACTGGCAGAGGGGGAGGGTGAAGGAGGGCAGGGGGGTGTCTGCAGGGTAGTGGGGAGGAGGGAAGGGGGGACTGATAGGGGGGTAACCTATTTAATGTTCTTTAACTATCTTATGTACATATTACTAAATGATTAATCAAAACAATTTTGTTATGGTCGAAAAACCACCCAAATTAACCCAAACAATCATCATTTAATTCTTATCTAATGATTCATTCACATGGAATATCATATAATTTATTATAAGAACATTTAAACTTCTATAATATCATTAATAACTTGAAATATTATTTCTGGATGTTTATCCATGTTCTACATGAAAATTCATTTAAGAATACAAGTGAACCACTCAAGAAAACCATAAAAATGAACATTCCTGAACAATGTTATTAAACCCTATAACTCATCAAAAGGCCCATAAAATAACATAATGAAACTGGACCGGGCCAACATGTCGTGGTCACGCCGCGGTCACGCCGTGGTAATGCCGTGATTTAGCCCTGATCCAGCCACATCCAGCCCACACCACCCCCTTCCACCTTCATTTCAGCCCGCTGCCACCAACATTCCAGCCCGCAACAGCCCCCCTTCCACCTTCGAATCAGCCCGCACCATCCCCTAGCACCTGCAACCAACACCCTTCCACCAGCATTCCAGCCTCCTCCCGCTCCCTTCGATCCTGGCTGGAAGACGCTGCCCCGCGGATGTCGTTGGATCGGGCCAACACGTCACGGTCATTCCGCGGTCACGCCACGGTCACACCGCGGTCACGCCGCGGTCATGCCATGGTAATGCCATGATTTGGCCCTGCTCCAGCCACATCCATCCCACACCAGCCCCCTTCCACCTACATTTGTATTCTCCTTGGACAAATCTTCCATTATGCTATTTCTTGCCTCTATTTTCAGATACAAGCAAGGCTTGTTGGCATGAATCTAAGTTTTTCTCCTTATTCCATGATAGAAGAACTAATCCTTTTATATTTAGCACTTGGATTATACTTCTTAGGTTTATTACCCAAGGATGTATGATCTGACTTCTTTAAAAACTTCTTGGGAATAGTGTTTCCAACTTCATTTTTTTAAAATTTTCCAAAGGAATTTTCCTTCCATTTTTCATCATCGGTGGTCTTCATTATCCATTTGTTTTTAACACATTCTTATATGATCATGCTCCATTATAGTGACCACACTCAATTAAAATACAATAGCGATCTTAAATCAAGAAGCCACTCAAGTTGAATCATTACATGTTTTTAGAAAAATAAGAGTAGCTACCACACAAACAAAGGATGATAATATTACTAACAAAAAGACTCATAATTGTGTCAAAATAACTTTAATTGATCCACTATTTTTTTCACTGTAAGCTCATGGAGGAATGTGACAGACTATCCTGATAAATCCGTTGTTACTCATGCATATTTATCTATTACCCATGGTTTAAAAACAAATTCTGTACAAATATGGGTGTGATTAAATAATGAGAATCCATCCATATCATCCAATTTGGATATGAGCATGAATAAAATACTTGGATCTCTAAATAAAGATCAAGATCATATTGTTTTTGTCCAAAAATAGAAAGCAAGAAAAACTAGATATACTACATACAATAGAAAGAGAAGGTGATTTATTTTTCAATAATAGCGATACTAGACATTTGGACAGAAGTATAGTGAATGTTGGCATAATAATGTCATGACTGATGGAAGTGAAGAGGATGTTGAAATAGAGATGAACTTCCTACACTATGGAAGAATAGTCTGGATCATGGACCATTGAAAATTGGCCATTAACGTCATGACCGATGGAAGTGAGCTAAATTAACAAATGGAATAAATTCAGGAAAGTAATCATATAATTCATTTAATTAAAGATATACTAGAAGAAGAAGAGTAATACTGAATTCTAAATAATGGTATTCTAAATAATACCAAAGATATCCTAGAAGAAGAAGAGTAATACTGGTGCAGGAGGGGGGGGTGGGGGCTGGGGGGGAGTGGTGTAGGGGTCTGGGGGAGTGCAGGTGGGGGGGGGGGGGGCTGGGGGGTGCAGGTGGGGGCGCTGGGGGGAGTGGTGCTGGGGAGGGATGTGGGGGTGCAGGTGGGGGGGGTGCTGGGGGGCAGCGGGGGTGCAGGTGGGTGGGGGGGGGGGCTGAGGGCTGGGGAGGGGTTGGGGGGAGTGGTGCAGTGGGGTGGGGGTGATTTGGGGTGGGGGGTGGGGGGAGTGGTGGGGTGGGGTGGGGGTGTGTAGGGGGGCAATTGGGGGGGAGTGGTGCAGGGGGAAGTGGGGGGGGGGGGTGCTGGGGGCTGGTGCGGGGGGGGGGGGATGGGGGGGGGAGTGGTGCAGGGGGACTGGTGCTGGCTGGGGGGCAGTGGGGTGGGGGTGTTTTGGGGTGGGGAGGTGGGGGGGGGGGGACTGGTGCAGGGGGACTGGTGCTGGCTGGGGGGTAGTGGGGGTGTAGGTGGATTCGAGTTTCCATTGACAAAGGCTTACATGTGTATGCATAGGTTGGCATATAAATATATAAGTTACCCCTTTATATATATTCACTCATGGCAGTATGAATATATATATTGGGGCTAGATGTGCTTATATATAGATATGAAAAATGCATACATGTGTAAGTGTAAAGGGGTATATGAAAGTATAAACATATATCTAAGGACCCCCTTGTGCATATTTGGCAATGAAAATATGTACATAGGGGATATGTGTCCTTATATATATGTGAAGTTTCATATGCATGCAAGCGGAAAAAAAGGAAGATTCAAGTTGTCGTCAAAAGAAGCACCTTGAGGTTGAGGTAAGTTTCCTCTGCCTAACCCTTTAATTTGAATTCTATAATTTCTCAAGTATTTTAAAAACTTGTTTTCATTATTATATAATGTGTATATGCTATTAAAATTGGTTGTGGCTCTTTATAATGACATTTTCACCTGTTTTACATGATTTCCCTAAGCCTTCAACGTGGACTAGTAGAAAGTTTCAGCCAACTCAATAGTAGAAAATGAAATTTCCTTCACTTTAGAGATGACAGTGTCCTCATTTTGAGAAAACATAAACCAAGAATTCTCATAAAAATCTAAAACTTAAATAAAATATTTGTTTTCATTTCATCAAACATAAACAACTAGCTTTGAAAACTTGATACTTTCTTCAGTCTCATCATTGTGAAACACTTGACCCAGAAAAAGATAGAATTTAACCTATTAAAATAAATCCACCTAGGCATGATTCACGGTGTGACCAGGGGTTTCACACCATGAATACCTACCCCTAGGAATTTCATGGCTTGAACCGAGGTTCACAGCTGGAAGTGTTCTAGATAGGGGGTTCACCCCTCAACTAAACATAATGGTGCTCCTAACCATATGAATTTTCAACTGATAATGATCTTCCAACGGTCTATCAACCTGGTAATTGGATTTTGAAAAATGATCTCAATGCGGTTTTCAGCTCACTACATCCAACCCCACGAAAAACACCAGTCTGTTCTCCTCTAGATGAATTTTCCTGAAATTTCTTGGTTTCACCCACTGGTGTGCTATTGCATCTCTCAATCAATATTAGATGATTACCTAAGGTCATATTAAACCCAAGATCCATCGATGTATTGAAAACAATCTTTAAGTATATCCTCCAATATATGTATCATCTACTCTTAGTGTTTGTCTATATATTGATGGTACGTTGTGATCGATATTAGATGATTCCCTAAGGTCATATTAAACCCTTTCAAAAAATCTTATCATAATATGTGCATCTATCTCTGATATAATTATTAAGGTAAATCCACGATAGTATTAGTCTTCACAGATATAAAACATTCCTATATTTTCTACTAGGTCCATGGCCACCAAAACAGATACCCGAATTCATCACCCATATTTGTCTCTCTAGGATTCAGAAACCATAGAGGTATGACGGTCTCTCATCGACTATTCACCAAATGATTCAAGGACTATAAATCTTATAAAATTTTAACACAACATCATCAAACAGTGAACAATCAAGTGTCAGTTTACCACTTTCTAGTTGTTCCCGCATCACATTAAACACAGGGCTAAATTATATACTAACCTTCCCCCAGCCTATATGAGATGATATGGTAACTAATGGGGAAAAATAAATTGATTCTTGGTCATTAGAATCATCCATCCTCCAATTAGCGTACATGATCATAATGTGTTATTGTTCTTTAAAAGGCTTTTAACCAGGTTCCAAGGGGGGAGGGGGAAAGGGGTAGGGGGGTGTGCTGGGTTCTTTTGCAAAGGGCATGGGTAGGGTGCAGGGGGGGTGTGCAGGGGGGTGCAGTGGGTATGTGAGGGGGGGGGGGGGAGGAGGGGAAGTGCAGTGGGCTGGGGGGGAGTGTAGTGGGCTGGGGGGGGGGGAAGTGCAGGGGGGCAGGGGGGGTGTGCAGTGAGCTGGGGGGGGGGGGTGCAGTGGGTGTGTGCAGGGGGGGGGGTAGGGGTAGGGGGTGAGGGTGCAGGGGGGAAGTGCAATGGGCTGGGGGGGGGAAGTGCAGTGGGTAGGGTGTGTGTGCAGGTGGGGGGGGGGGGGGTAGGGGAAGGGGGCAGGGGGGTGTGCAGGGGACAGGGTGAGGGGGTGGGGGTGGTTGCTGGGGGAGGGGGGAGGGGGAAAGGGGTGGGGACAGGGTGAGGGGGTAGGGGGGAAAGGGGCAGGGGGTGTGCAGTGGGTTGGGGGGTAGTGCAGTTGGAAGGGGGTGTGCTGGGGAAGGGGGAGGGGTGTAGGGGGGAAAGGTGTTGGGGGGAAGTGCAGTGGGTAGGGTGTGTGTGCAGGGGACAGGGTGAGGGGGCATGTGTGGTTTTCTGGGGGCAGGGGGGTTTGCAGTGGGTTGAGGGGGAAGTGCAGTGGGAAGGGGGGAGTGCAGGGGGCAAGGGGTGTGCTGGGGGAAGGGTGTGTGTGTAGGGGGGGTGGTGTAGTGGGCTGGGGGGAGGTGCAGTGGGCAGGGGCAGGGGTGTGTGCAGTGGGCTGTGGGGGAAGTGTAGGGGGCAGGGGGGGGGAGTGCAGGGGGTAGTGCTGGGGAAGGGGGCAGGGGGAGGGGGCTGTTTTTTTATTGAATGGGGGGACATATAACCACAGTTTAAACCATGGATATAGGGATATAAACAAGGTTTAAAGCCATGAAAAAAGGCCTATATCCACAGTTTAAAACTGTGGCTATATATATTGTCAGACTTAGGATTCTGCCACGGTTTGAAAACTGTGGCTATAGGTTTTTCCCTATAACCACACCAATACCAGCCACGGTTTATGAAACCATGGCTATAACCTATAGCCATGGTTTTTGGGCCTATAGCCACGGTTCCAAACCATGGATATAGCCTTATTTTGTAGTAGTGTTAATTGTAAAAATTTCTTAATTCTGTAAATTTAATAGTTTTCTAGATCTTCTGTATTTACGGAATATATTTTACAATTTTGATCCAAATTGAGTGATTATTTTTTTCAAGATTCCTTTATTCATGGTATTCAATTATTTTTATATACCCATATCCAATTTTAAATACAATGTCCCAAAAAAATAAATTAAGTGGAGAAATTGTTCTAGATGACAGGATAGAACCCACCTCAATAATTGAAGCATATCTCAGACTAGATACCTCCAAATGCGGTGATTCCAAATGGATTTAAAATATTACTTCAAGCCTCATTTTAAAATTAAATTTAATTAATAAATTAAGTCATTTAGGCGTCAATTTAATTCTCTATAGTAGAGGGAGTTGAGGAGTCTCCCCTTATAGAAAAAGTAGTTTTTAGTAATTCATGCATAACTTTTTTGAAGCTTTTCTAATTAAGATTATATTTTATGGGAGGATTAAAAATAGAGATAGGAAGAAATTTTATGAATACACCTTCCTAAAATTAATCCATTTATAATGCAAAATAGACTCAAAATTTATGAGGAATGAATCTGGATGAAAAATCTTCCACCCCTCATGCCTATAAATATGAGTGTTGACTTCCATTCAATGGGGTTGAAGGAGGTAAAAGCGGGGATGTGATAGAGGATTGTAACCTTGAAGTGTTGTGTATTTTCTCTTTTCTCTTTTCTTATTTTCACAATTTTCTATTTTCCCCCCTTCAACTCTATTACCCTTCACATGGAGGGGTAAATATTTGAGTGATCAGGGAAGGGGGAGTTTTCCTTTTGTAATGTCAGAGCCTTATGTTTTAATATAAAACTCTATATTTTTCTATTGAATTATTTCTATTTTAAATGGTTAAAAATTCTATTAATTCTATCATGATTTGGTTTTTTGTGACATTCATTATTTATTTCTTTGGTTTATGATATTTAAAATCCCTCCGCTTAGTGTAGTTTATCTTGATCAAGAAGATTGTGTTAGGTTGTGAGTGTCTAGAAATCATTAGAATGTGTGTGGAATAAGTTAATTGTTTCTTAATTTATAAGGAAAAAAAATTCCCTATATTTACTTGACTTATTTATTTAGGAATATTTTATAAATTTTCATGCACATAGGAGTGGTTTCTATTACATCCTTCAACCAAGGGTGATTGACAACTCGATCAAGGAGTCTTTCATTTATCATTCAATAGGAAGAGAGTGAGAATGATTTTTATGACCACGATGATATTAAAAAAGGTAATCCTAACCTGAAACTATCACTCTATTCATTAATTTTTTTTCAAACTTTATTTTTATTCCTTCCTTTATTTTTAACATCAAATAATTTAAAAAATAACCACCACTTATTTATCTAATTTCAAGTGACAAACATGATTGTTGTGAGTTACTCTCTAAAGAAAACCTAGTTTGACCACTATACTACATTTTAACATAGGAAATATTTGTTTTTATCATACCCCATGACAGGTATGTGTCAAAACTTGGCGTCGTTTCTGGGGAGGTGGCAGCAACAATTTTTTTCTCTTCTTATTTCTTTCTTTTCTCTTCAAAATTGCATGACTAGAAACTCAAACACTGACCCTTTCCCCCTAGATCTTAAAATTAAAATACCCTTGTTTAATAGACTTAGAAACCTTAATTTTCGATCTAAATTTTAGGAAATTTCTCTTATAGACTCTAGTGAAACTTCAAGTGTTCACTCTGAGCCTATCACTATAGCTGGAAATCAGAAGCAAACCATTATAGACCTCTATAAAGCACAATTATTTAATAAAAACAATAAATTTGTCATGATAGAGTTAAAAAATTATTTTTAGATGAAACCTAAAATGGCACCATTACTTCCAAAATTTCATGTCTTGGCAAGTGAAGATCCAAACAAACATATTAAAGAGTTAACATATGTTTTCTCTACTTTCAGACCCCGAAGAGTAGCTGAGGAGCAGGTAAAGTGGAATGAATTTCCATTTTCATTGGAAGGATACGCCAAATAATGTTTGTATGGACTATATCTAGGATATGTACATTATTGGAATGAATTTTTGAGATTCTTCATGAAAATATTCGTTCCCACCTCCAGAAGCACGACCATTAGGAATGAAATATATGCCATCATACAATAATCTGGAGAAACCCTTTATGTGTACTGGGAAAGGTTTAAAAATCTATGTACCATTTGAACACATCAAGAAATTGAGGAGCATCAATTTATTTTATTATTTTTCCAAGGATAACTAGAAAATGACAGAAACCTTTTGGATACATCATCTGGAGGTGCATTCATTGACAAGTATCCAGAATAAGCCAAGGGATTGATTGAGAAGATTTCCCAAAACTAACAAAAATTTGGTATAAGAGGTATCCATGAGGTAAGAACTTATTATCTATCACCTTTATGAGAAACTATGATTGATTAGATAACCATTATAGTGAGACATTTGGCCTTGAAACAAGTGGGTGAACAGTAAGAACCAGCTAAGTTATATGGTTTATTCTCATCACCTGATCATTTAACTAACCAATGTGATGAAATATAGGGAATGGAAACTTGTACGATAGAATTTCAGCTGATAAAATTCCAACAAAATTAAGGATGGAGATAGCCTAATCATGTTCAATATGGATTTAGAAATCATCAGAATTAATCCAGACCCCCATAATAAAACCATTTTTAAAACCAACCCCCATTCCAGTAGTAATTCCAAAACCCATCACAATTTCAACAAAAGAAATCTTATAACCATCCTTTATACCACCAAACACCCATATTCCAAATAACCTGTAATCAACCATCCACCAAAACACAACCTTTTTTAGAAAAACTACAATCCAAGTATGAGGTCCTAGAGGATAAGGTTAATAAGATAGGAAACAATATGGGAAGTCTTATTGAAATCATGTCTAAAAACATAGGAAAACTTTCTTCTAAGAAAATCCCAATCTGAAAAGAGAATGTCAGCATGATAAAAACAAGAAGTGTAAAAGAACTATCAACACCAGTATACCATGAACCTAAAACAAGACCACCTAAGATAAGGGATAATGAAGTGGTAAATTATGAAAATTCTGTGAAAATGTACTAAGAAGAAGAGAAGAAAGAGGAGGAGGAGAAGGATATGATGAGGAGGAAGAGATAAAAAACACAATTTAAAATTAAAAAAGGTAGAATAATGATGAACCCGATTTATGTGTACATTTTCACATACTTTATTGAAAATAAGAACAAGTTTTCAGAAATTACCTTCTGCTTAGTGGAAAAATACTTTGATTTTGGTAATATTGTTCATTTTCAAGAGATTTATGGCCAAACACACAAACTGGGGGTGAAATGAGAAAAATTTACAAACTACACGACGTGTACATATATACACGCCGTGTACATTCAGACTTAGACACAGATTGAATAGGACAAATGCATGCCCTAGTTACCAAAAGTCGGTACACACTGTGTTCACCATATACATACCATGTATGTCCTTCTAGAAGAAGTTGGCGGATGAGAATAAGTATACATGCCCATGTGGTCGGCTGATGGGTACACGTCATGTCCACTTTATACATGTTGTGTATAACTTTCTAGAAGCGGTTGGTGGTTGAAAACTAAGACTACACGCCATGTATGGCGGTGCTACACGCCGTGTATATCTACCTACTAGGAGGTGCCATGTTCCAAGTCAAATATGGCATGTTAGGCCGCCTACCAGTGGAGAAAACAATGACAAAAGTGCATTGAAAAAAGTACACGCCATGTAGTTTTATTTCCTATAAAAAGAGGACTTGGCCTCCGGTTCAGAGGGTGTGTGGAGAGAAATTGTGGAGAGAAAAGGGTTAAAGGTCTGGAGGAGAGATGCTCTGCTACCGTCCTACCGTCATTCTACCATCTACCAAAGAATCACTTCCACATCAAAGTTTCAAGCATGATCACATCAGGTATTAAGAGTTTTGTGTTTATCTTCTCTCCCATGTGTAACTAAATACCCAATGTGTTGGGGTTGTGAGAGATGAAAGAGTTATAATTTAGATTAGTTGATATGAATGTGTTAATTATATTAACTTCTTCTTATTTTTCTTAAATCACTTCATATTATCACTGAAAATTCTAAACCAGACCAAGGGAATAATTTTCAGGGTTTCAAAAGAAGAATAACAACGAATATTTTCACGATAATTGTAAGTATTCATTGACTCAAAAAATAGACTAATCCAAATAAAGAATTGTGAAACACTAACTACCGGACCAAGGAGTTAGTTTCTTCAGCTCTAAATATAAAGTTTATCAGACCAAGGAAAATTTATTACAAAATGAAACCCAAAGTTTTGGGTTATTATGAACAACACAACCTCATAAGAAATTTGATTTAATAATCAAATTCTCATATATCCATAACCCCAACACATTTCTCTCTTTATCTGTATCAAAACCAATTTTCCCATATTTTATTCTATTCATTAAGTAATTTATTAAAGAAACTTAAAACCGATTATTCTTTATAATCCAAACAATCAAAAATTGACTTTAAATTCAGAATATTTCACTAAAAAAAATAAAAACTAGATAAGCAGGAAAAAATAACTTCTTTTTCCCTATGGACCGATCCCTTACTGGTACTATACTCATTAGGGTAAAAATAATTTGGGACACTGATAACATACCTTCGGTGAAATGACTCACCAAATAAATACTTACCCCCACTATTTCCATCAAGCATGATTTAATCAAAGAGATTACAAGAAGAAGCACTTCAAAAATAAATTTTAGACACCTTCCAGAAAGTGGAAATTAATATCCTCCTTCTTGAATCACTCAAAAATAAATCCATATCATGCTAAATTTTTGAAGTATATTTTAACCAAGAAGAGGAGACTTAAAGGTAATTAAAAAATAAACTTGGGAAGAAGTGTCTCAACCCTTATCATACCATAGTTTCCAACCAAATGTTAAGATCCAAGCACGTTTTCTATTCCATGCACCATTGGTTATTTAAATTTATCTAATAATTTGTGTGATATAGGTGATTAAATTAATATATTTATTCACTTAGTATACACTTATTTGTATATGGTAAACTTGAGTCCCACAAGATTGGTGGTCCATTTTGAAAACAGATCCACAGTCTTCCCAGTAGGAGTTCTGGAGGATGTCCTTGTGAAATTAAAAGATATCTTATTCCTAGATTACTTCTTTGTGATGAATATGGAAGAAGATATAATCCCATCACACTCACCCATATTTTTGAGGAGAACTTTCTTTAAGACTTACAAAACCATCAACAATGTCCATGAAGAGACACTCACCATGGAGTTTGGAGATAGCACTATCCACTTCAATATTTTTGAATCTCTGAGGCACCCATGGGATGATCACTCACTCTTTTCACTCTCCCATGAAGTTTTTATTGATCCAATTGAATAATCAGGCATGTTCCATGAATTCTTATCCTTAGGAGATAAATTTTTCCATCGAAAATATCACTAACATTTGGATTCCCAACACATTGGATATTTTGATTTCATATGGGAAGAAGAGGTAAAATTTGATTTCATTGATGATTTGTTAAATGATGAGGAAGTTGATATGGTTTCTTGTGTGCAGGAGGTCCAAAATTTGGAAGTGGAGAATGACAGTTTAATTTTTTATCTTGAGAAGCCCCTTGATTTAAAATTAAAACCACTCCCTACTGATTTGAAATATGTGTACCTTGAAATTACCAGTGATAATTGCTAATAATATATCTAAAACCAAAAAAAATATTTGATTGAGATTTTTCCAGAGAATGTACAAGTGATAAGGTGGATATTAGGTGATATCTTAGGAATAAACCCAAAATATGCTCACATAGAATTCTTCTTGAGGGATATTCCAAACATGCCAGACAACCCCAAAGAATGTTGAATACCACCTTGATGGAGGTTGTGAATAATAAGATCTAGAAGCTCTTGAAATCTTGGATCATATATCCCATTTCACATACACAATTTCTTATCCCCATTCATTTAGTTCTAAAAAAACTAGCCTCACCGATGTGAGGAATGAAAATAATTAATTAATCCCTGTGAGAATTCAAAATAGCTGGAGAGTGTGAATTGATTTTAGGAAGTTTAATCAGGTCACTTGGAAAGATCATTTAACCATCCCCTTAATTGAACATATGTTAGAGATATTTGTAGAGAGAACTTATTTTTTTTGATGTATTTTTAGGGTATTTTCAGGTGCCAGTTACTCTTGAGGATCAAGAGAAGACAAACTTTACTTGTCCCTTCATCATTTTTGAATATAGAAGGATGCCATTCAAATTATGTAATGATCTAGGTACATTTCATAGGTTCATGGTAAGTATTTATTTCTGATTAAATTGAATATTTCTTAGAGGTTTTCTTGGATGATTTCATAGTTTTTGGAAATTCCTTTGACCATTGTTTGAAAAATCTGGAAAATGTTTTGAAACCCTACATTGAAAATAATCTTGTTTTAAATTTTGAAAAGTGTAATTTCATGGTTGAGAGAGGAATTTTACTTAGTCACGTCATTTAAAAAAGTTATTTAAGTGGATAAATAAAAAATTTAAGTGATAAATTCATTACCTTACCCAACTTGTGTGAAACATATTATATCATTTTTAGGATAAGGAGGATTCTATAGGAGGTTTATCAAAGATTTTAGTATGATTGATCTCCCTATCTCTAGATTTATTTTTAAATATACTAATTTTGATTTCAATAGTGTGTGTAGGGAATCCTTTTATGATTTTAATAGGATATTTATTACACCACTGGTGATGCAACCACCAAATTGGGAAGAACCATTTGAGCTACTTTGTGATGATTCCAACCAAGTAGTTAGAGTAGTCCTTTCTTCGAAAATTGAGGGAAGGAAACAAGTCATTTACTATGCCCTAAGAACCTTGGATATGGATAAATGTAATTACATAAACATAGAAAAAGAGTTTTTAGCAGTTGTTTTTTCTTTGGAAATATTTAGATCATATCTTCTTAGAACTAAATTCACCATGTTTTCTGATCATGAAACTCTTAGGTACTTAATGAAGAACGCTGAAGCTAAACTGAGGTTAGTGAGATGGATGTTACTGATACATAAGTTTAACATATAAATTAAGTGTAATAAGGGAGATGATAACCAAGTGGATGATCACTTGAGTAGACTATCTAACACTGCTAAAGCTGAAATTCCAGGAAAAGAACCACTGAATGATCACCTCCCAGGAGAGCAGTTGTACTTGATTGAAAGAGAAGTGCCTTGGTATGCTGACATGGTCAATTATATAGTAACATCTCAGGTCCTATATCATTTCAATTATTACCAAATTTAAAAACTAAAATCTGAATCTAGATATTACATTTGGGATGATCCATTTCTTTGGAATATTTTCAATGATCAAGTGATAAGAAGATGTTTTCCTAAGAGTGAAATTGGGTTTATCTTTAAGTTTTTTCACACTTTATATTGTGGATGACACTTTTTAACTCAAATTACAATAAGGAAGGTTTTAAAATATGGACTTTATTGGTCCACCCTTTTTAAATATGCTCATGACATTTTCAAAATGAGTAAAAAATGTTAGTTTTATGAAAATATTTCAAGGATACAAGAAATGACCCAAAATAAACTTAATTTTTATGTGAAAATTTTAAAGTTTAGGGAATAAATTTCATGGGTCCTTTACCAATGTAATTTGTAAATTGTTATATCTTGATTATATTTTATTATGTTTCCAAATGGGTAGAAGAAAAATCCACCAGGACTGATGATGCTATTTTTTTTTGTTATTTTGTCTGGTCTAACATATATTTTAGGTTTGGAGTGCCCAAAGAAATCATCAGTGATAAAGGGACTCACTTTTTCAATAGTATAATGGTTTATTTGTTGAATAAGTATGGGGTGCATCATAAAATATAAACTCTTTATCATCCATAGACTAATGGTCAAGCTGGAGTGTCCAATAAAAAAATAAAATGAATATTATAAAAGACTGTTAAACTAAATAGGAAGGATTGGGCCAAAAGGTTGGAAGAAACATTATGTTCTTATAGGAAAACCTACAAAACTCCAATTGGAATGAGTCCATATAGGTTGATTTATGAGAAAATTTGTCATCTTCCAATGGAATTGGAACATAAGGCGCATTAGGTTGTGAGGAATATGAATTTGGATCTTGAAAATGCCAGGTATGAAAGAAGATTACAGTTATAGGAGTTAGAAGAAATTATAAGGGAAGATTTTGAAAATTATAGGATTTATAGAGAGATAACAAGAGTGGCTCATGACAGGATGATCCAACAGAAAGACTTCCATCCAAGAGACAAAGTGTTGTTATTCAACTCAAGACTCAAGATGATGCCATGTGAACTTCATTTCAAATGGGAAGGTCCATTTATAGTTACTAATATATATCATTTTATTGATATGAAGATTTTTAAGGATATATAGAAGGATCCATTCACTATTAATAGAAACTAGCTAAAGAAATTCCATGGGACCGTCTCATCAGATCCAGTGGAAGAGATCACACTCCTCCAACCTGTTGATTAGTAAGATCCACCAGGTCGTATCCCCCTTTACAATTTATTGATTTATGTGATTAATTTTCAAATATTATTACATGTTAAATCCATTTTAATTCACTATGGAAACTGCATCATTTAAGTGTGGGGGAGGGAACCTTTTTAGTTTATCATTTTCATTTGTTGTTTTTAAAAAAAAAACGTGTTTTTCAAATTCGTGTGTGTTTATTTTTCATTTTTTTGTGTGTTTTTAAAAATTTTGAGCTGAGATGATTATAATTTTCATTTTTGAAACCCATATCAATGAGTGAAACAATTTATTTCATAAAACTGAGCTTAAATGAATCTTGAAAATGACTTTGTTTCAAGTTCAAATCTTTGGGAGTTTCATAAAAAGTACTCTGATTTTTGAATCTCATGTCACATATCACTATATTTATCTTTGAAATAACTTTCCTTTGAGGCTTCTAACCCTTTTTTCATATTATTTTTATTCACCTCACTTCTTGAGAGAAACATACCTTGATTTCTTTAACCAGAATTTGATTTATTCTCATCAAAACATGAGGGTTTGAGGTACTTATATTTTAAATGATTGAGGAATTTATTTGGTTTAAATCCACATTTTACAGATAATCCTTTTTCATTAAATCATTTATTGTACATTTAATCCTTTTATCCATTATAATCCATGAACAACTTGTTAGGTTAGCCACATTATAAGCCAATTTTCCTCTTCCAACATACTCTTGAAGTTAAATTGCATAATCTAGTTGAACTTAAGTGTGGGGGGAAGCTGTCTTGTGTTGTGCTACCCTATTTGGTGATACTTTGGATAGAAAATAAAATATTAAAGAGATTATTTTTCTTCTAAAAAATTCATTATATTTAAATTTTTTCATTTTCTCGAGCTTTCATGATAAGAGAAGTCATGCCTTTCTAGATTTTCCAATGGAGAAAGAAAGATATGCCTATCTGGAGCTTTCAAGATAAATTATGTCTTAGAAGATTGAATTTTTTGCAGTTCAAATGATGAATGGTGTGAAATTTACTTTATTTTTCATGATTATGGAGCTCATTTCCTACTAATGGGAGTGATTAGGATACCATACTTGAGTGAAAATTAGAATCTTATATTTTTTTTTTCAAAAAGAGCAAAGACCTCCTCATTCATCCTCAAAAAATTTCACATCAAAATCCTACCAACTGAAAGCCAAAAAACAACCCTGAAAAACCCTCATGATAAACACATTTAATTGACTAACATTGGGTATATAAATAGGAATTTATCAAGCCTATGGTGACTCTTTCATGAGTTTGGATGATAAAAACATTGTTAAAAATTGACATTTGTGAAATGAGAGAAAATTCATCTAAGGAGGGTGTTTTGTGTGCATGGGAGGAGAAATAAAGTGGGAACATAATTAATGATATAAATTTAGAACATGAAACAATGGTCTTTTAAGATTCATTATATCTTTTGTTTCTTGGTGTGGAATTAGTGAATCTCATGGGTATGTGTTTGGAATTTTCTTTTATTTGATTTTGATTTTTTTACTTGTCTAGGAGTCCAAGTGCTAGGTGTAAAGGAATTGATAGAGTTAATATTTTTATTATTTTTTATATGTTTTTCAATGATTTAATCCCTTTAAATTAAACAATTTGATCTAATTTTCATCATTTTAGTATTTTTGGTGAATTTTGGGCTTAATTGTGAGAATTTCTTAATTCTGGAAATTTAACAGTTTTCTAGATCTTCTGTATTTCAAGAATATATTTTAAAATTTTGATTCAAATTGAGTGATTTGTTTTTTATAAGATTAATTTATTAATGGTATTCAACTTTGTCTTCTGGACCCATATCCAATTCGAAACACACTGTCCAAGAAAAATCAATCAAGTGGAGAACTTTTTCTAGACGATAGGATGAACCCCACCTCAGTAATTATAGAATATCTCGGCATAGAGACCTCCAAATATGATTATTAAAACTTTATTTGAAATATTACTTTGGGAATAGTTTTTAGTTTAAATTAATGAAGAAATTATGTCATTAAGGCATCCATTTTATGCTTAAAAGTGGAGGGAGTTGAGGAGTCTCCATAGCTAGAAAAAGTAGTTTTTAGTAATTTGTGGATAATTTTTTTGAAACTTGTCCAAATAAGACGAGGTTTTCTGGGAGAATGAAAAATATATATAGTAATAACTTTTATGAATACAAATCCCTAATATTAATCTATTTATTATTCTAAATAGACTCAAAATTTAGGAGGAATGAATATGGAGAGAAAATTTTCCACCCCTCAAGCCTATAAATATGAGTGTTGACTTCCATCAAAGGGGTTGAAGGAGGTGAAAGAGGGGTTATGATAGATGATTTTAATCTTGAAGTGCTGTGTATTTTATCTTTTTTCTTTTATTAGTTCCATAATGCTCTCTTTTTCCCCCTTCAACTCTATTAACCTTCACATGGAGGGGTAAACCTTTTGAGTGATCAGGGAAGGAGACGTTTTCCTTTTGTAATGTAGGAGTCTTGTGATTTAATGTAAAACTCTCTATTTTTCTATTAAATTATTTATATTTTAAGTGGTTCTAAATTATATTAATGTGATTATGTTTTGAGTTTTGGTTTCATTCATTTTTTATATATTTGGTTGAAGATATTTAAACTCTCTCTTCCTAGTGCAGTTTTTCTCGATAGAGTAGATTATGTTAGGTGGTGAGTGTCTAGCGATCATTGTCATGTATGTAGAATAAGTGAATTGTTTCTATATTTATAATTATAAAATATTACAAATCATCAATTTCCTTAGTTATTTGGTAAAGGTTTATGAATTTTCATGCACAAATGAGTGGTTTCCATTGCATCCTTTAACCAAGGGTGATTGACAACTTGACTGAGGAGTCTTTTATTTATCATTCAATAGTTAATTTATCATTAAATAGGAAGAGAGTAGGAATTATTTTTATGACCATGATTAAATTGAAAAATTTAAAACTAAAATTAAACCATAACTATTTTCATCCATTTGTGTTCAAACATTATTTTTATTATTTTTTTCTTTTTAACATCAAACAATTTAAAAAACACCCTCCACCTATTTCTATAATTTCAAGTGAAAAATGTGATTGTTTTGAGATCCTATTGAGAGGAAACCTATATTTAATACTAAATTGAATTTTAACTTAGGAAATATTTGTTTTTGTTACACACCATGATAGGAACATGTCAAATATATTTAACAAACTTGGATTTTTCTTCAAGAAAAGACTCTTGTTTGTTTGCTGAAAAATTTTCTATCTTCAAATTCTTATTCTCTCTCTAAAGTATAATGATAATTGAAAGAAATTAATTCAACTATATATTTAGAATAAAATCTATCAGAGTGTCTTCTTTCTCTTCTTCAGAGCTATTTCTTTCATCACTGGTGAACTTTTCATCATTCACTTTTGTAATAATCAATTTTTTAGCAGCATCATCAATGGAATTTTTTGCATCTTATTCACTGCAATCATCTTCCTCATATTTAGATAAAAAGTTTCTCATTTTTCATTTATAAAACTTTTTATCCTTTAACTTATAATATGAATTATATTTTTATACCTTCTTCTTGAGAGATATTTTTGATTTTTTATCATCTTCATCACTTTTTTCATCATCTTTTCATCAAGGAAAATTTGCAACAAAATTTACAATAGATCCATATACAAAGAACTTAAAAGTTATATTTCATTTATACTTTTCTATGCCTATTTTCTCCTTTTTATAAAAAATGACACAAATTCATCAAATTATTTTAATAAACTCATCTTCAGTGTCAGAGTCATTATCCTCCCCCTCTACTGTAACTTTCTTAAATTTTCATTTCTTAGCATCCTTGAAAGAGATTCCAAATCATATTTATCCATCTTAACAATAGTATTTTATCTTCTCATTTCATAAGTGATAAGAGTACTATGCAAATCATCCAGATAAAGCATTTTAGGATCTCTATCTTCTAAGGATAAAACTTTGGCATCGAATTTATCATGAATAATTCATAAAATATTTTCAACAATGTTTAAATCATCCAAATTCTCACTAAGAAATATTATGGTGCATATAATATTATTCAACCTTATAAAGAAGTCACCAACAAATTCATTATCACCCATATCAATATCTTCATACTTCAAACTCAAGATTTTTAACTTTTCTTTCTTTACTTTCATATCTCCTTCATATATTTTCTTTAACTTATCCTAGATGATTCTAACCATTTTAATTCTTTTAACTCTAAGAAATTCACTTTCAGAGAGTGAGGAAAGTATAGAATTTCTGGCTCACTTAGTAGTTTCAAAATTTATCTTATGAATAGCTATTAATGGAACACCTTTATCATAAGGATGGAAACCATCTGTAATAACCTCAATAACTTCACAACCAATGGGCATAAGATAAGGAAACATTATATATTTCCAAATATGATAGTTATTCCCATTTAAGATAGTAATACCCTTAATATTCATAGAAATATGAACATCTATAGAAACTTCTCTTTTCTATAAACTTTTGTGAAGAGTAAATGAAGGGAAACTTTGCTCTGATACCACTTAAAAGGACCAATCAAGATCTGTGTGATCACTAAAAGGGAGAGTAGGTGAATCATTGATCTTCTATTTTTATGTTTTATTTCTTAAGAAACAACATTCACCACTTGTTAGAGAGATATTAATTTGATAGAAGTAAAGTAAATAAGAAAAACCACAAGAACACAAGTATTTACAAGGTTCACTATTCTATAAGAGTAGCTAGTTCTTATAATGATTTGGAAATAATATAGTACCACATGAAACACTAGAAAAAAATCCTTTGATATGGTTAAAATAATTAGGGAGTATCCTTTCACTTGTGAAGCATTATAGTCAATTGATAGTGCATGTTCTCCTCACATAGATAATAGATGTAGCGATGTTTTTGTAATAATTATAAGAACCTTCACCAAAGGATTCATTATGTTGACATTGTGTTTATTATACTTTCTTCACACTTAATCTTCATGAAATTACTTCTTATTAACTTTCTTCCTTAGTAATAGGTAATTAATTTCTCCTTGTACTTCTATATAAAAACGTCCATATGGTCTTCTATTCATCCAATATGTTTCATATAGTTTTCCTTCTGGTGCCTTATGAAAATTTATACCACTTATTCTACATTTTTCTTCATATTAACTTGGCATGAAGTATATATGATATAACCTGATATGAAACTCCATTCGATATATTTAAACCAATTCCACTTCTTATTTTTCGACTGATCATTTTTCACACTATTTTTATGATACAAACTTGATGATAAACTTTATCTAGTATATATCATCCAAACCTATGATTATTTAATTCATTATTCTGATAAACTTGACACTTCAGTAGTGCTTCACCTAAATTAAAAAATATTTAAATACCATTACTCGATGCATCAACCCCCTTTATATAGGAAAGGATACTCTAATATTTTAGGGAAACACACAGAATTTATTTAAACTTCTTGCTTAATATTTCTAACATCCCTCTTGGAAACTTCCTATCATTAACTTTATTGAAAGTTCCTTAAAACTTGGTGTCAATGAACTCCTTCAAAATTCCTTCTACCTCAGTGAGAATCACAAATCTTTCATATATGATATTTGTAACATTTAACGATCATCGTATTATTTTCACAATTGATATCTTTATGAAGGTTTCATAAATTATTTTGAACCAGTATAACTTTATACTACTCATTAGTCTGGTGTAACTTCATAGAAACACTTCCATCCGAAGAGATTCTATCTAATGTTCTTGAATAACTTCTTAGGAACATTTACAAAGTATTCCACCAGACACTTCCGCCATTTGATGACTTATATTAGGAATATTTTTTCCATTTCCTTCGTATACCATCCTCTAACCAACTATCTTTATAAAAAAATATCTATCCAATGAATTAAACCAATAATTTCCATATGATGAATCAGAGACTTCCATCTGATCATCCCATAATAACTTCACTTCACAACTTTATTCACATCCATCTAAAAATAATTGTACACAAGTAAACACCCTTCAATAATTCAAGCCGTTCATACAATAAAATCTGACTGATGAAATTATGAGAGATCATTTGATAGCCTTCATATGATCATACACCTTATTAATTTACCTTTTTTGCTTTGAAAAATTTATATGATTGAAAATATTCAAAAACATCGAACACATACTTTACTCATCCAAACCTATGACCGATAACTTATATTCTATAAATTTTGTAGTATAAAATTTGTATATATAAAATGATTTTCTCCCCCTTTAAAATTATCTTGAATCAATAGGTATTTAAATACTTATGATTTTATGAACATTAAGAACATCAAATCATAACCAGATTTAATGCACCGAACACTCTATCTGATAGAACTTATAAGTTTCATAAGATTGACATACAACACAACACTCAGGTTAATCAACTAAGTCTGAAAAAGTCCATTAGATAGACTCGGTCTGGTCTTATCAATCCAATATTCACTATTTTTTCACCTTTGTTGAAAGTATTACCAAAGAAGGTTGTTTTTTTTAGAAAATAAAAGACAACACTATTTTGAGAAAACATTATTCCTTCATAAAAATCTAAATCAACATCTTCTTAATACCTTTTAGATTCTGTAAAACATCTCAAAACCATATATTCCTAAAAATGTATCCCTCAATTAGGCCAGTGAGGGAACCATCAGGTGTTAGGGTAAGTTTTTGTTATCCAATGCCAGTCATATTTAGTAGTTTTATAGAATTTCCCCAGATTATCCCTCTATCTCATAGATTCCCATGATAATAGATTTTTGTATATTATGTTTTTTACTTTCCTTGAAAATATATTTTCAAATTAGTCTTTCATATTATTCTCTCCCTTCTACCCCTTTTAAAGTATCTCATTACATCATTTTCCACTTTTCCATAAAATGTTTCATAGTGTTTTTTATTAAAAAGTGATTGTTTCAAGTTATAAAAAGAGAATGGATTTGAAAGGAATTAGCATGTCACTTTTTTTTCAAATATTTGGAAAACCTACTTTGTATATCTATTTTCAAACTAGCATGAAATAGATTTACCTTTAAAGGGTATGCATAGACCGACATGTGGTTTCCTACTGGGTTTTATAACTCACACCTATCATCATTATAGGTTTTTTAGGTTCTGTTGAGTTGTGATGGATGATCTATGGGTTTTAGTCTAGGTATGGGATGGTGGCTGATGAACATGTTTCACTCAGTGCATGGATATAGTAGTTTAGGCTCCAATTATTTTATTTTATGATGGGATATTTTATATATCAACCTCCATGACTTCTTACTATTTTATTTGTAACTTATACCATTTTAATTATTTTGTTTTTTATAGTGTTACTTGTGTTTATTAGTCTTATTTATCATTATGCCTAGCATTTTTTTTGTGATTAGTTTGGTTGTGTACATTTTGTATCAGTTTATTTCTATGACATGGAACACTAATGCATGGAATGGTCACACTAGGTTTCTGGGTGAAAATATTTACTTTATGTTTATTCTTTAGAAAAAATCATTCTCAATGTGCTCTATTGATGACCTTGGCACTTTTTTCTAGCCCAATAGGATCGATAACACATCTTAAGAATGTCATGGTCTGGATTGGGTGCCCTGTTCATGGGTGGCCCCCATTGATTCATGACACAAACTCTAATCCCTCAAGGAATAAATGACTATACAATGCAAATATAGTATAGCCTTTCTGGTGCTACTAGTTTTAATATCTTATGATATCTATATAAAGTATGTTCTATTGGATCTTATATTTATGGGAATCAGTTCACTTGTTCAAATTCACCCAAAATATAAATTTCTCTTTTTGGTGAACAATGTGCATATCCATAAGCTATGTGATTTTACTATTATGTAAATTTAGTTGAAACTCTTATGTATCAATAAAGTCAACCCTTAATTAATTATTTTTGCATCTCCACACTTCCTTTTTTAGTCTCATTAAGGTTGCTTCTAATTTATTACTTCTAACTACCCACTTTTAGTTTTCCTACTTACAAAATTCTAAAAATTGGCCATTTCTACTCCACCATATCCATCCAGGCTTCAAAAATTATACTTCTAGAATCACTCCTTCCATAAGTTTTGAGAAATAAGATGAAAAATGATTTTCACATGGTTTGAGTTAATAATATATCACCAGAGAATCATTTTCTAGATTCACTACCAAGTCCTTCATCAATATCCACAAACACTCTTCTACTCTCAATATTCATTTTTAGCCGCATGGTCCCCCCAAAATGATTCCAATCATCCTAGAACAATTGAAGAACAACACCACCTCAACACATCCTATACTATAAACATGGTTAGTATATCCACCAGATTCCAAAATCTATCCACCTTTATTAGATCCATCACTTTATCCTCCAACAGTTTCCATATGAAGTGAACTTCAGCTAAATATGCTTTGTCCTAGAATGATACATTGGACTATTGGATAAGTGGATCATACTATGTGAATCATATAATAAAATTTCAAACTCATAAATTCTTCTGAGATATTCTAACAACCCCTTTGGATAAATAAACTCATTCCCAGCTTTCACTAATGCAACATACTCCACTTCCATTAATGAAAGTGCAACTACCAATTTAAGATTAGACATCCAACTCACAGTCGTGCCTCTCTAAGTGATCACAAAGACTATGGTTCTCTTCTCTGTGTTTACATCTCCCTCAAAGTCCAAATTTTTAAACCCTTACAATAATTCGTCTATTATAAAATAAATAGATAATATTTAAGAACCTTTGAGATACTAGAGGATCCACTTTAACACTTCCTAGTGCTCTCTTTCAGGATTCCCCATGAACCTACTAACTATTACCATTTCATGCATAATGTATGATTGTTTACAAATAATGACATACACTAAGATTTTGATTGATGATGAAAATGGAACATTTTCCATGTACTCAGCCTTTTCTTCTGTTCTTGGTGACTTATACTTGTTTGTCTTGAAACATCCAGTCATGGGAGTGGTAACCAGTTTCACCTCACTCATTCTAAAAAGTTCCACCACCTTCCAGGTGTAGTTAGTTCAAGTCAAGAAAAAATATCCAAATGTTAAGTACCACAAAATATATATCCCCAAAATCTATTTTTAGACCTATATACTTTATCTCAAAACTTATGGACAATTAATCCTTCAGATCATCAATCCTTTCCTATATTAGTTCAAAAATAAGAATGTAATTAAAATAGAGAAGTAAGATGATGAAACTCCCATAATTGAACACCTTTTGGATAAAATAGTGTTCTATATCATTAAACATTTTATTCCACTACCTCAGTGTTTACTTCAATATATAATGGATTCATTTGAGATTGTATATGAGATCCTAGTTTCATTTCTCCATGAAACTTTTCAGTTTATCCATGTAAATCTATTCATCCAAGTCTCCATGAACAAATGTTATCTTCACATATAACTTCTCTAGATATAAACCTTCTATAAAAACCATGATAAGTAATATCTAAATAGTCATGTGTTTAATAAAAAGTGAAAAGATCTCAAAAAAATATACACCTTTTATTTGTTGAAAAACCTTTATGACAATCCTCACCACGTAACTCTATTTACCATACACTTCCTCCTTCAACTGATAAAACCATTTATTCTGAAGAACTATCTTCCCATTAGGTAAATATATTAACTCCCATGTCACTAAAATATGTAATGAATCAATCTCATCCCTCATGGATAACTCCCACTATCTCGAGTCATTCAGACTTGCAGGCTCTTCCTAGATTTTAGGTTCTCTATCACTTATGAGAAGTAAATAGTGTAAATCACTTCCATATCTATGTACTCATCACCGAATCTTGGTAGACCCCTAAAACTAACCATAAAAATCTTATCCTTTTAGAACCATTTATTCTAGAACATCACCTTATGAAGATCTTCCCTAAGATTCCCCAGTCCCTAATCTTTTTAGTAATTATGGATTTATAAACATCATCAGAGCTTTTATTCCTTATAAAACTTCTTTTAGATAGTTTGGTGCTTCCAGAACTGATGTAATCCCTAATTGTTTTTGAATATACAAAATTTTTAAACTTCCATTTATTAAAACCTTCGATTGTGATGATACTCTGATATCATCAACAAATTGTCTTTGGTTATGATCTTTCTACAAGATATCTTTATTAAAGATAACATTATTGATTTTGATAGCCTTTTGATAGTTTTTATCCTAGAGATAAAATCCAAAGTCTTCATTACCATACCTTACAAATTAGCATGCTCGTGATTTAACCTATAATTTTTCCCTTTATTTGGTATAAATGTGGATGTAGGTGAATATACCAAAGGATTTGAGATAGGAAATTTAAACCTTTCTTTTAAACTAACATGCTTCTAAAAATTACCACCCCAATGAATATGATGAACTTATATCCACCAATTCGGTCACACAATTTATAGATTCCACCAAAAACTCCTTGGGAAAACTAGCATGAATCCTCACGATCCATGAATTCTCTATTAACATATTATTTATCCTCTCTATGAATCTATTTTTTTCAAAAGTACCTGGTATAGTATTCTCAAACTGTATGTCTTTCCACTAGTAGAACCTATAAAATTATCTACTTCTTTATTCCCCACCTTCGTTAGACCCTAAACATTTCAGTTTACTTATGGTCTCCTTTTCCACCATGGATCTATATCAAACAAATGTTCTAAATACCTCATAATTGTACTTGATAAAGAACACCTTAACCCTCTATGTCTCATTATTAAAAAATATATCATAGTAAAATAAATCTACATGAGAAAAAACCAAAGATAGACCCCATACATCCATCTAAACCAAAGATAACTTTTGATCCTTAGGCATCTCACCTTTCATTTGTAATGAAACCTTCCACTACTTCATATGGATACATTATTCACATGTCCTATAATCCATGATTATGATCTTCACCATTCCTTCAGTAGTAGGTATTTTAATCCCTCTATCTTTTAATTGATGATGAAGTTCATGCTACAACATTGATAAATTTACTTGTCTAATATTATTTACACCTTCCGAAACTCCCATCAGGTATAATGTTATTTATTTCACTCATTATAACACCACTATAGAATCACATGTAATTTTACACACTCCATTCATAAAATTTATATGGAAACCCACATAATCTAGTTGTTTAACTAAAATCAAGTTATTCCTTAACCTTGGTATGTGATGCACTCCTTACAATTCCATCAAGATTCTATTTTTTTTTCAGAAAAAAACACCACCCTTTCTCATAATCTAGAGAGATTTATCACCCAAAATATACACATTACTTAACCTTACAAAAGTATAATATTTCATAATCCCTCTCTTGGATGTATAGTGAAAAGAATCTCTATATTCCATAATCCAATACTCAAGTGAATTGGAAACATTCATCAACAGACCTCTTGAATATCTTAGAATGGGATTCACGGATGCACTTTAGAAAGTATATATTTTTAAATTGACTCTTTTATCATTACAATCTTTCTTCAAATAAAATTTATTCTTGCAATTCCAACACATGGGACCAAATTCCACCAAGCTACTACAACTCTTACTTATTCTTCTTTTTTCCTTTCTTATGACTCTTTTTTGAAATGGAACATCCCCTACTTTCATCTTATATGCATTTCCAGTAGATTCTTGGATCTATTTTTATTGAATATCCTTATTAAGAATAAGATCTTTAATATCTGTAAACACAAATTCTTTCCTACTACTTGAGTTACTCACCACAGTAACCATCGTATCCCTTGGTTCCCATAGTGACGAAAGAAACAAAAATTCCCACTTCAAATCCCCAAAATAAGTAAAAGGGATCAGAAACTACTTAATGAAATTATCCTACAAGGACCAGGGTAGAATGATATTGCTAAACCTATCTCTTAAACAACTTATCTAGGGATTGGTCATCCAAAAATATTCAATCAAAGCATTAATACCACTTATTGGCTATGTAACCTCTTAACCAAAAATTATCACTGAGAAATTAAACAGTGGAAACCAAGCACTGGAACCATCAAATCAGAATGAAATTGTTTACATGATATATCCAGAACTTAGAATAAAAAATGAATTAAAGTCACTACACTATAATGAATATGAAAAATATAGAAAATAATTTTTAAAATAAAAATGAAATTAAATCAATGTTAAGAAACAACATAAGTTTAATGTGGTTTAAAATTAGTCTTGTTCCATAGGGGGGACACTATAATACTTTTATTCAAGGAAAAAATATTATTAAAATGTCAAACTCCAGTACCTCTATGAATAAAGAACTCTACAATATAAATATAGTAGGTCCCAATTAGTGAAACTGGTTTCCCCATATTCCAATCTTTGTGGAGAGTATGAAAACTTAGATCATATATTTACAGTTATCCCTTCACATAGAACACTACAACAAATATGGATTATAATAGTGCTAAAAACGACCTTTAAAAATGCTAAAAAAGCGCTATTAATCTCAGCAAAGATAAAGGGGGGTCCCCTTTATCAGTGCTGAAAATAGAGCTGATAAAGGGGGACTTTTATCAGCGCTAAAAAAAGAACAGATAAAAGTGCCCCTTTATCAGTGCTAAGAAAGCGCTGATAAAGGTAGTATTTATCAGCGCTATTTTCAGCTCTAATAAATGTATAATATATCAGCACTAAAAATAGCAATGATAACACTAACTTTATCCATGCTATTTTGAGCGCTGATAAAAACTAGCTTTATTAGCGCTCAAAATAGAGCTGATATATTATCCATTTATTAGCGCTTAACTAGCGCTGATAAAGGCCAAAGATCCTGTGCAAAACTAGAACTTTCACAGAACCAGCCTAGCACCTGCACACATTACAACACCTGCATAGAGCACAACCAACAACTGGAAAAAACAAAAACAACACCCACACACAAAGCACAGAAGAACAAAAATGATACATAAATTTACTTGAAATCATGAATACAAAACAACACACTTCTATATACATTTCAAAAAATGTTTAATTTGGTTACAATTACATTTATCCAACAAACAGTTAAAAACAATGATGTTCCATCCTTTTTGCATCCATCCGCTCTAAAAAATTGTTGTCCATGGTGGCAGTTTCTGAATAAAGAATTCGAACTGAGGAAAAAGATTTCACCTACATAATAAAACAAATATTATGTTATTAATACAATAATGAAATAAAGAATGAGTTGCTAAATGGAATTATACTAGTGAAGCACAAAACATAAAATAACCAATTAACGAAATTGGTGCATGGTTAGGGCTAATCTTCTATAATAATCATATGGCCCAATGTTTAGTAGAACATGGGGTATTTAATGATTCGAGGGGGAATAGATAAACTTACAGTTTGGTTCTAAGGTTATGATGGTCTCACATTGATGGTTAATAGTTTGTCAAATAATGTGATGAACTTGTGTAAGGTATGAGTTTTTGGGGAAGTATCTCTATATGGTTGAATAATGGATTGTAATCCACTGAATGAAACTATACGGATTAGAAGTGTGTGTATATTGATTCCCACATTGTTGGAAAATGATTTATTTTACCCTCAGGCCTAATAATTCACATAATTAATGAGTGGAATTAACAAATTTTCACTATCAACCATTAAAGCGGGTTACCCTCGTATATCCCTCATTCCACTCAACAAAATCCTTTACACGCACTCCCCTCCTTCTCCCTCCCCCCATGGGATATCTCCCTTACTTTTGAGATAAATCAAATATTATCAGTTACATTTAAAGAGTGGTGGAATATCTTCAACCCCATTATCCTCCTCTACACTATTCTCCTTCTTCCCCTAACTTTGGTTTCAACTATTAGGGATTTTGGTCTCCATTACATAGAATCATGATGCTATTGGATACCAATGATGAGGATTATAGTATGACTATGAAATGGGTTATTCTAGATTTCTTATTTTATTGAAAACATTCATTTTTTATGTGGTACACCAATGTTATGAGTTATGTAGTGGTATTTACTAAGTTAAAATAATATAATAACTATGATGACATCCTTGGATAGGTATTTTCTTTATAATTATTACAAGGGTACCCTAAATGAATGTAAATACACATATATATACTCTCTACATCTCATAAACTGGTGTACATGTCATAGTCTACCCACCTAGATACCTTGTATGGAAATTGTGATCAATTTACATTATACACATCATATATATCAACACATTCTCATGTACTTTCATTCAATGTAAATACACATATATAGACTCTCTACATATCATAAGAAAACCCTCTTTAAAATTCACAAACACATTAAATCCATTTGAAAACACCCATCACAAAAATTTATCATTTCTTCAAACACATTTAGAGGACTTAAGCATGAAAATCCACAAGAAATACAACTGCATTCATTTTAAAAATAACTTTCAAGTCTATACACACCCCAAATTCCTTTGATAACACATTTTAACCACACAAAAATTTCATATAGTACACTTAGCAAGCAAATACAACATAATATAATCATCATATAATATAAAAGCATGGAATAACCTACATAAATCTTGGAATCTTCTGAAATCTGCTGGAAAACATAAAACCAAACCTCCACAATACCTTAATAAGGACTGATTAAACATTAATATTGAATATATTAATGGAAACCCATGTTTAAATTGTGGTATTCCATGAGTTTAACATCCCAAAAGGATAGAGGGTCATGATTTAATGTCTTACAGAGATGTAATGGGTGGATCAAAACACTTATAAAGGTGGATCAGGTAGGTACATCTATAGGAGGGAGCACCTAGAATTTTTACCTGATAGATACCTAGAAACCTTGTATTATAAGGAAATTTCATGCAAAAGATCCTTCTTTCCCACAAGATTACCTTTGTGAAGTACCTCTTTCTCACTTACCCCTCGTCATGCGTGTAGGTCTTAAATATTGTGTGCACCCTTTATAAGGTGATCCATGACTTTTCATCATCATAATGCACCATGTTTGAGCTCCTCTTTCATGAAACATTCCTATATTTCATGCACCTCCTCTTTGCATCCCTCTAGGATTTCATGCAGTGATTTTCTAGACCACTGAATAGTGTCTCATGTTGTTTTTCCCTACCTGATGATTCTTCGCATAGGTACGCTAATAGATATTACTTCTTCACATAGCTATGCTAACGTGGAACCCTCTATCATACACTCCTCCACCCCGTTAACACATTAAAATTCTTGTGCCTTCCCTTTGTGGAGTGGGGGCTGGTGCAAGTATTGTAAGTCCAAGGGATGAGGAGTGAGTCTCGAATGTTTTTTAGTCTGAACTATAGGACGTTTAACTTCTTATCACCCAGATCCTCACCACATAAAATTAAATTGTGATATCCACATGTGTAGAAATCAGAGCAGATCATAGAGGGGATAGGCACCGACTCCCTCCATCCCTCTCTTTCCCTATGGGCTTTGTCACCATGTGCACCTCATTAATATTTTAGGTAACCCCTACACATCCTGATAAGTTGATCTCGGTGTGATGGACATATCATCGTTATATAACTAGACCCATTCCTTGGGATTAATTTGGATATTAAGTCCCAATCTCCATCTCCCTAGGCCGCTAAGAATGTGTAATCCCTACATCATCCATTATGGCCGCACCTTTCATGAAACGATCTTCCAGTCTGCAACTACTTCGTATTTCTCACAATGAGCATGAATCACATTGTCTTAGAGGGATAAGTGACCATGAAATCCTCCCTAGGTTTCAAACCATGTGTTTTACCCATTCAACCTCATTCCAAAACAAAATGGACTATAATACCTTCCTTCCAAACAAGTTAGGTAGGAAGCCTCCTTAGAGGTTCACACCCAACATTCCTCTGTCTCGACCAATTCACATTGCCTCACATGAAGTTAAAATACATACCCCTTTACTTTGTGAACTATGTGGGGTTTTAATCAATTTATTATGTATAGGGTACATATGACATGCCCATGAGGTTCAACCCCAATTAACGGTAAACCTCATTTCTCCATTCTAGGGACGTACCATTTTAATGTGACGTCATCCGTAATTTGGACACAAATCCTGGATCTGACTCCATGGCACTACTACAAAATAAGGCTATAACCACAGTTTGAACCATGGAGACACCCTATAGCCATGGTTTTCAAATAGTTTCATAATCCCAAGTCAGGAAATACATATAGCCACAGTTTTAAACCGTGTCTATAGGCCTTTTGTAATGACATTAAACCTTGGCTATATACCTATAGCCACGGTTTAATACCATGGCTATATGTCCCCCCATTCCATAAAAAAGAAGCACCCATGCCCCCTTCCCCAGCACACCCCCTACACACTGCCCACCCCTGAGAACACCCCCTACCCCTGCACACTCCCTGCCCCCTGAACACCCCCTTCCCCCTTCCCCAGCACACCCCTGCCCACTGCACTTCCCCCCTGCCCATTGCACACCCCCCTGACCACCCCCTACATATTTCAAAATAACCCAGCACACCCCCTACCCCTTCCCACTACCACTTTTCCCCCTTCCCCCTCCCCCAGAAAACCACCCCTTCCCTCTCACCCTGTCCCCTTCACATCATAAAGAAAATACCTTGTATGGAAATTGTGCTCAATTTACATTATACACATCATATATATCAACACATTCTCATGTAATTTCATTAAATGTAAATACACATATATAGACTCTCTACATCTCATAAGAAAAACCTCTTTAAAATTCAAAAACACATTAAATCCATTTGAAAACACCCATCACACAACTTTCTCATTTCTTCAAACACATTTAGAGGACTTAAGCATGAAAATCCACAAGAAATACAACTGCATTAATTTTAAAAATAACTTTAAAGTCTATACACACCCCAAATTCCTTTGATAACACATTTTTAACAACACAAACATTTCATATAGTACACTTATCAAGAAAAGGGAAATACAAGAGGGAAAATAAGCGAAGGTGTACCCCAGTGAGGGGGTCACCATGGTTTACCATTGGTTGGGATTTAACCTCATGGAGTCTTCCTACGTACCCTATTTAGAATACAAGGATCAAAACCCATATATTTAAAAGAGGTATGTCGTGGGTATTACCCATAGTTAGCTTCCCTTCACACCAGGAATACTCTTGGTTAGATGAGTATGGGTTTTGTGGGGATTATACATTGTCAGATTCTCAGGTTCTTCCAAGAGTAGCAATGGAATGAATGGGACATACATGCTAAGATGGACCATGTAAATGGCATGATCCTTGTAAAGATGCACGAGGCACAAAAAACATGTGGAGCTGTTTGTAAACATTATTTATGGTGGCCATGGGGCTCACCAGACTCCCCATACCTTCCATAAACACCTCAAAACATCACGAGGACCAGATTTTACATGATGGTGCATCACAAGGTTGATTCTTTTGATGATGTACTGGTCATTTGATCTTGGATTTCATCTCAAACAGCCTTTCCCTTACTTGAATTATCCTGGGACACATATTTTGGTTCCAAAAAATCCCTCAACGATACCGATTATCTCATGCATCTACCTAGAAATAATTGTGCAAGTCAAACAACAACACATGTGCTCAAATAAAAGTTCAAACAAACGAGATACAAAAAATGGATTTTGTTGATCCTAGGTGGTTTCGTCGTTCACCCCATACGCACTGCACACCATCATACCTTACTTCAATATTGATTTGTTCAAATATCAATAATATGAATCCGGGGATAGAAAACATTGAGTAATAAATTAAGATTTCAATACATTGGAGCATTCTCAATTCACCAAAGAAGGTTGGACGATAATCAATGATCATATATAGATAACATAAGTAGTAGGAATTCACCTTCATCCTATTTTTGTACAATCTTCCATCAGGTATGTTGCCCATTCGTTTCTAAACACATGTATATCATCGTCTGAATATGAGTTTTTGAGACAGTCATGGTAGTACTGAAAAAATATAAATACACAAAGGATTAATAAATATTTTAAATGAAATTGTAATTATTTTAGAAAATACCTCATCAGGGATGCTAGTTTGTTGATGAAATACGATCTCTTTCATAAATTTACAAACATAATAACCACAGTTCTTTCCGTTTGTTTGTTTTGGACACTACAGAAACATCGAAAATAATAAGTAATTTGTTTTGATATGTGTTTGGATAGTGCAATGTTATTATATATACCCGGATACTTTTCTAGTTGTAGATCTTATAGAAGTACTCATCCTTATGCCCGAGATTCATTCCATGCATTAGACGATATTGATGTACCGCCCTATCATAACAGAATCCTCATTAAAAGATAACATAAATTATATAACTAGATGTTTAGTTTTAAAATGTTGGATCTAGTGTATTACAAATTAAAAAATGCCATCATGTGTGGTCGGTTTGTTGGATATCCATGCGTTGAATCTAGAAAAGAAATCTTTGGAGTATCCAAATTGACTGCAATCATCATCCAATGCTCCCTAAAAATAAAAAAAGGAATAAGTAAAGAAAGAAATGAAAATATAGTTGATATGATTAAATTATAGAGTTTTACCCCTGCATTGTTGGTATTAAAAAGTGTATGTCATCCGTAACTTTGTTTTCAAATGATTTGAGCAGGGATGACATTATTGCAGCCTCTTTATCAGAATCTATTTCGTCTTTTGAAAATGAGGTGTGAGGACTAATGAGTCCAAATTTTTGTTCATGGGGAAATCCATTCAATTGATTTTCATATATATGTCTGCAACAAATATAAAATGCATTCAGTCAAAATTATCAGAGTATATCAGCTTTTGTAAAATCAAATCATGAAAATTTACCTCATGTATACATTTACAACTGAGGCGCCTATCCATTCATACTTGAGGAGTTCATTTACATTTTCAGCAATAATGAAATCTGATGTTTCCTCTCCATACATATCTTTTTCTAAATCAACTATGTGAGTACTTTCGTCTTTCAACTTTGTATCCACATGATCCTACAATGATATTATCTGTGGATATAGAACGGGCGGGGTGATGGTGCTCTCAGTAGACCGTTTCAATCGGTTGGTTGATCCTTGAGATAGTTTTGAGATGATATTTTGTTTCACCCCATAGTCTTTTTCATTCTGTAATAAAATTAATCAGTTCATACCTTTTTTCATTAAATGTTAAAGGTCCAGCTTGAAAAATAAATTAGAAATGAATAACGTTTTGTCGACATGTTTTTTTACAAGAACTGTCGGCCATGCGATGGATGTTTCAACAGATTGTTCAACCATATGAATGTCGTCATCGTCATTTGGAATAGGTAGCTTGGCACTTGGCTCATTATCTATGTTAATTGACACTCTAAGATGATCTTTTGGAAGCTGTCTGTTGTGTAGCATGTCATTTTGCGTATTGAACACCGTAGCCCTCGCTACAAGGTGATAGGTGGGAGTTGATAAATATAAATCACAGTCATTTTCACCCTGTGGAATATTAGTACAGGAAAGGTATCAGTGTCTATGTAAATCACATTTCACAGAAAAAATTATTAAAACATTGATTACCTCATCTAAGTCAGGGTTTTTAGGGGAATGGCTCGCCTCAAAGCTGGTGGGGGGTGGGGCAAGATCGTCACGCACGAGTTTTTGTTGAGTTGTTTCTTCTCTTTGCCTCTCCCCCATCAATTTTGCTATCATCTCTCTCTGATATTGTTATTTTTCTTGAAAAATAGATAATTTTTCTTGCAAATTTTCCATTTTTTCATTGTGATCCTCCGCTTGTTTTTTTTTGAAAATATGTTAGGGGTGTCACCCCAAAACCCGAACCTCTGACACGACCATACTTTTCTGGCTGATTCAAGGCTGCTGAAAGTATGTATGCATCTGGTGTGTTTGTTGTTTATTCTTGTGACTATTTCAGATAGAAAATATAGAAAAATAATTAGTTATTGTAATGTAATAGCGATTTAAATCAAATCAAATTTATATTATGTCATACTTACACATGTTTCCCACACTTTGTGTGTGTTTTCATCTATCAATATACCCTATTTATTTACACGAGCCTCCTTCCATAGCACATGGCGTGGGATGGATATGGCTTTCAATTTTGATTCATCAATCTGCATATAAATAGAGAAACATGGTTATGGTGATTTGTTATGTCACATACTAGTAGTAGGGTAGATTTAAAATACGTACCAATTTTTTCTCAAGTTCAGCATACCCCATCCTTGCTTTACGGTAAGGGTATGCTGGTTCTGTTGCATGTTTTTTATTTTCAGCACTCAGTAGCTATTTCATAAATAAAAAACTGTCAATCAGAGTGATGAATACAAGTAAACATCAAAAAACGTATTGCCCCACACAATGTACCTGAAAAGTATGCTCCCCACGACGGTTGCTAAACGCATCCCACACTCCTTAGGATATCAGGTGTGCGTAAAGAGGAGGTGGGTGTGGCTTGATTTTCCATTCTGCATCTTTAAGATGATATTTTGTTAAAATTTTGTGGAAACCTCTATGAATCCTTCCTACAACTCTTAATACAAATTCCTTGTGTGAGGAATCTACTATAAATGCACTCTACAATGGATGATGAAGTGTAAGTCAATGTTTTGGTATTTTATTTTATTTTAATAAATTAAAAAATGATATCATAATGTTACCGTAATCTCTTCCCACATTAGTGTCTTCAGCCTAGTGACAACATGGTGCCACGACTGTACATCAATCGGCACGCATTGCCGAGTGATGATTCCAATGTAGCTACTAAAGATGGCTCTGTTGGGGTTAACATGTTGGCCTCGATTATTCCATCCCACCTCAAATTTGATGCCTTTTGCTTTTGCCTTAAGGATTTTGGCTAACACTGTCAAACTGTGACGATCTTGTTTTTTTTTGTGCTTTCAGGGTTTCATTTCCTACCATTTCCTCAAAAGTAGAATCAATATCTTCCCCCGGAGCGCTATCATCGGCAATGGGACCAACAACAACAGGTTGAGAAACCTGTTGTACCTCAGAACTGGGACCAACAACAACAGGTTGAGAAACCTGTTGTTGCTCTGCACTGGGACCACCAACATCTGGTTGAGAACCCCATTGTTGCTCTGCAGTGGGACCACAAGCTGCTGGTTGAGAGACCTATTGTGCCTCGGGATTGGGCGCATCAGTAGGTGCAGAAGTCATTATCTGTAGAAGTGGTTTAATATTTAATTTAGATTACATAAAAACAGCAAAAAACAAATAATAACATAACGTAACACAATGTATGTTACAATAAACAAATAACCTGATTATTGTACTCTCTCTTTTTTTCTTTAAAGGCTGAAGAGATTTGACTCCTCTATCGACTATGTAAATCCCTTCATTGTGGTCTACTTTGACATACAAAACGCCATCTACATTGGGACCTCTGCGAAATGATTGTGAAGTCCCTATAAAAGGGTCAAACTCCGTTGAACTTTCATCTGACCCTTTAGTTGTTTTGGTCGATAACAGAACAATTGACCAATTTCAGTTTGCGGGGTCTAGAACATAAAATACTTGTACTGCCTGTGATTCCATTATAAATGCTTCTTCTTTCTCCCATTCCTTACTAAAATCAACTTTCACGAATCCTAATTCATCTATTTTAACACCACTCCTGTTATCAACCCACTTTCATTGAAAAATTGGCACTTTAAATTTCATATAATCCAACTCCCATATTCATTTGATGATGCCAAAGTATGACATATTTGCATAAATTGGATTTTTTTCCTTAGCACCGGAAACATGCATCGCCTCATCCATAAGTGTAACCCCACTATTCTGCATGGTACTGTCTTCATCATGTTCATTAGTATAGAATGTATAACCGTTAACTGCATAAGCATTGTAAGATAATACATACACACTTGCTCCTCCGGCCAGCCATCGAAGTCGTTCTGAAATTGAGTTTGGATTTTCATCTAACTGCTTAAAAATATGGTCTCGAAACCATCCTATAAACTGTAAATTATGTGTATCTGATATCCATTTTTCATCCCTATAAGGATTCAAATGCCTAATAATTTATTTATGGGTTTGAACATATGGGTCAACGTCGAAACTGTTATAAAAAACGTAAAGGTGGGACTGATCCCGATCTATAATATTGATTGTGACAACCTCTCTTCCAGAAATTCCTTCACCCTCAAGCTGATCAGTGTGACGAGATTTCGGTAGGCCAATGATTTCCACACTAGATAGGTATTCGGTACAAAATTCAACAGCTTCCTCAACAATATATTGCTCCGCAATACAACCCTCTGGCCGACTTCAGTTTTTGACATACCCTTTCAAAATCTTCATATACCGTTCAATGGGGTACATCCATCTATAATGTACATGACCACATAGTCGAATCTCTCTCACCAAATGAACCATCAAATGAACCATCATATCGAAAAATGTCGGTGGGAAGAACATTTCCAATTCACATAATATGACGGCAATTTCTCTTTCCATAGTTGGCAATTTCGCCGGGTCTATAACTTTGCTGCATATATCTTTGAAGGAGAAAAAGAGCTTCGTTAATGTATGGAGGATATTCTTGGGCAAAATGCAACGTAAATCTATAGGAATTAGATCTTGCATCAAAACATGACAGTCATGTGATTTCATACCCTTTAATTTTAAATCTCCTATTGAAACGATGTTCTTGATATTTGATGAATACCCCTCTGAAACCTTTACGTCATTCAAGAAGTTGCAAAACTGATATCTTTCCTTCTTGGAAAGAGTGTAAGAAGCAGGAGGAAGTAATGTTCATTTTTTACCCTTCACTAGTGCCAACTCTTCTCGTATTCCCATATCAACCATGTCTAATCTAGCCTTAATTCCGTCCTTTTTTTTTGCTGGGTGCATTTAGCAACGTGCCGATGACACTATCACATACATTTTTTTCAACATACATAACATCAAGAAAATGTCTGACATACAGACAATTCTAGTATGGTAATTAAAAAAAAAACTGATCTCTTTTTTCCAACCATTTTTCGTAAGGTTTTTTGAAAACGGTTTACCAAAAGTAGTGTCCAGATATTTTACTTTCTCAAACAATTGATCACCTATTAGTGGAGACGGTGTTGTACGTTCCTCTAAACTTCCGTCGAATGATGTCATCCAAGATCGGTACTTATGTCATCAGGGTAGAAATCTGCAATGTCCTAGAAACACAGTTTTTGATGAACGTTTCAACCTAATTGACTGTGTACCTTGTTCACAAACGAGACACTCTTGAGTTCCTTTAATGCTATATCCTGAAAAATTTCCATAAGTAGGAAAGTCATTTATCGTCCCGTACAACATGGCTTTCAAAGTGAACTGTTCATTTTTGTAAGCATCATACAACATAACACCTGAATCCCAAAATATTTTCAAATCCTCAATCAATGAGGCCAAATAAACATCAATATAATTACCCGTTTTTTTGGTCCTGATATAAGCATAGATAACATGATGTATTTTCATTTCATGCATAACCATGATGGTAAGTTATAATTTACCAACATAACTGGCCATGTACTGTGACTGCTACTTTGAAAACCAAAAGGATTCACCCCATCTGTAGATAACGCCAGACGAAGGTTTCTCAGCTTGTTCCCAAATTCAGGATACTCGTGATCAATTCTCTTCCACTGAGTAGAGTCTGTCAGGTGACGTAGTTTCCCATATTTAATTCTTGTATCTGCATGCCATGTCAATTGTCCTGAAGTCTCCTCACTTCTATATAGGCATCTAAACCTAGGAATGATTGTAAAGTACCATACAACTTTCGTAGGACTAGAATCATCTTTCTTGTATCGGGAAGCACCACACTTTGGGAATTATTTAAGTGATTTTTGGTCCTTGCGAAACAATATACAGTCATTCGGGCAAGCATGTATTCTTTCAGAGATCATACCCATCGATCATAGCATTCGTTTGGCATCGTATGTTCGTCTTGGGAGTTCATTATCTTCTGGGAGCATGTCATTCAGGAGAGCAATTAGTTCCCTAAAACTGGCGTCACTCCACCCATTTCCTGCTTTCAAATTATATAGCTTCAATATGGCTTAAAATGCTGTATATTTAGTGCAACCAGCATATAATGACGTTTTTTCACAACTCTTTAACTTATCAAACAATTTTGGGCAATCAAGAAGTTCATCTTCAACTGTCCTTGTCATTTACTCAATACGATCTTCATCATCATTCACATCTGTAATCACACCCTCCATATGATCGTCTTCACTGTTCACGCTTCTAATCATATCAGATGATCTATAAAATGTCGTTTTCTCTGAGTCACTACCTACATTGGTTTTTCCCCGTGTTTATTACAACATGTATAACTTCGATCTATTCCGTGATAGATCAGGTGTTCTTCCAACTTCTCTGGACTAATTTTTATTGAATAACAACAGTGTAAACATGGAAAAAGGATTTGAGAAGGGTCACATGCATGATCTTCTGCAAACTTGATAAACTCTTTCATGCCATCTTCATACTATTTTGTCAACCGATTGGCATTCATCCATTCTTTATTCATATTCATCATCTTTATGGGTTTGATCTCAAGAACTTTCCTAATATTATATTTTAATTAATCAGGTAGCATTGTTTGGGTTTTATAAAAACAAATCATGGTACAAATTCCTTTAAACACATGTGAAATCCATATACATGGTGTGTCCAGTAGGGTGAACATCATGTATGTATAAGATACCTGATTTAATCTGACATATATCAAATTTATTCCAAGTTAGTCTTACAAAGAATGAATGATGCCTTTGAAAATACATGACATTTATAAAAACTTGAGCTAAAGGCATGTACTTTAGATACATATTGAGTCACCTCACCAGCTATGCATCAAATTTTTGTGGAATACATGGTGTGTAGTCCTTATATGACCACTAGGGGTGTATAGTCTATACACATCAAGTCTCTATGGTATCTATACATGGTGTGAGTGAAGTAAAACACATGTCATATGGTTCTACCATTATTTCATGGTATGTACATGGTTTCATGATGAATTATATGTCTTGAATATACATTGTGTGTGACCTAGGTTCACATGACATGTAACATTTAAAATGAAACTTATTCCAAGTTTGAGTCAGAATATTATTCCAACAACCATAAAACCATACAAAAACACAATCATGATCACAATCACAACACCATACAAACCAAACAATCAAAATTTTAGATTTTACAAAGCATCCCTTATTCAATTTTGTTTGTTAATTCAGGGGTTATCCCAGAAGTTTTATCATCCTAGGGTGTTCATTTATAAGTCAAGTATATGTAAATTACCAATTTATATATTCCAATGTTCAACAAGAACCAACCAACATTCGATTCATTTAGTGCGCAAACAAGGACCACCAACAACCATGATTTTCAGCGGGGTGTTTAGCCCGTACATTTCACATTATAACCATAAATATCAAACAGTAATAACATGCAAACAAGAGGAAACCAATGAGTAATAGGAGAAAATAGTAATAAATATGATGATATCTCAATGTACTCAAGGTGATGATAAGATGTTGGTCAAGATCAACTCTGGGTTGGGAGTACACTAATATTTAATTGAAAAAAAAATACTAAAAACTAATCCAGAAAAGGATGAAATATCATATTCATCAAGTCCATTAATATAACCAATGCATTAGTTAAAATAAATATCATCGCTAAAAATTCATACAGGCCATAACTACTCCTAAAAGTAGTCCATGGTAGGTCCATCGATGTCCAACTCATCTAATGGTATCCTAATGTCAAATCTATCTTAGAGAAGATAATTGAACCTCATAGATGATCAATGTGACTATCAATGCGTGGATGAGGATACATATTCATGACTCTAATCAGGTTTAATCTCCAATAGTCCAACAAAAGAATAAATACCAATCAACCGTCTATTTTAGAGAACTATAAAACCCCATGGTAAAGTACTATGCCATATGAAACCATTATATTCTATATCATCAAATTGCAATTAAAACAACTGATTCTCTTTTGGTGTTATTTTAGAAATTGTGATAGAAACTGAATTTTCTCCCAAAACTAACTAGATTATAAAGTTTATCTCTTTATTAAGAAGTAAATTTTATACCTCATCAGTGAAAACATCCTAAAAATGTACTACCATTGGGGAAAAAGAATCCTACAACATTATAGAAACATCTACAATATGACTGACTATTTGAGCCATAAGAAAATACAATATAGATTGAATTGGTTCTACATGAACAGATAGAAGATTCCTCTCATCCAAGTGAAAATAACTCTGTCTATTTTGGAGATAAAAAGGTAACTCTCATCTGGGAACAAATGATTTTGGATTTTTATAAAACAAACTAATCCATAACAAAACTAAAAGAAAGTATTATCATATAAAGCATGGGTGGTTCACAAAATAAATGATAACCACCAATATATAGAGATCATTCCTTGAAACATGTTATATTATTGGACTATAATACCAATAGTGTGTCGATGGTGATAACACTATCCAAGATTTACACCTCCAAGACTAAAACATTTACAAAAAGAGTGGAAAAAAGGAATGTGATTCTCTTTTATAAAAAATAAAATAAAGGGTAGATGATATAGGAATTTTACCATTGATAGTAGATGATCAAGAATCCACAATAGCCATAGTAGACTACATAACATGCATATGAACATCCCCTAAACCCTAGGTTGGATCCAGAATCCCTATGTTATATACTCTTCCTTATACTGTCATTCCCGCATAGTGGTACAACATCCCCTCCCTTGACCAAAACATCCAATGGGACTCTAGCTACCTATTATCAGAGGAGTGTTTGAGTCCTTCCCAATCTCTGGTTCCATTCATGTTCCCCTACAAAGGCTCTATTACTGCATGCCCCTAGAAAACCACATTAGGTGGAAGAATCTTTTATAAGCATGACACCTCAATCGCAACACCATACAAACCAAACAATCAAAATTTTAGATTTTACAAAGCATCCCTTATTCAATTTTGTTTGTTAATTCAGGGGTTATCACAAAAGTTTTATCATCCTGGGGTGTTCATTCATAAGTCAAGTATACGTAAATTACCAATTTATATATTCCAATGTTCAATAAGAACCAACCAACATTCAATTCATTTAGTGCGCAAACAAGGACCACCAACGACCACGATTTTCGGCGGGGCGTTTAGCCCATACATTTCACATTATAACCATCAATATCAAACAGTAATAACATGCGAACAAGAGGAAACCAATGAGTAACAGGAGAAAACTCACTGCAAAGGTGTCGTTAAGCACACAACATAGGTGCGTACATGGCAGAGGAGAGGTGCACATCAGAGGATATTTCCAACTGAAAAGAAAACATTAAATATGGGAAACCCATGAGAATAAAATAATCTAAAACCGAGTACACCATTTACCATTTACCACATCCCACAAACCCCAAAAGACAATCCATGAAAATAAATTTAAATTTATTGAAAGAAATCACTATCTGATCACTAATTTTTATCCAAACCATAGGTTAAAACAAATCCAAATAGAAATCAGAAGGATCACATACCTCGAGAAAAGAAATCCAACCATAATAGTGATCAAGCATAGAACAATGTGAACTAGATGGAACTCAGGATGGGGAGTAAGCCATCATGTAATAACTCTAAGAAATTGGTGTGGTGAAAAAATCCCAACATCCTATTAGTATTTGTGGTTCAATATTTTACACTCAACACCCGATGTAAGGGAGTGTGATTTTCCTATATTCTCAACAATTACCTTACCATCTTATGTTATCCTCTATAAAGGTGTATTTTAATTTTAACTAGAATGGGGAATTACCTCCCATCCATCAATTTAATTAGGACCATTTGTATAAGTAAGGCATTATTCACATTCATATTTATATTACAAAACATGAAGAAAAACATCTCATATGTCCCATTATCCATTTACAATTTCATTCAATGAAATTAAATACACAATTATCATTCTATATAACATGCAGTAGATGGTGTTCCCTTTCAACCCATTATAGATCATTTCAATTAATTTAATTAATTCATTAAATTAAAATAAATCCATCATGTAAAATTCACTAATAATGCTCAAAGGGTCTTCAAAATGGGCCATAATCAACATGAAAATTTCTTACATGGTAAATTCCATTAAGAATCTAGGCCAAACACCTAAATAGGTGTTCAGGGCAGTTAATAATTTGACTTTAAAGGGATAATTTTACTTGGCACACTCAAGGGGTGTCCATAAAAGAGTTCAAGAACATCTAACCCATGAAACAAGATCCAATAGGTATTTATTGAGGTGCAAGAATTAAATAAAGAACTCAATAATATCAATAATCCATTGACTCTTGCAATAACACATTAAATCTGGATTTCACACGTTCAATTCAAGTGGTAGAAAAAAAATTTACCTGAAAATGAATATCAATAATGGTAGTGGCGGCGGTGGAGGCGGCGGCAGCGGCAAGGTGGCGGCGACGACAGAGGCGGAGGTAGCGGTGGCGGTAGAGGCGGCGGCGGTCGCGGCAGCAGCGGTGGAGGCGGCAAAGGCAGCGGCAGTCATGGTTGCGGGGGTGGGGGCGGAGGCAGCGACGACGGTGGAGAAGGAGGAGGACGAGGAAGAGAAAGGAGGAGGATGAGGAGGATTTGGAGGAGGAGGACGAGGTCGTGGCGGTGAGGGGTATGGTTCAGCTTCCACGAGATCTTGACCGCGTTCAAGCGAGGATGGACTGTTAGGGTTATTAAATAAAAACCGACAGAACCTTTATCAGTGCTCGTTAAAAGTGCTGATAAAGGTATGTTTTATCAGCGCTAAAATAAAAGCGCTGATAAAACATTCATTTATCAGCGCTTTTTTAGCACTGATAAAGAGATACCTTTATCAGCGCTTTTAGATAGTGCTGATAAAGGCATACCCCTTTATCAGCGCTTTCTATTTAGTGCTGATAAAGGGCAACACTTCCCTTTCCCTGTTTTGTGGTAGTGGAAAAAGACATCCACCAACTTAACTTCTTCTTTCGATGAATAATACACACATATAGAAACTCCATAAGTTTACTCTTACATAACTTTAGAAGCATACATTATACATCAACAGAGTAAACCCTTACACAAGTCCTTTGCATCTATGAACTTCTCCATTTTAGACTCGTCAAGGTTGCATTTAACTGCCTACTTCTAATCTACCGACTTCCAAACTTTTTCACATTGGTTGATTCCTTTCCACCATATCTACTTGGGCTCCAGAAGTTATAATTTTGGAATCAATCCTTTAATAAGTTCCAATCACTAAGATAGAAAATGTTTTTCAAATGGATGAACCTAACACTATATACATTGATGAATTTATTTTTAATAATAAATAGGACATCAATAAGGTTGTTGTTTATTACTTAAATATTTTTTTGATGAAAATGAAACTGGATCAAATGATTCTTAATTAGTTGATGTTATTATTTTTATATTGATAATGTTCAATATAATTAATTGGTGGAAATAACTTAAGAGTATAAATTTAAACCTACCGTATTCTCTTTAAATTGTGATAATATTATAGGGTCTAATTGGTTTATAGATAAGTTGTTAATGTTCTATTATAATATCATTCATGATAAAATTTGTAATGTTGTTAAGGAAATTTTTACAACTTTTTTTATGTTTTTTGGTATAAATTAAAATTATACTGCTTTAACACCTAAACATGAGCATGTTGGTGATATCAAAGAATTCAAACCCATTGTAACTAGGAATACTATTCCCAAATTCATTAATAGAATTATTATTATTAGATTGAGTAAATTTAAGAAACTAAGACATAATATAAATACATTTTAAATCATTTCACATAATTATTTATTTCTTATCACAAATAAAATGCATAACTATAACTCAAAGGTGTAGTGTCTTTGGATATTAGCTACACAAACATATTATTACACAATAATGCTTCAATATCTCCCAAAAAATTCTCCACATGTGATTTCATCCTTGAAATAGTCTTATATATGAGTTCCTAGGGAAAGAGGAAACATAAGAAAGGGGTAGACTCAAATGCTCAGTAAGGGAGGATGCATATTAATGAGTCTGATAGGATTATCATTAGATCATAACCATGTTATAAAACATAGACGCATGAGAATACTTTATTAATGAAATAAGATTATAGAATCATAAGAATATATCACAAATCATTATAACATGGTTATAGATCTTAACATAATAACAATAAACCATAAATGAATAATCATGAGAGAATAACATTTACCTTGGCATGGGAGCGTGAAATCATAAGACAACAATCAAGTATCATGGAAACATAACTTAGGAATGTGACACAACCATAAGAATAAATTATCATAACACTCTGAACATAACTAACCACATCATTCCCATGCATAAGCTTTTGAACATAACCAACTGAATCATGTCCATGCATAAATTTGTGAACATATTTTACTATATCATGTCCAAACATAAAATATGAATGTAGTTACTTGCATTATTTCCACACATAACATAATTATTTCAAGATTTTTAGATCATTACCCAATGAATTTTAGTTCTATAAGAATCAGGGCCCAACCATAAATTTTCCATATGAAACAAGCATACATTATCTCTTGAAAACCACATGAAAATAAAATGGATTTAATAACATTTTCATAAGGTATCACATAAAAAGTAATCAAGAACTGAATCAGAATGATACAAAAAATTAAATAACCTAAAATAAAAATATCATAAGATTATTTAGAGGGTGACATATGAAACATAATTCCATAGATGATGTTGTTGCGACCAAGTTGGTTGAATAAGGTTTTTTAAAGTAAGAAGAAGTTTGTTTTACAAATGGTTTGTCTTTTGTTGTTAAAGAGGATAAATAAATTCACTTTGTAAAAGTTGAAAAATCAAATTGGCCATTGTATTCCAGAAATCAGACTCACACTACTTAAGAAAGTCCATTGTATTGAAAAGATTTTTTTTGGAAGAAAAGGTTCATGAAACTCACCTTAGTTCAGGAATGAAGTTCTGATCATAATGAAGAAGAGAATCAGATTCAACATGGATCCGATAGAAATATGATGATGATTTGCTGATTTGTATTTCAAAAATATCATAAGTTGTTTGGAGAACTTGTGATGCAAGCCTTATTAAGGAAAGGGGGAGAAAAGGTGCTACCAATTGTATTCAAGAAGCATAATAACATGTTTGTTACAATTTTTTTTACATAATTTTGTGCTACTTAAATCACATTCACTATTATATTGAATATAGTGCTACACGAGTGTAAGGTAATATCTTAATAATTGTATTCCACAAAAAAGTATTTTTTTTTCTAGTGGATTGTTTGGTATTGGATTATTTATGAACCATAATAAGGACTAGATACTATTTTTTAGTAGTGATACTTGTAAATTATTGTGTTCCTGTGGTTATGTGTTTGATTTGTTTTCAATAGTGAAATAAATCTTTAATAGGAGGAAACCGTTTTTTCTTAAGAAAGTAAACTTAAAAGAAAAAGATATCATTGATTCAACCCCTCACCCTCTCACTGATACTTTAATCTTAGTTGGGTAATCTCAGATGTATCTTTTATATATAGAGATGAAAATGGAATTGAAATCATGAAAAGTGGTTTCTTTATGTTTTGGTAACATTTTCTTAAAAATAAAGTAACAATTCACTTTCAAAAGCATTTTCAAAAGGATATAAAATGAATTTTTAATCATCATTTTAAAATTAAATGTACCAATAATGGAACCTTAAAAATAAATAAGGGAAAAGTATAATAAATGTGGAGTGAAATATACAATTCGGTGAAAAACTAGAAAGAAGTAATTTTAAATATTTTTAATGGTTTAACAAATATATCACATTTATAAAAGAGGTATAAAGTTTCCTTTTAAAAATAATTAAATATAATTATGAGATTTATTTAATAGAACACTTATTTGACTTCAAAAATAATAAAAAAAACCTCTATGTTAAGAAAGAACATAGACGCGAAAGATAAATAACCAAGAAAGATGATGATAATTATTTTTAAAAATATTGTATTTTTAAGAAGTGAGAAATCAACAAAAAAATAATATTTTGATTTGAAAATTTAACTTCCCCAAAGAGAAAGAGAAGGTATAATATAATATTGATAAAGGATAGAATATATCAAACTTAAAAGAATATAGTTAAAGATCATGACTTAAGGAAGGGATATCGAGTCAAGAAAAACCTATATGACTTTGGTGGTGAATGAATCAAAAGTAAAGAAAATAGATAATAAAATTAAAAGGCCTATTAATAAAATTTAAATAATGATAAGTGTATCATCCATGGTCCAGTTCGCCTCCACTGTGACTTGACCAAGTCAATACATACCTTAAGCGGGCCTCCCCATATACCAGAGGCTATCAACTAGCAATGAGGATCTGATAATAATGTGGGGATACTATACCATATGGATCAAGTAACCATAAGTAATAATGAATGTAATATCAATAATATCCATCCAGATAAACCTGAATAAACAACTACCATATTTACATTCCCATAAATAAATATATCAACCCATTATATACCAATATAAACAACTGTAAATGTTATAAAAATCACACTTACATAATTAGGATATCTTGTGGAAATATTGTGTATAATAAGGTCTAAACATAACTGAAAAGTAAAAAAATAACTGGGAAAATTTCCCAAAACTAGTCCCAAGTCCCGACTTGGTCTTATCTCCCAACTCTAGCTCAACTATCTAACTTAACCATCAAGTATAGAACCCTTACACTTGTCAAGACCTACAACCATGAAGTCTACGCAGGTACCACATTGACTTGAGAAGGGAGTGAGTACAAATCAATAGACCACCACCAATGGTTTATCTAATTATATCTATCTTAAATAAAGTGCATGTTGATATTCTATGATAAATAACTAAAAAAATAGAAAAATAGACCATCATAGATCCTTTAGTTCCATGGTGACACATAGGAATGACCATACTTACTTTTTTTAATGCTGAATGTCTCTAATAATGATACGTAACCACCTAGTGAGGAATAATTACCTTCTGTAAAACCATATCATACATCACTACCTAGGGGGAATAACACCCCACCATAAAACCATCTCCAGTATATCATCACCCAGGGGGAATAACACTCCACCCCAGAACCATTTTCAATATCTCATCACTTAGGGGTGGATAACACCCCACCCCATAACCATCTCTAATATCTCATTACCAGGGGAATAACACCCTACCCCATAACCATATCTAATATCTCATCACCCTAAAGGTAATAACACCCCGCTCCAGAACTATCTCGTAACTCTAGGTGGGTAATCATTTAACCAACAATCACCATATAAATAGATAACCAGTTACTATAATTAAATATGAGATAATAATCAAATTTCATAATTTAATATAACCAATTCATAAATGGTTCAAAATTTATCATCTTTCTCAACATAACAATTTTTAAGTTTAAAATCTTTGTATTCTTTCACAGGGTTAAAAATTTCCAAACCATCTTTCCATCCCATATTCACCTAGGGATACCACCTTGACAACCACACCACACATTATCATTCTAGGGATCATCCTATGGAATCTAAATTTAGTATACAAGGTCACATTTTCATTCAGGAAACCCCTCATATTTCCTCCAACATTTCCTATATTATGGTTCAAGGCACACCTCACTTGGTGGAAAAAAGTTTAGTCTCTACATTTATCAATGAACTACACATGTATCGAATAATGTGACCCCCCATGAAATAGAAACATATACCGTCTAATTAAACTTTAGGTCAAGCACACAATAGGTCAGTGAAACCACACATCATAAAAATATAGAAAAATATATTAATACTTAGGGATAGATTAAATACACTAGATAATTCCTTCAAGCTCAAATGTCCTTTTGGAAGTGAACCAGAAGAAAGCATACCAAAATCATCTAGCAAAAAACTGATTCTGGAAAGAAATTTTCTGAACTTAATGTTATGTAACTTGGTATAAAAAAATTCACCCAAGTCACCACAATAAGTTGAACCTCACTTCAGCCTTATTTACTCCAACAAATATAACATTAATGCAATATAAAGTATATGTAAGCAAGTAAAGAAAAATTTGATTTTACATGGTTCAAAATGATAGTCCAAACATTAAAGCATTTTAGTTTTATAGAAGACATATTACAACTTAGTGATTACTATAATAAAACAATCACTTTTTTTTCAACACACTATTACCACTCAAGTAGATAACCCCCATTTTATAGAGACAATCATCTAGTCTTCCAGTGTGACATTTAAAAAGTGCCACCGCCCATCTATTCCACTATTCTGACTATTGATCTACTATAAAAATATTTAAAGAGACTACCACTTTTAGTAAACCAGCAAAGAAAACAAAGTTAAAACACCCCAACTTCTGGAAGTAAAAGCTGAAACTTTTAGAACGACGCTTCTTGAACCTGAGCACATTCTAAAGAATCCATTTTAAAGTATCCTCCTTCTAGAAACCTAATTCTAGAGTATTTAAGAAAAAACTGCTACCACTACCACAACATCAAAAAATGTAGAACTTTAAGAATCACTTCTTATGGTTGTCTCCTTCTGATAAACTAAACCAGGATTCATATTTCCAATAATCTCCCACTTAAATTCTACTTTATAGAAAAAATTGACATCACCTTCAACTTCTAAAATACACCTTCCAATTCTATTTCCCACGATGTTCCTCTATCTCCTTCTATTATTCCAATCCCCCTGAGGATTTATGTTTCCACAGTACTTCCCAACCTAAAATCTTAGTTAAAATATCATTTGGATTTTGTTTTCCATATACCTTTCATAATTATAACTTACCATCCTCCAACATATTCTGGATATAATGACACTTCAGATCAATGTGTTTAGTTGTTGAATGAAACACATGGTTCTTATCCAAATGAATTACAACCTGACTATCACAATAGAGAAATCCTTTCTCTTGGATACTACCAAGTTCCTCAAACAAACATCTCAACTATAAAATCTCCTTGATTTCTTCCATTACAACCATATATTATTCTTTCATTGTAGAAAGTTCTATCATCAGTAATAACCAGGGAATACAAATCACTATGGTTCCTCTGAAGGTGTAAACATATCTGGTTATGCTATTCCAAGAATCAAAATCACCCCCAAATTCTGAATCGACAAACCCAAGTAACAAATCATCATCTTTGAAACAAAGAGTTGTTCCTTCCATTCCATTAAGGTACCAAATAATCCATTTAACAACATCCAAATGAACCTTTCCTAGATTTTCCATAAACTGACTAACCACTCCTACTACATGAGTAATATCTGGGAATGTACACACCCTAGCATACATAAAGATTACAACTAATGAATCATAAATAAATTTCAACATGTACTTATTCTCTTCTCCATTCATAGTAATTATTTCTTTGAAAGTTTTAAGTGACTAAAAAAGGAGTTTCTAGATTACATCCACTCATTATGAACCTTTTAATAATCTTCCATATATAATCCTTTTGTGATAAACCAAGATTTTAGTTTTCATATCATTTTCAATACTCATGCCCAATATATTATCAACTTCACTAAGATATTTCATTTCAAAATTTCCAGATAAATATCCATTCAACTTTCTAATCAATTGAATATTTATAACTACCAACAATATATCAACCATGTAAAAAAATTAATATTAGAAATTCATTTCTTCTGAAATCTTTCTGATAACAATAGTTATCATAATTAATCCATTAGAAACCTATTTATTCTATGAATGAATAAAACTTATAGTTCCAACATATTAGTGATTATTTCAAACCATAAAATCTCTCCCTTAGTTTTCACTCCAATACCTGAATATGATTGTCTATGAAACCAATAGTTTTATTCATATAAATTTATTCCTCTAAATCCCCATGAAGAAAAGATGTATTGACATCCATTTGTTTATGGTACAAAATCATAAAGGAAAAAAACATAAAATAGTTCATATAATAGTATATTTTACTACACAAGAGAATATATTTTAGAATTTGATTCCCTCCCACTATTGAAAACCTTTCAAAAACAGCCTAACTTTATATATTATTCTTCCTTCCACTTCTTCATTCAAACACAATACCCACTTTTTCTCAAGTGATTTTTTTCCCAGTGGTAAAATTTTCATCTCCCATGTGTTATTCAATTTTAGTGAATCCAAATACTCCCATATTTTTAACTTTCACCTTCTAGAATCCCTCAAAGTAGCTACTTATTCTAGACTCTCTATTTCTCCTGCATCCATCAGTAGTAAAAAACTTAGATCATCTCCATACCTTTGCACCAGTCATCTTGTCCTCAAAGTTATTTTTCAAATTAACCTATGAATCAGATTCTACCAAAACTACAACTTCTAGAACTTATCCTTTTGGAAATAATCATTTAGGAACTTCTCCTTCTGAAACTCTTGATCGAACTTTGACCAGTTTTTAATATTTATGATATATCTTATGCTGACTATCCTCCCAATTTTTTTTAAACTTTCCTCTAAAATTCCTTTCAAAATATCTTTCCTTATATTATATTTAAAGTGATATGAACTTTTTGGAACATGTGATCCTCTAGAACCATCATTCAGATCAACTTATAATGAAGTTGTATCTTTTTCCTTAACTTCCTTTCTCTTCAATTTTTAATCTTTCCATAATATTTTCTCATTAAAGGAAATATTATGACTTTTGAAAAATATCTTATTTTCACCACCCAAAGACAAAAAAATTCTTCACATCCATAGCCTATGAATATGCATACTTCGATTTATATTCAAGCTTATCTCTATCTTTTTCATCAACAATCATGTTGGATAAACTTATGAAATCTCTAAGGTAAGATACTTCTATAAAATTTCTTGACCAAAATTATTTTGAAAATTTATGTCTAACTGGTGTTGAAGGATTTCAATTGATTAAGTAAGTTGATGTTTATACTAATTTCTACCAAAACACCTTAGAAATTCTAAAATGTAGAAACATACTTATTTTTATTTCCATAAATATAAGATTCATTCTCTCTACTACATTGTTTTTTTCAGGTGTACCTAGAATAGTCTTCTCATGTCGGATTCTTCTTCTCTTATAGTAGTTCCGAAAAATCCTTTAGATAAAATCACCACCATTTCATGATATTATATATTTCTGATTTTTTACCATTTCTATCTCTACCATATCCATTGAATAAAGATTTCAAACATTAAGTTAAAAAAAATCCATACTTTTATTGGGGAATATTAAATTAATATAGAAAAACACCTATCTTTTCTGTAAGAAGGTACTGGAGAAAAAACCCAAACATCTATATAAACTAATTATAACTTTTGAAATTTAGGCGCCCTTCTATAAATATTGAAATACACCTTCCATTGGTTCCCAATTATAAAAATCTTGCACATTATAAAGTCTGACTGGTCTAAATTAAACATTCCTCTATATGCTAGAAACTTCATACTCTTCTGAACGAGGCTCCCAAAACAATTATTCCAAAGTTTTAAAATTCCAGAATAAGTCATTCTGGGAAGTTTAGATCCTGATGCCCTTTTGGTTAGATACAATGACCCATATTTTACACATATGACTATGACAAGAAAACCCTAGGGTATCTTCTAAAATCCTTCTGTAAAGATCATTCCAAAACTTTCTTTATCTGGATGACCCACTAAAACCAGAATCTTCTAAAGTCCAAAAAACATGTCAAAATTCCTTCGGTATAAGAAAAATTACATTATTAAAGTAAACTTTAAGTTCTCCCTTTCCTATAATATCAAGATATTCATCATCAGGACAATTAACTTTACCAATTTTTATAGGAACATAATTTTATAAAAACACTTTCACTAATGTGTAATGATATGAAACTCCAAAATCTATAATCCAAGATTTTATTTATGCAGAAAATTTTTCAACTAGATATTCACTACCTTTCATTTCCACACTTAGATCTCTATAGGAATACCTTACAAAATTTTTCTTCCAATCATGATAATATTTCTTGAGGTTACCTCTCTTTTTACAGTGCTAACATTCTATCTCACTTCTGAATGAATTTTAATTGATTATCTCCTTTGATTTCCTTTTCGACTGATTCTGATTCTTTCAATGTGGTGAGTAACCTCTTACTTCCATATTCAATACTTCACCAAAATATGATGAACTCTCTTCCCTTTATATATCTTCATTGAGAATCAAGTTATGAATGCCAGTGAACATAAAATCCTTATTTATACTTGAACTACTCATATTTTTAACCATAGATTTATAAGATTCTGAAAAATATGATAATAAAAAAATCACCGAAACATCATCTATCAATGTAAACTTCATAGATGCTTGATATCTCTAGATTAAGTTTAAATCATTCAATATATCAGATAAAAATATTTCTTTTAATAACCTAATTCTGAAAACCTATTCATTAAGAAAACCTTGTTCAATAATATAGGTTTCTCATACATATCTTATAGGTATTCCATCAACTCTTTTATGGTTTTATTTTATAAAATGTTTAGTACCACATTATGAACTAATGAAATTAATATTAATATGAATTCATTTTGATATGATTTTTTTTCATTCATCTTTTTTCTATTACTTCTGGTTTGACACCCTTTGATTAAATCTCCAGATATTTATGAATGATATAGTCTTCCACATGAATTTTCTAGAAACTAAAATATGTTCAATAAAACTTGTCAATATGAACCTATCTATCTTCCAACACCATCATTCTACAAAATAATGACTTCCACTAAAATTTGAAAAACATATGAGAAAAATGATGTTACCTTAACTGAGAAAACCACTGAGCCTCCTTAGAACCTTCCTATAATACCACTTGTAGATAATTCCTTCAAACTCAACCATCCATTTAAAAGTACACTGGAAATAGCCATTCCAAAATTGATTGGAAGAAATCAATTCTGGAAGGAACTTCTCCCAACATAATTTTCTAGAACTTGGTAGAAAAAAAATTCACCCAAGTCACCACACTAAGTTGAACCTCACTTAAGCCCTGTTTAATCTAATAGATAAAAAAGTAATGAAATGTAAAGGAATATAAGAGAGTAAATAATTTTTTAATGTGGTTCAGATTGATAGTCCTACATTCACAGGATAAACATTGCAACATTTCATTTCTCTAGGAGAAATGTTACAACTTGGAGATTACTATAATACAAGTAATCACAGAATACAAGTAATCACTTTGTGTTCAAAACACTATTACCACTCAAGTTCCCCATTTTTATATAGAGATTCATCTGGTCATCCAGTTTCATCAACCTATGAAAAGTGAGGGTGTCCATATATTCCATTACTCCAACTACCGATCTCCTATAACAATCTTCGAAGAGACCACCCCTTTCGGTAAACTAGTAAAAATAAAATTTTTTGAAACATCTCGAATTCTATAAGTATCTGCTAAAAATTTTAGAATGACACCACCTGAACCTAATAACATTATAAATAATTTCTTCCAAAAAATCCTTCTTTTGGAAGCCTCAATCAAGAACATTGAAGGAAAAACTACTACCACTGCTATAACTTTAACAAATAAAGAACTTATAGAACCACTCTTTTCAGTTGTCTCCTTTATATCAAATAAAGTAGGCTTCACGTTCCTAATAAGGACCATCGACCATATGCTCTTAAGAAGTTTTTTTAAAAATCATTAGGTTATTCAATTCTAAATGACCAGAACTAAGAAAATAATATAAATCCATGAAAATAGAAATAAATGTCCATAATCGGTGTAAGTATAAGAAATAAGGAGTGAGACTAAGAGATAGATACTTAAGGATGATAAGTCCTACCCATGGTTACTCTCTATGATGAACAATGCGAAGAATGGTAAAAAATGGATTAATATCTCTTAGGAGGGAAGGAATAAAGGGAGAGGGAAAATAACTAGGGTGTTCTCACTGTATTTTTGGCCTAAGTGAAAAAACTCCTTTATTTAATTTAACCAATTAGTCAATTATTTAAATAAAAATGAACATGGAATATCATAGTATGAACCATCCTTCGAAGCGTGATTTCTACCTTCCAGATGCATCACAACACATCACACTATGACCCCTAGTTCATGACATGATTTCTCCCTCTAAACCATTACACTGAAAACTTTTAAAGTCTATAACCCTTAAATATAGGGGGTTTTTTGAAATCCGCGGCTTACGATTGATAATACCCCTATCAATCATAAAATATAATTCAAGACATAAATGAAGATTTTCACTTATGAAACCAAGGGATATATATTACATGTCATACTTTATTGTTTTCTAACCCTTATGAATATGGTAAATTCCATATATATTTTGGTAATAATCCTTACATAAGTAATATTCTTATATATCACAATATGTAATATATTATTCCAATATATAATATTATTTATTTTTCTAGAAAACTGATACATAATATATTTTCATATGTAATGTTTTATTCTTATCCATAAAACACATACATAATGTATTTTTCAATATGTAACATATTTTTCCCATACATAAAGTTTTTACTTTTTTAGGAATAACCATCATGTAATATATATTATTATACATAATATATTTTACATATATAAGGTTTTTCATTTAATTGGAAAAACCTATACGTAATATATTCTTAAATACATAAGATATATTTTCCATACATAAACTTTTTCTATTTTCCATAAAAACCTGTACATAATATATTTTTCACATGTAAGGTTTTTCACTTCGTTAAAAAAAATATGTATAATATATTACTCATACATAATATATACATAATATATATATATATATATATTTATTTATATTTATACATAAGGTTTTTAACTTAGCCAAATTTTTATAAATTCACTTCAACCCCTAAACATGTCTATATTTAATCTTAAAACATCTCTAAACATTTACAAAACCTATAGATTTCTTCTAAACATGCTTAAAATATAAAAATAGTATCAAATCAGCCCCAATATTAGGATAAATCTGAATAATTAATGAATGGTCTACATCAATACCCTTAATGCCTCCACATGATCTCGGTACACTTGTTCGATCTAAAATCAGACCCGAACCACTACTCTCAGAAACTCGACCATTACATAACAACTCAAAAACACCAACATACACATGATTTGGAAAAAATTATAATAGGTTATTACCTAAACACAGTACATGGTGTTAGAATAAAAGTTTTATATGGGTTAGTATATATGTAAGAACCAGTGTTTTTGAGCCAGATGAATTTTCAAGGGAATTTGAATTTTCAGTAATTTCTGGATGGGTCATTTTTTAAACAGAGATTTGGAATGAAGTTTCACGAGTTGGAAACTTTTAAAGTGATGTTATCGGGCTTGGGTAAAGCTTTGATGAGTTTCCCAAGTGGTCTGATCGGTTTCGGGAGCACTGGACCCAGAAAAGGTAGGTTTCTAAGAATCTACAGAGGGCGCACGATTTGCGCATGGTCTACCAAACTGTGTGTCCTGTATCAGGTAACCATGCAGTTTATTTCTAGGGGGAATAGTAGATCCCACATAGTCTATGCACAATTAAGATAACCATTCAGGAAAAACTGTGCGAATGGGGTTTATTAAGCAGAGGGGTGACACACGGTTGGCGCATGGTTTTCCAAACTGTGCGACCAGGGTTTTTTTAAAGAATTATATTAATTTAAAATAAAAATAAATTAAAAATAAAACAAACCATATCTCCATCAACCCATAATTGACACGACACATAGGGAGGGACTCCCCGTTGAGGCGTGATTCGCCCCCCCTTGGATCTCCTCGACTCTTCAATATTTCACTAATTTCCTTTGGATTTCACTCCGATTCATCAAGGTAAGGACCCAGGTTCGCTTCTCCTTCTTTTTCTTGGCCGATTTTGGACTCTTTATAATTATATAGAGATCGACTGAAACCCTAGGGCTAGGTTTGACCTCGTTTTCGTGTTTCTTCCAGTTCTAGGTTGTGAAAAGGGTGTCTCAGGACCTGTTAGTCCATGTTCTAGAAACCTCCACCGAAGGTGGGGTGGTTCTGGTCGATTCAGTCTGCCATCATCAAATTGAGGTAAGGGTATAAACCAATATTTTGTTTCACACTTGTTGTTTAAGGATTGGTGGTGTTTATGAGACCCGAGGGTTTGTTTGTAGGGTGTTGCTATCAATTTCCAAGTGCGCACACACATTTTCCTATGTATGAACATATATATATATATATATATATATATATATATATCTTCCATGTATGGGTTCTTTAATGGAATAGAGAACACATAAATTCATTTACGGATATATATGTATATATATGGAAGTGCGTGCAAGCGAGTAGGCTGTTTCATGAGTTAGAAGGCTTGACTGGGCTATATTTTGAGGTAGGGTCTCTAAACTTACCTTCTTAAATTAAGAATTCAGTAGTTAATTATAAAAATATTCTTGATTAGTTGAATTGGAATTTTTTAATTGAACCACTTATGAGGAAGAAAATGATTTGTTTGAGTAAAAAGTCATTCTTTTATAATAAAACCCCTCCATCGTAGGTGCACTTCCTTCAAGATAAAAACATAGTGATTAGCCTATTATGTTAGATTGGATTGATTATTTATATATTTTTCCTTTTATTTCCTAGTTATAGTAAGCTTGATCAATTAAAGAAACATAGTTTTCTTAGATATGAGATGTGTTGCCTCCTTTTCTTATTGATGCACTTGAGTTAAATAATTCTAGTGAACTAGAAAGGGATATATGGGTGGGTGAACCCATGTGGTATGATTGAGGGTAATTTATTTATTGAGTGAGAATGATCAATAGGTTGTCCTGGATTGTTTAAAGGGTTAATTAAACAACGATGGGTGAAGATGGGGTATACCCATTTTATTCATTGAATGGGAAATGGATAACCGAGTGGGTAAACTCGTAGAATGTTTTTAAAGATGAAACATAAACATGAGAGGGTATGATCATTGGTTTATATGGGACTCAATTAAGTATTAAATGGTGGTATATGGGCGGGTATACCCTTATAACTTGATTAAAAGGAAATGTGACACATGAGTGGTATACTTATGTTGTGTCTGATAATTGTGAGTGGGTATACTCACTAAATGTATTATTATGGTTATAAGGGTGGGTATACCCTTATGATTTTGTTTGTGGTCTTGCTTTAATTGTGATCGTTGGGTGGGTAGACCCATGGAAAAAAATAGAATGGTTTATATGATTGGGAATACTCATATGTAAATGATGTAATGGTTTATATGAGTGGGTATACTCATATGGTTTGATTTGATAATTGTTTTGAAATGAATGAATGGATTGATAGATTCCATGGACTGCTATCCATGGATCTGTAATGTGGTAGTTGATGCCTTGGGTTGATTATTCCCCTTGGGTCTTGATTCTGTGGGATGCCTCGAGCCTTGCTACCCTGTGGATCCAGCTTGCTTGGGATCACGTAAGATATGTACTGTTGACATGCTCCTAGGAACCCAACAAGTTTCTAAACCAAGTTTCCACTAGGATTCCCATGGGACTTGATGTGGATTCCTTGTACAAGTTCCTTGGATCTATCCCTTCATGGTATAGATTTTTTATATGGATTCCTTGGACGAGTTCCTTGGATCCGGAGCTTCGTGGTCTGTATTTTTTTATACAGCACGACCATGAGGTATGTAATATGCTCAAATATACAGCTTGACTATAGTAAATTGTGATATATGGTTATACGATAAGGTCGTGATGGAATGACATGTTTAGATGAATGATAAACCTGTGTTATTTATTTGTGCATTACTTATAGATTCCTTGTTATAGGAGCTTTACCAACTTGTGAAGAGAGCCTTGAGGGGCTATTTGGGTATCACTATTTGTGGTTACATGACATGGGAATTTGTTATTCATATTTACCACTTTATTGTTTACTTGTACACTTACTTTTTACATATTTCACATCTTGGTTAGGGATTGACATCGGTGGTACCAGCCTACTGAGATTTATATCTCACACCCTACTTGGGTCACCATTCCACTAGCATACCTGAGTAGATTTTTCTTGTTTTCAGGGCTATGGACCTATGCTCGTGTTGTTTCCTCTTGTACCTGGAAGTTAGAAGAAAAGAACCGAGTGATATCTTTGGATGCTCGTGGTGATTGCCTTTGGGATTTTCTGTCTTTTATTCATTTTTTTACTGAAATGTAAAGCATGATGTATTGTTTACTACTTTAAAATTATGTATCATCATTAACACAAATTCATTATATAAACCTAAATTGTCCATATTTCTATATTTATTTGATATTATAATTGTCTTCCGCTTATTTAATTATCGGTTTATACTACTTCTATTGTTGTTTGATTTTTTCTATCTATTACTACTGCGCAATATGAATATGAGGGTATAATATCTCTACTAACTACCTTTACACCCTCGCTACTAGTCGGCGGCCTCTAGCGTATAGGGAGACGTGCCTAAGGTTATGTGGTGATTGGTATGACTATCAGTTTGGTGGTAAGTCAGGCCAGGATGTTACAAAGTGGTATCAGAGGTTTTTTCCTTTATCTTACTATTTTGGGCTTGTAGAAAAGAGACTAGGAATGTGTCAACACTTGGTATATAACTATTCTTGGGGCTGATCACCCCACATATGATAAATAACCAAGTGAAAAGGGACAAGAATTGATATTTATACAGTTTGATGTTATAGTTTATGTGATTTCACCTTGGGTGAATGTTGTATTTTCCTTGGTTTATGGTTTTATGGAATTTTGGAAAAAAATTTCCTTGGTTGGAATGTAAAGGAAGTGACAAGACATAAATCATATTAGTCACTTACAAACCCACATTCCATTCATATAAAATTCCATGTAGTTTCATTAGTAGGATGCTTGCTAATTTTGGGTGTGTTCCTTGAGTGATGACATGCCTGTTTTATACCTATTAAGGTAATATATTAGCATGCCTATTTATTTAGAATGCATTTCTTGTGGTGTACATTCTTAGATACTATATGCCATGCTGCCTCTATTTTAGAAAGTTTTACTATTATGCCATGCTTTTGTGTTATAACATGTTTTTTTGTTACCACTTTTGACAACATGATAGAGGGGTTTTGATATGTAAATGGTTGCATGATCAGATTTTGTTGGTTGTGGTTACTATGGGATCCAATTTCAGTTATAAGATGTATGGGCACCTTATAACTAGGAAAAGGGTGACCCATGTATTTAAACCATCAACAAAGGGATTCTAAAGTTAAAATGTTAGGTGAAATGATTTGGGAGCCAAATGCTAGCAGTAAGGTGTATGAGTGCCTTATCGATTGGTAGATGGGCACCCATTTGAATGAGCCATCATATAACCACGGTGTGTTTGGGAATGGTTATAAATGTAAAACTATTGAGTTTTGTTGTGAAATAGTTTGGTAATTTTCAAAAATGATCAACTGGACCCAAGTAGGTCAGTTGGGGCATGCTCTTATGAAATGAATTATTATGGGGTTTCTTTTTAAAGAACCCGAGTTGAATACATGGGACCCTCAGAGGTCACCTTTTAGTTAAAAGAAATTTAGATGCTAAATTTCCTGTTTATGATGAAATTTCACTGAATGTTAAATGTTTAAGAGAGAGTTTGTTAAAATTTATCTATTTTTCATATGGGGAATTGATTAAAACAAAGCTCATTTCTTGTGAAATGGTACTTGTGGGTTTGTTAAAATTCTTTCAAAATGTTTAAGGTTGAAATGAATTAATGAAATGGATTTTAAATTGGAACCTAAAGTGGTATACCCTTCTTAGACCCTAGTGTAGGGGTAGTTTAAAAGTTTGGATAATATGACTTGGAACAGAGATGTGAGAGTTTATCCATAGGTTGTTTCTTTTTACCAACAACTTAAATAAAAGGGGCTCTTGAGCCTAGTGAAATTGGTTTGCCTGACCGAGAGATAGAATCTATGCATATGATTTGTAAAGGGATAACCTATGGTAGGTAGAACCCCAAGATTTTGAGATGCCTTGATTCTGCTGTGAGATTTTTGACGTTGGTTTTATTTGGGTGTCGTTTTCCCTAGTAGGACTTTTGATTTTAAAAGGACACCCTTGTTCATAGGGGTGGTCATTGTTCTTTGACTCTTGTTATGGGAACAAGAATTAATTAATGCTTGGTTTAGAAGGTTAGACATGCCTCATGCATGGTTAGATGTTTAGAGGGATGTGTGAAACTCTATTTTATTTAGTGATGGATGACTCCTTACAACATCATATGAGCTATGGTTGTACGAGATGATGTGTTATTGGCTTTTGAGAACTTGAGGTGGAATGTGTTGACATACGTGATACCCGTCAAGTGTTTAACAATATAACGAACCAGTTGAGTTTAGTTTAGTCATGAGATTTTTGATATTGATAACATTCTCTGATTGAATTCGGAGTAGAGTGATTTGGGTGTTAAGGTATGTTCGTCTCACTTCTTGGGAGGACTTTTTGGGATTTGAGTGTTTTGACATGCCAATTGGTTTTAATTTCATCTTTCATGCTAGTTTCATGACGTGGTGACCGTGGTTTATGGAATGTCACACATGCATTTATGGTGTTCTGAACTAGCGCTTGTGAGTGGATGGTCTTTTCTTTCTATGACATGGAAACTCCTAATGTGGGTAACATCACATCGGTTCTGGTGTACATGTCAGTGATTTCTTGGTAGCATGACTATAATGAGGTTGGTGGTATGCACAACCCTTTTAGAAACTTCATTATCCTGGGAAGAGTTTTAGTGTTAAGATTTGAAAAAAAATGCCTCGGGTGGTATAGGCATCAGGGTTGGGTTGATGATGCATCGATATATGAAGTTGGGATGTTGCAAAGAGTTGACTATTAGTGGTTTGACTAATCTTCTTGGTTTACTATTAGTGTACTCTTCTTAATGAGACGAGCATGTATCCTATCTTTACGTCAACCTGGATGCACTAGGGTAGCATCAGTTATACACCGCACTAAAGTTTAAAAGCTATTGGGTTGTTTCATGATCTTTTTCTGGGTTGTACCCGAGATGTGTGGTTCTTGGGGTTATACCTTGGTTCATGATGGGACACGACGATTTTAAATAGCCTATAAAATAATTGACCTGGGAATGTCACCGGAAGTCGGGTAAGGACTTTAGTGTGCATGCTTGTGTTAACTGATGAATTCCTCAAGAAGGAAGGCATTGTAGTTCTGTTTGGTATGCATCGGTCGTCTAAGCCAAGAATCTATGAGAATGGTTATCCGGGTGTGGCTTTGTTTGTTTCCTTTCTTGATCATTGTATATGGTTGGTTATGGAATATTTTTAAGGAGCATATCTCTAGTTTAAGGGTGAGATTAGTTTTTGGGTTAACAATGTCTTTTGAGGAAAGTGTACACGACCAGTTAAATGATAATACCCTTGATGGTAAGCACTGATGGGTATATGGTTAAAGAGAAAATTATGAGATCATATATCTAGTTATGTGGGACCATTTAAATGTCGTTTCAATATTTGGGTTGGATTTTGAGATTTGACTCGGGTTTTAAAGGCTGAAGCGCTTAGGGCTTGTGAAATGTTAAAGGTGCATTGGGAATTCTAAAACATAACACAATAATTTGAAAAAAACCTAACAACCTATATTGGTTGGGTGATGTTTTCATGGTTCTCAAAGGATTCTCAGGGATGAGAAGTTTTAAGGTGGGTAGATTGTAAGAACCCATGTTTTTGAGCTAGATGAATTTATGAGGGAATTTGAATTTTCAGTAATTACTGGATGGGTAATTTTAAAAACATATATTTGGAATGAAGTTCTATGAGTTGTAACATTTTAAATTGATGTTATCGAGATTGGGTAAATGTTTGATGAGTTTACGAGGTGGTTCGATGGGTTTCAGGAGAATCAGACCCGGAAAAGTTAGGTTTCTAAGAACTTGCAGAGGGCACACTGTTTGCACACGGTCTTCCAAACTGTGCGGCCTATAGCAGGTAACCATGTAGTTTTTTTATAGGGGGAAAAATGGATTCCATATGGTCTATAAATGGTTAATCTAACAGTGTGGGGAAAACCATGTGAATGATGTTTTTTGAGTAGATGGGTGCCACACGTTTGGTGCACGATTTTCCAAACCATGCGGGTTAAACCACACGGCTGGGTCTTTTTAAAGAATTAAATTAATTTAAAATAAAAAATAAATTCAAAATAAAACAACCCATATCTCCCTCATACCCTCATTTTTGTGATTCATATGGAGGGCCTCCCCTTTGAGGTGCAATGCAACTCCCATCCCTTGGATCTCCTTGGCTCTTCAATATTCCATTAGTTTCCTTCAGATTTCACTCTAATTCATCAAGGTATGGACCCAGGTTCCCTTCTCATTATTTTTCTTAGATAATTTTGGCCTCTTAGTTATTCTACGGTGATTGGCAGAAACCTTAGGGTTGGGGTTGATCCATTTTTCATGTTTCTTATGGTTCTAGGTTGTGCAAAGGGTGTCTCGGGACCTGTTGGACCATGTTTCGGAAACTTCCCCTGAAGGCAAGGTTGTCTGGGTCGATTCAGTCCACCGCCGTCGAATTGAGGTAAGGGTTTAAACCGCTATTTTGTTTTTCACCCGTTGTTTAAGGATTGGTGGTATTTCTGAGACCCGAGGGTTTGGTTGTAGGGTGTTTCCATCAATTTCCAAGTGAATGAACACATCTTTACTAGGTATGAATATATATATATATATATATATATATATATATATTTCGTTTATGGGTTCCCTCATGGAATATGGAACATGTACATCGGTTTAAGGACACACACACACACACACATTTCGTGTATGGGTTCCCTCATGGCATATGGAATATGTATATCGGTTTAAGGATATATATATATATGGAAGTGCGTGCAGGCGATCGAGCTACTGTTTGAGTTAGAAAGCTTAACTGGGATATCTTTTGAGCTAGGTTCCCTAACCTTACCTTCTTAAATTAATAATTAATTAGTTGATTATAAAATTATTATTGATTAGTTGAATTGTGAATTTTGAATTGAACTGCTTATGTGGAATAAAATGATTTGTTTGAGAAAAAAATTATGTTTTTATAATAAAACCCCTCCATCGAAGGTGCACTACCTTAAAGATAAAAAAATAGTGATTATCCTATTATATTATCTTGGATTGATGATTTATGTGTTTTTATTATGCTTTACTAGTAAGAGGAATCTTGATTAATTAAAGTAACTTGGTTTTCTTAGCAATGAGATGTGTTGCCTCCTTTTCTTGTTGACACACTTGAGTTAAATGGTTCTAGTGAACTAGAAAAGGATATATGGGTGGGTGAACCCATGTGGTATACTTGAGGGTAATTGATTGATTGAGTGAGAATTATCAATAGGATGGGTTTTATTATTTAAAGGGTTAATTAAACAATGATGGGTGAAGAGGGGGTATACTCATTTTATGCCTTGAATGGGAAATGGATAACCAAGTGGGTAGACTCATAGAACGTTTTTAAAGATGAAATGTCAACATGATAGGGTATTATCATTGGTTGAGGTGTGATGTAATTAAGTATAAAATGGTGGTATATGGGAGGGTATACCCTTATAACTTGATTAAAATGAAATTGGACACATGATTAGTATACTTATGTTGCGTGTAATAATTGTGAGTGGGTATACTCACTAAATGTATTGCTATGGTTATATGGGTTGGTATAAAATTATGATTTTTTAGTCTTAATTGAATTGTGATCATTGTTTGGGTAGACCCAAGAAAAAAATTTAATGGTTTATATGAGTGGGTATACTCATATGTAAATTATGGAATGGTTTATATGAGTGGGTATACTCATATGTTTTGATTTGATAAATGTTTTGAAATGAATGAATGGATTGATAGATGCCATGGACTGCTCAACATGGATCTGGAACGTGGTAGTGTATTCCTTGGGTTGATTATGCCCCTTGGGTCTTGATTCTGTGGGATTCCTTGGGCCTTTCTACCCCATGGATCCATCTTTCTTGGGCTTGTGTAGGACATGTGCTATTGACATGCTCCTAGGAACCCAACCATTTCCTAGAACAAGTTTCCACTGGGATGCCCATGGGAATCGATGTGGATTCCTTGGATGTGTTCCTTGGATTTGGACCTTTATGGTCTATATTTCTTATATGGATCCCTTGGATGAGTTCCTTGGATATGACCCTTCATGGTCTGTATTTTCTTTATAGGAAATGACCGTGAGGTATATGATATGCTCGAATATACGACTTGACTGTGGTAAATTGTGATATGTTGTTATACAAAAAGTCTGTGATGGTATGACATGTTTGGATGAATGACAAGGCCGTGTTATTTATTTTTTCATTACTTATAGTTTCCTTGTTGCAAGATCTTGACTAACTTGTATAGGAATCCTTGAGGGGCTATTTGGGTATCACTATTAGTGGTAACATGAAATGGGAATTTTTTATTCATATTTACTAATTTAGTGTTTACCTATACACTATCTAATTACATATTGCACATCTTGGTTAGGGCTTGACACCGATGGTGCCAGCTTACTGAGATTTATATCTCACACCCTACTCGGGCTGCCATTGCACTAGGGTACCCGAGTAGACTGTTCTTTTTTGAAGGGATATAGATTTATGATTATTCTATTTCCTCTTATACCTAGAAGTTAAAAGCAAAGGACAGAGCAGGATATCAGGATGCTCATGGTGATTGCCTTTGGGCTTTGCTATATTTTATTCATTCTTGTACTAAAATGTAAAGCATGTTTCATTGTTTAATGCTTTCGAATTATGTATCATCATCGGTATGCATGCATTATATAAACTGGAGTTGGCCATATTTATATATTCAATTGATATAATAATTCTCTTCTGCTTCTTTAATTATTTCTTTATGCTGCTTCCGCTATTGGTTGATTTTTGCTATCTGTTACTATTGTGCACTCTGAATATGAGGGTAAAGTCTCCCCACTGACTACCTTTACACCCTCGCTGCTAGTCAGCAGCCTCTGGTGTATGGGGAGGAGTGCCTTAGGTTATGTGGATATCGGTATGACTATTAGTTTGGTGGTAAGTTAGGTTGGTACATTAAAATATATAGTATATAAATTAAAATAGATGCATGATATGAAACTTGTCTCAATGAAGAAAATTTTGATAAAAAACCATACCATGGATCCTTTCATGGTCGAACACCTTATAATATCTCATATAATTAATTTAGGTTTATTATTAATCTATATCAAAAAATCATTTATATTTATCTTAGTTAATACCATTATTTCATTATTTCTTATTACCCATTTATTAATTATTCATTGCTGAAATTCATACTTGGGTGTAAATTATTCCGTTTGTTCAATACTTTCTATATAATGATTTCAGTTTTTAATACATGCTCATGTGTTAATCACCTAAACAATGGTCATGAATATGAAATATATGTGTTTGATATAATTATGGAGTTCTATGATAATTTCATGGATGTTTCAATGAGATACATAATGAACAATTAGAAATCCCCCTTTAGTGAAAATTGAATTAGTAAAGAAATTGATTTTATTAGTGAATATACTTGTGTGTATTATAATTCTAAAATTATAAACACATTTTAAATTCATCATTATTACCGTTTCAATGGTATTTAAGTTTTCTTAATTATTCATGAGGAAAATTTTATAACATTATTCCTATAATTTGTAAACTCAACCCAAAAAAGAATGTGTTATGACAAATGAATGAGTGAGAATATGTTATTTTATAATTTTAACAACATTAATATGGAATAATAGTAATTGAAATTACATTATATTAAAGTTATAAATCATATTTAAGAAAATATGGATAAACAAGACAAAGAAAAAGATTAAGGAGAATACAACACTTACATTAAAGAGTTGAATCTTCTCTTAAAGACCTTCTTGGAAATGAAGGATTTGAGGATCTTTCTTATGAAAATAAGTTACAAAACATGGTAAAGTATTTTTATGCATACAATTTGGGAATATATTCAATATGAAACTAAAGGATAATTTTGGTTTGAGATAGGAGGAAGGGGTGAGTATTTATAGGAGCACTGAGTGGAATTCCATGAAATTAATTATTCAATATTTTATAATTTCATTATATCAATTTCTCCAGTACACCCATAGTTCCCCATTAACCCTATTAATGATTTATTATAATTTTTAATGAAAAAATCATGCTAATAATACAAACTTGATTAATTGTTTCATTATTACATATGTATGATGCCATATTTACTGTATTTCACAATTTTTTTTTACGATTTTTTATTATTTTTACCAAAAAAATACAAAATTTTTCCCCTTAAACTATTTTTTATATCCTTATTCAAAATATATAATCTATTATAATAAATTAAACCATGAAAAATGATAAAAATTAATTTTAAAATAAAAATGTGTAATGTAAAAAAAATTATTTTTAGAAAATATATTTTTTAACCATCAAATTATTTTATTCTTATTTTTTAACATTTTAATAATAATTAAGTGAATATTATATTAAATTAATATATTCTAATAACATTGTTTAATTTAATTTATTTAGATAAAAATACTAAACACATAAAAAGCAATTTTTTGAAAAATATATCCTTTTAAAATTAAATGAAATTAATTATTTATATATTAACAATTCATTGAATTTTATCATTCCTATAATTCCCCGACCCTAGTTACCCAGAGTTGGTGCATAATTACATAACATTTTCACGATCACAAGAGATCAATTCCCTAAATACTGATCAGTTTAGTAGCCTTGGAAGTACTAGATACATACATAAGTTTTACATTACATTATGAAATGAAAAAGTAACATTGTTTCTCCTTTGAACACACACATATCCCTTAGCCTATACCTGTAGGTCAATCATAACATACTTCTTCACATCTTGATAAAAATAAAACATAAGAAAGTGGTGTGCTCAGATTCTTAGTAATGATAAAAATATAACCTAAATTATCATAAATAAACATAAAAATTTCATGCCATGTATAAGACTAAAACACAAGACTTTTAAACATAAAATTCAGTATAATATTGAAATTATAAATAAAATAATTCCATTTTATTATTCACATGGATATTATACTAGTCTAATAATCACATGTAATATCAATATCTAGTCTCATAATGATGGAATTCATAATTCCGGACATCATAACCACATATTCAAGTCCTCGTGCCAAGACTAAAAATAAAAATATTGTCAAGGCCCTGTGGCAAGACACTAGTTTGTCTCATAAGAACTACCGATGCATCAAGGGGATATAGAAGGCCCCGCCTGACACTTACTATGTCCAATACATTCCTCATATAAAAAGGGTGAAACATAACATAAACATTCATATTAAACTAACATACAAAATGTTAATAATTTAACCACAAACTGTAAATGAAATAAAAATAGAAAATCCACAGTCAAACATATCATAAAACTGTCAATAAAATATAGAATATTGTATCATAATAAATCAAATTCTATTAAATATAAAATTCAACAATAGATGTTGACATAGATGAAATCAATACAAAAACTATTTGAGAGAAATATATCTTTCTACTTTGAAATCATTTAAAAGTCGCATAATTATAAAAGAAAACATTTATTTTGAAAATATTTATATAATCTTGTAAGAGGAGATTCAAAGGTGTTATAATGACAGAAAATAGTTGCACCTGTCGTATAAGTTAAGAAAACATTCTTTTCTTAATTTTTCAAAAAGGTCGTAAAGTACCTTGTTTGGAAAACGACAGAAATATTTCTTTAATTTTTTTATAAAAAGTAAAATAGGGGTATAAATGACTTTAACCCATAGTCTAGTAAATAGTAAAAATGTTTTGAAATACATTTTTAATAAACACGAATGTGGATTATAAAGAAGTCCTAGTAGATACTTATGTATAAACAACCTCAGATAATAAAGATATTATAAAATTAACCCTTACCTTGTACTTTTCCTTAGTCAAGGGTACGCTAAACTCCTGTATAATGGTTAAATCATTATTATTAAATTATAAAAAAACCACATACATAAATATGATATCATATATGATCCTCTAATATTTCTTTGTTAATAAATTTTCAGTAGTATCATTGTTTCAGGTGTTAACTTATTCATTTTCATTTATATGTTTTGTTATGTAAGTCATGTTTTTTATGGATATGATGTATTTGATTCATATCTAGAATGATATTAAGTTTATAAAAATTATTTTTTTAATCATCAAATAAAAATTATTCTTGAATGGTTATGATGGGGAATGAAATATAATCGCGTCGTGGAGACGGTAATCCGTATGTACGCACGAGTGATGAAAGGCACTGTTGTGGGAACCCTCAAACGATTAGTGGTTTTTGGGTACTTAGGTGCAACAGAGTGGCTGACCAAGGTCATCTCTCAAAGAAGGAAGTAAATTTAAAAAATTATTAAAGGTATTTTGAAAATAACATAAAATGGAATAATAACACTAATTGAAAGGATGTGGGTTTTTTTACCATTCATAAATCTAGAAGAAGTTTTCTGAAAGAAGATTGTATAATTTCTTTTGTTTTTATTTTTGAAATAATGTTCGATTAAAAAGACACAACAAGAATATGTTTTTTTAGAAAATATTTTAAAAGGCATAATCGATCTAACTATACCTCTTCAATAATTTATTAATCATTATCTTTTAAATTAATATCCACTTAATTATGATCCCTTAATTTGTTAAATCCTGAACCCTACGAGAATTAACTTTACCACAAAGATGAAGTGAATTTAACCCTAGGCTAACTTCGAAACATGCAATCACATCACCCTTCTTTGATTGATGTTATAAGGTTAGATTATGGTAAATGGTAAATTAAGGAACATATCCTCTCTAGATATTAGAATTAATTGAGTTTAGGGATTATATTTGAACACTAAAAATTGATCCCGTGTGCTTTTGAATTACTAATTAAGTTTGTGCTCTCATAATTCACACAATTATCGACCTCACATGATTTGTGTTTATTGTTCAATTTCTTGCTTAGTTTCATTTAAATTAAAAATTAAATTAATATATCATATTATGTGAATTAAATTATCTCATTGATTTAAAATAAATGAATGAATAAGGTGAGAGGTAGATCGATTACTAAAAATAACTACCCTTCCATGGGCGGTGTAGTCATCATAGAAACGTTTTGCATTTGCAAAGGTTTAGATAGGTTAGAACCCAATATCATTTCTACTATTTATTCTAGCCCAATTAGGAAGATTAAGAGAAGAATAAATTTGAACAAAACATAAGAAAATAGAATAAACAAAATAAGAACAAAGAAGTTTATTACACAAACAAAATCATTACAACACGAAGAAGAAGAAGAAGGCTTCGTCGAAGGGATCCTTGCTTCAAGAGATACCCTTGTTGAAATGGTTTTATAATTAGATTGGATCCACTTATCCTCTTCCCTAAAATTCCTAATTCATTTCCCAAACCCTCCAAATGAGAAAACACTAATTTATTGAGTGGAGGGGAGGATAGGTTTAAAGAGGTTTCAAGTGCGAATGGGGAGTCTCAAACAAATATTTTAATCCAAATTACAACGCCCATTTTCCCTCCAAAACACGTGAACTAGTTGTTCTTCATGAAGAATGATTTATGTATAATTGATTTGGAGAGATTCTCTCAAAATTTGGGCCCAATATAATCTTGGATGGAGGAGTTATGTCCCGAATACAGAACCAATATCCAATCTGGTGGATCTAACCCACATTTGACTTCATGGTCCATTTATTCCAACCAAATGTACATTTTAGCGTCAATGTACTGAACAAAAGTTGTATCCCATTAAGTCAGGAACATATTTTCAAAATTTCAAGTTCAAATAATAAATATTAAAATATTTATCTATGAAATACTACAGTGCACTATAAAGGGTAAAACTAGAATTTCTATCAAATTTTTCAAATGAATGATCTAATCCCAAATATTTTATAAATAAACATATTTAACACAATTTAAGGAAATATTATCATTTATTATAAAAACAATATTCAATAAAAATGTGTTTTATCAACTCCCCCACACTTACCCTTTTTCACTCCTGGGAAAAACCTCATATCATGTATTCGAAAAAATTATGACAAGATATGCATATTCATATTTCTCAATCCACAGTGAAAATTTAGGCAAAGTAATAATCCCATAAAGTGTCAATATCAATAAATTTTAAATTTATTGTCTCATAAATTATGTCAAAACAAAATCCAGTGAGATTCATAACACTAATCATAGAGAAACAAGTCATGGGTCTACCATGACACTAATTCTCCACGTGTGTGACAACCATTCCAAGATTTTCTCTCCACCCTTTATCTAGTATATTAAGGTCAATAAAAACTTTTTTTCTTACCTAATTCTATTCCACCGAACCTATTCAATATTCTTTGTAATAAAATTCCAAAACCCACTCATTTAAGCATTCCCATAAGTCAAACTATGAGCTCCCGACCTAAATATCCTCACATGTTGTACATTTCTTCACTCCCCTCTTTATTGATTGTTTTTTTTTAATTTTTGGATTTTTTTTGAATTTTTTTAGAGGAAGTACAACATTTATATATTAGGTGCACACACATAGGCCAATCTGGTATAATTATGGAAAAAATCAGAAGATAAACAAAGATATGGAAAGACCATGTTATAAGTTGAAAAGAATTACTTACCCTAAATATACATTCAATTGGGTAAGAGAAACTCACAAGTCATGATTGTGTGAAAAATTGTGTGGAGAAATCAATGACACAATTTACCATGAAAAAATATCACAAATAATGATGTCAAAATCTAAAAGGTTTTATAACGACACAACCATTCATATCATCGACGACTTCAACTTTTATAAAATTCAACCCTTGATGATGAAATCTTACTCATGCTTATATTTCTACCAATGAATTTTGAAAACATTCATTTTCCATATTTTCCACATTAGAATGTTATATGATATTTTTTTTTATATTTTTTATTGCTTTTTTTGAAAATTTTAACCAAAAAATTAATAGAAAATACACATAAAACACACAAATGAAAATCCAAAATATCTACCCCAAAATGTTGTCCTCTCCCCCACACTTAAAATATTGCATTTTCCTCAATTTGAACCTATGAGATGATATATGCACATGAAATGTGTAAATTTAAATAGGAAAAATAATATAAAAGTGAAAGGTTTAAGAACATCCTAATATTCTCAAGTGATGATGGGGTCATGCAGTGTGATGAAATCCACTACATGAGTAGGAAGTCCCTCAATGTATTTCTTCAAACGTTTCCCATTGACTATAAATCTCCTTCCTATGTCCTCTTGTGTGATATATACTACACCATAAGAAAAAAAATTAGTCATAAAATAGGGACCTAACCACCTGGAATTCAACTCACCAGGTATCAGCTTCAGTCGTGAACTATATAGAAAGACTTTCTCTCTAACTTGAAATTCTCTTTTCTTGATCATTTTTTCATGAGCCACTTTTGATCTTTCCTTGTATATCCTTGGATTCCATCTTGGGCTAAATCCATGTTACATTTCTTTATAGCCCAATAATCCTGATGCTCAACTTCCACGGGTAGATTACAGGATTTCCCAAAAATAATCCGAAATGGGGACATACCGATGAGGGTCTTGTATGCTATCCTATAAGCCCAAAATGCATCATCCAAGTGCTTGCTCCAATCCTTCCTATTTGGCTACATGGTTTTCTCCAATTTTTTTTTAACTCCCTATTTGAAACCTCATCCTGACCATTTCTTTGGGGGTGGTATGGTGTTGATGTTTTGTGTGTCATCCCATACTTTTGAAGGAGGGAAAAAAAATTCTGATTGCAGAAGTGTGTCCCTTGTTCACTGATGATGGCCTTTGGTACTCCAAACCTACTAAAAATATGTGTTTTGACAAAGTTCACTACAACATGAGAATTATCAGTCCTAGTGGCCTTATCCTCCACCCATCTACTCACATAATCAACAACAACCAAAATATACAAAAACTTAAATGAAATAGAAAAAGGAACCATAAAATCGATTCCCCATACATCAAAAATATCACAGAATAATATGGGTTGTTGGGGAATCTCGTGTCTCCTAGAAATATTACCAGTGTTTTGGAAACATGAGCATGACTTACAAAACACATGAGCATCATGGAATAAACTAGGCCAATACAATCCAGAGTCCAAAACTTTCCTAGCTGTTCGTTGGGGTCCAAAGTGCCCACCACAAGCAAGTGTATGACAGAATTGTAGAAAAGACTCAAACTCATGATCATGAAAAAACCTCCTAATAACTTGGTCACTAAACATGTGTCATAAGCAGGGATCATCCCACACATAAAATCTAGACTCACTATTTAATTTTTGGACTTGACGTTTCTTTAAATTTGTAGGAATTTCAGAGGCCACAAGGTAGTTCAATACCACAAAACTGGGCAAGGAAGGTGCCTGCCTTTATCAGCGCTAACGGAAAAGTGATGATAAAGGGGTTGACCTTTATCAGTTCTAAAAAATCACTGATAAATTCGCCCTTTATCAGTGCTTGTTTTAGCACTGATAAAGGGTGCATTTATCAGCGCTTTAAATATCCCTTTATCAGTGCTTTTTTTAGCACTGATAAAGGTTACATTTATCAGTGCTTATATTAGAACTGATAATATTTATTGTATACATTAAATAAAAACACATGTTATAACTATATATATATATAATTAAATAATTATAAGATTAATAATAAATATATTTATTAGATTTATAAGATTTATTAGATTTATTAACTCATTATATTTATTAGATTTATTAATTCATTATATTTATTATATTTGTTTATATTTAATGTATTTTTATTTATAAATATATAATACATTTTAATATATATGTATAATTAAAATTATTGAATATATATGTGTTTTCCAATGAATTGGGGTCAATGAATATATACATGCGTATATATATATATGTGCATGAATAATGTTCATTTATAGATTATAATTACATATCACGTTGATGTGTTATTGATTTATAATTCATTATGTTACCCATATAATATATATGTTATAAAAAATATACACTTATAATTAAAATTAAATTATATTTAAAAAATAAATATACATTTTATTATATTTTCAATGATATATATATAAATATACCTTTCAAATAATTTTATAAGTATAAAAAAAGATATATTTATTTAGAGTTATAATTATTAATAAATATATATATATTTATCATAAATATCATTTTAAATAAATATATAACAATATAAAGAAATTATTAAATTTATACATTTATCAGCGCTTTTATTAGCGCTGATAAACTATGTCTTTATCAGCGCTACAAAAGCGCTGATAAAGAGTGTCTTTACCAGCGCTAAAATGAAAAGCGCTGATAAAGTCACCCTTTATCAGCGCTACAAAAGTGCTGATAAAGTCCAACCATTATCAGTGCTAAAAAAGCACTGATAAAGGGGGTCTTTATTAGCGCATTTCATTTTAGCACTAATAAATACCCCCTTTATCAGCGCTTTTACTAGCGCTGATAAAGGTCCATACGGGATTTAAAAAATCCACCGGGTCCTCCTCCTCCTCCCCGCACCCTGTCAAGCTTTCACAGAAGCCCTACCCTGCGCCGCTGCCTCCTCTCTGCCACAGCCGCCGTCTTCTTCTTCTCCTCCTCCGCCGCGGCCGCTGCCTCCTCCTCCTCCTCCGGCGCCTAATTATCCTCCTCCTCCTCCACCACAGCTCCTTCTACTCCTCCTCCTACGCCGTAACCTCCTCTCCGCCGCTCCTCCTCCACCGCAGCCTCCTCCTCCTCCTCCTCCACCAGCGCCTCCTCCTCCTCCTCCTCCTCCTCCACCTACTCTGCTAGCTCCTCTCCATTGCGTATCCTCCTGCACCTCTCCACCGCGGCCTCCTCCTCCTCCACTGGCGCCTCCTCCTCCTCCTCCTCCTACTCCGCTGCCTCCGCTGCCTTCCACTGCCTCCGAGATTCCTCCACTGCCTCCGCGCTGCCTCCGCACTGCCTGCGCGCTGCCTGCGCGCTACCTCCACGCTGCCTCCACGTTGCCTTCGTGCTGCCTCCGTTGCCTCCGCTGTCGATGCCTCCTCCTCCTCCACCGGGTCCTCCTACTTTAGGTGAGTAAAATTGAATTTGCATGAATTAATTATGTTTTAATTTATTTTCAATATTGAGATTAATTATGATTTGGCGTGATTCTTGTGTGTGATGCTTGTGTATGTAACACATGTATTTGTGGTTGGTTACTTGTTTGATCTTGATTAGATCTCCCCACTTACGGTGGATCTCACCATCACATCACATAAAAAAACAATTTGAGGAGGGAATCTCTATAGAAAACCTCTCACAAAACTACTCAAAACCAATACTAAGTGATCCCCATTTCTATATCTCACATCATATTATCATACAAAAAATTATCTAAGGAGGGAATCACAATATCCAACCTCTATCACAAGTCAAAATGCACCATAAATAGGTGGATCCCATGGAAGTCACACACCAATCCACTTTGACCAATGCCTTCTCACTAAAAGTAGGGTCCTACCAACTCCTTATCACTTAAATAAAGGCCATCCATCTTCTATCATGCCACAAAACATATAAATAGTAATCTAAGGAGGGTATCTAGATAGCCAACCTCTCTTACTAGCTAAACCACATCATCAATAGGTGGGCCCCATGGATGATCATACTTCAACTAGGTGAAATTCATATGAAGTCCCAATCTCTTAGTCGGTATGACCATAAATGATAAAAGTCACCATCTATTTAGCCTTGCATAATAATCTTCTTAAAACCATCTTGGTTATACATGAAAATTATTCCCAACCTATCAACATTCTAATTTATCTTATAAGGGAATCTAATGGGTTCTACAAACCTAACCCATCTCTACTCATTGATACCAACACACACTCATCTCTACATGGTAATGTCACAACCCACATGCTATACTTGATCTAGGACTTGATAATCTAGTCTATATCATCTTATAATTCCCACATTAAAACTTATTAAAAATAAATAATGACCATCCTAAGAAACTCACACTAAGAGCCTTGGATACCCTATGCTAAGTCATACAGACTATTAACATGACCCTAACTTAGGTACCATATCATATCTCCCCTTGGTGATCTCTTAATCCCATTATAAGGAGGAAATACGCTGTGTCACACTTCACCAATCCCTATATGGAATATCCAACTCATCACACACACCATGAATCTTATATATCCTTAAGAGGGTGTTCCTCATCATACGTGAGATATAAAACTATATGATCCATATTCTTTAGGCCTAAGACTCTAATAGCTACTCAAATAGCCTTAGAAAACCTAAATAGGCTATACAAATCTCATACCAAACCTAATCATCTCATAAACACAACTACTCTATGGAGACATAATCTCTGGATGATCATAAAATCACAAACATTCAATATAACCCTTACTCTATCTCTTGGTGGATCAAAATCACCCTATTTATTTACCTTGGTTGCTCTTGATTTCTATCCCTTTCACTGGAGCATATATACTCATGCATGAATGCACAATCATGCATAAATTGGAACATGGTTTTGTATTATAAGGTCCACCTACCTCAAAAAATGGAGTAACCCCCTCACCAAGATCAACTCATCCTCAACCAAGACTATACATGCCTTATCTAATCGTGTACCAATGATTGAGACCCAATCTCAAGGAACAATTCCCAAATAATTAATTATAGAAACTTATAATTAATTATTCACCTTAATATAATTAGGAATAATCTTTCAAAAACTCACTGGGAAACACAACACCACCTAAATCACACAAAACATGGTGCGTTCATCATATGAGGATAACCTATAGCCAATAAAAACAAAATATACATCATCATAATTGATTTGAAGATGATATAGTGAAATCATCACACAAATCCTAGTTAAAATCATCCAAATCATAGGGAAATAAAGGATAATAGTAATGGAGGAAGTATGAGGGAAGAACTCACTGCCGCACTATAATCCCAAGAACCACCCCTCATTAGGGGGGATCGAAGAGAGGAAGAGAATGGATGAATCCCAAGAACCACCCAATATTTTCTATTAATGAGCATGCCCCCACCATTTTTGATGTATCTAGTTTTTTATCTAAATTATACTCATATTACTACTCCCCTAACCTATATACCCATCCTATGGATTTAAAATAGGATGAATATAAATAAATAATGGATGAATGCTAATCAGTTGACAAAAGAGTATGAAGAAGGCGTGAAAGTGTTTATCAAGTTTGCAAAAGATCATGCATGTGACCCTTCTCAAATCCTTTGTTTGTGTTTACGTTGTTGTTATTCAAAACAAATTAGTCCAGAGGAGTTTGAAGAACACTTGATCTGTCATGGAATAGATCATAGTTATACATGTTGGAATAAACACGGGGAAACAACGAATATAAGTAGTGGATGGGATAACACTGCGTTTTATGGATCATCTAATATGATTACAAACATGAACAATGAAGATGACCATATGGAGGATGTGATTACATATGTGAATGATGATGAAGATCGTATTGAGTAAATGACAAGGACCGTTGAAGATGAACTTTTTGATTTCCCAAAATTGTTTGAGAAGTTAAAAAGTTGTGAAAAGATGCCATTGTATGCTGGTTGCACTAAATATACAACATTGTCAACCGTACTGAAGCTGTATAATTTGAAATCAGACAAAGGGTGGAGTCACGCCAGTTTTACGAAACTACTTTCTCTCCTGAATGACATGTTCCCATAAGATAATGAGCTCCCAAGCCGAACATACGACGCCAAACGAATGCTACACTTGATGGGTATGATCTCTAAAAGAATAAACGCCTGCCCGAATGACTGTATACTGTTTCTCAAGGACAAAAAATCACTTAAAGAATGCCCAAAGTGTGGTTATCTCAATAAAAGAAAGATGAATCCAGTCCTACTAAAGTTGTATGGTACTTTCCAATCATTCCAAGGTTTAGGCTCCTATATGGATGTGAGGAGACTACAGGAAAATTGACATGGCATGCAGATACAAGAATTAAAGATGTGATACTATGTCACCCGGAAGACTCTCCTCAGTGGAAGATAATTGATCATGAGTATCCTGAATTTGGAAACGAGTCGAGAAACCTTCATCTTGTGTTATCTATAGATGTAGTGAATCCTTTTGGTTTTCAAATCAACAGTCATAGTACATGGCCGGTTATGTTGGAAGATTATAACTTACCACCATGTTTATGCATGAAACAAAAATAAATCATGTTATCTATGCTTATATCAGGACCAAAACAACTGAGTAATGATATTGATGTTTATTTAGATACATTGATTGAAGATTTGAAATTATTGTGGGATTCAGGTGTTACATTGTATGATGCTTATAGAAAGGAAGATTTCACTTTGAGAGCCATGTTGTATGGGACGATAAATGACTTCCCTGCTTATGGAAATTTTTCAGGATATAGCATTAAAGGAAATCAAGGGTGTCCCATTTGCAAACAAGGTACACAATCAATTAGGTTGAAAAATTCATCGAAAACCGTGTTTCTAGGACATCACATATTTATACCCCGATGACATAAGTACCATTCTTGGACGACATCATTCGATGGAATTTAAGAAGAACTTACAACACCGTATCCACTAACAGGAGATCGATTGTTTGAGAAAGTTAAAAATGTGGACACTAATTTTGGTAAATCAGCTTTGAAAAACCTTACGAAAATCGGTTGGAAAAAGAGATCATTTTTTTGAATTAAAATACTGGAATTGTCTGTATGTCAGACATTTTTTTGATGTTATGCATGTAGAAAAAAATGTATTTGATAGTGTCATAGGCATGTTGCTAAATAAATCTGAAAAAAAAAGATGGAATTAAGGCTAGGTTAGACATGGTTGAGATGGGAACACGATAAGAGTTTTCATCAGTGAAGGGTAAAAAACGAACATTTCTTCCTCCTGCTGCTTACACTCTTTCCAGGAAGGAGATATACCAGTTTTGCAACTTCTTGAATGATGTAAAGGTTCCATAGGGGTATTCATCAAATATCAGGAACCTCGTGTTAATGAGCGACTTGAAGTTAAAAGTTCTGAAATCACATGACTTCCATGTTTTGATGCAAGATCTCATTCCTATTTCTTTATGTTTCATTTTTCCCAAGAATGTCCACCATACATTAACGAAAACGTGTTTCTTCTTCAAAGCAATATGCATCAAAGTTATAGACCCGATGAAATTGCCAACTATGGAAATAGAAATTATCGTCATATTATGCGAATTAGAAATGTTCTTCCTGCCTTCATTTTTTGATATGATGGTTCATTTGATGGTCCACTTGGTGAGAGAGATTCAACTATGTGGTCCTGTACATTACAGATAGATGTAACCCATTGAACGGTATATGAATATTTTGAAAGGGTATGTCAAAAATTGAAGTCATCTAGATGGTTGTATTGGAGAGTGATATATTGTTGAGGAAGCCATTGAATTCTATACTGAATACCTGTCTGGTGTGGAAATCATTGGCCTACCAAAATCTCGTCACACTGGGTGGCTTGAGGGTGAAGGAATTTCTGGAAGACAGGTTGTCACAATCAATATTACAGATTGGGAGCAGGCCCACCTTTATGTTTTTCATAACAGTTTCGACGTTGACCCATATGTTGAAATCCACAATGAAATTATTAGGCATTTGAATCCATCTAGGGATGAAAAATGGATATCAGATACACATAATCAACAGTTTATAGGATGGTTTCGGGACCATATTTTTAAGAAGTCAGAAGAAAATCTAGAGTCCATTTCAGAACGACTTCGATGGCTAGCCAGAGGACCAAGTGTGTATTTATTATCTTACAATGCTTATGTAGTTAATGGTTATACATTTTATACTAATGAATATGATAGAGATAGTACCATGCAGAATAGTGGGGTTACACTTATGTCTAAAGCGATGCATGTTTCCGGTGCTAAGGACAGAAATCCAATTTATGTGAATATGTCATACTTTGGCATCATCAAACAAATATGGGATTTGGATTATACAGAATTCCAAGTTCCAATTTTTCAATGCAAGTGGGTTGATAACATGAGTGCTGTTAAAATAGATGAAATGGGATTCGTGAAAGTTGATTTCAATAAGAAAGGGGAGAAAGACGATCCTTTTATAATGGCATCACAGACAGTGCAAGTATTTTATATTCCATATCCTGCAAACCGAAACTGGTCAATTGTTCTGTTATCGACCAAAACAGCTGAAGGGTCAGATGAAAATTCAACAAAGGATGACCCTTTCATTGGGACTTCACAATAATTTCGTAGTGGTCCCAATGTAGACGAAGTTTTTTATGTCAGAGGATACCACAATAAAGGGATATGGATAGTCGATAGAGGGGTAAAATCCCTTCAGCCTTTAAAAAAAGAGAGTTCAATAATCAGGTTATTTTTTTATTGTAATATAGATTGTGTTACATTATGTTATTATCTATTCGATGCTGCTTTTATGTGATCTAAATTAAATTTTAAACCACTTCTGCAGATAATGACTTCTGCACCTACTGATGCACCCAATCTTGGGACACAATAGGTCTCTCAACCTGTTGCAGTTGGTCCCACTGCTGAGGTACAATAGGTCTCTCAACCTATTGAAAATATTCCCACTACTGAGGTACAAGAGGTTTCTCAACCTGTTGTTACTGGTCCCAGTGTCGATTCTAGCGCTTCGGAGGAACATAATGATGATGCAGAAACTGAGGAAATGGTAGGCAATGAAACCCCAACAGCACAAAAAAATAGGTGTGCTGTATTTTGAAAGTTTTATCCAAAATCCTTAAGGCAAAAGAAAAAGGCATTAAATATGAGGTGGGATGGAATAAGCGAGGCCAACATGTAAACCCCAACAAAGCCATGTTTAGTAGATACATTGGAATCGTCACTCGGAAACGCGTGCCGATTGATGTAGAGTCATGACACCATGTTGTCAGCGGGTTGAAAACATTTATGTGGGAAGAGATTAAGGTAACATTATGATATCATTTATTTAATTTATTAAAATAAAATAAAATAAAATATTGAAATATTGACTAACTCTTCATCAACTCTTGCAGAGTGCATTTATAGTAGATGTCTTGCACAAAGAATATATATTAAGACCGGCAGGAAGGGTTCATAGAGGATTTCACACCATTTTAACGAAACATCATCTGAAAGATGCTGAAGGGAAAATCAAGCCGCACCCACCTCCTCTTTATGCACACTTGATATCCCAAGGAGCGTGGGATGCATTTTTCAACCGTCGTGTGGAGCATACTTTTCAGGTACATTATGTTTGGTTACACTTTGTTTAATGTTGCTTGTATTCATCACTTTGATTGATAGTTTTTTTATTTATGAAACAACAACTGAGTGCTGAAAATAAATAACGAGTAGCAAAACCAGCGTACCCCTACCATAAAGCAAGGCTGGGGTACGATTCAATTGAAAAACAATTGGTACGTATTTTAAAAGTACTTTAATACTTTTATGTGACATAAAACAACACTGTAACCACGTTTCTCTGTTTATATGCAGATTGATGAATCAAAATTCCAAGACACTTCCATCCCATGCCATGTGCTATGGAAGGAGGCTCGTGTTAACAAAGAGGGGAATCTGGTAGATGAAAACACACAAAAAGTGTGGGAAACATGTGTAAGTATGACATAATATAATTTTTTTTGCTTTAAATCACTATTACATAACGATGTTTTTTATTTTCCCATATTTTCTATTTGACATAGTCACAGGAATCAACAACACCCGCACCGGATGCGGACATACTTTCAGCGGCCTTGAAACAGCCAGAACAGTATGGCCGCATCAGAGGTGTGGGTTTTGGGGTGACACCCCAGAAGTATTTTCAGAAAAAAAAACAGGATGAAAAAAATAAAGAAATGAAAATGATGAGAGATAGAGTAACTACCCTTGAAGAAAGAATCTAAAGTTAGGGAGAGTTGATAGAAAATTTTATGGGGGAGAGGCAAAGAGAACAAATAACTCAAGAACAACCCGCGCGAGAAGATCCCGCCCCACCCCCCACCATCTTTGAGGTGAGCCATTCCCCTCAAAAACCTAACTTAACCGAGGTAATAAATGTTTTAATATCTGTTTCCATTAAATGTGAATCACATATACAATGATACATTTCTTGTAATGATATTCTACAGGGTGAAAATGACTGTGATTTATATCTGTCAACTCCCATCGATCGCCTTGTAGCGAGGTCTACAATGTTCAATATGCAGAATGACACGCTACACTCCAGACCACTTCTAACCGGTCATGTCAAAGTTTTGATTAATGTAGCTCATGAGCCGAGCAACGAGCTACCCATGCCAAATGATGATGATGACATTCATATGGTGAAAAAAGCTATTGGAACATTCATTGCATGGCCGTCGAATCTTGTAAAAAAACATGTCGACCAGGAGGTATTCATTTCCAATTCATTTTTCAAGTATAACCTTTAACATTAAATTAGAAAAGGGCTGAATCGATTAATGTTATTACAAAAGGACAAAATGGAGGATCTAAAACGAAAGAGCGGCTCAAAAGAATCAACTAACTGATCAAAACGATCTACTGAGAGCACCTTAACCCCACCCGTTCTATATCCAAATTTAATATCATTGCAAGCTCATGTGGATATGAAAATGAAAGGCGGAAAGAGTCACAAAATTTTTTGTGAAAAAGATATGTATGGAGAGGAAACATTATATTTCATTAGTGCTGACACTGTAGATGAAATCATCACATATGATCGGCTAGGCGCCTCAGTTATAAATGTATACATGAGGTATGTTTTCATGATTTGATTTTACAGAAGCTGATATACTATGATAATTATGGATAAATACATTTCATATTTTTAACAGGTGTATATATGAAAAATAATTGAAGGGATTTTCCCATGAATACAAATTTGGACTCGTTATTCCTCACACTATTTCTACAGAATGAGAAGAAATAGATTCCGTTTTCAGGATGAATTAATGTCAAGACTACTCAGAACATTTCAATGCATAATTAAGACTGACAGACTCTTTTTAATACCAACGTTGCAGGGGTAAAACTCTAAATTTTAATCATATCAATTATATTTTCATTTCTATCAGTACTTATTCCTTTTTGTGTTTTTAGGCAACATTGGATGCTCATTGCAGTCAATTTGGATACTCCAAAGATTTATTTTCTGGATTCACTGCATGGATATCCAATAAACCGACCACACATGATGGTGATTTTCAATTTGTAATACACTAGATCCAAAATTTTAGAACTAAATATCTAGTTATATAATTTATATTATATTTTAATGAGGATTCTATTATGATAGGGCGATGTATGAATATCGTCTAAAGGTTGGAATGAATCCCGGGCCTAAGGACGACAAGGCGCACAAGATCTACAGATGGAGAAGTATCAGGGTATATATAATTATATTTCACTATCCAAATATATATCGAAATAGATTAATTATTTTTCTCGATGTTTCTACAGTGTCCGAAACAAAAAAATGACAAGGACTGCGGTTATTATGTTTGTAAATTTATGAAAGAGATCATATTTCATGAATAAACTAGCATCCCTGAAGAGGTATTTTTGAAAATAATTACTACTTCATTTAAAATAATTATTAATCCTTTATGTATTTATATTTTTTTAGTACTACTATGACTGTCGCAAAAACTCATATTTAGAAGATGATATAGATGTGTTTAGAAACAAATGGGCAGCGTACCTGATGGAAGAATGTAAACAAATAGTACAATGAAGGTGAATTCCTACTACTTATGTTATCTTTATATGATCATTGATATCTCCATTTTTTACACTTATTGAGAATTTATGATCACCCTTTCTTATGTTTCATATCCTTAGATTATGAATAATGGTTTTAGAAATGATTTGAGTTTCTAGTAAAGAATAACTTAATGAGAGACTCTTATGAACTACTGACATACAGAATACTAAGCAGACGCATTCAGATTGTTTTGATACTTTAGGACAATGATCCTTGAGTCATTTGTGACATGTACGAATCAACCAAATCTCAATATGATGCACGGTGTGATCGGTATGGCTAAAAGTGTCTGATATCAGTTTAAAATTGACATTAACTTTAGAAAACAACATAAGTAACATACGTAAAACCAAGAAAACGCATTCTTATTGTTTTGATACTTTAGGAAAACGATCTATGAGTCATTTTTTATGTGTAAGAATAAACCGAATCTCAATCCGATGCACGGTGTGACCGGTATGTCTAAAAGTGTCTAATATCAGTTTCAAATTGACATAAACTTTAGAAAACAACACAATTAACATACGGAAAACCAAGAAAATGCGTTAATATTGTTTTTATATTTTAGTTCAACGATACATGAGTTATTTATGACATGTAAGAATCAATTGTACCTCAATCCGACGCACGGTGTGACCGGTATGGCTAAAAGTGTCTGATATCAGTTTCAAATTGACATAAACTTTAGAAAACAACACAAGTAACAAACATAAAACTGAGAAAATGCATTAATATTGTTTTGATACATTAGGAAAATGATCCATGATTAATTTGTGACGTGTACGAATTGACCGCACCTCAATTCGACTCACGGTGTGACCAGTATGGCTAAAAGTGTCTAATATCAGTTTGAAATTGAAATAAACTTTAGAAAACAACACTACTGACATACGGAATACCAAGAAAATGGGTTCGGATTTTTTTTGATACTTTAGGACAACGATCAATGAGTAATTTTTGATGTGTAAGAATTAAACTCACCTCGATCCAATGCACGGTGTGACCGGTATGGAAAAAAGTGTCTGATATCAGTTTGAAATTGACATAAACTTTAGAAAACAACACTACTAACATACGGAAAACTAAGCAAACACATTCGGATTGTTTTGATACTTTAGGACAATGATACATGAGTCATTTTAGATGTGTACGAATTGACCACACCTCAATCCGACACACGGTTTGACCGGTATGACTAAAAGTGTATGATAACAGTTTCAAATTGACATAAACTTTAGAAAACAACACAAGTAACATACAGAAAACCGAGAAAACTCGTTCATATTGTTTTTATACTTTAGTAAAACTATCCATGAATCATTTGTGAAATGTAAGAATCAACCGCATCTTAATCTGACATACGGTGTGACTGGTATGGCTAAAAGTGTCTGATATCAGTTTCAAATTGACATAAACTTTATAAAACAACACAAATAACATTTGAAAAACCAAGAAAACTCATTCATATTGTTTTTATACTTTATGAAAATGATCCATGAGTCATTTTTAATGTGTAAGAATTGACCTCACCTCAATCCGACGCACGATGTGACCGGTATGGATAAAAGTGTCTGATATCAATGTCAAATTGACATAAACTTTAGAAAACAACACAAGTAACATACGGGAAACCAATAAAATGCATTCATATTGTTTTGATACTTTAGTAAAATGATCCATGAGTCATTTGTGATGTGTAAGAATCGACCGCACCTCAATCCGACGCACGGTGTGACCAGTATGGCTAAAAGTGTTTGATATCAGTATGAAATTGACATAAACTTTAGAAAACAACACTACTGACATAAAGAATACCGAGAAAACACATTAGGATTATTTTTATACTTTATAAAAACGATCAATGATTCATTTTTGACGTGTAAGAATTGACCGCACCTCAATCCGACACACAGTGTGACTGGTATGGCTAAAACTGTCTGATATTAGTTTGAAATTGACATAAAATTTAGAAAACAACACTACTGACATATAAAAAACTGAGAAAACTCATTAGTATTGTTTTTATACTTTCAAAAAATGATCCATGAGTCATTTTTGACATTTATGAATTGACTGTACCTCAATTCGACGCACGGTGTGACCGGTATGGCTAAAAGTGTCTGATATTAGTTTTAATTTGACATTAACTTTAGAAAAAAACACTACTGACATAAGGAATACCGAGTAAAAACGTTCAGATTGTTTTGATATTTTAGGAAAAGGATCCATGAGTCATTTTTTATGTTTATGAATCAACTGAACCTCAATCAGATGCACGATGTGACCGGTATGGATAAAAGTGTTTGATATCTGTTTCAAATTGACATAAACTTTAGAAAACAACACAAGTAACATACGAAAAACCAAGAAAAAATGTTCGGATTGTTTTCATACTTTAGGAAAAAGATCCATGATTCATTTGTGACGTGTAATAATTGACCACACCTCAATCCGATGCACGGTGTGACTGGTATGTCTAAAAGTGTTTGATATCAGTTTCAAATTGACATTAACTTTAGAAAACAACACTACTGACATACAGAATACCGAGAAAACTCATTCAGATTGTTTTGATATTTTAGGAAAACAATCCATGAGTCATTTTTGATGTGTACGAATCGATTTCACCTAAATCTGATGCATGTTGTGACCGGTATGGATAAAAGTGTCTAATATTAGTTTCAAATTGACATAAACTTTAGAAAACAACACAAGTAACATACAGAAAACTGAGTAAATGAGTTCAGATTGTTTTGATAGTTTAGGAAAACGATCCATGAGTCATTTTTGACATGTAATAATCGACTACAACTCAATCCGACACATGGTGTGACCGGTATGGCTAAAAGTGTCTGATATCGGTTTGAAATTGACATAAACTTTAGAAACCAACACTACTGACATATGAAATACTGAGAAAAAATGTTTGGATTGTTTTGATACTTTAGGAAAATGATACATGAGTCATTTATGACATGTAAGAATTGAACACACCTCAATTCAACGCACGTTGTGACTGGTATGGCTAAAAGTGCCTGATATCAGTTTCAAATTGACATAAACTTTAAAAAACAACATTACTGACATACGGAAAGCCGAGAAAATGCATTAGGATTGTTTTTATACTTTAGTTAAACAATCCATGAGTCATTTTTGATGTGTAAAAATCAACCACACCTTAATCTGATGCACGGTATGACCAGTATGGCTAAAAGTGTCTGATATTAGTTTTAAATTGACATTAACTTTAGAAAACAACACTACTAACATATGAAATACTAAGAAAAAATGTTTGGATTGTTTTGATATTTTAGGAAAACGATCCATGAGTAATTTGTGACATGTATGAATTGACTGCACCTCAATCCGATGCACGGTGTGACCGGTATGACTAAAAGTGTCTGATATCAGTTTCAAATTGACATAAACTTTAGAAAACAACACAAGTAACATACGAAAAACCACGAAAACACGTTCGTATTGTTTTGATACTTTAGGAAAACGATCCATGAGTCATTTTTAACGTGTATAAATTGACCGCACATCAATCTGATGCACGGTGTAACCGATATGGCTAAAAGTGTCTGATATCAGTTTTAAATTGACATTAACTTTAGAAAACAATACAAGTAACATGCGGAAAACTGAGCAAATGCATTCATATTGTTTTGATGCTTTAATAAAATGATCCATGAGTCATTTATGATGTGTAAGAATCAACTGCATCTCAATCCGATGCATGGTGTGACCGGTATGGCTAAAAGTGTCTGATATCAGTTTCAAATTGACATAAACTTTAGAAAACAACACAAGTAACATATGTCAAACCGAGAAAACGCATTCCGATTGTTATGATACTTTATAAAAATGACCCATGAGTCATTTTTGACATGTACGAATCAACCGCACCTCAATCCGATGCACAGTGTGAATGGTAAATCTTTTCATTAGATAAAGAATCCGTATTTATTAAATGAGATAAATCATCCAAAAACATATTGATTTTACATTATTCCCTTTCATTGTTATCAGAATTAAAACATTTGAGTTTATAAATTTTTATATTTTAGTTTCACATTTCCATATTTATATATTCTTTCATATTAATGTTTTAATTTATTTCATTATTGTATTACTAACATAATATTTTTTTCTTATATAGATGAATTTTTTTCCTTGAGTTCGGATGATTTGTTCGGCAACAAATACCGTGGACAACAATTTTTGAGAGCGGATCACAGATATCAAAGAATGAAAAATTAATGTTTATAACTGTTGTTGGATAATTGTAATTGTAACCATGTAAAACATTGTTTGAAATTTATATAGAAATGTTTTTTTTATTCATGATGTTAAGTAAATGTATATATCATTTTTTTTGTCAAAATATTGTGTGCGGGTGCTATTTTGTGCAGGTGTGCAGGTGCTGGTTTGTGTAGGTATGCTGGTTTGTGCAGGTGTGTAGGTGCTGGATGTGTAGGTGCAGGGGAAGGTTCCTTTATCAGTACTTTTTTGAGCACTGATAAAGGATACATTTAACAATGCTAAAACAACGCTAATAAAGGGCCCTATTATTAGCGCTCAAGGTAGCGCTGATAAAGTAACCCCTTTATCAGTGCTAGAAAAGCGCTGTTAATGCCGGTTTTTAGCATGGATAAAAGGCCAAGTTGTAGTAGTGGCTCACTAAATCAACATACCAAGGATGCGTACTTGAGATGGAATAAAGATGCTCATCGGGGAAAGTTTCCCGAAGTGGTACCTGGTCCAAGGTGTCATCCTCTAGTGTGTGAGTGATCCTACTCATGTGGTCCACTACTAGGTTTTCCGACCCCTTCTTTTACTTTATCTCAATATCAAATTCTTGAAGAAGGAGCATCCATCGGATAAGTCTGGGCTTTGCGTCTGGCTTCTTCAAGAGGTACCTCAGAGCTGCATGGTTAGAAAAAAAACTACTTTAGAGCCTAATAAATATGAATGTAATTTATGTAAAACAAACATGAAAACAAGAAACTCCTTTTCCGTGGTTGTGTAATTTGATTGGGCTGAATCCAGTGTCCTTGATGCATATGCAATCACATGTGAATGTCCCTCCACCCTCTGAGATAAGACAACCCCAACTTCAAAATTGGAGATGGCACACATAAGATCAAAAGGAAGCTCCCACCGTGGGGGATATATGATAGGTGGAGTGTTCAGACACTTATTTAGCTCATCAAAGGAAGTCTTTCAAGAATAATCCAATAGAAAATCAGAATCCTTTTGAAGTAATCAGACATCGAAAGAGAAATATTACTAAAATCTTTGATGAAGTGATAATTAAATCCTGCATTCCCTAAGAAAGATCTAATATCACGCACACATGAAGGATAGAGTAAGGATGAAATGATATCTACCTTATATATATCAACCTCTATCCCATGTTTTTACACTACATGCCCTAAGACAATCCCATGCTCTACCATGAAATGACACTTTTCAAAGTTTAAGACCAGATTCTTCTCAATACAACGATTCAAAAACTTTCCCAAACTATAGATAAAATCATCAAATGAAGACCCATACACTATAAAATAATCCTTAAATACCTCCATGCAGTACTCAATGAAATCTGAAAAAATACTCACCATGCATCTCTGGAAGGTACCCGGGGCATTGAAAAGTCCAAATGGCATCCTTCTATAGAAAAACTTACCGAATGAACAAGTGAATGTTATATTCTCTTGATCCTCTGGAGTAATAGGAACCTGAAAATATCCATAAAATCCATCCAAGAAATAATAATGTGTCTTCCCAGCTAGTCTCTCAAGCATTTGATCAATAAATGGGAGGGGGAAATGGTCCTTGCGAGTTGTTTGATTTAGTTTCCTATAATCAATACACACACGTCAACTATTTTGTACCCTCATTGGAACTAACTCATCTTTCTCATTTTTAACAACTGTAACACCATTTTTCTTAGGCACAAACTGAATAGGACTCACCCACCGAGAATCTAAAACAGGATAAATTATACCTACCTTGAGAAAATTTTCAACCTCTTTTTTAAAAACTTTTATAAGGATTGGATTGAGTATCCTTTGTGTCTACCTAACTAGTTTTTCCTCATCCTCTAAAAGAATCCTATGTATGCAAATGGAAGGGCTAATACCTGACATGTCAGCCAAGTTCCACCCGATTGCCTTAATGTTCTCCCTCAAAAGATTCAAAAGTTTTTCTTCATGTTCAAAATGTTGATTGTTATCAATGATAATAGGTAATTTCTCACCACTTAATAAGTATGATTATTTGATATTAAGTGGAAATGTCTTGAGTTCCAATATAGGGGGGTGATGTATGGATGGAGAAATTTAAGGAACTGAAATATGTTCATAATGAACATCAGTATCAGAATATACATCATAAAAATCAGAGAATAAAGCATCAAATTCATTATCATACTCAACAACCATGTCATAATCAGAGTTCACATAATCAAAATAAGAATATGAATCCATTTCAAAATCAAATCTTAGAGAGTCTTATACATTAGAAATAGGTGTGGAAGTACTCTTAGACATCAAACTAGAACCAATACTCATAATTTCTCTAATCATAGGATAATAAAATTCCATGGGGTTTTTATTTTATGGTTTAAAATGGGATATAACAAATGAAAAATGGTCCTCTGAGGGGTACTTCATGGAGTCCATAACATTAAATATCACAAATTCTTCCCCAAACTCCATGTAAAGTGTACCCTAATTGACATTTATGATAGTTCTTGTAGTTTTGAGGAAGGGAATACCTAAGATAATGGGAGCACGTAAACTTACTTAATCATCCTCCATTTTAAGCATGTAAAAATATACTGGAAAGATCATGTCTCTTACCCAGACAATAACATCCTCAAGGACTCATGTGGGATATTTTGTAGCTCTATTCGCCAACTGCACCACTAATCTTGTCATCTTCAACTCACCAACCTGTAAAGAAGATAACACAGAGTGAGACATTACATTTATGGAAGCTCCTAAATCACAAAGAGCATTAGAAAAGTAAAACTCCCCTATGGTGTATGGGATGGTGAATGTCCCTAGATCCTTGCACTTTGTTGGAATTTATAGAGTTTGTGTAATGAGTGCAGACACATTCCTTCCAAGATTGATCCTCTCATTTCCCTTGAGCCCTCTTCAATTGGTACAAAGTTACTTTAAGAATTTTTCAAACCTTGATATTTTCTTGATGGATTCAAGTAGAGGGATATAGATCTCCATATGCTTGAATGTATCCAAAAATTATTTTTTCATCACCTCTTCAGCCATATTATTGGTTTGTACAACCCTATTTGGAAATGGAAGGGGTTTAGGAGGAACATCATAAATATTTTTCTTACCTTTATCTTTCTCCTTGGGTTTCTCATCAACTGGTTTTGAATGGGTCTTCTCTAGAGTTGAGGTGAATCCTGGTTGAATGATAGGTGAAGATGTATCAATTGTTTTATTCACACTTCTCAATGTGATGGCACTGAAATTACCTTTGGGATTTGGAGTAGGTTAGGACGGTAGATTTCCAGAATTCTTACTTACCAGTTTATAGAGGGCGGTGGAAATCTGGCTCATTTGAGTCTTCAACTCCCTCAACTCCAAACCTTGACTCTTCAAATCATTCTATTGATTAAGAAAAATTTGATTCAAAAGACCATCAGTGTTAGAATCTACCTTTGGTTTAGAGTTCCCTTGTTGTTGAATTGTTGATGCTTGAGCTTCAAATCGCCTTTGGGGTTGTTGGAAACCTTATTGGTAGGGTGGAGGCTGCTAGAAATTTTTTTGAAAAGGGGACCTTTTTTTTCTAGATACATACCTCATGTCTGATTGATCCTTCTACCCTTGGTTATATGTTGGAAAAAAATAATCAAGCTTCTTTTTGGGATATGGTTGTTGCTGCTGTTGATATGGTCTCCCAGAAAACACTGCTGCACAATCTTTTGTTTCTTTTAGTTGGGGGAAACAGTGAGTTGGGTGGCTTGTCTCAGTGAAAATGCCACAAGGACTTGAAGGAGTGGGTTATGATGTCTTTTGAGTCAAAGAAATTTTCCTCACCATAGTGGTCAATTATTCTAACTTGGTATTAATCAAATGACTCTCAAGATAAGAAGGACTTACCTGATGTACTCCCCTGACATGTGGTGTACCTCGATCGGCAAATTGTTGGGTGTTTTGGGCCATCTTTTTAATCAACGCATGTGTACCTACTGGTGTTTTTTCCACCAATGTTCCTCTAGCTACGGAATCCACCATACTTCTCTCCATAGGTATGAGTCCTTCATAGAAGTATTGGATGAGGAGTTTCTCACTGATTTGGTGATGTGGGCAGCTTGTACACAACTTCTTTAATCGCTCCCAGTACTCTTACATTAACTCCCCTTGGGCTTTCTTGATCCCTGAGATCTTCTTTCATATGGATGTGGTCCTTGAAGATGAAAAAAATCTCTAAAAGAAAAGATATTTCAAATCATTCCAACAAGTTACATCTTCAGGTTGTAAATAATACATCCAATCTTTCACAGCTCCATCAAGTGAGAATGAGAATGCTCTTTGTTTGATTTGATCTTCAGATACATTTCTTGGTTTCATGGTTGAGCAAACCACATTAAATTATTTAAGGTGTTTGTTTGGTTCCTCACCAGATAATCCATGAAACTTTGGAAGAAGGTGAATTAACCTAGATTTCAGTTCAAAGTCCGATTCGAGATTAGGGTATCCAAGACAATTTGGTTGATAATTAATATTAGGTACAACCAATTCTTGAATGGTTCTATTAAGTTCATTTCCATTATTTTTAGCCATTTTTTCTTGTTTTATGGTTGAATTTGAATTGATTCCAATTTCAATGCTCTGTGAGTGGAGGAATTCTACAACCGGTTAAATGTTGAAACTTCCCGTAGACTGAGAATGTTTGATTCGAGCCCAAAGGATACATTCAATCTCAGGATCAAGATCTAAGATATCTTCGATATTATTTCATATCATAAATCAAATAAAATTTAAAATAATAAAAGTGTACCATAATAAAATAAAAGATAATAAGTTTGAGTTGATGGTCAAAAAAGAAGAAGAATAAAATAAAACAAGAAGAGAATAAAATGTAAAATAAAGTAAATATCTCTAATTGGTTGAAATAATTACTTGACTCCCCGATAATGGAACCAATTTGAAAGGCGCTTTCATGGGATCCCTCAAATTATTAGTGGTTTTTGGGTACTTAGGTGTAACAAAGTGGCTGACCAAGGTTGTCTCTCAAAGGAGGAAGTAAATTTTACAACTTATTAAAGATATTTTGAAAATAACATAAAATGGAATAATAACAATACTTTAAATGATGTGGGTTTTTTTACCATTCATAAATCTAGAAGAAGTTTGATGGAAGAATATTGTATAAATTTTTTTTGTTTTTATTTTTGAAATAATGTTCGATTAAAAAGACACAACAAGAATGTGTTTTTTTAGAAAATATTTTAAAAGGCGTAATCTATCTAACTCTAACTCCTCAATAATTTATTAATCATTATAATTTAAATGAATATAAAATTAATTATGATCCCTTAATTTGTTAAATCCAAAACCCTATGAGAATTAACTTTACCGCAAAGATGAAGTGAATTTAACCCTACGCTAATTTCAGAATATGCAATCGCAGCCCCCTGCTTTGATTGATGTTCTAAGGTTATATTATGTTCAGTGGTAAATTAAGGCACATATCCTCTCTGTAAATTATAATTAATTTAGTTTATGTATTATATTTGAACCCTACAAATTTATCCCATGTGGTTTTGAATTACCAATTAAGTTCCACTCTCACAATTTACACAATTCTCAACCTCACATGATTTGTGTTTATTGTTCAATTGCTTTTTTAGTTTCATTTAAATTAAAAAATCAATTAATATATCATATTATATGAATTAAAGTATCTCATTTATTCAAAATAAATAAATAAGTTAGGTAAGAGTTAGATTGATTACCAAAAAGAACTACTCTTCCATGGGCTGTGTAGTCATTGTAGAAACATTTTTCATTTGCAAAGGTTTAGATAGGGTAGAACCCAATCTCATTTCTAATCTTGATTGTAGCCCAATTAGGAATATTAATATAAGAATAAATTTGAAAAAAATATAATAAAATAGAATAAAAAAAAGTAGAACAAAGAAGTTTATTAAACAAAAAAAAGCATTACAACACGAAGAATAAGAAGAAGATTTCGTCGAAGGGATCCATGCTTCAAGAGCTACCCTTATTGAAATGGTTGGATAATTGGAGTGGATCCACTTATCCTATACCCTCAACTTCATAATCCACATCACAAACTCTCAAAATGAGAAAAACAAAAATTTATAGAGTGGAGGGAAGGCTAGGTTTAAAAAGGTTTCAAGTGTGAATGGGAAATATCATCCAAATATTTTAATCCAACATGCACCGCCCATTTTACCTTCAAAGAGCGTGAACCAGCTATTCTTCCAACAAAAGTATTTGTGTATAATTGAGTTGTAGAACAACTCTCAAAATTTAGTCCCAATCAAAGTTCTTATGAAGAAGTTATGACCCAAATACAGAACCAATATCCAATCTGGTGGGTCCAACCCACATTTGATTTAATGGTCCATTTAGTCCAACCAAATTTATATTTTAGCTCCAATGTCCTAAACAAAAGTTGTATCCCATTAAGTCAGAAACACAGTTACAAAATTTCAAGTTCAAATAATAAATATTAAAATATTTATCTTTTCAATACTACAGTGCACTATAAAGAGTAAAACTAGAATTTCCATCAAATTTTAAAATGAATGATCTAATCCCAAATATTTTATAAATAAACATATTTAACACAATGTGAGAAAATTTTATCATTTATTATCAATAAAATATTCAATAAAAATGTGTTTTATCAAGAGACAATATCATTCTATTAATGGTGAAATCGTATGTAATTGGATGGTATATTATATATAAAGAATCATTAACATGTTATATTTATTATTTACATCAATTATACTCATTATTATACCCATACAAATAATGAAGTGGTGAATAACCAACTACACCACGACGTGGAGATGACAAGTCGTATGTTCACATGTATGGTGGCTTTGTCATTCATAGGATGGATAGAATAATGAATATGGTTGTATGATATTTATAATAACATATTAATATTTAGAAGGTATTGGACTTATTATTTTATTATGGAAACAACAAATAAAGAGGAATTGGAAGAAGAGAATAACTTTGAAAGAGGTGATAAAATAATTACATCTTCTTATGGTGATTCATTTTGATTTGAACAAAAAAGATCCTTAGGTTGGATTTCTGATCAAATTAAGACCTCTAGGATGAATTTATGGAAGTTGAGAGGAGATTTTAGTAGGTTTTGGCCAATCCAAATGGATTTGGAGATGATAATTAAAATAAAGGGAGGTTCCCTTTTATAAGAGAGGTGAGGGGTACTTTAGGAAAATCATAAAATATTAATTTATTATAAAATGATTTTTGGTTTATAATAGATCCAAATTGATTTATTTATAGGATAAGGTGGGTATGGGTAGAAATAATGTCATCCAATAGGTTATATACATGTTTGGTTTACCATATTAACCTTATCTTTTAGACTTAACCATTAGTTAAATAGTTTAACTTTTACGACGTCTTCTTGTATTTTTATACTAAATGGTTAATATAGTTACTATAAAATTCCAATAGAACCTAAAGTGGTTCATTAATGACATATGTAACATTATATAAGTCATTTGGCCAAATATTAGATTTTTAGGACTATTATACAATTTAATAAAATAGTATTTGTTTTAAAAATCATTTATGTCATTTTTTACACTATTTAGTATTTGTTTTTTTTGAAAGTCATAAATACTTGATTACTTCGAAAAAAATATATTTAATCAACCTTAACATGTCATATTCACCTATAAAAATAGGTTATGGCCTCAAAAGTTTCAATTTACATTTATTTTGATATTTATAATATCAATTATTTTAATATTTCATTAATAAGGTAATTACTACATCATCATTGTGTCATAAATAAATTTAATTATTTAATTTATAAAAATTATAAATAAAATACCATAATGTAGGAAATATTTTTAGATTTATAATTAATATTTATAGTCGAATTTATCTTATGTATAACCCTATATTAAAAATGGTTTACTTATTAAAATTTGAATTTAACTTTGTTAACTCTTCTTTAAATAAAATATAATAAATGTCCTAATTTAATCCAAGTGGATAAAAAAAGATCATATGTTTGTCTTAAGGTTTAGTTTAGTCGAAATAAACTTATCCAATAGAATTAGGACATGTGTTGGGGTAATTGTATATTATTATAATATTATTTTTACCTTTAATTACCCTATTTACTTTTAATCGTGGTAAATAAAATTCAAAAGTTACTGTTCACCAAAAAATATTTTCATCCTATTTAACCAAATTTTTCTTACTGATGACAACCATGTATATCGGATTTCTGAAATCTAATTCATAGAAGCGGTAAAATTATGTTTTATGCAAATTTGTAAATGTGCCTAGAAGGTGGGTAAAAGACATTAAAAAGTTCAATAAAATTTTATATATCTAATCTTATTATAAAATGACTCAAATGAATTAAATTGAACTAATATAAGTATTATTTTTATATTTTGACTTTAAAATAAATTTAAATTAAAAAATAATTATTTAAATAAAAAACCGGTTTTAAACAATAGCGTAATGTTTTTCACTATTCATCAAAAATTGAAATTTTTCATAAAAATACCAAAAATTGACCCCAATATAATTTTAATATTCCGAATCAAAAAATGAAGTCCATTTTAAAAAATAAAATTTATAAATTTCAAAAAGTGGGTATTACTATTCATAACTATTTTTTAAACGGCTAGGTCAGGGTTTGTTAGAACCCGGAGCTACGTACAACGTAAGCTATTGTATTAATCAAATAGAAGTGTACTGTGGAAGATTGGGGTGTTACATTATTCCCTTATTTAAATAACTTCATCCTCAAAATTTCAATAATATTACTGCATAAAAAGATTCTGATGGTTCTTCATCATAGGTTTCTCAGGTTCCCACGTTGCCTCTTCTATTTTATGGTTTCTCCAAATAACTTTTACCAGATGAGTCGTTCGATTTATCAAAACTTGTTCTTTGGTATCAAGAATCTTGATAGACTTTTCACAATAAGATAGATCTGGTTCCAGTTCTATTTTTTCATAGGTGAGTACATGCGTTGGTTCATGCATGTATTTTTTCAACAGTGATATGTGGAACACATCATGAACTTTGGAGAGACTTGGTGGCATTGACAAACTGTAAGCTACAAATACAATTCGTTCTAGAATTTCTAAAGGTAAGATGTACCTGGGACTTAATTTAACCTTATTACCGAATCGTATAACACCCTTTCATGGAGATACCTTCAATAAAACCTGATCACCTACTTGAAATTCTTAATCCTTCCTTCAGTTATCGGCATAACTACTTTTCCTACTTTGAGCTGCTTTGATGTTGTTTTGGATAATCTTTACCTTTTCTATTGTTTCCTCAACAAGTTCTGGGCCTATGGGTTTTCTTTCACCAATATCATCCCAACAAGTTGGTGCGCGACATCTCTTTCCATATAATGCTTTATATGGTGCCATTTGAATTCTTGAATGTAAGCTATTATTATAGTAAAATTCTACCATAGGTAAATAATGATCCCACATACCCTGAAAGTCATTTGATCAAGATCTCAACATGTCTTCTAAGGTTTGAATAGTTCATTTTGATTGTCCATCAGTTTGAGGGTGGAAGGCAGTGCTCAAACAAAGTTTAGTATCTAGAGATTTCTGAAGACTTTTATAGAATCTTGATGTAAAACGAGGATCATGATCATAAAAAATTGATAAGGGTATACCATGAAGTCTTACAACTTCATTAATATATAGCCATGCTAAACATTCAAGTGGTAAATCTTCTCTTATAGCAAGAAAATGTGCTGACTTAGTAAGACGATTGACAATGACCCATATTGCATCATTCCTTCTAGGAGTCTTTGGTATCCCCATGACAAATTCCATCCTAATATCATCCCATTTACACTCAAGTATGGGAAGAGGTTGAATTACTCCTCTAGGATATTGTCTTCCAGCCTTCACTTGTTGACAAACCATACATCTTGACACATAATCAACAATCTCCCTCTTCATGTTGTCCCACCAAAAATGTTCTTTCAAATATCTAAACATCTTAGTGCTACTAGGGTGTATAGATAAATTGGAGCTATGAGCATCATCCAAAAATTCCATTTTTAGATTAGGTATGTCAGGAATACAAATCCTCTTCCCAAATTTTAAAATTCCATCTTCATATACGAAGTCAATCAATCTCCCATCATTCACAACTTTAATTTTATTTTGAAACTCCTCATCATAATTCTGAGAACTTTTTATCCTTTCTAGTAAATATGGTTTGGAAATAATTTGAAAAAGTATCAATGTTTCACCTTCCATGAATATTTCCATATCCATATTTACTAGATTCAAGAACATAGGATCCCTTTCAACTCTCATCTTGTTCAGAACTCCATGATCTTTTCTACTCAAAGCATTTTCCACCTTATTTTCCTTCCCTGAGTGGTAGTGTATTGTACAATCATAATCCTTGAGTAGTTCAAGCCATCACCTTTGCCTTATGTTGAGTTCATTTTGTGAGAAAATATACTTCAAACTCTTGTGATTAGTATATATCTCACATTTTTTACCATAGAGATAGTGTCTCCATATCTTTAGAGTAAATATTACAACTGCTAACTCAAGATCATGAGTATGATAGTTTTGTTCATGAATTTTTAGCTGTTGTGATGTAGAGAAAATAACTCAATCATTCTATATAAGGACACAACCAAGTCATTTCTTTGAATCACCACTATAAATAACAAACCCATAATTCCCCGATGGTAGAGTCAAGATAAGATAATTCACTAATCTTCTCTTCAATTATTCTAAAAATTCTTTACACTCTTTTGTCCAAAAAAATTTAACCCATTTACGTGTGATCTTAGTTAATGGGTTAGGCAATCGTGAAAAATTCTGGACGAAACGTTGATAGTAACCTGCTAAACCAATAAAAATGCATACCTCAGTTATACTCATCAGTGCTGGCCATTCTTGGATTGACCTTTTATTTGAAGGATCAATAGATATTCCATCCTTGGAGACAATATGGCCAAGAAAAGAAATCTCTTGAATACTGAATTCAAACTTTCTAAAATTCCCATATAATTCATTTCTTCTAAGAGTATTCAGAATAGTGCGCAAGTGATTTTCATGATCTTCGTAGCTTTTAGAGTATACTAATATATAATCAATAAATACCACTAAAAATTCATCAATATATTCCTTCAAAACTCTATTTATTAGATCCATAAAAACAGAGGGTGCATTAGTCAGTCCAAAAGGCATTACTGAAAACTCATAATTCTCATACCTGGTTCGAAATGATATCTTTGGAATGTATTCCTTCTTCACACACAAATGATGATATCCAGATCAAAGTTCAATCTTTGATAAATATTGAGCTCCATGAAGTTGATAAAATAAATCATCAATGAGAGGTAGGTGATACATTTTATTTATTTTTATATTATTGATTTCACTATAGTCAATGCACAACCTCATAGATCCATATTTCTTCTTAACAAAAAGTACAAGGGATCCCCATAGAGAAACACTAGGGTGAATAAATCCTTTATTACTCAATTACTCTAGTTGTTTATTTAGTTCCAATAATTCCATAGTGACCATTATATAAGGGGTATTCAATACGGTCCTTGAACCAAGAATTAAGTCAATGGAAAACTCAATTTCCCATTTTGGAGGATGTCCAGATAAATCCTATGGAAACACATCAAAATATTCTTGAAAAATTGGTACATCCTATATTTGTACAGTCATTTCATCACCTATAGTTATTTCAATCCCTTCCTCAAAAATAATTTAATTTATTAGAACTACTGGGGGTGGATCTTGATGAGAATCAGATGGTGATGTTTCGGCTCTAAAGATAAGGAATTCCTTATCATCATCAAAAATTGTAACCTCCTTCTTATTTCAATAAATTTTTTCATCATAGTCTGAAAGACAAAATATACAGAGATTATATCAAATTCAATCATGGGTATGACAATAATATCATCAGATAAATCATGTTTATATTTCATAATGGTAACTGATTGACAAAACTTTGTTGCATTGATACTTCCCTTAATAGTTTTGACTAAAAACTCCCTTAATAAGTCAAATTAGAAATATCTAATTTTCTTTTCAAATTGGGAAGATATGAAAGAATGAGATGATCCAGAATCAAATAAATCATTGGATAATTTTGAGTAAACGATTAAAGTACCTACCACCACGTCATTAGAAACTTCAACCTCAATAGTTGTGATCGCATAAGCTTGGCCTTTCTCCCTTGTCCTTTTCTGAGGTAAGTTTTCTTGACACTTAGGAAATTCATTTTCATAATTCCACATTTAATTAAAATTGTAGCATTGAACATCAACATCCTCTTTCTTCCCCTTACAATCATGAGCTTGGTGGCCTTTTTCTCCACACTTGTAACAAACTCTAATCCTATTTAGGCATGTACCAGGGTGTTTCTTCCCAAAATTATTATAGGATAGAACTTCAACTTTTTTTATTCTTCCCCTTATTTCTTTTTCCAGAGTGTTCAACAGATCTCTTCTTCTCTTACTTCACTTTAAAGTTATAATACTTAGATAATTCCTTTTCTATCTTGATAACACATTAGACTATAACTTCATACGATGAGAAGGATTGTGAGACTAATGCTCGAAGGAGAAATGGTTTTAACCCATCAAATAGTCAATAAATATTACTTCTTGGGTTATGTATATAATCTGCAACATGCCTTGCTAACCTTTTAAAGTTATCCTCATACTTTGCGACATTCTCATCCTCCTTTTCCCTCAGACTCAAAAATTTCTTTTCCATACCCACTCGATGTTCATGAGGAAAGTATTTTTCTAAGAAAAGATCTTTAAAATCCATTCATTCCATATTTGAAACTTCTTCATCCTATTTTAAGTTTTGAATTAATGACCACTATTGATCTGTATCTCTTGAGAGGTGATAAGCTGCCAAGAAAACTTTTCCCTTTCGTTACTCCCTAAAGCATGAAATATTTTCTCTAAGAAACTTATCCATTTCTTAGCTACAAATGGATTTGTAGTCACATTGAATTTTGATGGTTGCTACCTCATAAAGCAGTCTAACATTGATCCTCTATGTTGTGGATTAGGGTTCTCTATACGGGTAATGTTATTATTCATAACCTGAGTGAGTTTTCCTAGTATGGTTATAAGATATTAAGCACCAGTTGCATCACTAGCTCCACTATAATTATATTGAATAAGAGGGAAATACCTACATAGATTATATGTGTTGATACGATTTCCATTACTTCCACTATGTTCCATTTCTAAACAATGGCATACACTAGCTTAGTTCATGAATCACAATGCATACTTACAAACTTATAAAATACTTAACATAAATTGAACAGTTTATGCATATAATCCATAATCAAAAAATATTTTCTTTGGGCAAGTATTTACTCATAAATCTATCATAATGGTTTGTAAATAAAATGTTAATTATCCTAAGAATATCCCTAGGAGTGTCAAAACAGGTGCATAGTAAGGCCCAATGTCGTGTACCAGGATACCCCGGGTCAAGCCCGAAACTCCTTGTCAGAGTTTTCACTCCAAGGTACAAATGTTCCAGAACCACGTCCACTTGTAGTGTCCAAACAAGGATGTATTTCTTGGAAAACCCACATAAAATATACATTACCATAATTTTTGTATTTCCTTCTATACTAATCCTCAAATTCTATCTTAGGGTAATGTTCTCTAATAAGATTTTTTCAAAATCTAGTTTCCAAGGTTTGTAATAAACTTCCTCTGATACCAACTGTAATGCCCCAACCCGAGTTACATAGATTCGTTTCATTATTACATAACATTGGCATGATCACAAGATATCAAGTCCTGAAAGACTAATCAATTTAGTAGCCTTGGAAGTACTAGATATATACATAATTTTTACATTACATTATGAAATGAAAAAGTAACATTGTTTCTCATTTTAAAACACTCATATACCTTATCCTATCCCTAAAGGTCAATCATAATATACTTCTTCACATACCGAGATAAATAAAACATAAGGGGTGAGCTAATATGCTCAATAAGGATAACAATATAGTAGAAACTATCATAAATAAGTATAAAAATTTAAGGTAATGTATAAGACAAAAACACAAGCCTTTTAAACATAACCTTCAGCATAATATGACAATGATAAATAAAATAATGACATTTACTTATTCACATGGATATTCTACTAGTCAAATAATCACATGTAATATCAATAGCTAGTCTCATAATGATAAAATGTATAATTCTTGACATTATAACCACATAGTCATGGCCTTATGCCAAGACTATAAATAAAAATATTTTCAAGCCCTTGTGCCAAGACACTAGTTTGTCTCATGACATCTAATGATGCATAGAGGGGTTATAGTGGGCCCCACACATCACTTACCACATCCAACACATTCTTCATATGAAAAGGGTGAAACATAACATAAAAATTCATATTAAACTAATATACTAAATGTTAATACTTTAACTATAAACCATGAATGACATAAAGATAGCACATTCACAGTAAAACATATCATAAAACTATCAATATAATATGGAATATTGTATCATGATAAATCAACTTCTATTAAACATAAAATCTAATAATAGATGTTAACATAGATGAAATCAATACAAAAACTATTTAAGAGAAATATATATTTCTACTTTGAAATATTTTAAAAGTCACATAATAATAAAAGAAAACATTTATTTTTAAAATATTCATATAAGCTTGTAAGGTAAGATTCAAAGGTATTTTAATAGTGTAAAATAACCGCACCCACCTTATAAGTTAAAAAATATTCTTTCCTTAATTTGTCGAAAAGGTCATAAAGTACCTTGTTTGGAAAACAACCGAAATATTCCTTTCAATTTTTTTATATAAAGTCAAAAAGGGGTATAAATGAATTTAACCCATAGTCTAGGAAATATTAAAAATGTTTTGAAATACATTTTTAAGAAACATGGATGTGGATGATAAATAATTCCCAGTAAATACTTACATATAAACAACCTCAGATAATAAAGAGATTGTAAAATTAACCCTTAGCTTATAATTTTAATTAGTTGAGGGTACTTTAACCTTATGTATAATGGTTAAGTTGCTTTTATTAAATTATAAAAGAACCATACATAAATATGATATCATATATGATCCTCTAATGTTTTTTTGTTAATAATTTTTCAGTAGTATCATTGTTTCTGGTGTTAATAGATTCATTTTCATTTATATGTTTTGTTATGTAAGAAATGTTTGTTATGGATTGGATGTATTTGATTCATATAAATAATGATATTAAGTTCTTCAAAATTATTTTTTAAACCATAAAATGTAAATTATTCTTGAATGGTTACGATGAGGAATGAAATCTCATCGCGTCGTGGAGATGGTAAGTCGTACGTACGCACGAGCGAAAATATCATTCTATTGAGGGTGAAATCATATGTAATTGGATGTTATATTATAAATACATAATAACTAACATGTTATATTTATTATTTACACCAATTATACTCATTATTACTCCCATCTAAATAATGAAGTGGTGAATAACAAACTACACCACGACGTGGAGACGGTAAGCCATACGTACACACGTATGGTGACTTTATCATTCATAGGATGGATAAAATAATGAATATGATTGTACCATATTTATAATAACATATAATTATGTATAAGGTACTGTATTTTTTTTTATGGAAACAACAAAGAAAGAGTAAGTGTAAGAAGAAAAGAACTTTGAAAGAGGTGATAAAATAATTACCTCTTCTTCGGGTGCTTCCTTTTGATTTGAACAAAAGGTATATTTATGTTGGATTTATCAAAGAAAGGACTCTAGGATTAAGTGATGGTAGTTGGTAGGATATTTGATCTAGTTTTGACCGTTCCAAATGGCTTTGGAGGTGTTAATTAAAAGAAAGGGAGGTTCCCTTTAATAAGAGAGGTGAGGGGCACTTTAGGAAAATCTTGAAATATTAATTTATTATAAAATTATTTTCGGTTTATAATAGATCCAAATTGATTTATATAGAGGATAAGGTGGGTATGGGTCTAAATACTCTCAAAAAATAGGTTTTATACAAGTTTAGGTCACCATATTAACCTTATCTTTTAGACTTAACCCTTAGTTAAATAGTTTAACTTTTACGATGTCTTCTTGTATTTTTATACTACATGGTTAATATAGTTACTATAAAATTCCAAGATAATATAAAGTGGTTCATTAATGAAATATTTAACATTATATAAGTCATTTGGACTAATATTATATTTTTAGGATTATTATATAATTTAATAAAATAGTATTTTTTTAAAACTCATTTATGTCAATTTTGAAACTATTTAGTATTTGGTTTTTGTAAAAGTCATAACAACTTGATTAATTAGAAAAAAATACATTTAATAAACCCTAACATGTCATATTAACATATAAAATTAGTATATGGCATAAAAATATTCAATTTAAATTTATTTTAATATTTATAATATCAATTATTTTAATCTTTTGTTAATAAGGTAATTACTGTATCATCATTGCATCATAATTAAAATTTATTTTTTAATGTATAAAAATTATAAATAAAATACCACGATGTAGGAAATACTTTTATATTTTTAATTAATATTTATAGTAGAATTTATCTTATGTATATTCCTATATTAAAAATGTTTTATTTATTAAAATTTGAATTTAACACTTTTAACTTTTCTTTAAATAAAATATAATAAATGTCCTAATCCAATACAAATGGATAAAAAAGGATCATATTTTTGTCCAAAGGTTGATTTGGGTCGAAATAAACTTATCCAATAGAATTAGGAAATTTTTTGGGGTAATTTTATATTTTTATAAAATTATTTTTACCTTTAATTAACCAATTTACTTTTAACCGTGGTAAATAAAATTCAAAAGTTACTATTCACCAAAAATTATTTTCATCCTATTAAATGAAATTTTTATTACTGATGAAAACTGTGTCTATCATATTTTTGAAATTAAATTTACATAAGTGGTAAAATTACGTTTTATGCAAATTTGCAAATGTGCCTAGAAGGTGGGTAAAAGACGTTAAAAGGTTCAATAAAATTATATATATATATATATATATATAATATTATTATAAAATTACTCCAATGAATTAAATTGGAATAAAATAATTATTATGTATCTATTTTGACTTTAAAATAAATTTAAATTAAAAAATAATTATTTAAATAAAAGCCTGTTTTAAACAATAACGCAGTGTTTTTCACTATTCATCAAAAATTGAAAGTTTTCAGAAAAATACAAAAATTTCACCCTAAGATATTTTTGATATTCCAAATCCAAAAATGAATTCCATTTTGAAAAACAAAATTTATGAAATTTCAAAAAGTGGTTATTACTATTTATAACTACTTTTTAAACGACTAGGTCGTGGTGTGCTAGAACTCAGAGTTGCGTACAACGCAAGCTATTGTATTAATCAAAGAGAAGCGTACCATGGATGCTTGGGGTGTTGAAATTTTATTTGAATTAAAATATTTATTTGAATCAATACATTTAATTAAAATCATTTTTAGAAGTAATAATGTATAATTCATAAAAAATTTCTTTAACGTAAAATATATTTTCAAAAATAAATTAGTAACCTCCAATATCATTTATTTTATGTTTTATTATTAAAATTAAAGTTAAATTTTCTTATTTTAACTACATGATGTTAATTTAAAATAGATAATATGTTTATTGGTATTATAATCAATAACTATGTAGGCCCAAAGACCATAAAATCTCAACGACCATATACGTCTTGTTTGGTTTTAGTGTAATAAAAGTTTTTTAGATAAGTTTTGGAACTTCTAGAACATGAATTTTGGAAGCACACTTTCATAAATAGATGAAATAATCTTACCTAGAACCTTGAAACACTATAATGGTGGTATCAGCAGTGGTGGATAAGTTTAAAAATATAGATGGAACTTGTTTTGAATGCATGCACTTGAGAGTCAACTTGATTTTAGATGATGAAGTGAGAAATAAGAGGATTAATCCTTATTCAATAATGGGAGTGTGAAATATAACATATGTGTTTTGGAAGCTTTCATGTGATGCAGTAAAAATATCAGAGAATCCAAATCTTTCACTATTCACCAGATGGATTAATTTTGGTGGTAGAACTTAATCGGTTTCCTTGATTGAGTGGAGGGACATCCTTGAAGATTAGAAGGTGGTGCAACCAGAAGGGTCAATTGAATATCATGGAGAAACTATATATATTGAGGGTGCATGTCACTTTTTTTGTGTACTAAATCAAAAATCCAATGGCTATGATGTTGGAGTCGATCTGGTGAATTTGGGGAATCAAGTGGCGATAGTTCCCACTGGGGGAACTTCCCCAATAAAAGAAGTTGCAAAAGTTTTCTACTAGAGAAATTTATAGATATCTTATTCTATTCTTGAATAGGGTTACCAGAAGGAGTCCCTTGTAACTTGGTCTAAGTAGGGATTCTGTAAGGATGCATCCCTTATAACCCATGTTCTCTCTTGTTTCTATTTCCTTGAATGAAAGGCTGCAGTGTTCTCCTATGGTGTCAGACTTTGTCCAAACCATATAATTCTCATTTTGTTCTTGTTCTGTTCATTCTTGTTTATTATTTATGGAAGATGTTTTTAAATACTACAAGTGTAAACAATTAGATAATGGAAGACCAATATGGTGACTAGGGTGTAAAGCCTTCTTAGTTCTAAACACCGAGTCAAAAGGGGTGTCATGGAATTTAAATCTTTTGAAATTCTTATTTCACATTTTAGGTTCAAAAGATATTATTTCATATTACTAGTTCTAAACCATAAATTGTTATGTGACCCTTGGTTTTTAGATGAAAATTGAATTAACTTACCCAAAAAGTAATATCAGATCTTGGTCACAGAGCACTAGTAAGTGGTTTATCGAGTCTTAAAAGAACCATGTTCAAGTGGTTCTGATCTCAATTAGAATAATTTTGTGTACTTTTAGTGAGTGGTTTACTGATTCTCTAAAGAATTCCATGGGTTAAATATCAGTTTTAGATGGTGTTTTTTCTAAAATTTCAAAATACCTCCTGAAAAAAATTCTTGTGGCATGTTACATTATTGAAGTAGTGTTTAAAGATCATTTTGATAATACTAAATACTTATAGAAGATAGTCCTTTTCCCTTTATACTTTTTTTTATTCAATGATATCTCATTGTTTCTGTATAATAGTATTGAAATAGGGAAAGGTTTGAATTGAAATTTGAGGATGAGGGTTTCATATTTTAGATAAGGATGGTTATGATACTTCTAAAGAGTCTAGATGTTTTATTGATGAGAGTCATCTAGAAGTGAGGATGTTGAAATAATGAGAATTTATAATAACAAATCACAAGGAATTGTTTCGAAAGGTATTGGACTAAAAGGAGGAAGAATGATCTGAAATGTGGATATCAACATTAGGAAACTTATTTCAAGAGATGATGATCAGAGATGAACACCTTTTCTACTTTGGAATCATAGATGAAAGGGTTTAAAGAACCCTTTTTATACTAAAAGGTTTATTCCAAAAGATATTTCTTGGATGGTCCATGAATACCGCAACTAAAGGGAAGTGGTTGATTTGCTATAGAGTGTCACCAACTTCTTTGAGTTTTGTTACTCTAGGAATTAGAAGGAGTGTGTCACATGACCATGTTATGTAATGAGTTTCTATTATTCAGCTGGAGGGTGAGTTTCTATACTGAAGTTCATATATGGCATGCATAAATTCACATATGGGTTCTATGGTGGTGGAAAAGTGTTAAAAAACATATCATACAACTTGGTATTGAAGGATTTGTGTGATTCCAAATTGAATACCAGAAGTAAGATGTTGTGGATCGGGTGTCTCGAACACTTGAGTGAGAAGGGGATAAAAATCATTTCTAAAGGAATGCTGGAGCTCAGACACATGAAGTATAGAACATGTGTGGGTTTTATCCTTGGAAGTAGTGAAATTTTTTCCTCACAGAAGATAAAGAAACCATGTATTCAGAAGATGTTTGATTTATTCCCATGGGATGAAATTATACCCTTTCAACTTCATCAATGATACAACATGAAAAAGTTAAAGTGTTTCTATTGGGAAAAAATCCCCCAAGGTATTATTGAAGCATTTTTGAGGTGATTGTGTTTGTTGACAAAGAGGGCCTTTGTGTTGTGTTTGTTGACAAAGCAAACCATGACGTACAAATTTGTTGACAAATGGGATTTAATTGTGGCATGTAGAGTTCAAGGGATGTTTTTAACGATCCATGTTTGATTCAAGAATGTCGAAAAAGGAATGGATGATCTGGAGGCGGTTCAAAAAGAGAAGATACAAGGTGGCACCGTTTTCCAGTGTTTGCCAAATTTTTGGACCTCAAAATCAAGAAATGGAGAAAAGTGTTTTTGGAAAAGGGACTTGTGTGCTAGTGTCTTGGAGGCTTGGAAACTTGTGCACCATATTTTTTTCAAGATCAGAACACCGAAATATAGAAAAGAAAAAAGTGGCGCTCAAGTTTTGGGTTTGGTCGCGCAAGTGACTTGTGCGGTAGAGACTAGGGCAGAGAGACTTGCGCGCCGAGAGGAGACTTGCACGCTGTCTCACAGGGATTCCAAATGCCTATAAATAGAGGTAGACCCATCCTTATTCAGTGTGAGTTCAACACATAGAGAAAATCAGAGCTCCCGTCGCGCAGGTGTGGTGGTCGCGCAAGTGGTGGTGTGGTCGTGCAAGTAGAAGTCACACGCTAGTTGATTGTTGCGCATCCTAAGTGGTTTGGGTGAGAAAGTAAGGGAGTTTCCCATGTTTTAGTTTAAGAAGGGGGTTCCACACAAGTGTTTTGGTGACACTTGAATGCCAGGTTTTGAAGAAGCGCGACCGTTGATGGTTACATGCCAAAATTGGTTTGGGCGTAAAAGGGTGTGAGTCACGCAAGTTTGGAGTTACAGAAGCTAGTGTCGCACAAGTGGTTGAGGTGAACTTGCGCGCCGTCTTGGAGAAGGGCACTAGGAATGGTTGAAGCAAGCTAGTCATTTTTGGGCTGCGGGAAAGCTGGAAGATTGCCTGATACCTTCGGTGAAAAGTGAGATTCATCTACGGGTGAAAGGTGGAAGTCAACAGAGCATCTATAAAAAGTTGAGGATGCATTATTTCATGAAAATGAAGAGACATACAGGTCTATAAACTGTGAGTGGATCCTTTCCAGAGCAGTGAGCAAAGGAAGAGGGAGAGGGTGATTCTCTCCACCGGCGGTGAGCGAGAGAGAGAGAAATAAGGAGTGACCCTTAGGAAAGTAGTGAGATAACCCTAAACTTTGTAAAGGTAGTGAGCCTAGGATTAGAAGTGAACAATCCCAAAATTTGTAAACAGAAGTGCGCTTTTAGTGGATTTGGTACATCAGCACATTGCCGGCGTATTCTCCTTGGACGTATCCCAGTGAGGGTGAACCAAGTAAAAATCATTATCCTGTTCATGCTTTAGTTTTTGTTTATACTTTGCTGTAGTAGAGAGAGAGAAGAAAGTCTTGCTTAATAGCGAGACAAGATCAGTAGGGGTAGTTGTTTTTATCTGTCTTACCCTGATTTACCCCCCCTCTCAGGGTATCTAACCTAGTGTACCTAATAGTTTCTTCCTCAATAATAAAGTTTAAAGTTTTAAAACATTTATTATATGGAGAACCATGGTGGAAAGGAGACCAAATATTGGTCTGTAGGTAGAGAGTTTGGAATCTATGAGAGTTTCAGAAGTTTTTCTAGCTGGGTTGTCTTATTGTTTATGGAGAGTAGATCTAAAACACTTGAGTTTGATGTCACATAGTGGATGTTTAGACTTTGAGTGATAATGTCAGAATCATGTGAAGGATCTATTGAGATGTATTATGATTAAAGTCTTCCTAATACTTGGAGTTAGATGGAATGCCCTAAAAATGATGTTTTGGGACTAGTTAAATATAAAACTTATCTTGTGGGTCAATGTTTTTTTGTTTGGGGTAGGATCTTCTAAAGATATTCCAATCCAGAAAGGGATGTGTTGCTTGTTCTTTCACCTGTAAATTCTTTGTAAGATTTTGACCACAACCACATTGATGCTAGGAGGAAGGAGGGACATATTAGAGTCCTAGTAATGTTTCTTTCTGATGTGTGGTAATACATAATTTGATTCTAACTCTATGGTAATAACTTATAAAAGGTATCCAGAGTTTCATAATGTCCTCTATGATGGGGGTGGACCCTTGGATAGATTGAAACTAGACTAAGATACAATGGGAGATGAGGATTAGTTCATGCCTTAGTTACACTGGGTAATAGGGACCAAAATGGTTTCAGATTATTTCATTGGGAGTATGATAATTTGTTGGTACCTTAATTTCCAAAAGAAGTTTCAGATAAATGTTAATTTTTTTGATATTGCTGAAGTATGATTTTTAGGGAGCTCTTTAATTGTAAAATCTAAAGACAAAGTTTCATGACATAAGATCTAGAAGGATTGGTTCCATGGAAATGGTATACAACATGAATTTTTATTGATTCTTCAACAAATTTGAATAGTTATTAGGTCTATTTTCTTTGGAGGAAACTTTATAAAAGAATTAAAAAGGTTTCATGTATTATGAAACAAGTAATTAAAGTATGGAAAACTTATGATGGAAATCCTTAGTAGATATTGGATGATCATGACTGTAGTGGGGATCCATGGTAAAAATATAGTGGAAGACAGAATGGAATATTGAATTCAGAGAGTGGTTGAGTGGACTTTGTGTAAGACTTTATAATGGTCTTTAAGTTCTAGATTGTTACTTTTAACTTGTAAAAAAATTATACGGTGGGAGATTATTGTATTTTAGTATGAGAAATGATTTTTGGTTAATTTTTGGAACTTCTAAAACATTAATTTTCGAAGTACACTTGAAAATATATATGGAATCAGATCACTCAACACCTGGAAATTCCAGAAAGGCGATAGAATCAGCGGTGGCTAAGTGCTGGAATGTGAAATAGACTTAGTTCTAGACGCATTCACTTGGGAGAAAACATGATTATGGATGATAAAGTGTTGAATTAGAGAATGAATATGGATTCTATAATTAGATTATGAAATCCAGAAGATGTGTTATAGAACATTTCATGTGATATAAGAAAATAAATGGAGAATATAGATCTTTAACTATCCATTAGATGAATTAGTTGAGGCAGAGACACTTAGTCGGTCACCTTGATCGAGTGAAGGGATGTTCATGAAGATTGGAAGGTAGTGTAATGGAAGGAGATGAATGGATGTTTTATTTAATATCTATAAATAGAGGGTGAAGGTTACTTATTTAGTGTGCTAAACTGAAGATCCAAAGGTTGTGATTTTGGATGATGGTGAAACTGTAGAATCTAGTGGTAACGATTCTCATTGGGAGAACTTTCCTAGTGTAAGCTCTTTAAAAAGGAGTTTCCCACTAGAGTTTCTATTGGAGAGATTCTTCTATTATTGGGCAGGGTTTCCAAAAGGTTTCCTTTGTAACTCAAGTTGGGTAGAGTTTTTAGAAGGAGGTGACCCTTGTAACCCAAGTTCTCTCTTATTTATGTTTCCTTGAATTAAAGGTTGTAGTATTCCCCCATAGAGTACGAATTTCTCTGAACCATGTAATTATTATGTTGTGATTATTATTTTTGTTTTTTCTTGTGTTAGTTATTTCATTATCATTATTTATGGTAGATATTTTTGAAGACCCAAAGTAACCTGAATTAGAGAATGGTGGACCAGTGTAGTGATTTGGGTGAGAAGTTTTCCTAGTTCCAAATGTTGTGTCTGTAGGGGTGTCATGGAATTCATATATTATAGAATTCATTTTTTTTCATTTGAGGTTCTATAAGGGGTTATTATATATTTTTGGTTATGAATCTTTAAGTAGAATGGGACACTTAGGCTACAAATGCAAATTGGATTAATTTCCCCAACATGTCTAACGACCATATAATAGCCATATCAACCTTTCACATTCATAAATAAATCCTTTAATACTTCTTTGAAATCATTCTTCCAATTCCATAATTTATATTCTCAATATTTTTATTATATTTTTAGAATGATTCATTATTTATATAATTATCATTATTGGAACATGAAATTGAGATATGAACATAAAATGATGAAAAAATGCAGTGGAAAATAGAGCAAAGAACTTGTGATATTTTATAGTAGTTATGATCACCAAGATCCCAAATTCACCCTTCAATATTATCTACTCGATGAGAATATCAGTACCCACTAAGAAACTCAATTTTGATAGGTAGTGATAACTCAATTATAGGCCTACATTTTTCTCACCCAGTGGTATAAACCAACTTACTTTTACATGATTTGAAACCCACACCCAACCTATTTTTTTTGGGATTCAAAACCCAACCTTCCATTTGAATAGGAGGAATAAACTATACAAAAAAAATTTGGATAGAAAAAGATTAAATTGACTCTTAAGGAACAAACATAAAATATGAAAAAATACAACAATGAAAACCGAAAATAAATCAAGACCATAAGAGTGATGAATATAAGAATTTTGATGAAAATATTTAATCACTTCAATAGAAATGGACTAAACATTTAAGATCTTGTGATTGTATTTAAAAAATGGAAGTTTCATTAGAATTTTTTTATCACTAATATATCAAAACATATGTCTCATTTTTTTCCATTCGAATAAAATGTGTCCAAATTTTATAAATATCACACGATCATGTTTCAATGGATCAATTACATTACATTTACTTTATGATCTTCTAGAGTATGAAGGAGTTTATAAATAACTAATCATCACATTACATGGGTTAGAGAATAATAATAATTTGAAAAATACTTTTTACCAAAAATTTGAATTACTTAAAACTTAAACCATATCATGGAGGTTCTATTTGAATTTCATGCAGCATATACTTGAGTCACTGTCTGGAATGCTTTCATTATACATTTAAACTTGTATGTGAGAGATCTATTAACTCGCGATGAGAACTATGAGCGAGCTTAGAATTCCTGGCCTCACTTAATGTTGCATGATTCTGCATGCATGATATTTATATATTGTGTATAATATTCTTAATACTAAACCTAAAACATCCATGATGTGATAATGGAGTGCTAAGAACTATAATCGAGGCTTGAAATTCCTATATGTATCTCGTATAGAAGATGTAGCATGAGATTCCTTTGAAAAGTGGATAAGTGCATACTCTATATATCATGATCCTTCTTAAACCTGGAGTTTGATATCTTATGAACTACAAGTATTCTAAAAATGCAACTTCATCTTGAAGTGAATATCACACAAGCTGCATGTTCATGAATCATACAACATTTCAAAGTCATAAAAATAACTTGATCGAATCTTTGCATGAAATGATGATGAAGATGACTCTAAAAATTAATATATTGTTAAAAAAATAGTAATAAAAACACTCAATAATAAAAGATAATAAAAATTTATTTTAGTATGGCATATTGACCAAAATGATTTTTTTTAAAAACAATCGTTATGTTTGAAGGTCTTAAAATATTTTATCATCCAAATTTAAACATAAAAGAACATTAAATACTAGTATACTCAAAATATAATTCATTTGAGATAGATTGTGGAATGATATTTACATTTGAAATCATCTTTAAAAATTAAATTCAAAAAATTCTTCCTCTTTTAATATGCCAACCAAATTTAAGAACCATATAAAATTTTAAACTTAAGTTATAAACATTAAATGAACTAGATTTATTTTAAAACCCCAAATGAATTAGACTTTAGAGTTGGAGATATCAATTTTTTTAAATACCATTAATCAAACTTCCATATTAAAATTTCATACTTAAAAAAAGATTCCAAATAGATTTTATATTTCTATTATTGATATTCAAACTTCCCCTAAGATTAACAATAATAAATAATAGTAAAAAAACTCATAATATTTAAACAATTTATGTGTTAAACTAATTTTAAATTTTAAATAGTTTTAATAAGTGATGATAAAAAAAGGAATAAAATATAAACTTTAGAAAAATCCTATGAGTATAAATTTACATCTTCTTAAAATAATTATAGATATCTTGAAAAATATTATAACATTAGTACTATAGAATTTACTACAAGGATCCACTCAAAACATATTTTAATGTATGAAATATTCAACATTCATAATAAAGTGGAATTTTCTTCAAAATTAGTTCATAAGACACAAAACAATAAAGTTCCTAGAAATTTATTTAGAAATTTTAATTTCATCTCAATATAAATAGATTTAGAACAACTATAATAATGATAATAAAGGATATAACCATAACCAATTTTCAAAAAAATTAAAATTCCTTCAAAATAAGAGTTCTTTAAACCAATTAAATCTCTATAAGAAGCTCAATTCAAATAGGTTTCCAAAATTATAACCATATTTTGAAAATTCAAAGAATTACTTAAATATTTTCAATATCATAAATTACCTATTAAAAATAAAATTTGTTAAAAAATTTAGAGTAATCATGAGAAGCTCTAACTGAACATGTATTATTCCCTAATTTTTCAACTTTATTCATTTAAAATAAAATATGTAAACATGACTCAGAACTAAAAAAATAGCACAATCTTAAATATGAAAAACCAAATTTCAAAAAATTAGTTGTAATTGTTTGTGATTAAAATATTAAAAAAGACTTTGATACTTGAAATATGCACACATTAATTGTTAAAATATATTTTTATAGGAATACAAAATTTAAGTTCTCACTTGTTTCATCATGATTTAGACTAAGATATTGATATGGAATTTAAGCATTATTAAGCAGTAATATAAACATATTTAGACAATTTTCATAATTTTTTCCCAAAAATATAATTTGAAACTATAAAATAATGTTTGATCTTATTTTTTAATTTAAATAATAAATATATCATACATTATTATCAAATTAAGTCAAAAAACTTTCAAACATAGATTTCAGTTCACATATATTTTCCTTCTAAAGATAAAAAAATCATAAAATTAAGATATTCAAAATTATTAGATCATATAAATAAAAATGACTAAAAAAATAAATTCTTTAATCGATCATTAAAATTTGAAGAATTAAATAATAATTTAGAAAAAAAGATAAAATACAGACTACATATAACTTCCCTAAACCAGAAACTTTCATATTCTATTTGCAAATAACAAACCAATTTATTCAAGTTTCGAATTATAGATTTCAAGTTCCAGATAACATGAAGTTAGTGATAACACTTTCTATAATCATTCAAAGAATATGAAAACCATTGAATATAAAAAGTAAAATTTTCCTTAAATGAAGCAATAATAGAGTAAAATTTAAATCAGTATTCTTCAAAAAATTTACAGACAACTTTATAGATAACTCTAGTTTAAATATAAAATTTTACTTTTTTGAATAAAAAACTTTCTCTAAAATAATTTTTTTTTCATATTAAATAATTTATTAGGGAATACCCATCTATTGAATAAATGATATTAGAAAAGATTATTTTCAATGAATTATAATCATAACAATATTTAAATTTAATCTAGTTAACCAAATTATAAGAATATATTTCATTCTCACTAGCTAAAAGAAATAATGAATATATTTTAGATCCATACCAAGAAAATAAATAATAAAACCTGAAATATATACAATATGGATAAAGTAATCACTTAATTAGGTAAGTATAATGGTTTAGGTTACACCTATTTATTCACTGTACCTTTGGGAACCTAGATTAAGTAACCTCTCTGAACATTAGAAGTCATTGAAGATATAAAATTAAAAGAATCCTTATGCCCAATTGATTGTATAAAACTTTTAGAGAAATAAGAACCATAGTGACCATGCATGTAACATTTAAATCATTTAATAGTAGAATAAAAAACCTTTCTTTTAATTTAATCATCACACTTCCTAAAAAAATGATGACCAAATTTTATTATTGAAATAGACTTACCAAATATTAGATTTTTCAAATAGTAACCTTCTTCTATAATTTTATCCAATTCACTTTTCATCATTTCATTTTATTTTTTAAACAACTTCAAAAACATAATTTTTTTATCACTATAATAAATAGTGTTTGAAGTAGTTTTATAGTGAGTATTCATTTCATAGAAAAAATATATCATTCGCTTTTGTAAAAAAATAATTTTGATACCTTTCTTCCTTTGTGTACCTTTCTTGTACACTATTAATGGTTTGATTAAGGATATCATTTATTTGTAACAAGGTATTTGGTTTTACCACTTCTTTCCACTAATACTAAACCTAAAAACTATATTTTATTTTTATGCACAAGACTTATAAGTAGAAGAAACAAAATTTCTTATTTCCATTTTCTTCCTTTAATAAGATATTCTCAGCGATAAAAAAATGTAACATATCCTTATGTTATAAATAAATGAGAGCCAAAGTATCAAAATTATATCATAATTCATGAAATTATTTAGTAGATATTTCATGAGATTTATTATTTAAAAAATCTCTTGAATAATTATGAATTATTTCACATGGAACATCAATATGTAATTCAAAAAAGGATTAATATAAATCATATATAAATTTATAATCAAAAGTATATTCTAGTAATCCATTAATATATTTTTGACAGTAAACTTGTATATCATGTGGTTCAAGTAAGATTTCAATAAAAAAATAGTCGTCATGGGAAATGATAAAATAATCAACTTTCATTTAATCTAAATAATTAAATGATATCACATAATTCTCAAGTAATTCATTAGAAGTATCTTGGAATATGTTAGGAAGTTAAAATAGTAATTCATCATGAGAATTAGTAAGCTTATAAAAGGTGATTTTAGTGGAGGAACATATAAGATATAATTTAATTGAGTTAGTATTTAAAAAAAATAAAAGGTACCTCCCCATCAATAATTATATCTTAGGATTTTCTATACACTTCAAACTTCTTCTTTCATTCCTATCTCATTTTGTTTTTCTTTATTTTGAAGACTTATATGTGTTGTGTTATACCTGTATTATTAGAAAAAGCATAATTAATAACCGAATTTAAATTAATATCACATTTTCCTTCATTCAACATATTTTTATCTTTCTCATAATACAGAAGGGTTTCCATATGTCATATGAAATAGTACATTAACTTACTTCATCATTTTTTTACAAATAGAAAAAATAGTATATTTATCACTTTATAATTCAAATCATAATTTATAGAATTAATACCAGAAATATCTTCACAATCATAGCTCGATTTTTTATAAGGATTTAACATAAAATTCAAAATTGATTCATTATGGTCTTTTAAGAAGATTTCCAATTGATTTTTCCACATAAGATAATTATCACACTTAAAGAATGGTGTTTTTGAAGTATTAAAATCATCATAAATTTTATTACTATATATCATAGATGATAAATATTTTTATATAGTTTTTAAGGTCTAGGATATGGTTAGTAAAAAATAGATATATATCAGTAAAGTTATCTAAAAAAATATCCAAATTAAAGTCTGTTTAGGTTTCAATCAAAGAGATATCAGGTAAAGTAGTAAAAACACTATCTTTAAAAGGGAATCCCTATAATACTAATTTTTAGGTCTGAGTGTGATGGAAAGATGAACTAGGGGGTGAATACTGATTTTTAAAAAAAATAATCAAATTAATATTATCAGAGAAATAACTATTGTAACTTCAAATATAAATGAAATAATAAATAGTGATCATATATTACATGAAACATTTTATGTAGTGGTGAAAAAAATAATTTGAATATTATGAATGAATCGAGTTATGAACATTCAATGATTAAAAAAAATAATGCAATGGAAAATAGATTAAAGAAGTCATGATGTTTTATAATATTTTGGATCACCAAGATCCTAAATCTACTCTCCAATATTTTCTACTTAATGAAAAGATAGGTACCCACTAAGAAACTCGCTTTTGATAGGGATTAATTATTGTTGATTTTGTTAATTAAATAACTCAATTTTTATTTATTTCGGAAATCAAAATACACTTCATATGAGAATGATCTAACTAAATTTTATATTAAATTTCTTATACTTATGCAGAATAAATTTCCAGTAACTGATTTATAAAATACCAAAACTCAAAAAAATTTATGAAAATACAATGATCTAGAGTTACAATTATAGACAACCTACATCGGATTTATGAAGCATTGTAGTAGTGCTAATCTAATCCATTATTAGATAAAGCAACATGATGATCATCTGAAAAAGTTATTACTGATGTTGTTACATATAATTTTGATTTTTTCAGAATTTGAACATTGGATTTTGTTACCACCTTTCCTATAAATAAATCCAAACCTCAATCATCATAATTACATTACAATAGTTCATAGTATAAAAAGAGCATTTTGAAAGTTTTTGTTTATCTTAAATCTTTGCAATCTCTTTTTCCTGATTGCACCTCCAATTAGTTTAATTTTCCTTCTACATATTTTCTATTAAGAGTTACTATTTAGTGATTTTATCCTTATAAAGTTATTAGTATTTTCATTGAAATAATTCTACTTCTAATCCTACATTATCGGGCACATTTAGGGATAGAAATACAGATAAAATCTAATTATCTGATCGATGCATTCCATGTCTAGGAAGACAGATCCAATGTACTTCCATAGTGAAGTTGAGATACTACCAAAAGGTATAGTCAAATGATTTCAGGGGTAGGAAGATATATATTTTTATAGGTATAAATAAAAGATACCTTATAAAAGGTTTAAAGTCATGGATACCTTATATTAGGTTTATATATATGTCTTTCACTTTTATTTAAAAGTGAGGTTTTAATAAATATCCTTTATAGGAGTATTTGGTTTGTTAACAAATACCACATTTTTTGTTTTTAAACTTAAGTTGTTTTCATTTCTTAATTTTAGTATCTATAATTCAAATAGTTTAAATTTATACTACTTTAAATTGTTCATCAAAATTCTAAAATACCAATCATTTTTATTTATAATTTGAAAATTCTATTTCAATACAGAACCTATTTTATTTAATCTAATATTTGATCTCATAAATATTTTAAAAAACTGATAAATCTTTTATTTCATCAATAATAAAAAAATATTATTATCAAACTACTTAAAGAAGACATAAATTTTAAGTTTCTTTTAAAACTACAATTCACCCCTCTTGTATTTTTGTTCACTATCACACCCAAAAACAACTGAAATCAGAGTAGTCTTTACCCTGATTCTAAAATTTAATTTTTGAAAAAATGTATTTTTTATTTCTAATAGTTTATCATAATTTCAATTAAGTTTCCTTACATTAACTGTGTTGGTAGAGGAATGATATTTTGTGATGGTAAAGTATTAGTTAGAACACTCAAAAATTTAAATCTGACCAGACCACCTATTTTTTTATGGAGATGATTATGATTATTAGCATGATCATATGAAATACTATATCATTAATACTGGATATGAAAACTTTATCATGCTGATAGGAAACTAAAAAGTTCCAAAAAAGGATGTGGTTTAATTTTCTCATGAAGAAAAACAGAAATATCAGGTAAACCATAACGTTCATAATAATTTATTATGATCAATAAATAGGAAAATATATAACTATATATATTCATGTGAAATGGAAAATTTAATTTAGAAGAAGCTAAATATAACACATTTTATAACTAACAAAGTTTTAGAAACTCTTAGAGCTATTCTTAGAGCTAATTATCAAGCATTTCATTTTATACCTAGAGAAACTGTAACAAAAATGCATCAATGATTTATGAAAATAATTTACAATACTTGGGTGAAAAGGAACTATAATAAGATCAAATTATAGAAAATATTATCAATATTATTTCCAAATAATATGATCCCAAGAAGATATCTATTTATGATACTATGCATTTGAAAAAATTATTTCTGGATTACTTAATTGAAAATCTAATGAAATATGAGAGTAAAATGAATTTATAGGTTAAAGAAGAGAAAAGGAAAAATGGAGTATCATTTTTTTTCTACTTTAGGTAATCCTGATTTTATGTTTTCTGATGAAATACTATTTTTCATGAATGGTGGGCTTAAATCCATTGAAGGCTTCATAAAAATTATTGGAAGATACGACAATCAAAGTGATCAAAGGATCAATCAAGCAAAGAGAAATGTATATATATCTATAAAATGACCATGTTAGTGTAGAAATATTATTTAGGACAAGATAGGTATGAAAATATGACACCTAACCATGTAATAATTGGGGGCTCCCATATCAAATGGGATAATCAAAAAGGATTAATTTTAAGGCATTCTTAACCGAATCATAGGATGTATTACTAACTGGAAGAACCAGTTCTTCTCTTTTGGGGGTCAGATCACTTTGGTGAATTGTGTGCCTACATAAATACCAATGAAAATATTTTACATTATCAAATCACTTAAAGGTACTATCAATTTAATAGGAAAAAATCATGACTATATTCATCTAGGATTCCGATCAGAATGGAAGGTGACACTAGGCAAGTTGGAAAAAATGTATAAATTGATTAATAAAGGTAGAATTAACTTGCATAATGTCTTGGAATACATGAAAGGAATGAAAGATAAATTATCTTGGGAGATTATATAAGGTAATAAAATTTGGGAAAAGTTTATGAGAAATAATTTTTGAGAGAATTCGAGAGAGTGGGATGTCAGTAATGAGAGAGATTTCAACATCTTCAGGGTTATGATTGAGCATCTGGAGGTCCTAGGGAATATGTCTCAGTTGGTGGTGGGTAATGGGGAGATTGAGTTCTGGAAAGAGAATTGGGTTAGTGTCTCTCTCTTCTTCCCAGGATGCCCTGTTCCAAAAATATACTTCAAAGTGGCTAACTCCTTTTCTACCTTCATTGATTCTACACTCAATGCTCACCAAAAAATTATTTTTTGAGAAAATAATTTTGGTTGATGAGCTAGACCATTGCACTTTTATGGGTTCCTACTTGGGTTTTTTTAGTAGGTACTACCATGAATCCATGCACCTCAATAGCGGATCTGATGGTTAGGAATCAACACTATGGTGTGAGAATATATCATCAAAATGAACTTTCTGGTATGGTGTTTAAGAAACTAAGATATACCTTTTGATAATAACATACAAAATAAGGGAATTTATCTTGAATCTCATTGCTGGTGATACTCATCGATGAATCATGAAATAGTTAGGCACCTATTTTTCAAAGGGTGATGGGCATGGTTTATCAGGGGTACTCTTGGACAAATCCTGGAATACTCTGGTAGCGGGGAAGACATCAATTTTTTTTTAGGATCTTGGTTCCATGATGCTGATCAAAATGTCACTGAAAGGATGGTCCATAGTATGTTATTTTCTTCATCATTCTAGATCATATGGGAGGTGCGAAATAGAGAAAGAAAAGGAAATCCTCTCTCATTTAATTTCATGTAGGTGCGTATCAGTTCCATGGTGACTGATATTAGGGTTCTTATCCCTAATGGTAGTAAATATTTCTCTCTCTAGAAGATAATTCCTAGAGTGGTTATGTAAGAGGATTAAGGTGAAAGTAATAGAATGGGTATGTGGATCAGGTGGAAACACCCTATATATGGACTATAACTCAATGTTGACGATTCTTATTTGGAAGGGAATATGAGAGGATGTGAGCTAGTGTGGGATAGTAGAGGCTCAATCCTATTCAACTTCAGTACATATTATGGGTTGGGAAATTCTCTTGGGGTTGAATCAAGGGAAATTATTAGTAGTTTACACCTATGAAATCTTTTTAATATCAATATTATAATGGTAGAATCCGATTATAAAGTGCTAGTTGATTTTATTTAAAGAAAAATGAGTCCATCATGGGACATAACATACAAGATTAGGAAATGTAGATTGATCCTAGATCAAAACACTATGGTCACTCACACTTGGAGGGAAGGTAACTTTGATGAGAACTCTCTATCTAGAAAGGGGGACCTTAAAGAGTCCACCTTCCTCTATTTTTATACTAGTTCCCTACCTAACAACTGTAATATCATTGTCCAGGGAGATTCCCTTAACCTCCACTATTTCTATCCCCCTTAATTTTCATTGTAAGGTTTTCTATATTTTTCAATAAAAAATGAAATTTTTAGTTAATTGACCATAAGATCAAGTGACCTTAAGATCAACTCACAACAATCCAGAGTGACCATTATTAAGTAAAGTCTACGTGACAATGTCTAAGTTAAGTAGTGAGGAATATTTAAAACTCCAATGATTATATTTTGAAGTATTCATTGAAGAGTCAGAGAATTTAAGGATGTAAGACCAGACTAATGAGTACATGGGTTAATTTATTAATATTCTCCAATGGACAATTAAAGAAGATTATCTCTTTAATAATTAGATCAAATCATGAAAAAATATAGAGTTATTATGTTCAAATACTCATCAGATAGAATACTTCACTGTGAGTCTCCAAACACTCTTTTTTTAAAATCTTAATACAATATTTTTTCAAACCTTTTCAAGGATAGATTTAAATATAATTGATCAATTTAAGGTGATTATATTGATCTACATAAAAATATCTATCTTATTATCTATTTCTCTCTCTGTTTTAGCTTAACTTAAAGTTGTGGTTATATTACTCTATATATTTATTATCTCATGGTACTTCACTATATTATAGAGTACTAGATACTCTTTATTATTATTTTTACACCTATTATCTCATGAATAACTGTGGAATATGATGTGTATAGCCTAATCTATTTTGTGTGCAATTGTAATTGTAATGTCCGATTCAGGTTATGAATATATTAATTATTTAACAAACATGTTTGAAAATTGTTTTATTTAAAGTGTATAGAATTAGGTCTTGGATTGATGCTGAACCTATTTTATTTAGTTCTGATATTTATTATTTTTTTGTTACTATGTTTTCGGAGACCAGTTTATTCCCTTAAAAACTATTTTGAAAAAAGTGATAATTATGTTTAATCAGTGTTTTATATACAACGTTTGATGTTATTATATTTTTTTTCAAAATTTAAAATATTTTTTAATTTTTTTAACTGGGTTGTCATTGAGAATTTGAGAAATCTTTTAAAAAAATAAAATTATATATTTCTATTATTTTAGTTAACTAGGTTATTTTTATAAATTAGGGGATTTAGTTTTAAATTATTTTTTAATAGAAATTTTTATTAGAAACTTAATTATCCCCCACTCTTGATTTGTCCACTCTGACGAACATTTGGCATCAAAGGACTTGTTTTTTTCCTTCTCTTTTATTACCTTTGACCTTGATCAAATTTTTAGAAATATATTTAAAATTTATTTTTATTCTCTAATTTGTTAGTATGGATGCTAAGTGTGAAGGTTATGCTATAAACATACCTCCTTATTTTAATAGTAAAATTATTCTTAGTGGAAAATAAAAATGAAAATTATTCTTAAGATCATGGGTTTTGACATTTTAGGATCTATTGAAGATCAATATGAAAAACCTAAAAATAATAGAAAATAATGGGATTCTCCAACTAAATCTTATTATTATTCAAATTGAAAATCCATGAAAAATTTATTTTGTGCTTTAGGATAGGATGCATTTAATAGGATATCTTCTTGTGATACTGCTTATCAAATTTTGGACACCCTTTCTATGTCTCATAAAGAAATATATAAAGTTAAGAAAATGAGACTAAATACATATGATATTAAGAATTATAATTTAAAAATTAATCCTGATGAATCTATATATACCTTGAACTAACCTGGTTTAACTCTGAACCGGTCACTCGGGCCAGCCTGTGACATCCCTGAGGAATGTTCCCAATCGTCCCGGGGTGGAGACAAGCACCAAGGGCATCAATGAGGGACAATAGGAATTATTTCTTTTAATAAAAATAAATAGAAGTAGTAAAATATAAATGAGAATCCCAATATAAATAAAATAACCAAATAAAATAATTAAATGTAAACAGAAAATAAAACCAAACTAAACTCGATGACCAACTAAATCTCCATGCGACCCCGAAATTCACTCTCCAATACAAAATCCAACATCACACCATGGTGATTGAGAATAAGATGGAACCTGAATCTAAGTCTAGAAACAAGAATGAAATTATAGGCATGAGTATTAAAACACAATAGGCATGCCCAAGTAAATATATTCCCAATGAATTTCCTTTAAATAAAAGATTAATTTACCATTAGTTTGAAATACAATATACTAAAATAGTTTTTCATATATTTATTATTCAAACAAATCATGGTACATTTTACTCAAAATTTAGAATCAGATTATTTTATAAAAATAATAGGTTTGATCATTTAAGGGAAGAGAGGGAAAAATAAATAGAGAAAACAGAAGAAGTTATGAAGCCTAGTTTTTCAAAATATTCTCTGTAAAAACCACAAGAAAACTAAACATTAATTTTTACCAAAATGAAACACCAAGGATATAAAGGAAACAAAAATACAATGAGGGTAATAGGAAATTATCATACAAGAGAAACCATACCAAAAGAGGAACCTAAATTATCTGTTGTAGATAAATGAGTGTTGGGGAACACAAGAATACCTAGGATCTCAGGGAAAAATCTAGAACATATTGTATACTGATCCCTAATTTTGGAATTCTTGATAAAATCAACAACCCTTATGCTTGGTCATACCCTACATAACCTAACTGAGGGGAATAATCCCAAATCAGAGCAAGTCCATAATGAGGGCCAGAATCCCAAAGCAGAGCAAATCCATACTAAGGGCCACTAGCCATATCATAATCCTAAACTAGTGCAACAAACATTCCCATATATTCCACTAGATATGTTAGGTTACCATGATATTTCTAAAATGGGGGCGAGCTAAACAATTGACCATATATAAATAATAAGCATAAACCACCACTTGATCCACAAAATAAAGCTTCACCCCTAAAACACCCCAAGGAATATCCCCTTTCCTTCATACCATAAACACATGAGGGAAGTCCCAAGATAAGGATCTCCCATTACCATTAGCATCCTAAGGGTATTTTTTCAAGAAAACCCCTTTTTAAAGGTGCCAACTGGGCCTCATCTATTATTTTAGTAACAAACCTTTTCCAAAAGAGACTATAACACAACTTATAAAACCAAATACCTATTTAGAAATCCATTTGAGAAACTCGAATCACCAATTGGAAATCCAAACACCATTAAAATAACCAACTTGGAATTTTTTCAAACATTTAGTACACACAACTCAATAAAATAATTTCATAAAATCCAATACTAAGAAAAATACCCTTTATTTCATATTAAATGATTATTTTAAGAATTACACATCGTTATTTAGTATCAAAATAAGGTGTGAAATTTAAGAAATTTATGTTTATTAATTTGAAAGGCAAAATGAAAAGGGAAAAATACCTCAAACTTAATCACTTGGACAATGGAAACCCACAATGTATTCAAAGATATCTAATGAGATAATAACACCCAAAAGGAACTTTAAGAAGATAAAAACCCATAGTTTATTATTTTGGCTCAAGGCTATCAATAATGATGATTCTTGTGACTAAGTAAAATAACTAGTGCATATGAGTTGAAAATAATAGTTCTTACATCATCCATATATGATCCATGACTCAAACATTCATTTATTTAGCTTATAATGTTAAATACCATAAATTACTATTCACAAAAAATCAACTATTTTAGAAAAATCCCAAAAGTTCTCCCTAATTTTTTTCGATGTTTAGATTTAAAAAATGGACTATATTTTATGAAAATAATTTTATAAATATGATAAATTTAATTTTAAATTAAAATTATAATTTATTTGAATATTTCATTAATAAAATAATTACGACATCATCATTATATAATTATTTAAGGTAATTATTTATTCATTAAGAATTAAAAATAAAATATCATTATGTAGAAAAATATTTTAGCTTCCAAAATAATATATTAAGGTTAATATATATTTTTAATAACATCATATTAAAAATAATATAGTTATTAAAAATATTAATGTGACATTTATTGATTTTCTTTAATTTAAATAATATCATTGCCATTTTCATAAAAAAATGTCCATTAAATAAATCAAATTTGAAATTTATGTGTTAAGGGTATAATATAAATCATTCAATAATAGTTGGTAATGATTTAGGGTAATTTTATTGTTCTTATCATTATATTTTTAACCTAAATTACTCAATTTACACTTTACCATGGTAACACAAATTACCAAGGTTACTATTCATATTGGTCAAAATTAAAAGGGAAATATTTACAAATTTTGGACCTTATGAATAAAATTATGGAATAAATTTTTCAATATTCAAAATATAGATGTTTCAGAATTTAATTTAAAATTAATCCCACAAAACTCATCGAAAAACAGTTTTATTAAAAAAATGTATTTTTAAGACAAAAAATATACTTACACCTAAATAAGATATAAGGATAATAAAATGAAATATATTATATTATTTATAAATAAATATTTTTTATGTTCCATTTAGATCAAATTAAAATTATAAATATTCTTTAATATAATGAAATTGACAATTTTATAAAAATCTATATTTTTTACTTTTCATTAAAAAACAAATATTTTTCGAACAATACCAGAAATTCACCCTAAGATAATTTTTACATTAATGTTTTAAAAATAAAGTAAAATTTTTCAAATATAATTTATTAAAGTTTCAAAATATATATTTAAAACAAGTGCGTCATTAAAAGATGGTAAAATTACCTTTCAGAAAATATATATTTTTATGCTTAAAATTGGATTTATTTTTATCTTAAGCCTATCATACTTATTGGTTGAATTTAAATTTTTTTATTGAATATTTAAAATATAAATTTCATTAACATATTTCAATAATAGTGATTAATTTAATTAATTAAGATAAAATACCATTGTAGTCATAAAAAATGGTTTTTATAAAAATACATCATTTATGTTCGATTAGTTTTTATTTTCATTTTTCATTAATTAGTTACCAGTGAATTAATTTTATAAACATGTGTAAATTATATTTTCATAATTTAATTAATCTCATTCATTACCTACATTCCAATTTCTAGGTGATAACTATCACAATTAAATAATAACATTTAACCATTTGTTTAATATTAGTGTTCTATGTAACGTAAGATTTTAGTGAAGTTAAATTTTAAAAGAGACATACCATAAAATATTGGGGTGCTAAATTATATCCTCCTTTAGTAAATTTCATTCTCTCAATTTTTAAATTGTACTTTTAAAATCAAAGTTTTATACTTGAAAATTATTTTATAGGAAACCCACATCATAAATTAGGTTAATAAAACTTGTACTTAAATAGAGGGAATGGACAAGGTAATGGTCACTATAATACTAGGTTTCCATATAAGAGAAAATTAGTGGGAATTTAAAACATGGGACTGGAAAAGAAATCCAACTATCATATTTTGATGGGGAGTGATAGAGAAAATGGTAATTATAAAGTCTACCATCACAAAACCATAAATTTATGATCAATTAAAAGACCATTGATTTCTTAGTAATAAAAGTAAGAAGATAACATTTTTGTTCTAAAATCATTTTCCTAGAGTTAAGGGAATATTTTAATATACATATAGGAACTTGAGAAAATAAATTTACTTGATTTATTTCCATTTCATAATCATATTCTCATCATTTAGTTATGCTTTAATCCATCTTCACTTCATTTCTTAAATATGTATATGGATATTCAAGACGAATTTGTATGCCTGAAGCAATTTTATGAATCATAAGATCCACAAGTCATTCATGCAACCTTTAAATGTTTACTAAAACCAAAATTGTTAGCACATGTTATCCAATATGATAAATTATACTCTAATATTAATCAATAATATAATTAATCCATTCTATAAGTAGTTAATCATAAGACTTATTCAAAATATGTGTGTCCAAATTCAAAGACCAAAAATTTAGATGGAAGGTCACTAAATTTCCACAATCAACTTAACATAAGATTTTCCCAAATAATTTATCTCTTATTTTCACATACAAAATATATGAATATCTTTATCTCCTTTAAAAATTTATGAAACAAGTATTCTTCCAAGAGTAAAATATGATGTTTTTGAATATATTTCTTAAATAAAAACATCTAATAATTATAGCATAACATAAACCATAGATCAATAACCACCTTAATAGTCCCCAATACTATCCCATAAATATCTATTTATTATCATCTCAACATCAAGCACATATTTATGGTTATCTTTCCCAAGTATTGTGTTTTCAAGAAGACCAACTTACAATAGAACCACTTATTTTTATTATTGGTGATATTCATCACATGCTTCCAAATCCTTAAAGATGAAATAATACAGTACAATCCTTATATATCTCATGATTCTTATAACTAGAGTATTATTTATAAAATACTCAAATAAAATAATTCTTGAATCTAAAAACATGTATATTAATCATTACTCTACGTCTGTGGTAGTAGCATAATCTTAACCCTGATCCATTATTCTCTTTTGGGATATATTCCTTTGATGATTGAGACAATGATTTGTATAATGTCCTATACCCTTATAGTTGAATCATTGCACATTCAAAACCTTTTTATTAACCTTGAAATCACAAGAAAGATTTACTTTCTCTCCACACTTGTAGAAATATCCCATTACTTTTAAGCAAGTCCTTGGGTGTTTCTTTCCATAATTATCACATGTGGGAAGATACTTCTTTCTCTTCTTTCCTTTATCAAAATTTTTCCTAGCTGTAATCTTTTTCTCGTGATTCCCTCCAAATCCATAATACTTGGAGAATTATTTATTTATCTCATTAGAACATGATACTATATCCTCATATGATAATAATGTTTGATAGAATGTTTCCTTCAAAATATTGGCATAAGATCATAAACGATTTGATTCTACTTACTCTTTGGATCATATGAATTGGTGAGGTTATCATTACTTTTAAAAGGGGAAATTTTGCTAAATGATGACATAAACTATATTAGATCATATCATTATGAAACATATCATATAATACCAAAACTGGTGAAATACTTAACATAATTATAAAATTTTATGCATTGTTAATCTCATAAAAATGGCCTATTTGGAATGTTCTTATATAGTTATCTTCAAATTCTATCTTAGGGTTATGTTCCATAATCTAAAATTTCTAAAATCTAGTTCCCAAGGTTTCTACTAAACTTCTTCTGATACCAACTGTAAAGACCCTGACCCCAGTAGCCTGGATCCGATGCCTTACTTTATTACATTAGCATGATTATAAAGAATCACATCCCAAAGGACTGAATAGTTTAGTATCCTTGAATAAAAAGATACATATTTGAAATTAAAATTACATTTTAGACATAAAATAAAAAAGTATTTTATTTTTGAACACCATTATTCCCCTTAGCATGACACTTCATATAAATTATAACAAACTTCTTGGAAACCTAGGAAAAAATAAACATAATAAAGGGGTGAGATGAAATGATTAGTAAGGGTTAGGTACAATAGAAGATAACTAAAATAAATAAGTATAATAAATAAGTTAAATGACTAGAAAACACATTCCAATCAATAAATTGAGAATTAAAATTCATCCATAGATTTTTTTGTAGTTAAAATCGTTTGGATAATAATAATTGAATTATAAATGTAGTAAATGATTAATTATTGGATGTCATGTATCTAGAACATGAACCATTATAGAGTAAATACCTTTCATAAGAAAATTTAATTCAATGGTTAGAAACCCATCTAATTATACTTGGAAAGAAACAAGAAGGGTTTGTCACCAACTAATCTCATCTCATGAGACTACTGATGCATCAAGGGGCTTGCCTTAATCGGTCCCCAACCCATAATACTTTCATTAACCAGCCCCCAACCCATGTCATACTAGTCAAAAGAATTTCTCATATATCAAGTAATTTATTTAATTAATAAATAATATACCTTATCATCAAATATCTACATTAAATAAAAGATACAAATTTATCAATATCTCCCCAGTTAATCAAATAACTATCAAGGTAAAAACCATATGTAAAAAATAGTATATGTCTTAGACAATAATCATATCCATGAAACAAGAAATATGGATATTTAATTAAATCTTGAATGGTTGATGATCATAAATAAAAGGGGCAGTATATGAATCCTAGAAAAGAAAATAGGTGGATGGCATAAAAAATATTCCTTAATGAAAGAAAATTGAGATGTAGTCCCTTATAAAGATCATATCATCAATTAAATGAATATATTATGTGTATTAAAAGTAAATACACATAAAAAAGTGTAAATACACATAAAAAAGTGTAAATACAACATAATATAATCAAAATCAATTTTACATATAACTTCAACATGATATAATCAATGAAATATAATTTTAACCCAATAAATGAAAATTGAGTTAAGAAATCTCTTACCACTTTGTAATCAGTCGAATAATATTACCCATGAAAGTAATTATTATAAAATTAAATATTGGATACCATGAAGATAATTAAATTCATGATATTATATATCAAATTTAAGTATAAATACACCACACACAAGGAATATGTGGTGAATAAGGCATATCTCACAAAAAATAAAAGTGAGATGAGAAAACCCTTAACCTTATGTCCAAAAGAGTTCTTCACTTGTACTTAATGTCCTGAATAATCAAATAAAATTAATTAATTACTTAATTAATAACATATTATACAAATATTTTATTTATTATAATTTTATTAAGTTCATTTATGTCCATTACAATGATTTATAATATTTAATTTCATTATTCTGGGAGCATCCGTTTAATAAATTTATAGTTGGTTCTATTGTGTATAACTATGGGAGTTCTTGTCAAATGGAAGAAAAAAAATAAAAAAGTGGAAAAAATGGAATTAATATACATCCTGAATTTTAAAGGGTCCCATATATCATTTTTTTCTTGTATAAGGTTAATTAATTTGATAAAATATTAATGATAAACATTTATAATATTTTGGCGGTTTTTTGATCATCATGAACTCATTTTGTTTTATTATTTAATATTATGTATATATATTAGTTAAAGAACATAAAAAGGATATAATTTACATATTATAATATGATATATCCATAATAATGTTTTTATGACCATCCTTGAAGATGGTAAATGAAAATTAAAAATAATCATCCATGAAGACGGTGAATCAGCACTTCACAGACGATGTTTTCATTTCTAGAATAAAAGAAGAAGAGAAGATATTTGATGATGGATAATACATTTAAAAAAATAAAATTATAGTATATATATGATATTGAAGTTACCATGAAAATTTGTATAGGGTATGTGAGTATAGGATAAGAAAATAAAATAAAATAAAATAGAAATAAGGGATATTTTTCCTCTTGAATATAATCTCCTTGAGGACCTCCTTAAGACACTTGGATTTGGTATTTTGGTAAGACCATAAGGTCTTGGATGTGGGTAAGAGGATTAGTAAAGTAATTAGGTAGAATTTATAAAATATACAAAGCTTTTTATGTTTGAGGATAAGGGGTGGTGAGGGGTGATATTTATAGGGAGAGGAGAGGGGTGTTTTTGATTATTTTATTTATTAGTATATTATTTTGGCTCAAGACTATCAATATTGATGATTATTGTGACTAAGTAAAGTAAATAGTAAATTTTAGTTCTTAAATAATCCATACACCATCCATGACTAAAACATTCTTATATTTAGCTTATAATGTTAAATACTGTAAATTACCGTATTTTACTATTCACAAAAAAATTCAACTATTTTAGAAAAACCCCAAAAAATCACCCTAAAAATTATTCGACATAAAGATTTAAAAAATAATCTATATTTTATGAAAATAATTTTCTAAATATGATAAATTTAATTTTTAATTAAAATCATCATTTATCTGATTGTTTCATTAATAAAATAATTACTGCACCATCATTGTATAATTATTTAAGGTAATCATTTTTTCATTAAGAATTAAAAATAAAATACCATGATGTATATAAATATATTATATTTCAAAATAATAAATATAGTTGAATATATCTTTCTAATAAAATTATACTAAAAATAATATATTTATTAAAAATATGAATGTGACATTTTGTGATTTTCTTTAATTCAAATAATATCAATGTCATTTTCATGGAAAAATGTACATTAAATAACTCAAATTAAAAATTTAGATGTTAAGGGAAGAATATAAATTATCCAATAATATTTTTTAATGTTTTAGGGTAATTTTATAGTTCTTATCATTTTATTTTTAACCTAAACTACCCAATTTACCCTTTACCATGGTAACAAATATTACCAAGGTTACTATTCATATTAGTGAAAATTAAAAGGGAACTATTTAGTAAATTTTAAAATTTTGAAAAAATATAGAATCTATTTTTCAATATTAAAAATATATAAGTTTGATAATTTACTTTAAAATTAATTCCGCAAAACACATCGAAAAGCATTTTATTAAAAAAATATATTTTTAAGTATAAAAATGTACTTACACCAAAATAAGATATAAGGATGGTAAAAATTAAATATATTATATTATTTATAAAAAATAGTTATTATTTTTCATTTATATCAAATTAAAATCATAACGATTATTTAATATAATGAAATTGAAAATTTTATAAAAATCGGTATTTTTCATTATTCACTGGAAAATAAATATTTTTTCGAAAATACTAGAAATTTAACCTAAGATAATTTTGAAATCACAATTTTAAAAATGAAGTTTTTTTTAAAATATAATTTATAAAATTTTAAAAATTTATATTTAAAATAAGTGCACCATTAAAAGGCGATAAAATTGCCTTTTAGAAAATATATCTTTTTATACTTAAATTTTGATTTATGCTTATCTTAAGACTATAAAACTTATTAGTTGAATTTGAAATTTTTTTATTGAATATGTAACGTATAAATTTAATTAATATCTTTAAATAATATTGATTAATTTAATTTATTAAAATAAAATACCATTGTGGTCATAAAAATTGGTTTTTATAAAAACACATAATTTATGTTCAATTGGTTTTTATTTTAATTTCTCATTAATTGGTAACCAATGAAATTTTATAAACATGTGTAAACTATATTTTTATATTTTACTTAATCTCATTAATTCCTATTATTCCAACAACTAGGTTATAACTATCATAATTAAATAATAATATTTAATCATTTTTTTAAGCTTAGTATTCTATGTAACGTAAGCTATCAAAGAAGTTAAATTTAAAAAGAGAAATACCATAAATTCTTAGGGTGTTACTAGAAAAATATTAATTTTATATTCAATATATCCTCAACCAATAATCATAGATTATGATAAATTGATCTAAGGTTAATCTTCGATCACCATCACACCCCTCTCAACTGATTGAAGAGGTTATTGATCCTTAATAGTGGATACTTATTCTTCACAGTCACCTAGTTTAGGCATTGATAATCCATGCATAACCTCAATATCCTATCCAACATCTTGGAAAACAACACTAAGGTTACCCAAGGTGAAACACTAGGTCTCATGAAGCATAAAAATCCTACAACTGCACCCTTAGCTCTTGAAGCCTTACAAGATCCATCTGATATGTTGGAATAGATATCAAGGCTATCCCTGAGTTCAAGTCAATATAGAAGTCCACCTCTCTACAAAGAGTTAATCCTGGTACATCCTCAGGAATGAAATCCTTGTACTCATCCACCACAATGGGAAACTAATAGCCCAAATAATCCACTACTCCAATATTCATGCTATCCAACTGGTGAGTAATCAGATGAACCCTATTATATATGAGTCCATCCTACTCTACCTGGGTCTCCTTACCACCTATGAAGGAAAACCTCATCCCATCAACGTGAACACACCACACCCTCTACCTAAAACATTCAATATCTGCATAAAATATGTATATTCAATCCATGACTAAGATGATATTGTCAGGCCTCATTATTGTCACAAGGAGATTCCACAAAAAATATCCCCCCAAGCATCAGATCACATTGTCGGAAAAAGTGTGTGATCGCTAATTCATCTCTGGTAGGAGTTGTAAAGACCCGACCCTAGTTTCCTAGAGCTGGTTCCTTATTACATTACATTTACATGATTACAAGAAAGTCATATCCCAAAGGAAAAATTATTTTAGTAGATTTGGAATGCCAGATATATACATAAGTTCAACATTACAACATGAAATGAAATACACTATATAAGTTTTATTTGGAACATCCAAAAATATAAACTTATCCCTACAGTTCATTCAAAATAAACTTATTAATATCCTAAGAAAATGTAACATAAGAAAGGGGTTAGATCAAATTATCATTAAGAGTAAGAAATATAAGGTAATATAACATAAACATTAGGCATGGTGAATAATTTAAAACAGATGCCTTTAAAAGAAAAACGTGAACATAATATGGAAGGAATACGAGTTGAGTAAATATTTTCATAATAAAACATAATCATGGGTATTCTAATAGTCAAATAACCTCATGAACTTTGAATTTAAAGCTTCATAATGAGGGAAATGCATATGTTGGACATTCTAAAACATACCATCAAGGCCTCATCCAAGACATCCAAAAATCATTAAGGCCTCAGCCAAAACCATATCTAAAAATGGGAAAGGCCTCACCACGCCCATATCTATTTGTCTCATGAGACCTATCGATTCATCGAGGGTCTATATAGGGCCCCAAATGTCACATAATAAGTCCAATTCATTCCTAATATTAACTAGGATAAACATAAACAACATATACATTCATATTTAAACTAACATATGAAACATAAATAACTTTCCCCAAACATTAAGCATAAATACTAACCATTCAGAGTAAATTGGTGAATGGTTTTAATATAGAACATCCACAGTAAAACTAATAATAAACCATTCAATTAAATATAGTAGATTATATCATAAAATATTAATCCCAATAATACATAATAATCAACAAGTGTGTTGAAATAGATAAATATACTCTTATAAAATCATCGAGTAATGCTTGAGATAAATACTCTTTTATTTTGAAAAGAAGAGTTATTTTGAAAAAGTATTTGTATAAACCAGAAGTGAAATAAGATATTATTTTAATAATAAAATGAGTGATTTTATAAAGATAATGGTTGCTAAAAATAGATTATATCTTGCCCTTGAAAATAGGTAAGAATTTGAGAAATTCCCTTTAATCGGGCTTGTATTTTGGGAATAAATTTTTGAAAGATCCTTTTAAAACATATAAATACCCATAAATGAAAGTATAATTATGGTTTTTACACATATATATAAAATTATCATATAATATATGAGTATTAAATATGAATAAATAATAATTTAATTGAGGTATGTAGACAATAAATGAAACCCAAATGAAAATGGAAGTTCGGGTGGAAAACCCTTACCTTAAGTTTGAATGTTCTGATCTTGAACTTATGGTCCTGGAATATGAAATTAGACACATTAATATATTAATTCAGAACCTATTAGAAATTTACTTAGTTTATCATAATTTTTTAGTTCATTTATGTCCTTATTGATAAGTTATAATATTGAATTCCTTCATTTCGGAGTGTTCGTTTTCTTGATTTTCATAATCAGGTCACTTGTTTTTAAGTAATGGAGTTCATGTGGAATGTATGTAAATATTCAGAATTGAATTTAAATATTATTTATGAAAATTAATAGGTGTTAATGGTCATTTATATGATATTTTTATATGTAATTAGGATGAATCATTAGATGAAATATTAATGACAATCACTTTGATTATTTTAGTGGTATTTTGATTATTAAGAACTAGTTTAGTCATATGATTTAATATTATGTACATAAAATGGTTACTGAATATTAAATATGTTATAATACATATATTATATCATTTTTGAACCATAATAATGGTTTCATGACCAGTATTGAAGTATAAATTGAAGAATAAAACTTTGTCGTCTACAAAGGTTGTAAATTGGCACCACATGGATAATGATTTCATTTATAAAATAAAAGAGAGAGAGAGAGTAAGGATATTGATAATTTTTATTCAATTAATATGATATAATTATATTATATATATGATAATAGAGTTATCATAGTCATTTGGACATAGGAGGTGAGGATAAGATAATAATAGAAAGGAATGTGAAATGAAATTGAAAGAAATAGAATGTGAATTTACCTCTTGAATCCACCTCCTTGAGAATATCTTTAAGGGAAGGGTTTTTGGTCCTTTTTCAACACCGAGAGCTCTTGTAAGTGGGGAGTGACTAGGGAATGGTATTTGGAAGAACTTTGAGTAGATTCAAGGCTTAGATGAGTGAAGAGAAGAGGGAGTGAGGGGGGTTTTTATAGTGGAGGAGAGGAGGGTTTTCCCATTATTTTACTTATTATTTTATTATTTTTCCAAGGATAACCAATAGTAATGATTCTTGTAACCAATAATCATAATATGTGAATGTGAGGTTGAACTAAGTGTGATTAAATTAACCATGATACTAGGAATAGTTAATTTAACTGATAATGTATATATATGGCAGATTACCATATTTTACTATTCTTAAAAAATTTAAATATTTCAGAAAAATATCAAAAATTTACCCTAACGATTTTTAATTCATAGAATTAAAATATGAAATCCATTTTTTAAAAATAATTTTCTAAATATTATTAATTTAATTTTTAAATAAAATCATAATTTATTCTAAAAATAACAATTTTAAAATTATAATTCATATATCACCAAAATCTCATTATCTTATAACCTTAAGAAAATAAAATAATAATATGATTTAATATTCATAAGGTTCATATTACTATTTATATTACTATTCATAAGGGTATATTACTATTCATCAAAAATTAAGTTTGTCTTATCAGGCTCTAAATATCTTACTGAACACAACCGTATATGTCATTTTTTCAAAATTCAAATCACAAAGTTTGAAAAATTATGTTTAGTGTCTAGGTTATAAAAAAGTGGTGTTTTTTAGAGACTTAGTGTTTCAAGCATTCAATATTAAATTTATTTAAAAAATCTTGGGATGTTACATTATTCCCTTCTTACAAAAATTTCATCCTAAAAATTACCAGAATGTTACCTCACAAAAATATTTGGGTAGTTCTTTATCATAAGCTCCTCAGGCTCCCATGTTTCCCCTTCAATTTTATGAATTTTCCAAATTATATTTACTAGCCGAGTCATCAGATTTTTCAACACTTATTCTTTAGTGTCCAGAATCCGGATAGGCTCTTCATAGTATGATAGGTCAGGTTCCAATTCTATTCCTTCAGAAGTGAGGACATGCGTTGGGTCTCGAATGTACTTTCTCAGAAATGATACATAGAACACATTGTGTAATTTATATAGGATAGGTGGCATAGACAAACTATATGCAACAACTCCAATTCTCTCTAGAATTTCAAAAGGGCCTATGTACATAGGGCTCAGTTTCCCTTTCTTCTCAAATCTTATAACACCCTTCCATGGAGATACTTTTAAGAAAACCTGATCTCCCACTTGAAATTCAAAATCCTTCCTTTAATTATCAGCATATTTTTTTATTCTTTGAGTTGCTTTGGTATGTCCTTGAATAGTATTTACCTTCACTATTGTTTCCTCTACAAGCTCTGGGCCCACAAGCTTCCTTTCACTGACTTCATCCCAACATGTTGGTGTACGACATCTCCTTTCATACAATGCTTCATATGGTGCCATTTGAATTCTATAATGAAAACTATTATTGTAGGAAAAATTACCCAAAGGTAAATACTAATCCCACATACCTTGAAAATTAAGTGAGCATGATTTCAACATGTCTGCTAAATTTTGGATTGTCCTTTCTGATTGCCCCTCAGTTTTTGAGTGATAAGCAGTACTAAATTGAAGCTCAGTATCCAAATATTTTTGAAGAATTTTCTAGAATTTCAATGTAAATAATGGATCACGATTGGAAAAAATTAAGATAGGTTCTCTATGAAGTATCACAACTTCATTGATATAGATTCATGCAAGGTGTTCTAGTGGAAAATCCTCCCTTATAGTGAGGAAATGTGTAGATTTCGTAAATTGATCCAAAATTACCCATATTGTATCATTATTTCTTGGATTTTTGGGTAATCCAGTGATAAAATATATGGTTATGTCATCTCATTTCCATGTAGGTATAAGTATAGGTTTCATGACTCCTCTAGGATATTGTGATTCAGCCTTCACTTATTAACAGACTAAATATCTTGATACATTATTAGCAATTTCCCACTTCATTTTGTCCAACCAGAAATATTCCTTCAAATATCTATACATTTTAGTGCTACCGAGGTGTATAGAGAAATTCAAGATATGAGAATCATCCAATAACTCCCTTTTCAATTCATGTATAAAGGTAACACATATCCTCTTCCCATATTTCAGAATTCTATCTTCACACATGAAGTCAGCCAACTTCCCATTCTTCACACCTTTAATCTTCTTTTGAAGATTCTCATCATAAAACTATGCAGATTTAATCCTTTCCAATAAAGACAGTTAGGCAACCATTTGAAAAACTAGTGATGTTTCACCTTATTTTATAATTCCCATATCCATCCTCACTAGATCCATATACAAAGGATCATCTTCAATCCTCATTTTGTTGAGAACTCCATGATCCTTCCTGCTCAATGCATCAGCTACCTTATTTTCCTTTCTTGGGTGGTAGTGTATGGAACAATCATAATATTTGAGTAGTTCAAGCCATCTCCTTTGCCTCATATTAAGTTTGTTCTATGAGAAGATATATTTTAAACTCTTATGATCCACATATATATCACATTTTTAGCCATAGGGATAATGTATCCATATCTTCAGAGTAAAGATTACCGCTACTAACTCAAGATCATGAATATGATAGTTTTGTTCATGAATTTTTAACTACCTTGATGCATATTCAATAACTCTATCGTTCCTCATAAGGAAACAACCAAGTACTTTCTTTGATGCATCACTATAGATCAAAAACCCATCATTCCCCAATGGTAGAGTTAAGACTGGTGCATTTACTAATCTCCTGTTCAATTATTTGAAACATTCCTCACATTATTTTGTCCATAAAAATTTAATTCCTTTACGTGTAAGCTTGGTTATCGGGTTGTCTAAATGGGTGAAGTTCTCAATGAAACGCTGATAATAACCTGCTAAACCAATAAAACTACAAACCTCAGTTATGTTCGTTAGAGTAGGAAATTCTTGCACAAACTTTGTCTTCATAGGATCAACAAATATTACATCCTTAGAGACAATGCGGCCATGAAAGGAAACTGATTGAAGCCAAAATTCACACTTTCTAAATTTCTTATATAATTCATTTCTTCTAAGATTCTTCAGAATAGTGCACAAGTAATTTTCATGATCTTTATGGATTTTGGAGTATACCAATATATCATCAATTAATACCACCACAAAGTCATTAATATATTCTTTGGAAAATCTATTCATTATATCAATAAAAAAAGGGTGCATTAGTCAGTCCAAAAGGTATTACTATAAACTCATAATGCTCATACCTGGTTTGAAATGCTGTTTTTGGAATGTCTTCCTTCCTCACAAGCAACTAATGATATCCAGATCAAAGGTCAATCTTTAAAAAATATTGAGCTCCATAAAGTTGATAAAATAAATCATCTATGATATGTAGGGGATACTTGTTCTTTATTGTTATAGCATTGATCTCCTTATAGGCAATGAACAAAATTATAGATCCATATTTATTCTTAATGAAAATAATAAGGGCTCCCCATAGAAAAACACTAGGGAGAATAAATCCTTTATCACTCAATTCCTCTAGTTTTTCTTCAATTCCACTAATTCCATAGTGTCCATTCTATAAGGGGTCTTTTATATGGGCCTTTAATCTGGAATTAAGTCAATGGAAAACTCAATTTCCTACTCTAGAGGATGTCCAGGTAAATCCCATGGAAACACATCAACATATTCTTTCACAATAGTTACGTCCTATATTTTAACATTCCTTTCCTCACTCATAGTTATAGTATTCCCTTCCCTCCCAATAATTTAATTTAGTAGAGCTACTTGGGGTGGATCTAGATGAGAATCAGATGGTGATGTTTTCCCCTAAAGATAAAGGATTCCACATCATCCTAAAAAACTGCAACCACCTTATTCTTACAATAAAATTTTTCATCATAGTTTGAAATCCAATCCATACCATGAATTATATCAATTTCAATCATGGGTATGAAAATAAAATCAGCAAATAAAGCACATTCATATGCTATAATGGGGACTTCCTAACACAACTTTGTTATAATGATAATTCCCTTAGGAGTTTTCAATGACAACTCCCTTATTAAATAAAATTGGAAATATCAAATTTTCTTGGAAAACTGGGAAGATATGAAATAATATGATGATCTAGAATAAAATAAAGAATTGGATAAGTTTGATGAAATGATTAAAGTACCTACCACCACGTCATTAGGAACTTCAATATCAATAGTTGTGATCGCATAAGCTTGTCCCGACTCCCTTGGACTTTTTGAGGAATGTTTCTTTGATGCTTTGGAAAATCATTATCATAGTGTCCCAAATCCCTACAATTATATAATTGAACATTAATAGCTTTTTTCTTCTCCTTGCAAACACCAGCATAAATAACTTTCTATCCACACTTGTAGCACACCACTTTTCCTTTTAAGAAGGCACCAGGGTGTTTCCTTCCACAATTATCACAGGGTGGAAAGTCAACTCTTCCCTTCTTCCCCATTTACTTATTTCCTTTTCTAGAGTTTTCAGAAACCCTATTCTTCTCTTGATTTCCTTTAAAGTCATAAGACTTAGGGAGCTCCTTTTCTATATTGATATCACATGAGACTATATCTTCATATGATGAGAAAGTTTGGCAGACTAAGACCCATCAGAGGAATGGATTTAGGACATCAAATAATCGATAAATATTTCTCCTTGGATTACGTATATAGTCCCCAAAATTCCTTGATAACCTTGTGAAGTCAGCTTTATACTTTGCAACATTATCATCTTCCTTTTGCCTTAAACTTAGAAAATTCCATTCCATATCCGTTCGCTGTTCACGAGGAAAGTATTTATCTAAGAAAAGTTCTTTAAATTCACTCCATTCTATGTTTTCTATCTCTTATACACCATTTCTGTTTTGAATTAGTGACCACCATTGATCATAATCTCCAAACAGATGATAAAATGCCACGTCAACCTTCTCCCTTTCATTACTTCCCAAGGAGATAAATATCTTATCTAAGGAATTTATCCACTTCTCTACTATGAATGGGTTTATAGTCCCATTAAATGATGTAGTCTGTTTTCACATAAAGTGATCTAACATAGCTCCTTCACATTATAGATCTGGATGCTCCATACGGGTAAGGTACTCCAATGTACTGAAGGCCTTCATTTTTTATTGATTTTGATAATCCACCTTTCAATGGGTGAGGTGGAACCATTACAAGACCTGTAGGCATAAGTATTACATGGCCCATTGGCCTTAGAGGAATTCATTGACCATAGGCTTCAAATATTACATACAAACCAAACTAAATACTTGGAACTGCTCCTCCCCATCACCTTCATCATGAAATCAGCTCTCCACCTTCGCATGACTATTCATCTAGGCTTTCCAATGCATGAACATGCTTATCCCTATGGCATGTTTCATACCCTCTCATTATTTCAATCCATTTATCTTCTGCTATGGTGAAAGCTCCTTGCTCATCCTCCTTCTAAAGCTTTTTCCTTGAAGGTTTTCTGGTTTGCATCTACACTTTAAGGTGGCCCGAAGGCCTTGAGGTGTCCTGAAGGCCTTACAGACCCGAAGGCCTGGGTGACCCAAAGGCCTTAAAGGACTCAAGGACCAAATTGGTGGCCCGAAGTCCCAAACGGGGGAATATTCCCGGCCGCTACAATGCTAAATAGTGACTGCTACAGTTCCCGATACAATCCCTGATACAGTACTACACAATTCCTACTACAGTACTTCACAGTTCCTGCTACAGTAGTGCTACAATCTGCTACAGTGCTAGAAATTATCCTTTGCCTATATTTTATCCCGATTCTTCTGGATGCACTTAAGGAGTCCTCACCAACTGGGTTGAGTCTCATGTGCTTCATACGGGTAAGGTTATTGTTCATAACCCGAGTAAGTTGTCCCAGTATAGTTATAAACTGCTCCACACCAGTTTCAGATCTAGAGCCAACATCATTATCTTGAACAATAGGGAAATCTCTATATGGGATACACACATTCATGTGGTTTCCATTCCTTCCACTAGATTCCATTTCTAAATAATGGCATACACTAGATTGAGTTATTAATCATAATGTATAATCTCAACTTAGAAAAATACTTAGCATAAATTTAAATCCTATGCATGGATAATCCCATAATAGTAAATATGGTTTCTTTGAGAAAAATTTACATTTAAATCCTTCATATGGCTTGTAAAGAAAATATGAATTATCTTAAGAATATACCCTAGGAGTGTCAAACTAGGTGCATAGTAAGGCACATTGTCGTGTACCCAGATACCTCGGGTCAAGCCCAAAACTCCTTGTCAGAGTTTTCACTCCTAGGTACATCTATACCAGAACCATTTCCACTTGTTGTATACAGACATGGATGTATTTTCTAGAAATATCCACATAATCTATTCCTTACCAAAATACCATGATGTTCTTGTATATTTATCCTCAAAGACTAACTTAGGGTTTTGTTCCCTAAATTACATTTTCTAAATCTAGTTTCCAAGTTTTCTACTAAACTTCCTCTGATACTAACTGTAAAGACCCGACCCCTATTTTCCAGAGCTGGTGCCTTATTAAATTACATTGGAATGTTTACAAGAAAGTTGTATCTTGAAGGAATAAATAGTTTAGTGGATTTGGAAATCTAGATACATACTTAAGTTCAACATTACAACATGAAATGAAATTCAACATATACGTTTTATTTGGAACATCCACAACTATAATCTTATCACAATAGGTCATTCGAAATAAACTTCTTCATATCCAAAGAAAATGAAACATAGGAAAGGGGTGAAATCAAATTCTCAATAAGAGTAAAAAATAAAATGGAAGATAACATAAACATTAGGCATGGTGAATAATTGAAAACACATCCTTTAAAAGAAAAACATGAACATGATATGGTAAGAATTTGAGCTGAGTAAATATTAACATAATAAAACATAATCATGGGTATTTTACTAGTTGAATAACCTCATGAAATTTCAATTTATAGATTCATAATGAGGTAAATTAATATTCTAAACATTCTGAAACATACCATTAAGTCCTCGACCAAGATATCCAAAAATGATTAATGCCATGGCCAAAACTATATCTAAAAACGGGCAAGGCCTCGACCAATTCCATATCTATTTGTCTCATGAGACCCACAGATGCATCGTGGCGCTATAGAGGGCCCCAATCATCACATAATAGGTCTAATACATTCCTCATATGAATGTGGATAAACATAAGAAACATATACATTCATATTGAAACTAACATATGAAATGTAAATGAATTTCCACGAACATTAAGAATAAACACTAACCATTTGGAGTAAATTGGTGAATGGTTTTATGATAGAACATCCAAAATCAAACTAATAATAAACCGTTAAATTAAATATGGTAGATGAAATCATAAAATATTAATCGCAATAATAAATAAGAATCAATAAGAGTGTTGAAACATATGAAGATACTCTTATAAAATCATCGAGTAATTCTTGAGATAAATACTCTTTTATTTTGAAAATAAGAGTTACTTTGGAAAAGTATTTGTATAAAACAGAAGTGAAGTAAGTTAGTATTTTAATAATAAAATTAGTGATTTTATAAGGACAATGGTTTCTAAAAATATATTATATATTTCCTTTGTAAATAGGTAATAATTTGATAAATTCCCTTGAATCGGGCTTGTATTTTGAGAATAATTTTTTGAAAGATACTTTTAAAATATATAACTCCCCATAAATGGAAGTTGGATTCTGGTTGGTACACATATATAGAACATTATCACATAATATATGATGATTAATTATTAATAATAAAGAATTTAATTGAGTAAAGTAGATAATAAAAGTAACCCGAATGAAAATGGAGATTCGGGTGGAAAACCCTTACCTTAAGTCCGAATGTTCCTCTCTTGACCTTATGGTTCTAGAATATGAAATTAGACTCATTAATAAGTTAATTAAGAACCTATTAGAAATGTATTTATTTTATCATATTTTTTTAGTTCATTTATGTTCTTATTGATAAGTTATAATATTGAATTCCTTGATTCCGGAGTGTTCATTTTCTTAATTTTCATAATCGATTCACTTGTTTTTTGTGTAATGGAGTTCTTGTGGAATGGATGTAAATATCCATAATTGAATTTACATATTATTTATGAACATACATAGGTTTTAATGTTAATTTATATAATTTGGTTATTTTTAATGAGGATGAATCATTAGATGAAATACTAATGACAATCACCTAGATTATTTTAGCGGTATTTTGATTATTAGGAACTAGTTTGGTCATATGATTTAATATTATGTACATATAATGGTTCATGAATATTAAATAGGTTATTATAAATATATTATATCCTAGTTAAACCATTATAATGGTTTCGTGACTATTATTTAAGGGGAAATTGAAGAACGAAACTTCGTCATCCACGAAGGTTGTAAATTGGCACCTCATAGATGATGATTTCATTTATAAAATAAAAGAGAGAGAGTAAGGATATTGATGATTTTTATTCCATTAAAATGATATAATTATAGTATATATATGATACTAGAGTTATCATGGTCATTTGGAAAGAGGAGGTGAGGAGAGGATAACAATATAAAGGAACATGAAATGAAATTGAAAGAAATAGAATGTGAATTTACCTCTTGAATCCACCTCCTTGAGAATCTCTTTAAGAGAAGGGGTTTTGGTCCTTTGTCAATACCAAGAGATCGTGGACGTGGGGAGAGACTAGTGAAGGGTATTTGGTAGAACTTTGAGTAGATTCAAGGCTTATATGAGTGAATAGAAGAGGGAGTGGGGGGGGGGGTTATAGTGGAGGAGAGGAGGGTTTTCCCATTATTTTACTCATTATTTTAGTAATTTTCCAAGAAAAACCAATAGTAAAGAATCTTGTGACCAACAATAGTAATATGTTCATGTGAGTTCGAACCAAGTGTGATTACATCTGCCATGATACTAGGAATAGTGAATTTAACTGATAATGTAAATATACGGTAGATTACCATATTTTACTATTCATAAAAAATTTGAGTATTTTAGAAAAATATCCAAAATTTACCCTAACTATTTTCAATGCATAGATTTAAAATATGATCTCCGTTTTTTGAAAATAATTTTCTAAATATTATTAATTTAAATTTTAAATAAAATCATAATTTATTAAAAAAAATAGTTTTAAAATTATAATTCATTTTATATCACATTGAAAAATTAATCAACATCTCATTATCTTATAACCTCAAGAAAATAAAATAATAATATGATTTACTATTCATAAGGTTCATATTACTATTTATATTACTATTCATAAGGGTATATTAATATTCACCAAAAATTAAGTTTATCGTATCAGGCTCTAAATATCTTACTAAACACAATCGTGTATGTCATTTTTTTCAAAATTCAAATCACATAGTTTGAAAAATTATGTTTACTGGATAGGTTATAACAAAGTGGTGTTTTTCAGAGAATCAGTGTTTCAAGAATTTAATATTAAATTTATTTGAAAAATCTTGGGGTGCTACAGGAGTTTCTAAGTATAAAGGTCAAGCCAAGGGCTCAACCAGAACCTCTAGGTCTCGATCTAGGGATGTAAGAAGAAAAGAGTGGTTTGTGCCTGTGTAAATAAATAATAAAACCAAGGTTGGTAAGACACAGATCATACCTATAATCATCTGTGAAGCCTCTGTATTATAGATCGATATGTCCTATAGCTTTCCTCACCCCCATCCACCAACTTCCTGAGCATGGTAGGGACCACCTTAGGGTGGTGGTGGCAACATATCAAACTGTTTTATACCTCCAACTTCTCTCCCTACTCATATGGAACATCCTTCATCCTGAGGAACTACCTGCTTCTACCAATGCCTCTACCTAGACAGCCCATCCACTATCTCTCTATCAGCCATATGGTGGGTCAGATAGTCCCATGTGATTTGTCCCCTAACATCACAAGAATAGCACTGCCTCTATCTAGGATGACTAGAACCACCATATGAGCCCTGAACCATAGAACCTAGGTCCTGATATCGCCTCCTGAAACGTCTCACATGTCTGGATCCCAACATCTATCATTAGATAACTACTTCCAAAGTTTCAGCCCCTGTTTTCCCACTGCTGGCATCCACTTCCAGTGTCTGCTCAGCTAGAAATATCTCTATCACCAAGGAATTCTCTAGCACCCCGATATAAGTAATAATTCATAGAGGTATCACACCAGTTTGTATATATCTACATAGACCTCTCTAAAAGGTCCATTCCTGAAAGATCAGATCCCGAACCAAATCCATTGAGTATCATGAGAGTTTGGTAAACCTCAATGAATACCCAAACACAATCATGACACCCTACTATTTATATAAAATCTTCTAGATACACACCACTTGCATCATAAATAGATAGTATTCCCTAAAGAGATTCTCAAAATCTATCCATGAAAGAGTCTCCTCATCATATAATAGAACCACTACGTTCTACCAACTACCTAAAGAACCACGAAGAAGGCTCGCTTCCAGGACAACCATATTGTCTCTATGTGTCATGATGAGATGAAAGACTCACATAAATACCTTGAGACAATCCTCCGATGACCATGGGTTAGTCTCATCCCTAAACCTAAGGGGTCACTGACACTAAAATTTATGAAGCACACTCAGCCTGTGCACCTTATTAGCTGGTACTATAGGTACCATCTACTACTTGAAGGGTGGAGGCATGAATGAAAAACCACCCAAAGGAACTACCTCCTGAATAGGCCCCCACATCAAAGCCTCATAATTGTGGGAATCATCCTCATGATCTTACAACTAAATCCTATATGAAAATAATCATGGAGGTATCCTAAAATAGACAAGATGTACCATGATCAATGAGTATATTTGGGGAGATGACTCAAGAAGGACACAAAAACCCAAACCATTTCTATATGATGCATTTACCCATTTTTTTCCTACAAACAATGTCTACATGTACCAAGTCAAAAGGAAAGTGATAAAAGTCCTAGTGTATGGATATGTTAGCTATCACACCAACATTGGAGTCCCTAGCCTAAAATGTGAACTCGAAACACTTAAAACTATTTCCATAAAACCCAAATGAATATCAAAACTATACATAACTCCAAACTCCAAACCTAAGATAGAACAAAACTATGATACCACTCTATTATGACCCAAAACACTGGGGATTTCTTGGCCAATGATAATCTGAGTGTGAATACCCCAAATCTACCTACAATAGGAAAAAAGATAGAGACTAGTTCTAAGTAGGCATAACACTCACATGGTAAGCCTTAGCCTATGGTACCTGTACACGCACACACAAATCTCCAATACCATAAATATTAAAATATAAAATACAAGTGATACCAAATTCATGGATACATCTAAATCCCATAATCAGATTACAAATAAATATTGGGAAGTAATAAGGGAAAAAACAATCCCACCAAAACTATAGATAGGTAAAACATGATAATAAGAGTATACTAAAGTCAAAGGTGACTCTTGGAATGAATCATGAACCATCTAGACAAAATATAAGCTCTATCTACTCTTGGTTTATTGAGAACCCTATTGAATGGCTGATTATCTACATAAGACATGACATGTGTGGGAAGATCTCATACAAGAGTGAGTATAACAATACCTAGTAGAACACCCCAAAATCAATAAGCATAAATCATAAAGAGTATTTATCTCATTACATGATATGTCAATAGGAATATGATACATATAATAAAACAACTAGATATAATCATAGTCAACACTAAGTCTCAAGGAAAGGTCAGAACCACTTTACTAGCCTAAGATTCTGCTTGAGAGTCTGTAACCACACTCGCCCAGGAGAACTCACTCTATGAGTCTGATATTAATGATGGTGTCCATATAAGATTCTATGTCCATCAAGTATTTCCATAAGAAAGTACAAAATATAAGTCTAAAGATATCAATACATGGTTGGGGATCACACCTAGGGCCATAGGGTAATATTGATAAACTCAATCTGGATTAACCCTCTATATAGGGGATAAACTCCCATATATAGTTGGTCATGACAATTCCAAGAACCCTACCTAGGGAAAAAGATGATTTAGGATCTCATCTTGGACTCTGGGAGATATTCCTAAAACTCTATATGAAACTAATCAATTAGAGAGGATCACAATCTTTTGTTTAGGACATAATTCCATAATATACACTCACAAGGATGGATTGAGGTAAGACATCCTTAAGGAAACTAGTCCAAATTGAAGGAAACATAGTCTATAAGTCATCTTTAAAGAAGTAAATGAAATTTACTAGAAGTAAATGGTGTGTTCCTTCGATACTGGGTCTATCCATGTATCAAGAACCATGTCCATGTTTATGATTGTGTACACCTAGTCATGTCCATGTACCTGGATGTGTCCATGTACCTGTATGTGTCAATGTACCTGGATGTGTCGATGTACCTGGATATGTCCATGTACCTGGATGTGTCCATGTACCTGGATGTGTCCATGTACCTGTATGTGTCCATGTACCTGGACATGTCTGAGTACATGACTAAGCCCATGTACTCTGGTCGTGTCATGTACTTGGCCGTGTCCGTGTATATGTATCCTCTGAGATACATGTCGAGCTTCCAAGTAAGGGTCATATAGCATGTGATATGTGTCACATAGAGTGGGATGTTTATCTTTATGCAGAACCCTAGCACCATAACCAAGACCCCACACACAGTGTGTGTTCTTCTGTTACACTCCATAAAGTGTAGAAAATTCCAAAATCCAGAGATCTTCACATAGATTCTTCCTCCATCTCTATCGCACCAATTTAATCTATGAATCTTACAGAAAACCATGGATCTGAGTCAACCAAACTTGATTACCACTGAATATATGATTTCTGACCATTCAAATCGATCAAGAATCTTTCATCATCGATTTGTTACACCATATCATATTGAAACCACAATTAGGGATCCAAAAATCTGAAATTTATTTGCCTTTTTTACCATCGTAGCTTGACCCCATCATTTAGATGAACTCAAATCTATGGTATCAATCCATTGCTTCAATAAATGGGTTCAAAAAAAAAGATCAAAAGGTATTTGTTGAACCACCAGCAAAAAAACATCGAAAATGAATGAACAAAGAATGAGAGAATAAATTCATGAAACATAAACATAAGGAATGGATCTTGGATGATGTTCACGTTAGCCTCGATTTTTTTCTCTATTAGAATTGAGAACGAAGAGATATAAATCAAAGAACAAAAGAAATCCCCAAATTCCCATATAATAATCTCAAACCTTCAATATGATTAATTCATGAATCAATCTGTTAGTTGATTTATTCACGTTCATCACTGGATAATAAAATAGGGATAATCCACATAAAAAAATGTCTTATCTTGAGGTGTATTGATCACTGATTAAGGAAATATCCATGTCATTGTCATTGGAGAGATCCTTAATTTATGTTGCCACACAAATTTCCATAGCTAGATCCATTGATGTTCAACCATGAAAGCTCCTCCACCGCTCCTCTCTCAAATTACAATGTCATGAGACCAACCTTGAAATTTGGTTATAAATTAGTTTATACAGAACTTTATTAGGTCACCGCCTCATTTCAAATAATATTAATTAATTAATTAATTATTCTTCTGAATACTTTTTCACAAATGCTTGACACCGATAAGGATTATGTCATGCCTACGATAAATACCACATTCTAAACTCAATGGATGTCTCATATTTCTGATTGAAGATTCCATTTTGGAGTTAATTCCACTTTTTTAGGAAAAATAATCATGAATGATATTAATATATTTAATATTTTTCAAATATCATCTCCAGGATTATAGGGCCTCAGAATCTCGCATCGTCTGAGTTCCTATCTCTAAAAATATCACTAGATATATTTAAAATATTTACATAGAAAAATCTAATAAATTACACAAAAATACAATAGAAAATATTTAGGATAATATATCAAATTTTAATATTAACAATACCTCTAAATGTTCTAATATTTATGTTTATTTTCTTTATAAATCTTCTAGGAGAGACCATCAAGTCCCTCCTAGCTTAGAAAAATACTTGGAAGAACATAGTACTTTAGTCCCCAGAACCAATTGAACCCTAAAAAATCATCACTTGAATGATATTTTTGGATACCTAGATAAAGGAACTCAAAATAATTCCCCAATAAGAAACTAGTTTGAACATCGATTCTTTTTGTTCATAGTTTAAACCTATGAACATAAATGAAGCAATCAATATGAACATCGGGTAATGTCTATGCAGAAAGAATTGAATCTGTTTGAATGAAATAAATTCTAGGAATTAGTAGATAGATCTAAATAATACCTAACCATTGGCATAAAGTGTGTATTAGTGTAACACCCTATAAATTTATTTTAAATGAATAATAAGCTCGATATATTTTTTAACACACAACACCGAGCTTTAAGTGAATTGAGATATAATATAAAAATATTATTATTTAAATATGACCTAGCTGTTGAATTGGTGGGTATGAATATGAGTAAAAAAATTATAAAATATATTTATAATGGTCCTACTCATTAAAAATTTATTTATAAATACATAGTAAATGAGTACTTAGTTTTTAGTAAAATAATTATATCCTTCAAAATTACATTTTCTTCAAAAATGATTTTTATTGCTTTTTGTAATATTTTATTATAATTAATTTATGAAATATTTAGAAATTCTATTTTATAAAATAAAAATAATTTTTTAAATCGTCATATCAAAATTAATTTAGGGTTATTTTTTTTTGTATTTTTCTAAAATGATTGATTTCTTAGTGAATAGTGAAAAATATCGATTTTTCAAATATTGTCATTTATGTTCATTAAATTAAGTAATTAAATAGTACCATTATATTTTGGATTTGGTATTAAAGTAACACATGATATTTCTTATATATAATAATCTAATTTTAATAAAAAAATTCCTGATTTTAATATAAGTTACTTTTTATGATTAAAAAGGCATTTTTCTAAAAACTATTTTTCTTTATGTTTTATGCATTTATATTAAAAATAGTTTCCACCACTTCTAGAAAAATAATATTTAAAAATAGATAAAATATTTTTAACTTGGTGGATAAAATTTGGTAAATAATACCCTTTTATTTTTAGGCATTATAAATAGTAATCATGGTAAAATTTATCACATTGGTAAAGGGTAAATCAGGTAATTATGGTTAAAAATAATGTGATAAGACATTAAAAATAAACCAAAAATTTCCTTTATTTAATTTAATGAGATTATTTAGACTCATAATTGTATTACCTTTTAATTATATTAATTTAGATTCCTTTTTACTTGAACAATTATTTATATTAATTTAATACTTTAAAAAATTCTAAGAATGCCCCTCCCCTCACTTATAAAAGGACATCCATTATCTATTTTATTTTCACCACATTGAGAAAAATTTCTCAACCAAAACCTTAAAATTTATATTCTAAACATACTTATATAAGTTCTAGATATTATGGTATTTCCAAAAGACTAATCCTAGATCCCTTAATAGGTGATCTAAAGGAAGTCTACTAAAGTAGAGGTACTCATCTTTACCGACTCTTAAATTTCATTTTTTCACAATTCCTCTAAATATATTTTATACATTATTAAATAATAAATAAATAAAAATAAATATATTTTGAAATTATTATAATTTTTGGAAAACCATTTTTCAACTCTTTTATATCCCATGGAATGCGAAAACAACATTCATACGTATGCACAACTTATCGTCTCCACGTAGCGGTGTAATTAATTTCTCATCACCATTTTATTTGGATGGTTTTAAAGATTAAAATAATGAATAGATATGATATTTATAAATAAATTATGCTTCTTAAATTCTAATTTCATTTATACCTTCTTACCTTCTATTTCTTTGGAAAATGATAACATCGCACATGCGTACATGTGGACTACCACCTTCATGAAGCGATGTGATTCATTTTTTGTTATCACTTTACACGGATGGTAATAAGGATACATTAAATGAATATATATAAAATATATTATTTAATAATTATTATTTAAATATGAATTATTATTTACCTTTATTTCATTCCATCTATCGAATAGTGAAAACAACGTTCATGCATACGTACGACCTACCATCTCCACAAACGGTGTAATTAATTTTTCTATATATATATATTATGGATGACTCTAAATATATAATTATTGAATATATGTGATATTTATATCATTAATAACATTATATAGATGATTTAACCATGATAAAGGCTTAAATACTAGAGCTACTAAATAAAAACATACTTCAAAAACGAAGTAGTTAACACCCAAAATAACGATAATAATAAAATATTGTTAACAAACGGGTGATAAAATGATATAAATAGATCATATATGATATTATATATATTTATATTATTATGATATTTAAATTTATTACATAGTAAGTTAAAATCACTTATGAGGTAATTCAAACTTGAGGTAAGGGATTTCTTAACTCAATTTCTGTTCATTAGGTTATACTTCTACTTCATTGACTATGTTATGCCATGATTATGTATGAAACATCATATGATTGAATTTTTTAATATTTAACGTTTTTTGTGAATTTAATTTTTTTAATGCATAATCACTTCATTGATTAATTTTCACTTCATTGATACAATATTTGTAAGGGATTTCGTCTCAATTTCCACTCCATTGAGACATATTTGATAATATGCACCTATTTAATTTTATGTGGTGTATATACTGAACATTTTATGTATTTAAAATGAATATATATTTTTCATGATGATTAAATTTTCAATTCAAGTTTTTTATTTTAAGGGGTTACAATTTTAAAGTTACCAAATAGGTACGAATTTATTTTAAAATCTCATTTATTTGGGATTGCTCTTATTTTCATTGAAGGAATCTTATAATCTATCCTTAATAAAATTCATATATTTTATTATTAAATATATATTTAATGTTTTTAAATATTTTATTATAACCTTCCTCTCTTTGCAACTTTAATTAATAAAAGTAATTTTTAAAATAAAATATGATCTTATTTATCTTTTTGACCAGGTATATTTTTCTTCCATGACCATATTTTTCAAAATTGTTTTACAAAAGTCCTTTTTATTTGATCAAAATGGTTTATCAAGGAAATTTTATGTTATCATCAAATTTTTAAAAGGTTTTAAAGGAACCTTTATAATTTTTTCTAAAAGTTTATTTTTTAGATTTTATTTGAAAAGTTCCAAAGGAATGTTTCTTTTTAACATAAACAACATTAATGGATTTTCCCACCGCCATAAACATTTTATAATATTTATATTCTTATAAAAGTTTTAAATTTTTTACAAAGAAAAATATTTAATGGAATATTATTTTAATGATTTTCTTACATTTTATTCATTTCACAAAAGAACATAATTTTATTAAAAACCATATATTTTTGATGAATTGATAGTTATATTTTATCTCTTACTAATTTTGTTTTCATTAAATTTATCTTGAAACATTCAATTTATTGTGATAATTGGAAATTAAATATATATTAAATATCCATATTATTTTTATCATATATATGATTATTACCAAATCCATATTTCATTTTAACAGACAGGATTTTACTTTTAAAGATATTTGATTGACTGGGGAAAATATTGACATCATGTATTCTTTACTCAATACAGATATTTATTGATAAATAATATTTTTTATGAATTAAATTGATCATTAAATATATAAGGAATGCATTAGGCATGTAATGATCGGTGGTTCCTAGAATTATATATATCCTACATGCATCTATAGGTTTTATGAAAAAATTAAATGGGTTTATGGTGTATACATGCCCATTGATTAAACTATCTTGAAACAAGGCTTTGGTAGTAAAAATATCATGATGTATGAGATTGTGATGTCTAATATTAATCATTTCCATAATTTATAATTCAATTATTATTATCCATGAGATTATTTCATTGATATTATCCATAGATTCATTTCATAATCAAGTTATTGTTTAAATGAAATATGTTTCCATTTATTTACCTAGACATATTGATTATGATTTGTTTATTCATGATAGCTTCTCCTATATGTAACCCTTAATGAGTATTTTAGATAACCCTTTTATCCTTTTCACAGGATATGAATAAGGATACTATGATTAATATCAAGGATGAAATAATTTTTTTATATTATGTATCTTATATTTATAATGTAATATGGTAATCATGTATATATCTGGTTCTCCAAGACTACTAAATCGATCAATCATTCAGGATGAGATCCTTTGTATCTTATAACAATGAAATAAAGTTGAAACTAGATCAGGGTTAATAGATTTATCATTTTATAGTTGGTATTTGGGAAAGTTTTGTAGAAATATCGGGAACTAGATTTAAGAATACATAGACTAGGAAATATAAGGACATGTCAAATTTTAGGAAAATATCATAAAAGATTAGGTAAGGTTGAGATTATATGGTTATCCTAGAAATAAATCATTATCTAGATACTACAATTAGATGTAGTTTTGGAACAGATGTATCTAAGGGTAATAACCTCAAAAATAGTTGGTTGTGTATATCTTGGCTATCATTGTAGTGCATAGTGAATGTGCCCTTAATGCACATCTGGTTTGACACTCTTGGTGGATATGCTTGGGTTAATTCATATTTTCTTTATTAGAAATTATGATGAATGATATAATATAATCTATTGAAACCAATTGTATTTCATATTAATATGGGATAAACCTATAGTGTCACTGGTTGATAAGTATAAGTTTCATCATATGTTTAAAGTCATAAATACCCTTTTGTGATTTTTTTAGTTAATGTTTAAAATTATTAAGGGTATTTCAAAAACATTTACACAAATATAACCCTTTGGTTTAGTATATCTTTTAGTGAAAATGCTATTTGAGGAATAATACTTTTATATTTTCTGGACATATGTTTAAATTTATTGATAACCTTTAGGGTTAATATGATCAAAGATGTTAAGGTAATAATAGTAAATTTATATTATTTTATTTAGTGGAAAAAATAAGTTGTATAGAAAATCTTAGTGGTTAAAAAGTGATTAAATGATTAATGTTATTTTTAGGATGTTCATCATATTATTGAGAATGTTATATGAATTGTATTTTTATAGTTTTAGAAAAATGACAAGCCACAGGTCGAGCAATAATTTATCACATTCGATAAGGCCACGAGGCTTGAACCCACAACCAAAAGGAGATAAGGGTGAATTGAATACCATTGGAATATGTGATGTATTGGTCAGTATGGAATTTTTTATTTAAATGATTTTATGGATAATTATTATGTTGATTTTGTAAAGCATATATGATTTCATTGTTTCTTTATAGTGATTCAAGATATTTATGGAAAGGATTAGAAAATTTTGGATGAGTCTTAAGGTTAAATATTAATGGAATGTATTTAGTTGAAATTTGGGGGTTAATATTGAGGTTAATTAGTATGTAGGGTTATTTTTGGAATAATATAAGTCAAACCTTTAGTGTTATTGTTGAAATTTTGAAGTAAAATGTATTATTTCTTCATATAAAAGTTTATACATTTTGGATGTTATCTTAATTTATGATAATTTTTTTGGTTTCAGGTAATATTTAAAGACTAAATAATATATTTGTATTCCTTTATGGAATATGTTATCTATTAGAAGCTTTAGGTATGAAAAATTCATCTTGAATACTCATCATTTGGAGAAATGATGGGATTATAGTAGAAATTTATTAAAGGATAAGATTACACTTTTCAAGTATGTAAATTTCTATATTTTATTATTATATATGGTAAAGTAATTCCTAAAACCTAGAAAATTTATCTTGAAACAAGAATTTTATCATATTATAATCATTTCTGATGAATTTATGATCTTTTCATCCATCACTGATCTATGATTTTGTGGTCATTAACTTTCTCCTGACCATATTCTCTATCACTCTATATTAGTCCTTGGGAATTATTTTTCTTCTTAATGTCTATATTTTTACTTCCCACCAGTGTTCTCCGTATTTTTTAACCCAAATATGCGATATTTTAGGTAACCTTTATGTTTCACACTTTCTTTTTCAAAAGAAGTTTTATTATCCTTATGTATGATGTGGGTTTTCAACAAAGGTTTAAAAGTTGATGACCGAGATAAAATTGCGGTGGAAAAATTTATTTAGGAGGGGGGGGGGTTATATAACACCATGATAATTTATTTTAAAATAATAATAATATTTATAGATTTCTTAACACACAACACCAAACTTTAAGTGAATTGAGATATAATATAAAAAAATATTATATAAATGTGACCTAGTCATTGAATTAGTGGGTATAAATATGAGTAACCAAATTATGAAATATATTTATAATAGTCCAAATCAATAAAAATTTATTGATTATTTCTTAGGAAAATAGTACTTAATTTTTATTAAATTCATTTTATCCTTCAAAAACACATTTTCTTCAAAAATGTTTTTTAATAATTTTTGTAATTGAGTATTATAATTAATTTATATAACTTTTAGAAGTTGTACTTTATAAAATTAATATCATTTTTAAATCAACATATCAAAATTAAATTTGGGTGAAATTTTTGGATTCCAAAATGATTGATTTTCAGTGAATAGTGAAAAATGCCAATATTTCAAATACTATCATTTATTTTCATTAAATAAATTAATTCAAAAGCCACATTATATTTTTTATTTTTAATTAAATTATAATATGATAAATTTTATTTATAATAATTTAATTTGGATCATAAATTTTTAGTATTTTGATATAATTTATTTTTTATGCTTATAAATGCATTTTTCTAAAAACTGTTTTTCATTGCATTTTAAGCATTTATATTAAAATTAATTTCTGCCACATCTAGAAAATGAATCTTTAAAAATGTATTCCATATTAAAAATAATGAGTTTTATTTTCTTTAAATATTTACCTTTTATTTTTAGGCACTATGAATAGTAATAGTGGTAAAATTTATCACATTTGTAAAGGGTAATTCAGATAATTAAGGTTAAAAATAACGTGATAAGGCATTAAAAATCAGCTGAAAAATTTCATTTATTTCATTTTATGAGAGTATTTAAACTCATAATAATATTATGTTATAATTATATCAATTTTTAACCATTTGGACATGAAAAATTATTTATATTAATTTAATACTTTAAGATATTCCAAGAATGCCCTTCCCCTCACTAATAAATAGAAATCCATTCTCTATATTATTTACACCACATTGAAAAAAATATATTAACTAAACCCTTCCCATTTATATTATAAAAATAATTATCCAAGTTTTAGAGGTTCTTTTATTTCTAAAAGACCAACCCTAGATCCCTTAAGAGGATATCTAAAGGAAGTTTACCGAAGAAGAGGTAATCGTCATTACCGACTATTTCAGATTTCTTTCATTTTCTACTTCCTCTATACACATTTTATCCATTATAAAATAAGTACTAAAGTATCATAAATATACTTAGGATTTATTATTATTATGGTACAACCAGTTTTGACCTCTTTTCCATCCTATGGAAAGCGAAAATATCACTTATGCGTACGTATGACTTACCATCTCAACGTAACTGTGTAATTAGTTTTTCAGCACCATTTTACTTGGATGGTTATAAATATATAAATAATGAATATATGTGATATTTATGAAATAATTATTATTATAAAATTATAATATCATTTCTACGTTATTACCTTCTAGTCTGTTGGAAAACAATAACGTCGCTCATAAGAACGTGTGGACTCCACCTTCACGAAGAGACATGATTTGTTTTTTGTTTCCACTTTACATAGATGGAAATAGGTATATATTTGATGAATTAATATGAAATATATGGTATAATAATTATTATTTAAATGTGAATTATTATTTACCTTTCTTTCTTTCCGTCCATTGAATAGTGAAAACAACGTTCATGCGTATGTATAGCGTATTGTCTCCATGCATTGTGTAATTTATATATATATATATATTATATATATATATATATATATTAAATATATATGATATTTATATCATTAATAAAACTATTTATATAATGGAACCATGATAAATACTCAAATACCAAAGCAACCGAATCAAAACATATAAGAAAAACGAAGTAGTTAACACCCAAAATAATGATAATATTAAAAGATTATTAACAAAATGGTGATAAAATGTTATAAATAAATCATATATTATATTATAGATATGAATATATTTGTTTTATATAATTATAATAAATATAAATTTATTATTCATGAGGTTAAAATTACTTACAAGGCAATTCAAACTTGATGTAAGGGGTTTCTTAACTAAATTTACATTCATTGGGTTATACTTATACTTCATTGACTATATTATACCATGATTATGTGTGAAATATCATATGATTTTATTATTTCATATTTAAAATTGCTTTTTTTGTATTTACTTTTTTTACACATAATCAATTCATTGATTAATCCTCACTTCAATGATATAATCTTTGAAAGAGATTTTGTCTCAATTTCCACTCCATTGAGACAAATTTGGTAATATGTACCTATTTAATTTTATGTGGTGTATATAATACCCATTTTATGTATTCAAAATGAATATATATTTATTATTTATGCTTAATGTTTCAATTCAAGTTTATTATTTCAAGGGGTTATAATTTTAAAGTTACCAAATAGGTAAGAATTTATTTTAAAATCTCATTTATTTGGGATATCTCTTATTTTCATTAAAGAAATATTATAATATATCTTTAATAAACTCCATATATTTTATAATTATATAAATATTTAATTATTTTACATATTTTCTTCTAAATTTACTCTCTTTGGATCTCAAATCAACCAAATTAATGTTTAAAATAAATTATGATCTTATTTCTCTTTTTGATTGGGTATATTTTTCTTCCATGCTCATATTTTTCAATTTTTTTTACAAAATTCCTTTTTATTTACTCAAATGATTTATCAAGAAAATTTTATGTTATATTTGACCTTTTTAAATGTTTTAAAGGAACCTCTATAATGTTTTCCAAAAGGTTAATTTTTGGATTTCATATCAAAAAGAAAAAAGGGATGTTTCTTTTTAACATATATGGCATTAATGGATTTTCCCACCGCCATAACCATTTTATACTATTTATATTATTCTAAAAGTTTTAAATTATTTAAAAAGAAAAGTATTTAATGAAATATTAGTTTAATAGTTTTGTTCCATTTTTTTATTTCACTAGAGGACATTATTTTATTACAAAACATATATTTTTGATAAATTGATAGTCATCTTTTATCTATCACTAATTTTTTGGTCATTAACTTTATCTAGAAACAATCACTTTCATGTGATCATTGTAAATTAAATTTATATTAAATATCCACATTCTTTGTATATTTTATATGTTTATTTCCTAATCCATATTCCATTTCTACATAAGGTATTTTACATTGAAAGATATTTGATTGACTAGGGAAAATATTGACATCTTGTATTATTTATTCAATACGAATATTTATTGATAAGGCATATTTTTTATGAATTAAATTGATCATTAAATATATAAGGATTGGTTTGGACATGTAATGATGGGTGGGAACTATAATTATATAGCCCCTCGATGAATCTAAAGGTCTCATGAGACAAAACTATTACTCAAAATAAATGGGTTTCTGGTGTATACCTACCAATCAATTAAACTATTTTGGAACAAGGCTTTGGAAGTATAGATATCATGATGTATTAGATCATGATGTCTAATATTAATAATTTTATTCATTTATAATTATATTATTATTAACCATGAGATTACTGTATTTATATTATTAATGGATGCATTTCATTCTCAAGTTATTTATTGAATGACATATGTTTCCAGTTATTTACCTAGCTATATTGATTATTCCTTGTGTACTCATTATAGCTTCTGCTATACATAACCCTTACTAAGTGTTTGAGATCACCCTTTATTTTTTACCTTTACCTTAGATATGGAGAAGGATATTTTGGAAAATATCAGGGATACAATAATGTTTTTATGCTATATATCTTATATTTATAGTGTAATATGGGAATCAATTATGTATCTGGTTCTTCAAGACTACTAAACCAATTGGTCCTTCAGGATGAAATCCCTTGTATCTTATACCAATGTAATAAAGTTGAAACTGGCTCCAATTTATTGGATTTACCATTATTACAATTAGTATTAGAGGTATTTTATTAGAATATTTGGGAACTAGATTTAGGATAATATATATTATAGGAACATAACCCTATTAAAAACATTGAAGATAAGTCTAATTTTAGAAAAACATCATAAAATTTGGGTAAAGTATAAATTATATGTTTTTCTAAGAAATACATCCCTGTATGGATACTACAAGTGGATGTTGGTTTTCTAGAGATGTATATAAGGGTAATAACCCTAAAAAGAGTTGGTCGTGTATATCTTAACTATCATTTTGATTCATGGTGAATGTTCCCTTAGTTCACACCTTGTTTGACACTCTCGGGGGACATGCTTGGGTTAATTCACATTTTCTTTATTAACCATTATCATGAATGAGAGAATTGAACCTATAGAAACCTAGGATATGAAATGGTAATAAGGGATAAACCTATAGTTTCATGGGTTGATAATTATTTGTTCCATCATATGTTTAAAGTCATAGATACACTTTTTGAGGTTTTGTGTGGCTAATGTTTAAAATGATTAAGGGTATTTTTGATAAAATTTATGGGAATATAAATTTTTTTAGTATATATTTTAGTGAAAATGTTATTTGAAGATTACTTATTTTATATTTTATGGAATAAGTTTAAATTTATTGATACCCTTTAGGGTTAATATGATCATTTATATTAAGGTAATAATAGTCAATTAAGATTATTTTATTCTATGGAAAAAATAAGTTATATATAAAATAATAGTGTTTTAAAATTTATTTGATGATTAATGTTATTTTTGAAGATGTTCATCATATTTTTGGGAAGTTTTAAGAATTATATTATTATATTTTTATAAAAAGGATAAACCAAAGGTCAGGTAACAATCTGTTGCATCTGGAAAGGCTGTTGGGATTGAACCCACAACCAAAGGGCGACAAGGGTACAATTCCTACCACTGGAATATGTGATGTCTTGGTTAGTATACTTTTTTTTATTTAAATGATTTTTCCAGATAAATATTAAGTTGATTTTGGGAATCATATATGATTTTATTGTGTGTTTATAGTGATTCATGATATTTATGGAAAGGATTATATTATTTTAGAGGATAATTGAGGTTAAATATTTATAGAATGTATTAAGTTGAACTTTGGTGGTTATTATTGAGGTTATTTAGGTTAATTGGGACTTGTTATTATTTATGTAATAAAATAATTTGAACCTTTTGCGGTATTGTAAAAATCTTGAAGTAATAATTATTATTTCTTCATATAATGATTTATACATTTTAGATTTTATCTTAATTTGTGGTAGAAATTTCAGTTTTGGTTAATATTTAAAGACTATAGGAATATATTGTTATCATTTTATGGAATATGTGATCTGTTAGAAGTTTATTTTAGTGCTTTAGGCATGAAACATATCTATTGAATACTCATCATTTGGAGAAAGTATGGGATTGTGGTGGAAATTTATTAAAGGATGAAATTATAATTGGTATGTAAGTATGTTTCCATATGTTATTATTCTATATGATAAAAGAATTACTTGACCCTAGGAAATGTATCTTAAAACAAAAAATTTATTCTATTACAATTATTTCTGATGAATTGATGGTATTTTCATCTATCAAAGATTTATGGTTTTGTGGATGTTAAATTTCTCCTGACCATGTTCTCTATCACTTTTTATTATTCATTGAGAATTATTTTTCTCATAAATTTATATATTTTCACATCCCACCAATTTTTTACTTATTTTGGAACCCTAGTATGTGATATTTTTGTTAACCTTTATGTTTCCCACTTTCCATTTTCAAAAAAAGTTTTATTATCCTTATGTATGATGTGGGTTTTCAATAATGGATGAAAATTTGATGAACGAGATAAAATCACAAGGGGGAAATTTATTTAGGATGGGGGGATAATGTAACACCCTAATAATTTAGTTTAAAATAATAATAAGATCTATATCTTTCTTAACATGCAACACCGAGCTTTAGGAAAATTGAGATATATTATAAAAATTATCTTTTAAACGCAACCTAGATATTGAATTGGAGGGTATTAATATGTGTAACAAAATTAAAAAATATATTTATAATGAACCTACACAATACAAATTTATTGATTAATTCTTATGAAACATGAACTTAATTTTTAGTAAAGTCGTTTTATCCTTTAAAAACATGTTTTCTTCAAAAATGATTTTTATTTATTTTTGTAAGTGATTATTATAATTAATTTATTTCAATTTTATAAATTTTATTTTATAAAATTGGAATAATTTTTTAAATCAACATATCAAAATTTACTTAGGTTTATTTTTTTTAATTTTTCTAAAATGGTTTTTTTTTTCAGTGAATAGTGAAAAATATCGATTTTTCAAATACTGTCATTTCATTTCATTAAATAAAGTAATTAAAAAGTTCCATTATATTTTGGTTTTTTAATTAAAGTAAAAAATTATATATTTGTTTTATAATAATATAATTTGAATCAAAAATTTTTAGGATTTTGATATAAGTTAATTTTTATGCTTAAAAATGCATTTTTCTAAAAGCTGTTTTTTATTCAGTTTTACGCATTTATAGTAAAATTAATTTCTACCACTTATAAAAAATGAATATTTAAGGATAAAATATTTTGAATCTGGTGGTTAATTTTTTTAAATATTTTTCTTTCTATTTATAGTCATTATTAATAGTAATAGTGGTAAAATTTATCACATTGAGAAAGCATAAAATGGGTAATTAAGGTTAAAAATAATGTGATAAGGCCTTAAAAATAAAATCAACACTTGAATTTATTTCATTAGATGATATTTATTTCCAATAATACTCATATTATATTTAAATTATATAAATTTGGATCTATTTGTACATGAGAAATTATTTATATTAATTTAATACTTTAAAAGAAATTCCAAGAATGCCCCTCCCCTTACTTATAAAAGGACATCCCTTATATATTTTAATTACAACACATTAGGATACCTATATCAACAAAAAAATATACATTAATATTTTAAAAATACTTATCCAATTTCTAAAGGTTATGTTATTTCCAAAAAACCAACCCTAGATCCCTTATGAGGAGATATAAAGGAAGTCTACCGAAGAAGAGGTAATCATATTTTCCAACTCTTTCAGTCAGTATTATAAAATAATGTATAAAGTGTCATAAATATAAAAATGAGTTATTATTATCATGGTATAAACATTTTCCACCTCTTTCCCATCCCACAGAAAGCAAAAACATTACCTGTGCGTACATACGGATTACCCCTCCAGGTAACAGTGTAATTCGTTTTTCATCACTATTTTACATGTACAACTATAAATATATAAATAATTAATATATATTATATTTATGACATAATTATTCTTCTAAATTTATAATATCATATATACCTTCCTACCTTTGAATCCATTGGAAAATGACAACGTCACACATGTGTACATGTAGACTACCACATCCATGAAGCGATGTGATTTATTTTTATTTTAAACTTTACATGGATGGAAATAAGGATATATTTAATGAATATATATGAAATATATGATATAATAATTATTCTATAAATGTAAATTATTTTTTACCTTTCTTTCATTCTATCCATTGAAAATTGAAAATCACATTCATGCGTACGTACAACCTACCATCTCCATGAATGGTGTAATTCATTTTTCTATATATACATATATATATATATTATGAATGACTATAAATATATGTATATTGAATATATATGATATTAATATCATTAATAACATTATATATATTATTTAACCATGATAAATACTCAAATACCAAAGCTACCAAATCAAAACATACATAAAAAACAAAGCAGTTAACACCCAAAATAATGATAATAATAAGACAGTTAAAAAATGAGTGATAAAATGTTATAAATATATCATATATGATATTATATAAATGTATATTATTGTATATAATTACAATAAATATTATTTTTATACATTAAGTAAAAATAAATTACGAGGCAAGTCAAACTTGAGGCAAGGGGTTTCTTAACTCAATTTCCATTTATTGGGTTTCACTTCCACTTCATTGACTATATTATTCCATTATTATGTGTGAAATTACCTGTGATTTTATTATTTAATATTTACAATTTTTTGTGTGGATTTACATTTTGTTACACATAATTAATCCATTTATTAATTCTTACTTCAATGATACGATCTTTGTAAGGGATTTCAACTCAATTTCCACTACATCGAGTCATATTTGGTAATATAAACCTATTTACTTTTATGTGGTGAATATACTAACCATTTTATGTATTTAACATGAATATATATTTATTCATGATTATTAACGTTTCAATTATTGTTTATTATTTCAATGGGTTACAATTTGAAAGTTACCAAAGAGGTAAAAATTTATTTTCAATCACATTTATTTGTGATTGCTATTATTTTCATTAAAGGAATATTATAATATATCCTTAATAAAATACATATATTTTATTATTGTATTTTTATTTAAGTATTTTCAATATTTTCTTCCAAAATCCCTCTCTTTTGAACTTAAATAAATCTAATTAATTTTTAATATAGAATCTGATCTTATTTCTATTTTTGATCGGGTATATTTTTCTTCCATGTCCCTATTTTTCAAAATTGTTTTAAAAAATTAATTTTTATCTCTTAACATGATTTATTAAGGAAATTTTATATTATCTTTGAGTTTTTATAATGGTTTAAAGGAATAATTCTATTTTTTTTACAAAATTTTCATTTTCATCTTTCTTTATAAAAAGTCAAAAGGGATGTTTCTATTTAACATATACAATATTAATTTTTTTCCTACCACCATAACCATTTTATGCTATTTAGATTAATAAAAAAGTTTTAAAAAAGTTTAAAAATAAAAACATTAATGAAACCTTATTTTAATGGGTTTCTTAAATTTTATTTATTTCACCAAAGGAAATTATTTTATTATAAAAAAAATATTTCTAATGAATTGATGGTAATCTTTTATCTCTTAATAAATTTGTGGTAATTAACTTTCTCTTGAAATATTCAATTTTTTTTTATCATTGCACACTATATTTATATTAAATATTTTCATTATTTTTATCATGGATATGATTATTACCTATTTCATTTAACATTTATTTATACAATGTTTTACTTTGAAAGGCATTTGATTGACTGGGGAAAATATTGACATTATATAGTCTTTAATCAATATGAATATTTGTTGGTAAGGCATATTGTTTATTAATTTATTAATAATTTAATATATAATAAATTAATTGGACACCTAGTGATAGGTGGTACTTATAATTATATATCCCCTCGATGCATCACTAGATTTCATAAGTGAAATCAATTAGCCAAATTTATTGTGTTTTTGGTGTATACCTATCCATCGATTAAAATGTCTTATCACAAGGATTTAGAAGTATAGATATCATGATGTATGAGATCATGATGTATAATATTAAACATTCACTTCCTTTATAATTTAGTTATTATTATCCATGAGATTAATGCATTGATATTATCCATGTATGTATTTCTTTCTCAAGTTATTAATTAAATGACATATATTTACAGTTATTTACCCTATCATATTGATTATACCTTATTTACTCATGATACCTTTTGTTGTACATAACCCTTACTAAGCATTTAATCTCACACTTTATTTTTTTCCTTTCTTTAGGATATGAAGAACGATATTATGAATAATATTAAATATTTAAGAATTTTTTAATGATATTCATCTTATATTTCCAATATAATATAAGAATCATGTATGTATCTAGTTCTTCAAGACTACTAATCCAATTGGTCCTTCAATATGATATCCCTTGTATCTTATTCCATATAATAAAGTAGAAATTAGCTCTAGGTTACTAGAGTTAGTGTTGTTACATATAGAAACAAGGTTAATGAATATCATACAATTATTAGAAACAAATATAGTTTGGTTGCACACGGATATAGTCAAGAAGAAGGTATTGACTATGAAGAAACCTTTACAAAAATATCTAAACTTGAACCAATTAGAATATTGTTTTCATATGAAGCATAACTTAATTTTAAAATATTTCAAATGGATGTCAAGAGTTAATTTCTATGTGGTTATATTATTGTGGTTGTTTTGTTGAGAAACCTCCTATATTTAAAAATCATCATTTTCAAAATCACGTTTATAAGATTTATAATCCTTTATATGTTGATCAGATCAACACCTTTCTTATTTCAAATGGTTTTACAAATTTTTTTTCTGACCCTACTATATTTATAAAAAAAATTTAAAGGATGTTTTAGTAGTTCAAATATATGTTGATATTATTTTTGGATCATCTAAACATCCTTGTGTATTGAATTTTATAAAATGATGGAAAATGAATTTTGAAATGGATTTAATGAGTGAGTTAAAATTATTTCTTGTTTTTAAAATTTTTCAAAACAAAGAAGGAATGTTTTAAATCAAAGTATATACAAAAAGGATATTTTAAAATATTTTTTTATGCATAAAACCTAAGGAAATGACACTCTTATAAGTAAAAGATAAAAGTTTGATCTATATAAAATTGAAAAGTTTATTGACAAAAATACTTATATAGGTATCATTGGAATTTTTCTATACTTAACTACAATTTGACTCAATATTATATTTAGTGAATGTATGTGTTCCTGTTTTCAAGAAAAACCAAAAAAAATATCATTTTAATGGTATCAAAATAATTTTCAAATACCCAAAACATACAAATAATTTTGTATTATTCTACTCTAGAGGACATTAATTTTAATTAGTTATTTATTCTGATACCAATTTTGGTGGTTGTAATTTAGATAGAAAAAAACTATGGAACATGTTATCCTTTGGAAAGTATATAGTTTCTTGGTGCAGTAATAAACAACATTTTATTGCATTATCTAATTTTAAAGATGAGTATATAGACATAGGACGTTATTGTGCACAAATTCAGTGAATGAAACATGCTTTACTATACTACAATTGTCTATTTCATAATGTCCTTATAAATTGTGACAACACAAGTGATATTAATATTTTTAAAAATACCATGTCTCATTTTAGGAAGAAAAATATTGATATAATAAATTAATTTTTAAGAGACCATTTTCAAAAAGGATATATTACTCTTGAGTTCATTGGAACTTAACAATAACTTGTTGATATCTTTAAAAATCCTCTGAATATAAATATATTAAATTATATCAAGAACGAGTTAAGAATGATTAATTATTCCTAAATATTTTATTTGAGTTTAAAAACATTGTATTTATCTAATTATTTTATAGTTCTTAACATTTATGTTTAATAATATTTATATTAATTTAAGTTTTTTATAAAGTTTTGTCTACTTCTTTAGTTAAGTAACCATGTATCTTAGTTTATATAGTTATTTATGTAACCATGAGGCTTTGTTCATATGGTCTGTTAAGTAACTGTGACTAATAGTTAATACATCCAATTTACCAACTTTGGGCCCTCTAAGTTACTGCAAGGCATGTTATATAGTAAGTATACTAAATCTGACTTATTTAAATTACTAAAAGTATGTTTTTATAGCGAGTTAACCAACTGTGACTATATAAGTTTTAAATTTTAATTAAATATTTTTTGGGATTTATTTTTCAGTTTATTATTATTTTATGACCTTAAGTATTTAATTAAATTTAAATAAAAATTTGATTTTTCACACATATCTTAGCCTTTTCTCTTTTTCAAAGCATTATATGTTATCTCTTTCAAATATCTCTTTTCTAAGCCCCTTTATCTCTCAAAATAGTACCCAAGCCTCTATAGTTTTTAATTTTAGTATAAGGATAATTAGAATGAAAATAGCTCATGATGTTGTATCTTCCATTAGTTTCCCTTCTTTAAAGTGATTTAAGAAAAATTAAGCTAGATCGAGTGGTATGGTCAAGCCTTGAAATCCCTATTTACTAGATCATCCTATATATATTAAAAAATAGTGGATGTCGAATGGCTATAGTCAAGAAAGTCCTTGGTTTAGAATTTGATTCAAAATAAAGGATGGATTGATTGGTTTAAGTATAATGGTAATCTATTTTATCTTTTTTTGGTTAAATATTTTTATGTGAAAATAGAATTTGTTTTTGGAGATTCAATGGATATTATTCTAATGGTTTCAAATGAATAAAATATGGTATTCTCATCAAAGATATGGGTTAAAATTTTGAATGTATATTATATATGAGAGTATGAGTATTATCAAAGTTAATATCCTATAAATCATGCTCATTTTGAGTTTTAGAATACCCTAGAGAATCTAAATGAGAACAGGACTCCCAAAAGACTGACTACCATAAAATTAACTTGGAAATGTAGATTATTGGTGAAGTTTATCCAATATATGATTAGTCCCAAGAATGGTAACTTAATAATTTTGAGGAATTAATATTTTTTTTTCTATATTTTATGAAGAATGGAGTTCTAATAATCTTATCAAGATATATCATGATACATATAAATAAACTATGAAATCTATCTTCTAGATTTAATTCCTTTCCTTACCCTAAATATATATTAGGCCTATTTGATTTTAAATAATTAGTTCCTAAGGGGATAAATATTTATTTTCTCTATTGGTTTTTTCTTAAATTAGAAAATCTGTAATCATATGAATGTAAACTGGTACCGATGGAAAAAATATTGGGTGGCTAATAATGAGAAGCTTTTTTATAAATTAAATCCAATTATGAATCTAGTTTTATTAAGAGACAAATTTGATCCTAATCAAGAACCTAATGTGGTAGTTGAGTATTATTCTAATGAAAAGGAAGTTACCTTGGAATTTGAAGAAGAAGTAAAAGTGGATGATTTTATTGTGGAAATCAGAAAAACACTTGAGGATGTACTGGATCCCCTTCCCACTATATCTTTTGGATATCCTAATTCTACCCTACATCTATAAAAATAATAAAAATAACTGAGAGATGATGAACTTGATTATATTTAAGTATTAGAGAATGTTTTTTTATAACGATATTACATAGAAGGAATGTGAATCTAGTGAAACTAAAATAAGTGAATATAATTCTTAAAAGTCTTCTACTTTGAGAACTATCATTGGAAGTACTCAAATTATAAGTGAAAGAAAAGTAACTCCTTAGGGAGAATAATTTAATGATGGTAAATTTTATGGGGAGATTATACCTAGGCAAGGTGTACTTTCTCTCTATTCTACTTAAGGATTACCTAAAGGGTTTCTAATTTATGACATTGATTTTCAAGAGAGAGTAGAGTTATATCCTTCTAAACCTACAATGGACTAGGTGTTAGAAGATATGTTTGGCCCAACTCCTACTAAATATGTTGAGTAACCATTTAACAGTAATATGAAAAATACTCTTGGATATACCCATACATATATTTTTGAAGTTGACGAGGAAGAAGCTACTGTATAACCAAAATTTCATTCCTTGAGACCAGAACCTGTGGATATTGAAGATGACCTGTATGGTAGGTAATTTTCTTCTAATCCATCTACACACATATCTTATTTTTATTATTTTATATCCTTTGTGACTATGGAAGATTTTAATGTCTTAATATATTATTTGATGGGTGTTTTTAAAGCGTTGTTTTTTGGTTTTAGGAACACATTGGAACCCATTAGAGAAGGGGGAATCTCAAGGATAGTCACTCATATTATCTATCATTTTCAACCAAAAATTCATTTAAATATGGATCTTATGAAAAATTATATTAAGGATTTAAGAGAATATATTTATGCTTTTTAGGTATATCTTCAAGACATGATGTTGAAGTTAGACCAATTCTTTCTAAATGAAGTTTTTTAGCCTTCTACATCGGATGCTCTTCCTGTATCCTCAGTTTCACCTCCCGTTTATATGAATGGCGTTGTTAGTAATGTTAAAATAGAAAAAATTATGAGATATGGGTCGAAGGTGATCTTGGATGAATTTTAGAAGAATAGTTAAATATTGTTTAATGTATTTAAAACATATTCTACAAATACATTTGAATTGGTTAGAAGGGATGTGAAGAAAGATTGCAAAGATAGAGATCCAATTCAAAGGGGTATTGATTTTTATCTATATAGGATCTTTATTAAGTCAAATATGAAGACCATGTTTATATATTTTTCTAGTGATCTTAATATTCACCCTCCATATTAGGCCTTGAAATATCAAGTGGAGAAATTAAAAGTTATTACTTCTATTTTGGAATCCTTTTTTAAGAACAAGGAAAACTATTTTTTGGCCACGAATCATGATTCCCATTCTGTGAAAAACTTCACTAGAATTCTTAAACCATACCTTTATACTGCCATTTTGAAACCTCCTACCTTACCTATTTCTTCATCCTCCACTTATATAACTTCCTCCAAAAACCATTTTGAATATTCTCCTAGAAAAGTTATTCAACATCTTTAACCAATTTCTAGGGGTTTAGTTATTCAAGAACCTTCTCCCATATCTTCAAAAAAACCTACACCACCTACCTCAGCCTTCAAAAACAAAGTAAAATATTATATTCTCCCTTTTTACATTATATATATAGTGTCAAATTTTGATTCTTATCGGAGTATCTGATAGGGCCTCTTTTGTAATCATTTTTGACTTATCAATGATATACTTTATTTCCTTCATATGTTTCCCTTTCTCAATTTACTCTTCATATTTATTAATTACATTATTTAATATATTTTTATTTTTTACTTTTCCATATCCACATACCTCTATTATAATTTTTAAAATCTAAAAATTGGGAGAAATTATCTTTCAATTCATTTCATATACTCTGTCATGATTTGTGATCATCAAAAATAGAGAGATTATTGGATTAATACTATAACTCTTTATTTTAATACTAAAAAATAATGTTTCTTAGTTATTAATATATTTTATGTTTTATGATAGTAATTTTTTATATATCCCAAACTATGAAAATTGGGTATGTCTCAAAGTGACCATACCAAACTACCATATAAATAAGTTCAACTAACTGTGAAGGCCAAGTGACCACATAAAAGTGACCAAATGTTGAATTCTAATGACCACATGAACAAAAAATTAACTGAGTATCAGATGAGAAAATTTTATCCAAGTCTTTAATTGACCAAATATATACCAAAATTACTATATGAATTGTTCAAGTGACCACATGGAAGATTCAACCTAGCGCACGATGAATTCAAGTGACTGTACAGATGGGAATCAATTTTTTATACCCACTGCATAAAGAAATGAAGTGACCACAAGCGATTGTTTCAAGTAACCACAAGAATGTAACCACAAGAAATTGGCCATGCTAAGTTACCACAATCAAGTCAAGTCACCTTAAGATCAGATTACTATATGATCAAGTGACTGCAAGATCAAGTGACCAAAATCCAAAGTGACTATGCTTAAGTAAAATCCAAGTGACCATTTAAAACTTAAGTAATAAGGAATATTTAAAATTTCAATAGTTATATTTTGAAGCATTTACTGAAGATTCAGATCATTAAATGAATTAATATTAGACTAATTTTTATGAGGATATATATATCAATATTATATAATATCAAATTAGATAAGTTTCTCTCTTTAATAATTAGAGACACCAGTGGAAAAAAATACATATGACTTGCACTGAAATACTGATTAGACAAACTACTTCACTATGTGACTCCAAAAAACTTTTTTATTTACCTATCAGTACAATATCAATTAAAATCATTTTAAATGAAATATTTAAAGACAATTAATCAACCTAAGGTGATAATATTGAGCTTCATCAAACTCTCTTTATTCATATTTATTGCTCTCTCTATTTTAGATTACCTTTGAAATGTGTTTATATTACTCTTTATATTTATTAATTCATGCTACTATACTATGTTAGAGAGTACTAGATAGTTTCTTTTTTTATTTTTACACTTGTTATCCCAAAAATAACTATGGAAGAGTTTGTGTGTAGCTTAGACTACTTTTTGTTCCTTGTAACTATAAAAATCGATCAAGGATGTGGATATATTTATTATTTAATAAATTTTATTGGAAGTGGGTGAAAGTCAAGTAGATAGGATTAGGTCTCAGCTTGAGTGTGAACCAATTTTATTTATTTATTTTATGTTTTAATTTATTTATACTTAATTTGTTTTTGGAAATCATTTATTCCTTAAAAAAACTTTTTCAAATCAATACTCTAAGATTTATCTTTTATCAATGATTTATATGTTTTGTTTGATGTGATTAGATTTGATTCAAAATTTAAATAAATTTTAAATTTGTTTTATCCAAACTCTGATCAACCCTTTGAGATATCATTAAAAAAATTAAATTATATATTTCTACCATTTTAGTTGAATGATCTACATATATAAACTGGGGGGACTTAGTTTTAAATTATTTTTAAACCAAAACTTTTATTAGAAACTCAATTCACCCTCATCTTGAGTTATCCACTCCAACCAATATGATTTAAGTGATTCAGAGGATAATAATAGTAAACTTGCTCAAATTTTAAGAAATACAAATATTCTTATAAAAAATTTGACCTTTCAAAATGTTCATTAGAAAGAATAGAAATACAGGAAAGATAAGAAATATTATTTAGAAGTTATATGTTATAAATGTAATAATAAAGTTCATATAAAACAAGACTTTCCTAAACTGAAGAAGAAAAATAAAAAACCAAGAAGGAATTATAAAATCTATGAGAAAAAGAGATTTAAATATTTAGATAATTAGAGTGCCAGTGAAAGTGACACATATTTCAAAATATCATCAGAAGATAGTGAAACAAAATATAAGAAAATAGTTGGATTCTACTCAAATATTCCAAGGAAAGAATAATTTTACATGGAAAAGGTAACAATATAATATATTACAAATTTAATCTTTAATTCAAAATTTACTTTTAATAAGAAAGATGATTATTTAAATTTATTGTAAGATGAAAAATATGATCCATCTGTAGTTGAAAAATATTATTCATCAGAAGATGATGAAAATTTACCATTTATAGCTGAAATATATATATATTCCACTCTTATGAGTTAAGAAAATAGTAAATCAAAAAATACTTATGAGTTTATAGAAGCTAAAATTATTAAATATAATAAAAGTAAATATAAAATAAATTTAGAAATTTTAAAACATTTAACTGAATTAGATTCAAGAACTAATTCTTCTCATGAAAAATCATTTGATCAAAAATAAGTTGATCAAAATTCAGATGATCAAATTACAGTTGATTGAAATTTCATTAATCGAAAATCTGATGAAGAAACTTAGAATTTAGTTGTTTAAATTATATATAATATTTTATATTTAAAGAAAAATTTATCTAATTTTACTTATATTATGTAAAATTTAGATAAAATCTATAAATAAATAATACCCTCTAGAACTTCAAGTGGAATAAGTTTTACTTATGATAAAAAATATTTTCAATCAAATTATTTTATACCTAAAAGTGTACCTTTTGTACTAAATGTCAAATATGATGTCACTAGAGTAAATATTATTCTTTAAATAAAGTTAAAGATTTTGGTTTTTCAAAATCCTTTATTTCTTAATAACTAGTAGATGTATAATATAATAGGTTTGGACAAATGTGGGTTCCTAAAATTCTATTTTCTAACATAACTAGTACCAAACATGTATGGGTACCGAGAACTTAATTTTATATATTTTTGGAAAATATTTTTAGATCCACTATCACAAAAAATGGTACATAGATAGTGGTTCTCATTATATGACTTGAGAGAAGTCAAACTTCTAAATTTTAATAAATTTAAATGGGGAAAAGTTACTTTTGGTGAAAATTCATAGGGTGAAATCATTAGAATTTGTGATATTTCTTTTCCTGGAAAATATATTATTTCAAGTGTTTTATATATATTAGGAATTAAGCACAAACTTATCGGTATAAGTTAGTTATGTGAGTAGGAATATCTTGCGAACTTTAGGAATGATAAATATAATATTCATATTTCAAAAAGAAATTTAATTTTATCTATTGACATGCATGAAAATATTTACACACTCAACTTAGAAGAATTAAGTAAATGGAATTTTTCTTGTTTAAGTTAAATTGAAGAATTAGCTTGGTTATGGAATTATATATTAGAACACTGCAACTTCCTTACTTTTACTAAACTTTCAATGAAAGGACATGTTAGGGATCTAATGGAACTTAAGTTTAATTCAACCAGAGTATGTGATCATTTTCAACATGGAAAGAAATATAATTTAATTTTTGAATCTATAAGTGACATCCAAATACCAAATATTTACAGTTAGTGAACATGGATATTTTTGGTTTGACACAAATAGGAAGTATTTGAGGAAAATACAATGTATATGTCTTGGTTAATGATTACACTAGATTTACTTGGGTTTATTTTCTCACTAAAAAATATGAATATTTTAAACATTCTAAGGTTTTTACCTCTATTAAAATTGAGAACAAACTATATTTGGTTACTAGACATAGTGATCATGGTGTTGAGTTTGTTAATTTTTATTTTGAAACATTTTTTAGTAAAAAGGCTAGTACTCATAATATTTATACACCAAGAATAATACCAAAAAAAATGTAGAAGTTGGAAGAATAAATAGAATTCTTTAGGAAATTACTCAAACTTTGTTAAGTGAGTATTCTATTATAAGATATTTTCAGGCTGAAGTTGCGAATTATGTTTTTTATACTATAAATTTATTTTTACTTAGAATTTTCCTCAATAAAAACCCTTATGTTCTATGGATTGGAAGAAAGACACAAATTTCTTACTTTATAGTTTTTTTGATGTAAAGTATTCATTATAAATACAAAAGAATAGTTACATAAATTTGATTCCAAAACTAATAAAAGCGTTTTTATGGGTTATTCTACAACTATAAAGGTTTATAGAGTTTTTAATAAAAGAAGTAATGTTTTTGAGGAAATAGTTAATGATTTTTTTTATGAAACCAATCATTTTGTTTTTATAAAACCATTAGAATTTCAAAATACTGATGATGTTTTTAAATATTCTTTTACTAATTTACCTTAAGATAATCTACAACTATAGATTATAAATCATCCTGAAGCCATAATAATGAAATTTGAATTATTAGATTCTACTTAAATGGAAGATGTACATCCAATAACCGAAGATCATATTACCAATTTACCCAAAAATTAATTGATCTTAAAGAATCATCTTTTTGATTATATAATTGGAGATAAAATTCAACCAATTAAAACTAGAAGTTACTTGAGAAAGAATTATGTGAATCTTGTTTTCCTATCACAATTTGAACCTAAAACCAAAATCATGCTTTAGGTGATGAATTTTGGATAAGGGACATGAAATAATAACTCAATCAGTTTGAATGAAACCAAGTTTGGACCTTATTTGAATATCCTACAAATATACCAAAAATTATAAAAAATGGGTTTTTAGAAACAAAAGTGATGAAAATGGATTAATTATTAGAAATAAAGCTAGGATTGTTGATAAAGTTAGTGTTAAGAAGAATGGATATATTTTGGAGAAACTTTTACACCAGTATCCAGATTAGAATATATCATAATATTATTAGTATTTTCACTACATCTAAAATTAACTTTATTTCAAATGGATGTTAAACCTAATATTTTTAAAGATACTAAGCTTTTAGAAAAAGTATTTAAACTTACTAAAGCACTCTATGGAATTAAGAAAGGACAAGATCTTGGTATGAAATACTTTCTAGATATTTACTTTAATAATTTTTTAAAGGAAGTGTTGATTAAAATCTTTTCATAAAGAAAATTTTCTAAAACACTATTTTTATTCAAATATATGTTGATGAAATAATTTTTAGTTGAACTCTTAAATCTCATTAAGATTAATTTTCTAAACTTATGAAAAATGATTTTGAAATGAGTATGATGAGAGAACAAAAAATTGTACTTGGTTTTTATATTTTTCAAACACTGAAGGAAAATATTTTAACTCCATATAAATATAATAAATATTTATTAAAACATTTTGGTTTTGAAAATTCATCAAAGTGCCATTGATTTTTATCTTTGTAGGATCTTTACAAAGTATAATATTAAGAGCATGTTTAGATCCTTAGCCAGTGATCTTAGGATGTTACCTCTATCTTAGGTCTTCAAAACTCATATGGAGAAATTAGAAGTTATTACTCTTATTTTGGAATCATTTTTGGAGAATAAGGAGGGATATTTTCTGGCCATGGGGAATGGTTATCGAGATGTGAATATATTTATTAGACTTCATGAATCGTATGTATATAGTTCCAAGATTATAATTCTGGCACCTCCCGCCTTACCTATTTCTCTAACCCCACTTCTACCACTTCTTCCAATAAAACTTTTAGATTGTCTCATAGGTAAGTTATTAAATATACTCAACCTATTTCTAGATGTGTGGTTATTTAATAATATTCTCCCATATCTTCACTAAAACCTACAACTCTTCCACATCCCGCAAAACCAAAGTAAAAATCATATTCTCACTTTTGACATTAGAGATGTTGTGTTATATTCTGATTCTGATTTGAGTATCTGATAGGGCCACTTTTTTTAAGAATTTTTGAGTTACCAATTAAATACTTTATTTCCTTCATATATCTCCCATTCTCAATTTATTCTTCATATTTATTCATTACTTTGTTTAATATATTTTTAATGTTTCCTTTTTCTATATCCACATACCTCTAGAATAATCTTTGATAATCTAAAATGGGGATAAATACTCTTTAAATTCATTTCTTATACTTTTTCATGATTTGTAATCATCAAAAAGGAGGATATTGTTGGATTAATATGGAAACACCGTATTTTAACAATCATAAATCATGATTCTTAGTTACTAATAAGTTTTACATTTTATGATAGTAAAATGTTTTCCTACCCAAAACTATAAAAAATGGGTAAGTCTGGAAAGTGACCATTTCAACCCACCATATGAATAATTTCAACTAATTGTGAAGGACAAGTGACCATATAGAAGAAATAACACATTGAAGTCTAATTTACCACATGAAAAAAAAACTACGTGTTAGATGAGAAAAATTTATCCAAGTCTTGAATTAATCACATGTATACCAAACCGATCATATAGATCATTCAAGTGACTGCATGAAAGATTCAACCTACCTCATGATGAATTCAAGTGACTGTGTAGATGGAAATCAATTTTTTAAACCCATTTCATAAATATATTAAGTGATTGAAAGAGACTATGTTAAGTGTAATAGGCAAGTGACCATGTCAAGTGACCATAAGAAAGTGATTGTGTTAAGTAACCACAAGAATGTCATGTCACCTTAAGATCACATGATCTCAAGATCAAGTGACCACAAGACAAAGTGACTGTACTTAATTAAAATACAAGTGATCATTTCTAACATAAGTAATGATGAATATCTAAAGTTACAACAACTATATTTTGAAGAATTTATTGAATATATATATCATTTAAGGATGTCAGATCAGACTAATTTTTACAAGGATAAATTTGTCAATATTATCAAATGGGTAATTAGATAAGATTATATCTTTAAGAAGTAGAGCCATTAGTGGAAAAATATATAGAGGACTTACACTTAAATACTGATAATATATTCTACTTTACTATATGCCCACATAAAACTTTTTTTAACCTCTCATTTTAATATCCATCCAAATCATTTTCGAGGACATTTTTAAAGACAATTGATCAACCGAATGTGATTAGATTGAGCTACTTCAAACTATATCTCTCTCTATCTATTTTCATATCTATTGCTCTCTCTGTTTATATTACCTTTAATCTTTTTTTACAAAACTTTGTATATTTATTAGAACATGATCATGCATTGTGTTTGAGAGTACTAGATACTTTTTTTTACACCTGTTATCCCACAAAGAACAATGGAAGAGGTTGTGTGTAGCCTGTATTAATTTGTGTGTAGTTGTAACTATAAAAGCTGATCGAGGATATGGATCTATTTATTATATAATAAATGTTGTTGGAAGTAAGTGATAGTCAAATGAAGAGGATTAGGTCTTGGATTGAGATTAAGCCTCTTGTATTTATTTTTGTTAGGTGTTAATTTTCGTTCTCTTACTTGGTTTTTGATAATCAATTGATTCCATCAAAAAACTGTTTTTCAAATCAATACTATAATAGTTATCTTTAATCAGTGATTTATATATTGTATTTTATGTGATTATATTTTTTTAAAAGTTAAATTAATTTTCAAATTACTTTAACTGGTTTGTGATCGCCCCTTTTAGAAATATTTAAAAAACATTAAATTATATATTTTTATCATTTTTTTAACTGATCTATTTTTATAAATTAGTGGATATTTAGTTTTAATTTTTTTTAAATAGAAAATTTTATTGGAAACTCAATTCACCCCTATCAAGTTTTACACTCTGGAAATTAAGATTTATGTGATTCAGAAGATAACAATAGTAAACTTTATCAAATTGAAAGAAGGATGAATAATCTTGTACAAAATCAAACCTTTTGAAATGATCATCGAAAAGACAAGAAAGAAAATAAATATAATAAATATTATTTAGAATATTTTAGTTATAAATTTAAGAAGGAAGTTCATATCAGACCAGACTATCCTAAAATGAAGAAGAAAAATAAAAAACTAAAAAGGCATTATCAATTCAAAAGGAAAAAGAGATTGAAAGCTTTAAATACTTAGAGTGATAGTGAAAGTAACACATATTATGAATTCTCATCGAAATACAGTGAAACATAAAATCATAAAATAGATGGATTCTACTCAAACATTCCAAGGAAAATAGAATTTCACATAGAAAAGGAAACAACAAAATTTCTTACAAATTTAATTCCTGATTCAAAATTTACTTATAATACTACAGATGAATATTAAAGTTCATCGGAAGATGAATTTTTTTATCCATATGTAGTTGAAAAAGATGATTCATCAGAAGATGTGAAAAATTTACCTTATATAACTGAAATATCTAAATATTTTACTCTTATGAGTTAAGAAAATAGTAAATTGAAAAATAATTATGAGTTTACCAAAGCTGAAATTATTAAATATAATAAAATATTTTCAAAATTAAATTTATAAATTTTAAAAATTTCAACTTAATTTGATTCGAGAACTAATTATTCTCATGAAAAACTAGTTAATCAAAAATCATTTGATCAAAATTATGATGATAGAATTATAATTTATTGAAATTTCATTGATTAGAATTTCATTAATCAGAAATCTAATTAATAAAATCATAATTTAGTTGTTTAACTTAAATATGAAGCCTTTTTTTAAAGAAAATTTTATCAAATTTTACTTATAATCAATAATTTTTTTATAAAATGTATAAATACCCTCTAGAACTTCAAGTTGAATAGGTTTCACTTCGGATAAAAATTATTATGAATCAAATTATTTTTTACCTGAAAGTTTGACTTTTTATACTAAATGTAAAAGATGAGGTCACTAGAGTAAATATTATTCATTAAATAAAGTTTGACCTATTGGTTTTCAAAAATCCTTTATTTCAGAATAACTATCACCTATACAAAATAAAAGGATTAGACAGATGTGGGTTCCTAAAATACTATTTTCTAATATAAATAGTCTCAAACATGTATGGGAAACAAGAAATTAATTTTATCTATTTCAGGAAAATATTTTGAGATCTAGTAGTAGAAAAAAATGGTACATGAACACTGGTTGTTCTCAGCATATTACTAGATAAAATTCAAACATCTAAAATTTCAATAATTTAAAAGGAGGAAAAGTTACTTTTTGGAGATAATACACAAAGTGAAATAATTATAATTTGTGATATTTCTTTTCTTAGAAAATATATTATTTCAAATGTTTTATATGTCTTAGGACTTAAGCCCAGCCTTATTGGTATAAGTTAGTTATGCGATTAGGGATATGTTGTAAACTTTAGGAATGATAATGTACTATTAAAATTCCAAAATGTAATTTCATTTTATTATCTGAAAGGAATGAAAATGTTTACACACTCAACTTAGAAGAATTAAGTAAATAGAATTTTCCTTGTTTAAGTGGAACCAAAGACTTATCTTGGTTTTGGAATAAGATATTAGAACACTAAAACGTCTTGAATTTTACTAAAATTAATAGGAAAGGACATGTTAGATATATAATTTAACTTAAGTTTAATTAAACTAGAGTATATGATCCTTGTCAACATGTAAAGAAACATAATTCAAGTTTTGAATCTATAAGTGAATACTAAACTACCAAATATTTATAGTTACTGAACATGGATCTTTTTGGCTTTACCCAAATTTGAAGTATTAGAGGAAAATACTATGTATATGTCTTGGTTGATGATTATACTATTTTTACTTGGGTTTATTTTCTCGCTAAAAAATATAATATTTTAAACATTTTAATTTTTTTATTCTATTAAAAATGAGAAAACCTACCTTTGGTTACCATACAAAGTGATCATGGTGGTGTGTTTGTTATTTTTTTTAAAACATTTTTTATAGTATAAGGGTATTAATCATAATTTTTATACACTAATAAGACCACTAAAAATAGATTAGTTTAAAGAAAAAATATAATTCTTATGAAAATTACCTAAACCTTATTAACTGAGTATTCTATTACAAGATATTTTTGGACTGTGGTTATGAATACTGATTGTTATATTATAAATCAAGTTTTAATAAGAATTTTCTTGATAAAAATCCTTGTGTGTTTTGGATAGGAAGAAATCCAAAAATTTCTTACTTTAGAGTTTTTGGATATAAATTATTCATTTTGAATATAAAAGACCATTTACATAAATTTGATTCTAAAACTAATGATGGAATTTTTATGGGTTATTCTACAACTAGTAAGGTTTATAGAGTTTATAATAAAAGAAGTAATGTTGTTGAGGAAATTATTAATGTAAAGTTTGATGAAACAAATCCTTTTGTTTTTGTAAAACCATTTGAATTTAAAAATACCAATGATGTTTCTAAATATTATTTTAATAATTTAATAGATTATAATCTACAACTATCGATTATAAATCCTCTAGAATATAGACCAATGGAATTCCAATATTTAGAAGCTAATTCAATAGAATATGTACAACCAATAACTAAAGATCATATTAACACTTTACCCAAAAATCAATTTATCTTAAGTAATTAGCCTTTTGATTATATAATTGGAGAAGTAATTCAACAAGTTAAAACTAGATGTTCCTTGAGAAATCATTGCGAGAATCATGATTTCCTATCACAATTCAAACCTAAAAAAACAAATGATATTTCATATGATTAAAGTTTAATAAGGTCAATGCAATAATAATTTATTCTTTTCAAACAAAACCATGTCTGGACCTTAGTTGAACATCATACTGATCTACCAATAGTTGGAGTAAAATGGGTTTTTAGAAAAAAAAGTGATGAAAATGGAATCATTATTAGAAATAAATCTAGACTTGTTGATAAAGTTGTTGTTAATAATAATTAATAGATTATGGTAAAAAAATTTATTTGGTATCTACATTAGAATATATCATAATTTTATTAGTCTTTACAAGACATCTGAAATTTACTTTATTTCAAATGGATGTGAAACCTATTATTTTTTAAGATAATATGTTTTTAGAAAATTATTTAAACTTACAAATAACTCTATGGACTTAAGAAAGTCTAAGAGATTGGTATGAAATAATTTCTAGATATTTTCTTCACAATAAATTTTTTAAAGTGTTGATTCGACTCTTCTTATAAATAAAATTTTCAAAAACACCATTTTTGTTCACATATTTTTTAATGACATCATTTTTGTTTCAAATCATAAATCTCTTTCAAATTAATTTTATAAACTTGTGAAAAATGAGTTTGAAATGTGTATGATGTGAGAAATCAACATTTTCCTTGGTTTCTTGATTTTTCAAACACAGAATGGAAATATTTTAACTCAATATAAATATAGTAAAGATTTATTAATACATTTTGTTCTTGAAAATGAATCAAATGGATATTGATTTTTATATATATAGGATATTTAATATGTCTAATCTGAATACCATGTTCAGATCCATAACCAATGATCTTATGATTCCCCCTATATCTTATGAATTCAAAACTAATATAGAGAAATTATAAGTTATTACTCATATTCTGTAAGCATTTTTGGAGAACAATAAAGACTATTTTTAGTCCATGGAGCATGGTTCTAGAGTTGTGAAAGACTTAACTGGACTTCCTGAACCACACCATTATACTACCAATATTTCCATTCTAGAACCTCCTTCCTTACCTCTTTCTCTAGCCCCCCAATTCTACCAATTCATCTAATAACCCTTTTGTATTTTCTCTAATATAAGTTACTCAACATATTCAACTTGTTTTTTGGGGTTTGGTTATTAAAGAAACTTCTCCAATATATTTACCATAAAATACACCTCCTACCATAGCCTCCACAACCAAAGTAAAGGATCATATTCTCCCTTTTGACATTATAGATGTTGTGTCAGATTCTAATTCTGATTGGAGTATTTGATTAGGCCTATTTTGTGATCATTTTTCAGTTATAAATGAAATAATTTATTTCCTTCATATGTTTCCCTTTCTCAATTTATTATTCATATTTATTCATTACTTTTTTAATATATTTTTAATGTTTCCTTTTCCATATCTACATACCTCTAGAAAATTTTTTGATAATCTAAAAATTGGGAGAAATTCCCTTTCAATTCATTTCATATACTATGTCAGGATTTTTTATCATAAAAGGGGGAGATTATTGGGTTAATTCTGTAACTCTCTATTTTAATAATCACAAATCACGTTTCTTAGTTATTAATAAGTTTTACATTTTATGATAGTAAAATGTTTTTATATACAAAACTATGAAAAATTTGTAAGTATGGAAGTGACCATATCAACCTACTGTATGAATAATTTCAACTCGTCATGAAAGACAAGTGACTGTATAGAAGAAACCATATATTGAAGTCTAAGTGACCACATGAAAAAAAATTAATTTTGTTTTAGATTATAAAATTTTCTCCAAGGATTGAGTTAACCACATGCATACCTAACAGAATTTATTGACAATTCAAGTGACCACATGAAAGATTCAACTTAACGCATGATGACTTCAAGTGACTATTTATGTGGACATAAAAAATTTAAATCCACAATAAGAAGAAGTGAAGTTTCCGTAGGTGAATGTGTCAAGTGACCGTAGGCAAGTGACCATGTCAAGGATCAGAAGAAAGTGACTATGTTAAGAAACCACAAGCACTTCAAGTCACCTTAATATCAAGTGACTGAATGATTAAGTTACAATAAGATCAAGTGACCACAATCCAAAGTGACTGTGTTTAAGTAAAATCTCGGTGACCATTTATAACTTAAGTAATGAGGAATATTTAAAATTACAATCGCTATATTTGAAGCATTTATTGAAGATTCAGAGCACTTAAGGATGAGAGATTAGATTAATTTGTATGAGGATAAATTTATAAAAATTATTCAATGGATAATTAGAGAAGGTGCACTATTTAAGAATTATAGCCACTAGTGGACAAAAAATATAGAGGGCTTACACTGAAATACTAATCAGACATACTAATTCACTATGCACCCCCCAAAAAATTTATTTTTAACCTCTCATTTCAGTATCGATTCAAAGCCTTTTCAAGTATAGATTTAAAGAAAATTGGTTTATTGAAGGGGATCAAATTAAGATGATTTAAACTATCTCTCTTCATATCCATTGATCTCTCTATTTTAGATCACCTTTGAACTATGTTTACATTATCTACATATTTATTAGAATATTATCCTACACTATGTTGGAGAGTACTAGATAATTTCTCTTAAGATTTTTACACTTTTTATTCACAAAATAACTATGGAAGAGGTTGTGTGTAGCCCATACTATTTTTTGGTCATTTATAACTATAAAATAGAAGTAAATGGGTAGTATGGGTAGAACATGTTCCACTTCCGACACATGCTAATTGGTATTCATGGTGAGCGAATATTATATGGACTTAGGTTTTTTTTGTTTTGAAAATATAACTGAACTAACTAGTAGCATAGGATAATTAGGTTTTTAGAACACCATCTGTATTTTTTTAATTTTATTTTTAAAAGGTGGAGATTTGTTAAATTATATTTTCAAATTTAAATTTTCCATTAAATAATGTTTTATTATTCTACAAATTATATTACCTACTTATTTTTGTAGATATCTACTTGGGGTTTACTATTTGGGATTCCATATGTGTTAGATGTTGGGATTTGGGAGAGGTGTGGTTCCACCTGCTTAATCCCCATACTTGTTCGGTTCTTCTAATGGTCATTGATTAAGTTTCATTTGACAACTCTAATTCTAGGCCTTGGTATTTCTAGGAGATCTGTGTACTCTTCTTGGTATCCAATTGTTTCTTATCATGTGTACCAGATTAAGCACGATTTGTTGTTCCTGCACATACACATCACCCGTTTCACCTGTCATTCCATCACCTCACCTCTGCCTCACCTCTACTGTACCTTTATTTTTGGAAATTACCATTCTTTTTTCAGTGTGCATCTCTTTAGTTTTCTATGGCTTCTGATCAGAGAGAAGAAGATCAGGAGAATAAAGGACATCCTTGAATCCCTTTATAATCCATGATACCCTCGTTTTCTAGTTGTCCCTTTGGTTGGAGAGTTTGTAGGGAGTGAGATCTATCCAACCCCGATGTCTTCAAAGACAATCAACCCTAGAAGTTTCTCCTTTAATGAGCATCCTTACGAAGTTTCTTTCATTGGATTAGGGATGTTAACTATGTTTTTTATTGCTTAGGTTCTATGTTTATCTTCTTTATTTTCTCAGATGGTGTTGGGGTTTCATGTGTGAGTATATCCACTTCGAGTCCATGTGCTACCATATTCAGGCTCATATTTGTCAGTGACTCTTAGAGTGATGAGTTCTCTGTGCTCGAATAGATTTTATGGTCTGTTTGTGTTTCCCCTCTCCTTTTATATTCTCTATTGTATTCTTGTTCCTTATTTTTCATAATAATATGTCTCTGGTGGTGTTATTCTCATGCAAGTAGGATCAACGAGATCTGAAGCATTGAAATCCATTTCGTTATTTACTTTTCTCTACAACTTTTGTTGTATGTTTGTTTCTCCAGCTTCTTTTTATTTCTTGTTTACCTCTACTTTTTGAACTATTTTGATACTCAAATTTATTTTATATTTATTCACTGATTCTAGTTTTTTTGTTCAGTTCGAACACCCTCACTCTCCCTTAACATAAAACTTAAACAAAAAAATTTAAGTTTGTTTTAAAACTAAAATTCACCCCTCTTTTATTTTTGTTCACTAACACACCCATAAATAGAGATAAACCAGTTACAGACCCACCTTTTTCTCACTTGGTGGTATAACCCAACTAATATTATTCAGGAGTCACAAACCACACCCAAACTAACATTTTTTTGGGAGTCACAACCCAACCAACCTTTTAAATAGGAGGAATAAACTATAAAGACAACTTTTTGATGAGAAAAGGTAAACATTACTCATAAATCATAAATATAAAATATAAAAAAAGTATAACAATGAAACCCATAAAGAAATTAATACTAGAAGAGTGATGAAGATCAAAATATTGATGCAACTCATTGATAAATTTTGTAGCAATGGATCAAATTTTGAACCTATTTTGAAAAATTATAAGTCATAGTAGAATTTTTTTTATCACTATTGTATCAAAACATATGTCTCTTCTAGTTGTAATTTGAATGAGTTGTGCCCAGATTTTATAAATATCACATGATTATGTTCCAAAAACTAAATCCCTTTATATAAATACCATGATATTTGGGATTATGAATGAGCTTCTAAGTAACCAATTACAGTATGTCATGGGTTAGAGAATAATAATACTTTGAATAATGTTGTTTACCTATACTTTTAATAATAATAATATTTTGAAAAATAACACTTTGAATAATACTATTTACCTATAATTCTATATTCATCGTGTTCCATCATGAAAATACTTGAAATCATATCTTGGAGGTTCTGCCTAAATTGCATGAAGCATATTCTTGAGTCACTGTATGTAATGATTTCACTGCACATTGAAACTTTTAAGTGTGAGATCTAGTAACTTGCGATGAGAAGTGTGAGAAATATTAGAATTCATGACCTTTCAAAATGTAACACAATTATATATATGTAAGATTTAGATACAATGTATCATCTTCTTAAGACTAAACTTGTAACATCCATGATGTGATAATGGCGGGTGAGACTTCTAATTTCTATATATATCGCATACATTAGATATAGCATGAGGTTCCTCTAAAAAATACATATAATCGCAGACTTTGTGTAGTATGATACTTTTTCTATGTAGAGTTTGATATCCAATGAATAATACATATTTCAAAAACATGAGAAGATCAGATGAAATACATGTTCATACTATATTTTGAACACAAATGGAAGGTTGGTTGTCACTTGTTTATTTTTTAGTTTTTTTATTAATTATTTGAAGTGAGAAAAATAAAAATGAGCATGAGTGTTAACTAATTAAATTAAATTAAAAATAAAATGAAATTAAAAACAAAAAGAAAAAAAAACAAAAAATGTTATGTAGTGATACCATCATTTTTGAAAATTATATTTTATTCAAATTCAATTATTGAATTATATATCATTCCTTAAATCATATTCCATTATTTATTATGTAGGCGATTGAAACACTTGATAACCTTTCACCGACCACTCACTTTCTTAATGGAGTATGAGTGACCACACTCCTCTCTCTAGTGCATGTAAATTCTAAAACCTCTAGTTTAATCTCACATGATATTCTTCTACCTCACATGAATAACCTGTATGTCGAATGAAGCAAAGAAAAGGGAGTAGAAAATATTTGGATGGTGAAATAAGATGGCTACAAAAAATTAAATTTGTTAAAATACCTAAGTAATCTACTATCTTTCTTTGAATAAAAATAGAATAATCTGAGAAGATATGAAACTTGGGAACCAAAAACCTACACCTCAAATTAGTTATCCATTAAAAATGGATTAAGATAGGATTAGAGAGGGAAAATAAAAATGGTGGGAAGGAGAAGAAATTATAGAAGGGAATGTGAAGGAGAAAGGCTGTTAATATAAAATTAAAATAAAAAGGGAATGGAAAAAATACAAAAAAAAGAAAAGGAAAATCCTATCTATATACAACTTAAAGGGAGAGATAAATTGTGAAACCCCTTTAGGGAACACTCGTCGAACGCTGAACCCCTCCCCCATATGCCTTCTTCCCTCCTTATACACAATAATAGTTGGTTGATCTTCCTTTGATGAACTCCATGCCACTTGGATTGGTTGAGGGTATGATTTCCATGTGTAGACCTTCTAGGATATTCTTCTTTTGTTTTAGATCTCCCCAAATATTCCCAACCATATTCTAATAGTTATATGATGATTATGTGAGGTTGAAGTGTTTGTATTACATGTTTCTTGGGCGATATCCTATTCCTCACCTTAATTAGCGATTCTAATGAGTTTTTTTGGGAGGGGGGCTCAGGTAGGGAGTTTTCAAGAACAAGCAAGATGAGGCACTGGTTTTTAAAGGAACTTGTGGTTAGGTATGTGATAACAACATCAATATGTGATCTTAGAGAAGAGGTAGATAATTGTAGCTATTTTAGAGGCCTCTATGTGTTAGTATCAAATTCCTATAGCCTATTACTTTAGGATCAAAACATAATCTCTTCTAGGGTTCCATCCTAAAATTAATTGTTGATAGGAGAAGTATCCCATCCAATGATATATGTCATCCACCATTCCTTGTAGAAACCGATGTGGGATTTTGCTTTCACAACCAATAATTTGAGGATTTTGAGTAGGTCACTACCACTATTGATATGCATAGAGGTGAGATGCAAGTGTGTTATAATTTTTGAGGATTCACAAGATGATGTCATAGAGGTAGCTTCATGGGAGATTTACCGGGTGGAGTGTGGGTAGAAAGATGGGTATTTTCATGGAATAAGTGATCTTCATATATAATACTATTATAGAGGAGGTGAAGCATAATCATTTTGAGTTAAGGAAGATAACAAGACATGGTTTTCATGTTGACTAAATAAGGTTTCCTTATGAATTTTTAATTCTTCTATGTTTTGAAAATCACAAACACTATATCTTAAGGAAAATTATATTTTCCTTAAGAATTATCTTAATAAGGAAAAAATTTCCTTCCCCAAGGAAATTTTATCACTACCTATGTTTTCATTGTTCATTTTATAGTTTCTCTAAATCTAACTCTTTTTATTCCTAAGTTTAAAATTCAGTTTCACATCTAAAACCTGAGAATCCTATAAATAATTAGATATAGAGTACTCTGTTTTCAGGTTCTGAATTCAGACTCCGAATTCTATGAAATTCAGACTCTGAATTCTTTGAAATTCAGACTCTGAATTCTCTAAAATTCATACTCTAAATTCCTCAGAATTCAGACTCCGAATTCCTCAGAATTCAAACTCCGAATTCATCATAATTGAGATGCCGAATTTTTCAGAATGTAGACTCCAAATTCTTCAGAATTAAGACTCTAAATTTCTCAAAATTTAGACTCTGAATTCCTCAGAACTCAGACTCTTAATTCCTTATAATTCAGACTCCGAATTCATTAGAATTCAGACTCAGAATTCCTCAGAATTCAGACTTCGAATTTATTGGAATTCAGATTCCGAAATCTATAGAATTCAGTTTCTGAATTATTTGGAAAATAGAATTTGAATATCAATGATTTATAGTCTCTAAAATATTATTTGGTTAGACTCCAAACTTTATTTTTCCTTAGAATCCAAAAAATTAGTTTTGATTAAGGAATTTTATTTTTCTTATACTTGTTATAGTTATGAAACGATGTTGTACAATATGTTTCTAACTAACCATTGTTTGAGTGACATGTGTATAGGTCCCTCCGAGATTCAAGGAAAAATACGATCGTTGGAGGAGGGAGCCGGCCATTGGAGAAGTGCCAATAAATAAGAGCCCATTTGAACAAGCTCATCACTTGCTGATCACTCTAGAAATTGCATGCTACTGAAGTGATTTCTAGAGAGAGAGACTCGCATGCCTTGTGCTTACTTAACATCTTGTTCAACTTGCTTCGTGTGACTCCGATTGTTGCTGTGTACAATCGAGGACTTCTAGGGATAAGAAGACAGAGGTGCCGACTACCTTAAATTTCAAGGACTTATGTGGATAGGAAGACAGAGGTTCTGACTACTTTAAAGTTCGAGGTCTTGAGGGGATAGCAAGAAAAATTCTAATATTCCTATCGAGGGCTTACCCTGGTGTGGGTGAGCCAGACTTTCTTGAAAGTATAAATAAAGGGACCTTTATCCAAGGTTTTTGGATACCCTACTCTTCGAGTTAAAATATTTCATACTTGTTACTTATTTTGTTTCAAGTTTATTTCCTCTGTTTTTTGTTAAAGGAAGAATGTATAACCTTCTTATACTTTCTTGTTTTTTTGTATACTCTGATATGTAAGATTCTACACACTTTAAGGTAGAGTCTTTTCCTTGTAAAATTTTCTTAAGTTTAATTTCCAGAACGATATTTTCAGAACCTAGAAAGTTTGTAGAACTAAAATAGCTCTTGTGAATTTACCTTGTTTAACTTAGTTAAACATAGTTTTCCTTAAGGTTAAAAAACAAAATTTTCAAACTTACAATTCACCCCCCTCTTTTAATTAAGCATCTACATTCATATTTTGATCCTAAAATTGGTATCAAAGGAGGTGTTTGAAATACTTATATACACATATAAGTTTTTCTTGCTCAAGTTTTCATTGTTCTAAATATTTTCCTTGTTTAGGATTTTTATCCTTCTTTAAAACATTTACTATTAACAAGTTCTATGGAAAAATATTTTCTTTTATATGGCAGGAATGAATGTTGGTTCGATTGGAAATCTAAATCTTACTAGACCACCTATATTTTATGGGATGATTATGAATATTTTAGAGATCGTATGAAGACTTTTGTTATTAATACTAGAGTGTAAAACTTTTTTATGCTCACTGGAGATTACAAGATTCCTGATAAAGAAGTAAAAACTTTCACTAATCAAGAAAAGATAGAATATAAACTAAACTACAAGGTACACAATACTTTGTTATGTTCCATGACCAGGAATACATATAGCCAAATTTATTCTTGTGAAACTGCTAACTTTATCTGGAAGAAATTGTAAGTTACACATTTTGGTACATCTAAAGTCATAGAAACTAGAAGAGTTATGTTTAGAGCAGAATATCATGGGTTTTTATTTCCTTAAGGAGAGCCAGTATGCAAGGTTCAATAAAGATTTATGACTATTGTTAACAGTTTACAATATATGGGTGAGAAAGGTATAGATGATGAATCTCTTGTGGACAAGATTATTGATATCATGCCTAATGAGTGGGAATCTAAGATAAAAACTATTGATGAGAATATAAAAGTATCTCAAATTACTCTTGATGAGCTTTTTTGGAACTCTTCTTCAACATGAGACAAGAATGAAAAGAGATACTGTTATGAATAAGAAGAATAATGGCAATGGAAGTGTAACCTTTACTACTACTAAAGCCAAGACTCCTGAAAGGGTTATAATATCCAAGTCTAAGAAAGTCACTACTTTATCGAAATATAGTGAAAGTTAACATTCTGAGAATGAGCTAGCTAATCTTACTCGAAGTATGAACAAGATAGTTGGGAAGAAATAATTTTAGTATAGATTTAAGAATAAAGAGAGAAAAGGCAAGAAAGACTCAGAAGTCACTTGTTATGAATGCAAAAGAGTAGGGAAAATAAGGCCATATTGTCCTATGATTAAGAAAAAGGATAGAAACTAAAAGCATTCTGATAGGAATTGAAAGAAGTACTACAAAGTTAAAGCTAAGACAGTTTTGAAGGAAAATGACACCAGGAGTGATAGTGGTGGTGAATCTTCTAATGAATCCTTAGAGTATGAATCTTCTGATCAGAAGAATCTTGGTATTCTAGCCAAACTACCCATTGAAAATCATTATCTAATGGCCAAGGAACACAATGATGAACCTATCACAAATGTATCCTTGAATGAAAATTAAAAAAATGATAAATACTATAATTCTTTAGATGAAGAATCTTCTTCTGAGGAAGATAATCTATTACCTTCTTATGAAGAATTATCTAATTTTGCTAAACTTTTGGAGAATGAAAATTCTAAACTCAAGAAAAATATTGATAAGGAAAATTATAGAAATTTTATTTTAACTAAAGAAGTATCATATCTTTCTAAGGATCTTGATAAGAAAATGTTTGAATTTAAAAGTATTTCTAAAAACCTTAAGGAAGTTAATTCTGAGTAGGATAAATATTCTAAGGATCTTGAAAATGTAATTTCTAAGAAAAATATTTTGGAGAATAACTCTAGTTATAAAACTAATGTTTTGAGGATAAAAACTTTGTTATTAAACTAAAGTCAGAAATATTTTCCTTGAGGAAGTGTTTGTCATACTTTACCTCAGGTAAGGAAATATTTGATAAGATTTATTCCCAAATTCTACCTATAAGAAATTGTTATGGCTTTGGTTATACCAATTCTAAACCGGTTTTTAGCAATAACTATATTTCCTTCAAAGTGATCCATTCTGTAATAAATGTCAGTGTGGTAGATATTGGGAAAAAAATGTTCTTTAAATAATACTTAGTCTTTAGGTTTTCATAAAGCTTATTTTTCTATGAAAATGTGGAATCCTAAAATATTTCTTTATGAAATTTCTGGATCCAAAACAAATTGGATTCCAAAATTCTAACTCTTATTTTTAGAATAATAAAGAAATAACCAACATCAATACATGGTACATTGATAGTGGATGTCCCCAACATATGACTGGTAACAAAAACTTCTTTGAAAATATTATCAAGACGAAAGGAGGAAAAGTAACTTTTGGAGATAATGCTGGGGAAGAAATTATTAGTATAGGTAAAATTATTATTCTTGGAAAAACTTTGATTTCAAATGTTTTATTTAATAAGGATCCTAAGAAAAATCTCTTTAGCATAAGTCAATTTTGTGATGAAGGATACCTTGTGAATTTTAGGAATAAGAAGTTCTTAGTATACAATTCCAGGGAAGAGTTTATTCTTTCTGTCCATAGGCAAGAGAATGTATACACACTAAAATTAGAAGACCTTAGAAGCCAAGATCTACCTTGCCTTAATGAAATGGAGGATCAATCTTGGTTATGGCATAGAATGTTAGGACACCGTAACCTTAAGAACCTATGTAAACTCTATAAGAAAAGACTTGTTAAGGATCTACTAGAGCTTAGATATGATTCTTTAAAAGTTTTTGATCCTTTTCAATATGTTAAGAAACATAAATCATGTTTTAAATCAATCGGTTAAGTCTCATCTACTGATGCATTATAGTTGATGCATATGGATCTTTTCGGTCCAACACAAACTGGATGCATTGAAGGAAAATATTATGTATTTGTCTTAGTTGATAATTACACTAGATTTACATGGGTCTATTGTAAGAACCCAGTTTTTGGCTATAAAATACTTTGGAATATTTCTTGATGTTATTCCAGAGCAGCGCCTTCAGACGGAGTGCGATTTCGAGCCCCGATGTGGCCGGAATTAAATTTTCAGTGTGTTCACACTGGAAACGCCAAATAAATGGGATAACTCCTGAAAAGTGATCCGGATCAGAGATTCGAGTGTACATATGGGTCCGGAATGGGGTGTTTACCCTAGAAACAACATAAAACTTGTCGACACGGGATGTTTGGACCCCTCGCTCGCTTCTGGAACGTTAAACGGATTAATTAAATTTATTCAATTCGTTTAATGTTAAAATGCAGGTATCTCTTAAACGGTGGCTCGGATTGGAAAAAAGAGGTCACCATTGAGTTCGAAGTGTCCTGTTTACCGTAGGAAGGGTATAAGTATCGCGGGCGCGGGCCGTTTGTGAAAAATGGCCCCAGGGGCGTTTTCGTAATTTACCGGCTTCGAGCGCTAAGTTTAATAAATCTTGAACGGGGTCTCAGATTAAAATTATGAGACCACCGTTGTGCTTGGGAGGTTGTTTTTACCCTAAGAGAGGTTTAATTTTGACCTCGCCAAAGGTTTCAGATGCGGGGAAAATTATGGGTTTAATTAATTAAAATTCTTTTTAAGTTATTTAAACCCTCATCCCCATCCCCTCTCCCTTGTTCACTCCCTGGAGCAGGCAGACCCTCAAGGCAGCCCCTCATCTCCCTTTCCTCCTCCTCCTCTGGCGAGACAGCTCCGGCAGGCGGCGGTTCGGCGGTGAAGCTCTGGGCAACGCCCATGAGGTAGGATTATGCGTTTTGCATTTTAAATTTCCGAACCCCCCTTTGAGCTCGATTAAATGTATCAAATCGTTGTTTTATCTTCGAACAAATCCCATAATAATGTTTTATAAATTTTGAGATTTCCATCGCCCTTTTCGGTTTTTAAATCGGAGTTCGAAGGAGTCTGCGGTGGTCTGGCGAAAGTTGCGGGTTTTTGAGGTGAATCCGGCCGGTTTGGGGGTTTTTGGGTGTTTTCCGGCATGGTGGTCCGGCGGACGGCAGCCCCTCGGCGTAGCGGCGGCGCAACAGCAGACCACGGCTCAGGCGGTGGCGGCTCTTCAGCTCGGTGGTCCGGGACGACGGCGACTTCCGGGACGGCAGCGGCTTCCGGGACGGTGGCGCGCCAGCGGGCGGCTCAGGCGGCGCGGCAGGCCGAGCTCGCTGGTCACGGGCGGCGTCCAGGGTCACGGCGCGACCTCGGCGGACAGAGACCCGCGAACCGCGGGTCTCCGCGTGGGTGCAGCGGGACCGGCCACCCTGGGCGGTCGGGTGAAAGTAGGCCGCGGCCAGCTGGCTGCGGCGCACCGAACCAGACCCGCGTTCGGGCCGCGGGCCGGCTGTGAGCGGACCGGCCGGACCGGCCGGTCCGGCCCAAGGGGGTTCCCCCCCCCTTTTGGAATTTCCGACGCCCATAGTTTTCGCTAAGGGCGTCCGTTTGCGCACCGTCAGTGGAAACGCGGACCTAGCGTCGAGGGAAACGCTTTGAGATGGTTTCGAGAATTTTTAATTCCTGAAACGAGGGGCCGCAAAGGTGCGACGTGTCTTTAAGTGGACGAGCGTCTTTCCCGAGATACTTGTTTTGGGCGGCGCGGACGTATCCGACGTCCGTTTTAAGCGCCATCAGTGGCGTTGGGACCCTGGCACTGAGGCAGAGGTTTCCAAGGCAGTTTCGGGCGTTGAGAATGGATTTGAGGCATGGTCCCCACGGGCCATCTTTTGAGCTGCGTGCAACTTTTAGCGACTTTTTCCTCAGACGTCCGTTCAGGGCGTGCGAGCAGTCGATGTTGGGTGTTTTTCCGAGGGCATCGCGTTGGCGCAATCTTCCCGCTGTAATTCTGCACGATAGTGCGGGGCCCACGAGGGTCGTTTGGGCGTTGACGGTGATTTTTCCATCTTTATCACTGGGTGTCTGATTTGAACAAGTGATTAGTCCATCCTGTGTTCTTTCTAGAGAGGATCTCAACGGTGCGATGTGTTCTTTGTGTTTCGGGACCGGGATGCGGGTCCCACGTAGCACCGCTCGTGTGCGGTGCGCCAGAATGCATCTTTTTCTCCGGATATCCGTTGCACCCAAGTGAGTAGGGCTTTTGACGTGTTTTCCCGAGGGGATCGCAATGGTGCAATGCACCCGACTGTTTTCGAGTCTGAGGCTCGGGATCACGGGACGTCGTTCGGGCATGAGGCGGTGTTGGTGACTTTTTTGTTGGATATCCGTTGGAGGCGAGTAAATAGTAGATCTCGCGTGTTTTTCCGCGAGGATTACAACGGTGTGATCCATTTGGTTGTGCAGAGCCTCTTGTGCGATCTTATTAAATGTGGAGTATGAAAGGTGCTCCGGTGGTGGTTCTTCCTACCTTGTTTGTAGTGGACCCTTGGCGTGTGATCGTGTACTCTTGGGAGAGTGATATAAATGATTCACAAGATTTGGTTGGTCGTGCCTGGGCCTTTGAGGTGGAGTTTTTACGTCACGCCTTTGCGTTGACGTGGGGTGTCGTGTGCACGATAGCCTTTGGGCTGGAACGTGGTATACTCTGGGAGTATACGGGAACCCTTGGAGGTACATATGGTTGTTTGTACCAGAGGATGTTTGTACGCTTGGTTGGGTTTGAGATAGGGACACATGTTGAGTGGGCCCCACGTTCATGTCGGGATCTGCTTTACGTACTTTGACCTCTCGCGACGTAGAGGGTCCCTCTGTGCTCGTTTGTTCGACCAGCAGGGTGGAGCTTTCCCCTGGCTCGGTGCTCGTCGATTTGACCAGCAGGGTTGAGTGTTCTTCCCCTAGATTCATTCTCGATGGATCAGCTGGTAGTGGTGCTAGTGACACCCAGTGATTGAACAGGTGCTGAACCTATTTTGGTGAGTTGTTCTGGAGTTGGGTGGTTGCGCGATACCCGCTCCGTGTTCAGTTGGCCAGTGTTGTACCCTCCAGTGGAGATGACCAGATCAGTTCTGAGTTTTACCCTCCAGCGGGGCTGGGCAGTGGGTTACTCATCGCCTTCTAGGGTCTTCCCTCCAGCAGAGACTGGGCAGTGGGTCACCCGATGCTCTTACGGCCTACCCTCCAGCAGAGACTGGGCAGTGGGTCACCCGACGCACTTAGGGTATACCCTCCAGCAGAGACTGGGTAGTGGGTCACCCGGCGACCTCTTAGGGTTTACCCTCCGGCAGGGCTGGGCAGTGGGTCGCCCGTCGTCTAGTTCAGGGTCTACCCTCTAGCAAGGCTGGGCAGTGGGTCGCCTGTCGACTTCTTCCAGGTCTAGCCTCCAGCGGGGCTGGGCAGTGGGTCGCCTGATGATGCATTATGGTTTACCCTCAAGCGGGGCTGGGCAGTGGGTCGCCTGATGATGCTTTATGGTTTACCCTCCAGCGGGGCTGGGCAGTGGGTCTCCTGATGATGCTTTATGGTTTACCCTCTAGCGTGGCTGGGCAGTGGGTCGCCTGATGATGTATTATGGTTTACCCTCTAGCAGGGCTGGGCAGTGGGTCGCCTGATGATGCATTATGGTTTACCCTTCAGTGAGGCTGGGCAGTGGGTCGCCTGATGATGTATTAAGGTCTAACCACCAGCGGGGCTGGGCAGTGGGTCGCTTGATGATGTATTAGGTTTTTACCCTCCAGCAGGGATGGGCAGTGGGTCACCCGTTGGTATTTCAGACTCAGTCCTTTCTACTAGGCTAGTCTGTGTCTTTCCTCCATGATTACCGGAGCGGGACCCTTGGTTATTCGGGTCAATGTTGTGACATCTTTGAATTTGAGAATACCTCTCGACTGTAGGGCTGTGACGAGGTGTGGTTTGACTTTCCCTTGAACTCTCAAGTATGGGGGTGAAATTTCCCCACTGAGACGCGTTCTTGTGACGCAATCTAAAATCGTGCGGGCGAGTCAGTGCCACACAAAGTGGATAGTGTTGAAGTGCGGTGATTGAGCCCCTTGGCTTGCGGTTCGGGGCAGACATGCGGGATGCTGGGTATCGATGGAGTTTATTTCTAGGACTGTGGGCGACTCACTTTTCTTGGGCTGAGCTACGGGACGAAGATCCCCTTACGATGTTGTTTGAGCTTCTTGTTTGAGCATAAGGATATGTATATACCTAGTTCTGGTACCCAATTCTTGGGTTTGGTTACTCTCCTTCCAGGTAAGGCGAAGACGCGCGGGGTATGCCACGTGCTTTCCATGTCTTGCTTCTCGTGTTTGGACGAGTCTACTCTCCTACTATAGGTAGTGAAGACTCAACGGGAAGTTTGTCTTCTCACCGTTTCCATATCCTTGTGTCTGGAAGATTTCCTCTTGTTGGGTTGAGCTGGACTCTTTACTGTACTCTCTATTGTACTTCTGTTCTACTCCCTATTCGATCTACTTCTCACCCTTCGGTACCTTGTTTGTTGCTCCCTCGAGCCTTCGGGGTATCCTACTGAGTATTTTTATACTCACCCCTGCTTGGGCTTTGCCCGCACTTGGTGGGCCCTTGCAGACGATGTACAGGTTGGTCCTGAATTCAGTGGAGTATAGGAGTTCGGGATCTTGGACCGCGTGCGGTGGTCGTAGTCGGGTTCCAGGTGGGAGACTCGTCATCTGTTTGTTTTGTTTACCTGTTTCCAGGTTGTGGTACTTTTTGGTTGGGTGTGTGTTTTTCCCCTTTTCTTTCTAGCTTCTACTTTATACTATTTAGAGGTCGATGCACATCTGTGGTTTATACATATAGCAGTTTCCCTTTTTCATTACTTGTCTTTTCTTTTACTCTGCACTTCTGCATTGAGTTTGCTACGTGTGTGTGTGTACATGTACTTAGACAAAGGCCTCCCCGAGTTGTTGTGCCTTCGGCGCTAGTCTCCAGCCCATGGCCTATGGAGGCGGGCTTGGGGTAGTTGCGGCTCGAGCACGGGTAGGGTCGGGTCGTGAAAAAGTGGTATCAAAGGTGGTTCGTTCCTTGAGACGTTGTGCGGACGTCCCTAAAAGAGTAATTGGTTGGGATTTAGGGAAACAATGTTAACGTGTCTCGAGAGCAGCTTTCAGGCCAGGGAGTCCAGTGATGGTGTGACGGCCGACGTATCCATTCACCAGGACCTTGATAACCTACTTGTCGACTCGGAATGCTGAGACACTTGTTGCAGGGAAAATTTGGTTTGTGCATCACATAGGATTGAGTCTTTGACTATCCTTCTTAAGTCACCTCCCCATCATTGTTGTTATTTGTATATACATATATGCTCATCTGACCGCGACACTCCTTGATAATATTCAGGATGTCTCCGCGAGGACAGCCAGCCAGGATACCAGATTTGGTTCCTAACGACGACCCTGTGATCTACGAGGCCACAGTCCAGGACCCATCATGCGTGCCCCTTTCTCCGAGTGGGCTGGTAGCAGCACCCCCACTTGTTGAGAAACAGGAAATTTCAGCAGAGCAGGCTGATCTTGAGCACAGGTTGAGCATGCTCCATTTGTTCCAGCGGCAGAGACCGCTGAGGTTCAGTGGTGAGCCAGACCCTCAGGCAGTAGAGGTTTGACTCGAGGCAGTGGTTCACCTTTTCAGGCTTGTACAAATGCTGACAGATCAGAGAGTGGCTTTGGCATCCACCCTTTTTCGTGGAGCAGCTTGGCGTTGGTGGAGTCTGGTGACTCAGCTTCTTGACGAGTCGTCGCTTTTGTGGGACGACTTCCAGTTGTTGTTCTATGAGGAGTTTTTCCCCTCCTTCTTGCACTCCATTTGGATTCAGGAGCTACTGCATTTTCAGCAGGGTGGGATGGCGGTGGTCGAGTACGTGGCTAGTTTTGTAGACCGTGCACGCTTTTACCCGGACTTGGTCCATGACGACAACCTCCGAGCGCAGAAGTTTGAGCAGGGTCTCCGCCAAGAGATTCGTGCTGTCATAGTACCCTTGGGAATTTCCACATATGCCGGGGTGCTAGAACAGGCGCTTGTGATAGAGGTCTTCCTGTCACGTTCTAGTGTTGGTGGTGGCAGCAGGCACGTTGGATCCGAGACGTCTGTCGCGGCTAGCGGGCGTCGGCAAGTAGGACCTCGACGCAGGTGGATTTCTGACAACCGGACTCAGGGGTGTGGTCGTACAACATAGTGGTGAAAGAGGGAACCGGTGCAGCCCAGAGAGAGTCGGTGCTATGCTTGTGACGGACGAGGTCACTTGGCACGAGATTGCCCGACCCAAGTTGCTGAGATCTTCAGGCAGGCAGCAAGCGCACCACCACGACAGAGGCAACGCCGTGATCGGAGTAGTGCCCAGAGAGGTGGTTCTAGTAGAGGAGTGGGAGGAGCTAGAGGTGGGGGATGACGTTACGAGGTCTTCCCATCACCATCAGGTGGTCCAAGTTCGGCTCTGGGAGCTGACAGTTGGGACCGCGGACAGTTGTGAGCTTGGATGTCTATGATCCTGCAGAGCATGGGATGATGAGAGGTACCCCTTGCGACTCTTCTACTTCTTGCAGTAGAATTTTTAGGCTCTTTGTGTGAAAGGATTTTTTCCCTACTCCTTTTTTAGGTGTTACCAGGGTGACGCAGGGCGTCAGGTGTAACCCTGTGTTGGTAATGAAAAAGGTGTGAGACCTTTTCCTTTAGTCGATGGTGTTGACTCCTTCACTTCCGAGCATGTAAGAGAGTCTGGATTATGGGACATCGGCTGTGAAATCTTGTGTGATCAGATATCCTTGGGTGTTTCACCATATGGATATTATGAAGGAGGGAATCACCTGGCCTTGTTCCAGGTGTGGGTGGTGATTCCAGTCGCGGCGTGTGACGCAGAGGTTCGACCGGGGAGATCAGTTACCCCTAAGGGTATTCGGGCCGTTTGAGACCGTGCAAAGGGATGGAGAGGTACCCTACCGCCTTGAACTAACCCCAAAGTCTGGAGTGGGTTCACAACATTGGCAAGGGCCGACCTCTCATGAATAGATTAATCCTTTGGTCTGTGTACGGTGGCGCAGAGCTGTGCAAGAGTTCTTTTGGGTACACGAAATCCAGGTGTGGACTTAGTACCCTGCGTTGTTCCCTGGTTTTGCTTTTTGGAGACGAAAATCTTGAAGGAGGGAATGATGTAAGAACCCAGTTTTTGGCTATAAAATACTTTGGAATATTTCTTGATGTTATTCCAGAGCAGCGCCTTCAGATGAAGTGAGATTCTGAGCCCTGGTGTGGCCGGAATTAAATTTTCAGTGTGTTCACACTGGAAATGCCAAATAAATGGGATAAATCCTGAACAGTGATCCGGATCAGAGATCCGAGTGTACAGATGGGTCCGGAATGGGGTGTTTACCCTATTAACGACATAAAACTTGTCGACGCGGGATGTTTGGACCCCTCGCTCGCTTCTGGAACGTTAAACAGATTAATTAAATTTATTCAATTCGTTTAATGTTAAAACATAGGTATCTCTTAAATGGTGGCTCAGATTGGAAAACCGAGGGCACCGTTGAGTTCGAAGCGTGCCGTTTACCCTAGGAAGGGTATAAGTTTTGCGGGCGCGGGCCGTTTGTGAAAAATGGCCCTAGGGGCGTTTTCGTAATTTGCCGGCTTCGAGTGCTAAGTTTAATAACTCTTGAACAGAGTCTCTGATTAAAATTCTGAGACCACCATTATGCTCGGGAGGTGGTTTTTACCCTAAGGGAGGTTTAATTTTGACCTCGCCAAAGGTTTCGGATGCGGGGAAAATTATGGGTTTAAATAATTAAAATTCTTTTTAATTTATTTAAACCCTCATCCCCTTCCCCTCTCCCTTGTTCACTCCCTGGCACAGGAAGAACCTCAAGGCAGCCCCTCCTCTCCCTTTCCTCCTCCTCCTCTGGCGAGGCAGCTCCGGCAGGCGGCGGTTCGGCGGCGAAGCTCCAGGCAACGCCCACGATGTAGGATTATGAATTTTGTGTTTTAAATTTCCGAACCCGCCTTTGAGATCGATTAAATGTATCAAATCGTTGTTTTATCTTCGAAAGAATCCCATAATCGTGTTGTATAAATTTTGATCTTTCTATCTCCCTTTTCGGTTTGTAAATCAGAGTTTTGAGGAGTCCGCGGTGGTCCGACAAAAGTTGCGGGTTTTTGAGGTGAATCCAGCCAGTTTGGGGGTTTTTGGGTGTTTTCCGGCATGGTGGTCCGACGGACGGCAGCCCCTCGGCGCGGCGGCGGCGTGACAGCGGACCACGGCTCAGGTGGCGACGACTCTTTAGCTCGGAGGTCCGGGACGGCGGCGGCTTCCGGGATGGCGGCGCGCCAGCGGGCGGCTCAGGCGGCGCGGCAGGCCGAGCTCGCTGGTCCCGGGCGGCGTCCAGGGTCGCGGCGCGACCTCGGCGGACAGAGACCCGCGAACCGCGGGTCTCCGCGTGGGGGCAGCGGGACTGGCCACCCTGGGCGGTCGGGGGACAGCAGGCCGCGACCAGCTGGCTGCGGCGGACCGAACTGGACCCGCGGCCGGGCCGCGGGCTGGCTGTGGGCGGACCGGCCGGACCGGGCCGATCCGGCCCAAGGGCCCCCCCCCCCCTTTTGGAATTTTTGACGCCCGTAGTTTTCTCTATGGGCGTCCGTTTTGCACGCCGTCAGTGGAAACGCGGACCTCGCGTCGAGGGAAACACTTTGAGATGGTTTCGAGAATTTTTAATTCCCGAAACAAGGGGCCACGGAGGCGCAACGTGTCTTTAAGTGGACGGGCGTCTTTCCCGAGATACTTGTTTTGGGCGGTGCAGACGTATCCGATGTCTATTTTAAGTGCCGTCAGTGGCGTTGGGACCCTGGCACTGAGGCGGAGGTTTCCAAGGTGGTTTCAGGCGTTGAGACTGGATTTGAGGTGTGGGCCCCACGGGTTGTCTTTTGAGCTGGGTGTAGCTTTTAGCATCTTTTTCCTCGGACGTCCGTTCGGGGCGTGCGAGCAGTCGATGTTGGGTGTTTTTCTGAGGGCATCGCATTGGCATAGTCTGCCCGCTGTAATTCCACACGATAGTGCGGGGCCCACGAGGGTCGTTTGGGCGTTGACGGTGATTTTTCCATCTTTATCACCGGGTGTCCGATTTGGACAAGTGATTAGTCCATCTTGTGTGCTTTCTCGAGAGGATCGTAATGGTGCGATCTGTTCGTTGTGTTTCGGGACCGGGATGCGGGTCCCCCATAGCACTGCTCGTGTGCGGTGTGCTGGAATGCATCTTTTTCTCTGGATATCCATTGCACTCAAGTGAGTAGTGCTTTTGACGTGTTTTCCAGAGGGGATCGCAATGGTGCGATGCGCCCGACTGTTTTCGGGGCCGAGGCTCAGGATCACGGGACACCGTTTGGGCGTGAGGCGGTGTTGGTGACTTTTCCGTCGGATATCCGTTGGAGGCGAGTAAATAGTCGATCTCGCGTGTTTTTCCGCGAGGATTACAACGGTGTGATCCATTTGGTTGTGCGGAGCCTCTTGTGTGATCTTATTAAATGTGGAGCATGAAAGGTGCTCCGGTGGTGGTTTGTCCTACCTTGTCTGTAGTGGACCCTTGGCGTGTGATCGCGCACTCTTGGGAGAGTGATATAAATTATTCACAAGATTTGGTTGGCCGTGCCTAGGCCTTTTAGGTGGAGTTATTACGTCACGCCTTCGCGTTGACGCGGGGTGCCGTGTGTACGATAGCCTTTGGGTTGGAACGTGGTATACTCTGGGAGTATACGAGAACCCTTGGAGGTACATATGGTTGTTTGTACCAGAGGACGTTTGTAAGATTTGTTGGGGTTGAGATGGGTCCACATATTGAGTGGGCCCCACATGCGTGTCGGGCTCTGCTTTACGTACTTTGACCTCTCGCGACATAGAGGGTCCCTCTGTGCTCGTTTGTTCGACCAGCAGGGTGGAGATTTCCCCTGGCTCGGTGCTCGTCGGTTTGATCAGCAGGGTTGAGTGGTCTTCCCCTGGCTTTTTTCTCGATGGATCGGCCGGTAGTGGTGCTAGTGACACCAAGTGATGGAACAGGCGCTAAACCTCTTTTTGTGAGTTGTTCTGGAGTTGGGTGGTTGTGCGATACCTGCTCCATGTTCAGTTGGCCAGTGTTGAACCCTCCAATGGAGATGACCAGAGCAGTTCTGAGTTTTACCCTCCAGCAGGGCTGGGTAGTGGGTTACTCATCGCCTTCTAGGGTCTTCCCTCCAGCAGAGACTGGGCAGTGGGTCACCCGATGCTCTTACGGCCTACCCTCCAGCAGAAACTGTGCAGTGGGTCGCTCGACGCACTTAGGGTCTACCCTCCAGCAGAGACTGGGTAGTGGGTCACCCGACAACCTCTTAGGGTCTACCCTTCGGTAGGGCTGGACAGTGGGTCGCCCATCGTCTAGTTCTAGGTCTACCCTCCAGCAAGGCTGGGCAGTGGGTCGCCTGTCGACTTCTTCCAGGTCTACCCTCCAGCGGGGCTGGGCAGTGGGTCGCCTGATGATGTATTATGGTTTACCCTCCAACGGGGCTGGGGAGTGGGTCGCTTGATGATGCTTTATGGTTTACCCTCCAGCGGGGCTGGGCAGTGGGTCTCCTGATGATGCTTTATGGTTTACCCTCCAGCGGGGCTGGGCAGTGGGTCGCCTGATGATGTATTATGGTTTACCCACCAACAGGGCTGGGCAGTGGGTCGCCTGATGATGATTTATGGTTTACCATCCAGCGGGGCTGGGCAGTGGGTCGCCTGATGATGTATTAAGGTCTACCCACCAGCGGGGATGGGCAGTGGGTCGCCTGATGATGTATTAGGGTTTTACCCTCCAGCAGGGCTGGGAAGTGGGTCACCCGGTATCTTATTATGAATTACCCTCCAGCAGGGCTAGGTAGTGGGTCACCCGTTGGTATTTCAAACTCAGTCCTTTCTACTAGTCTAGTCTGTGGCTTTCCTCCGTGATTACCGTAGTGGGAACCTTGGTTATTCAGGTCAGTGTTGTGACGGCTTTGACTTTGAGAATACCTCTCAACTTCAGGGCAGTGTCGAGGTGTGGTTTGACTTTCCCTTGAACTCTCAAGTACGAGGGAAACTTTCCCCACTGAGACGCATTCTTGTGACGCGATCTAAAACCGTGCGGGCGATTCAGTGCCACCCAAAGCAGATAGTGTCGAAGTGCGGTGATTGAGCCCCTTAGCTTGTGGTTCGGGGCAGACGTGCGGGATGCTGGGCATCGGTGAAGTTTATTTCTGGGACTGTAAGCAACTCACTTTTCTTGGGCTGAGCTACGGGACGAATATCCCCTTATGACATTGTTTGAGATTCTTGTTTGAGCATAAGGATATGTATATACCTAGTTATGGTACCCACTTCTTGGGTTTGGTTACTCTCCTTCTAGGTGAGGAGAAGACACACGGGGTATGCCACGTGATTTCTGTGTCTAGATTTTCATGGTTGGACGAGTCTACTCTCCTGCTATAGGTAGCAAAGACTCGACGGGAAGTTCGTCTTCTCACCATTTACAGCTCCTTGTGTCTGGACGATTTCCTCTTGTTGGGTTGATCTGGACTCTTTATGGCACTCTCTGTTGTACTTCTGTTCTACTCCCTGTTCGATCTGCTGCTCACCCTTCGGTACCTTCTTTGTTGCTCCCTCGAGCCTTCGGGGGATCCTACTGAGTATTTTTATACTCACCCCTGCTTGGGCTTTGCCCACACTTGGTGTTCCCTTACAGAAGACAAACAGGTTGGTCGTGACTTCAGTGGAGCATAGGAGTTCGGGAGCTTGGACCGCGTGCGGTGGTCGTAGCCGGGTTCCAGGTGGGAGACCCATCAGCTGTTTGTTTTGTTTACCTGTTGCCGGATTGTGGCACTTTTTTGGTTGGGCGCATGTTTTTCCCCTTTTCTTTCCATCTTGTACTTTATAATGTTTAGAGGTCGATGCACATTTGTGGTTTATACATATAGCAGTTGCCCTTTTTCTTTACTTTTATTTTCTTTTACTCTGCACTTCTGCATTGAGTTTTTTGCGTGTGTGTGTGTACAGGTACTTAGGAAAAGGCCTCCCTGAGTTGTTGTTCCTTCGACGTTATTCACCAGTCCCTGGCCTATGGAGGCGGGCTTGGGGTAGTTGTGGCTCGAGCCCGGGTAGGGTCGGGTCGTGACATCTATTTTCTAGCAAAGAAATATAAAGATTTTTCTTATTTCAAAATATTTAGAGCCCAAGTTAAAAAATGAGAAAAATCTTCCATTGATAACTATTCATAGTGATCATGGAGGAGAATTTCAAAATTCCAATTTTAAACTTTTTGTAATAGAAAAGACATTACTCATAAATTCTCCGCACTAAGAACTCCTCAACAGAATGGTGTTGTTAAAAGAAGAAATCAAATTATTCAAGAGATAACTAGAACAATTTTGAGTGAATATTCGATATCTAAACATTTTGGGTTGAAGCTGTAAGTACTTCTTGTTATACTATAAATCGAGTTTTAATTAGACATTTTCTTAATAAAAGCCCCTATGAGTTATGGAATGGTAGAAAACCTAGACTTTCCTACCTCAAAATATTTGGTTGCAAAGTATTTATTTTTAATACTGAAGATAATTTACATAAATTTTCACCCAAATATGATGAAGGAATTTTCCTAGGCTACTCCACAACTTCTAAGGCTTATAGATTTTTTAATAAAAATACTTGTACTGTTGAAGAAACAGTACATATTAAATTTTATGAAACTGATCCTTCTGTTTTTAAACAACCTCAACCTACATCTTCGAATGTGTTTTCAAAAACTGATTATCAATCCTTGATAGAAGATCCTTCTGATAAAGAAAATGTTCAAGAAAATGTTTCTGAATCATTTAACCCAAAATATTTCCTACCATATGTTGATGAACAGGTTTTAGAAAACCCAAATCAATTGTTTCTTAATAATCATCCTAGTGATAGTATCATTGGAGATTTAAATCAATCCATAAGGACTAGAAGCTCCTTAAGAAATTAAGTAAAACATATAGCATTCCTTTCTCAATTTGAAACAAAAGAACTGATGAAGCTTTAGGTGATGATGATTTGATAAAAGCCATGTAGGATGAGCTAAATGAATTCAAAAGGAATAAAGTCTGGACCTTGGTTGAAATACCTATGGAATATTCTGTTGCTAGAATAAAATTGGTCTTCATAAATAAGTGTGATGAAAATGGAATCATAGTAAGAAATAAGTCTAGATTAGTTTCTAAAGGCTATTATAAATAATAACGAATAGAATATGAAGAAACCAATACTATAGTATCTAGACTTGAATATATCAGTATTCTACTTGCCTATGCATCATTCTTCAATTTTAAACTTTTTCAAATGGATGTTAAATGTGCTTTTCTTAAAAGATATGTTCAAGAGAATGTTTTTGTTGAACAACCTCTTGGTTTTGAAGACACAAAGCATCCTGAAAATGTTTTCAAACTTACCAAAGCTTTATATGGGCTTAAACAAGCCCCTAGAGCCTGGTATGATAGACTTACATGATTTTTTTTACAAAACAATTACATTAAGGGAAATGCTGATCCAAAACTCTTTATAAATAAATATAATAAAAATGTTATTATTGTTAAAATTTATGTTGATGGAATTATATTTGGTTCAACTCATCAATATTTAACCGGTTTGTTTGAAAATCTAATGAAATCTGAGTTTGAAATGAGTATCATGGGTGAGTTAACATTTTTCCTAAGTTTTTAAATTTCTCAAAAACCAGAAGGAACTTATATATCCCAACATAAGTATATTAAATATCTTCTTAAAAAGTATGGATATGAAAAAACTAAGAGTATTAGTACTTCCATTGGTACCTTAAATTCTCTTGATATTGATGAAGTTGGGAAACCGGTAGATCAAACAACTTTTAGAGGTGTGATAGGAAGTCTACTATACTTGACAGCTAGTCGTCTAGAATTAATGTTTTCAGTGTGCTTATGTGAAAGATATCAATACAATCATAAAGAATCTCATTTAAATATAGTGAAAATAATTTTTCGCTACTAGAGAACCATGGATTTATGAATCTTTTATACTTTTGGAAATGATTTTGTTTTAAAAAGTTTTTCAGATGCTGCTTTTGGTGGGTGTAGAATGGATAGGAAAATTACATCCTGAACTTGTCATTTCATAGGATATTCATTAGTTTCTTCGTCATGTCAAAAGAAACTCTCAGTAGCTCTTTCCATTGCTAAAGCTGAATATGTAGCACCTGGAAGTTGTTGTTCTCAAGTGTTATGGATGCAACACACACTCACAGACTATGGTATGAGTTTTACCAAAACATAGATATTGTGTAATAATACTAGTGCCATTTCCCTAAGTAAAAACCCTGCACATCACTCACGTGAAAAACACATAGATATCAGGCATCACTTTCTTAGAGATCACACACAAAAAGAAGATATCATTCTTTAATTTATCGGAACACATGATCAACTTGCTGATATTTTCAAAAAATCTTTACCCTATGATAGATTTGAATAAATTAAGAAAAATTTAGGAATGATAACCATAATTTAATATTCCATATTAACTTTTTGTTGAAACATATCTCCTTACAGTAAGATACTCCTTTTCATAGGGGGAGTACATTTTCCTGTTAATCAAAAATTTTCGTAATCAAAATTTTCGTAATCAAAATTTTTGTAATCAAAATTTTCTTAACCAATTTTTTTTTAAATTTTCAGAATCTAAAGATCTTCAAGGAGAATTTTCCTCATTACGGATAATTTTCCTTGAAATCCGGAAGGTATGATTACTTTTCTTAAATATTCGTAAATATTTTTTTAATTGTTGGTATTTTCATTTTATTAAATTTTTTCAGATTTAATTGTCCTTAGACCCGAAAATTTTATCTTAAAAACCTCAAAAGATCGGAACCTACCAAATTTCTTCTTCGGCTATCATCACAACTGTCAGATCTAATCAATATTTTTTCAATTGTTGGATCAATAAAAAAATATAGACCATTGTCTCAAATGCCTATATATGGACCACCTGATGGTTGTCCCACATCGATTCTCAAAGATTTGGTGTGATGAATCCCTACTGCTCTACTTAAGGTCATTATGAATCTTCAGGGTTTTCTCAATTTTGAATGACTGTGCAAGATTCTCCTCAGAATGAATTATCGTCTGTAAAATAAATCTCAGAATGGAAGATATACAGATAGATGTTAGTTGATCCAAATTTCTTTTCTAAGTATGATTATATTATTTAAAATAATATAAAGATGGATGTCTAAGAGAGACAATGTGTTTCAAAACCGAAGGCGAAAGATCCGGTTTATCCAGAGTTATTGATTAAATTCTATGAATCAGTAAGTTTCTTCAATGAAGGAGGGAGAGATAAGTTTTCCTTCAAGAGATATAGAAATACATAACCCCTTTCCTACACTAAGTCCGAAAGTTTAATTGGAATTCCATATAAAGGAAAATATGAATTTTTCACTGATAAAATACCGGATGTATTAGTTTCATTTGAGAAGGAAAAGGCTTTAGTATGACATCCTGCGTTTTTATTACATAACTTTTCATTACATTTTCCATACATAGGATCTTTAAAGTCTAGTGTCTTGGAAATCAGGAACATAATACAGGAAAACAACATAAAATATCCTTCTAATACACTTATAAAGATTCATCATAGGTTCATCCTAAGTACAATTATTTCATCTCATAACCTGGAGACATATATCAAAGGAAAGGGTGAGCAGAAGACCCAGTAAAGAAAACAAGGGAATCAGTTTACTTGTGAAATCAATAAGAACTTGATAAAAACATAAAGACATGAGCAATGTATGCATATTAATTTAATAATGAAAATAACTTGAACCATAACATTAATATGTGGATACAACATTTAATTTAGACATTCATGAATATATCACCAAGGTTCATCCCCAAGGCGTCATAAAAATTACCGAAGTTATTCACCAAGGTATCGTGAAACTTGTCATCTTTAGAGATTAAATTCTTTACCCAATGCATTAGAGAACTATCAAAGAACAACATTAATATATATTTACTTTCCTATGATCCACATAGATCATAATCAAACATTTCATAAATAACCCATAGAGAACATAAGAAATGGGTTTCATTTCAAAATTGTGACATTTTAAAAGTTCTAAAAATAGATCATTATGTCATTTATAACCCATGGAAAAGGAGTGAGGGTTATATGTATGTAAATTACAGAATAAAATATATAATTGTTTTGTATTTATGAACACACATAGAAAATAAATAGGTCTGGGTATTCACATAAATAAAATAGGAGAATTTCTTGAGAGAAAGAGAGAGGAATTTTGAGATGAAAATTCCGCAGCACAATGGATACATAACATCCTTTTAGAAAACATTAAAAAGAGAGGGTAAAAGGGTAACCCACTCATAAATAACTCATAATACATTATAAATCCATAATAACATGGAGATAAAAACATGGTATGGATATTTTAATGACATACCACCTGAAAAGAAAACTTGAAAGGAAAGAGAAGATGCAATTTATTTTACAAAAAATTCGGCAGCCTAATGGTGTCACTTAAAAATTCTTAAAATCAATTGATGAGAGAGGAAAGGGTATATAATCATTTGGAAATGAAATGGACATTAGTAAAGATATATAATAACAATCCCCCACATAAAAAATGGAACTATAAGACATAACACAAAGGAAGTCATGACTTAAAAGAGGAGGGTGAAAGGTTCCCTTACCTTGAAGAGTAACTTTGAAAGCTTGAAGGTTGGAACCTTGAAAGGATTGAGGGAACATTGTGAGAACTCTTTGGGAGGTAAAAGACCAGAACTTTCTTTATGAGGATTTTTGAATGAAATGGATGAGGGAATGTCTTGGTATTTATAGGAAAAGTGAGGGAATAAATTATTAATTTCCAAGAGACACCTCATCAGTGGTATTTGCAAAACCATGGGCTTGCCCATGGTTTTTTCCCATGGTATTGGCCACTTGGGACACCTCATAAAATATATTACTATTCAAAAGTCAACCAGATTATTTACATGATGATTACATCATCAATGATGTCATTAAACACCCGAAACTCAAAACTATATTTTTACTATTCATTGAAAAATCAATTGTTTCAGAAAAGTACCAAAAATTCACACTAACCTAATATTGTTGATCTGAATTCAAAAATGAACTCCATTTTATGAAAATAATTTTCTAAACATTTTTAATTTAATTTTTAAATATAATCATTATTTATTCCAAAAATACAACTTTAAAACTATAACTCATTTTATAACACCTTAAGAAAGTAATCAAGGCACCATAAAATTATCGTATAACCATAAGAAAATAAAGTAAAAATTTATGATTAAATTTTATGAAAATAAATTTCTATTTTAAATTATTAAATTAATTATAAAATTGTAAATAAAATATTTATGACATACAAAAAATACCAAAACTTAAACTATGATCATTTTTTTCACTTTTAAGATGTCTAAAATGTTTTTATACATTCATGGGTGAAGTTTCAATTTTTTTGGTCTATTTACTATTCATACGTGTATGTTACTATTCATACTTTACTATTCAATAAAAATTAAGTTGATCTTATTAGACTCTAAATTTCTTACTGAACACAACTTTAGAAGACCATTTTTTGAAAATCAATTCACATTATTAATTATTTAAAGAATACAATTTTTTTTAAAATACCACTTTTTTTCCTAAATTCATCAATAATATATATCCTATATTTATTCGGACATTTGAAATTCACAAACTTTACCATAATAAGAAATAAAAATTGTATTTATATAAAATGATTACTCAAAGTAGCTAAGGCCTCGTTACATAGCCGCATATAACACTAGCATAGGACTTAAGTGTAAGGTGTGCTATGGTGATAGAATCTCGGGGTGGCTCAGACAATATTGCCCGAGTAGTGATTTCTATCAACTTGAACTTCTCCCTTAAGTGATTCCGTTCAAACTTCACATGTCGAAGTTTGGATTGGGCTTGGTCCAGAGCAAAGCCCAATGATGCTACCTCCTTCCCAAGCTCTAACAGATGGGCTTCATATGGCCTGAGTCTACTAGATGATGCCATCGACTCTTCTTTCTATATTAATTAACCAAGATCATTTGAATTTTTAAACAATAATTATAACATTAAGAATTTATCTTCCAACAGTCATATTGACCAATGTCCATATAACATTTGAAAGCCAATAGTCTCATTTAATTATACTCACTTCATTAATTAAAGGATATAGTTTTGTTGAGTATAAAATAAAATAACACACATATTTAAGAAATAAATATTATTAAAAAGTCCAGGTTGTTACATTCTTCCCCCCTTAAGAAATTTCATCCCCGAAATTTTAACTCGTATCCTAAGAAGAGAAAAGGTGTGGGTACTTCTGCCTCATAGAATCCTCTAGTTCCCACGTGGCTTCTTCACATTTGTGGTTCCTCCACAACACCTTAACAAGGTGAGTTGTCTTGTTGCGTAGAACCTTGTCTCTATGATCTAAGATCTCCATCGGCTGCTCCTCATAAGAGAGGTCATGTTCCAGTTGTACCACATCTGGATTTAATAATGTGAAGGGTCAGGTATGTAATTATTCAATAGGGATACATAGAAGACATCCTGAACTTGTGCTAGATTTAGAGGAAGTGCAAGCCGATAGGCCACTGATCCTACGCGATCAAGGATTTCATATGGGCCAATGTACCTAGGGATTAACTTCTGTTTGTTCAAAAACCTCATGACTCTCTTCCGAGGTGAAATTTGAAGAAATACTTTGTCACCAACATCAAATGCTAAGTCCCTTCTATGTTTGTCGACATAGCTCTTCTACCGACTCTAAGAAGCCTTAGTGTGTTGCTGGATGGCATAGACTTTTTCTATCATCTCTTTCACAAGATCAGGCCCAAGAAACTTTATCTCACTAGCTTCATCCCAACAATTATGAGTTCTACATCACTTCCCATATAGAGCTTCATAGGGTTCCATTTGAATGCTCGAGTGGAAGCTGTTATTGTAAGAGAATTCAACTAAAGGGAGATGTTGATCCCATACAACTTTAAATTCCATTGAGTATGTTCTCAGCATATCCTTGAGTGTTTGAATAGTAATTTTAGATTGGCTATCAGTTTTGGGATGATAGGCCGTACTGAAATTCAATTTAGTGCTCATAGCATGTTGAAGACTACTCCATAATTTTTATGTGAACCTTGGGTCACAATCAGATACGATAGAAAGTGGAACTCCATGCAGCCTTACCACTTCCTTCATGTAAATTATATCAAGTTGATCAAGAGAGAAATCTTCTTGAATGAATATAAAATGGGAAGTCTTGGTGAGATGGTCCACAATAACCCATATCGCATTGTTTCCTTTGGAAGTTCTCGGGAGACCAGTGAAGAAGTCCATAGTGATATTGTCCCACTTCCATGTGGGTATGGGTAGTGGTTGCAATACCCCTTTAGGAAGTTTTCACTCCGCCTTCACTTGCTAACATACCAGGCACCTTTAAGTGTAGTAAGCAATCTCCCTTTTGATATTATCCCATGAATAATGATCACAAAGGTCCCTATACATTTTTGTGCTTCCAGGATGTATAGAGAAAGTAAAGCTATGAGCTTCATCCATCATCTCCTTCTTTATTTTCAGAGTAGATGGAACACATAATCTTGTATGAAATTTCAGTACAGCTTCTTGATCAATATTTAACTCATGAAACTTCCCATCCTTCATAGCCTCAAACTTCTTCTATAACAAAGGATCTTCTTTTTGAGATTTCTTGATTTTCTCTAGTAATGACGGTTGAGAAATCATTTGGGTTAGGGTTGATGATGTCCCTTCCCTTATAATTCCCATGTTTAGTTTTATTAGTTCATTGATCAAAGGATCTCTTTGAATCCTCATCATGCAAATAAAAATTGGATCTTTCCTTCTTAATGCATCAATGACATTGTTTTCTCTTCTAGGATGATAATGAATTGAATAATCATAGTCTTTGAGAAGTTCCAATCATCTCCTTTGTCTCATGTTAAATTACTTTTGTGTGAAAATATACTTCAAACTTTGATGGTCTGTGTATATATAAAATTTCTCCCCATAAAGATAGTGCACCCATATTTTTAGAGAAAAAATGACTGAAGCCAGCTCCAGATCATGCGTAGGATAGTTCTTCTCACGAGTCTTAAACTATCAAGATGCATAAGGAATGACCTTTTCATTTTTCATGAGGACGTACCCAAACCCATTCAGAGATGCATCGCTAAAAATAATGAATCCTTCTCTACTTGAGGGTAGAGTTAACACGGGTGCAGTAACCAATCTCTTCTTCAACTCCTGGAAACTTTCCTCACACTCCTTTGTCCAGATGAACTTGGCCCGTTTTCAAGTTAACATGGTTAATGGATTAGAAAGTCATGAAAAGTTTTTCAAAAACCTCCTATAATATCTTGATAATCCAAGGAAACTATGAATCTTAGTTATTGTTGTAGGTTGTGGCCACTCCTCTACAAATTTTGTCTTTGCAGGGTCAACTGCGATTCCTTCATTTGTAAAAATGTGCCCCAAGAAAGAAACTTGTTGTAACCATAATTCACATTTTCTGAACATTCCAAAAATCTTTTCCTTCCATAGAGTTTGCAAAATACCCCTTAAATGATCCTCATTCTCCTAACAAATTTTGGAATATATCATTATATCATCAATAAAAACTACCACAAAGTTATCAAGGTAGTCCTTAAAGACTCTATTCATCAAATCCATAAAAATAAAAGGTGTATTAGTCAGTCCAAAAGGCATAACAACAAACTCATAATTCTCGTATCTTGATCAGAAGTTAGTTTTTGGAACATCTTCTTTCTTCACCCTCAATAGATGATAACCAGATCAAAGATCAATCTTAGAGAAGAATTGAGCCCCACGAAGTTGGTCATATAAGTCATCAATTCTTGGAAGATGGTATTTTTTCTTTACTGTGATCTCATTTAGTTCTCTATAATTAATGCACATCCGCATCGATCCATCCTTCTTCTTCACAAAGAGAACAAGTTCTCCCCAAGGAGACACACTCGGTCGGATAAACCCCTTCTCCAAAAGATCTTAGAGTTGTTTATTTAATTCCTCTAGCTCCACATTTTCCATCTTATATGGGTTCTTTGATATTGGATGAGATCTAGGTACGAATAGAGAACTCTAACTCTCTTTTTGGGGGAGGTCCAGGAAACTCCTCAGGAAATACGTCAATGTATTCCTGGATGATGGGGACATTTTCTATCCTCAAACTCTCATTTCCTTCTTCTTCTTCACCGATCAACTCTATAAAGAATGATATAGGAGGTTGTTCTAGACAAAGATCAGGTTGAGATATCCCTCCTTGGAAGATAACTGTAGGTTCTCCATTCAAGACTACTGAGATTCCATTGCTTCTGTGTTTGATCTTAGTATTATACTTTGAGAGACATTCCATCCCTAGTATAATGTCGAATTCTAGCATGGGAATGACTACTAGATTTGTGATAAGATTATGCTCACTAAATTAAATACTAGAGTTTCTAAATACTGTCGATGCTTGGATAATCCCACAAGGGGTTTTGACTGATAACTCTACTTTTATCAAATCAGGGGTTGATTCTAAATTCATTGAAAACATGGGGGAAATAAAGGAATGTGTAGAACTAGTATCAAACAAATTACTTTCTAGATTTGAGAGAACAAAAAGAGTACCTTCTACCACATCATTTAGAGCTTCAACTTTAGCTATTGTGATAGAAAAAGCACGACATTGCTCCCTTTTGCTTTGCTGAGGATGATGGTGGTTCCCCTCTACTGCCCTCATATTTGGACAGTGATTGGAAAAGTTACCAAGTTTTCCACACTTAAAGCACCAGACATCAGGTAGGGCCTGCACCATCTTCCCCTTGTCATTAGTGTTTGTAAGTTGAGGTTTAACCTCACTACAACAATTTATCACAATATGGACTTCTATTACACACTTGTAGCATTTCCCACTCCCAAGCAGGTAGTTCCTTGAATGATTCTTCCCACATTTATTACACGTGGGACAGTGCACTTTCTTGGCTCCTCTTCCCTGATCAAAGGTCCTCCCTAAGATAGGATCCATCGATCTCTTCTTGTCGTTATATTTATGAGACCACTGTGTCTCACCAAACTCCAGCTCGACTTTCATCGCACTCCGAACGATCTCCTCATAGCTATCATAGTCTCGGTTGGCTAGATTCTTCCGAAGATGAGGTCTCAGTCCACTGAAGAATCTATCAAACTTACCATTTGGATCCATGAAAAAGATGGAGGCGTAACATGAAATCCTTGTGAAGTTCATCTCGTAGCTTCCCATAGATTCATTCTCTTTCTGCTTCAGCTCGAGAAACTCTTTCTCCATTATGGTTCTCATCGATCCAGGGGAATAATTATTGAAGAATATCCCTCTGAACTCTTCCCACTCCATAGATTAAAATTCCACTCTTGGCCTTATGTTTTTAATTAGTTCTCACCACTAATAAGCTTCTCCCTCTAAGCGATAGATAGCCATAGTAACCTTCTATTGTTTAGAACATTACAGCATAGAAAAGATCTTCTCAATAGAGCTGATGCACTATTCATAAATCAATGGGTCGGTAGATCCACTGAAGGTTGGTGTTCATTGACACATAAAGGATTCAATAGAAAGTCTTTCCCTTCATGGTGAGATCGGTCTCTCAAATTGATTCAAGTTATTTCCCATAACTTGAGTCAGTTGGTTCATCATTCGCATGAAAGTTTCCATTCCAGATTCTATTGGAGGTCCGTCAGCACATAGTCTATTTCAGTCTCTATTTGCACAGTTCCTCCTATTTCCCTCTATTTTCTAAAAGAATAAAACCTCAGTGAGATACTTATTTCATTTACGAATCTTTTACCTATAAAATATTTTACGTCTTAAAAGTTCTTTAAACTATGACATTTCTTTATAAATCCTTCATAATGATTCATAAAAAGCTTATGATTAACCAAACATATCCCCCAGGTTCGTCGTAACTAAGAGTGTAGAAAGGCCCATTATCATGTAATAGGATATCCTAGATCAAGCCTGAAACTCCTTGTCATAGTTTTCACTCCTAGGTACCTCTGTTCTAGAGCCGCCTCTACCTGCTCGTATCCAGACATGGATGTATTTTCTTGATAAACCACTTACTCAATACTCACCAAAATATCAAGAAGTTTTCATATATTTAAAATTTTCAATAGTATTCTTCCTAATTTTTTCATATCCTAATTTTCATAAATAACTAAACTATCCTCTGATACCAACTATGACATCCCGCCTTTTTATTACATAACTTTTCATTATATTTTACATACAGAGGATCTTTAAAGTCTAGTGTCTTGGAAATCAGGAACATAATACATGAAAACAACATAAAAAATACTTCTAATATACTTGTAAGGCTTCATCATAGGTTCATACTAAGTACAATTACTGCATCTCATAACCTGGATACATACATCAAAGGAAAGGGTGAGCAGAAGGCCCGATAGGGAAAACAAGAGAATTAGTTTACTTTTGAAATCAATAAGAACTTGATAAAAACATAAAGAAATGATAAATTAATGTAGAGGGATTTCATAATGAAAATAACTTGAACAATAACATGAATATGTGGCTACAACATTTAATTTAGAAATTCATAAACATATCACCAAGGTTCATCCCCAAGGTGTCATAAAAATTACCAAGGTTATTCACCAAGGTATCGTGAAACTTTTCATCTCTAGAGATTAAATTCTTTACCAAATGCATTGAAGAGCTATCAGGGCACACCCTTAATATGTATTTACTTTCATATGATCCACATAGATCATAATCAAACATTTCATAAATAACCCATATAGAACAAAAGAAATGTGTTTCATTTCAAAATTGTGGTGTTTTAAAAGTTCTAAAAAAGATCAATATGTCATTTATAACCCATGGAAAGGGAGTGAGGGTTATATGTATGTCAATTTCATAATCAAATATATCATTTTCTTATATTTATGAACACCCATATAAAATAAATAGGTACGGGTATTCACATAAATAAAACAAGATAATTTCTTGAGAGAAAGAGAGGAATTTTGAGATGAAAATTCCGCAGCACAACGACTACACAACATCCTTTTAGAAAACATTAAAAAGAGAGGGTACATGGGTAAAAAACTCATAAAAAATCATAATAAAGTATAAATCCTTAATAAAATGAAGATAAGAATATTGTGTGGATATTTTAATGACATATCACGTGAAAAGGAAACTTGAAAGGAAAGAGAAGATGTGATTTCTTTTACAAAAAATTCGGTAGCCTATCGACGTCACTTAAAAATCCAGAAAATTAACTGATGATTGAAGAAAGGGTATCTCATAATTTGGAAATAAAATTAACAGTAGTAATGATACATAATAACAAGCCCCCACATAAAAAAATGGAACTATAATACATAACATAAAGGAAGTCATGACTTAAAAAAAGAGGGTGAAAGGTTCCCTTACCTTGAAGAGTAACTTTGAAAGATTGAAGGTAAGAACCTTGGGAGGATTGAGGGAACCTTTAGAGGACTCATTGGGAGCTAAAATACCAGAAATTAGTTGAGGAGGATTTTTGAATGAAATAGATGAGGTAATGGCTTGGTATTTATAGGAAAAGTGAGGGAATAAATTATTAATTTTCAAGGGACACCTCATCTGTGGTATTTGAAAAACCATGGTATTTCCCATGGTATTGGAAACTTGAGACACCTCATAAAATATATTACTATTAACAAGTCTACCAGATTATTTACATCATTATTACATCATCAATGATGTCATTAAACACCAGAAACTCAAAACTGTATTTTTACTATTCACTAAAAAATGAACTGTTTCAGAAAAATACCAAAAATTCACTCTAACCCAATATCAATGCTTTGAATTCAAATATGAACTCCATTTTAAGAAAATAGTTTTCTAAATATTTTTAATTTTATTTTTTTAATAAAATAATTTTTTATTCCAAAAATACAACTTTAAAACTATAACTCATTTTGTAAAACATTAAGAAAGTAATCAAGGTCCCATAAAATTATCATATAACCATAAGACAATAAATAATTTTTTTTTGATTAAATTCTATGTAAATAAATTTCCATTTTAAATTATTAAATTAATTATAAAATTGTAAATAAAATATTTATGAGATACAAAAAGACAAAAACTTAAACTATGATAGTTTTTTTCATTTTTAAGATGTCTAAAATAGTTTTATACATTCATGGGTGATGTTTCTATTTTTTGGGTCTATTTACTTTTCATTACTATTCATAATGGTATGTTACTATTCATACTTTACTATTCACTAAAAATTAAGTTGATCTTATTAGACACTAAATTTCTTACTGAACACAATTGTAGAAGACCATTTTTTGAAAATTAATTTACATTATTAATTATTTAAAGAATACAAAAATATTTTAAAATACTCCTTTTTTTCCTAAATTCATCTATAATATACTTCCTATATTTATCCGGACAATTGAAATTCACAAACATTACCATAATAAGAAACAACTATTTTATTTATATGAAATGATTACACAAAGTAGCTAAGGCCTCATTACATGGCCCTGTACAACAACAGTATAGGACCTAAGTGTAAGATGTGCTATGGTGATAGAATCTTGGGGTTTCTTGGACAACATTGCCCGAGTGGTGATTTCTATCAGCTTGAACTTCTCCGTTAGGCGATTCCGTTCAAGCTTCACATGTCGAAGTTTGGCTTGGTCTTGGTCTAGAGCAAAGCCCAGTGATGCTACCTCCTTCCCATGCTCTGATAGATGGTCTTCATATGGCCCGAGTCTACTAGATGATGCCATCGACTCTTATTTCTATATTAACTAACCAAGATAATTTGAATTTTTAAACAATAATTGTAACGTTAAGAATTTAGTTTCCAACAGTCATATTGACCAATGGCCATATAACAGTTGAAACCTAATAGTCTCATTTAATTATACTCACTTCATTAATTAAAGGATATAGTTTAGTTGAGTATAAAATAAAATAACACACAAATTTAAGAAATAAATATTATTAAAAAGTTTGATTTGTTACATTTAGAGTGCCTTGGCTTGAAAGAAATGAAGACTCTGAAGATTATCCATCTCTCTACAAATTTCTAGATTTTATAATTATAGGTTTAATGCTTTATTATTCTAAGAAAAGGGGATAAGGATACAATGAAGAAAAGTGAAATCTATATTTTTGATTTTCTGGTAAATCTCAGGAAGATAAATTTGGTGAAGTATATTTTGATTACAATTGAGAATATCAAGAATGGAAATTTGAAGTCTCAAAACATCATGTATCAGGAAATTCTCTCTAAGATAATAGTTCTCTTTTTAGAATCATTCAAAATCCCTTACAATTCTAAGACAATAAATTACAAGGATATGCTACTTAGTGATGATACCTTGAGAAGGATGAAGGATGTCTTCTCTATTGAATATGGAGAATTTTATGAGCTACCTGAAGAAGGAGTAAAAACATTATCAAAGAAACTGGAAGTGGATGAAACTTCCAAGAAGGGTGGAAGGAAGAGGAAGGTAAAGGAAACCTAAGAGAAATAAAAAATCCCTACGTCTAAGGAAACCCAATCAGCACCACCTAAGCCAAAGAAGAAAAAGACTTATCCAGATGAAGTGGTTTCTAAGTGGAGAGAGGAAAAGAAAAACATTAAGGACAAGGATCTTAATTTTGGATTGGACCATGCTAAGGAAAAATCCTTTAAGCTAAAGGTTGATAAAGATCTTGAGAAGAAAGAGAAAGAAAAGAAGCCGAAAAAGAAAATGTCAGAGGCTGAAATCGTTAAATCCCTTCTCAAGGCTGCTAAGAAAGCCTCTGAACAACACTAGGTACTTGAATCGTTTTTGAAAGAATCACTTTATGTGAATCTGTGAAAGAAGTTAGTGATTCCATAACTAGAATGATAAGAATAAATAGTTCAATAGGAAGGAGTGGAAGAAGAATAAGAAGAAGTAAGTGTTGATACAGATGACAAGATAAGGCAAGTAGAGGATTATCACGATAAGGAGAGTCCTTATGAGAAATTGTCAATCTGAACTTCTAAAGCAGAATCTTCAAAACTTGCTACACTAGGAAAATAAGATCAGGTTCAAGAATAAGTGAATAAAATATCTGAATAAGAAATTAGCAACCATGATTTCATTCAGCCAGATGATATTGTGGCAGGTGCCAAGAAAAAAAACCTTGAGGAAGAAAAGATTGTTCAGTTATCAGATAGTGAGAATGAATCACCCAAAGTAGAAGAGATCATTCCGAGAGTTGAAAAGGGAAAGAAGGTGTTGGTTGATACATCTAGGAAATATATGGTGAAAAAGAAAGATGTTGGTGCTTCATCGAAGAGGAAATATGAAGAGATTGAAAAAGAATCCTCACCAACCAAACCCTCTGATTTGGAATCATCCACTATTGGACATGGTTTTGTGGTAAAATATTTGAAGAAGTTGGTTGATACCATTCCCTTATTCTCGAGTATATATTCAAGATTCTAGATGCTTCAGCATTCGATAAATCAAAAATCATATTCAGTTTCCATGCTTATGGATAAGTTTATCAGACTCGAGGCTAATTTCAAATCTTTCTTCATTGGTTATAAACCTCATAAAAGATCATTCAAGAAGATTAAAAATTGGTCAAGGAAGAAAATTGAAGACCTTAGAGTCTTTGATGAATTTAAAGACAATGTGAAGGATGCTTTCAACACCAAATATGGGAAGTTTAATGATATTACTAAGAGTTTTGAGGAAAAGCTGACTCTCGAACAAATAACTCGGAAGAAAGAAGTCAAGGAATTGAATGGGAAGATTAATTAAGTGGTTATGAATTGGAAGAGGGAAATGAATATAAGAATAGAGTTTGAAGAGAATCTTGTTAAGAAAGAAGAAGTATTAAAAGCTTAGGCAGACATTCTTAAGGCTCAGGAAGAAAACATAAAAGCCTTAGAGAAGAAAAATGAAGATAAGGATCAGCTTCTCAAGTGTGTAGAAGAAGATCACAAGGATATAAAGAAGCTGAAAACCATTGTAAATAAGTTAATGCTAAAGGACAAAGAAGGATAATTTTTCCCCAATCCGATATTTTGTTGTATTTCCTTCTTTGTACAAATATTTCCCATCATAATAAAAATTTTCATGTTCATCATGTATTTTTTTTATAACACTAATCTTTTAGGTACTATATTTTTTTCATTCTCTTTTTTCCTTTTTGAAAATCAAAAAGAGGGAGAAATGAATGATAAAAAGAATACTAAGTAAATAAGTGAATTCCCTAAGTAAAGAGGAGTTTATCTAAGAGGGAGTTTCATCAAATAATATTTCCTTATACAGAAAATGGCAAAATCTTCTTAAGGAAGTCAAGAATACGATCCTTAGGGATTTCAAAACCTAAGGGGGAGTTAGTCGTATACCTCATGATTCATAAGTAAAGGGAGATAAGTTTTTATTTTCAAGTTCATAAGGAAAAAATCTAAGTCCTTATATTATTTTTCGTAAGGATGTTGGTTCTTTCCAAAAAGGGGGAGATTTTTGAGTCAATAAGGTTTCCTTATAACATTTCCATTCCTCTATGTTTTGAAAATTACCAACACTCTATCTTAAAGAAAATTATATTTTCCTTACGAATTATCTTAATAAGGAAAATTTTTCTTCCCCAAGGAAATTTTATCATTACCTATGTTTTCATTTTTCATTTTATAGTTTCTCTAAATCTAACTTCTTTTATTCATAAGGGTAAAATTTGGCTTCACATCTAAATCATTAGAATCCTATAAATCCTTAGATATAGAGTATTCTGTTTTTGGGTACTGAATTCAGACTCCGAATTCTCTAAAATTCAGACTCTGAATTCCTCATAATTTCGACTCTGAATTCATCAGAATTCAGACTCCAAATTTATCATAATTCATACTTTGAATTTCTCAGAATTCCGACTCAGAATTCCTCAAAATTCAGACAATGAATTCCTTAGAATTCAGACTCCAAATTCCTTAGAATTCAGACTCCGAATTCCTCAAAATTCAAACTTCGAATTCTTTAGAATTTTGACTCCTAATTTATTATAATTTCGATTATTGTAACACCCCATGCTTCCACGATACGCTTCTCAATCAATAATGCAATAGCTTGCATTGTACGCAAGTTCGAGATTCTAACACACCGCGACCAATCAAAATAGCCATTATGAATAGTAATACCCACTTTTTGAAATTATATATATTTTATATTTCAAAATGGGATTCTTTTTTGGATTCATAATATCTAAATTAGCCTATTTTGAATTTTTGGTATTTTTCTGAGAACTTCCAATTTTTTATGAATAGTGAAAAATACTTAAAAACAACTTTTTTAATAAAAATAATTTATAGTGATAAATTATACTATTGAGTGGTTTTAAAGTATAATTAGAATATATTTTTACCATTTTATCCAATGGTGGTCATTATAATTAATTTCACTTTGAAATTAGACATAAACAATTGTCAGTCTTTTGATATATATTGTTTCTTAAAAACACGCTATTTGTTGTGACAGCGGGAATTAATTATAAAATTAATTAATGAAACTTATATGTTTGGAATTTTTTAAAATAGAAATCATTTTTGAATTCGGAATATCAATTATAGCTTAGGGTGAAATTTTTTCATTGTTCTGAAAAACTTCAATTTTTGATGAATAGTGAAACCACTAAGTGGTAGTTAAAAAATTGTTTTTTTCATTTAAATGAAACATTACCACTTCTGTGATTTGATTTTCAAAAATCTGATATACATGGTTGTCATTAAGAATTAAAATGTGGTTCAATGGGATTAAAATAATTTTTTGGTGAATAGTAACTTTTAAGTTTAATTAATCACGATTAAAGGTAATTAGTGAAATTTAAGGTAAAAATGGTATTATAAAAATATGAAAATACCCTTACACTTGTCCTACCCCTATTGGATGAGTCATGGACGACCAAGACAATCCATGGGTCAACTTGGGGACCCCATGGAGCCACATTGGTAGAAAAATGACATTAAAAACCTTTTATTTAATGTTAAAATAAAAATGTCACAAACATGAGTTGTTTTACTAAAACAATTTTTAAATGGGGTTATACAAGTAATATTTTTTACTATAAATATTAATTGTAAAGCTAAATATTTTTCCTACATCATGAATTTTTTTTATAATTTTTAGACATTAAATAAATTAAATTATTTATGACACCATGATGATGCAGAGATTACCTCATTAATTAACGATTTAAATAAAATGAAAAGATAATGTAAAATCTAAGACTTACACTTGTCAAAAACCTATTGTGTCACGACCCATCCTTGGGGCCCGTGCCGTGACTACCCCAAGCCCGCCTTCCATAGGCCAGGGGCTGGCGACTAGCACCAAGGCGTAAATCCCAGTAGAAGGGAAGGCATTGCCTTTGTAAAGTAAACAAACACCACAGAGCAAACAAACAGTAGAAGTAATCACTAAGTAAAAACTGAGTACAACAGTAAGTGCGGAAAAGTAAGTGGGCCAATATACAAACCCAAACTGAAAGTAATGTACAACTGGAAAGAGAAAACAGCAACTAAAAAGTAAAGCCGCAACGTCGAGCCGTCCACTGGAAGTCCCACCTGAAAGGTGGGTACAGATGGCCTCCACAGCTCCTAGGGTCCAGCCATCCACTCTAAGTACGTCCCGCCCAGTGGTCCACCTCCAGGTACCGTCCTGCTCTGCAAGCCTCAACCACGATCAGCATTGTCCGTCGTCTGCAACCAACACACCGTAGTGCGGGCATAGCCCGTGCAGGGGTGAGTATAAGCTACTCAGTAGGGACCCCGAGACCCCCGAAGGTCTCCCAGAATCCACAAAGGATAAACCACAAAGGAAAGATACAATCACAAAGTAACATTCGACACTGCTTAGGTATATTCCCATACATATACCTAAGTCATTAATTCTCGTTCGGCTCCAACATCTGAGCCCAAGTACAACCCAGTCCACACAGGAAAGCAAAACGTAAATCCACACAGGATAGCTTAACACAATCCACATAGGAAAGCAAAACAGGATTCAACTCACACAGGTATACTTCTTCGTATGATGATAGAGATGATCAGATATAGCCACTGATTCATCTAAGTCGTTGGACCCACAAAGGATCGACAGGTACTAACCCCCACAATGACCCACACAGGATTGATCATGAAGTTGAAACCATAGCTATTGGGAAACTCCTTCCCCATCAAGTACGATGGGTATGCCACTACACCCAAGCACTTCCCTATAACCTTGGACTGCTGTAGTTTTCCACCTATCAAGTACCGTGGGCCTGCTGCTATAACCAAGAGCTTCCCACCATGGGTCTGCCGCTACAACCAAGCGCTCCCCCTCATAGCCTCTAGAGGTACTCCTTCTATTGAGTACCACGGGTCTGCCGCTACAACAAAGCACTCCTCTGCCGTGGGTCTGCTGCTACAACCAAGCGCTCCCCCGTGCTACTACAACCAAGTGCTCCTCCGTCGTGGGTCTACTGCTACAACCAAGCGCTCCCCCTCATAGCCACCAGAGGTACTCCTTCTGTTGTGTACCGCAGGTCTGCCGCTACAACCAAGCGCTCCTCCGCCGTGGTTCTACTGCTACAACCAAGCACTTCCCACTGGGCTATCCGTAACACACCGAGTCGTTCGATCAGCAGTCGTCAAGTCTCAACCGGATCTAGGGTTTCCGCACACAGCATGCTCATTCTGGGAGGGTTCACTCCATGAGCCAAGAGGTCGATGCATCAACTGACATGTAGTCCAGAGTTGATGTATCCCAAAAAGTACCGTAGTGGTCACTATCGAACCCAGAGAGGATTCTCGTACTGTCTTCATTGTCGTTGTAGACGCAGCCAGCTCTAGGGTTCCCGTACACAGCAATCTCGTTCGGAAGGGTCCGCTCCACGAGATGAGGGGCTGATACATCAACTGACACATAATCCGGAGTTGATGTATCCAAAAGTTCCGTATCGTCAACAGGAACTCAACGTCGCAGATGGCGCGTCAATCAGACGCCCGGTCTGAGAGTTATAGGCTTTTTCGTCCCAGGGGCCCGGTTGGTTTTTAAGTTAAAACTAACCCGACCATACTCCACCTACGTCCAAACCTCGGGCAGAGTAATCCAAAAGATCTGTCTCACTTAAAGGAATCCAACAAAGTCGACGGAACGTCAATCAGACGTCCGGAGCTCAAGTTATGAGTGTTTCCGCTCCGAGGGCCCGGTTGGTTTCGTGTACGAACCAACTCGGCTGAACCAAAAGTACTCCAAAACTTTGAGTGTAATATACCGAAACGACCATCTCGATCCAAGGATCACATCGCCGCTGACGGTGCATCGATCAGAGGTCCGTAGCCCAAGATATGGGCAAAAGATCGTAAGGGGTCCGAAAATGGGGGGTCTGGGCCCGGACCGACCCAGCCCAACCCCCCTGGGTCGGCCCGAACCAGGTCGACCCGACCAGGGTCCGGGTCCGACCCGGACGGCACGGCGCGGTCCGGCCTGGGTGGCGCGGCCCGGCCTGGGTGCGACCCGGCGCGGCCCGGCCTGGGCGCGACCCGGCCCAGCCGGCCCGGGCGCGGCCCGGTCGTCAGGCTGGTCGGCTCGGCTGGTTACGGCTGAGCGGAGCGGGGGGCGTGCTTCCCCCGCGTGATGGAGCTGCAACCCCGCGTGGGTCCGCCCTTGCCAGCAGATGCGGCTGGCTGCCGCGTCCCGTCCTTCGCCAGTCCCGCGCGGTCGCGGGACGGCCGGCCTGCCGCTGTAGCGGTTCTCCACGACGGCGCGTAGGGCGCCACCGTGCCGGCGTGGCGCGCCGGCGGGTTGCTCCACGGACCACCGGATGAGTTCCGGTGGTCGGAAATTCACGTCGTCTTCGCCAAAGGCCCTCCCGGGGTCCGTCCTTCACTGCGAGGACCTCACATCGCCTGTACGGATAGTTTTGTCAACGTCAGCCGTTTCGCACACCAAGAACGAAAGGGGCGGTGGGTTCAGACTTGTTCATTGGTCCGCACTCACAGTGTTAGCTGTTTTAAATATTTCACAACAAAATTTTAATCATACTCCGCGGGTATAAATCACAAATATTTAAATGAATCAAACCCCTACCTCGTCGTTGTCGTCGAACATGAGTTCGTCGCGGAATTGACCCTCACGGAAGAAGAGGATCATCGTGTCACAGAAGGGGCATCACTGTCGTCGTGGTACACGGCGTCGCATAGTCAAATTCCTAGGATTAAAAACACACATATTTAATTGCACCAATTAAACCCATGTTGAGGATATAATTCACAAAGGATTTAAAAGAACCGCAATCCCCTACCTCAATCAGTTGTTGATCGAAGGTTGTCACGGGGAAGGAACGTCGTAGAAGAAACGTCGCGGAAGGAGGATCGTCAGTGTCGTGGTACACGGCGTTGCGTCGTCGATCTCCGAGGGTTCGACGTTCTTCGCGTTCTTCACATTCTTCGCGTTCTTCGCATTTTTCGCGAAGGAGGATGAAGAACTTAGAGTTTCTCCAAATCCTCTCAACAAGACACCCACATGTGTTGGTCTTATTTTATTCTTATGCCAACAAACGAAAAAAACAAAGTTAAGAAACGAACCATTAATTCAGTGATTTAATGGTAACGACTTAACTGCCCAATTAATAGGGGCGTTAAGAATTTAAGAAAACGCACCGGTTGACTTTCATTTAAATAGGGTTTTCGCGGGTGCGTTACTTAGAGGAAAAGAAATGGTGGGGCTCGTGTGAGCCCCACCTCACAAATATCATACCAAGTGGGTAGGATATTTTGGGTTCCACCCTATCTGCTTAACTTAGCTTAAGTGGATTTAAGTGGCTTTAAGTGAAATGAAATAAAGTTGTCACACCACTTTATTTTATTTATTAACTTAACCTCAAAAACTAAAAACCACACCCGAGCAAACACAACTCCAGAAAAGGCGTTTCTAAGAAAATACCGGTGCTACGATTCAATCGGTGCCCTCGGAATTCGATTCCGAGCACCGGTTCAAAAGTTAGGAAAACCCGCTCGTTCGTTCACTGAACGTACCTGTGCCAAACTTTGGAAAATTATTCCGGGCACACCGGTCCTCGGAATCAGGTGCCGTCAGAAACTGCGCCCTTGTAAAATTCCAAAGAAAATTAAGAAAAAAAAATCCTTGAATTTTACAGATCTTTACATCACTCCCAACTCAGGGCTTTACGTCCCCGTAAAGATACATCATAAAATAGGGAAACAAATGTGGGTACTGAGCACGCATCTAAGCCTCCTGCTCCCAAGTGCTCTCCTGGAGGTTCCCGTGCGGCCATATGATGCGCACAAGAGGAATCGACTATCCACATAGGACCTGCTCCTGTCAATCCTCAATCTCCATCGGGACCTCTACAAAAGTCACCCCATCATCAACATCCATCTCCCCATGGTCAATGATATGTGTCGGGCCGTGCACGTATCTCCTCAGCTGAGATACATGGAAGAAGTCATGCACCCGGTGCAACTGAGGTGGTAGAGCCAAGTGATAAGCCACCTCACCAATCCTTCTGAGGACCTGGAATGGCCCGATGAAGCATGGAGACAGCTTTCTGCCTCGGCCAAATCTCCTTAATCCATGTCAAGGTGAGACACGCAAGAAGACGTGGTCGCCATCCTCGAACACTAGTGGTCTCCGCCTCCTGTCAGCACAAGACTTTTTCCGGATCTGAGCTGTTCTCATCCGCTCTTGGATGACTTGGACCTTTCTGGTCCTACAAGAGCTGCTGGGATTTCTTCTTTGCCGAGAAGAGAAATCTGGTCTCATCCCCTGGATGAACCACGTTTTTCGCCTAATACAGTCAATCCCGTCATGGATGATAATAACCCATACCAAGGATGACTTCGTAAGGTCTCGACGCTACTACCAAGAGATCCAACCATTACTCTCGCCTCCAAGGGTTGAGTCACACTGTCGGCATCAGTGTGTGGTCACTGGGTCTCCTCCAGTAGGTATCTCAAAGTGATCGTCAAGTCAACGGTTTTTAAACCGGAACCTCTTAGTAACAACACAAAGAGAGGACATGAAGGTAAATGCCAAAATAAAGGTGTCTTTTATTAATGCAGATCAAAGTACAAAGACACAAAACATATACAAACAAACATCAACAATGCTAGAAGCAGCATAAACAAAAGTCTCCAGGTCTGGAGCTAGTCCCGCTCTTGTCCATCTTCTCCCGGAGCTCCATGATCGTAGGCCTCAGCTACCTGAAGCTGAGATCTCCCATGTCCACCAGCTCCCTGCGGTCGGGGTGGACCTCCTGGTGGTGGTGGTGGAAACACCTCGAAGCGTCGTCCACCTCCATCTGCATGGCCAGCTCCCCTGCCACGGTCTCCTGCTCCATGCGGTCCGCCTCGGTCGAACCTCTGCCTATGCCTGGGAGGTCCTTCGTTCATCTTCTGGTCATCCGTATGGCGGGTCAGACAGTCACGAGCCATGTGACCAACCCCACCGCATGAGTAACACTGTCCGCTCATGGTAAGTCGTTGCCCACCCCGGGTGCCTCGCACAAACGATCCTGTGTCACACGGTCGACCACCTGTAGGTCTAGTCCTATTGGACCCCTGCGTCATCTGTCTACCGCCCACTGCAGAAGACTCTGCCACATGCCGGCTAGTGGTGGGTCTTGCTGCTGGAGACTACTCAGCAAGGAAACTCTCCACTAAGATGGCTTGCTCCAACACTCCTGTCTGTGTCGGAATGCTGTGAGAAACAACTGAAGCTCTGATCTCTCGCCTGAGCCCCTACTCGAAGGTTCGGGCCCTAAATAATTGGTCTCGTACCATGTCCGTGGAATAACGCGAGAGATCGGTAAACCTCGCCGCGTACTGGGCTACTGTCATGCTGCCCTGCCGCAGCTGTAGAAGCTCCTGGATGCGCACCGCACGGAGGGTGGCTGGGACGAACTCCGAGCAGAAGAGGCTCTCAAAGTCTTTCCAGAGGCGATATGCCTCATCGTGCACCTGAAGCATCAAGATCCACCATCGGCCCGCTGCCGCGTGCAGTAGGATTGCTGCAAGGATCAACATGAGGTCTGCTGGTGTTTTCACTAACCTGAAAACTCGTACCACTGCCTCCAGCCAGTCCTCGGCTGCTTGGGGGTCCGTCTCCCCGTGGAACCTGGGCGGTCGCTAGCGCTGGAACTCGTGCAGTGCACTAAGGCGACGTGCATCGTCAGCGGCTGGGGCTGGAAGCATCTGTGGCTTGGCGGGTAGAGGTACTGTCGGTGCCTCAGCTATCAAAGGGCCTTGTACCAAGGCCTCGTCGCTCGGTGGGATGTCGTCACGCTCAACTCTTGGAACCCTAGCTGCCTGCCGTCGTGGGGCCATCCTGAAAAGAAACAGGTGCGCCACGGTCAAATAGTATAACTGGTGAGCTGACATAAAGTAATCATCAATAAAACTTGAAACACACATGCAATCAATGTTTTCACGCATTAAGTCGGAAATCAGAAGTCAGGGTCCTGGTGTATGGATACGTTGGCCGCCACACCAACACTGGACTCCCTGAACTGATAACCACACCCAATACGCTTAACAATATTTCTTCACATAGAAAAAGATCATAGTTCTAAGTTCTGCGGTAGAACCGAACTCCTCTGATACCAATTTGTCACGACCCGTCCTCGGGGCCCGTTCCGTGACTACCCCAAGCCCTCCTTCCATAGGCCAGGGGCTGGCGACTAGCACCAAGGCGTAAATCCCGGTAAAAGGGAAGGAATTGCCTTTGTAAATTAAATAAACACCACAGAGCAAGAAAGTAGTAGAAGTAATCACTAAGTAAAAACTGAGTACAACAGTAAGTGCGGAAAAGTAAGTGGGCCAGTATACAAACCCAAACTGAAAGTAAAGTACAACTGGAAAGAGAAAACAACAACTAAAAAGTAAAGCCACAGCGTCGAGCTGTCCACTGGAAGTCCCACCTGAAGGGTGGGTACAGATGGCCTCTACAGCTCCTAGGGTCCAGCCGTCCACTCCGAGTACGTCCCGCCCAGTGGTCCACCTTCAGGTACCGTCCTGCTCCGAAAGCCTCAACCACGATCAGTGTTGTCCGTCGTCTGCAACCAACAAAATGTAGTGCAGGCATAGCCCGTGATAGGGTGAGTATAAGATACTCAGTAGGGACCCCGAGACCCCCGAAGGTCTCCCAGAATCTACAAAGGATAAAACACAAAGGAAAGATACAATCACGAAGTAACATTCGACACTGCTTAGGTATATGGCCATACATATACCTAAGTCATCAATTCTCATTCAGCTCCAACATCTGAGCCCAAGTACAACCCAGTCCACACAAGAAAGAAAAACGTAAATCCACACAGGATAGATCAACACAATCCACATAGGAAAGAAAAACAGGATTCAGCTCACACAGGTATACTTCTTCGTATGACGATAGAGATGATCAGATATAACCACTGATTCATCTAAGTCGTCAGACCCACAAAGGATCGATAGGTACTAACCCCCACAATGACCCACACAGGATTGATCATGAAGTTGAAACCATAGCTATTGGGAAACTCCTTCCCCATCATGTACGGTGGGTATGCCGCTACACGCAAGCGCTTCCCTCTAACCTTGGACTGCTGTAGTACTCCACCTATCGAGTACTGTGGGCATGCTGCTACAACCAAGCGCTTCCCACCATGGGTCTGCCGCTACAACCAAGCGCTCCCCCTCATATCCTCTAGAGGTACTCCTTCTGTTGAGTACCACGGGTCTGCCGCTACAACCAAGCGCTCCTCTACCGTGGGTCTGCTGCTACAACCAAGCGCTCCCCCGTGCTGCTACAACCAAGCGCTCCTTCATCGTGGGTCTTCCGCTACAACCAAGCGCTCCCCCTCATAGCCTCCAGAGGTACTCCTTTTGTTGAGTACCACGGGTCTGCCGCTACAACCAAGCACTCCTCCGCCGTGGGTCTGCTGCTACAACCAAGCGCTTCCCACTGGGCTATCCGTAACACACCGAGTCGTTCGATCAGTAGTCATCAAGTCTCAACCGGCTCTAGGGTTTCCGTACACAGCATGCTCGTTCCAGGAGGGTCCACTCCACGAGCCAAGAGGTCGATGCATCAACTGACATGTAGTCCAGAGTTGATGTATCCCAAAAAGTACCGTAGTGGTCACTACCGAACCCACGGAGGATTCTCGTACTGTCTTCATTGTCGTCGCAGACGCAACCAGATCTAGGGTTCCCGCACACAACAAACTCGTTCGGGAGGGTCCGCTCCATGAGCTGAGGGGCTGATATATCAACTAACACATAATCCGGAGTTGATGTATCCAAAAGTTCCGTATCGTCAATAGGAACTCAACGTCACAGACGACGCGTCAATCAGACGCCCGGTCTGAGAGTTATAGGCTTTTTCGTCCCAGGGGCCCAGTTGGTTTTTATGTTAAAACTAACCTGACCATACTCCACCTACGTCCAAACCTTGGGAAGATTAAGCCAAAAAATCCGTCTCACTTAGAGGTATCCAAAAAAGTCGACGACACGTCAATCGGACGTCCGGAGCTCAAGTTATGAGCGTTTCCGCTCCGAGGGCCCGGTTGGTTTCGTGTACGAACCAACTCGGCCGAACCCAAAGTACTATGAAACTTTGAGTGTAATATACTGAAACGACCGTCTCGATCCAAGGATCACATCGCTGCTAAAGGTGCGTCGATCGGAGATCTGTAGGCCAAGATATGGGCAAAAGACCGTAAGGGGTCCGAAAAAGGGGGGTCTGGGCCCGGACCGACCCGGCTGGCGCGGCGCAACCCGGCTTGGGTGGCCCGGCCCGGCCTGGGCGCGACTCGGCCCGACCGGCGCTGGCGCGGCCCGGTCGTCAGGCGGGTCGACTCGGCCGGTTACGACCGAGCGGAGCGGGGGGCGTGCTGCCCCCGCGTGATGGAGATGCAACCCTGCGTGGGGCCACCCTTGCCAGCGGACGCGGCTGGCTGCCATGTCCCGTCCTTTGCCGGTCCCGCGCGGTCGCGGGACGGCCGGCCCGCCGCCGCGGCTTCAGCCGCGGCGGTTCTCCACGGCGGAGTGCCGGCGGGTTGCTCCGCGGACCACCGGACGAGTTCCGGTGGTCAGAAATTCACACCGTCTTTGCCAAAGGTCCTCCCGGGGTCCATCCTTCACTACGAGGACCTCACATCACCCGTGCGGCTAGTTTTGTCGACATCCTCCATTTCCCACACCAAGAATGAAAGGGGCGGTGGGTTCAGACTTGTTCATTGGTCCGCACCCACCGCGTTAGCGGTTTTAAATATTTCACAACAAAAGTTTAATCATACACTGTGGGTATAAATCACAAAGATTTAAATGAATCAAACCCCTACCTCGTCGTTGTCGTCGAACGTGAGTTCGTCACGGAAGAAAGAGATCATCACGTCACGGAAGGGGCGTCGCTGTCGTCGCGGTACACGGCGTCGCGTAGTCAAACTCTGAGGATTAAAAACACACAGATTTAATTGCACCAATTAAACCCATGTTGAGGATATAATTCAAAAAGGAATTGAAAGAACCTCAATCCCCTACCTCAATCGGTTGTTGATCGAAGGTTGTCCCGAGGAAGGAACGTCGCGGAAGAAACATCACGGAAGGAGGATCGTCGGCGTCACGGTACACGGCGTTGTGTCGTCGATCTCTGAGGGTTCGGCGTTCTTCTCGTTTTTCGCGTTCTTCGCGTTCTTCGCGAAGGAGGATGAAGAACTTAGAGTTTCTCCAAATCCTCTCAACAAGCCACCCACATCTGTTGGTCTTATTTTATTCTTATGCCAACAAATGAAGAAAAAACAAAGTTAAGAAACGATAATTTGGTGATTTAATGGTAATGACTTAACTGCCCAATTAATAAGGGCGTTAAGAATTTAAGAAAATGCACCGGTTGACTTTCATTTAAAAGGGGTTTTCGTGGGTGCGTTACTTAGAGGAAAAGAAACGGTGGAGATCGTGTGGGCCCCACCTCACAAATATCCTACCAAGTGGGTAGGATATTTTGGGTTCCACCCTATCTGCTTAACTTAGCTTAAGTGGCTTTAAGTGGCTTTAAGTGAAATGAAATAAAGTTTTCGCACCACTTTATTTTATTTCTTAACTTAACCCCCAAAACTAAAAACCACACCCGAGCAAACGCAACTCTGAAAAAGGCGTTTCTAAGAAAATACCGGTGCTGCGATTCCATCGGTGCCCTCGGAATTCGATTCCGAGCACCGATTCAAAAGTTAGGAAAACCCGCTCGTTCGTTCACTGAACGTACCCAAACCAAACTTCGGAAAATGATTCCGGGCACACCGAGCCTCGGAATCAGGTGCCGTCAGAAACTGCTCCCTTGTAAAATTCCAAACAAAATAAAGAAAAAAATTTCCTTGAATTTTACGAGTGTTTACATATTGGATGAGTATATTTCGAACCCTTATCACCTTACCCTTGAAATATATAAGTGTGGGACCTTTAAAATCCAAAACTCATTATATAATAAAGTAACATTTCTTGACTTTCCAAGAGTGCCCCTCCTCTCCTCTTATAAAAGGCCCCCACCACTACCACCTTATTCACACCTTAAAAGAATTTTGGCTCAGATAACATCTGCCCAAATACTCCCTCAACTTCCCTATCTTACTCCTAGAAGCCTCACTTTGGGCAGAATTCTTCCCAGGGAAGCCTTTGGCTCAAATCAAAAAAGAGTTACCCGATTTTAAGGTAATGTCTTCTCTTGTGTTCTTTTGTTTTATTTTTCTTCTCCAAACCCCTAAAATATTTTTATTACTTTATTTTGTAACAACACCAGTATCCTCAATATACTTGGATGTTTTTATGAGAAGTATTTTATCTACACTTACACACACCTTCATCTAATGGTTAAAGAACATACTGTTTCTGTGATTGGCAAATTTCTTCCTCACGAAACGATGATTGTTCAATCTTCTTTTAACACCTCTCATGGTGGCCATTATGATGACACTATTTTTATATATGATATATATTATGCTTTTGTTTTCCTTATGATTCTATATTTTTCATTTATGGCATACCTTTACGATTTCCATTATGGGTAAATGCGATAATTTCATTTTAGGAAGTGCGGACTACCACCCCCTCAAAGTGATTTGAATAGTTAATGCTATATGTAGGATGTATAAAGGATGGATTAAATGATATTATACAAGATATTATACTACAATTATAGTATACGTTTATATAATTATAATTTCATTCCATTAAATATGAAATAGAAATGAAAGTAGCGTTCATGCGTACGTACAGCTTACCGTCTCCATGAACGGTGCATTTCATTTCTTACCTCTAAATGTTATGTAATATTATAAATGAATGTACATACTGGATATATATTATATATATGATATCTAAATCATGAATATAATTCTGGAGATAATGGATATTCTACCACATAAAAAACTTGTAATTATAAGAAGTTTATTGTTGACTCAAGTACCATTGATCGAAAAAACGACCGTTATTAACTTAAATGACTACATACTTTTCGTAACATTGTAATAATGAACATGAAAAAGGTTCTTAAGAAAGTAGAGATTAACTCTAGTTTATTATTCAGGAGGTTAAAGAACGGTCGATTCATGTCGGACACAAGGTAAGGGAACTTCTTAACCCAATTTCCGTTCTTTGGGTTAATCTCTTACTTTCAAATTATGTCATGATATTATTATATCCTATCTTGTATTTTTAATTTAATTATGTGTACTTATAGTGAATACACATAATAGATCTATTTTATTTAAAAAATTATCTTTGTAAGGTACTTTTTCTCAATCTCCATTCATTGAGTCATATTTTGTTTTATACACAAATTTCTTTTATACGGTGTGTAAACCCATTTGACTTTTACGTTTATTCAAAAGGAATATTTTTATACGAATCATTTTACTAAATGAAAAAAAGGAATTTTTTTCTTGTTGTACCTATGCAGTGACAACGACTTCTCCGCCGCCGTGACCATTATTTGAGTTTCGGCTTCCTCTACAAGCCATAACCTTTTTTTAATGAAAAAAAATTACAAAGTTTTAATTTTCTTTTATTTCGGTATTGAAAATGGTTTTGAAAATGTTTTTATTATATCAATGTTTTGTATTGATATCTTGTAATTGAAATGTGGAAATGTTATGTTTCCTTTATGCATGTTTTATGTGATATGATTATGTTATGGTTTATGATATGTTTAAACCTGTTCATATGAGGAATGCATTGGACTTAATAAGTGACGGGTGGAGCCCACTATAGCTCCTCGATGCGTTGGTAGGTCTCATGAGACAAACTAGTGTCTTGTCACGAGGCCTTGACAAAATCTTATTTGTGGTCTTGGAATGAGGCCTTGGCTATGTGGTTATGATAGTATGGAATTATGCATTCCATCATTATGAAAGTGATTATTGATATTTCATGTGATTATTAGACCAGTAGAATATCCATGTGAATAAGTAAATGAAATTATTTCATTTTACTTTTTCCATATTATGTTGAAGTTCAAGTTTAAAAGGATTTTTTTAGTTATACATTGCCTTAAATGTTTATGTTTATTTATTAAAGCTTCTGCTATATTGTTATCCTTACTGAGCATCTGAGCTCACCCCTTTCAATGTTTTAATTTTTTCCAGGATGTGAAGAAGTATTTTAGGAATGACCTGCAGGGATAGTCTAAAGGGGATATGAGTGTGGAAAATGAAGACTATGTTATTGTAGTTTTTCACTTTATGATGTAATGTAACATTTATGAATGTATCTAGTGTTTCTAAGGCTACTAAACTAATCGGTCTTTCGAGACTTGATCTTTTGTGATCATGACAATGTTACGAAGTAATGCACTGACTCTGGGTAACTGGGGTCAGGGAATCACAGTTGGTATCAGAGGCAGTTTAGTACTAACCTTGGAAGCTAGATTTAGATAAACTCTGATTAGAGCACATAGCCCTAAGACAGACTTTGAGGATTAGTATAGAATAACTTCCTAGAATTTTGGTATTATATAGATTTTGTGAGTTTTCCGAGCAATACATCCATATCTGGATACGAGCAGGTATAGGTGGCTCTGGCACATATGTACCTAGGGGTAAAACCTGAAAACACCGCTTTGAGCTAGACTCGAACGAGAACTGGTGCACGACAACAGGCCTTGCTGCACTCTTGGTTACGACACTCCCGGGGGATATGCTTAGGATAATTATCATTTTCTTTACAAACCATTATGAAGGGATTATGAGTATATACTTCCTCAAAGAAAACATTTTTATGATTATGGATTATATCCATAAATAGTTAAATTTATGTTAAGTGTTTTACAAGTAATGAATTATGTATTTTAATTCATAAACTAATCTAGTTTATGCCATTGTTTAGAAATGGTTCCTAGTGGGAGGAATGGAAACCATATCAATGCACGCACTCCATGTAGGGATTGCCCTCCTGCTCAAGATAATTATTGTGGAGCTGGAGATACAACTAGTGCTGATTAAATTATTACCATACTGGGACAACTCACTCAGGTTATGAATAATAACCTTACTCATATGGAGCACCCTAATCCGCAACGTGGAGGATCAATGTTAGACCGCTTCATGAGGAAGAAACCGCCAACATTTAATGGGGGTACAAATCCATTATTAGGTGAGAAATGGGTAAAATCCTTAGAGAAAATATTCTACACCTGGGAGTAGCGAAAGGGAGAAGGTTGTCATGGCAGTTTACCACCTCACTGGAGATGCTGATCAATGGTGGTCATTGATTAAAAATACAAAGAAAGATGATGAATTATAAAATATAGAATGGAGGGAGTTCAAAGAGATTTTATTAGAAAAATACTTCCCTCGTGACCATCGAGCAGATATGAAAAGGCAATTTCTGAGTCTGAGACAAAAGGAGGATGAGAATGTCGCAAATTATGAGGCTAACTTTACAAGGTTAGCGAGGCATGCTGCCGATTATATATGTAACCCAAGAAGTAAGATTGACCATTTGTTTGATGGGTTAAAACCATTTCTCCATCAAGATTTAATATCACAATATTTCTCAACATACGAAGATATAGTCTCGTGTGCTATCAAGACAGAAAAGGAATTCCCTAAGTCTTATGACAACAAATTAAAGCAAGAGGAGAAGAGAACGGTGGAACAAGAGACAGATAAAAGGAAAAAGGGAAAGAAGGATTTTACATTATGTGATAATTGTGGGAAGAATCATCCCGGTACTTTCCTGAAAGGAATAAGAGTTTGTTATAAATGTGGAAAAAAAAGGTCACCAGACTCGTGATTGCAAGGAAAATAAAGAGGCTATCAATGTTTAATGCTACAATTGTAGGGAAATGGGGCATTATGAAAATGAATGTCCTAAGCGTCAGAGAAAATTACCTCAGAAAAGGCCAAAGGATGAAGGACAATCATATGTTGTTACTACAGTTGAAGTGGAATAATTAATGTATTGGTGCTTTTGGACTCAAGGATTATATTCGGGTTATAAGAATAATGTGATATATATAAGGATTGTACTGAAGTACTTGTTTTTTTCATTAAGGTTTTAATATGATGAAGGTAATCATATTTTTAGTATGTGACAATAAGAGAAAATTTACTTTGTTTGGGGAATCTGATGTTACAATTGATTTTGGAATTTAGAGACCTTTTAGAGAAAGTCTGGACATAGGTATTTTGGATAACTATAAAGGTTGGAATGGATTAAGTTGAACCTTGGATAGTATTGTTTAAGGTTAAAACATTTTTGAAGATTACTTTTGGAATATTATAATACTATATTTTTAGGTAAAGAACAACCTGCAGGTCGGGGGATAACCCGTCGCGTCGGACAAAGCTGCAGGAATTGAACCCACAACCATAGTGCGATAGGCCTTTATTACCAACCACTAGCCTATAGGAAGTCCCTGGTTATTACAAAATAGTTTTCCTAATCTAAATGGTATGTGTTAAAATTTGGAACCCTGTACGATTACGATAAATATAATATTTTTGATTTATGTTATATTTTTGAGTGAAAGATGGGTTTGTGGTAAAAATTTATTAAAGAATGAAAGTCTACATGACAAGTAAGTATATTTCCTTACGTTCTTAGTAAATATCCTAAATAAATTCCTCAACTTTATGAAAGGTCACTTAAAATAAAAATGTTGTCGGTTAACTTTTCCAATTGGGGAATCAATGACCATTTAACCAATCACAAGTTTGTGATTTTCTTGTAGTTAAATTTCTCCTAATCCTGTTTTCTATAACTCTCCATCAGACCTTGATGGTTTGTTTTTCCTCCATATCCATATTTTCATAGAATCCTAGTATGGGCTATCTCGGGTGACCTTTGTACTTCTCTTTCTTTCTTTTAAAATTATATTTTTATTAACCTTATTTTCGATGTGGGTTTTCCACAAAAGTATTTTATATTTTAAACCTTTTATATTCAATTTTTTTTCAAATTGCGAGGACGCAATTTATTGAATGAGGGGAGAATGTAACACCCCAAGCTTCCACGATACGCTTCTTAATCAATAATTCAATTGCTTGCATTGTACGCAAGTTCGAGATTCTAACACACCGCGACCAATCAAAATAGCCATTATGAATAGTAATACCCACTTTTTGAAATTATATATATTTTATATTTCAAAATGGGCTTCATTTTTGGATTCGGAATATCGAAATTAGCCTATGTTGAATTTTTGGTATTTTTCTGAGAACTTCCAATTTTTTATGAATAGTGAAAAATACTTAAAAACAACTCTTTTAATCAAAATAATTTATAGTGATAAATTATACTATTGAGTTGTTTTAAAGTATAATTAGAATATATCTTTACCATTTTATCCAATGGTGGTCATTAGAATTAATTTCACTTTGAAATTGGACATAAACAATTATCAATCTTTTGATATATATTGTTTCTTAAAAACACGCTATTTGTTGTGATAGTGAGAATAAATTATAAAATTAATTAATGAAACTTATATGTTTGTAATTTTTTAAAATATACATCATTTTTTAATTCAGAATATCAATTATATCTTAGGGTGAAATTTTGGCATTGTTCTGCCAAACTTCAATTTTTGATGAATAGTGAAACCACTAAGTGGTAGTTAAAAAATTGATTTTTCGTTTAAATGAAACATTACCACTTCTGTGATTTGATTTTCAAAAATCTGACATACATGGTTGTCATTAAGAAGTAAAATGTGGTTCAATGGGATTAAAATAATTTTTTTGGTAAATAGTAACTTTTAAGTTTAATTAATCGCGATTAAAGGTAATTAGTGAAATATAAGGTAAAAATGGTATTATAAAAATATGAAAATACCTTTACACTTGTCCTAACCCTATTGTATGAGTCATGGCCGACCAAGACAATCCATGGGTCAACTTGGGGACCCCATGGAGCCACTTTGGTAGGAAAATGATATTAAAAACTTTTTATTTAATGTTAAAATAAAAATGTCACAAACATGAGTTGTTTTACTAAAACAATTTTCAAATGGGGTTATACAAGTAATATTTTTTACTATAAATATTCATTATAAATCTAAAAAGATAACCTACATCATGATATTTTTTTTATAATTTTTAGACATTAAATAATTTAAATTATTTATGACACCATGATGATGCAGCGGTTACCTCATTAATTAACAATTTAAATAAAATGAAAAGATAATATAAAATATAAGGATTAAACTTTTAAAAAACCTATTGGATGAGTATATTTCGAACCCTTATCACCTTATCCTCGAAATATATAAGTGTGGGACCTTTAAAATCCGAAACTCATTATATAATAAAGTAACATTTCATGACTTTCCAAGAGTGTCCCTCCTCTCCTCTTATAAAAGGCCCCACCACTACCACCTAATTCACACCTTAAAAGCCTTTTGGCTCAGCCAACCTCTACCGAAATACTATCTCAACTTCCCTCTCTTACTCCTAGAAGCCTCACTTTGGGCAGAATTCTTCCCAGGGAAGCGTTTGGATCAAATCAAAAAAGAGTTACCTGATTTTAAGGTAATGTCTTCTCTTGTGTTCTTTTGTTTTATTTTTCTTATCCAACCCCCTAAAATATTTTTATTACTTTATTTTGTAACAACACCAGTATCCTCAATATACTTGGATGTTTTTATGAGAAGGATTTTATTTACACTTACACACACCTTCGTCTAATGGTTAAAGAACATACTGTTTCAGTGGTTGGAAAATTTCTGCCTCACGAAACGATGATTGTTCAATCTTCTTTTAACACCTCTCACGGTGGCCCTTATGATGACACTATTTTTATATATGATATATATAATGTTTTTTTCCTTATGATTCTGTATTTTTCATTTATGGCATACCTTTATGATTTCCATTATGGGTAAATGCGATAATTTCATTTTAGGAAGTGCGGACTACCGCCCCCTCAAAGTGATTTGAATCGTTAATGCCATATGTGGGATGTATAAAGGATGGAGTAAATGATATTATAAATGATATTATACTGGAATTATAGTATACCTTTTTATAATTATAATTTCATTCCATTAAATATGAAATATAAATGAAAGTAGCGTTCATGCATACGTACGACTTACCGTCTCTATGAACGGTGCATTTCATTTCTTACCTCTAAATTTTATGTAATATTATAAATGAATTTATATACTGGATATATATGATATATATGATATCTACATCATGAATATAATTCTGGAGATAATGCATATTCTACCACATAAACAACTTGTAATTATAAGAAGTTTATTATTGACTCAAGTACCAAAGATCGACAAAACGACCGTTATTAACTTAAATTACTACATAATTTTCATAAAATTGTAATACTTAACTTGAAAAAGGTTCTTAAGCAAGTAGAGATTAACTCTAGTTTATTATTCAGGAGGTTAAAGAATGGTCGAGTCAAGTCGGACACAAGGTAAGGGAACTTCTTAACCCAATTTCCGTTCTTTGGGTTAATCTCCTACTTTCAAATTATGTCATGATATTATTATATCCTATCTTGTATTTGTAATTTAATTATGTGTACTTATAGTGAATACATATAATAGATCTATTTTATTTAAAAAATTATCTTTGTAAGGTACTTTGTCTCGATCTCCATTCATTGAGGCATATTTTGTTTTATACACAAATTTCTTTTATACGGTGTATAAACCCCTTTGACTTTTACGTTTATTCAAAAGGAATATTTTTATACAAAGCGTTTTAATAAACGAAAAAAAGGAATGTTTTTCTTGTTGTACGTATGCAGCGACAACTACTTCTCCTCCACCGTGACCATTATTTGAGTTTCGGCTTCCTCTACAAGCCATAACCTTTTTTTTAATGAAAAATAATTACAAAGTTTTAATTTTATTTTATTTTGGTATTGAAAATGGTTTTGAAAATGTTTTTATTATATCAATGTGTTTTATTGATATCTTGTAATTGAAATGTGGAAATGTTATGTTTCCTTTATGAATGTTTTATGTGATACGATTATGTTATGGTTTATGATATGTTTAAACCTATTCATATGAGGAATGCATTGGACTTAATAAGTGACGGGTGGAGCCTGCTATAGCTCCTCGATGCATCGGTAGGTATCATGAGACAAAATAGTGTCTTGGCATGAGGCCTTGACAAAATCTTATTTGTGGTATTGGCACGAGGCCTTGGATACGTGGTTATGATAGTCTGACATTATGAATTCCATCATTATGAAAGTGGTTATTGATATTGCATGTGATTATTCGACCAGTAGAATATCCATGTGAATAAGTAAATGGCATTATTTCATTTTACTTTTTCCATATTATGTTGAAGTTCAAGTTTAAAAGTCTTTTGTTTTAGTTTACATTGCCTTAAATGTTTTTGTTTATTTATGAAAGCTTCTGCTATATTGTTATCCATACTGAGCATCTGAGCTCACCCCTTTCAATGTTTTAATTTTTTCCAGGATGTGAAGAAGTATTTTAGGAATGAACTACAGGGATAGTCTAAAAGGGATATGAGTATGGAAAATGGAGACTATGTTATTGTAGTTTTTCACTTTATGATGTAGTGTAATATTTATGAATGTATCTAGTGTTTCCAAGGCTACTAAACTAATCGGTCTTTCGAGACTTGATCTTTTGTGATCATGCCAATGTTACGAAGTAATGCACCGACTCTGGGTAACTGGGGTCGGGGCGTTAAAATTATATATCTATAAAATTCAGGTTCTGAATTCCTTGGAAAACAGAATCCAAATATCCATGATTTATAGTCTCCAAAAGATTATTTGGTTAGACTCTGAACTTCATTTTTCCTTAGACTCCGAAAAATTAGTTTTGGTTATGCAACCTTATTTTTATTATACTTGTTATAGTTATGAAATGATGTCATACAATATGTTTCTAACTAACCATTGTTTGAGTGACACATGTAGAGGTCCCTCTGAGATTCAAGGAAAAATATGACCATTAGAGGAGGAAGTTGACCATTGGAGAAGTGACTATAAATACAAGCCCATTTGATCGATCTCATCACTGGTTGATCACTCTAGAAATTGCATGATGCTGAAGTGATTTCTAGAGAGAGAGACTTTCATGCATTGTGCATACTGAACATCTTGTTCAGATTTCTTTGTGCGACTCCGATTGTTTCTGTGTACAATCAAGGACTTCTGGGGATAGGGAGACATAGGTACCAACTAACTTAAAGTTCTAAGACTTCCATGGATAAGAAGACAGAGGTTCCGAATACCACAAAGTTCGAGGGCTTGCAGGGATAGAAAGACATATTCCGATATTCCTATCAAGGGATTACCCTGGTGTGGGTAAGACAAACTTTCTTGAAAGTATAAATCAAGGGACCTTTATCCAAGGTTATTGGATACCCTACTCTTTGGGTTAAAAGATTCCATACTTGTTACTTGTTTTGTTTCAAGTTTATTTCATCTGTATTTTGATAAAGAAATAAACTATAACCTTACTATACTTTTTTTTGTATACTCTAATATGTAAGATTCTACATGCTTTAAGGTAGAATCTTTTCCTTGTAAACTTTTCTTATGTTTCATTTCCGAAACCATATTTCCGGAACCTAGAAAGTTTGTAGAAATAAAACAGGTCTTGTGAATTTACCTTGTTTAACTTTGTTAAACATAGTTTTCTTTAAGGTTAAAAACAAAAGTTTTTAAACTTACAATTCACCCCCTCTTGTAATTTATCATCCACATTCATATTTAGATCCTACATTTCATGTAGTAACTACCAATGTTGTGTGAAGGAGAAGAAATCATAGACTCTATGGATAAGGAAGTTTCATGTGGGCTTAGATAAAGATGAAGTATTACAACACTGGATATAAGGGGAAAAGTTCATGGAAGAGAATATGACTACATGGTGAACTTGTTATAGAGGAACCCCCAATATAGAATATTCCCTCTAATATCACACTTGTGGAACAAGTTCTAAAACATTCAAAATAGAAGACACCAGATGTAAGAAACCAAACCCCAGAACTAGGATTTGGAATCTCCGTACTAAATTTATTCCCCTCTAGATAATAATTTCTAAATGAAAATGAACTAAAAGAAAAAATAAATAAAACAAAACAACAACACAAGAAAATTTTGTGGCTCGAACTTGGTCTTACTCTATATGAGGAAGATTATAAACTTTGGATTAAGAGATAAAAGGATTCCCTACTACTAGAAATATACTTAAAAAATAAAAGATGAATTTGAATAATTAAGCTACTAAACAAAGTGACCCCACCCACCTTTTTATAAATGAGTTTAGCTAGTTTATCCAGTTCCATCGCTATCCAATATTCATTTTCATTCTTCATTAAATCAATAAAATGGTAAGTAAGACATATTTTTCACCACATTAATTTATGATTCCTTAAATCTTACATAACCCTTTAAAGAATCTTACACAGACTTTGAAATATTTAATTTATTATTATGAATCAACGAAGTTATTCATACATGAACCAAATTTATTCTTATGCACTTCCACTATCTGTAACTTATTGATTAATATTTCCTGGTTGAATTCCAAATATTGGTACCCCTACACTTACCATCTCCATCAGGCTCCATATATGGAATTTTGAAATCACACATCCTAGATGTTTTAGATACATAACAAAAAAATGATTTTCATACAACCAAAACCTAACAATATCCCAGTTAAAGATCATTTTCTAGGATTCACCACCTAGAACTCTAGTTCACTCTCTCATATTCTCTCTTAATCATTTGTTTAGTGCTACCATGGTACTCCACCATGCTTATGATCATCAAAGTCCTACTGAGGTACAATAATGCCCCATAATTTCTCAAACTATGACCTCCATCAACATGTCTGCCACATTTTCGACATCCATTAACTTTCCATAGCTCCAACACACCATCCTCCAAGAACTTTTTAATGAATTGATACTTCACCTAAATATTCTTTACCATGATGTAAAAAATAAAATTATTTTCATGAGGAAACACACTCTAACTATCACAGAATAACTTTTGTAATGTAAGACACCCTAATAGTAGGGTAAATCAGGGAATTTCCCAATTTAAACTTTTTATTCACTTGATTTAATATTAACCAGATCTTGTTCCTATGTTAAAATGAACTAATATTGAACCTATTGACCATTTACCTTTTCAAACAATCACACCAAAACTTAAAAATGGTTTTTATATTAAAAAACACAAATAAAAAATATTTTACTTGGTTAATCCACACTAGTCCATATCTAATGGGAATACACTTGACATTGTGATGATGTACTAAAAATCTAATATAAACTCATTAATTTCAATGTATATGAGGTTTAATTGAAATAACTTCTCACCAAGACTCGCTACCCATTCATATTTAGGTGAATTCAGTCTTCACCAAGGCTCACTGCCTAATGAATGCTTTTGGGAATAGATCACTACCTCCCAAGGGCCACTCCATTCTCATCCTTCATGCACTGCTCTAGAATATATTAGTTTATAGACTTGTAAGTATATTATTAGTTCATTGACATAAATATAAATCCAACTTTAGTAGTTGTAATCTACATCATAATTCCATATTTTATGCTCCAATGAATACCATGTGCTATTCCCAAATTCCAATCCCCGATATAATCAAATCCTTGTAAGAAGAGGTGATTCTTTAATATGTGATCCAAAAAAAAGATATGGCATACTACAAGAGGGGGTATTATAGTTAAAAAACAAAATAAAAAAATTCATCCCACTCAAGAGTAAGTTGATCAGATGAGAAGACATTCCAATCAAATTAAAGTAATATATATTAAATCTTAAAGCATAAATAATTAAATAAATAGAAATTAAGTTAGTCATAAATTAATTTTTTTTTAAAAAATTAAAAAATACAACATAAATAGAAGTATCCTAAAACAAGAAAATAGTACACAATTAAAAAATTTATTGAGTACTGATTAATAACTCAAATACCCTTAAAGGATATCAATTAAAAAATTCCAATAAAGGAACCCTTCACTTATAGAACAAAGAGGAAGGTTGTATATAATATGAACCAAGGTATCCCACTTCTGCACTTAGAAATTCTTAGACTGAAAAACTCATCAAACGGTATCAACATCCTATCCACAGACACTCTATCTTCCTAGACCTATAAACCCTTGATCAACTTGATTGGACGGACTCTATCTTACAAACCATGAAATCCATTGATCATAAAGGATTAGAAACACCATCTATCTTCTTATCCCAAGAAGCCCTCAATCATGAAGGATAAAACAAACATAAATTATAACAAGAAATATTTAGATAATTTTTAATGAAAAACTCACCCATAGATTCTCTAATAAAAATATATTTGAAGAAAACACTATCACAAGTTCTCTAGAAAAAAAGTTGTTACAATCTTCAAAATAATCGAAAACAAATCAGCTCTCTTGATAAGTACTTACATAATGTGCTCCCGGTCCTCAAAGCCTTGATTTCTATTTATAGATGTCCATTGTAAAAAGATTCAACAGTAGGATTTAGGTTTCTTTATGTTCTGTTGAAACAATATCATATGCATCCTTCCATCACTCAAAGGATGTACTTTTAGACTGAATCATTAGATGTGTTCAAAATAATTCACTATCACAATGCACCATTTTCCATTGAAATAAATTCAATAAATTGGATCTCAAGAGAAAATAATCAATTCAAAAGATATTAAATGTATGAATAATAAATCTTTACTTAAATAAAATCTAAAACAATAAACATGAAGTAAGATTAAATTTTTAATGAAGTGTATTAAAAATTTCAAAACCAAGGATAGTCAGTCAATAAATCAACAATCTCCCGCTTTCTGGAAATCATAAGATATGATAGAAATAAAAAGATAAGGTTTTTTTGGAAAAAATTCAAAAAATAAACTTTCTATACTAATTCCGGTATGATTATCCTCTCCCTACATGTAATGTCTCAGAAACTAAAAACTGTATATGGTTAGAAATAAGATTCCAATAAATGTTATTAAATTATCCTCATTTTAAAAAATAAAGAATGATTTTTTCTCCTTTACAAATTTTATCAAATTACCCCCTTTGAAAAAAACATGCATAATTTATTAAAATATACATTAAATTCTACCCCTTTGTGATTGCCAAAAAGAAAATAAGGGAAAATAAAAGAAAAAGAAAAAAATGGAAATAACTTTGAACAGTCAATGATAAAGATCTAAGAAAAACTATGTAGTCAACGAATAATAAGATTAAAAAGGATAAACCATTCAGAAGTTATCTTTTGATACTTATGGTTGAACTTATTCAAATAAATATGGTTCTTGATAATTTTTAAAGTTGATTTTATTAACTTCTTCAGAATTAAAGAATAGAATCCTATGATAGGATAAATAAAATCTATTCTATTCTCAGGAGTTATTTTGGAAAAATCATTAGAGAAAAGGAGCATATGAATTAGTTGTAAAATATCAGAGTGTAAGAGTTTCATGACATATATATGAGATGTTCAAATATTTTTGTTAATATATTATATCATAAAATAAATTTTAAATCCATTACTCTATATATTTTTTAAAAATATCATAACATAAAATAATTTTGTAAAAAAATGTCAAAAATCTAGAATACAAAAAGAAAATGTGAAACCAATACTGCTACAAAATAGAACTTTAACAACACTGGCCTTTATCAGTGGTATAAAAAAGTGCTGATAAAGGTCACCTTTATCAATGCTAAAAAAGCGCTGATAAAGGGTACCATTTATCAGCACTAAAAAAAAGTGATGATAAGCGGTACCCTTTAAGAGTGCTATATAAAAGCACTGATAAAGGGTACCCTTTATCAACACTTTATTTTTATCTTTGATAAAGGGTAGAATTTATCAGCGCTTTTTTAGCACTGATAAAGGTCAAAAATAAATGAAATAATTTAAAAAATAAAAATTAAAAAATATATTTAAAATTTTATTAAATAAATTATTATTTATAAAAATAAATAAATTTAATATACATATATATATATAAAATATAAAAATTAATAAATATTATATATTAAATATTTAAATATTTAAAATGAATAAAATGAAATAAACAAATAAAAATTAAAAAAGCATAAATTAAGAAAAATATTAAAAAAAATTATTAATTAAATAATTATTGATAAAAATGAATAAATTTAATATGCATATATATCATCATCATCATCAGCATTGTATATTTTATTTTCGGAAGAAATAGTCAAAGCCCAAGAAAGGGCGGCTGGTATCTAAGGAGGTCTAAAGTAATGCAGGACGAGAGAATCCCCTCTAATCAGGTTCACCCCCTCAGGTTTAAAACAAGAGATGTTATGGAGACATGTGACCTCAAACGTTTGTCCCACCTGAGAAGCAAGATGGTATGCTACTTTGTTCCCCTCTCACCAGGTATGGGTTACTCTAATATTGTTGGATATGAGCATCTTGCACCACCTAATGATGTAAGATATCGACCAAGGTGTGGGTCCTCCTCCAAGAAAGGCATCGGGAATGATCATTGAGTCAGTATCCACCTGAGCGAGGTGAACCGACTTTTTCATGCAAAGAGTGAGTCTGGTTAGGACTGCATTGGCCTCTGATTGTAAAGAATTTCCCCTCCCGTAGTGTTCCATGAAAGCCCTAACCGTACTTCCCGTGTAGTCCCTCACTACACCGCCTCCTCGTATGATACCCGAGGAGCAGGAGCCGTCAATATTCAACTTGAGCCCATTCGTTGGGGGTATCCAGCGTACCCAATGGCCTTGCTGCGTGGGGTGAGGGGCAGGCGAAACACCATGCATGAGCCAGAGTGAGGGTGCGTCTCTCCAGCTACTGATGTGGGTTACCCAATCAGCTATCAGGTTCCTTGTGCGCACAATGATTTGATCTCCCAGTAGACCTAGACCCCTCGTATCTTGCATGGTTTTTGGCCTGCCATAAACTCTAGCATCCTGCATTGAGAATGATGGTTCTTGCCATTCTTTCCGATCCTGCACTGTCCGCTCCCCTGTACCAGCGCTCAACAAAGGAGTCATCATGGAGGTCCCAATCCTGGTACGCAGTGAAACCACTGAAAAAGATCCAAATTTTGTGAGCCCATCCACCATTAAAGAACAGGTGTTGTGTGGTTTCCTCATGGTTGTTGCTGCAACAATGGAATCTTGAGGACATCTTGATCCCCAATTTTTCAATGTTGTCATCCGAAAGGATGTCTTGGTTCCTGATCCTCCATATTAGGAATCCGTATTTCATGGGTATTTTAATACACCATACGACCTCATTCCACCTATCGACCTTGGGCTGGGGGGCGGAAAACCGTCTGAAATCCTTCAAGGTGAAAAGGCCCAAAGATGAGGGGGTGAACACGCACCTGTCCGGCTACGAGTTGAGGATGATCATATCATAGGCCTCTTGTTGTTTTTTATCCAGAACCAGTCTGATGAAATGAGGGTGGAGGCTTGCCTCCTTGAAGCTGATGTTGGGAGCGGGGCATCCGGGGAATCCGATCACATCGCTGGCCCGATTTTCATGCCAGAACCGGATGTTTCCCTCTCCAACGATCCATTAGGAGTTCTGGCGAAGGGTCGGGATGAGGCTGTTGACTGAGTACCAGAGGGGGGAACCGTGGAGTGGGGATGCATTTTCCGTGCTCCCGCCGAGGCTGCTCGACATGGTCCTTCCCCACAACGTGCGCTCCTCAATCATGGCCCACACCAATTTTGCATGCATGCTGTGGATGGTAACTGCCAAACTCTTCACGCCAATACCTTCGTCCTGGATAGGGGTTGTCATCCGCTCCCAAGTGACCCAGCATCTCTTGCGTTCCGAAGCGGCATCCCAGATAAATTTAGAGAGCATGTTATCAATACTCTTAATGACCCCTTTAGGTACATTGGAGGCTACCAGAGCATGGACAGGTATCACCAATAGGACATTGTTGGTGAGCGCAATCCGGCCTCCAAAGGAGAGGAAATAGTTTTTCCAGTTGAGCACCCACCCCGCAATCCTGATTACCACCTGGTCGAAGTCTCGAATCCGCGTCCTTCCGGAGCATATATATATATATATATATTATAAATAATAGTAAATAATATATATTAAATATAAATATAGAGAAAATTATTAAAATGTAATAATTAAAAATATATTAATGTCTTATTCATTTTTAATGTTGTTTTATTTTTCAATTTAACATATATCAAATGCACGGTACATTGATTTCACATACATATACATAATTAATGCATTTTTATATATAATTAACTCACACAAATATTTATGTAATTAATGAAATATTTTATAGAAACATACACCTAATATTTATGTAATTTATTCAAATTTTAGTATATTTTAGAATTTCATTATAACATGATACAGTTAGTTATTCAATTTCAATAATTTTTAAAATGTATATATTTAAGACTATATATTAATTAATAATTTTAAAAACATATTTGCAAATAAATATTTATAAATAAATATATTTATAAATGTATATTTACTATATTTATAAATTTATATCTTTATAATTATTATAAATAATTAATTTTTTAAAAAGTATTTATACAATTATAAATAAATAATTACATATATTTAAATAATTATAAGATAATAATAAATTTATTTAAATAATTAATATTTACTATATTTATAAATTTACAATATTTATAAAATGATATATTTATAATTATAAATAAAAAATACAATTAAAAAAAGTATTAATGTAATTATAAAAAAATAATTATATATTTAAATAATTATAAAATTATACTAAATAAATATATAAATATATAATTTTATTTATAATTTTTTTATTTATAATTATAATTATAAATCTGTTATCAGTGATTATCAATTTAGCACTGATAAAATGACTCTTTATCAGTGCTTCTTTGAAAGTGCTAATAAAAGTGTCCTTAATCTATTTAAAAGAACCATAACCATGAATAATTCAATCATGATTCTCAAGCTCCCACAGAACCCCCTATAGCCGGTGCTACTCCTCTACGTTCAGTCAAATGAATCAAGACTAAAATCTAATGTATGTTATTTTCTTCTTTTCATCTCTCATTGATTGATTTTTTGGCTTTCTTGGTTTGTGTTTTTGTGCTTTTCATAACCATGAAAAACCCTAAATATCATCTCTCTCCCTCTCTCTCTCACTTACCTATATGTACACAACTCCATCCCTACTATGTAAACTATTTCAAGCTTTATAAGAGACCACTGTGAATTATATCTCCATCCGTTATTATAACTGATGGTGATTTTCTTGATGTTTCCATTATACTATTTCTTGTTACCTTTTAGATAGTGTGAATTTTCATTGTTTGAATTATGTTTCCACAGTATGGAATGCACAAGAAGATGAAAAAAAAGTCTAATACAGTAATAATAATTATGAATATACATGTATCTATTGATAAAATCAATTTAAAAAAATTTCATACAATGACAAGTGAATATTTTCACTTAATTAATATTATATGATTAGTGTTTCATAGGTGATGTAGTATAATGAATAAATGAAGTTTTTTCTTATGATATAGAATGATATAATTTTATGGTGGCTCTTGTATATTTTATTACATTTGATTATTATTTTTATTCATGCATAATTTTAATATAAATCTGAATATAATTTCACATGTTGAATATATTATTGAATAATGAGATGATGATATACCTCATGCAAGAATTATTAAAGGTTTTAAGTTAAACTTGTGTGAAACATTAGAAAATTCATTGTTATTAAACACCATTATATTATATTTACGGATGAGATAATGTTTACCATAAATTAATTGATAAATTCAAGCATGTTAAATGGAAAAGTGTTTGCTGGGATTACATTGTGGTTGGTGGTATGTTGTGATGGAAAGTGAATTATATTTTTGATGAAGGTCATACAAGATTTTCAACCTAAGTAACAATGATGTGTTGTTTGATGTTGTTCTTTGATTATGATTATGGATTAAGAATTCATACTCATTGTTAATTTACAAAGGACCACAAGTTTCCAAAATAAGGTTATGTAAATAAGGATTCATTTTGGTAAGATAGATATACAATAGAATACACTGCATGCATAAAATTCCACATTTTCATGCAACTTTCATGAAGATTATTACTATCCTAAATAGAGATATAATACTTCAATACTCTAGTAAAACTAACCTTTAATACCTTTATTTAATCTATCCTCAAACACTTTATTTCCTTCCATCTCTTGATAATGGATCAAACTCTCTCTTTCAAACTAGATTTCCTCCCATCATTGTGGTTCCAAAGTTCTTTGATGACATACCTCCCACTCAAATTTTATTAATTAATCTCCTTCAATGTCATTGCCACATCTTTGAATACCACATATGCCAACCCATTCTTCAACTCTTTCATCCTTTCATCCTCCTCATTTACTAATTACTAAGAACACCAAAAATGACGCCTAAAAATCAATCCAAACATAATAAATGATTTTTTGGTTTCTTGATATTCATTTTCTTATGATACTAACATGGTTAATTTTGAAAACACTTCATAAAAAATAATTTTAATTTGGGTGCATTCACATTGGATCCTATTATAACTTCATAGTTATACATACTTGGATGAGAATACTACTATGATGGGTGAACTCCTAAAAATACTCGTGTTGCACAATTTTTCTGAAAAAACTTTTCAAATAAACCTTTTGATTTTCTTTCCCTTCAACCTTGATAAATTTAAAAGGGTTCCAATCTGAATCTCGAAGGAATTCCTCCCATAATGAGAATAGAACTTCAACCATGCTTTTGATATCATCTTTATGATAATTTTGCTTAGTATCTTGGAGAAATGGTCGATTGTAAAGATATCTGATATTCCTCACACCAATACCACCACAAGTTTGTATCTCCTTTAAGCCCTAAAAATCATAAATCCATCACAAGTGTCCTTATAACACTTTTCTATAAGAAATCTAAAAAGACTTATAAATAAGTACTTATCATAGGTGTTATAAGTATGTCTCAGTAAGTACTTCAAAATAGAGTCTAACTTCTTTAAATAGTTTTGAATATATGCTTCCAAATGGAGCCTAAATTATTTAAGAAATTATTCACTACAATTGGCGTCTTTGGAGAAAAATAAATCTAAATAAATTTTCACCAACTTTCTTTTTTCTCTAAAGAAGCCAATTGTAGTGATCATGGTTTCTGAAAAGGATAATATAAGCTGTAATTTAGGTTCTATTTGGGAAAAAATAGTGATTTTAAAAAACGAATGGATTAAGAAATATCAAATTTTATTGATTAAGGGAATCAAAATTTATTTCAATTTGGATGGAATGTCTATTCCTTAATTTTTGAAATGTAATATGTTAGAATCCATAATTAAAATTTCATTTAGGTTATTTTTTAATATGAGTTTGTTTAGAGTATACGTGGGATAAACATATTTTAAAAAAATAATAAGTGATAGGTTTTATTTGAGGGTTCAGTATGGTATGTTAGAATGTGAGTTATTATAGAAATTTCAATGATTCATCAAGGGCTAGGGTGAGGGTGATGTGAAATTTGTGTTGTTGTTTGTTATTATTTATGGGTTTTCAAAAGTTATTTTTAACTAATGTATTATGGAACCCATTGAGTGGTTCTTTATTAAGGTAACAAAATATGTTATGATTTACCCATATTTCAAACTCACTTCCTAAGAAAAATGGCTATGTTATACCCATTTCATGATTTGAAGGTAATAAGTACATGTGATGGTTATCCTTGAGGTATAGTCTTGGATGCTAGGGGTCTGAGGTCGAATCTCATGGTACCTATGATGTGGTCATTTCCAAAGGTAGATAAATAATTTTTTATCCTCCTATTATTCAAATGTTAACCTCTTATTAGTGAAATGATTTGAATGTCAGGAAATAAACATGGTATAAACCTATGGTACAATTATTATAATTCACTGGTATGAAATGAAGTTGGTACATTTGATTGTCATGGTGTCTTGGTTAGTAAACAATGAATTGAATTACATGTGTATTTTGAATGTTACTACTTTGAACATATACTCAAATATTTGCGTTGTATATTTTAGGGGGCCTGTTAGTATTTACTTGTTTATTTTTATACTCACTCCCTACACATGAATCTAATAGGATATGGAGCTCTTATATTTGAGATACATGTGAGGGAAAAGGACTAGTAACATAGATTAGAGTCACTGTAACTTAGTGGGGATGAGTTAATGTTCTCATGGTAGTGTCAGAGACCTTTTAGAATTTTGTGATGAGATTTGAAAATTTAAATTAAGATGTGGTAATTTAAAAAATTTTAAATGAGACAACTGTCATCATTACCAACTTCATCTCTTGAATTGTTATTATTAAATTTTGTTTATTAAGACACATCCCCATATCTTCTATATTTTTTGAACTACTTTGAGTAGTAGTCATCCAAAATGATCACCAGTACCTGGTATGTGATGAATTTTGGTTAGAGTAGTTCAAGAAACATAGGTGGATTCCCACAAGATATAGGGGATGAGTATCAGGCAAAAAAATTCAATAATAATTATTCAACAGATGAAGTTGATGAGGATGAAAATTGTATATAACTTTAACCTTTGGATGAACTCAAAATATATCACCTACCATAGTGGGGTGATTATTTTTTTAAATTCAATTACCCATTTCCTTCAAAATGTATGCACACTAATCATTTTAAAAAAGAGTATGAATATGGAGTTAAAGAGTTCATGATGTTTTCAATAGAGAATTCATGATACCCTTCTCAAATCCTTTCTCCATATTTATATGGATATTGTTCAAGACAAATTAAATGTTTGAATACTCATACAAACAATTTTTTCTTCACATGATGATATCACCAATCTTGAGGAAGAATATATTATTGACGATTAAACTAAAAAATTATTAAGGTATCAACAATATGTTGATGAAAAAAAATATATGAAGCATTATAGCATTGAATAAAATTATCAAGGAAAGAATTCAAGGTATAAAATTTGAGGTTGGTTGGAATCAACATGTCTGACCTATTGACCCCAACAAGTTAATGTTAATTAGTTATTTTGGGGTCATAATGAGGATGAATGTGTGAATTAATATTGATTCATGGTGCCACATCCAACCATTAATATAGGAAATACTTTATAAAGATATAACGATAATGTTACAATATACTTTCTCTATTTTACCTAAACATTATATAATGAAATGTTGATTTAATTTTCATTATACCTTTCAGAGTTTGTTTATTTTAGAATATTTTTGTAAGAAAATTTTCTTAATGGCCACTAGAATATCCCATAGAAGCTTATATAATCTTATTATAAATTAAAATTTTAGGGATACTGAAGGCAAAGTAAATCCCCACCCACCAGTTAGTTATGAACATATTATAAATTAGGAAACATGGATTGGTTTCACCAATCATCACAATGGGAAATCATTTCAGGTGAATTGTACTCAATAATATATTATTTAAAATTTATTTTATCCTACTTTATTCAAAACTATTAATTTATGAAACAAAAAAAGAGTGTTGAGAATAAATAACATGCATCAAAACCAAGGTACCCCTATCATAAAGCAAGGATGGGTTACACTTCATTAGAGAAGAAATTTTTTTGTATTTCAATTTAAAAATAAAAGTTTAATTATGTGATATGAAACAAAATATTTTCATTTGTTTATATACATATTGATGAATCAAAATATGAAGTAACTTCTACCCCATGTCATGTGATATGGAAGGAGTCTTGTAAAAATAAGAAGGATAAACTAGTTGATAAAAACACAAAAACATTATGGGAAACATGTGTAAGTTTGACATAATTATAATTTGTTATGATTTATAATAGTATTACATAAAAATATCTATTTTTTTTATTGGTTTAAACACAAGAATTGGCAGTGATTGTAACAGAAGAAAATATACTTTCAGTAGCTTTGAAGCGGCTAGAATAATATGGTCGTGTTAGAGGATTAGGTTTTGGAGTCTCTCCTAAACCAAGTTTTGAGAAGATGAAACCACATAAAGATACATATAATATAGTGAGATGATTTTAGACACAAATAGACTCACTGTAAGACATTATTATTTAGTCTGATTTGGAAAACCAATGTGTGAGAAAGGATCAAAGCGAACCTACAATGGAACAAAGATCTGCACATGAACCAAATGATCCCACTAGCTTTGAGTTTAGTCATTACCCTCAACCGCATACCTTACCCAAGGTAATAAATTTTTTTCATTATCTTTAACCAAAATGTGAATCAAATAACTTTCAATAAATTTATATTACTAAAATTCTATAAGATACAGTTGTATGTGATTTGTATCTATCAACACCCACACACCATCATGTTTTGATGGGTACAATGTATAGTATCTAGGGAGACAATATACACTATAAATACCTCCTAAAATATCACATGAGATTGGGTATTGAGGTAGATCATGAGTTGATAGCTGATCTGCCTATTCCACTTAATGATTCTGAAATTACAATAGTCAATGATGCTTTTGGAGATTTCATATCATGGCCGTCTAATGTTATAAAGATACATGGGGTATGTATTTAACAAATTTTTTCATATGAAAAACCTATAACAATTGTAAATAAAAGTTTTTAATTGAGGTATGATATTACATATGGATAAACCAGTGGGGAAACAGAAGGTCGGATCAATAAAATCAAGTGAATCGACCAAGAAATTAAGATGACATTCTGAGAGAACCATCTTCAGGATAGTTCCATAACAACCTTTATTATCATTAAAACTTCATGTAGAGACTAAATTTAAAGGTGAAAATATTTCTTACATTCCATATGAAAAATAAATATATACAGCTTCCATGAAAGACAAAATTGGTCTCAATATTATTAATGAGATTATCAAGCATGAATGGCTGGGAGTCTCAATTGTGAATAAATACATAAGGTATATTTTCATAATAAGTATATCCAAATAGTGAGATAATATGTTTATTAAAGTTAACAACTATTTTTAATTTTTATTGGAATCTATATTACTACTATATAAATGGAAAATCATGGGAATCATGTTTTGGATTCATTAATATCTATATTATTTCTATAGAAAAACATACTTTGTAAAAAAATAAATGGAGAAGAAAAGAGATGAGTTACTTGAAGAGTTTGATAAAAAAACATTAGATGAGAAACTATTTTTGATTCATACAATACAGAACTAAAAATATACACTCTAATCACATAAACTATATTTTTAATTTTTTCATTACTCATTTGTTTTTTGGCCAACATCGGATGCTGATCACATGCAATTTATATACCCCAAATATTTATTTTCTTAGATCCAATGCATGGATATTCAACCAACTGACCACACAAATTATGTTTATTGTGAATATTTAAGACATGGTAATAAAAATTTTATAGATAAAATTTTAATTATATGTTTTATTCGGTGTTTTAAAAATAATTTTGTTATGATAGGGTGGTTTCTAAATATAGGCTAAATCATGGAATGAATTTAGTGTCTAAAGATATAAAGACTATGGATGACTAAAAATATAAAACATTAGAGTATATAGAGAAATATTTAACAATCAAAACCTTTTAAAACAATTTACTTATTTTGGTCAATGTTTCTGTAGTGTCTGAAGCAAGATAATGACATCAATTGTGGATATTATGTTCAAAAATTAATTATAGAGATCATAAAGAATGAAAAGATGAGCATCCCCCAACTACTAAATTCTAAAGGTAATTACAATTTCATTAAATATATTTCATAATCATTTGTTTTTCTATATTATCTCACTACTTTCAAGATTTCTAAAAACCTTCGTACTCAAAAGAAGAAGTAAATTAGTTTAGATATGAGTGGGCAACATACATGTTGTCAGAATGTATCCTGATGAAAAATTTAGGCGATTAATTGCTATTTTTTGTGATCTAGTATGAGTTATGACCATATAAATATATTTGCGGTATGAAACATTAGTATCAGAATGCATATATATTATTTTTGATCTCTTTATCAAGGAGAAGTATAATGAATAAAATAAAATTGTTATAAGCGTTGACCTATAAACAATAATTTTTTTGGGAAATGGTGGAGGTGTAAGAAGAGGAGGAGTTAGAGTCGGAGACTGTGGTGGTGGAGGAGTAAGAGGCGAAGATCGAGGTGGAGACCAAGGAATAAGAGGAGACAAAGTGATGGATTTCAAAAAATAAAATTTTTGGGCAATGAAGTAGAATAAGGATCATACCAAGATTGTGTTTGAGAAAGATTGTTGAAAAGTGTGCACAAAACGTTTCACTTAAGATAAGATCCATTATGAAAGTGTTTTAGGTGGCTTATTGAATTTTTTTCACCACTTTTTAAAGTGATTTTATACATGAATTTATGCGGAGGAAGTTTTTAGAAACAAAATAAACACAAATTAATTTTTCAAACTGATTATCATAGGATACAATTTCTATTTGAAAATTCCAATTATTGTCAAATATTACTGAAGTGTGAACGAAACCCCTCACCATGAAAAAACTGAACAACAACAAAAAAACAGATGTAGTTACTTTACAACGACTTCTATACACTACAAAGAAAGCATCTTAGTAGTGGATCCAATAGTCACTTCAGAGTCATAAAACACCAATCCAGTAATAAAATAGGTATATAATATAACTTAAATGTTTGAATAAATATGTGTGTGATCAACCATTGAAGCCAACATGTGTATGATATAAGTATTAGAGCAGAACCAAGATTGAGAAATTGTGGTCATCAAGGAGAGATGGTGTCAAAGGAAACATGCCATCAAATGAAAAGAAACATCCTTATGAATAAATCCTTGAAAATGAAAAACCCACTTCAAATGAAATCATGATGCACTAAAAATAAAAATGAACACCCCTTTGAAAAATATGATAATAACTTTATACAAAACCTCTAAAAAAATAAACAAATACAAAATTTCATCCACCAAATCATGAATTTTTATAAAATAAAAATACAGTGGTTTCACTTTGGTGGGTGGTAGAATTATTTGGTCTATTCGATCGTCAATTAGTTTCATGATATAATATCACAAAATCTTATGAAATCCATACAATTAACATTCATTATGCATGTCCATATTCATTATGTAAAATGATCCTTGTTCACAAGATCATTAATAAAAAACTCATCATAATTATCAATAAAAAATACATGAGAAAAGGTATATTCCCATTTTTATGAACAAATAATTATGATGTTATGTTATAGTTTATCATCACCTAGAAAATGCATTCATATTGTTTTAAAATTGACACCAATTTTAGTAAAAAAGACAACTAACATACTCAAAACCGAGAAAACACATTCATATTGTTTTGGTAATTTAGAAAAATGATCCATAAGTCATTTTTGACATGTAAGAATCTGCCACACCTCAATCTGATACATGATATTCTTGGTATGAATCAAAGTTCCTGTTATCAGTTTAAAATTTATATTTTAATGAAAAAAAGTTTAACACTCTGAAAACCAAGAAAACACTCTCAAATTGTCTTAATAATTTAGGAAAATGATTCATAATTCATTATTTATTTTTAGGAATTAGTCTCGCATAAAACCCACACACGATGTGACATGTATGACTCAAAGTGCATGTTTCTAGTTTAAAATGAAATTTTACTAAAAAAACAAGTGGTGTACTCAAAACTGAGGAAACACATTCATATTGTCTGGATAATTTATAAAAATAGCACATAAGTAATTTGGTACATGTAGGAATTATCTGCACCTCAATCCTATGTGCTATGTTACCAGTATGACTCAAATTATGTCTTTTTATTCAAAATTGACATTAATTTTTGGAAAAAGACAACTGACTTACTCAAAACTGATCAATCACATTGGGATTGTTTTGGTACATTATAAAAATGATCCATATGTAATTTTTGACGTGTAATAATAAAATTCACTTCAATTTGATACATGATGTGCCTGATATGACTCAAAGTGTATGTTATCAATTTAAAATTGTTATTTAATACAAAAAATGTCACTCACTGAAAATTGATAAAACATGATCATATTGTCTCGATAATTTATTAAAATTATTTGTAATTAATTTATGACATGTTGGAATTAGTCTCACATCAAACCTACAAATGATGAGACCAGTATGACTCAAAGTGCATGCTTCCCATTTAAAATGACATTTTAGAAAAAAACATAAGTGGAATACTCAAAACCAATTAAACCCATTCAGATTGCATTTATACATTAGAAAAATGATCCATAAGTCATTTGGGATGTGTAGGAATAAACCTCCCCTTATTTCAATGCACAATGTGACTGGTATGACTCCAAGTGTGTCTTTTTCTTCAAAATTGACATTAATTTTAGTAAAAAAGAAAACTGACATACTCAAAATTGAGAAAAATAATTTATAGTTATTTTGGTACTTTAGAAAAATTATCCATAAATTATTTTTTATGTGTAAGAATCATCCACACCTCAATATGATACGTGATGTTCCCAGTATGATTCAAAGTGTCCCTTATCAGTTTTAAATTGATATTTTAATTCAAAAAATTGTCACTCACTAAAAACTATGAAAACTTGTTCATATTGCCTTGATAATTTAGTAAAATTATTCATAATTTATTTTTGATGTGTAGGAATCAGTCTCACATCAAACCCACACACGGTATGACCTGTATGACTCAATGTGCATGTTTCTTATTTAAAATGGAATTTTAGAAAAAAAACATATGTGTCATACTCAAAACAAAAGAAATTCATTCAAATTGATTTGATACTTTGGGGGAAAAATTTATAAGTCATTTGGGACATATAGGAATCAGCTGCACCTCAATCCGATGCATGGTGTGACTGGTATGACTCCAAGTGCATATTTTCAATATGTAGGTGTCATTTTAGTTTAAAACATGCAACACATCACCAAAACTGATCAAACAATCCTAGATTGTTTTCTCATCATTTTATGTGCTATTAATTAATTAATTTTCTTATCATTTTTATCTTATAATTATTTAATTAATTTTCATCGAGATAATAATTAAGGATGAATAATAAAAGACATGTGACGGGAAAAAATCAACCGCAATGCAATTTGATACATAGTGTTCCTGGTATGACTCAAAGTTCAGTTTAAAATTAAAAAATTATATTTAATTTATTTCTTTATATTATTACTAACATATTTTTTTTCTTATATAGGTGTGTTATTTTTCTCAAGTAGGGGTTTCTTGTTCTTTAATATAGATGCATTATTTTTCTTTATAATGGTGTTTTTCTTGTATTTGTGTTATAAATTTTATTAAATTTAAATTTTGTATTTGTATCTTAATTTCCAAATTTATAGATCTATTTATACATTAGAAAAATGATCCATAATTCATTTATACATTAGGAAACACATTCATATTGCATTTAAACATTAAAAAAATGATCCATAATTCATTTGGGATGTGTAGAAATAAACCTCCCCCTAGTTCAATGAACGATGTGACTGGTATGACTCCAAGTGTATCTTTTTCTTCAAAATTGAAATTAATTTTAGTAAAAAGAAAAATGACATACTCAAAATTGAGAAAAATCATTCTAATTATTTTTTTACTTTAGAAAAATTATCCATAAATTATTTTTGATGTGTAAGAATCACCCACACCTCAATCCGATACATGATGTTCCCAGTATGATTCAAAGTGTCCCTTATCAGTTTAAAATTGATATTTTAATTCAAAAAGATTTCACTCACTAAAAACAAAGAAAACATGTTAATATTGACTTAATAATTTAGTAAAATTATTCATAATTTATTTGTGATGTGTAGGAATCAGTCTCACATAAAACCCACACACGATATGACCTATATGACTCAAAGTGCATGTTTCTTGTTTAAAATGGAATTTTAGTAAAAAACAGAAGTGGAATACTCAAAATAAAGGAAATTCATTCAAATTGATTTGATACTTTTGGGAAAAAAATCTATAAGTCATTTGGGACATAAATGAATCAGCTGCACCTCAATCCGATGCATGGTGTGACTCGTATGACCCCAAGTGCATATTTTCAATATGTAGGTGTCATTTTAGTTTAAAACATGCAAAACATCACCAAAACTGATCAAACAAGACTAGATTGTTTTCTTATCATTTTATATTCTATTAATTAATTAATTTTCTTATCATTTTTATCTTATACTTGTTTAGTTAATTTTCATCGAGATAATGATGAAAGATGAACAATAAATGACATGTGACGAGAAAAAATCAACCACAATGCAATCTGATACACAGTGTTCTTGGTATGACTCAAATTTTAGTTTAAAATTAAAAAATTCTATTTTATTTATTTCTTTATATTATTACTAACATAATTTTTTTTCTTATATAGGTGCGTTGTTTTGTTCAAGTAAGGGTGTCTTGTTCTTTTATATAGTTTCATTATTTTTATTTATAATAGTGTTTTTCTTGTATTTGTGTTATAAATTTTATTTAATTTAAATTTTGTATTTGTATATGAATTTTCAAATTTCTAGAGTTATTTATAGTACTATAGTGTGATATTATAACAAAATGTAATATGCCCTATATCTAGTGCTATAGTATGCTGTAATATCACACTGCAATATTACCCTTTATCAATGCTACTAAATGTTCTAATAAAGGATACATTTATCATCACTTATAAAAGCACTGATAAAGGTATCCTTTATCAGCACTTCTAAATTCACTAATAAAGGGATCCTTTATCAAGATATTTATTATCACTGATAAAGGACACCTTTATGAACGCTAAATAAATGCGCTGATAAATGGTATCTTTTATCATCACTTATAAATGTGTTGATAAAAAAGTTCTTTATCAGCACTGATAAAGAACCCCTTTATCAGTGCTTTTTTATAACTAATAAAAACCTAGGACTTTTAACCACATTGTGGTAGTTATTTCTTTTTTAGCACTGATAAAGGCCTATTATTGCATTGTTAAAGGCCTATTTTGTAGTAGTGCAAGTATTAAATCATTTACTTTTTAACTTGAAAGTAATAGTACTATAAAGTACATTGTACATTAAAAAAGTTAAATTATATTAAAATTAACTGAAGATGTTACTTTTAGAAGGTAAAGTTCTGATAAACTAATTTCTAGATAAAGTGAAGAACCTATAAAAAATATTAATACAATAATAAAAAATAGAACATCCTTCCCCTTTTTCAAGTATTTTTTCAGTTTTAAGTGATAGTTGGGACTAGAAGTGAAAATTATGATCAATTTACATTGATCATACCTAACTATTGTTTGATATATTCAAATCTATCAAAATTTATATTTTTAATAAAAATATCAACAAATTAATTTTTAGTTTTGATAAACTTTAGAATGATATATTATTTTTATGTTTAATATTGAAGGAAGTGGTGTCTTGTGTCTATGTGCATCACACATGAGGGATGTACTGGGTTCTTAAACAAAAATACAGTGCTAGTGCTATCACAAATATTTAGAATTTGTTGAAAAACCAAGCTAAAATTTATGAGTGTGTGATTCATCCACACCAAATGAGCACAAAAACTTCTTGATACCATATATTTGGATTCACTTAAATGTGGGAAAATTTGGTAAGGGTAAGAAGATATCTTGGGATCGTAGCATTGTATTTTATAAGTTGTGGAACAATCTCTAGGAGAGTTACCAGACCATTATTCAACACTCTATATGGATCATCTATAACAACAACATATCTTTATGATCTGATAACTAGTTTGGGTGCTTGATCTTCTTTCCTAGGTATATTGTTTTTGGAATGAAATTTCATGAGACGATCAAGAACCTGTTGTTCCTCTATGTCATTTTGTATGAAGAGAACATTTCATTATGTTCCACCATCAATCTTATTGAGGAAGTAGATGCTCTGGCTATTACTCCCCCCTATTCCATGATTTTTGGCACTTATCATAACCTCACTCACATGGCCCAAACCTTGGAATCCCATGCAAAAATATTATGGAACTCTTCTATATATAATAATAATAGTTTTCTTTAATGGAATATCAAACACAAGGCCATCCCTACTGATGAGAATATTTAAAGAAAAAGTGTCTACCTGGTGTCTAGATACTTGTGTTGCATTCATGTTGACATGGAAACCGAAAATAATTTGTTTTATCAAGGTGTCCAGGTGAGATATACGTGGTAATTATTGGGTGCATGCATGGGTATTTATATCTATCCCAATAACTTTGAGAAACTTCTGTCATAATGGTTTGGTAACATGCATTTCCTCTCACTAAATGTGTGAACTCGTAGCTTGGACTTAGTTTCAGGATGCTGGTGTATATGTGAGTCATGGAATGAAACCCAAAATTATAAATCTTCAATGAATATGGTTATCTTTAGGTTTAAACTACTTCACTTAATTGGTGATATATCTAATAAAATATTCTATATTTTAACTTATTTTTAGGGGTTGTGTCGCTTTCCAGATAAGGCCAGATGATAGTTTTGATGGGCTTGCATTGACACTGGGTGGTCTGAACAATTGAAAATTAAGATTTAATACTAAATAAATATGGGGAATGTTTGAATGGCTTCATGTGTGGTGGTGGAATCATTCAGGATGGTCACAACTCCCTCATCCTTGCTTTTAATTTTTTTTATAGTGAGGGGAACTCTCTTATCATAGAATATTGGTCTATAAAAAGTGGATTAATTTTATGTATACTATACAATATCAAATTGTGAGAGGTATAAATAGACTCAAACTTTATTGATACCTTCTTAAATGGTACCTCCCATTGTCACGAACCAGCCCAGGTTGACCCTGAACCGGTCACCCGGGCCGGTCCGCGGCAAGTCCCGAGGGGCGTTCCCGATCCCCCCGGGATGGAAACTAGTGTCGGGCATAGAAAAATTTAATCGTTGGGAACGATTTCAGCCCAAACAGTACCAGGATCAAAAGAAGAATCAAACTAATCAAAACAATAACACTGGAAACAAAGAAACAAAAACTATACGACAACATACCTCCACGTGACCTCACGGGTCACCACCCAACTAAAAACCAACCTCGCTCCAACATTGAGCGACTAAACCAGGAAAAACCTGTACACAAAGTAACATGCAACTGAAAAGATGAAAGATAGGCGTGAGTAAAAAATTACTTAGTAGGTGATCCCAACAACAAATCCCAAAACACTACCAGTAAATAAAGAATCTACAAATTCCAGGTTTGAACTACAATGTATAAAAGTAAGCTTTCATAATGTTTCACTTGAAAACCAAAACATGAGACATTACCCTTATTATTTTATAAAAGATGAATTTCTTTCATTGGTTCCAAATTCATTTTAAAAGAGAAAGAAGTGTTACATTTTCAAATTTTACACAAAGAGAAGAACAAATTTTCATTTTAAATCCATTTTCACAAAGTAACTAGTATAAGCTGTAAAGAACAACTGAAAGTAAACAAGCATGGAAAATCAAGTAACCATGGGTGGTCCTAAGCATCCCTAGAAAACCCCTGGACGTACTCGGGTTCAAACTACCTGTCGACATGGTACTCCAAAGTCAATAACCAACTGGCCGCCCTAACAGCTAACCAGTGGCACGCCCCACAAGGCCTTACCTACCAAGGGGGGACTAACCCGTCTAATCAGAGTTATCCAGCAATCGTCACTCGATTATCTAAAAGACGCCCAGGAACCCATAGTGGTTTTAATAATACTGTGTAAGTGGGAGGCCCTCGCACGCATGACTCACCTCACCGCACTTGACAACCCCTCACACGGACACCGCTACACGACAACCCTCAAAGGGAATTCCCCCTATAGAGATGCCTCATAAGTATGTATATATATATATAATCACTTCACATTCCATAAAGTGCCAAACGGGCCGCCACATCATTTAAATTTAAACCATTTAGTATCATAGTGTTCCCCAAGATATGACACACACCATCATGTTGAAGACCAGAAAAACATACTTAGTTTAAGGAAAACCAGACCACCACTGAAGAATTTGAAAATCCAGTTTAAAGGCCAAATGATCATTTAATCATTTTTTTAAAGTAACGTTGTTTCTCAAATGAAATCCAAAATTTTATTTACGTGTCAAAGGAAATTTTTTTTTCAATAATAAAAGATCCAAACCTGAAGTTTCAAAAAACACCAGTTTAAAAGACAAACAAGCGTTTTCTCTCTTCAAAGATTTACAAGAACACCATTTTCCATAAACAATACACCTGCCATTTTACACACACCAAAACCACTTCCAAAAACACTCCAACATGTCTTGCACATTTCAAAAAGAACTCATTTATCCATATCAGAAGAAAACCACAAAACAAAGTCCAAGAAAAATGCTTCCAGTGCAATGCAAGAGTTTAAACAAATTTCATTTTCAGCAGGTTACCGCACTAAGCATAACTATTTAATGCTACTTTAAATTTACTGAAATTCAATAAAAAGACAAGGAATAGATAAATTCTAAAGTTAAAGGAAAGTGTAGAGGGAGAAAACCTACCTTGAATTTCATATTGTTTGCGATGACGTGACAAGTCTCACACTTGCGCACAAGAAAACGCAAGCTGGCAATTTCGGTAACGCGAAATTACCTCGCGAACACGCTGCGATATAAGTAGAATAACTAAAACACGTAAACATCGATTTAAAAAGGTCCAAAAGAATGAGAACTCAAACGACAATGTATATATATTTATATATATATATATACATATACATATATATATAAACGTTGATAGAATATAATTTAAATAAGAAACAAGGAAAACTTCGCCCCGGTTCGCAAACTGAACCCGATGACGCAATACACCTCGCGCAGGCGCGTACGCGTTCGCAAGCAGAAGACCTCCGCGTTTCGGAATTAATCCTCCAATGCTCTGAACAAACCAAAAAAAATTAAACCAACCACAATATATATATATATATATATATATATTCATGCGACCCAAAACTTACCTCGACGCAGACGCGCTCGACCACCGGGGTCGCGCACCAATTTTCGGGTGCGCTGCTGGCCGGAGTGGCTGAGCCGTAGGGGTGTGGCAGGGTCTCTGGAGCGGGGCGATGCCGACGCGGCTGATGAAGTCCAGGAACAGGGGAAACCGGCAGGTCGGGAGGCCGGGTGTGTGGGAGGTGGTGCGGCGGCCGGAACAGGAGCCGGATGGGGGTGCGGCGAGGTGAAGGGAAGCCGGCAGGTCGGGAAACAGTGGAGGCTGGGGTGAAAGGTCACCCGACGAGTCTCCGGACAGGAGGTCGCCGTCGGGACAGGGGGTTGGATGCGGCAGAGCGAAGCAGGAGGGAGGCCGCCGGACGCCAGAGCAGGAGGGGTGCAGCGGCGGCGCGCCTGGGCGGAGGCCGGGGGTGGAGTCGACGCTGGTGGTCACGCAAGGCTGGGGTACCGAAGGTCCGGGGGTGCAGCGCGGAGGGTAGGAGTAGGAGCTGGAGCCGGACGTGTGAGTGCGCAGGAGGGCAGGGGTGCGGCCGGCCATGGAGGTCGTCGGTCCAGAACGGAGTGGCTGGGCGATGCAGGGAGGAGGCAGCGGTCGGGAGGACGTTGGCACGGGAGTGGGGTCAGCGTGACGAGGCGGCCCGGAGGTGAAGTGGGAGTGGGGTCGGGCGCGACGATGGGAATCCGGGGCTGGGATGGCAGGTCGGACAAGAGGACGGAGTCGTCGGTATGCTGGTGCGTAGAGGAAGGGGGAAGAAGAGAGAGAAGAGAGAGGGGGGGGGGGGGGAGAAGGGGGCGACGCACAACAGAGGTACGAGATTAGGGTTAGGGGGTTAGATTAGGGTTATAATATATATATATATATATGATAATAATAATAATAATAATAATAATAATAATAATAATATTAATATTAATAATAATAATATTAGTAAAATACTAAATAAAAGAATAAAAAAAATCTTAATAATAATAAAACTTTATAAAAAAATAGTAAAACCTTATAATAATAATAATAATGATAATACTTTAGTGACCCTAATAATAAAAATAATAATAATAAAACTTTATAATAATAATAATAATAATAAAATTTATAATAATAATAATAAAACTTTATAATAATAATAATAACAATATAAATAATAAAAAGACAACATAAAATTCTAAAATTTGAATGCCAGGCGAACACATAGTCATCCCGGGCCAAACGCACGGTCACCGCTAACGATGCGATGACCACACACTGGTGCGAAACCCTTCAACACAAATAAACATTGAAAATTTCAGACCGAGACCAAGAAAAGAGTAAATTAAGGGCACCCGCGGTCGGGGTGTGACAATTCTCCCCACTACAGACACTTTCTGCCCCCAGAAAGTCACCAAGACAAAAGTCGGTCAAGATTCAAGTCCATGCCCCAACAGAACTAAATAAACCAAAGGGAACTGAGAATCTCGGAATGACCTTACTTTACATAGGTCACACCCGACCGATTCAAGAGAAAACTGAAGTCCGAAGTTGAGGGGAGAACATGAAGGGGTTCTCCCCACCACAAGAACTTAACTGGTTCGAAAATTTAACACCCAAAACATACTACCACATGGAGGAGGGTCCAGTGCGGAAACTCACAGTCGATCCAAAATGACTCCTATAGCACGATCAAAACAAAACCTCCGTCGAAACATTGAACCCTCTACTAGAGTCAATAAACTTCAACACCAGGGATAACCCACAGAAAAAATACTTAATCAGACATCAAATTGGAGACATGATTCATTGAAGTTCACAAATCATAACCAAATCCGACAAGCATAGCTAAACCGAGGTCAACCTACACAAATGTCTAACACACTTTACGAAAAACACATGATTTACAAGATCACATCCACACAAACAAGATTGCTTGAATTATAATTGAACAAGTTCATCATTACTTCAAAGAAAAACAATGTACTTACAACGATGTTGAAACTTTAATATCAGATAAGCAAATATGAAAAGATTTCTAATTGTTCCACCTCAAACACGGAATAAATCCTGGACCAAAGCTTCACAGCCTTGGGAACTCTTGACTGTGCGCGAGCTTCACCCCGAGACCTATGGCTGGGGCTCTAATGGATGAAGCTTCTCCTGCATCACAGTCAGGTACTGACACTCTCCAATCACAGTGTCCCCTTCAAGCGACACTTCCGGCAAAACTTCTCCAGATGACCAAGACAACCGCAGCGATAACACGTCTTTGGAGGGTTGCGACAAGACGACTTTAAATTCCCAAAACGACCACACTAATAGCATACCATTGAACGATCTGATGAACTAGAAGCTGGGACCAAAGGAGATAATTCCTTAGGAACAGGTATCTTTGGTGTATATTCCACACCAGAGGGGAAACTCTTACGAACAACCGGGGATGCTGGAGTATTAACCAACTGTGTTCTGGAAACCAACTCAGCCATAAATGATTCCTCCACCAGCCTCTCAAAACGATGGTCTTTAGAAGGGAGGACTCACTCCTTGATCTCTGAATGAAGACCCCCAGTGAAAAGAGAGGCCTTCATGAGCTCATGCGATTCTACCTTTGGAGAAAAAGAAATAAGTTCCTTGAAATGGTCAACATATGCCTTCACCGTCCGTTGGCCTTGTTGAATATGCACAAGCTCCCTCTTTTTCTCCATCTTCACTTCATCAGGTACAAACCATTGGATGAAAACGATTTTAAAGACATCCCACATCATCCCAACTTGCGTTGACGATGGGGTAACCATCTTCTACCGGTCCAGAGATGGACCCTCAAACAACTCCATAATTGCACGAACCTTAACAGTCTCGGGAGTTCCCAACGTTCTAAAGATACTCTCCACTTCTTCAAGCCACTCTACTGATTCTAACGGGCCTCAATAACCACGATGAATAGGCAACGATCGAGAAGGACCAGAAACTGGGCATGACTCATTAGAAACTTTGGGGATCTTTCTGGGCGACATTCTCTGAACAACACAAAAACACAAATCCAAAAAATCAGCATCCAATCAAATCTTAATCAAAAGGACAATCACATACCAACAACTGGCTCGCACGCCCAAAAATCCACTTTCCAAAACAAAATCCAATTTCCAAAATCATTTTCCTATTTCAAAAATCATTTTAGAAAGACAAGGTCAAACCTTTGGTTTCAAATAAACACACATAGCATCTCATGAATCGTCGCATGCGTGTCCATCCATTCCACTCACATCATCCACGAACAAGTGCCTCTTATGCACTTTTCACACAAACCCGCACACATGCAATCATTCATAGGGAGAACCAAGGGTCACACTAAAACCACTTCCCTACAAATTCCAAGAAAACACCCGGTTTTGAAACCAGAACACTTTAAATTTTTTTAAAAAATCCCCTTTACCAGTTTAAACCCATTTTAAATAAAACACTTCCATTTCAAAATTCAACTTTAATTTTCAAAAACACGAACACACCAACCAGAGCCAAACATAGTACAACTTACAAAGAATCACCAGAATGAGGAACTAGTAGTTACTCTTAACCTGACGACATGGTAGTGAGACATGCCCCGAGTTAGCATCAACAACTAGGAGGAACATAAACCATGTAATCGGATTCCACATGGGTCACTACTCCATGTGAAATCGCGACATAACACTGGCTCACCTCCTTTTTCATTCCTCAATTCAAAATGAGGCCATAAGAGACAATTTCCGGACTACCCCTGGTAACTCGAGGATCAGTGCGAGCAGGAGTTCACGACGCTCTACCCACACCTACCTCTCGAGTTCCGACAGTCCTAATCTCCTTCTACCGGATGACCCAAATAACAAAAACCTCCTCTGATACCATTTTGTCACAAACCAGCCTGGGTCAACCCTAAATCGGTCACCCGAGCCGGTCCGCGGCAAGTCCCGAGGGGCGTTCCTGATCCCCCCGGGATGACAACTAGTGTTGGGCATAGAAAAATTTAATCATTGGGAACGATTTCAGCCTGAACAGTACCAAGATCAAAAGAAGAAGAAAACTAATCAAAACAACAACAATAGCAACAAAGAAACGAAAACTATATGACAACATACCTCCACGTGACCTCACAGGTCACCACCCAACTGAAAACCAACCCCGCTCCAACGCTGAGTGACTAAACCAGGAAAACCCTGTACACAAAGGAACCTGCAACTGAAAAGATGAAAGATAGGCATGAGTACAAAAGTACTCAGTAGGTGAGCCCAACAACAAATACCAAAGCACTTCCAGTAAATAACGAATCTACAAATTCTAGGTTTGAAATAAAGTTTATAAAAGTAAGCTTTTATAATGTTTCACTTGAAAACCAAAACACGAGACATTACCCTTATTCTTTTTCAAAAGCTGAATTTCTTTCATTGGTGCCAAATTCATTTTAAAAGAGAAAGAAATGTTACATTTTCAAATTTTACACAAAGAGATTAACGCATTTTCATTTTAAAGACATTTTCACAAAGTAACTAGTATAAGCTGTAAAGAACAATTGAAAGTAAACAAGCAGGGAAAATCAAGTAACCATGGGTGGTCCTAAGCATCCCTAGAAAACCCCTGGACGTACTCGGGTTCAGACTACCTGCCGACATGGTACTCCACAGTCAATAACCAACTGGCCGCCCTAACAGTCAACCAGTGGAATGCACCACAAGGCCTTACCTACCAAGGGGGGACTAACCCGTCTAATCGGGGTTAGCCAACAACCATCACTCGATTCTCTAAAAGACGCATAGGAACCCACGATGGTTTTAATAATACTGTGTAAGTTGTAGGCCCTCGAATGCGTGACTCACCTCACCGCACTTGCCAACCCCTTACATGGACACTGCTACATGACAACCCTCAAAGGGAAGTCCCCCTATAGAGATGCCTCATAAGTATGTATGTATATATATATAATCACTTCACATTCCATAAAGTGCCAAACAGGCCGCCACATCATTTAAATTTAAACCATTTAGTATCAGAGCGTTCCCACAAGATATGACGCATGCCCTAATGTTGAAGACCAGAAAAACATACTTAGTTTAAGGAAAACCAGACCACCACTGAAGAATTTCAAAATCCAGTTTAAAGGCCAAACGGGCATTTAATCATTTTTTTAAAGGAACGATGTTTCTCAAATGAAATCTGAAATTTTATTTACGTGTCAAAGGAAAACATTTTTTTTCAACAATAAAAGATCCACACCTGAAGTTTCAAAAAAGACCAGTTTAAAAGACAAACGAGCGTTTTCTCTCTTCAAAGATTTACAAGAACACCATTTTCCATAAACAGTACACCTGCCATTTTACACACACCAAAGCCACTTCCAAACACACTCCAACATGTCTTGAACATTTCAAAAAGAACTCATTTAGCCATATCACAAGAAAACCACAAAACTAAGTCCAAGAAAAATGCTTCCAGTGCAATGAAAGAGTTTAAACAGATTTCATTTTCAGCAGGTTACCGCACTAATCATAACTATTTAATGCTACTTTAAATTTACTGAAAATCAATAAAAAGGCAAGGAATAGATAAATTCTAAAGTTAAAGGCAAGTGCAGAGGGAGAAAACCTACCTTGAATTTCAGCTTGTTTGAGATAAGGCGACACGTCTCACACTTGCGCACAAGAAAACCCAAGCCGGCAATTTCGGTAACGCGAAATTACCTCACGAACACGCTGCAATATAAGTAGAATAACTAAAACATGTAAACATCGATTTAAAAAGGTCCAAAAGAATGAGAACTCAAAAGACAACGTATATATATATATATACATATAAATATATATATAAACGTTGATAGAAAATAATTTAAATAAGAAACAAGGCAAACTTCACCCCGGTTCGCAAACTGAACCCGATGACGCAATACACCTCGTGCAGGTGCGTACGCGTTCGCAAGCCGAAGACCTCCGCGTTGCGGAATTAATCCGCCAACGCGCTGCACAAACCAAAAAAAATTAAACAACCAACCACAAAATATAAATATAAATATAAATATATATATATATATATATATATATATATTCACGCGACACAAAACTTACCTCGACGTAGACGCGCTCGACCGTCGGGGTCGCGCACCAATTTCTGGGTGCGCCGCTGGCCGGCGCGGCTGAGCCGAAGGGGTGTGGAGGGGTCGCTAGAGTGGGGAGAGGCTGGGGAAGTCACCAGCGCGACTGATGAAGGCCGGGAACAGGGGAAACAAGCAGGTCGTGAGGTCGGGTGTGCGGGAGGTGGTGCGGCGGCCGGAACGGGAGCCGGACGAGGGTGCGACGAGGCGAAGGGAAGCCGAAAGGTCGGGAAATAGTAGAGGCTAGGGTGCAAGGTCATCGGACGAGTCGCCGGACAGGAGGTCGCTGCCGGGACAAGGGGTCTGATGCGGCGGAGCGAAGCAGGAGGGCGGCCGTCGGACGCCGAAGCAGGAGGGGTGCAGCGGCGGCGCGCCTGGGCGGAGGCCGGGGGCGGGGTCAGCGCTGGTGGTCGCGCAAGGCTGGGGTGCCGGAGGTCCTAGGGTGCAGCGCGGAGGGTAGGAGCAGGAGCTGGAGCCAGACAAGGGAGCGTGTAGGAGGGCAGGGGTGCGGCCGGCCAGGGAGGTCGCCTGTCTGGGACGGAGTGGCTGGGCGATGCAGGGAGGAGGCAGCGGTCGGGAGGATGCTGGCACCGGAGCAGGGTCGACGCGGCGAGGCGGCCCGGAGGTGAAGCGGGAGTGGGTTCGGGAGCGGTGACGGGAAGCCGGGGCCGGGATGGCGGGTCGGAAAAGAGGAGGGATCCGCCGGGATGCTGGTGCGCAGAGGAAGGGGGAAGAAGAGAGAGAAGAGGGGGGGGGGGAGAAGGGGGCGCCGCACAACAGAGGTACGAGATTAGGGTTAGGGGGTTAGATTAGGGTTATAATATATATATATGATAATAATAATAATAATAATAATAATAATAATATTAGTAAAAGACTAAATAAAAGAATAAAAACAAATCTTAATAATAATAAAACTTTATAAAAAATAGTAAATCCTTATAATAATAATAATAATGATAATACTTTAATGACCCTAATAATAAAAATAATAATAATAAAACTTTATAATAATAATAATAACAATATAAATAATAAAAAGACAACATAAAATTCTAAAATTTGAACGCCGGGCGAAAACATAGTCATCCCGGTCCAAACGCACGGTCCCCGCTAAAGATACGATGACCACACACTGGCGCGAAACCCTTCAACACAAATAAACATTGAAAATTTCAGACCGAGACCAAGAAAAGAGTAAATTAAGGGCATCTTTGGTCAGGGTGTGACACCCATTCTCACTAGTCATATACTTACTACATCATAAACTGCGGGCTTCTTATTAGACAAGCTGTGAAGATCACTCATACCTCGTGTGAGGGTAATAAAGCCGCAAAACTTTTGGATTCCAAAGGAATCCCAAATGAACATCTCCAAATCTTATTTATCTTCAGATATATTCCCTCTGAATATAATTATATAGTTCTTATAGACACTCTATTTCTCTATTATTTTAGACGTCTTTGGACCCGCTTGTGGACTCTTATTAAATATTTAGTTTGAGAGTGTTGTTTCTTTCTAGACCATAAAAATAAAGACTCACTTAAGAAATGTTAAGTTATGGAGGAATTATTTTGATCCATTATACATATTCCAAAATTAGTTTCAGAATAACACTTAAGTAAAAATTCATTTTTGGATGAATAGAATAAGCTAAATTCTAGAGTACTTTTAAGATATTAAGAAATGATTTTTATTTCCTTAAGATATGTCTCCTTTAGATTTTCTTGGAATCTCACACATAAGAATTAAAAAATATAATGTATAATTGACTATCCATCATGTATAGTAATCTTATTATCATCCATTTAAATAATTTTTGATCAACCAGTTTCCTAGATTAATTAAGATCAAATTTATATGAGGTACCTATCAGAGTATTTATGCTTAAGGAACTGTCAAAATAAAATCATTAATGTAGGTATCCTATATAATTATGTTGAGTTAAGATTATTTCTTATAGTTTTGGAATTATTTTGAATCCTATAAATAAATTAAGTTCTCCCATCATGGTAATCTCAAACTCACTTTTCATAAATTCCAAGAAGCTATTTGTGACATTTTTTGGTGTTTAACTAAATATAACATCATTGGTATAAATTTGAACAATGATAGTTTCCTTAAAAACATTTATTATGAAAGGATTAGGACCAAACATTCTTTTAACAAATTTTCTTTGAATAATGAAACTAGAAAATGACCATACTAGGATATCAGAGCGTATTTAAGTATGTAAAGAGATTTTATAGGTTTAAAAACATCTTTCAACAATTTTAAATTTTCAAAACCAGGTGGTTGTTCAACTTATAATTCCTTCTAAACATATCTATTAAGGAATACACTCTTAACATCCATTTAATATAGAGTAAAATTAATATGGTCTATAAATGCTATAAATATTCATATGGATTGAATCCTAGCCACAAATGAAAAAGTTTCTCCATAGTCTATGGCCTCTTCCTATGAATAACCCTTAATAACCAGTCTTTCCTTATTCCAAACAATAATACCATTTTCATTTCATTTATTCTAGAACACCCATTATACACTTATAACCAAACAATCCTCTTGATGATCAACCAAGTTCGAAACCTTGTTTTGTTCGAAACCTTGTTTTGATGATCCAACTTTCATCACTAATGGATTCATATTCGATTTTAGGTTTTAGCTGAAATAAGAATGAAAGATGTTCAAATTCATTTCATATAGATTTTCTATTTTTAACTAGTTGTCTCACATCACCAATGATATTATTATCAGAATGATTCATTAAAACTATATTATTTTTAGGTAATAAGGAACATTGAACTTCATATATTGATGTATTAAATTCTATTAAACTAAATTATATAGGCTCTACTTCTGTTGGTCTAATTTTTTGTATGTTAATTTTTGGTTGATGGGATATAAAATTTAGTAATAAAATAGTAGGGGTTTTAAAATCAAAATATGGATATATTGCTTCTATATATTTTAAAAAAGTGATCAATTTCATCAAACTTTTTATTCAACATTTCTTCAACTATTTTTCACACTTGTTTAAAACTCAATATGATTTACTAGTGGTGGAATAACCAAGAAATATTCATTCATTATCCTTTGGATAAAATTTATTAATATTATCTTTATTATTCAAAGTGAATACTTTTCATCCAAAAACTTTGAAGTAACTATATTCATGATTTCTTATGGTCTATAATTCATAAGGATTTTTTAAAAAATAGTATGAAATTAAATATGATTTATAGTGTAACATGCTATAATCATGGAATTCTCCAAAAAATGGTTAGAAATAGAATATTCACATCATAACGATCGATAATTCTATTAATGAAATTTTCTTATAATTATTTTATATAGCATAAATCATATAAAATCACTTATAAAACACAATAGGAAATTTATAAATGAATAATTAATGAAAAAAGAGGTATTTCTAGAAGTTAAGGATCCCATACTGATGAAATAGTAACTTGACCTTAGGAATAGTAATACGACCCTTATGAATAGTAAATTTTCCAAATGAATAGTAACCACACCCATGAAACCATAAATAAAATTTAGGTACCTTATAAATTAAGGTATGATATAATTATATCATAGCAAAAGTAAATGAATATTTTAAAATTTATTAATTAAGTGTTGGTATTTTTGTAAGTCACAAATATTTAATAACAATTTTTTTATTAATAAAATTATTTAAAAGAAAATTTATTTCTATAAAATAGATTCATATATTAGTATTTGTTTTATGATGATTTTAAGATAATTTTATGAGGCCTTAGAATTTTTTTTAATTTTTTATAAAACTTGTTATAATTTTAAAATCTGTATTTTTTGAGTAAATGATGATTTTCATTAAAAATTAGATTTCTAATTTTTAGAAAATTATTTTCATAAAATGGAGTTCATTTTTAAATTATATATGTAAAAAAATAGTCTGTTTTAATTTTTGGGATTTTTCTAGAATACTTGAATTTTTTGTGAATAGTAAAATATGATAGTTTACAATAAATGTTAAATACATGAATTATTGAGTCATAGGTCATGTAGGGATGATGTAAGACCATAATATTGAACTATAGTCCATTATTTTAATATATTTTGAGATAATTCTTAAACTATTCATATTCTTGATCCAAAATAATACACAAATGAATAAAATATTCCAAAAAAACCCATCTCCTGCACTATAAATATCACCCCTCACCACTCCTTACACCTTCAAAGATATGAGCCTTGTCAAATTTCTCCCAAATACTCTTCTCAAATCCACTCCCCCACAAATCCAATAGCTCTTAGTCTCATCAAAATAACAAAACCAATCCCCTTAAAGAGGTTCTCAAGGAGGAGAATTCAAGAGGTAAAAATACTCTTTATTTTATTTTATTTTCAATTTCTTTTATTTTCTTATTATATTCTCACCTTACCTCATCCAAATAGAATTATAACTAAATTAAATTACATATTGTGTAGTTTTATTATTCTAAAGGAATAATCCATCATCAAGACCCTTCTCCTCTCCCTTTTATTCTAAAAATGGAAATGTCATCTATGAGGTTTTGTTTCATCGCCTTCAAGGACGAAAAGTTTTAATTTTCCTTATCTATGTTAAATGATATTCATAAAACCATTTTAACGGTTGAAATATATTTTCAAGAGTGTATTAAAACGATTTTTATGTTATGTAATTAATATATTTACATAATACTAAATGATAAAATAAAACGAGTTTGTTTTGATTTAAAATGCTAAAATTATTCTAAACGATTATCATTAACATGTTATCGAATGATTAATGATCATATCTAGGAAAAAAATATAAAAACAATTAAACTTATTTATTTTCATTAATAACATATAATTCATATTCTATATAATTATACCCATTTTATATGAACTTCATTACTTAGAAATAATAAAATTGATTATTAAAACCAAGAAAACGAATGCTCCCAAACGATGAAATTAAACTCTATATCTCATAAATGGGGAAATAAATAAATTTAATAAAACAATTATGAATCAAATAAATATATAAAAGGTTCTTAATTAATTAATTAATGGATTTAATTTTATTATCCAGGACATTAAGTTCAAGTGCAGAACACATTCAGACATAAGGTAAAGGTTTTCTTCCCGAACCTCCATTTTCATCCGGGTTATGATTTCTAACTCTATAAACCATTTTAATTATTCATTATTTTTATATAATTCTTATAAATTCTGTTCATACATTCCAAAAATATGTATCCAGATCATTTCATCTTTCGTTTAAGGGAATTTCATGTTTTTCAAGGTTCCCTTATCAATTCTTCTTGATATGCAAGCCCGATTAAAGGGAACATCTCAATTTCATAGCCATTTTCAAGTACCATACATAATATATTTTAAGACACCATTATTTCTCTAAAATTAAATTTTTTTCATAAAAAAACAATATTTTTTCATTTATGTTTTTATACAAACAATCCTGACAAATACAAATGGATTTTCCAAAATAACTCTTCTATGCAAAGTAAAAAAGGGTATTTCTCTCAAAAATTCCTCAATGATTTTATTAGAGTATATTCATCTATTTCAAAACATATATTTAATATTATAATGTAATAATATGTATATCTTATTATAATCATCTACTATATTTTTTTAAATGGTTTATGATCAGTTCGACTATGGATGTGCTATCTTGATGCCATTCACTATACTACTCAGAATGATTTGTGATTATGTTTATAGATTGGGGAAAGTTATTTACATTAAATACATATGTTTTTTTATGTTTATACCCATTAATATAAGGAATTAATTGGACTTATTAAGTGATGAGTATAGCCTTCTATAACCCCTTGATGCATCGATAGGTCTCATGAGACAAAATAGATATGGACTTTGCTGAGACCATTCCCATTTTCAGATATGGTTTTGGCCGAGTCCTTAACCATTAATTTTCAGATTTTTTGGTTGAGTCCTCTATGGTATGTTTTAGATGTCTGAAATTATGAATTATATCATTTTTATATTAGTAATTTATAATCCATGTGAATATTCAACTAGTAGAATATCCATAGTTAATCTTTTTTTCTCATTTGATTATTTTTATGACATTATTTATTCAGATTTTATTATTTACATATTATGCTCAAGTTTATGTTCAAATGACAAGTGTTTTCAGTCATTCATTGTGCCTTATTGTTTATATTATCTTTTTCTATATTACTTACCCTTATTGAGCATCAGATCTAACCTCTTTATTTTGTTTTATTTTTTCCCCAAGATGCGAATATGAATATTATGAATAACTTGTAGTGATAATCTAAAAGTTATGGATGTTTCAAATAGAATTTCTATACTGTATTTCCTTTTAATTTTTAATGTAAAACTTATGTTTGTATTTGGTTTTACAAAACTACTAAACTATTTGGTCCTTCAGGATGAGACTTCCATGTTTATTACGCAAGTGTATTGAAGTAATGCACCAGCTCTGGGAAACTGGTGTCAGGGTATTTATAGTTGGTATCTGTGGAAGTTTAGTAGAAACTTTGGAAACTTGATTTATAAAAAATAGATTAGGGAACATAACCCTAAGATATACTTTGAGGATAAGCATATAAGAACATCCAATAATTTTGTTAAGGCAGAGATTTAGTGTGTCTTCCTAGAAATACATCCCTATCTGGATACTACAAGTGGATGTGGTTCTGGCACAAATGTTCCTAAGGCTAACAACTTTGATAAGGTATCCTGGGCCTAACTCAGGGTAACCTAATACATGACAACATGCCTTACTACACACCTGGTTTGACACTCTTGGGGGATATTTTTATGATAATTCCCATTTTATTTAGAAACCATTATGAAGGATTTAAAATTAAATATGTCCCTAAAGAAACCATGTTTATGAATATGAGATTAACTATGAATAAATTTCTAATTTATGTTAAGTGTTTTTCTAGTTTAAAATTATACATTATTATTCATAACATAATTTAGTGTATTTCATTATTTAAAAATGGTGCATAGTAGAAGGAATGGAAACCATATCAATGCACATATCCCATGTGGGGATTTCCATCCTATGAAAGATAATGATTTGGGTACTAGAGATGCAACTGTTGATGAAGAAATTATAACTATACTAGGATAATTGACTCAATTTATGAACAATAACCTTACCTATATGAATCATCCGGATCCACAAAATGGAGGAGAAATTCTAGACTGCTTTATACGACAACAACCTCTATCATTCAACGAGAATACAAATACATTTGTAGTAGACCAATGGATAATTTCCATAGAGAATATATTTCTTACTTTGGGAAGTAATGAAAAAGATAAGGTTATCATGGATGTTTATCATATCTCAGGATATGCTAATCAATAGTGGTTGTTGATTCAAAACACAAAGGAGGAGGAAGAAATTGAAAATATGGAGTGGAATGATTTTAAGGAAATTTTCCTAGAAAAATATTTTCCTCGTGAAGAGTGAGAAGATATGGAAAGTAAATTCTTGAGTCTAAAACAAAAATAGGATTAAAATGCTATGAAGTATGAAGCCAAATTTACAAGGTTATTAAGGCATGATGAGAACTACATACGTAATCCAAGGAGAAATATTGATCAGTTTTTTGATAGTTTAAAACCATTCCTCTGAAGAGAACTAGTCTCCCAAAATTGATCATCATATGAAGATGTAACCTCATGTGCTATCAAGATAGAGAAAGAATTCTACAAGTCTTATTAATTTAAAGGGAAAAAATATAATAATATGGTGGTGGAGCAAAGAATGTATAAAGGGAAGAATAAAAAAGGGATTTTCCAACATGTGATACTTGTGGAGGGAAACACACCGATGCATACTTAAAAGGAAAATGAGGTTTCTAAAAGTGTGGAGAGAAAGGCCATCATGCTTATGATTAAAAGAGAAATAAATAAGTTATCAATGTTCAATGCTGTAATTATGGGGAGATGAGACACTATGTTAACGATTTTACAAAGTGTCAATGAAACACACCTCAGAAAAGGCTACAAGAGCAAGGAAAATCTTATACGATCACAACTACTGAGGTTCAAATTCAGAATGACATGGTTAAAGGTACTTTAATCGTTTCCTCAAACTTATATAATGATTTATTTGATTCTATATCATCACATTCTTTTATATCTTCCTAGTTTTCCAAGAAAATTAGATATTTACCTTTTGATTAAATAAATGAGTTGTCAGTCAAAAATCTTAAGGGAAGTATCATTACAACAAATATGTTTCAATTAGTAACCTTTATGACACATAAAAAAAAATTAGTTGATGACTTAGTAATCATACCTATGATTTAATTTTATATATTCCTTAGTATGGATTGGATTTCAAAATATGATGTGAAAATATATTGAAAAAAGAAAGAAATTATGATAGGTGAGGGAGATGCAGAATCCCTTATCTTTAGAGTATAAACCTCATTATATAAGTCATATCTAGATCCACCTCTACAAGCTCTTCTAAATGAAATTGTTGGACAGGAAGAGAAAACAACATCTTTGGATGAGGAAATAAATCTTCAAATTGAATATGTACCTATTGTTCATGAATATATTGATTTATTTCATGAGTATTTACTTGGACATCCTCTAGAGTGGGAAGTTGAGTTCTTTATTAATTTAATTCTTAATGAAATATATATATCAAATACTTCCTATATAATGGCCACTATGGAATTAGTTAAGATGAAGAAACAACTAGAGGAATTGAGTGATAAAGGATTATTCACCCTAGTTTTTCTTCATGGGGATCCCCTATTCTCTTTTTTAATAAGACATATGGATTCATGAGGCTGTGCATTGACTATAGGTAAATAAATGATATTGCAATAAAGAACAAGTATCCCATTCCACACATTGATGATTTATTTGATCAACTTCATGAATCTAAATATTTTTATAAGATTGAAATTCGATTTGGATATCATCAATTGTATGTGAGGAAGGAAGATATTATAAAGAAAACATTTCAAACCAGGTATGGACATTATGAGTTTATAGTAATGCTATTTGGACTGACTAATACACCATCTGTTTTAATGGATCGAATGAACAAAGTGTTCAAGGAATATCTTGAAATTTTATTGTGGTATTTATTGATGATATCTTGATATATTCTAAAATATATGAGGACTATGAGAACCACTTATGGGTTGTTTTGGAGACTCTTAGAAGAAAAGATTCATATGGTAAGTTTAACAAGTGTGAATTACGGCTTCAAACAATTTCTTTTATTGGATATATTTTTTCGAATGATGAAATCTCAGTTGTTCCTGTGAAGATAAAGGCAGTTCAGGAATGGCCTACAACAGTGAACATAACTAAGGTACCCAATTTTATTGTTTTAGTAAGTTATTATCCACATTTTTTATAACTTTTTCTGATTAGCTAACCCATTAACCAAGATTACTCATAAAGGGGTTAAGTTCATTTTGAATAATTGAATAGGAGATTGGTGAATGATCTGATCTTGACTCTACCATCAGTAAATGGTAGATTTGTGAATTATAATGATATGTCAAATAAAGGAATCAGTTGCGTTCTTATACATAATGATAGAGTTATTTCCTATTCATCAAGCTAGTTAAAAACTCATGAATAGAACTATCCAACTCATGATCTTGAGGTAGAATCTGTAATCTTTACTTTGAAGATATGAATAAACTATCTCTATGGTGAAATATGTGAGGTATATACAGATCACAAGAGATTTAAATACATCTTATCATAGAAATAACTCAACATGAGGTAAATGTGATGACTTTATCAACTCAAGGATTATGATTATCCAATACAATACCACCTAGGGAATGATAATAAGGTAGATGATGCAATGAGAAATAAGGATCATGGAGTTCTAAAAAAAATGAGGATTGATAAGGATCCTATGTACATAGATCTATAAAATATGGATATGGGAATTATCAAGGAAGGTGAAATATCATTAATTTTTCAATTGTTTTTCCAAACATCTTTATTAGAAAGGATTAAAAGTTATCATTATGATGATTATAATATTCAAAATAAAATTAAATCTATGAATGATGGGGAGATGATAGACTTTGTGTATGAGGATGGAATTCTGAAATTTGGGAAGAGGATTTATGTTACCTTTATACCCGAGGTAAAAAGAGAGTTATTAGATGATTCCAATAGATAAAGTTTCTCTATAAACCCTGGAAACACTAAGATGTATAGATATTTGAAGGAACATTTTTGGTGGGATAATATAAAGCATGAAATTTCTGATTATGTATCAGGATGTTTAATATGTCAATAGGTGAAGGCTAAAAGACAACATCCTAGAGGATTCATGTAACCTATGCCTATTCCTATATGTAAATGAGATGACATAACTCTAGATTTTGTCACTAGATTACCAAAAACTCCAAGAAGGAATGATTCAATATGGGTAATTGTTGATCGACTCACCAAATCTGTACATTTCCTCACTATAAAGGATTATTTTCCACTAGAATGCCTTATATGAATCTATATTAACGAAGTTGTAAGACTTCATAGAGAAAATATTTCAATTGTATCTGATCTTGATCCACGATTTAAATAAAAATTATAGAAAAGTCTTCAGAAAGAATTGGATACTGAGATTCATTTAAGTACTTTTTATCACCCTGAAACTGATGGGTAGTCAGAAAGGATGATCCAAAATTTAGAAGAAATGTTGAGATCATGATCATTTGAATTTTAAGGTATTTGGGATCTATATTTACCTCTATTATATTTTTTACAATAATAGTTTCTATTCTAGTATTAAAATGACACCATATGATGCATTGTATGGGAAGAGATGTCATACACCAACTTGTTGGGACGAAGTTGGTGAAAGGAAGCTTGTAGGACCACATCTTATGGAGGAGAAAATGGAAAAGGTAAAGTCTATTCAAACACATATTAAGGAATCTCAAATTAAGGAAAAGAGCTATGCCTATAATCGAAGTAAGGATTTGTAATTTCAATTGGGAGATCTTGTTTTTTTAAAGTATCTCCACAGATGAGTGTTATAAGATTTGGGAAGAAAGGGAAAATGAGCCCCAAGTATATTGGCCATTTTAAAAATTTGGAGAGAATTGAAGCCGAGACTTATCATTTGGAAATTCCTCTAAGCCTTTATAATGTACACAATATTTTCCACATATCTTTGTTAAGAAAGTAAATTTCAAACCCAATGCATGTCCTCACTTTTGAAGGAATATATTTGAAACCTGATTTATCTTAGTTAAATTTTCAAAGTGTTATAAAATAAGTTATAATTTTAAAATATATATTTTTTGAGTAAATTATTATTTTAATTAAAAGTTAAATTTATAATATTTATAAAATTATTTTCATAAAATGGTGTTCATTTTTAAATTCTACACATCAAAAAATAGTTAAGGTGGATTTTTTGGAATTTTTCTAAAATACTTGAATTCTTGGTGAATAGAAAAATATGATAATTTATGATAAATGTTAAATACATAACTTATTGAGTCATAGGTGATTTATGGATGATGTAATCCCATAATATCTAACTATAATTAAATATTTTAATATATTTGGTGATGATTCTTAAACTATTTATAGTCTTGAGGTAAAATAATAAACAATTGTATAAAATATTCAAAAAACACCCCTCTCCTCCACTATAAATAAAACCGCTTACCACCCCTTATCCTCACACCTTCCAAGATTTTATCCTTATAAAATTTATACCCAATACTCTTTAAAAGATCCCAAACCACATCCAGGAGATCTTTTTCTCACCAAAAGACCAAAACCAATCCCCTTATGGAGGTTCTCAAGGAGGAGAATTCAAGAGGTAAAAATCTTCTTTCTTTTCTTCTCAATTTATTTTATTTTATTATTTTCTCCTCACATACCCTCATAAAAATTGAATTATAACTCCAGTAACATACATATACTGTAATTTTTTAATTATAATGGAATAATCCATCATCAATCCGCATATCCTCTCCCTTTGATTCTAAAAATGGAAACGTCGTCCCTGAGGTGTTGTTTCATCACCTTCAAGGATGACAAGTTTTCATTTTCCTTAACTGTCTTCAAGGATGTTCATAAAACCATTTTAATGGTTTGATTTTTTAAAAATTTATATTAAATTTTTTTGTGTTCTATAAGTAACATATTTATATAATACTAAATGATAAAACAAAACGAGTTCGTTGTGATCTAAAACATCTAAAATTAATCTAAACGATAAGCATTAACATTTTATCTAATGATTCATCCATATATCTGAGAAAAAACAATATATAAAACCAATTATACTTATATATATTCATTAATAACATATAATTCCAATTCTACATAATTATGACCATTTACATGAAATTCATTACTTATAAACAAGTGAACCGATAATGAAAACCAAGAAAATGAATACTCCCAAATGATTAAATTAAAATATATAAATCATTAATAAGGTTATAAATGAACTTAATAAAAATATAATTAATCAAATTAATGTAAAAAATTTTCTTAATTAATTAATTAATGGAATTAATTTTATTATCTAGGACATTAATGTCAAGTGCAGAACACATTCAGACATAAGGTACGAGTTTTCTTCCCAAACCTCCATTTTCATTCGGCTTATGATTTATCCCTATATATACCAATTTAATTCTTCATTATTTTTATATACTTCTTCTAAATTATGTGTATACATTCAAAAATTATGTATCTAGATAATTTAATCTTTTTTTATGGTAATTACATGTTTTACAAGGTTCCCTTCTCAATTCTTCCCGATACGCAAGCCCGATTAAAGGGAACATCTCAATTTCTTATGAATTTTCAAGTACAATCCATAATATATTTTAAGAAAACATTATTTTTATTAAAGTAATAATTTTTTCAAAAAAAAAATATTTTTTCATTTCTGGTTTTATAAAAATAATCATGATAAATACAAATTATTTTTCCAAAAGAAATCTTCATTGCAAAGAAAAAAATGGAATTTCTATCAAGAATTCCTTGATGATTTTATTAGAGTATTTTCATCTATTTCAACACCTATATTGAATATCATGCTATATTTAGATTTATATCTTATAGTTATCATCTATCATATTTTATTAAATGGTTTATTATCAGTTTGACTGTAGATGTGCTATCTTGATACCATTCACCATACTACTCAGAATGATTAGTGATTATGTTTACATATTGGGGAAAGTTATTTAAATTAAATTTGTATATGTTTTTTATGTTTATAAACATTCATATGAGTAATGAATTGGACTTAATAAGTGATGGGTGGGGATTTCTATAGCCCCTTGATTCATCGATATGTCTCATTAGAGAAAATAGATATGTACTTGACCGAGGCCTTTCCCATTTTAAGATATGGTTTTGGCTGATTCCTAAACTATTTATTTTCATATGTCTTGGATGAGTCCTTGACAATATGTTATATATTTCCAAAGTTATTCATTCACTTATTATTATATTAGTAGTTGATAATCAATGTGAATATTTGACTAGTATAATATCCATGGTTAAGATTTATTCTCATGTGATTATTTTTATGGAAGTATTTATTCAATTTTTATTCTCTCCATATTATGCTCAAGTTTATGTTCTAACTGCATGTGTTGTTAATAATTCACCATGACTTGTTGTTTATATTATCTTCTGTTGTATTATTTACTCTTATTGATCATCAGATCTCATCCCTTTCTTATGTTTTATTTTTTCCCCAGGATACAAAGATGAATATTATGAAGGACTTGTAGGGATAATCTAGGAGTTACAGATGTTTATAATGTAATTTCTATATTGTATTTACTTTCAAGTTTTAATGTAAAAATTATGTTTTTATCTAGTTTTCCAAAATAATTAAAATATTTGGTCCTTTGGGATGCAAATTTCTTGTTTATTATTCCAATGTAATGGTGCAAGGCACTGGATTCAAGAAACTGGGGTTGGAATCTTTACACGCACAAACATTTCTAGGAAATTTACTAAAGGATTATATTCCTACTTTCAACCACTTCATTCCGTTGAGGAGTTCTTTGTGCTAAAAAATTATGACTTGTAATTTTTTCACAATAAAATTTTTTCAAAAGTGAAATTAAAAAACTCTCCATCTCTATCACTCCAGATAACAACTATAGATTGGTTTTTAATGTTTTGAACATGAGAAGCAATTTTGTTTTAAAAATATAGTTCTTAATATTTATTTTCTAGAAACTAAGTACAATTATATCTATTTTAGTCATCAATTAAAGCATTAAAATGGTGTTTTACCCTGATAATCACAGTTTATAGAGGGCCATAAAGATCCATGTAAACTAACTATAAAGTAGAAGACATTTATGATTCACTAATGGATTTAAATCTTGACTTATGTTTATTACCATATGGGTAATAATCACAAACCTTGGATGTATTAAATTTATTTTATGGTAGATCCCTAATTTGTCCTTTCCCAAATAGCTTAGCTAGTATTTAGACATTACAGTGTCCTAATATTCTATATAAAATCCTAGAAGAATTTTGTAAGAACCCAATTATTTTTTTGAGGTACGAGTTTCTTCTCTTCTCTTTTATTTAAGTGTTTTTGAGAAAATAAGGAAAATGGGGAAAAATCCTAAATTTTGGGACTACACACCGTGTACTTTTCCACACGCCGTGTACTTTGGCCGTGTGGGATGAGTACACATGGTGTGTAGCCCTGTTGGCGAAAGAAGGTGTAAAAACCGACTACACGCCGTGTAGTGGATATTTATACACCGTGTAGTCAGTCGGTAGGAAAAATAGTAAGGTAGTGGAAGAAGCCGCCAGCTGCACGACAGTACATGCCATGTAACCAGGAATACATGCCGTGTACTCATGTCGACAGGTGAACAGTGCGATAGTGCCTCCAAAGGAACAGTTAAATGAGAAAAGTACATGCCGTGTAGTTTATTTTTTTCGCTTAAAATGGGTAGTAGCCAACCCTGTTCACAGGATTGGATTAAAACAAGAGGAAGGAGTTGGGAGAGGATGCCGAACCTTCGAGGATCTCCAGATCGAGCGTCAGGAATCTGTTTTTGCCTCTGACGATCTCATTGGAACCACACTAGTAATACCTCCACTCTCCTTAATCCATTCTTTCCACTTCTTCCTCTAAGGGAAGTTATTTGAGTTTGAATGGGGATTTATTTTACCTCAGATCTAGGTTGTTCTTGGACATTTCTAGGATCATCGTTCTCGTATACCGTTCAGGGGTGTTTAAGGTGGGTGGCTTGGTGTTTGATTTCCAACTGTTGTGTGTTTGTGTGAATATTTATGCCACGAATCCATGTTGGGGTGTCGTGTGGATGAGGCCTTAGCTATTTTAAATACCTAGAATTGTATAGGTAATTAATTGTGATAATAAACTGTTGTGTGGGATTGCTGCTTGCATCCAGGACCACCCCGTGGGGGTGCGTTCCCTTGTTTAGCCATTTGGCTAGGATACCCGAGGGTATGCCATTGTAATAATGTTTATTAAATTGCCTTGAGGGGAATTGCATGTGTATTGATTGTTTATATGTTGGGCATGACCCGGTTACTTTTTTAGCCTGAGGGTAGTGCTTCACTTAGCTTGAGGGCAGTGTTACCTTTAGCCTGAGGGCATTGGTTATTTCGGCTTGAGGGAAACTTATTCCGTGTCTGTGGGCGATAGACTATGTGCCTGAGGGAGACACTTCATATGCCTGAGGGAAATACTCGATAGCCTGAGGGAAATATTGAGGGCGTGGTTCTACTATATTATCCTTAAGGAAATATTCTGATTGGCCTGAGGGCTTGGTTCTGTTGAGCACAAGATGTTATTAAATTAAATGGTTAAATGAATAATAAAATGGCAATATAACTGGTAAAGTGAGTTACTTTTGAGTACTACTTAGTTTATTACATTTTACTACTGAACAATTTTGTTGCATCCTTTTCACACAGTTGGGAACGGGCCTTTGGTGGGTGCCTACTGGGATTCATTTCTCACACCCTGTTTGGGGTTATGTCTTCGGCCCTAAATAGATTACATTTCTATAGGTGTGGATAAGGACAAGGGTATCTATACTGGTACTTGATTGCTGCTAAGGAGTAGGGGAGCATGGGACCAGGCTTAGGCTTGCGATGCTACCAGCTATTTTGTTTTGTTTTGATGTATTCTATATTGTACTATATTGTATTTCCATGTAACATGTTCTAGCTATTTTCTTAGAACTTGATACATGTTGCATCATTATCTATATAACTGTTGGTTATCTTATACTAAAGTTGTTTATTTTAAATGTGTATGGTTTATTACTTCCTCTATTTTTGTATGTTGTATATTTTATTCCACTATGCTACACTTTAACAAATGAGGGCATAGTTTACCCACTATCAGACCTGGGCCCTCACTGCTAGTAGGCAGCCTCTGGCATTTAGGGAAATGCGCTTTAGGTCACGTGGCGAACCCGGCTCGGGACACCCATTGAGTGGCACCCAGACCCAGAACATTACAAAGTGGTATCAAAGGGAGTTATTTTCTTTGACTTACTATTTGGAGCCGTAGTCAGGGATAGGACAGAAACAGTAGTTGGTAATAAGATATGCCCGAGCGTAGCTAACCCGTGTACAGGGAAAATCTAGTCTACCTTGTATTTTTGAAATTTTTCTGATATTTCAGGTTTTACAGTTGATTTGATTTCACCGTTGGGTGAATCACTTGTGATTGTGCTGTTTATATTTTATCTATGGGTTCTATTTAGTTGCAAACCGATGAGATGAGGGTATTCCATCTCATGCATCATTTAGGCACATGATAGAAATCACATGCCATGCATAGTTCCATGCCACGTAGGTGCATTAGAAATTGCATGTTGTTGTGATTGTTGTTGTTCTAGAAAAGCATGTTGTTGTGATAGCTGCTTGATAAATACCTGCAATGTGATACGGTATTTTTGTATAAGTTGTTGATAGAATGGACACCAAACTTTGGTTTTTGGGGAGTATGGGCTCTCATTGACAGGAATTTGGTGGATCATGGACTTTTTATCTTTTTATAACATATCTAATGTTCAAAACTTTGATTCGTGGGGAGTATGGTCCCTCATGGGTCAGAATTTGGCACTTAGGTGTTTTTTTCAGTATTTTCTGGGTTCCGGAATAGCATCTGACCCTTACTGTCCGAAAAACCCAGTGTACATGCCATGTAGTTCCTCGGACACACATCATGTGTTCTTTTGTTCTGGAATAAAAGAAAACTTTTTCAATTACACACCATGTACCCTAAGTACATGCCGTGTAGTCGCTTCCTGTGTCAAGGACCGTGTGGGTGGGGACACGGGGAAGGGACAGGCTTGGGGAGAACAGGCCATGTACTAGTTGTACACATCGTGTAGTGTAGACCCGGTGTCCACCGTGTGACTAATAATGTGGGCGGAGGAAACCTTAATACATACACGCCGTGTCCACAGTGGAACACGCCGTGTAGTCTGACCTGGGATCCAACCGTGTAACTAACAACACGGGTAGGTGTAATCCTTTCGTGTACACGCTGTGTCCATCTAGAATATGCCGTGTAGTGTGAGCCATGTATCCGGCCATGTAACTAACAACACGGGTCGGCGAAGCTCGTCTAGTACACGCCGTGTACCTGTGGGACACGCCATGTAGTCTTGTCAGAGGACAGACCGTGTGGACCTGGCCGAGTAGAAGGGAAAATGGGGTAGAGTACACACCGTGTTCGGGTGTAACACACCGTGTAGTATAACGCCGAGTAGTCGGCTGTGTCACAAATGACACGAGAAGTTGGAAAAATTACACCATACACGCTGTGTAGATTATATACATGCCATGTAGTTTTGTTCAATGGGAGCCGTGTGGATTAGCCGTGTAGAAGGACCCGGGCAGGGGAAGAGAAGTCAGGTACACGCCGTGTAGTCAGTATACACGCCGTGTAGTCTTGTTTTGAAAATCATGAAATGCCATATTCCTCCTGTTCCTTTTTTGGTCCCTTCGTTTTCAATCTTGATAATATGGATCTAAGGTGTGCGTTTGACCTTGTAGAGTCATGCCACTGAGACGAACACACATTGTTCGCCAGGAGAGCGGTAACGATTATACTCCAGAGATGGTGGGTCATGGGCTACCAGCAGATCCTCCAGTAGATCCAGATGTGGCACCAGCCATTATACCAGACACAGGTGCAGAGGTGTAGTTCCGTTAAGGATTTATGTGGTTCATGCAGACCTTTCCAGGAGCACCACCGGCTGCCACATCTATGGCTGAGTTGACTCGTATATTCCAGCAGCAGCATCCGCCTACGTTTTCAGGGGATTGTGGACCATAGGCTGTGGAGTATTGGTTGGGGTCTATACAGACTATCTTCAAGCATCTAGAGATGCCTCCCGGGTGGAGGGTCAAGGTCACGACGTATATGCTACGTGATTCGGCCAAAAAGGTGGTGGGATGTTACCACCCAGTCAGAGCATTATAGAGAAATGGCGTGGGAAGATTTTTAGGCAGTCTTCTATGACTTATTCTTTCCAAAGACGCTGAGGTAAGATAGAGAATGAGAGTTCATGAACTTGAAACAGGGCGCAATGTCAGTGATGGATTATTCTTCTCATTTCACCGAGCTTCAGCGTTTTTCACCCGTTCTGGTGGGAGATGAGACGTTGAGAGACAGACGCTTTGAGGATGGTCTTCGGTATGACATCCGAGCACTGGTGAATGTTTTCAGGTTTCCTTCAATACATGCTATTGTGAACCAGGTGCTGATTATAGAGAGGAACCTACGGGAAGCTAGTGGTGTGGGCCAGGGTGGTTCGATACTAGTTTCTGGTACTATTTCTACCAGTAAGAGGAAGCAACAGATGAGTTTCCCTCACGGTGGCAGTACTAGCCAGACGATTTCTTCAGGTGGCCCGGTCAGGTGCTACCAGTGTGGTAATGAGGGGCACAAGAGACCGCAGTGTCCACGTGACCCAGTAGAGTGCCGAGCTTGCGACAAGATGGGTCATCTGCAGTGCTTTTGTAGAGTGTTTCCACCAGTGGATAGTGAGAGGAGTTCTGTGCAGACTCCACGTTCGGGAGCAGGACCAGAAGCTTCTTAGTAGTCGGGAAACTGGAATACGTCAGGGCGTGCAGGAAAAGATGGTGTTCGCGGCTGGGGTAGCCAGCCACTAGGATATCAGAGGCAGCAGGGCGGGACAACTCAGGGTAGCCAGGCTGTGTCGTAGGGCTGCGACACTGGCCAGGCATATGCAGTGCAACAGACCCAGCAGGAGCAGGATCCTGGACCTTTTACAGTCAGAGGTACTATTCTTGTATCTTATGTCTTATAGTCAGTGATTTTCGATACGGGTGATAAACATAGTTTTATATCTGTGCCTGCTGTGGAGAGCCTTGGGCTCTGTGTTTCTTCTTCTTCTTCTTCTGCTGTTATGTTGTTAGACACTCCGTTGGGAACTAGAATGGCTGGTGTGCGTCAGTGCAAGGAGTTCCCCCTTGAGGTTGGAGGGTGTCACTTCCTTTGGGACCTCTATGTCTTAGAAATGATATCTTATGAAGTCATTCTCGGGATGGACTGGTTGGTTCCCTTTTGAGCCTTTGTAGACTGCTATCATCATAGGGTGAGTTTCACATCACCAGAGGGCAGAGAGTTTCTATACAAAGGTGAATGGGATGTTCAGGCGAGTTGATCTAGACCAGAGCATCATGGGAGAGGCAGAGTCACAGCCCAGATTGCGAGTATATATCTGGATGATTAGGGGACTTGTCAGACGGACTTCCCTCCAGTGGTTGATCGTTTCAGGGATGTCTTCCTAGATTACTTTTCGGGTCTACCTACGGAGCGTGAGGTGGATTTCTCTATTGATCTTATTCCAGGAGCAGGGCCGATGTCCATTCCTCCCTATAGAATGGCCATGCCTGGGTTGTAGGATCTTAATAGGTAGTTAGAGGAGTTACAGGCAAAGGGTTTTTTCTGACCCAGTACTTCTCCTTGGGGTTCTTCGATCCTTTTTGCAAAGAAGGCGGATGGTACCCTCAGACTCTATGTGGATTATTGGAAGCTGAACCAGTTGACGGTTAAGAACCGATATCCCTTGTCGAGGATTGATGATCTGTTTGATCAACTTCATGGAGCACGAGTGTTCTCAAAGATTTACTTGAGATCAGTATATCATCATCTGCGCATGATACCATCAGATATACCGCTTATAGCTTTTCGGAGCAGATATGGTATGTACGAGTACTTGGTTATGTCGTTCGGACTCATGAACGCACCATCGGTTTTTATGGCTCTGATGAATCGTGTGTTCCATCCTTATCTGGATTTTTTTGTGGTAGTATTCATGGACGAAATCTTGGTGTACTCTCACACTCGACACGACCATGCCACCCATCTTGAGATCGTATTGAGTACACTAAGAGAGAATAAACTATATGCTAAGTTCTCAAAGTGCCACTTTTGGATGGACCAGATTCACTTACGGGGTAATATCATCTTAGAGGTAGGAGTTGCAGTAGACCCAGAGAAGGTAAGAGAAGTAGTTTCCTGGGATCAACCTAAGAATGTGTTTGAGATACAGAGTTTCTTGGGGATGGATAGTTACTATATATGTTTCATCCAGGACTTCTCCCACTTTTCAGTTCCATTTATGGGTTTGACTAAGTAGGGTGTGACGTTCGTTTGGACAGAAGCTTGCGAGATAGCCTTTCAGGACCTAAAAGGAAGGTTGACATCAGAACCAGTCCTGATACTTCCAGAGAAATGGAAGATCTATACAGTTTATTGTGATGCATCAGGTATTGGGATGGGAGCAGTGTTGATTCAGGGTGATCGAGTTGTTACGTACAGGTCTCGGTAGTTGAGGCCGCATGAGAGGAATTACCTGACACATGACCTCGAGTTGGCTTCAGTTGTTCATGCGTTATGCTGTTGGAGACATTATCTCTTGGGAGAGCATTTTGTGGTTTTCACCAACCACAAAAGTCTCAAGTATATATTTACTCAGCGTGACTTGAATCTGAGGTAGCGAAGGGCGGTCGAATACCTACAGTCCTTCGATTTTGAGCTTGCCTATACACCTAGTAAGGGTAACACAGTTGCTGATGCACTAAGCAGGAAGACTCAGATACAGGCAGTGCAGGAGGCCAGTGGTGAGTGGTAGCTCATGGATTTGTTCTTTGAGATGCATTTGAAGGTGCACAATGGTCAAGGGAAGACCTATCTTTCTTCTTTAGTTGTGACCTATACCCTCATGGATAGAGTGAGGATAAGACAACTATCAGATTCATAAGGCCTAGTTCTACGTGAGTCGGTGGCAAGTGAGGACCCTCCTCCTGGTTGGATGATAGGTGATGATGAAATTCTGCATTTCCATGGATGAGTGTGGGTTCCAGGGGAGATACGTGAGGAGTTTATGTGGGAGTTTCATGCTTCATCTTGGACAGTTCATCCCAGGGTTTCCAAGATTTACCGTGACTTGAGACGTCAGTATTGGTGGACGGGTATGAAAGGAGAGATAGCTGGTTTTGTTACGAGATGTTCCACCTATCAGCAGGTGAAGGCGGAGCATCAGAGGCCAGCCGGACTGTTACAGCAGTTTCCCATTCCAGAGTGGAAATGGTATGATGTCGCGATGGACTTTGTGACTGGGTTGCCAAGGTCACCTCAAGGAAATTATGTCGTGTGGGTTGTTGTGGATAGACTCATGAAGGTAGATCATTTTTTTCCGATCAAGGAGACCTTCAGTGTTGATGAGCAAGAAAGATGTATATCCGAGAGATCGTACATCTTCATGGGGTCCCTTGTTCTATCGTTTCAGATAGGTACGCATGTTTTACATCTCGTTTCTGGTAGAGTTTTTAGAGGGTACTGGGTACACAGATGCTTTTGAGCACAACTTACCAACCTCAGACCGATGGTCAGTCAGAGCGTATGATACAGGTGCTTGAGTACATGTTGCTTGCATGCGTCCTAGACTTTGGGGGCTCTTGGGAGAAGCACATACCCCTGGTCGAGTTTTCTTATAATAATAGTTTTCAGGCAACTATTGAGATGTAACCTTATGAGGCTTTATATGGTAGGCCATGCCGATCACCTTTGTTCTGGTTAGAGGCAGGTGAGGCCGCTTTATTGGGACCACAACTAGTGCAGGAGATGTCTGAGCAGGTCCAGTTGATTCATAAGTGGATGGCTACTGCGCAGTCTCGTCAGAAATCTTATGCAGATCGTCGTAGACGACCCTTAGAGTTTATGGTCGGGGATCAGGTTTTCTTGCGTGTTTCACCGAGGTTGGGACACAAGTGAATCATGAGACATGGTAAACTTTCACCGAGGTATGTAGGTCCATTTGAGATTCTGGAGAGAGTCGGGATGGTCGCCTATCGGTTGCAGTTACCACAGAGGTACCGAGCCATGGACGTCGTCCTTCATGTATCTCAGTTGTGCCACTATCATTTAGACCCGTATCACGTCTTTCAGCTCGAGGAGGTTGATCTTGAGGTAGATGCGTCCTTTCAGGAGCATCTGATTTGTATCATGGATAGGAGCACGAAGGATCTCTGAGGCCGATCAGTTCCTCTCGTACGGGTGCTATGGAAGCATGGTCGAGTGTAGGATGAAACCTGGGAGTGGGAGACCGAAATACGTGCTCAATGGCTAGAGCTGTTCTGAGCTTCATCTTCACCACCCTTGGAAGGGAAATTATGGGACGAATTGCTTTAAGGGGGGATGTTTGTATGAACCCAGTTCTTTTTTTTGAGGTACGAGTTTATTCTTTTCTCTTTTCCTTAAGTTATTTGAGAAAATAAGGAAAATTGGGGAAAATCCTAAATTTTGGGGCTACATGCCATTTACTTTTCCACACGCTATGTGCTTTGGCCGTGTGGGATGAGTACACAGGGTGTGTAGCCCTATTGGAGAAGGAAGGTGTAAAAATTGACTACACGCTGTGTAGTGGATATTTACACTCCGTGTAGTCAATTGGCAGGAAAATAGTAAAGTGGTGGAAGCAACTTCCAGCTGCGTGACAGTACATGCCGTGTAATCAGAAATACATGCGGTGTACTCATATCGATAGGTGAATAGTGCGACAGTGCTGCCAAAGGAACAGTTAAATGAGAAAATTACACACTATGTAGTCAATAGTATACGCTGTGTAGTCTATTTTTTTTGCTTAAAATGGGCAGTAGCAAACCCTGTTCACAGGATTGGCTTAGAACCGGAGGAAAGAGTCGGGAGAGGAGGCTGGACCTTTGAGGATCTCCAGATTGAGCGTCGAGAATCCGTTTTCACCTCTGATGATCTCGTTGGAACCGCACAGGTAAGCCCTCCACTCTCCTTAAGACATTCTTGCCACTTCTTATTCTAAGGGAAGTTATTTGAGTTTGAACGAATATTTATTTTACCTCAGATCTATGTCGTTCTTGGACGATTCAAGGATCCTCATTTTCATATACCATTTAGGGGCGTTTAAGGTAGGTGGCTTGGTGTTTAATTTCTAACTGTTATGCGTTTGTGTGAATCGGTGTGCCACGAACCCATGTTGGTGTGTCGTGTGGCTGAGGCCTTATCTATTTGAAATACCTTGAATTTTATAGGTAATTAAATGTGATAACAAACTGCTGTGTGGGATCGCTTCTTGGATCCAGGACCACCCCGGGGGGTGCGTTACTCTGTTTAGCCATTTGGCCAGGATACCCAAGGGTATGCCACTGTAATAATGTTTATTAAATTTCCTTGAGAGGAATTTCATGTGTATTGCTTGTTTATATGTTGGGAACGGTCTGGTTACTTATTTATCCTGAGGGAAGTGCTTCACTTAGCCTGAGGGCAGTGTTACCTTTAGCCTGAGGGCAATGGTTATTTCAGCCTGAGGGAAACTTCTTTCGTGCCTGTGGGTGATAGACTCTGTGCCTGAGGGAGACACTTTGTAATATTGAGGGCAATACTCGATAGCCTGAGGGAAAGCTTGAGGGTGTGGTTCTACTATATTAGCCTTAGGGAAAGATTCTGATTGTCCTGAGGGCTTGGTTCTGTTGAGCACAGGATGTTATTAAATTAAATGGTTAAATGAATAATAAAATGGAAATATAACTGGTAAAGTGAGTTACTTTTGAGTACTGCTTAGTTTATTTCATTTTACTACTGCACACTTTTGTTACATCCTTTTCACATAGTTGGGCACGAGCCTTTGGTGGGTGCCTACTGGGATTCATTTCTCACACCCTATTTGGGGTTATGTATTCGACCCCAAACGGATTACATTTCTGCAGGTCTGGATAAGGGAAAGGGTCCCTATACAGGTACTTGATTGCTGGTGAGGATTAGGGGAGCATGGGACCGGGCTTAGTTTCGCGATGTTACCAGATATTTTTTGTTGTTTTGTTGTATTCTATATTGTACAGTAATTTATTTCTATGTAACATGTTCTGAATGTTTTCTTATAACTTGAGACATTTTGCATCATTATCTATATAACTGTTGGTTATCTTATACTAAAATTGTTTATTTTAAATGTGTATGGTTTATTGCTTCTGCTGTTGTTGTATGTTGTATATTTTATTCCGCTGCGCTACACTTTGATAAATGAGGGCATAGTTTCCACACTATCAGACCTGGGCCCTCTCTGCTAGTCAGAAGCCTCTGGAATTTTGGGAAATGCGCTTGAGGTCACGTGGCGAATCGGGCTCTGGGCACCCGTTGAGTGGCACCCGAACCTGGAACGTTACAAATTTTATATCACACCAAGACAAGGAAAATTAATATTACAAGGGTTTTCTAAATTTAGTGAGTAGACATTATTATGCCTTTCAAAAGATAATTTGTGCACTCTGTCTGAACATTTAATTGTGTATTTATCATTCCTAAAGTCCATAGTGTAACCTTTATCACATAGTTGACTAGTGCTAATGTGGTTGTTATTAAGATCAAGAATATAATGAAAATTATAATTTAAAGACTTACCAAGGGGGGAAAATTACTCATACCATATATTTGACTTTATTCATTATCTTAAAAGGTGAATCTTCCTCCATTTAAATTTTCAATGTTATGAAAGTTATATTTTTATCTAGTTATATATTGAGAAAAACCACTATACATCAACCAAATGATCTAGTTGTAAGTACTCAACCTATCTTCCTAAAAAAAATTGGATGATGGTTTTGTACCAAATATTTATTAGACAAGTTAATGTTAGAAAACAAGCATTTAGGAAACCACATATATCTAATTTTCTATATTGTATACTTTTCATATCTTTAGTAATATATTCCTTATGGTGTCCAGAAGTTTGAACTTTATTCAAAGAACATTTATTTCTACAATTTTCTATTATATGAAATTTAAATCAAAAGGGTTCATAACTAGGCACAAAATAACTATTTTGATAACATATATTGGTGGTTTTATAACCAATATAAGACATTATTCTTTTGGGTTTCAATTTTTAACAATTTTTCAAAATGGATTTCAATCGATAGTATAGTTTTTCAAAAGTGTGTTCAAAATTATAATTTTAGACATAAGCTTACAATTTTAATTTATTTGTTATATTGAAAATTTTAAGGTTGGATTGGTTTTAAATTCAATATTTAACTCAAATATATCTCATTTAGATTCACCTAACTCATTAAAGAGTTTAGTCTTCAATTTATTTATTTTATATATTTTAACATCTTTATTATTAGGATCAAAAGAAAATTTAGAAACATTAGATGAAAGATTAGAAATTATACATTAAGCTTTATAAATACTTTAACTTTATATAATTTAAGTCTTTAGTTAAATTTTTATTCTTATTTTTAATACATTACATATGTCTAGTAATTTCTTAAATATATGGAAGATCATCTTCTTCTTGTGATGAAGTTGTTTTTTCATCATATGGTGAATATGAAACATTTTCATTTTAAGGTAATTTATAAAGATTATTAGTTCTTAACTTGAATATAAAGCATATATCATTATGAGGTATATTATAATAGAAACAAACTATATTTCTATTATCATTATATGAACCATTACTGCTATCAGATAATGGATCCTCATTAACACTCCATGTTTCATTCGTAGCAAGGAAATGTTTTCCTTATTTCTTATTAAAATACTTACTATCCTTGTTACTTTTCCTTAACATCAGACAATTTTGTCTAATATGTTCAAGTTTCTTACACTCATAGAAAATAATTTTTGTATAATCTTTTTTCTTCTTCCATTTTCTATATTATCAATGATCATACTAGAAGTTATTATTTAAAATAATATTATTCATTCTTCTTGAATGTGAAGAATGTTCTCATACATTTAAAATTATTATCTGATGATTGATGTTTGTATTTCTTCTTCACTTCATTAGACTTAGAGTTACATGTATTGAAAGTTAAAACACCAAATTTAGAGGAAGAAAACATTATTATTCCTATTTTATTTCTCAAATTCTCTTTTTAAATGATTATATATCCATCTATTTAGATTCCCATTCCTTAGGTAAAATATAAAAAACCTTCTCTATAAGTTGTTCATAATTTATTTCATTATCTCTAAAAGATTGAAGTCCTTTTAGAATGGTCATAAATCTTTTATGAATCCGTGCTACTAATTTGTTGGATTTGGTGTCTGGGAACAAATTATTAATACTTTAGATTTCATTTATATTCTAAGAAGAGAATATAAATAAAATATATTATTATATATTATTCACTATTCTGTGTAAATTTAATTTAATAATGTCATAGAGTATATATCGCATTGAAAAGGTCATAATCATTACTTGCTACGATGATAACATTAAAATGAAATGAAGATATTATTAAATACTATTCTATGGTCATATAAAATTCTATTATGGGATACATAGTATGTTTACTATCTGGTGTGAGTACTCATAATTAGATGAGACTTCATCTCATAAAGTTCGTACTTAGTAATACTTAAGACAAGATATTTTGAGAATAGACCCACCAGTAGGAATTCCACATGTTTTTATGTCATTTTATATTCTTATGTGAAAGAATATGTAATGATCCTTAGAATTTAATATTATTATTACTTCATGTCATGATTATCACACTTAGATTCATTAACATAAACTATGACGACATATGTTCAAGGTGAATTTGGGTACGTTAAGTGCATCATGAATGACATGTTATTAATGAATAAGTCAAAGAATATTTTCCCCTTCCATCCATATGTAAGTTAATATATATTCCCTTTTATTGAAATGGATCTATCACATTAAATTACATGGATAGGGTGTATATGTGAGTTAATTTTAAATATTCAAAGAAATACGTATCAGACATATCAGTTGATGACATGGTTGTGAAATATTCTTAATGAGATATCATGATAAATGGATTATATTACACAATGAGCATTAGTATGGGGTTATTTTCAGTGTGACATATATTCTTCTTCTATGGGTCCATTGATTAATTTATAGAATGTAATATTATATTTTAGGCAGTCCCACCTAATGCCACCGAGAAATAGGCCTAGAGGGTCGCACACAAAGTGTTTATTTCGATCTTAGTTAAATATTATTTACATTTAAAAACTGGAATAAATATTATTCTATAGACTAAAAAGAAATATTTAATCATTTTTTAATAAATGATCAGAAGTATTAAATAAATATTTATTCTCTGGACCTTGAATAGAATATTTAATTATTTATTAAATAAATTATATGAGAAGACAAGAATTTTTCCATTGATAAATATTTATATTCTAGACTATAAAACAAATATTTATTATTTCATGGGTTTGTGCATGTAACAAGTAAACTAATAATAATAAAAAATTTACATGGAATGGGGTTTATTAGGTATTAATTCATAGTTAAGGTCCTTTTGGAAATTAATTAGAAATAAACCCTATCCCTAGGTCTATTTATAAACTTCTATGTCAATTAAAGAAAGGTTAATCATTGTGTATAATAATTTCCTCTTAATATCTCCATTATCCTATCTTCTTCTCAAGACTGGGAATAATAAGTGAAATTCCTTTAAGACTTAAGGAATGTGAATCATTAAAAGAGAACAACACAAGATGAGTAATCAACCCCACTAGCACCCGATGTTTTACTAACATTGTTTGGAGATCAGAGGATCATGTGTGGATCACTGCTTAAAGGAATATTCTTTGGGTACTTGCTATGAAATAATGTTAAAATGATCGAGTTAGAATGATTAACACTATCAATAAAGAAATATTTCAATACCGAGATAATATTTATTATTTTATTTTAAATTAATTATAATTTAATGTGAAAATATCCTCTGTGTTGGTTTTGGTAAAAAATCATTTGTCAATATTCTTTAAAAAACATTTCATTAATCATGGTGTTCACATCATGCACATTATGAATGATCCATGGAATATGAAAGAAGATGAGTTTTCCATAGTCCCAATAGGTTCTTTGGTTGTGTTTGTAACCAATAAGTGGCACTAGAGCAATAATTTTAAATTTATAATTATTTTTTTATTGACCATTTACGTATTTAAAAGTTATTTTCCATTTTAAAAAATTCATTCCTATAATAAAATCATCGAGATATCTTCTTCCTTCCATTTTTATCAATAATTTAATCAAGATATAATTAAATATTAACAAATAACATCTAATGAACCCATCTAGAGGTAATGGAGATTCTAGATGGATAAAACAATACTTCACAGTGTGAAGCTTAAAGGTACACATCACGTAATCATGTTTAATCCACTAGAAAAAATATCAAATTAATTCGGAGCATCATGTATTAAATACATGTGACATGCATTAAATACACATCACGTTTTGATTGGGCTAGGATGGAACATGGATCACCAGACTACACTTCGTGTAACTTGCTTATGAAATATATAGTTCACATGTTTTCACAGAAGAAAACATGAGGTCCAAGCTATGACATGTATTTATTACAAAATTTGGTGATTGTAAACTATGAAACAAAAAGATTTCATAGAATATACCAAATGTACCTGTCATGTACCTCAAAAAATTTTATGCAGTGATACACGTCTATTCCCTATTCATGTATCACAGACATACGATGAGTGTTATATATGGTGTGTAGTTAGATTTACACACTGTATACCCAACCTGTTTATGCATAAAATCAAAATTAATTTATTACTCCATAAATTTCATCATTATGTTTTTTGGGACATTTATTTACTCATAAATTCCATATGATATGTTTTATATGATATTAAATTATTAATTAATTTCTATATAAAATTTGAACTACATACCATGTATAGTCATAATACATTGAATACCCTACATAATATTAATTAACACGTGTTCCTTGTATCATTTAATTGACTCGTACACACCATTTAATTACATGATAAAATGTGTATTATATATGTTTCATGAGTAGACTGTATATGATCTTAATATATACTGAGTAGTTTGATCAGGTACTTTCCAAGTTTCTTCCAAGTACAAGTATTTTACTTATTTTATTTAATTTGAAATAAAATTAATTAATTTAATTAATTTAATTAATTTAAAATCATAGTGGATGTACATATCTCGGATAGTTTGGAGGGAGACTAAGATAAATTTAATTAATTTATTAATCATATAATTAATCATTTTAATTCATGTGAATTTTATCTAAATAAAATAATGAATCAAAATGAATTCTAGACAATAATCTTTATTGCATACTCATCACACAAGTGGATGATTATGTGCTTATAATAACTTTCATATATGTATGGATTATTTTAATTTAATTATTTCATGTGTTTTTTCAACTATTTTATTAAATTTAATTGATGGTCTATGAGTCATCACTCCCTTCTTATTATGTATGGGATTTTGTGGCTAATGTTTCTTTTATGTAACCCCATTTTAATTACCTTCACCCATGTGTGAAGTAAAGAATTTTGAGTATGGATATACCAAGTGCATAGAGTTGGTTCAAGATGGATCTAAGGAAAAAAATAAAACCTAAAAGATATATAGGAAAAAGGTGGAATGATACAAACTTGATCCCAGGCTGGCTTAGAGAGTTTTTCCCCTATGGTCAATAGTTTGGCTATTGTTTTCTCAATAAAAAATTTCAAGTTAAATATCATGAACATTCTATATTTTATTTATTTATATTGAATGATTTATTTTATGGATGTAATACCATGATCACATAAATAAATAGATTTATATGAAAATATGGAATTAAAATAAAAGGATAATGTGGAAACATTTTATCAGTACATTGTTGATCAGTTAAGTAAAATCCAATTAATAATAAAAATACATGTAAAAGATAAAATAAGAAAATTTATGTATAATAAAATAATCACTTAAGTTAATATTAAGTCATTATGTGTTCCATTATCTATGTTAAGATAAACCCATAGTTAACATGTCAGTATAGGTCTTTGTTTGGAGCACTTTAAATTATCGAGAAATGTGAAAAAATAACGTGGTTAGACTTAACCAAACATGAATTGGATTTAATGAACATTTCCTATTCAATGAAAATTTTGGAGGTAACTATTGGGAAAATCCAGATCAGGGATTTAGTATTGTGGATTTCACTCAACAAAACAAAGATTTACAAGTCTATAGTTAGAAAGACCACTTACCTAAAAACCCTTTTATAATTTTCATGATCCTATTCAAGATTATAAGAAGGGAAATATGGATCTTTTCCACTAGAATCTCTAAACTGATGGGACATTATGAGTTCAATGGTGAGGGTTATTGAGAGTTGATAAAATAATATGAGAATTAATAAAAAAAGTATTATGAATCATATAATTTTTAAATAAGTAAAATACTTATAATTTTATTTTATATTCTTATAGAATGATGAAAAGTTTTTTGACCAAATTATCCCCATTATCATTTTTTTAGAATGACCATATCCTTATTGGAAGTAACTTTTAGGAATGGTTCAAATACTTATGGGTTGTTATGATCTATGAACTAAAGTCTTACATTCTATAATCCTCAATCCCTGATCCACCTATTAGGGAGGTGAGTGATGAAGAGTTTTCTATCTATGAAAAATTCTTAAATGGTGTGCTATATATTCAGTATTTGATGATTTCATCAATGTTTAGTGAACTCATGAAATTTTAAGAGAACATGGATTCCTATATCATTCTCCAATATATCAATGATATTTATTAAGAGAGACAAAGATAATAGTAATTTGAAATATACAAGGCACTATTTATTATAAAACATGGTTAATGTGCCCCAGTTGGGCCTAAAAAGTGAAAATCAATGACCACATTGAGTTTCTAGAAGTTTTAGGGTTTATTATTCCTATAGAAATACTATTAGATATCATTATTTCAGCACTTCCTTTGAGATTATATGTTTTTTTAAAATTTAAAAATGAATAACATAGAGATGTCTCTCCCAAATCTTATCACTCTACTTCTCTATGTTGACAAGGATATGAAGCATGAAAATCCTTATTTTCTTATGGTAAATAAAATTAAAGGTTAGAAGAAGATATCTAAGACTTACTCAAATCCTAAATATTATTTACAACACACTTCTAATAAGAGGATGATCAGGGGGAAAGAAAGGGAACACGACACTATTTGTTTTTCATATGGTAATAAGGGTCATTGAAATAAAAAATATACCCAGAAAAATAATTAACGGGAAGCTATAGGTTTATTTATTATTGAGTAAAATATATATATTTATATAAGATTAGAATTAGATACAACATGTGGTGATCACATGTCTATTCAAATAAAGTAATCAAGTAGATTCCATAAGATTTCACTTTGTGAGGTGGATCTATAAAAGGTCAACAGAGCCAAACTTATTTTTATGACTATTAAAGATCACCACCACATGTCTCCAACTAGAATGATCTTGGTTTTGAAAAATTGTTATTATGTTTCATCGTTTAACAGAAGCATTATTTCTAGTAAAGACTTGACATAAAAATATTTTTTACAAATTTTAAAATAAGTTCCACTTATTTTACAAAGAAAACATTTCTTATGGTAAGGTATATTTAAATAATGGTCTTTACAAGTTGGATTACACAAACCAAGTAATTAAAATCAATAAAAAATGGTTCACATGACTCATACTACACCCAACTATGACATCATGTGATATGTCATGTAAATGAAAATCATTTTGACAAAATTACACTAAGATGGATATTTGGATTCATTTTAACTAAATCCACTTGGTTTATGTTACACATATTTATAAATAAAGAGGAACAAATCCCCATTTAATGGAATAGGTGAAAGGGATATCAAGATTTTTGAGTTGGTTCATACAAATGTGTGCTGACCATTTCTAGTTGAATCAAAGGGTGGGTACTCATACTTAGTAAATTTTATTTATAACTTTAGTAGATACAAATATGTCTACTTAATGTGGTATAAGCCATATTACTTTGATAGATTCATGTAATATAAGAATGAATTTGAGAAACTTCTTGGTAAGAAGATTAAGAATCCCTACTTAGACCTTGGTGGAGAATATCTTAATCGAGACTGGATTATTTATGGTAGTTTGATATTTTATCAAAAATCACACATCCTTATTCACCATAATTTAATGGTGTAATTGAAATGAGGAACCACATCTAGTTGAACATGATGATACCAATGATGAATCATGAGATTCTTCTTTCAGCCTTTTGGGGATACATGTCATAGATAATGGACCACATACTAAACTAAGTATAAAATAAAGAAAAAAATAGTTTTCTATATGATATTTTGTGTGGAAATAAACCCTCACTGTCAAATTTATGAGTGTGGAGTTGTGAATCACTTGTTAATGTAATACTTGAAACCCTACTATAGCTGGAAAAATTTGTATCTTGTACTATCATGCGATTCCTGATCTAAAGATACTTTATTTATAGGTATATTTAAAAGTTTAATTTATAAAAATTATAATTTTATTTTAACAAAATAAAATTCATTTTTTAATTCATCGTATAGATATTAGCTTAAGATTATTTTTTTTTGGATTTTTCTAAAAAATGGGTTTTATGAAAGCACATGTTAAAATTAATATTCTGCACACATATTAATTTTATTAGAGAAAATTCACCTTATATATAGAATTAGTAGGTATAAATTATGTAACTATTCTAATTTTATTTTTAGTCCTTAAAAATAAATTACAAAGGATAATGATTAATTACCAAGGAAAAGTAAAATGGTTATTTTCAAAAAATTAATTTTTATCTAAATAAATTAGATTAATTTAATTTAAAATATAAATGCAATATGATTTTTAAACACATTAGAAAATATATAAACACCAATTAAATTAATAATTAATAGGAAATAATGATAAAAAACACTTAATACACAAAAATACATTTATCTATAAAAATTGTTTTGATTATATATTATGTTTTAATTTAACAATTAATTTATCATATTTAGAAATTTAATTTGGTTAAATGAATCCCAATTTTGGGATTTATAATTTCAAAATTTTGTAAGAAGTTTTATGTTATATTTTTAGTAATAAAATAAATACCATGGCTAATTTTTAATTAAGATTAATAAGGGTAAATTTAGTAAATGAGGTATCATAAATATTTAACAATAAAAGGTCATATAAAGCTTCTAGAAATCCTTGTTAGGTATGTATTTCATACCCATATGTATCATATATCATTTTTCCACCAGATTCACCTAACTCTCCAAACAATCCAAACACCCATGCGATTCTATTCCTACCCCTTAACTAACTTTAGTTTCTATGAAAAAGCCCCTCGTTTGGGTCTATAAAAGGGTCCTGTTACCACCCCTTAAATACCAATATATAAATTCAGTTTCTTCTTGATACTATTCTCTATTTATTTAATATAGTATCCCATTTCACCCTCATAATATTCTGACCATAATATATTAGTGTAAGCATTTCCTTTATAAGAAATCCTTTAAGAGAAACTAAATTTTCTCAATGCCAGTTCAATATTTTCGTTAACATATTTTCCTATTATATTTACATTGAAAATTTATTTTTCATAATAATATATGATTAATTCAGTATTTATAGTATACTAAAGGTTTTTATATTTTTTAAGTAAATACTAGCCACCTTTTCCATTTCCCTTCAGAAAAAAACCGCCATTCATGTGTTGTGTCGATTACTACCTCCACGACACAACATGTTTCATTTTTATTAACCCCATTATATAGATGGATATAAAGATAGGATTAAAGGATAGATATGATATTTATTATATCATTAAGGTTCTTTTATGAAAAATTGGATAACCTATTAATGATATGATCAATAAACGATCATCCTTAATTTAATCATTTAAAACAAGCGGACTAAGAGGATACTCTTTTATTCAAACCATGTAATATTTATTATCCATTAATTATTATTACAATTACTTAAAATAGTGATATATAACTCTAATAAATAATAAATAATATCATTTTTCTTATTTTATAGTGATATTACAACTAAAAGACATCAAAATCATTCATTAAATTAGGGAATGTTCTTTTTTTGGGTTAGTTTAACCATCGAATTTAACAAAAATATGAATTTATATCCTAAATAAAAATGAAAATTATTTATTGGCGTAATATAATATAAATGTGTAAATATTTTTTTTGGTTTTGGAAATGTTATATAAAATTTTAATTCATTAATTAAGAAACCACACTTCGACCATCAAGAATAATTGAAACACGCTTGTTATAAAGACTTAAACACTCATGGAATGAATTTGAAAAATAATAACTTATTTTAAACCATAAATAATAGTAACTTTAATAACATGTTAAATATGTTATTTTTCAAAATAATAAATATGGATACTGCTATTATGAAACTAGTAAAAATGATCAAAATTATAAACTCCCGATGCGGAAAATTGGTAGAATTCATATAGAGAATGGATATTTATGAAGATTTTAAATTAAAATGGGTATGATTAAGGTTTTTCATTAAGTTATTAAGATATATATGTTTATTATATATGAGTTTAAAGCACGTTCATGGAATTTAGGACAATATGTAAGGGTTTTCTTTATCAAATTCCACTCTTGAGACATGTTTTGTATTATGCACCAAATTTACATTATGTGGTATATATTGACTATTTGAGTTGTTATATCATGAAATTACTTTATTAATAAAATTTTAAGATCAATTTGAATACCTCACATTCAAGGGTTTTTTATTTAATTATTATCCATTCCATAAGTGTGGTTTTCAATCTCATTTTTTTATTCTTTGGGACTCATGTTATATTCACCACCTATTTATTTTTGTTTGATGAATACATTTCCATGGAATAATTTTACTATATTACTCATGGAATTTAAGGGATTCAAATGTCTATATAATTGTAACTACCTTACATTCTTTTGATTCAATAGTTACCAAAACCATAATAAAACTCAATCTTTTCCATGGTGAAAAAACCATCCTATGTTTGGTAAAGTTAAAGTGTGTGTAGTTCTCTATTTGAATACTAAAAAGTGGATATAGCTGTATAAAAAAATGAACCTAGAGGAAATAAAATTTAAAGTGTTGGTTGAGAATTGACTCAATCATCACCCAGATTCCTGATAAATGATCCTAAGAATACACACTTGGACATACACTCCCAGGGGATATGATTTTTGAATATTCACACAATATTTACAAACCATGAAAAAGGATATTTACTACCATTAACTTGGTCTCCTACGAGTAGGCCTTGAGGTGTTGGGATGATAAAAGATAAAATAAGGGAGAATTTGCGACAAGTAAGTGTTTCATGTTGTGAATGTGTGATACATGGCTTGTGTGAGGCTGGTTCACAGGGTGCCTCATGATGTGAATTATTTTAGGGTTAAATGGGTTGAGGTGATGTTTTTTTATCAAAACTTAAATACCTAAATTTATATGAAAATAAAGGGTTTGACACTATAAAAATTCATTGGAAAGTGAACCTTTAAATTCAATATCACCTCATGTTTTCTTAAACCCCATGCTTCTCTCCCACACCCCAGGTAACCAAAAACTCTCCCTCTAGAAATATTGGAATCCATTCTATGGGGATCAATTATTGGCCTCCCTTCTTTGATCTATGGTGATACAAAGTAAATTATACCTCTTCTCTCATAGTTATTTGATTTGGTTTCTTCTGATTCTTCTTTACATGTGATGGAATTCTCTCTCCATCATTATAGTAGATATTTATTGGTTTTTTTGGTGCAGTTGTGACATGAAATCATTTAAGGGATGAAACATATTTTGGTAGAGGTGATCAAGATCTACAACATTGGTCCATTCACATGCAAATAATATCAACACCTTTGAGGTGGGGGATTAATTTCTTCTCCCATTTATTTATATAAAATTGTAAAGTTGGAATGGTTTATCCCATTGGATAAAAGTAGAATTAACCTAATAAATATTGAACAATATTCATAAAAAATAGGAATTCTATAATGAATCAAGTGTTTTTTATAATTTTATGATAATTAAAATTGATGCAATGTGTATGTTTAATTAAATGTATTGTTTCATGATAATGAAATTGAAAAAGAATGTGAAGCATGATAATGCTTATTGATAATGCAGATAATAATAAAAGTTCATGTTAAATAAGAATGGTACTTCTCACAGTTTGCTGAAACTAGTTTAAATACTAAAGAGCATGTTTAATATTTTGATAGATTGTTATAGCTTAATGAATAAGGTTTCCCATATTTGGAACCTATTCATAATAAATCAGTTACTTCAAGATGAAATAAAAACTAGTTTTTTGATGAAGATAATTGCTAGGTCTCAAGTTTCCTATCAGCTTGAGAAGGCTGAGTTCCATGAGATTGGAGCTGTGAGAGGTCATTTATGAGTGAAGCTGGGATACCTTGTTTTAGGGCCTAGATTAACTTATTGTTTATGCTTGTTTGTTTCTACTGCTTTTGTGACATTATCTAGATGTGAGATTCTCTATGCGATGTGATATGGGGCAGGGAGGCCCGAATGTGATATGAGCCTAGGATATATGATGTGATGTGGGCGGGGAGGACCAAATGATGTGGAATCAGTTGAATCTTGTGATGGAAATATGTATTAGGATATGCATGTGGGTGTTTGGGTTGAAACCAAATATGATAAAATGGGTTGAAGTTTGGATTACCCATTGATGTAATAAAGATGGGTTATTTCTTGAAATGAATATATTTAATTTTCTATGGATGTGTTTCTTGTTTTATATTCATTCCTTTCCCCACTGATTGAGGTATCAAGATCTATTTGGATGCATGTATCCTCTTGGTGGTAACTTAAGATGGTTTTCCTAGAGTACCCAGATTATGGAATGATACTAATAATGAATAAATAATTCTTAACCCATGTGGTTGTTTTTGATGGAATGAAAATGCAAAAATATGTTAATCATGGTAAACCATAGACTCAGTTTGGATTATGCATAGAGAGAATTGACTTTACTATAATGATTAATGTAATGTAATATTGAATAATGTTAATGATTAATTTAATGGATAATAAATTAATTAACAAAATGAAATGATAAAAAAGAAAGAAGTAATTATTGTAGCTCTTTAAAATTCTTGTGTGCCTATAGGGAATATGGCTTTAGAAATGGAAACTGGGTGTCTAATCAATGTTATATGCAGTTGATTCTAAGATTAGGTTATGCCCCTAGTGTTTCTATGAGCTATATTATATTATGTATATTCTGTGATTTGATATGCTACCCCACCCATGTCAGTTAGGGTGGCTGAAACCCAGTGGACTTGAGGGGGTTGTTTTTCCCAACAACTTCATGGGAGGATGGATGAATGACTACCCCCTCTGGACCCAATCCATTCTCTCGGTAGTTATATGTGATGGTATGAAAAGCGGTTAACTTTCCCATATATTTGTGTAGAGGGATGTGATGGATTGTGGTTATTTCACACAAAATTATCCCCAGATATATTATCCAAAGTATTATTATAGGTATGAAGTGTATTGGTTGTGATGGATTGAGTTACTTACTCAGTGTATGGGTTATGATGGATTGAGGTATAATACCCGATGTATGATATACATCATACGAGCTATGGTGGATACCTAAAAACACTTGGTTATAATATAGTGACATGATATGGGAGGATGTGATGCACGAGATGCATGTTTTTATACCTTACCCTGGTGTCTTTGGATTAGCTTATTTTGGAGATAAATGGATTAGGATGTGCGACGTTGGGGAAGAGTGGAAACCCAGTGGGGAAGCGAGAGTGGGGTAACCTTGATGTTTCATTATTATATTATATTATTTATTATATGCAATACTTGGTGAAAGTTATCCATGGTGAGGCTGGGAACTTAGTATACCTGTTTAGGTGATGAGTTAGTTTCAAAGTTGTTCACTATGACTTTGCATAATTTATTTATCTTTTTCATGAGAGTATCAACAGAGTATCCTACTGATTATATTGATATGTTCACCCTACAGATATATATAATTTTTTTTCTAGTTAGACAAAGAAGGTTTGAGACCAGGTTGGATATTTCTAACTCATGGTTTTGCAAGAGCTATTTGGGATTCATGGTTGATGTTATCTTTACCATTTGGTACATGTTGTTTTCCTTTAATTTATTATAGTATTGTATGAAATTTCATGTATTCACATGGTATTTATTTATATATATGTATGATAATTTTTTGATTGGTGTATCTATATTATCTCTCTCTTTCTAATTTTATAGAGGGTAATTCCTCCCATATATATGATTATTATACCCTCGGTGCTAGTCTCTAACCTGGGGCCTACTGAAGGTGGGAATCAGGCAGTTACCATCTACCTTTCCTCATTTCTATACTAGGGGTACTCGTTGAGGGGAGGGGGTCATGAAAGAGTAGTATCAGAGTTTTAGGTTGATGTATATGATGGAGTTTGGAGTTAGGTACCAGTGAGATTTCATGGTTCGATAGAAAAATGGTGTGAGATAAGTTCAATAAGCGATGTAAAAAACAAAATAATTGATGATACACAAGTGTTTAGGGCCCCCTGTAATCTGATTCATAGACCTTTAAGTTTATTGAGCCTACTAAATAAAGTGATACTGGTTGCAAGGTAAATACCTATTAAAGTATCACTACAAAAAAAATAGCTTATACCAACAGAAATTTATTGACAGATGATATATCTGTCGGTAAAAATGAGCAATTCCAACAGATATTAAATTTTATTGGTATAGATTTTAAGTACCAACACTTTTTTTTACCAATAGTTATATCTGATGATATTGATCGTTTAACACCAAAAAATCTTTTACCAACAGTTAAATCTATTTCTTTATCACATCAATACTAACATTTTTTGACCAAAAAATAAATCTATTTCTATTAATTGTTATTACTAACAATTTTTTTACCATTATAAAAATCTATTGCAATAAATTATCCAATAACCTAATATATTTTACAAAGAAAAGAATATATATATATATATATATATATTATTTTCATTAAATGTTATAAATTATAAAAATTTTAATAAAATAATATAATCATATGTTTTCATTGAAACATTATATGTCTGTGATATATAGTGTGTGTATATTCCCCACACACTCGGCTGTGGTGGTTGGGGGGTTTAGGGTTTGGGCTGGAGGTCGCGGGGTCGAGTCCCCGGACCTGTTTTATTCTTGCGTGCATTGTATTAAACCCCTTTTATATAGTGTGTATATATATATGATATAAAATTATTGAAAAATGATTATAATTTTTGGAAACTTGAATAAGTACGAATGTAGTAAAAACTAAAAAATAGTCACGTATATATGATTTTTCTATATATAAATAATATAATTTTTTATTCACAATATATATAAATTTAAAACTTGTTTCATTATATATAAATTTAATTTACATCATGATATTTTTTAAAATTATACCAATAATATGACTCTCTCTTCCTTAAACTAAAAGTCTTGAGCCACAGTGATCAGATTACCGTTACCATGTCTTCTTTTGTCACACTAGACCAGTTAATTTCATTTTCTTGGAAAAAATGTTGTTGTTGTTGTTCTTCTTCTTATTATTATTACTATTATTATTATATTTTATTTTTAATTTTTACATTTCCGTTCTCTCTCCCCCACGTCGACACACCCCATCCCACTTCCTGTTTGGGTCACACGCCCCCAGCTAGTAGGAACCCTAGCAGTGCATGCCACCCTCCTCCGGCCATGGAATCTAGTCATCTCTTCTTCTGATTTCGCATTCCAGTTAGCATTCCTTCTCTTCCGATCTCTTATTATTCTCCTTTCACTGTGATTTTCCCTTTCTTCCTTGTGATGCGTGTGCCCCATCTATACCCTAATCTGATTGTAGATCTACAATGGCCATCTACTCTGATGTCTATGTTCATCTCACTGAATCAATCTGCTCACCACCGTCACATCCTCCCCCACCGTCGGCATCGCGCTCAGCCCACGAGGTCAGACATTTGATGTTCAGAGCCCTAATCTGGAGAAGCCTCATGGAATAGATGGTGTTTGGACACTGATTTCATTCTCAGATTTACCATCTCCACTACTATCATATCCAGATATGCCCAGCCTAAAGAGTTATCTACTTCTACAGGAGGTTCCTCATCCCCAGTACACTTCAGGTGATCCAATCATTCCACCACTGATCATGATATCTAATATGTTGTTTCCCCTTGTTGACATTTGGTGTAACCTAATGGATGTGGAATTCATTATTCAAGAATGATACAACATGATTTCTTCAAGAAAAAAATTCCAAGAAGAAGATCCAAACAAGAATTAAAAAAAGAATTTGACTCAGAAGATGTCACCGCTGGTTTTCATTCGCTCATAACCACAATTAGTTTAGCCAAGATTGAAACTCTATCTCCCCAGGTCAGTACTCTCACTCTCTCTATAAAAAATCTTTTCTAGTTAGGAATTTTTTGTCAAATGAATGAGAAATTATTTTTAAATACTCCTCCAAGAGGTACCTCAATGTCACAGCCTCTCGATTTCTTATTAGAAAAAGACACATGACATCTGTCACTGTTCTTATTCTCCTTGATAGAGACTTTTTATAATCCCCTAAAACATGCTCCTACAGGTAATTGCATATAAGAAATGATCTAAACATATTTCTAGCTTGATTTCAGTCTCCAGAAAGTTAAGGGTTTAGCTTCTGTGCTTGGGTTCACTTCCAGTTCTAAGACAATAACCTCCCAAATTCATCAAAATATCCAAATTTTCAATTTGAATTTCTCCTTTCCCCCCAATTATTTCTTTTAATTGGGTTCTTATCTCAGCAATATAGGTATCAAACAACATCATTTGTTCTATTATTCTACCGAGATCAAACCAATCAACTTCAGACTCAGGTACCCTTCACCAATCGTTTGGAGGATTGATTCCTTGATAAGTCATTTCTAGAAATTCATTGAGCACACACGATTCATCATATTTTATACAAATGGCCACAATAATCAGTATAGTGCGTACTTGAATATATATACTAGAAAACAGAAACAAGCAATGATCTAGAAAACACAGTCTTCAACTTGACTCAGATTCTCATCATAGATCCAGATCAGAAGCTGATTCGATTCAGCTGTGGTACAGTGACTTAGTCATATACCAGATACTCCATACCTTCACAAGATCTATATGAGAAAATTATATTCTTCAAGCTATCGAATACCTGGTCAATTAATCAGTAACTGAGTTTCGATTATCCTGATAATGTCTATGCAATGCTCTTCAGTTTCCTTTCAGTTTGTCTTCTCCCAGCTTAAATATTCAATTGGTTCACCATTGGTCTTCACCTTAGATAAATTTGAGGCATCTTTGTTGTAAAATCCTTCCAATTTTCTAGATCTCTACCTCTTAACACATATCAGACTTATTGATTTGACCACGACCATGACAATCGGGTTTATTCGACCTTGATTAGTTAATATTCCCACCCTAGTGGATGTCCTTGTTGGATTCACATCCCCATTCCATTGAATTTTTCTTGATGTTGGGTTTTGTTCATTTTCTATGTTTTTGTGGGTCTTTTTGGGGTCTTCAACTACAGTTCTTTGATGTTTCGGTTAGTTCAATGCTCTCTGAAAGTGCTGCTGTTTCTCATTCCGGCATTGAGCAGTGTGTTCAAAAATTCAGCGCCGTCAATCGGCAGTGGTGCCACCACTCTAGAAGGCGAGGTCCGGGCCAAAAACTAAGACAAAGACATCATCTTTATTCTTTTTCCAATAAGGTGAAACAACATCATTCTCTTTCCAGTTTTTGGAGCCTGCTCTTCTGTTTTATGCTGCTTATGTGTTCTATTCCCCACATACACGTGCTAAACAATAATGATAATGGAATAATAATCACTCACCTATCTTTCCCTGCTTGATGTTGGCTTCCTTAGATATTTCTTTAATGTTCTAGGAAGTTTGAAACCTTTCTAGATTTCCATGATTTTGGTATGATGATATCTGTTTTTTCAGTTTTTATGTTTTTTGTTGAGGATGCTCAAAGGTTCAGGTTTTTCCGAGTGAGGAAGCCACATCAAGATCCACTGCAGGGATTGACATTTGGTATTTAGGTTGTATTCCCTTCTTTTCCGTGATGCATATGGTCTTTTTGGGTTTATATGCATGCTAACCAGTCTAGGATGTGAGTCTTCTTCATGGAATTAAATGCTCTTAATGGAAATCTATTGTGATGATGAGAGTTCTTGTCTGATCTGCTGCGACTTGGTTTCTTCTCTTCTAGAATTACTGCTCTTTAAGAATTGTTTCTGGTCTAACATATGGGATGTGGATTGACTGGAATGGTATAGTTTATTGGATATTATGAGTCATCTTTTTTTGGATAATGGTTGTGATGCATAAAACAGAGACCTTTCTTTCTCTCTGATATGTGTGTTAATGTCATGTATACATGAAATATCTTTTAATTCCTTGATGGTGATATTGCACCTTGTGTATGCACTGCAACATGCATTTTCCTTAATAACTTTTTTAGGGGTGTGGGGTGGGAAACCAACTCATGTATCCTATGGTTTGGACTAGATTATAGAATTTTGAGTTTTGTGTGGTCACATGTTAGATAATATTCTTGTTATTTTTATATCATGCGTTTTTATTTTGATTTATTCTGATCACTGGATATCTTCTGTAAATGTGGTCACTTGTATTTTTTTTCATCCATTGATTTTTCTTGTTTTTCTCACTTGTTATTTTTATATCACGCATTATAAAAATTGTTTTGGTATTCATTATATGTTTCTATTATGATTATCCTCTTGTTGTGATCATGGGATGATAGTTATTTTTATCATGTGATATTATTTTTATATCTTGCATTTAAATGAAAACTATTTCCAATTATTTTTTTTTGTGATCAGAAGGGTTCTCATGATGGTGTATGTCTAAAGTGGATGGAGCAGGGATACATATTGCTTCAAACATAGAAGGGTGGTCCACTATAGTCAAAGGGGTGATGGTAGAGTTGTGCATGTCTTGATCTACTATAGTAGATAATAGCTCATGAGAAGTTATGGGGATTTGACAACAGTGACTTCTCATGTCTGCGAGAAATAGATTCCAGATGACATTTCATTGAGTTCTAGGTAAAGTCACTTTTTGTTTGAATATGTTTAAACATGATTGTAATATGTTTCTTGAAGCTTTTTGTATTTTCATGAAGATTAAACATGTATTGAAATTATATTGGAACTTGTTTCTCAAATAAAGTCTCTTTTTTTGGTGTTTTATGTAATATAATTTTGTAATTGTTATATAATAAATATAATAATATATTATATATAATTATATTAATAAATATAATATAAAATTTTGACAATAAATATTGGAATACCAACATTTATAGTATCATTTTCAAAAAAATATTAAATTTTGATATTGTTTATAAATGTTAATAATATTACCAACAGATATATTAGTCATATTAATCTGTTGCTAAACATTTTTACCATCATATATATCATCTGTTGGTATTATTATAATTGCAACAAAATAATTTTATCTGTTGTAATAACATTTAGCAACAGAGTATTTACCAATAGTTTAGTGACATGACATTTTTTGTTGGTAAAACGTTTTACCAATAGAAAATACACTTTTACCAATAGATATACCCCTCTTGGAAAAAGCTAATTTTTTTTTAGTGTATCATACATCATTATTCTTTTCACCTAGGTTTAAAATGCATATACCTTAGGATATTCTAAAAACTTAATAAGATAATAAAATTAAATAAATAATTAATGTTAAATATTAAATATTCTATGTTTAAGAGATCTAGTTATTTTTTATTTTTTCAAGAATGGTTCCAGGCCAATGTCCTCATCTGGTTCTCACCAAAGGTGTTCAACATGATATGCTAGAAGATCACTACAAAGTAGAGGTCGACAACAACGAAACTTGGAGGAGGAAACATTGAGAGTTTTTTCTCCAGAGTATATATAAGTATTAGGTATATGTTTAAGATTTATTCATAGAAGACTGGTTGGAAAAGTTTTTTTAGCTTTAAATTTTATATGTGTTCAGAAGGAGCACTGAGTTTTGTTGGCTGTGATGATGCTTCATAGAGCTGTGAGGTAGTGGTGGTTCTTATTTCTCAAGGATCATGAGGAGTTATAAGTATCATGTGATAATTTACAAGAAAAGTTATGAGTAGAGTTCCTTTATTCAACCATGAAGGTATCCAGTTTCTAAGAGATTCTTACCCTTTGATAGAGGATTTCAAATGTTCGAGAGTTTGGGATCTGTTTTAGGACCCTTATGTGATATGCTTCAAACTTATTACTATACGAGGAGGCCATGGAAAGTCATTTAGAGGAGTCTTTGCATCCAAAGATCCATCACTAGGTTTCCCCATTTATTATGAAGACATATATTGAGTTTCTAGAAAGAGTATATGTTATTAAGAGGGTGCTCACCAGAACCGAATCGTCATGATAAGGGAGTTGTCAAGATTCCCCATGAAGCCGAACTATGGTCCTGGGTTCCCAGTTTCCTAGAAATAAGAGTTTTCGGGGACCCAAGGGTAGGTCCTAGCCCTCATCATCATTTTTCTACATTAGCGGTAACTCTTAGACCTATTCCAAGGTATTAGATGCATATTTTACTTGTAAAGTCTGATGTCATCGGTGGCGAGAGCGCATGAATTTTTTGATCAGTTAGCATGCACCATGTGTCCCACTTCAAGTTCCTCTATTGAGTTAGTTTCATCTGAGACAAAAAATAGAAGTTTTTTTCTAGTTTGGGATCAATAGAGATGAGATTGGGAAGGAATATTACATCCCTAAGTTTCTCCTCATCCATAGAGAGCATAACACATCCATGAAGGTAGTCATCAGTAGGGCTAGAGAGGTTGTGGAGTAGGTTGTGGTCAGATTGTTTTTTTAGTGTTTCTAGCACTGGGCGAGCCATACATCGCTCAAGGTACCCCTTTATTATTTTATATATGGGTGTATTATTTGTTTTATTATGATGTGACACACTCATTTATATCACCTACCCATGTCCATGCATTGGGACTTAAGGTAGAGAGGCTTCCATTTCCCTTAGCATTGACAATGCTAGTTAGAGGTCAAGCTAACTTGTATGAAGAATGTAGATACTGTGAGCTAGTGATGGGGAAACATCACTCTTTGGGATACTTCCTATGTTTACAAAAACAACCATATAAAATCATCTTCAGTATGGATTGGTTGTTTTATATGAATAATATCATGGATTTATTTAGGAGGTAGGTTGTGTTCTATGATGTAGATAGAGGGACAATGGTATTTTTCGGTGACCTAGAACCTTATATGGGTTAGAGGTGTGTTCCATACTTGTATTCCTTAATGTAAAATCTGATGATGTGTTTTTTATAAGTTTAGAAGTTGGTGTTTCATAGGGTAGTAGGAAAGTACCCTGATGTATTTTTATAGGTGGTTTTAGTGTTACCCCCTTAATGAGAGATCAAGTTTGGGATCAAGATACATCGATACGTATATGCTATATCAAAGTATCCATATAGGATGATGCATTCTAAGTTGTGAGAGCTTCATGTACTGATTGATGATACGTTTCAATGAGCTTTTGTTCGGATGAGTGTGTCACCTTGGGGTGAACCAGTTTTGTTCGTGAATAAGGGTGATGGTGTGTTTTAGGTTTGTATGGATTATTGTCACTTAAAAAATGTGAGATTAAAAAATAGTTATCCTCTTCATTAGATTGAGGATTTATTTGATCAGATGAAGGTAGAATGTTGGTTCTCAAAAATTGATTTGCGGTGAGTATATAATCAGATGTGGTTGAAGTATGATGATATTATTAAGATTAATTTCAGTTATCATCCTGAGAATTATGAGTTTTTTGTGATGATGTTTGGTGTGAATAATGCTCCAGCCATGTTCAAGGGGTTAATAAATGCCATTTTTAGAAAGATCCTGAACATGTTCATGGTGGTTTTCATTGATAAAATCCTTATTCACTTTTCATCTAATGAGGAGCATGGAGAGCATCTATGTACCATTTTGGGAGTTCTTCATCATGATTTGATATTCAAGTAGTTGTATAAGTGTAATTTATAGGTTTATGAAGTGTTTTTATTTGGTCATGTCATGTCCCAGCATAGATTAGCTATGGATCCTCAAGGATAGATGAAGTTGTGTCTTGGGAAACCCCCAAGATAGTGGCAGAGATGCATAGTTTTCTTAGTCTTTCAGGATATTACAAGAGGGTTTTATCCAATTTATCTTAATTTGTGACTCATCTTATAGCCTTGACCCAAAAGGATGAGTCATTCTTGTGGATTGACCAATGTTAGGTAGCTTTTCAGTTTTTGAAGGAGAAGTTGGTCAGTGCTCCAATCATCTATTTGTCAACAGAGGGAGTTTAGTTTGAAGTTTTCTATGAAACTTCAGATCTTGGATTAGGTTGTGTTATGATGAAATAGATATTGTTTGTTTCCTATGGGTCTTGACAGTTACACCCCCACGATCATAACTATTCCACCCATGATCTTGGGTTGGTGACATTTGTGTTTTCATTGAAGTTGTGGTGACTGTACCTCATCGAAAAATGTTTTGTGGTTTTTACCAACCATAAGATCCTAAGGTATGTCATATCCCAATGTATATTGAAATTGAATTAGTTTTAGTGGATATAATTATTGTAGTATTATGACTTTGAGATTTTTTTATATTCTAAGTAAGGGAAATGTTGTGGCTGATTCATTGAGTAGGAAGTCAGATAGTGATGTCATGGGTAAATTTAGAGATTCCTAGGGAGTTATGGAAGAACTCTCAATGATGAAAATAGATATGGGAGAGGTTTGATTAAGAGGTTTATTTTATAGATGAATGTGTAGTAATATTTGGTACAATAGGTGGAGGATTTCCAACTAGAGGATTTTGAGGTAGATGTCTGGAGGGATCGAGTTGTTTTGGCAATGCCCCTGACGTTTGGTCTGAGGATGGAAAACACCATGCGTTTTTCTAGGGAAGTCTATTCATTCCTTCATAGATATGTTATATGGTTATATATGAGTTCTATATCTCACCTATGGTTTTAAATCACTACATGAAAAAGATTTACCAATCTTTGAGAGGTCAGTTTTGGTGTCGAGGTTGAAGCATGTAGTTTTAGAGTTTGTTTCTTGATGTTTGGTCTGTTATAAGGTAAAGGCTGATCACTATGTTCCTGATGGTTTTCTCCATTTATTATATGTTCCCTAGCAGAAGTGGGATGAAATATAAATGGAATTAATTATTGTCTTAACATGAAATTAAGTAGGATATGATGATATATGGTTAATAGTGGATCATTTGATGAAATGAACCCAAATTATAGAGATCAAGGAGTCGATATTAGTAGAGGTTTTATTGAGGAAGTATCTAGAGGAGGTGGCGTGACTCTATAGAGTCCTGAGGAAAATCATATATGATTTAGATACTAATTTTACCTATCGTTTTTGGAGAGGTTTTTGACATTATTTTGGATCTTAGTTATTCCTTATCACTTCTTTTCTTCCATAGAAAAATGATCAGATAGAGAGGACCGTACAAACTCTTAAAGACATGTTTCACTCTTGTGTCCTAGATTTTGGAGGTTCATGGATGAGGCACCTAACATTGATAGATTTTTCATAAAATAATAGTTTCCACTCCACCATTGGTATGAATCCATTTGAATGTTTTTATGAAAACCTTTATTTTCTCTATTGTTCTAGATCAGGGTTGGAGACGTTGTAATTATCAGGATAAAAAAGGTATATAATTCAAAAAAGATGGTATAGGTAATTAAAAAGAGTATAAAGGTAGCATAGGATGATTATAAATCCTATGACTATCATAGTAGGAGACATTTGGAGTTCTAAGTTAGAGATCACATGTTCTTTAAGGTGACTCCTTATCATTGGAAGTAAATGTTTGGTGGTGGGAGTAAGATTTTTCCTCAGTTTTTCATGCCTTTTGAAGGGTTTTCTCATGTTGGAGCCATAACTTATTGAATAGAACTTTACCCCATAGATGATTGGAATACAAGATGTTTTTTATGTGTCACAAATCCATCGTTATCTTCATAAATCTCTCATTTCATTGATTGAGGCAATATCGATGTTGACAATGATGCAAGCTTTAGGGATCAGCTTATAGAGATCTAGGAATTCTAGGAAAAGGTTTTTTGTTGGCATTTTATTCCATTGGTTAGTTTATTTTGGTGGCATGGTGGCAAGTATGAGAGTACTTGGGAATGTGATTCGCAGATGCACACTCAGTACCTCGATCTATTTGATAATTATATCTTTTATAATGTTTTTCATTTTACGAATGTTGACCCTTTTTGTTTATGAGATGATTTCATCTTATTTCTTATTGAGGATTTATTATCATTTGAGTGGTATCTCCCCTAGGAGAGTGTTTAGGATCCAGTTGTTACTGTTTCATGGTTTCACACCATTCCTCTGATGAGGTGGTCAAGCTCCTATGATGGCGACATCCATGAGAGGTATATCATAGGATGGATATTAAAAATACCCCTTTTTTGTTTTCTATATGGTTTTGGTTTTTTATTTTCAAGGACATAAATGTTTTTAGAGGTATCTAATGTAAGCTCCTAGATCCATATAATCTGAACCTTTAAATGTTTCTAAAGCCTGTGGTTCTCGGAGGAGTCCTAGAGCAGGTATGGAGGTGTTTCGATTCTAAAATATGGAAACATGGATAATTCATGATCGGTAAGTGTTTCATATCATGAATGTTTGATTCATGATTTATGTGAGGCTAGTTCATGAGGTTCCTCATGATGAAAATTATTTGGTGGTTAAATGGTTTGAGGTGATGTGTTTTTTTATTGAAACTTAAATCCTAACATTTACATGATGTGAAAGGGTTTCACACTATGGAAATTCACTATGCAGTTCACCTTTAAAAGTTACAAAACATAGGATTTTATCAAACTTTTTGTTTTTATCCCAGACCCCAAAAATCCAATATCTCTCCCTCTTGGTATCTTAGAATCCCTTAATTGGGGATTGATTCCTTCTCTTATGTCTTTGATCCATGGTTATCTGAGGTACGTTCTAGCTCCTCTCTCATAGTTCTTTGATCTGGTCTCCCAATTATTATTTCCATCAGATTGAGGTCTCTATAAGCCATTCTAACATATATTTATTGGATATTTCTTAGTTTGGTTGTGGTGTGATTCTCTTAGAGGGATGCAACAACTTTCGGGATAGGTGATTGTGATATATGATGTTGTACCATTCTCATGCGAAGAATGTTGACACCTTTGAGGTATGGGATTCATTACCTCAACTATTTATTTATGTGCAATCATAAAGTTTTCATGGTTTATCCCTTAGTATGAAAAATGTAATTAACTTAATAAATATTGAACCAGATTAATAAATAATTGGTTTTAGTGATCGTATGTTGTTTCTTTATACAATTATACCAGTTTTCCTCTTGATTTACTAGATAATGATCTATCTATGCTATGATTGTTTCTCTGTTTTTCTATGACATAAAGTATCATGCAGTTCTTGATAGAAATTTGTAAAGAATGTTAATCCATAATTAATTAATTAATTGTATTTATAATTAATGAATAGGCATGTTTCATTGAATATGATGTTTCTTATAATTTGATGGTAATTCAAATTGATGCAATGTTCATGTTTAATTAATTGTGTTCTTCCATGATAATGGAATTAATAAAGAATTTGAAGCATGATAATTCTTGTTGAGAATGTTGATAATAATAAAATAAAATATTAAATGAGAATATTACTTCTCACAGTTTTATCAAACCGGTTTAAATGCTAGAGAGCATCTTTAATCTTTTGATATATTGTTATAGCTTGATGCCTTAGGTTTCCCATAGTTGAAACCTATGAATAATGAATCAGTTAATTAAATATGGAATAAAACCCAATTTTTTAATGAACATAATTTCTAGGGCCTATTTTTCCTATCTTCTTGAGAAGGCCAAGTTCCTTGAGTTTGAATCCATGAGAGATCATTTATTTATGAAGTCTAGGTGACTTATTTTAGGGGCTAGATTTTCATGTTGTCTGTGCATGTTTGTTTCCTACTACTTTTGTGATGTGCTCTAGATGTGATATTTTCTATGTGATGTGATATGGGGTAGGGAGGCCCAGATTTGATATGAGCATAGGATGGCTAAGCCCGGGATGGCTGATGTGATGTGGATGGGGAGACCCAGATGATGTGAAAGAAATTGACACCTATAATTTTGGGACGTATCGATATATGCATGTGAGTGTCAGGGATGGAACCATATATGATGGAACAAGTTGAATCTTTTCTTACCTTTTGATGTGATAATGATGGATGCTTTCTTGAAATGATTCTGTTTAATGACCAATGGTTGGGTTTCTTGTTTTATCTATATTCCTTTCCTACTGCTTGCAGAAGCTGGATATTTTTGGTTTCATGTTTCCTCTTGGTGGTAGCTTCAGATTTTTTCCCTAGAGTACCTAGATTCTAGAATGATTCTAATAATGAATAAATAATTATCAACCCATGGGGTTGGTGTTAATGTAATGAAAATGCTAAAATATATTAATCTTGATAAACTGTGGACTCGGTTTGAATTATGCTTGGAGGGAATAGACTTTACTATGATGATTAATTTAATATAGTGTGGAATAATGTAAACAGTTAATTTAATGGATAATGAATTAATTAATAGAAGGAAATGATAAAAATGAAAGAAGTAATTATTATATATATTTAAAATTCTTGATCTCTTATAGGATATTTGGTCTTAGTAGTGACAATCGAGAGTCTGAGCGACATTAGCTGCAGTTGAATATAAGACTAGGTTATGGACATAGAGTTTTTGTGAGATATATTATACCATGTATATTCTATGATTTCATATTCTACCCCACCCATTTCGATTAGGATGAATAACACCCAATGGAATCTGGGAAGGTGTTTTCCCCAACATCCCTATGGGAGGATGGATGGATGACTACCCCCTATGGCCCACTCTCTTCTCTTAGAAGTCATATGTACTTGTATACTAGGCAGTTATTTTTACCATATATGTGTATAGATGGATATGATGGATTGTCATTATTTCACACACATGTATCCTTAGATATAGTATCCAAAGGATTATTATAGGTATAACGTGTATATAATGTGATGGATTGAGGTACATACTTGGTGTTTGGGCTATAATGGATTGAGGTATAATACCCAATGTATGATACACGTCATATGGGCTATGGTGGCTCTCAGAAACCACTTGGTTACTATATGGTGATGTGATGATGTGATTCACGAGGTAAATTTTGTGATTCCTTTCCTATGTTTCTTTGTGTTGTCTTATTTTGGAGAGATATGGATCTAGATGCACGACATTGGGCTAGAGTGGAAAACCAATGGGGAAGAGAGAGCGGGGTACCCTTGATGTTTCATTATTATTTTATATTCTCTCTTTTATAAGATACATAGTTAGAGTTATCCATGGTGAGGCTGGGTACTTATTATACATATTTAAGTTATGAGTTAGTTTCACCATTATTCAATGTGATTTAGCATTCTTTTTTATCTTTTACACGAGAGGCTTTGGGGAGGATCCTACTAAGTATACTGTTATGATCAACTTATGTATAAATAAACTATTTTTCAGTTCAATTAGAGCATGTTAAAGATCAGGCTAGATATTAATAACTCATGGTTTTGAAGTATTTTTCTAGGATTCATGGTCATTTCCATCATTACATTTTAGTACTTGTAGTTTTCCTTTCAGTTGTTATATTATTGTAATAAATTACATGTATGAACTTGGGATTTCTTTATATATATGTTTGAGCAGGTGTTAATTGGTGTATGTGTCTTATCTCTCTCTTCATCATGTTATCTTAAAGGGCAATTCCTCCCATATGTATGATTATTATACCCTCAGTGCTAGTCCCCAGTCTGAGGCCTACTGGAGGCGGGACTCGGGCGGTCACCATCTCTCTTCCCTCATTGCTAGCTTGGGGGGGGGGGGGTACAATTTGAGGGGAGAGGGTCGTGATAGGTGTTTTCCTACACATCTTGATGGTGTCACCTCAACTAACTAATTATGGTATGTTTGATCCATAGAACCTTGGTTTAATGGGATGATATGTTAGTGGTTGAAATTAAATGGATGAAAATTACAATTTATAAAGTGTATGAGCCTTTATAAATTGGGAATGTTAATAAATATAATTAAACCATTATAGAATCTGATCAAAGTTAAATGAAATGAAAATTGAAACTTATAAAGTGTAGGAATTTATAACTTGGGAATGATAGAGGTATCTAATAGAACCATGACACACACACACAAAACTACTGAATTGTAAATCTTAAATTAAATGGTTTTAAATAAATGGGGATGTCGTTTTCAAATTAAAAAGTTTTTTCCTATATAATTTTTAATAAAAACCCTATATAAAGGAACCCCTATTATAATATATAATACCTTGAACTAGACCCTACCTTAGTAGTGGGTGGTGGGAGTTTCTCTTATGATCCTTTATGATATCTTATTTACTTAGAATTGGCTTTAGGAGCAGGCAGATGAGTGTTAACTCCTATATAGGAAGGCTATGTGCCTGATATATTCTTTTATCTGAGACCTTTTATATTATAAAAAATAGTTTTGATACATGTGTTTAACATTGTAGATATATGTTTCCATGACTACCTTAGGTCAAATTCGAAGAAAATGGTGATGACCATGCTCTAGAGGTGGTGGGACCTACACCACTAATATTACCTCCTGTAGTGCCACCTGTGACATGTCTTGTTATACCTGATATGGGAACTAATGCTCAATTTCAAGAGGGTTCTATATGGACCATGAAAACTATGTTGGGAGCCCTGTGACCTACCCCTACTATGGTAGAGTTGATGTGAGAGTTTCAATAGCAACATCCACCAATGTTCTTGGTGGATGGTGTTCCCCATGCCTTTGAGTTATGGATATAGGACACTTTATCTATCTTTGAGCATCTAGAGACACCTCCCAAGAGGAGGTTCAAGCTTTATATTTATATACATCATGGATCCTACAATCACTAGCGGTATTTCATGAATTGGGTGGTTCATTATCAAGAGATGACCTGGAGATATTTTAAATTTAGTTTTTATGATTACTTCTTTATGGATACACTGAGAGTTGAACAAGATATATATTTTATGCATTTGGAATAGAGAAATCTATCCATTACAGACTATTTAGTATAATTTACATATCTTTAGTGTCTTTCACTGAACCTTTCTAGTGATGAGTTGATTTGAGGAAGGTGGTTTGAGGAGGGGATTAGGCAGGCCGTACATTTTTTGGTGAATCTTTTTTATTGACTACTATATCTAAAATAGTTAACTAAGTTCTCACATATGAGTGTAAACTGAGGGAAGATATAGATTTGGGGCATGGTAGTTTAGTTCCTAGATAGGGTGATAGTTCAACCAGTGGTAGAAAGTGTCATTTTGATATTTATAATCGGGACAAAAGTAGTCCAAGTTTTCTCACCAATATCCAGGTGACATGTCATCGGTGTGGGAAATCAAGACACATGACTCCCCAATGTAGAAAGGTCCCAGTGGAGTGTCGGTATTGTGGTAGGATGGGTCATATTTAACTATTTTTCAAGAACTTTTCCTTAGTGGTTAGTGAGAGAGGGTCTACATCAACTATAAGTTTTGGATTGGGATCGGTATCTCTATGACAGGAAGGAATATGGAGTACCACAAGCTATCAAAGATGATGGGGTAGTTTTGGACATGGTGTCTAGACTTCTGATATGGATTTCCAGTAGAGTGGACCTACTTAGGGTAGTAAGTCAGTATCTTACAACCATAGATCAGGCTAGATATATGTAGTATAACCTACTCCTGAGGAACAGAGTTCCAAGGCATCTATGGAACAAGGTAAAATTTTAGTATCCAATACTTTAGTATCTACTTTATTTGATATAGTCAAGTCACACTAATTTTTATCTATTTCTATTGTTGAAAGTATTGGGCTTTAAATTAAATATTTCTATGGATTAATGAATCTCAATACTCTGTTGGGAGTGTGGTTAGAGAGTGTATTCCAATACAGGGAATTCCCCCTTGAGAATGGAAATTATCATTTCTTATGGAACCTTTTCATCCTTGAGATGAAAGGCTTTGATACCATACTTGGGATGGATTGGCTAGTTCCCTATTATGATTGTATTGACTTTTATCACTATAGAGTGTATTTTATATCTCGAGTGTGTGATATATATATATTCATAAAGGAGAATCTTATGTCTAAGATAGTTGGGTTGGAACTGTGAATCATGGGTTGGGTAGAGTGTCAGCCCATATTCCTATCATTTTTATCAGTGATTAGGGAGTACGTTAGATAGAATTACCTCATATAGTGGACTGTTTAAGGGTTTTTTTCCCTAAAAAAATATCTAGGTACCCTCATGAGAGATATTTAGAGTTTACTATTGAGTTGGTTCAATGAGAACCAACAGTGTTTATTCCTCCTTATAGGATGGCTCCTACTGAGCTTTAGGAAATCAAGATACAGTTAGAGGTCCTGGAAACTAAAGGGTTTATATGAACCATTAATTCACCTTAGGTTTCACCCATCCTTTTTTCCAAGAAGGAGTATGGAAGCCTTAGGATCTGAATGGATTACCAATGGTTGAATCAGATTATGGTTAAGAATCGATATACACTAACTCAAATAGATTCCCTCTTTGATTAGACCTGAGGAGGTTAGTTTTTCTCAAAGATTAATTTAAGGTTAGTATGTCATAAAGCAATGGTTAGACACTCAAATATACAAAATAATTTATTCCATAGTAGATATGTCTTGTTTGAGTATTTGGTATTGTCATTCGGTCTCACAAATATGCCAGCTATTTTTATGGACTTGATGATTTAGGGTTTCCACTCATAATTGAATTCATTTTTTGTGGTTTTTGTGGATGATATCTTTGTGTATTCTCATACTTTATTTGATCAATCAACACACCTTGACATCATATTGAGTACATTGAGAGAGCATAGGTTGTATGTGAATATCAAAAAATACCACTTATGGATCGATAAAGTTTACTTCTTGGGTCACATTATCCTAGAGGCAGGAGTATATATGGACCTAGAGAAGGTGAGAACTGTGATTTATTGGGAGTATCCCAAGAAAATCATTGATATAAAAAGTTTCTTAGGGATATCTATATATTATAGGAAGTTTATTCTTGATTTATCATGACTTTTAGAACCTCTTATGGGATTTAATAAAAAGGGTGTTATGTTTATATGGTCTGAATCTTATGAGGAATAATTTCTGGAGTTGAAAGGAAGATTTAATTTAGCACCGATATTGATTCTTACAGATCTTGGAAGAAGTTATACAATTTATTACAATGCATCAGATGTTTTACTAGGAGCAGTTATGACATAGTATGATCAAGTCATGGTATATGAAATTAGTATAAAAACTATTTTCTATGGTGTAGTTTTCAAATTGGTAATTTATAACCAATGTGATAATATGAGCATATTACTTCTTCATGTCAATTTTATGAAAACCAATGTTAAAAATTTATTTTTCAAGTCAGTTTTCATAAAACTAATGTGAAAAAGTGGGTATTTTATGCCCTTTCACGTTGGTTCTATAATTTAACCGATGTGAAAAATGGGTTTTTACATTAGTTATACTCTAAATTATGTGAAAGACCTATGAATATACATTTTTTATTCCAGTTATAGTATAATTGATGTAAAAAACCTTTTAAAATTGTATGTATCAATTGAGGGTTTCATTATGCGGGCTTCTAGTATCACGAGAAAGCTCTCATTTTTCACTCTCCAAAGACCTAAAATTCTGGTTTTTTAATCTGGTGGTCCAAATATCACCTTATGATCTAAATCAAGCCATAGGGTTTCATCACCCTCATGTTACACATCTCAAGCAAGCCACGAATATTTTCTTTTTTTTCTTTTCGGTCATTATTTGGCTTCGAATCTCAAGCCGATGATTTTTCAATATGATTTTATCTATTATTGCATTAACATATTCCTAGATTAATTTTTTTTCATCTTCATTATTGCACATTCTATTATAGATCTGCTCATATCCAACTAGATCTCTTGAAGGTTTGAATATATTTAATATTGTGTTAATTAGTTGTTCCTAAAGTGCCTATAATTTTTTTTGTAGGTATTGAGAAGTATTTCTTTAGAACAATATAATAATTTTTATATATTGTAAGCAACATATTTCTTTATCTATCACTAGGTGATAATTACATAGTGATAGAAGTGGAAGGTCATATTGTTTAGTGGTTGCTTCATGTTATGACTTCCATAATTATTCAATTTTTGGTCCAAACAACTCTAAATTACTGATAGTTTATTTTATTTTTCTGTTTTTGTAAATATATCCCAATGTTACAACTGTAGACTTGGAAAACTTCACAACCCTCCACATGCAAGTCCAATTTAGTAGTAATAATGGGGTTTTCACTGGATGATGGTTTGGTTTTGATGATTGTTGAAAAATATGATGGTGTTTTTAGTTTAATATTGGATTTAATTCATTTTTTACCTAGTGAACTAGTTATTTCATGGAACTTATTTTTGTTAAATCTTAATGTTTCTTAAATGAGTTAATACCTTTGACATGGGTGCACTGTGTAATATTTATTTTTGGTTATTATATTTTACAAACCAAATAGAACAATAGTTTTCACTTTGTGTTCTTATGGAATAGTTACCATATCTGTACTCTTTCATTTTGAGAATAAAACATGATAATGCATTGTAAATAAATCTGGGAGACAAATTCCTACCATGGGTTGGGATCAGAAGCTTTTTATTTATGATGGATTCAGAGTTTTAATAATCTAGTGTATCCCCTAAATTATTGATAATAGAATATAAATTATATTTTAAATTATAATTCCCTTTTTTATTTTACTGGTTAATTTATTCAATTATAATAAAGTAACATAATAATAAAATCAGACATGATAACTATTTTTTAGGATTGCATCTTGTTAGAACAAGTTAAAGTCAAATTCTTAGTGCATGCCTCACATGATTGAGGCTGTATATTCTACTTCTGATTTCATAATGTGTTAATTAGTTTTTGATTTTATTTAATGCAATTTTTTTAAACTAAGACTCAATATATGATTATATTATATTATTAATTACAACATAGAATATTTTTTTTTATTTTCATAAATAATAAAATATGAATTATTTTTTATAATTATATATATTATTTTTTGAATATTGTTTTTGGATATCATTGTACATATTTTTTAATAATTTGATAAGGTTATATTAATTTTTTTTACTTGAGAAATTTTTTAAAGGAATCAATTTTGTAATTCCTTTTGCATAAATGAATTTTATCATAAAAATTTTCTATTTTCCTTCAAATGTTTCCATTGTTGGTTTTCTATATTTTTTGATGTCATTTATAATCTCAATATTTTATAAATTAATACCTCTATTTTTGATATTTGTTATAAAGAATGAATCGAAATTGGATTAATGCACCTTGAATAGGTGCCAAATATGGGGGAGGTGTCGATGCTTTTTTGGAATCTTTTAAACGAAATGTTACAAACAATGATTTTCTTTTTATATCTATGCCTAAAATGTTTAAATTTGAAGAATTTGAAAAGAAAAGTGATCAAAGATCATTTATTTTGCAATAGTTTTAATTTGAGTTAAAACCCTTGGATTTGGCATGGTGAAACTGGGTAGAATTTTAGATCTATTAATGATAGTGCTTTGCATGGTGGTAAATATGATAAAATTGATGAAATGATATGTGATATTGAAGTAGAAGAAATTGAGAAACAACCGACTAATTATCGTTTATATGGTGACTCCAAAAAAACCATTGTATCTGGGTTGTACGAAATATATGGTTTTATCGATGGTGTTATGATTGATAAAACTAATGGTGAAACATGGATGGAGTCAAAAGATTTTTAAGAAGCTTCTATAATTGTTTAAAGACATTCTTTCTAAAGATAAATATCTTCTAGATTCAAATTATAAGGCCAAGAAAATTTTAATCCTGGTAGTATTTGGTTACAATAAAATACATGTATGCCTGAATGACTGTGTGTTATATAGGAAAGAATATAAATTTCTATTAGAGTTTTCTAAATGTGGGACATCCCAGTATAAGTTGAAAGAAAAATCGTAGGCTGATTTAAGTGTTTTAGAGACCCATGCCAAAGTATTTTTCTATCTTAACATAATTCCTCATTTTAAATGTTTATTTTCTAATTCACATGATTAAAAAAGTTTAATAGGACATACTGATGAGCGAATATTTGATGGAAAAATATGTCATCTAGTTGATTGTCCACAGTGGAAGAAAATAGATCACCAGTTTCATATATTCATAAATAATGTTTGAAATATCAGACTTATATTGTGCATAGATGGAATGAATCCATATCAAAGACTTAGTAGCACACATAGTTCATGGACTTTTTTTATTGGTAATTTACAACTTATCTCCTAAATTTTTGTATGAAGTGTACATATGTCATGTTGATTTTAATGATATATAGACTAAAACAACATGGAAATGATATTAACGTTTTCTTGTCACCATTAATTGATGATTTGAAATTGTTATGGGTGGAAGGTATAAGGGTGTATGATACTTATAAAATGGAATATTTTCAACTTTATACAATTATTATTTTCACTATAAATTAATTACCATCATATAGACCCATAGTTTATTTCTCCTATAGCTTTGACAATGACCGATGCTGAAAGAATAGTTTATATAGTAGAAAGATTTCAGAAGAATGTCATGATTCAGTGTTAGATGTTTCCATATCTTGAAAGGTATGAAATATTTTTTTCTCACAATGTGTTATATGTCACTTAACATATTAACAACCCAAATTAAATTTTCTTTTATATCAGTGGTAATTGGATGTTGGGTGTTTCTTTTTCAAGAGAGAATACATTGTATTGGCTATGCTCTATCCATAGTGAAGTGAGAGAAAATTTTAAGAATATATTGAACATGTATGTTTTCTTATTTTAATAATTTTTTATATTATAATGAATAAAATTTATTATATTCATATTATTTTCAAACAGTTCATGGGATTTGTTTAGAGAAAAAAAATAAAGAAGAGAACTAAGAGTGCCAAGATCAAATTTGTAAAATATAAGGTTTATTATCATTTATAATTACTAAATTTTGGATAAATTAATTAAAAATGTTATTTTGAAATAAAATCTCTTGAAACAGTGTTATAAAAAAAAGTTGTAACTGAATGTGGATATTTCGTTTTAAGATTCATGTATGAAATAATTTCAATAGGGACAGTTAAAATGTTTCATAAGGTCAGATTTATTTATAAATATTGTCATAATATTTAATATGTTTTATTGAAAATTCAACTCAAATTATTTATGTATTATTTTGTTATCTTTTTGATGATGAATATTCATATAGTGTAGATGATTTAATACATTTACAAATTGAATGGGAAAATAATTGTACATGTTTGATTAGTTTTTAGTTTATTTGAAATTTCAATGGTATGTGCATTTTGATTGATTTTGTGCTGCCTTTTCTACTGCCACTGATATTATTTTCTAGTAGCTGTTGTTGGAGGATACAAATCAATGTACATTGGTTTTTAGTTTATTATAATGTTTAGTGGTATGTTAATTTTTCTAGATTTCATTCTTCCTTTTCTTATTTTTCTATTTTATACCCCTTGTGCTATTTTTGGTTGTTGTTGGTGGATGCCTTTTCTATTTTTTGCCTCTTATGCTAGAGTTTTTGTTGGTGGAGGAGATGAATCAATGTATATTTTTTTAAAAAAGAATCCTATTTTTCATGTAGGTTATTGTATAACCAATGTGAAAAATACATTCACACTATTTTTCATGTCATTTCTATAAATAACTGACGTGATAAAGGGTGTATAATTAGTTTTTCACACTTGTTATTAGATAACCAATGTGAAAAGAAAATTACACATAGTTTTTCACATTTGTTATTTTAAATAAATGATGTGATAAATGGTGTGTAATATGATTTTCATGTTGTTTATCCAATAACTGATGTGAAAAACCAATGGAAGAAATTATTTATAACATCGATTTTCTGTAACCAACATGATAAAACTTTATTTACTATGTCCCCTATAACCACATCACCTAAAAACTGACATGAAAAATCATAATAAACCGATGTAAAAAAATATTTATGCACTAGTTTTGGTATCATTGGTTGAGGAAACATGATCATAATTACCCATTAATCAACCTTGAGTTAGTAATAATTTTCTATTCTTTGTGATGTTGGAGACATTATTTGCCGGTAGAGTAGTTAGTTTTATACATAGACAAAAAAAGTCTCAAATACATATTCACCCAACATAACATGAATATAAAATAGATAATGTGAGTTGAATACACATATTATTTCTATTTTGATCCTACTTATACACATGTTAAAGGAAATGTAGTGATTGATGCTCTGAGTAAGAAGACTCAGACACAAATGGTCCAAGAGGCCAATAGTGAATGGAAATTCATGGACCTATTTTCTAAGAGGAATTTGGAGTTACAGGACTATCCTGGAAGCATGTACTCACATATTTATCAGTTACCTCTTCAATTATGGATAGAGTGAATATATGGTAGCTTTTAGACCCATAGGGATTGGTCATAAGTGAGAGCATTTCAAGTGAGGACCCATCACCTTGTTGGGTCGTTAACGAGGATGAGATATTGCACATTCATGGTCATGTTTGGGTGCTTGTAGACATTTTAAATGAGTTGATGTAAGAGTATCATGTATTTTAATTGTGTATTACATCCCAGTATTACCAATATGTATCATGGACTATGCTGCTAATATTGATGCTTTGATATGAAAAGAGTGATAAACGACTTTGTTACTTGGTGTTCCACCTGTCAGTATGTCAATACATAACACTAGGGACCAATGAAACTTTTACAGCAGTTTCCCATTCCGTAGTGGAAATGGGATGATGTCATTATGGATTTTATGATGGGTTTACCTAGGTTAATTTTAGATTATTTCATAGTATGGGTGATATTTGACAGGCTGATGAATGTCACCCATTTCATACATATTTGGGATACCATTTCAATGGATGATCTAGGAAGAAAATATGTTAGGGATATCATACTCCTTCATAATGTTCAACATACTATCATATCATACATGGATTCTCAATTTACATCGCATTTCTAGAAGGGTATAAAAAAGGAACTGGGTTCATAGGTATTGTTAAGTGTAGCCTATCACCCATAGACTAACAAATTAGTCTAAGTGTATGATAAATGTGTCAGAAAACATGATTTGATCATGATTTCTCAAGTTTGGAGGTTATTGGGAAGGGAACTTACATATTGATGAGTTTTATTATTATAAAATCTTCCAAGATACTATATAGATAGATCATTATGAAACCCTATATAGTAGGTCGTACTATTCAACCTTATATTGGTTAGAGTCAGGAGAGGTAATGGTACTGGGACCTCATCTCATTCAGAAGCTCTTGGAGTAGGTAAAACTGATCCGGAAGTGTATGGATAAAACTCCATCTAGGAATAAGTTGTATGCTGATCACTGATGATAACCTCTAAAGTTCGAGTTTGGGGATCAAGTCTTCTTTCATGTTTTTACATGACTATTGTATCGATGGTTTATGTGATAAGGGAAGTTATCACCTAGATTCTTTAGACCTTTTGAGGTTCTGGGGAGGGTCATATCTGTTTCTTATTAAATAAAACACCCTCAGAGATATAGGGATATGCATGAAATATTTCATGTTTCTCAGTTACATTGTTATCATTCATACCCATATCATTTCCTTTAACCTAATAAGTTGGATTTGGATGTTGATTCTTTATTTGAGGAGCATTATATTCACATCATTGATCAGGCCGTGCAGGTTATTCAGGGAAGGTAAGTTCCTCTAGTTTAGGTGCTATAGCAGTACAACAATATATGGTATGAGACCCAGGATGTAAGAACCCAGTTTTTGATGGGGGAAGACTTTTGAATATTCTTGATGATATTCCAGAGCATCCCCTTCAGACGGGGTGCGATTCCGAGCCCTGGAGTGGCTAGAATTAAATTTCTAGTGCGTTCACACTGAAAACACAAAATAAATGCGATAACTTCTAAACGGTGTTTCAGATCAGAGATCCGAGTGTACGGATGGGTCCAGAATGGTTTTTTTACCCTATGAACGACATAAAACTGGTCGGTGCAGGACGTTTGGACCCCTCACTCACTTTCGGAATGTTAAACCGATAAATTAATTTATTTATTTATTCGTTTAATGGTGAAACTCAAGTATCACTTAAACGGTGGCTCGGATTGGAAAATCGAAGTCACCGTTGAGTTCGGAGCGTGCCGTTTACCCTAGGAGGGGTGTAAGTTTCACGGGTGCGGCCCGTCTGTGAAAAATGGCCCCAGGGGCATTTTCGTAATTTGGCAGCCTCGGGCGTGGGTGTTGTAACTTTTGAACGGGGCCTCAGATTAAAATTCTGAGACCTCCGTTGCACTCAGATCATGGTTTTTAGCATAGGGGAGGCTTAATCCCGACCTCGTCGGGAGTTCGGGTACGGGGCCGTGGGAGGGTGTTTAAGTTAATTAATTTATTTAATTAACCTAACCCCCACTTCATTTCTCCTCATTTCCCCCTCCCCCTAGAGGGATTCTCCCCTATACTCCTCCACTTCGGTGAGGTAGCTCCGGAGAGGTGACTCCGGCGAGGCGCGGCCACCCCGGTGGGTTGACGGCGAAGCGACGGGCTTAGTCCCACGAGGTAGGATTATCATTTTCGTTTTATTCTCCCCACACCTTCTTTGAGACCTATTAATCTTGTTGAATTACTGTTGTATTTTCGAAAAAAATCCCATTAATGCGTAGTAGAGTTTATTCCCTTTCCAACTCATCTTTCAGATTCAAATTCTGAGCTCCGTGGCATCCGCAATCATCCGTCGAAGTTTGCGGGTTTTAGGTTTCCGGCGGGTTCGAGCGGCAGCGCGGCTAAGGCGGATGGCGCGGCAGCGGGGCACTTGGCGTCGAGGGCATCGGCAGGGCAGCGAGGCTAGATTTGGGGCGAGATGGAGCGGAAAGGCGAGGCCGGGGGCGTGCGGCGCTGGTGGGTTTTCTCGGCGTCGACGCGAGGCGGCGCTCACCGGAGCGCGACGGAGAACCGGGGTCACGGCGCACGACCCCGCAGAGGAGACACGACCCGCGTCGTGTGGGTCGCCGCGCGGAGACCGGCCGCAGTAGGTCGGCTAAGCGGGGGACCGGGTCCACCGCCGGCCTGCACGGCCAAGCCGCGGGCCGGCCAGCGCGGGCCGACTCAGGCCGGACGGACCAGCCGGTCCAGGCCAGTCTAGCCCAAGGGGCTATGCCCCTCAGTTTTCAGACGCCCGTATTTTACTTTACGGGAGTTCGTTTTGAGTTCCGTATGCGGAAGCGTGGACCTAACGGAAAGGCAGTCTTTTTGAGATTATTTTGGGAATTTTTAATTTCTGAAAAGAGGGGCCTCGGAGGCGAGAAGCGTCTTTAAGTGAATTGACATTTTTCCGGGGATCTTGTTTTGGACGGCGCTGACGCGTCTGACATCCGTTTTGAGTGCCGTCAGCGGCGTTGGGACCCTGACACCAGGGCAAATATTTCTATGGTGGTTTTGGGTGTTAAATATTGAGTTGAAGCATGGTCCCCACGACCCGTCTTTTGAGCTGCGTGCATCGTTTCACGACTCTTTCATCTGACGTCTGTTCGGGGCGTGCAAGCAGTCGTTTCTGGATGTTTTTCTGAGGGGATTGCAAAGGTGAAATCCGCCGGTTCTAATTCGGCATGATGGTACGGGTCCCATGAGGGTCATTTGGGCGTCGATAGTGTTTTTCCATCTCTATCACTGGGCGACCCTATTGGACAAGTGAATAGTCCATCTTGTGTACTTTTTCGAGAGGATCGTAACGGTGTGATCTGTTGGCAGCGCTTCGGGATTGGGGTGCGAGTCCCGCATGGTACTGCTCATGCGCGGGAGCCGAAACATATCTTTTTCTCCGGATATCCATTGCACTCAAGTGAGTAGTGATTTTGACGTGTTTTCCCGAGGGGATCGCAATAGTGCAATGTGCCCAACTGTTTTCGGGGCCGAGGCTCAGGATCACGGGACGCCGTTCGGGCGTGAGGTGGTGTTGGCGACCTTTCCGTCGGATATCCGTTTGTTGTGAGAAAGTATTCTATCTCGCATGTTTTTTCATGAGTATTACAATGGTATGATCTGTTTGGTTGTGTAGAGCCTCATACGTGATCTTATTAAATGTGGAAATGTGAAGGTGCCCCGGTGGCGGTTCTTCTACCGTGTCTGTAGAAGACCCTTGGCATGTGATCGCGTACACTCCCATATGAGTGATATTGGTGGTTAAAGAGATGTGGTTGGTTGTGCCTCAGCAGTTGAGGGGGCAGGTTGGAGTTTTTACGTTACGCCTTCGCGTTGACGTTGGGTGCTGTGTGCACGATAGCCTTTGGGCTGGAACGTGGTATACTCTGGGAGTATATGGGAACGCTTGGAGGTAAATGTGGTTGTTTTTACCTGAGGACGTTTGTGCGCATAGTTGGGGTTGACTTGGGGCAACACGTCGTGTGGGCCCCATGTGCGTGTCGTGTCCTTCTTTACGTACTTTTGACCTCTCGCGACCTAGAGGGTTCGTCTGTTCTTGTTTGTTTCCATCAGGGATGAGGTTGTTTCTAGTAGGGCTGAGGTTGTTTCGAGTAGGGCTCGCCAGTGGGTTACCATCCAGCAGGGATGGCCAGTACAACAGTGTTCACCGAGCAGTACCATCTAGCAGGGATGGCCAGAGCAGTTCCGAGCTTACCTCCAGCTGGGCTGGGCAGTGGTCCCCGATGCGGGGCTTACCTCCAGCGGGGCTGGGCAGTGGTCCCCGATTCCAGGCTTACCTCCAGTACGGCTGGGCAGTGGTCCCCGATGCCGGGCTTACCTCCAGCTGGGCTGGGTAGTGGTCCCCGATGCCGGGTTACCTACAGATGGGCTGGGCAGTGGTCCCGTCGCCGACTTTAGCCGGGTTGCCCTCCAGTGGATTACCCTGTTATGGGACTGGGCAGTGTGGTACCCATCAACTCTTGCCGAGTCTCCCTGTAGTGGGAATCCGTTGACTTCTAGGGACCCTCCAGCGGGGCTGGGCAAGGGGTCGCCTGTCGACTTTGGGGAGACCTCTTGACTGCGGGGCAGTGACGAGTTGTGGATTGACGCTCCCTCAGAACTCTCAAGTACGAGGAGCTCTTTCCCCCACTGAGACACGTCCTTGTGATGCGACCTAAAACCGTGCGGGAAAGTCAGTGCCGCCCAAAGCGGATAGTGTCGAGGTGTGGTGGTTTGAGCCCCTTGACTTGTAGTTCGGGGCAGACGTGCGGGATTCTGGGCATCAGTGGTGTTTTCTTCTAGGACTATTGGATACTATTTTCTTGGGTTGAGCTACAGGATGGAGATCCCCTTACGACCTTGTTCAGGCTTCTTATTGAGCATTGTATTTTTATATACCTTGTTCTAGTACCCACTTATTGGGTTTGGTTACTCTCCTTCCAGGAGAGGTGAATATGCAAGGGGTATGCCACATGCTTTCTGTGTCTAGATTCTCGTGGTTGGACGAGTATACTCTCCTGCTATAGGTAGCGAAGACTCGACGGGAAGTTCATATTTCCATCATTTCCAGCTCCTTGTTTCTGGAAGAGTCTACCTTCTTCCTTCTTGTTGGGTTGAGATGGACTTTTTACTGCACTCTCGGTTGTACTCCATTAGTTTTCCCTGTTCACTCTACTGCTCACCCTTCGGTACCTCCTTTGCTGCTCCCTCGAGCCTTCGAGGTATCCTACTGAGTATTTTTATACTCACCCCTTCTTGGGATTTTCCCGCACTTGGTGTGCCCTTGCAGACAATGGACAAGTTGGACGCGACGTCACAGGAGATTAGGAGTCAGGATCTTGGACCGTGTGTGGTGGTTGGAGTTGGGTTCTAGGTGGGGGACCCTTCTAGCTATTTTCCTTTTTGTTTACCTGTTGCCGGGTTGTGGCACTTTTCTGGTTGGGCACCTGTTTTCCCCTTTTCTTTTCAGTTTACCTTCAGCAATTTCTTTGTACTTTTATAGTTCGATGCACATTGTGGTTTATTTATAACAGTTGCCCTTTTCTTTACTTGTATTTTCTTTTACTATGCATTGTTGCATTGAGTGTGCTGCGTGTGTGTGCACAGGTACTTAGGAAAAGGCCTCCCTGAGTTGTAGTTCCTTCGGCACTGGTCGCCAGCCCCTGGCCTATGGAGGCAGTCTTGGGGTAGTTGCGGCTCGAGCCCGGGTAGGGTCGGGTCGTGACAAAGTGGTATCAGAGGTGGTTCATTCCTTGGGACATTGTTCGAACATCCATAAAATAAGAGTAAGTGGTTGGGATATAGGGAAACAATGCCAATGTGTCTCGAGAGTGTCTCTTAGGACAGAGAGTCCAGTGATGGTGCGGCGGCCGACGTATCCATTCACGAGGACCTTGATAAACCGCTTGTCGACTCGGCATGCTGAGACACTTGTTGTAGGTAAATTGGGCTGTGCATCACATAGGATTGAGTATTTGACTATCCTTCTTGAGTCAGCTACCCATCGTGGTTATTGGTATATACATATATACTCATATGATTGCAGTACTCCTTGAAAATATTAAGGATATCTCCACGAAGACAGCCATCCATGATCCCAGCTTTGGTTCATGATGACGACCATGTGAGCTATGAGGCCACAGTCCAAGACCCATCATGCGAGCCCCTTTCTCCGGGTGGGCCGGTAGCAGCACCCCCACCTTTTGAGCAGCAGATAGCTTCAGCAGAGAAGTCTGAGTTTGAGCGCAGGTTGAGCGCGCTCTGTGAGTTCCCGTGGTAGAGACCGATGAGGTTCAGTGGCGAGCCATACCCTCAGGCAGCAGAGGTTTGGCTAGAGGCAGTGGTTCTCCTTCTCAGGCTTGTGCAGACACCGACAGATCAGAGAGTGGATTTTGCAGCCAACCTTTTTCGTGTGGCAGCTCGGTGTTGGTGGAGTCTGGTGACTCAGTTTCTCGACGAGTCGTCGCTTTCGTGGGGCGAATTTCAGTTGCTGTTCCATGAGGAGTGTTTCCCCTCCTGCTTGCGCTCCTTTCGGATTCAGGATATCCTGCAGTTTCGGCAGAGAGGAATGACGGTGGCCGAGTACGCGACTAGTTTTACAGATCGTGCACACTTTTACCCGAACTTGGTCCATGATGACAACCTCCGAGCGTGGAAGTTCGAGCAGGGTCTCCCTAGAGAGATTCGTGTTGTCATAGAACCCTTGATAATTTCCACATATGCCAGGGTGCTAGAGTAGGTGCTGGTGACAGAGGGCTTCCTATCACGTTCTAGAGTTGGTGGTGGCAGCAGGCATGTTGGAGCCGAGACGTCTGCCGCAGCTAGCGGGCGTCGGCAAGCAGAACCTCGACGCAGGTAGATTGCTGATGACCAGACTCAGGGGTATGGTCATACACCACAGTGGTGCCGGAGGGCACCAGTGCAGCCCGAAGAGAGTCAGTGCTATGCTTGCGATGGGTGAGGTCACCTGGCATGGGACTGCCCGACCAGGCATGCAGAGAGCTTTGGGCAGGTAGCAGATGCACCACCACGACAGAGGCATCGTCGTGATCGGAGTAGTACCCAGAGAGGTGGTGCGGGTAGAGGAGCGAGAGGAGATGGTAGTGGGGGACGACTTTACGAGGTCTTCCCATCACCACTAGGCGGTCCACTTCAGGCTCTGGGAGATGACAGTTGGGACCACGGACAGCCGCAAGCTTTGGATGTCTACGATCCTGCAGAGCATGAGGTGATAAAAGGTATTCTCGATAGTCCTTCTACTTCTTGCAGTAGAATTTATAGACTCTCTGTGTGGAATTATTTCCTCCCTTCTCCTTGCTTGAGGTGTTACCAGGGTGGCGTGGGGCGTTGGTGTAACCCTATGTTGGTATGATAAAAGGAATGGGACCTTTTCCTTTAGTCGATGGTGTTGACTCCTTCACTTCCGAGCATGTAAGAGGGCCTTGGCTATGAGACATCAACTGTGGAATCTTGCGTGACTAGATATCCTTGGGTGTTTCATCATATAGATATTCTGAATGAGGGAATCACTGGGTCTTGTTCCAGGTGCGGGTGGTGATTCTAGTCGCGGTGTGCGACGTAAGGGATTGGTCGGGGAGGTGAACTACCCCCGAGAGCCTTCGGGCCGTTTGAAACCTTGCAAATGGATGGTGAGGTTCCCTACCGCCTTTCCCTAACCCCAAAGTCTGAAGTGGGTGCACGACATCGGCAAGGGCCGACCTCGCGTGAACAGATCAATCCTTTGGTCTGTGTGCAGTGGTGCAGAGCTGTGCGAGAGTTCTTCTGGGTACGGAAGATCTGGGTGTGGGATTAGTACCCTGTGTTGCTCCCTAGTTTTGATTTTAGGGGACGAAAAGCTTGAAGGAGAGAATGATGTAAGAACCCAGTTTTTGCTGCAGAAGACTTTGAAATATTCTTAATGATATTACAGAGCAGCGCTTTCAAACGGAGTGCGATTTCGAGCCCCGAAGTGGCCGAAATTAAATTTTTAGTGCGTTCACACTGAAAACACCAAATAAATGCGATAACTTCTAAAAGGTGTTTCAGATCAGAGATCCGAGTGTACAGATGAGTCCAGAATGGGGTTTTTACCCTAGGAACAACATAAAACTGGTCGGCGCGGGATGTTTGGACCCCTCGCTCGCTTTCGGAACATTAAACGGATAAATAAATAAATAAATTAATTCGTTTAATGGTGAAACTCAATTATCTCTTAAACAGTGCCTTGGATTGGAAAACCGAAGGCACCATTGAGTTTGGAGCGTGCCGTTTACCCTAGGAGGGGTGTAAGTTTCGCAGGTGCGGCCCGTCTGTGAAAAATGGCCCCAGGGGCATTTTCGTAATTTGGAAGCCTCGGGTGTGGGCTTTGTAACTTTTGAACGGGGCCTCATATTAAAATTCCGAAACCTCTGTTGTGCTCATAGCATAGTTTTTAGCCTAGGTAAGGCTTAATCCTGACCTCGTCGGGAGTTCGGGTACGGGGCCGCATGAGGGTGTTTAAATTAATGAATTTATTTAATTAACTTAACCCCCCCTCACTTCTCCTCATTTCCACCTCCCCCTGGAGAGATTATCTCCTATAATCCTCCACTCCGACGAGGTGCGGCCACCCCGGTGGGTTGACGGCGAAGCGACGGGCTTAGTCCCACGAGATAGGATTATCATTTTCATTTTATTCTACCCGCACCTATTTTGAGACCATTTAATCCTGTCTAATTGCTGTTGGATTTTAGAAAAAATACCATTAATTCATAGTAGAGTTTATTCCCTTTCCAACACATCTTTAGGATTCGAATTCCGTGCTACGTGGCATCCGCAATCATCCGCCGAAGTTTGCGGGTTTTCAGTTTCCGGCAGGTTCGAGCGGCGGCGCGGCTAAGGCGGATGGCGCGACAGCGAGGCGCTTGGCGTCCAGGGCTTCAGCAGGGCGACGAGGCTAGCTTCGGGGCGAGGTGGAGCGGCCAGGTAAGGCCGAGGGCATGCAGGCTGGTGGGTTTTCTGGGCGTCGGCGCGAGGCGGCTCTCACCAGAGCACGACGGAGAACCGGGGTCGCGGCGTGCGACCCCGCAGAGGAGACACGACCCGCGTCGTGCGGTTCGTCGCGCGGCGACCGGCCTTAGCGGGTCGGCCGAGCGGTGGACCGGGTCCACCGCCGGCCCATGCAGCCAAGCCGCGGGCTAGCCCATGCGATCTGGGCCGGCCAGCGCGGGCCGGGCCAGGTCGGGCGGACCGGCTGGTCCAGGCCGGTCCAGCCCAAGGGGCTATGCCCCTCAGTTTTCGGAAGCCCGTATTTTCCGCTACGGGCGTCCATTTTGAGTTCCGTCTGTGGCAGTGTGGACCTAAAATCAAGGCGTTATTTTTGAGATGGTTTTAGGAATTTTTAATTCCCAAAACGAGGGGTCTCAGAGGCAAGACGCGTCTTTAAGTTAATTGACGTTTTTCCGGGGATCTTGTTTTGGATGGTGCGGACGCGTATGACGTCTGTTTTGAGCGCCGTCAGCGGGGTTGGGACCCTGGCGCTGGGGAAAAGCTTTCCAGGGTGGTTTCAGGCATTAAAGACAGAGTTGAGGCATGGTCCCCACGACCCATCTTTTGAGCTGCATGCAGCATATCACGACTCTTTCAACGGACGTCCGTTCGGGGCGTGCAAGCAGTCGTTTCTGGATTTTTTTCAGAGGGGATTGCAATGGTGCAATCCGCCCATTCTAATTCGACATGATGGTGCGGGGCCCACAAGTTCTGTTTGGGCATCGATAGTGTTTTTCTATCTCTATCACCGGGCAACCGTTTTGGACAAATGAATAGTCCATCTGGTGTACTTTTTCGAGAGGATCACAACAGTGCGATCCATTGGTAGCACTTCGGGACCGGGGTGCGGGTCTCGCATGGTACCGCTCGTGCACGGGGAGACGAAACGTATATTTTTCTCCAGATATACATTTCACTCAAGTGAGTAGTGCTTTTGACATGTTTTCCCGAGGGGATCGCAATGGTGCTATGCGCCCGACTATTTTCGGGGCCGAGGCTCAGGATCACGGGACGCCGTTTGGGCGTGAGGCGGTGTTGGCGAACTTATCGTCGGATACCCATTTGTGGCGAGTAAATAGTGTATCTCGCATGTTTTTCTACGAGGATTACAATGGTATGATCCATTTGGTTGTGCAGAGCCTCATACGTGATCTTATTAAATGTAGAAATGTGAAGGTGCCCCGGTGGCGGTTCTTCTACCGTGTTTGTAGCGGACCCTTGGCATGTGATCGCGTGCACTCCCATATGAGTGATGTTGGTGGTTAAAGAGATGTGGTTGGTCATGCCTCAGCCGTTGAGGTGGAAGGTTGGAGTTATTACGTTACGCCTTCGCGTTGACGTTGGGTGTCGTGTGCACGATAGCCTTTGGGCTGGAACGTGGTATACTATGGGAGTATACCGGAACGAATGGAGGTACATGTGGTTGTTTGTACCTGAGGACGTTTGTGCACTCAGTTGGGGTTGACTTGGGGCCACACATCGTGTGGGCCCCATGTGCGTGCCGTGTCATGCTTTACGTACTTTTGACCTCTCGCGACGTAGAGGGTTCCTCTGTTCTTGTTTGTTTCCAGCAGGGCTGAGGTTGTTTCCAGCAGGGATGATGTTGTTTCTAGTAGGGCTGAGGTTGTTTCCAACAGGGCTAAGGTTGTTTTGAGTAGGGATCACCAGTGGGTTACCATCCAACAGGGATGGCCAGTACATCGGTGTTCACCGAGCAGTACCATCCAGCAGGGATGGCCGGAGCAATTTCTGGCTTACCTCCAACTTGGCAGGGCAGTGGTCCCCGATGCCGGGCTTACCTCCAGCTGGGCTGGGCAGTGGTCCCCGATGCCGGGCTTACCTCCAGTGGGGCTGGGCAGCGGTCCCCGATGCCGGGCTTACCTCCAGCGGGGCTGGGCAGTGGTCCCTGATACCAGGCTTACCTCTATTTGGGCTGCGCAGTGGTCCCTGATGCCGGTTACCTCCAGCTGGGCTGGGCAGTGGTCTCGTCGCCGACTTTAGTCGGGTCTCCCTCCTGTGGGTTGACCTGTTACGGGACTGGGCAATGTGGCACCCGTCGACTCTTGCTGGGTGTCCCTGTAGTGGGAACCCGTTGACTTCCATGGACCCTCCAATAAGGTTGGGAAGGGGGTCGCCGGTCGACTTTGAGGAGACCTCTCGACTGCGGGGCAGTGATGAGTTGTGGTTTGACGCTCCCTCATAACTCTCAAGTACGAGGATCTCTTTCCCCCACCGAGACGCGTCCTTGTGACGTGACCTAAAACCGTGAGGGCGAGTCAGTTCCGCCCAAAGTGGATAGTGTCGAGGTGTGGTGGTTTGATCCCCTTGACTTGTAGTTCGGGGCAGACGTGCGGGATGCTGGGCAACGATGGTGTTTTCTTCTGGGACTACTGGCTACTCTTTTCTTGGGCTGAGCTACGGGATGAAGATCCCCTTACGACCTTTTTAGAGCTTCTTATTGAGAATATGTATTTGTATATACCTTGTTCTAGTACCCACTTCTTGGGTTTGGTTACTCTCCTTCCAAGAGAGGCGAAGACGTGCAGGGTATGCCACGTGCTTTCCGTGTCTATCTTCTCGTGGTTGGACGAGTCTACTATCCTTCTATAGGTTGAGAATACTCAACGAGAAGTTCATCTTCCCACCATTTCCATCTCCTTGTGTTTGGACGAGTCTACCTTCTTCCTTCTTGTTGGGTTGAGCTGGACTCTTTACTGCACTCTCGGTTGTACTCCTTTACTTTTCCCTGTTCGCTCTACTGCTCACCCTTTGGTACCTCCTTTGTTGCTCCCTCGAGCCTTCGGGGTATCCTACTGAGTATTTATATACTCACCCCTACTTGGGATTTTCCCTCACTTGGTGTGCCCTTGCAGACGACAGACAGGTTGGATGTGACGTCATAGGAGCTTAGGAGTCAGGAGCGTGGACTACGTGAGGTGGTCGGAGTCGGGTTCCAGCTGGGGGACCCTTCCAGCTGTTTTCCTTTTTTTTTACCTGTTGCCAGGTTGTGGCACTTTTATAGTTGGGCGCGTGTTTTTCCCCTTTTCTTTTTAGTTTACCTTCAACACTTTCTTTGTAATTTTAGAGGTCGATGCACATTATGGTTTATTTATAGCAGTTTCCCTTTTCTTTACTTTTATTTTCTTTTACTTTGCACTGTTGCATTGAGTGTGCTGCGTGTGTGTGCACAGGTACTTAGGCAAAGGCCTCCCCGAGTTATTGTGCCTTCGGTGCTGGTCGCTAGCTCCTGGCCTATGGAGGTGGGCTTGGGGTAGTTGCAGCTCAATATTGGGTAGGATTGGGTCATGACACAGGAGTTAGAGGATGATGTACATGCTCGATGACCCAAATTATTCTCAGATTATACTCAACCACCCTCCAAAGGGAAACATGGGATTGAGTTGTTTTAAAGAGGTGAGGCTGTAAGATCATGACTTTTCAAATAGGTAAAAATTCATCAAACTACTATTTAAACCCCTTATTTCCTTGTAATAAAATTTTTATGAGTTTATAGATGGGTTTGAGATAATTAAATCCTTATTTGGATTAGAGAACTCCAAGTTATAGAGAAACATGATGATATTCATCATTGGCACATGATTAGTGCTCACCGTGCAGCTCAAATGTTCAGCCCTAAAGAGTAGAAGTATTTTTTCCAAAATATGTGAGGGATGATGAACAACCACGAGAAATGCTGCAGAATTCTTGTAGATGTGATCTTCATAGTATGGGAATGGTTTTTCAAACCGCACAGAAACCGTGAAATGGGAATTGTATCTTAGACACTGAGAATGCATAAGACATGCATGGTTTTTCAAAATATGCACCTATTTATGTGATGGTTTGTTCCACTTAGATAGTGGTGGCGCATGGTTGGTGCATGGTTTGGCTAACCATGTGGCCAAAATTTTCTCCCTTAAAAAATTTGGGAAATTTCCATTTTCCCCCAATTCTTTTAACCCTCATACCTTGTTATTACTCCTTTATTTTTCAGCATCCACCCACTGTAAGAGCTAATTTTTTCTCATCTCCTATAATTTGAGGGATGTATTTCATACAATGTTAGAATCACTCACTGTTCATCACATTGGATAGCCATAAGTAAGATCTTCAATCCACTTTCCCCTTTTCTCTATTTCTTTCACCATATTAAATTCTAAATATATATGGGCTAATATTCCCTATTTTCAAGGAATTTTTCTATTTATTTGATTTAATACATTCTAGCCTGAATCATAAGCTAATATCAGATGAGGAGTTTACTACCATGCTAATTCATGTGGTCTATTCCTTTTCTCTAAAAGTTTAGATGTTTACATATTGTCGCAGTTGTTCCCCAAAATGGACCTTATGAGTGTTTCCCTTAAATTATAGAATACCTCAAATTAAACACCTAGACCATAAATTTAACATGTTATGAGACTGATGTGAGCGTTTTTTTCATGAAACCCTCAATCAATATTTTCCCTTTTTATGTAGCACAGTGGTGACCACAGGGTTGTCTCTCGAGGAGGTTGCAGTTCGAGTTGTAAAACTGTCACTTTTGTTGTTTTGTTTGTTTTTAATGAAATGAAAATGGGGGTTTGATTAACAATTTGAAAATAAAATTTTAATTAAATTCTAAACTTAAATAATTTTAAAGTAAAGATAATGTGGGTTTGAAATCAAGAATAAAAATAGCAGTCGCAGACAAGCTTCACCCTCTCGGACACTCCCCTCTTCCTTGTATATAAAAAAATATCTCTTATTTTAAATTCCTAAATGTACCCCCAAGGACCCCCAGGTTTACACTCAAATTTGAAAAGACACCATATTTAAGACTTCAATATGATTTTTGTCCCACCTATAGAAGTGATTCAATTACTTAAATACCTCCAAGTAATTGAACCTAATTGAATTCGCTATGCTCAATGACAAAACCTCACCAAAGAATTTTAAATAGCGAAGTCAATTGTTCTACTTTATAGATGGAACAATGGTCAAATCAAATTTGTTGAAAATATATTTAAGAAAGAAAACAACCATATTCATTCAAAAATATAGGTTCAAGAGAAATTCAAAAAAAGAGATTACACATTAAAATCCAAACTCGGAAGAGAGTGTCTGTCGGGTGTCGCCGTCCGCAACCACTTGCCGCTTAGCCTTCCATCACTTGAGAAGCCTTCATCTTTTCTATTTAATATTTAAAGAATTTCATCTTCTTAAGGATCAAAATCTCCACCTTCCCCTTCACGTTCTCAAGCCAACTCCCTTTTGTGACGGATGGTGTGGTGAAGAATGGAATATCTTGAGAGGTAGGAGCTCCCCTCCTTTTATAGGCAGATTTTATCTTCACAAAGTTGTCGCATTTTAGGCCTATTAAATGGCCGATTCACGCGTTGACCTCTGCATCAAAATTGTTCATCAATGTCTTGGACGTCCACCCTCAACATTTCAGATTAATTGGACACGTATTGAAGGATTTATGATTTTTCTATTGAAAATAGATTTCTCTGGATGAAGCTTCCTGGAAGCTTCCTTCAAAAATCTATCACTAAACGGCCATCATAAAGGATTCCAAACGGCTTGAAATTTATTGAGGAGACGCGCCATGGAGTCCTCTGTCATATCCAGGTATAATCGCATCATTTGGAGTAGTGTAGGCCGAAATTTTCTTCCATTACTATGGTGGAGTCAATGCAGTCCGCCCGGAAAAAATTGTCAACTTCATTGATTTTTTTGGGCACCATTAATATCGATTCAACCCATGGTCCTGAAGACAAAGTTGAAGGAAATTAAATAAGGGTTCAAACAAAATTAAAATCACAAAATTTGAATATATGATAATTGCTCAGGAGTGCAATGCTTAAGTGTGGGGGATTGATGAAGCTAATATTTTCACATATTTTTCAAATTGATGTTTGGGGATTTCAGTCGCTTTATCCTACTCAATTAAATTCTTATTTTCCTAAGAGTGTTCCATAGTGGCACAACCTAGGGTCGATCACAAGGAGGCCGCTTATACGCACTATATTTTCAATTGTCACTTTTTAATTTAACTAATATAAAACTAACATATATAATATATATGGGGGATTTTGATTATGAAAATTAAATCAAAATTAAATATTAAATCTACATTATCAATTAAAATACCAAAGAAAATCGAACTGGAAAGAACAAGTTAAAGGTAGCAGCGGTGGACAAACGTTGATCGTTGGACACTCCCTTTATCATTGTTTACGAATATATTTTCATTAAATTATCCAATGTATACCTTAATACCTCAAGGTATACAACTAAATAATCTAGATACCATATTGAAACCTCATACATGGGTGCCGATCTTCTAATGAAAGTGTTCTGATTACCCGAAGACCTCCGAGTAACCAAAACAGGATGAACTCATCGTGCTCAAAAGCGAGACCTCGCCAAAGAAATTTAAACCATGAGTAAAACCACTTTAAATTCATTAGAATATAAGCAATCTAGAATTATTTATAAGAAATTGAAAACACGAGAGAAAAAAGCCTCATTCATTCATCCAAACAAGTTCCAGGATAGTTTAAAAGAAAATATTTTACAATGAAAGCACAAACTCAAAAAGGGAAATGTCTTTGGATCTCCGTTGCCCACCACCACATGAATTTTTCCCTTCATGGCTTGATTACATAATGGAATACTCCTATACTCTTGCTCTCTCAAACCAAACCCCTTTGTGACGGATGGTGTGGTGAAGAATGGAATATCTTGAGAGGTAGGAGCTCCCCTCCTTTTATAGGCAGATTTTATCTTCATAAAGTTGTCGTGTTTTAGGCCTATTAAATGGCCGATTCACGCGTTTACCTCTTCATCAAAATTGTTCATCAATGTCTTGGCCGTCCACCATCAACATTTCAGATTAATTGGACGCGTATTGAAGGATTTATGAGTTTTCTATTGAAAATAGATTTCTCTGGATGAAGCTTCCTGGAAGCTTCCTTCAAAAATCTATCAGTAAACGGCCATCATAAAGGATTCCAAACGGCTTGAAATTTATTGAGGAGACGCGCCATGGAGTGCTATGTCATATCCAGGTAGAATCGCATCATTTGGAGTAGTGTAGGCCGAAATGTGCTTCCATTACTGTGGTGGAGTCAATGCAGTCCGCCCTGAAAAAATTGTCAACTTCATTGATTTTTTTGGGCACCATTAATATCGATTCAACCCCTGGTCCTGAAGACACAGTTGAAGGAAATTAAATAAGGGTTCAAACAAAATTCAAATCACAAAATTTGGATATATATTTTATATGAAATTACCAAAATACCCCTGTGATAAAAATCTGTTAAAAATCCAGAATTAGGCCATTTTTGTATTTAGGCTCAAAATAACACCAAAACCTAAATATGTAACAATTGCCCATTAAATAACACTATTGTGGGTTTATAAACATTAAATTACAGTATAAAATATGTGAAAATATTAGCTTCATCAATCCCCCACACTTAAGCATTGCACTCCTGAGCAATTATCATATATTCAAATCAAAATTCACACAACAATCAAAAATGAGAAAACATCCATGATCTTATTAAAAACCAAATTTCATCATGTCTCTTATATGAAAAACAATTTCCTTTTATTTTCATTACAAAAATTTAAATTTGTTCAACCTCATAAATCTATCCATGGATCAATCACAACCTACCTCGCATTGAATTTTATGTCACTCTTCACTCAAGAGAAATAAATTCTGTAGTTATGCTCATACTTGGAAATTGCATGTATCACCATAGGCTTGTGACAATTCTCATTTCTCCACAGCGTGAAACATAAAAATGAATTCAATCATGAGGGATTTCATCAATGGTTCAAATGACTATGTAGCTTTGGGTTGGTGGTTAAATGATTTAAAAGATCAAGGCTAGAAAGAGAAGGTTTGACTCTAAGGTACAATGCATGAATAATCAAGTGAAAACCCAGAAATTTCCTCACTCAATCCAACTTGAGAATGTGAAACAAAACACCACCCCCATTTATTTTAAATGGTACATGAGCCAATCAATGATTTCAAGGTATTAAATCATCCAAGTTCTCCCCATTTTTTTTAAAGCTCCAGAAAGGCACAACTTTATTTTCCTTTTTTATATATATATTTTTTAAGCTCCAGAAAGGCACAGCTTTATTTTCATTTTTTTTGAAGGAGAACTGGATGAAACAAAATGAAGCATAATAAGATTATGACTCATTCCCAATTATTTCATTTCCCAAAATGTTGATGCATACCACACAATACCCATCAATAAAACAAATCCCAATGAACGCACATGAATGGCCCTTCCCCCACACTCAAACTTGAAATATCCATGCAACAATACCAAGAGAATGAGTAGGTAAGGATAAATTAGCGTGTATTGTGGCTTAAACCTATAAGGCAATTCATGGAATCTAAGGGATAACGAAGGATAAATGTAAAGGTAAGTCTCAGGATAATATGTGGCTAGCCAAAGTAGTGCCTCAATCATATTAAAAACATTCAATGAAATCCAAAGCTTCGAAAGAGAAAAATCACAAATTCTGGTTCTCACAAAAAATCCAGGTTTCCCTCAAGAAAGTGTGGGTATTAGAAAGAATATGTAAAAGTGTTTTAGAATACCTCACATGATGAGAAAAATATTTTGAGTCAGTGTTTCAGGGCCATGGATTTCAAAAATTAGTTAAAATCATAAAAATGATTGAAAATCCAATTTAAGGAAAAAAATTCACATCAACAATCATTTAAGATCCTTTTTTTTCAAAAATCATTTCAATTTTATCAAAATAAATTATTGTGTGAAATGTGATCAGAATTATCATTAAAGCTCAAGGTTCCTAAAAAATGAAAAAAAATGAAAGCACACAAAAACAAATAAGCAGGTAGACACTCCCCCCACAATTAAATTTCAGTACCCTTCATTTTGTCTTGATAAAATATTAATAAGGGAAGAGAAAAAAAAACTAAATATAAGGAAAGATACAACCTGACTTTATTTTTCTAGCAGTACCATTGAGTTAAGCTCCTAGTTGGCACCACTTCTTCCTATAAAGAAATAAATAAAAAAAATGAATTAGAAAAAAAAAATAGAAAGGTGAAAGGGAAGGGATAATGCTTGGTTTGACCCCCAAGCGGGTGCTAGGTTTTTACTGCCCCTAGTCAGGCAGTTGCAGCAGGTTAACCCCAATCCGAAGGTGGATGGGGTTTCTTTCTTAGAAACCACCACAAATTATTTCTCCCGATATCCATATGTGGATGCCAAAAGTGAGAACCCCCAAAGAAAAGAAAAATATCCCCAACCCCTAGAAGAGATGGAAAATAGAATTTGAGATTAAGAGGGGGAGGGAAAAGGATGTAGGGGTGCTCCCTGTTTTTATAATCTGGAGGAGTGGTGTCCACCGGTGTTGAAAATAGAAGAATAGGAAGTGGATTCTCTTCTGGTTCATGTTCGTAAATTGGTTCTTAAATTATTTCTTCTTTTTTCCCATCATCCTCAAATGCACCAATGCATAACTCAACAGGCACCTCCATTCTCTCCTCAACAAGAGGACCTTCTTCTTCTTCTTCATCCAGATCCTGCAGTAGTGATGCTGAATCTACAAATTCAGAATAAGGGATATTAGATTTAAATTCAAAATTAAGGAAATTTGAATGAAATGAATGCTCAGAATTTAAAACTCCCTCAGAAATTTCAGCTTTAGAACCCCTTTCCTCAAGCAAAGCAGCTGGGAACTCATTTGTTGGCGAGGGAAGTGGGTCCTTAAGATTTTCTTCAACCTCATAAATATCTTCATTAAATGTAGGTGGATCAATTATTTCATTCTCCTCAAATTTTATTTTTTGTCGTTCCATCCATAAGACTTTAACATCTTCAACTTGGGCGGCCAACGATGATATCATCTTGCTTTCTTTTTCCATCTTTATGCAATTCTCTTGAATTATCAAGGAATTTTCTTTCAATTGTTGGGAATTTTCAAGAATTTTAATACTCAATGTATCTTCCCTACTTGGATCATCATAAAAGTTATCCACATGCCAATAATTATAATAATTTCCATAAAAATCCATATTGGCTGATGAAATGAATGATATGCAACAAGGCTCTTTTTTTTTTGTTTTTTTTCTTTGAAAAATAGTGTGTGTAAGCACTTGGCCTCCCCGGTAACGGCGCCAAATTGATGTTTGGGGATTTCAGTCGCTTTAACCTACTCAATTAAATTCTTATTTTCCTAAGAGTGTTCCATAGTGGCACAACCTAGGGTCAATCACAGGGAGGCCGCTTATACGCACTATATTTTCAATTGTCACTTTTTAATTTAACTAATATAAAACTAACATATATAATATATATGGGGGATTTTTATTATGAAAATTAAATCAAAATGAAATATTAAATCTACATTATCAATTAAAATACCAAAGAAAATCGAACTGGAAAGAACAAGTTAAAGGTAGCAGCGGTGGACAAACGTTGATCGTTGGACACTCCCTTTATCATTGTTTACGAATATATTTTCATTAAATTATCCAATGTATACCTTAATACCTCAAGTTATACAACTAAATAATCTAGATACCATATTGAAACCTCATACATGGGTGCCGATCTTCTAATGAGAGTGTTCTGATTACCCGAAGACCTCCGAGTAACCAAAACAGGATGAACTCATCGTGCTCAAAAGCGAGACCTCGCCAAAGAAATTTAAACCATGAGTAAAACCACTTTAAATTCATTAGAATATAAGAAATCTAGAATAATTTATAAGAAATTGAAAACAAGAGAGAAAAAAACCTCATTCATTCATCCAAACAAGTTCCAGGATAGTTTAAAAGAAAATATTTTACAATGAAAGCACAAACTCAAAAAGGGAAATGTATTTGGATCTCCGTTTCCCACCACCACTTTAATTTAGCCCTTCATGGCTTTATTACATCATGGAATACTCCTATACTCTTGCTCTCTCAAACCAAACCCCTTTGTGACGGATGGTGTGGTGAAGAATGGAATATCTTGAGAGGTAGGAGCTCCCCTCCTTTTATAGGCAGATTTTATCTTCACAAAGTTGTCGCGTTTTAGGCCCATTAAATGGCAGATTCACGCGTTGACCTCTGCATCAAAATTGTTTATCAATGTCTTGGGCGTCCACCCTCAACATTGAAGATTAATTGGACGCGTATTGAAGGATTTATGATTTTTCTATTGAAAATAGATTTCTCTGGATGAAGCTTCCTGGAAGCTTCCTTCAAAAATCTATCACTAAACGGCCATCATAAAGGATTCCAAACGGCTTGAAATTTATTGAGGAGACGCTCCATGGAGTCCTATGTCATATTCAGGTAGAATCGCATCATTTGGAGTAGTGTAGGCCTAAATTTGCTTCCATTACTATGGTGGAGTCAATGCAGTCCGCCCGGAAAAAATTGTCAACTTCATTGATTTTTTTGGGCACCATTAATATCGATTCAACCCCTGGTCCTGAAGACAATGTTGAAGGAAATTAAATAAGGGTTCAAACAAAATTCAAATCAAAAAATTTGGATATATATTTTATATGAAATGACCAAAATACCCCTGTGATAAAAATCTGTTAAAAATCCAGAATTAGGCCATTTTTGCATTTAGGCTCAAAATAACACCAAAACCTAAATATGTAACAATTGCCCATTAAATAACACTATTGTGGGTTTATAAACATTAAATTACAGTATAAAATATGTGAAAATATTAGCTTCATCAGAGACATTGATAACAAATTGGAGGTTGATAACCTTAACTCTAACCATCCCCTTAGGTGGGTACTACTATATTACTTAATTAAATATGTTTACCTTATGACTAAAACACCACTAAGGTGTGTTTATATTGGAGTTAGCAAATGAAATATCATAAATGAAGTTAATTAATTTGATGTAGTATGAACCTACCCATGGACCAATTGATTACTTATAGATGTAGTAAATTAAAGGTGAATGGTAAGACCATGTTACTGGATATTTATAAACAATGTATTGGAAAGTACATTAAACTTGTCCCCACTTTCTATTAAATTTTAGCCATATGAATTTAATGATGAATTGAATTGATAATGGGTATGAACATTAAAATGTCCCAATATTACTTTCGATTCATGATTACCTTCTATAATGAATATGATGATCCATGTTTCTAATTTAGAATAAACATTCATGATGTTCTATATTAGTTTTTTCTAACTAATGTACATGAAGTTCCATATTACTTACTCATAATCAAATAAAATGATGTTCCTTAATACTTCATCTATAATTACTAGACATGTAGTTACATTTGAATTATATATAATTTAAGGACATGACATTCATTAATGTTTATTTGGAAATTATGTACATGCAGATCCTTATTGATTGTTTGAATTAATGTTCACAATTATCCCTATTGATTACTAAAATAATAAATGTTGAGAGTGTTCCTGAATTAGTTTTAAGAAGGTAGTATCAGATGGGTGAAATGTGAGGAACCTGGGTTGATGTGGGTTTTTTTACTTATTTTATTTTCTTGTTATTATTACCTATACACCATTTCATTATATATTAATAGTCTAGATTAGTTATAGACACTATTGGAGGTGGCCTACTGAGTTTTACTCACACACTTTTTTGGGTTTTCAATTGATACTCAAAAATATTTCAAGAATGTAGGTTGGGATAAAGGAAAGAAACCTGCTATTGATGCTTTAATTTCTATATTAGGATAGAGTACATGATCATGGGGATGATCTTGTGCTCTTGATGGTATTGGAGATATATTTTAGCCTTTTTATTTATTTTGTATAACATGTACTCTTGTGTTCCTTCTGCCTATTTTCCATACTCCTCATTTTTTATATTATCATGACATCACTTTGTATATGAAACTAGGTGTTATTTATGTCAGTTACTTTTTTCCATATTTTTACTTCTACTATTTCCATTATTACTGCTTCTACTGGTTTATTCTTATATTTCACTACTATGCTTCACTTTTACCATGAAGTTATAGTCTCCCCACCATATCACCATAAACCCTCACTACTTGTCGGAAGCCTCTAGAATATTATGAGGAGTTCTTGAGTCCATGTGGACAACCAGGTTCAATTACTTATGATTGAACCAAGTCTGATATGTTATAGTTTAAAATTGGTATTCAAATAGAAACTAGACATTAATTAACAATTCAACACCTATAAGTCATGACTGGTTATAAAAGAGTTCAAAGAGAATCAATGAATAGATTACGCTGAAACATTTTTTCCAATTACTATGCTAAAATTGATTATAATTATACTTTCCATTACATCTTAATATACCTATGAGATTTGGAACATGAATGTGAAGAAAACCTTTCTTAATAGGAACCTTTAATAATATATCTATATAGCACAACCATAAAGAATTGTAACTCTAAATGATTCCAATAAATTATGCAAGTTGTGGAGATCCATTTATAGATTAAATAAATAATCCATGTAATGAAACATTAAATTTTACAAATACATAATAGAATTTGGTTTCATAAATAATGAATATGAGCTTTGTGTTTATAATATGTTTAATGGGAGTGTGTTCATTTTCATAATAGTGTACATAGATTTCATACTAGTTATTGGAAATGAAATACCATCCTTTCAGTCCATTAAGAAATGGTTAAAAAATTTATTCTCTACAAAGGAATTAGATGAAACATCATATATTCTTGGGATCATGATCCATCTTGATAGATCCATGATGCTTCTTGGACTAATTCAAAGTACTTATATTGATAAGAAAATTAAGTGATTTAGTATAAAACAATACAATAGGGGATTTTTTTTTCTAGTATCACATGGAATTCGCAATTCTAATAAAACATTTCCTCATACACACGAGAAAAGATAGAGGATAGAAATGATTTCATAAATGTCAGAAATTGGGACAGTCATGTATGTTATTATATGTATGAGTCTAGTTGTAGCCTATGTATTAAGCACGGTAAGAAGATATCAAGATGACCCATGAAGCCTCCTTTTTTTACAGTCAAAACTTTCTTTAAGTATGTAAGGCATACTAAGGATATGTTCCTAGTCTATAAAGGATATTTGGAACTAGTCATCAGGGGATATACACATGCTAGTTTAAAAATATATCAAGATGATCTGAAACTATAGTCAGGATTTATCTTTACTCTAAATGGAGGTGTAGAGAGATAAAAGAGCTTAAATCAAGACATGGTTACTGATTCTATAGTATAATCTGAGTTCATTGAACCTTATAAGGGTGATAAATAAGCATATTAGATACATAAATTCATTCAATAGATTGACATGGTTCATATAAGTAAAAACCATGTCACACTCTACTGTGATAATACTGCAATGGTGGCTCTTGCAAAGGAGACAATGTCACAACAGTGAAAAAAGAACATACATCAGAAATAAAATCTCATTCACAATTTTTCTAAGATATGTGACATTTTATTAAAAAGATTTTACACGGAAGAAAACATAGTGTACCCCTTAAAAATATCCTTAACTCAGTAGAAACATGATCATTATGTGAGTTCCATTGGACTAAAAGTTATTAGTAGTTGGGCCTAGTCCAAGTTGAAGTCTGTTGAAGTTGGTTTCCTAGAACCAACTATTTTTACTTTAAATTACATTTATATTCCAAGAATATAATATTAATAAAATATATAATTATATATTGTTCATGATTTTGTAATAATTTAATGTGATAATGTCTTATAGTATTTGTTACATTGAAAAGGTCATAATCATTCAATATTATGATTAGAACCTTGAAATTCAATGATGATATTCTTAAATATTGTTCTATGACTAGATAAAATTCTACGAAGGTACACATAGTATGTTGGCTATTAGGTGTAAGTACTCATAAGTAGATGATACTTTATCTCATGAAGTTCGCACTTGGTAATCTCTAAGATAAAATATTATGAGAATAGACCCACCAATATGAATTATATATATTTATGTGTCATTGGATATTCCTATTTTCAAGAATGTATAATTATCCTTAGAATTTAATACTATTAACAATTCATGTCACAACTCACACACTAATATTTATTTCTATAAATCATGATGAAAAATGTTCATGGAAAATTCGGATGTGTCAAAAATAATATGTTATTAATGAATAAGTCAAGGAAGGATTTTCCCTTACATACTTGTAGAAGTTAATATCTCATCCCTTTGATTAAAATTATACCATCACATTGAAATGGAACCATAACATTAAATTCCATATCCATTATATATAGATGAGTTCATTTCATATAGTCAAAGAATGATGTATCAAGCATATAAGTTGATGACACAGGTGTGCAATATTCTTGATAAGATATCATAAAAAAATGATTATATTACACATTGAAAATTCACATGTGGTTATTATCATTGTTACATATCTTTTTCCTCTGTGATTTCCTTGACTTTTTGTTTGACTGTGATCCTAGACTTTTGGCAAGCCCACCTAATGTCACTGAGGAAGAAGCCTATAGGTCCATTCATAAAGTGTTTCTTTTGACCTCAGTTAAATATTATTTATATTTAAACATTGGAATAAATATTTTTTTTAGATCGATAAGTAATATTTATTTAGTTTTTAATAATCAATCACAATAATTAAATAAATATTTATTTATGAGGTAATTATTTAATTTCACAAATATATATTTTTTATTTATCTATTGTCATTCACAAAACAATAAATAATTATTTATTATATAAATAATTTATTTAGTTATTTTAATATTAAATAAACATATATTCATTATAATGTGAATAGAATATATATATATTAAAATATTTATTCAATAATTCAATAAATGTTTATGAGGAGTAGACCAAATTTTTTTTGATGATAAATATTTATTTACTAGACTGTAAACTAAATATTTATTATTTTGTGTGTTTTTACACATCATAAGTAAAATAATAAAAATAATAATGTTTACATGGAAAGAGGTTTATTGGGGATTAATTCATAGTTAAGGACCTTCTAATAATTAATTATAATTAAACACTATCCTTGAGTATATTTATAAACTACTATTTCAATTATAAAAAGTTTAATCATTGTGAAAAAAAATTCCTCTCAAGATCTCCCTTCTCCCATTCCACTCATGGGAAAAAAGAATAATAAAAATTACTTTAAGACCGAGGGAACATAAAGTGATAAAATAGAACAACACAATATGATCAATTGGTTATGAAAGTACTTGAAATTTCATTATCATTGTTCGAAGATTGTGTGGATCACTGTGAGAGAAGAGTTTTTTTGGGTCCTCACTATAGAACAATAATACATCGATTGAGTTAGAATTATCAACAACCTCAACAAAGAAAGATCTCAAGATAAGGGTAATCTTTCTTCTTGTGTTTTAAATTAATTATAAATTAATTTGAAGAGATTCTATCTCTTGGTTCTGTTAAAAAATAATTTTTCAATATTCTTTAAAAAAATTCATTGGTTATGTAATTTACCTCAAGAACATTACGAATGATTCATTGAATATGAAAAAAAGATGAGTTGTCCATAGTCCCAATAGGCACTTCTGGTGTTTTCAAAACCAACATGATTCTCTAGGTAATAAATAAAAAAATCTGATATTCTGCACAAAGAATATTCCTACATGTTTTATGAACTTTGGATGTTTTAAAATGAGTTATCTCTAACTTCTTATATATTCCATTAGCAGTATCACAAGTTGAAATTTGACTATAGATGTTTCGAGTCATTGAATAAAACATTTTATTCTAGAATTTATAATTTTTTTGATACTCTAAATTTTCATCATGAGTAAAAGAAGATAAATATTTCTCTAAAATTATATAATTTTCAGTTATCATAATAAAATGATCAAATTCTGTATTGATAACCGAATTATTCATTTTATCACATAAATATTCATAGTACATTCCATTAATGATTGGTGGTTTTAAATGATTAAGATTCTGTAAATATTTGATAGCATTTCCTACCATATAAAAAAATAACTTTCTTATTCTAAATGTTAGTGTAAGATGACTGTTATATTTCTATAAAATAAAAAGAGTTCAAGGATTGATATAGACATAGATTAAGAGACAAAAAATTAAGGTACTGATCTATAACATACCAGATAGGATAAAGATAATAGATCTAATACAAAGTGTTATTTCCAAAAAATAATATATGGAATAATATATGGGACAGGGGTGAATTATAGTTATTTTATTAAAGATTAAATCCTATTATGATACCACTGATAGGGGTGAATCAGTTGTACCTATTATTTTAAACATTATACCTTTTGAATTAAATTCTTGTGACCTGTTAAAGTCAATATTCCCTCAAAGTATCTGATCTTTAACTATATACAACAATGGTAAATAAACTTTGAATATATGAATTTTTACAAGGTTCAACCTCAATGTGAGAACATACTCCTTGCTGCATGCAACCTATTTTTTTGGCCAGAAATTTTATCATCACTATAAAATTATAGTGATTATAAATTCAATACAAGTTGTATACATGGTTCGTTTATGTATTATCCAATTCTCTATGAGGGGTAGGTATCATCCACTTACCCAATCATCCATGGAGTCATTTAAACTAAAACTACCCATTCTTTTTGAATTCCTCATTTTCTCTTTTGTTTCAGTTAAATATTTTAATCACCACTATATTCCTCAATATCAAGGAACATATCTTCTTTAAAAAAGAATTTGACTACTGGATCAAAATAAAAATAGAAGTAGAAGATTAACTTTTTTATCTTCATTTTAGAATGTAAAACTCATGCATGAGAGCATGCATGCATGGGATCGTCTTATTATTTCTTAATAGAAAGTACTTGGATCAATTTAAATAGAAAAAACTTACCTCAACCCCTTAAAAATTATTTTTTGGAGTGAATGTAGTGTTCTATATTTATTATATTTCTTTGATATAATAGAGTATCAAGTTATTTGTATTAATTATCAAACAATTCATCTCTCATCATTTCCAGATTTTATACGTCCTTGGTATTTTCAAAATAATATATCTATAAATTATTATTTTCTTTCCATGAAGTTCAGATTCATTTTAACACCTTGAAAAATAGTAGTAAAAACTGAGAATATATTTTTCAAATATTCTTATTTTATTAGATACAATTAATTTGAATTTGAAGTCAAATTCCAAATTATCTCTCCTAATTTTATAAATTAAATCCTCCACAAATATCGGTTTGAATCATGGTTATAGACTATGACCATGCTATGTTTGAATTAATTAAATAAAAAAACATTGACTGATTTATTTTATTCTTCAAAAAACAATTATAGAAATATCAATACTTATGTAAGGATAAATAATAACCTTACATGAATCTATTTACATTGATCTTCAGCTATGGATCCCCACACACTGATGACTTAGCCATGGATCCATTTACATGGTTGATTAGATGTAAATCCCCTTATATGGTGGCTCATATGTGAATACCCTTATGTGGTGGATGATTTATGAATCCCTTAATATGGACCACTATATATGTGGATCCATTTACATGGATCCCCTTACATTGGGCTCTGTTATGGATCCATTTATAAATATCACTCTATTATAGATCCCTTTGTGTGAATATGAACTTAACCATTTTTTAGATCACACTCCAATTATCTTAAAAACTCATAATTCATTCCAGACCTCCTCTAAAAACATTAAAAACACTTAAAAGAAAATTCTAAAACTTCTAATAAAATGTTTAAAAACCAATAAAACTTCCTAAATAATTCATAGGGAACTTAAATCCCCCTTTTTATTTTTTTGTAAACCTCATATATATATATATATATATATATATATATATCTTAAAGCTAAATCACTCATTCAAGAGATGAAAATCACTAATTTTTTAATGTGACAAACATCTTATCAACACACCACATGTTAGATTAGTATTTTTGAGATAACTACATCTCTCAGTAATAAACAACATGTTGTCTAAGTGGTAGGATACCCCACAGTTAAGGAACTCACCTCTTTAAATAACTCTCCATTTTTACAATTAACACAACCATTGTATTAAAAGTATATAAGGATATAAATTCACCCTTTGATATACCATTTATCCCCCTTTATGTATCTTCCAAGTAAAGATTTGTGCATTTACTTATCCCCTTTTGAAAATATAACCCAATGCACAATGGGGGTTCCTCCCAAATATTATCAATGGAGAAGGAAGGGATAACCAATCATGTTCAACATTAGAGTCTCAAATCTATCCTTATATATTATATTTTTTAATATGTCTTCTAATTTGTCTTGGGGTGGAATAAATTACACCTTAATATCACAATTGGAAACTCTCTCTTTAATGAAATAAAACACGATGTCAATTTTCTTTGATCTTGAGTGTCACACAATATTTTTAGAAATATCTATAGCAATTTGATTGTTATAGAGAATTATAAGTGGACTTTCAATATTCACCCTTAACTCTCAATAACACTCCTTTATCCAAATAATCTGATTATAATCACCAATAGAAATAATGTATCCAACCACTATAAAACCTAGTGCAATGGAGTTGTATTTCTTACAATTCCAACTTACACAGTTTTTCCCATAAAAAACAATCCTCTGAAAGTGGAATTTTTATCTCCATAATCACGTAACCAATCTATATTAATGAATCCATACATATTCAAGTACTTCACATTCCAAAAATTTTAGTACACAGCTCAATGTTCCTTTGATGTATTTATGGATTCTCCTAGTAACCATTAAGTGTGATTAATTTTGATCACTTTGATGCCTAGAATAAACAATCACAACATAGACAATATCTAGTATAGATGAAGTGATGCAGAGAATGTTTGCAATCAACATTCTTAAATCCCTTTGATTAACACTCTCACATTCAACGTCTTTGTATTATTTAATCCATACTTTAATAGGCGAATACGCTAGTTTGGAGTCCTCTATCTAATAATTATTTAACAAATATTTGGAATACGTCTCTTAGGAGAACAAAATAAATTTTCCTTTATTGTATAACTTGAAATCCCAAGAACTATCTCAAATCACCTATCATGAATATCTCAAATAGTTACTTCATCTATTTTGATAATTCCTTGAATGAACATTATTGATCACCCAAAAAACGTTTTCATCAATATATACAATACCAGACTTCATTTCATTTGAAATATAGGTTATTTTCCACATTAATTTTAGTGAATTTTAAGTCTTTCAAATAGACATCCAACCTTAAATACCAGGTCCTTGGGGCCGTTTTAATCCATATAATGAATTTTTAATTTTTAAACCTTTAGATCCATTATTTTGAAGAACAAAACCTTCAATATGTTTAATATAAAACTTTTCTTCCAAATCACTAATCAAGACGGTGGATTTGACATCTGTTTGGTAGGTTTTATAATGCCTATAATATTTTAAATAAAGGAACATACTAATTAATTCCAAACTTACAAATGAATAAAAGGTCTCTTCAAAATCAATCCCTTGAACATTTGAGTACACTTTATAAACAAGTATATAATTGTTCATTATGAATTCTATTTTGTCATTTAATTTATTTATAAATACCCACTTGGTTCAAATAACATTCTTGTTATTTGGGAACAAGATACCAAGTAGAATTATTATCAATTTTTTCTAGTCCTAATTCATATGCCCAATCCATTCTTCATCCTTAATTGCTTCAACCACCAGATGTGGATCAACTTAAGAGATTAAACTTGTTTGATTATCATATCTAAGTATTCTCTTTGTTTAGACATGATAACAATTATTTAAAATTATATCCTATACCTTCATATGCTTATTCAACTTATGTTACTTCTATTTTTCATTTACATAAGTATCCTTATCATCAACAGTATAATCATATTCTATTTTTTCATTTTATATTTTGGTTTCAACCTATACAACACTGTCTTTACTATAAATTTACTCACTATTTTTAGTTTTTTTCAAAATCTACTACTCCTAGAACATATTTTTAGATTTATTTTATTTTATTTTCACATAATAATAGTCCAAAAAGTTTTTAAGTATTTCATTACAACATGTGAATCTTTTCCATTAGATAAGTATTTAAGAAAGATGTCAACCTCATCATTTTCATTAAATTTTCCTAAATTTGAGTTTTTGATTTTAATCACGAAAGGTCAGATAAATAATATAAATTAAGTTACTATTGGATATTCTTTATATCAAATTTCTTATAAAATTAGGTTTTAATTTAATCTTAGTAAAAAAAATATGAATGTGTATAGTTGTCCACAAAAATTATCTCCAGAAGAACTTTTTTCTTTCAAACTAAGCTAGAATTTTTCTCCCCATTTCAACAATGAATATATTCATCCTCCCATTAAATCTGTTATAATAAGGTGTGTAGTTGGTTCTATATTGATTCTTAATAGCATAATTATAAAGTTAAGATTCAAAATAATTCCTAGTAAATTCCTTCCCATTGCCAATTCTCGTCTTCTAGATGTGAATACCATGTTATATCTCAACATATCTTCTAAAAAGATTAAACATTTCAATTTAATGTAATTTTTTCTTGATAAATATTACCCTATTAATCCTTTTGTATTGATAAATAAATGTTATGAAATATATATCACATCTCGTGTAGTTATTTTGCATGGGTCCATACAAATCAGATTGAATCAACTCAAGCAGTCTAGTTGATTGTATCTTTAATATTTTATTATTTCTTTGGATCATCTTCCCATTATGACATATTTTATAAATAATATATCTATATATTCTAAATTGGGGTAGATATTTCACAATATTTTATTTTAAAATATTTTTCATATTCATTTTCCCAAGGTGTCTGGGTCTTCTATGAAAGATATTATCTTTATTTTTTTCCGCTGATATTGCATGAAATACTTGGGTCTCTTATCCAAAATAAGTTCCCACTACTTATTTATAATTGACCAATTATTATTAAATAATTAATAATTTTAATAATTCATGTTATTTTCTTCAATATTAATTCATTGAATTCTTTATTGATTTTAATCACACCTAGTAGAATATGTTTCAGTCCGTCAACAAATAAAATTTACCATGAATTCAACCTATATAACTCAATTTTGGTTAATCCAATACCTTTAATATTTTAAGGGATATAATTACCAAAGGTAAAAACACCACTACAATTCTATTAATTTTTTTTCAATACCTTTCTATCATCTTTAATATGTAATGAACATCCATAGTCAATAATCCAGGGTCTGGTCCTCCTACTAGCTTTGAGATCTACCTCCACAATCAATTTTTTTTTCGTATTTTTCCACCTTATGATTTATTTAATTCTTAAATATATTATTTTTTCCTAGAAAAATTCTCATACACTCTTCAGTGTAGAGGCCTTACTAGCCACATATTCTGTAGATCTCCTCATGCCCATAAAATCTGTTTTGGATAGGTACTATAGGTGGTATTCTATTCTAATTTTGTCTCCTCACAACTATGTTTATTATATTTTCAATCTTTTACCCTTAATTATATACATATTTAGTTATAATTGAGATAAATATTATACCAAATAATATAGGATTTATTCCCATAATCACCACAAAACTATAAGTATCACCTAAAATTATTTCTTCCTTGAAACTCATGAGTCTGTCTCTAAAAATATACTTTCTATATTGATGAAATATAAAATTTATTATTCATATTTATAGAATTTTTTATTCTAACCATTATCAACTTACTTATCTATATTAATCATAATTTGAGTATTTTTCTTAGCCCATTTTCCACATATTTTTATTTTGAACCTGTACTATTAGCTAAAATAGATTTAAATTTTTTAGATAAAACATATGTAGATTTTAACTAAGTTAATGCAAAATATTTATAAACAAACTATGATGAATCATATTTCAATTAAAAATATTTATAAAATATACTATTAATCTTTACAAGGTTTTTATTATCCTTAAGAAACTTTGATTCAGTATTGTTAAGTTCTTCCTATTGAGCAACCATCATTTTTTTCACACTCCTTCATAATACTCTCATGTTATGAAAACTTTAAATTGAGTAATTTTATGTCCTTAATATTATCCTTATCCCAACCATGAAACCCATATTCAACTTTATTAATTTTACTATCTTACTTCTTGAGATAATTTATTTCCTTTTTATATTGTTTGTTTCTCTTAAGTCACACCTTATGTTTTGTTTTTAAGATATTCTTTATATAGTTTTCTTCTCCATATTCTTATTCACTACTTAATATGTCATGTATCTAATTAAAATGTTCCATGAAATTACTTTATTTACTATAAAAATCCTATTCAAAATCACTACATGTAGAATAATGGTATTATTTATCTTTAATCAATATTCTTATATTCTTTCTTCCTTGGAAGTTTCTCTTTATTTTATCAAATTTATTATACACTTTATAAGATATGGTTTTAGATTTTCTCTAATTATTTTATTCATCATCTTAATCATCACACTCCATATTATTAATTCTTCTTGGGAAGTTAGCTGCAAAGTGCACAAATCTTACACACATAAATCATTTGAGTTGGAGTTTCCCCTTGTATTTTACCCTACCTCTATTAAATTATTTAGATATAAAATTCATAATCTCTTTGAGACTCTCATAACACTCATTATCTTATTTTGAGTCACCTATATATTTAACCTCATCTTATTTAATCTTAAACTTATTTATGGATCTAGAAGTTATATCTTCTTTAGCCTTATTATTGAAAATTGGTTCTTTTATCATTTCATATTTTAAAAGAGTATTTCTTAAATCATCTAGGTAAATATATTATCTCTCTTATAGAGTATAAATACTTGGATCTAATCTCTTTGGAATGTTTCTCTTTAAATATTTAATAATTTTTGAGTCTTCCAACATGTATCCAAAACCTATAATGTGACCAACTACCTCATTGAACCTAGTGAAGTAGTTATCCATTGTCTCATCTTTTATAATTATGATATATTTATATTTAGATCTTAAAATTTTCATTTTGAACTCTTTGATCTTGAAATTTTCTTTATGAATGTTTCTAAATTTTCTCATGTCTATTTAGCTTTCTACATCCCCATTACTTGGGTGTACACTTTATCTTAAAGAGATAAAGGTATATCATTTATTTTTTTCCCATAAACTTCATAGTTTCTTTTATCATAAAGATTCAAAGGTACATCTCTTATAAAATGAGTAATATCCAAAGTAACAACATCACTAACCTAAAATCCATTGAAAGAAAGTAGGGAAACATTTGGTTCTTATATCCATTAATGTTTATCCCATCAAAGGATATAAATCCTTTTTTCATATAAATTGAGTTATCCATGATATCATTAAGAATATTAGAATCTTAGGGGAACCTATTTTTCTCTGATACCACTTTTAAGTCCGAGATCCTATTGACAATGGTTGATGATTATCCACAAAAAAATAGAATGGATTCAAGATCTCTACTCTTGACCGTTGCTTCGGCTCCCCGAGGTGATTCCCCTATGGTGTTGCTCAGCTCCTTAGTTCTTGGTAGTGGAAGAGGGACTTGTATAGTTACTATGTACAAGGATGTTATGTGGTGTCCTTCCCCCTTGAATAAAGAGGTGAGTGATTATTTTCCATATATTCCTATGGATGCATCATCCTCTATGGAAGGAGGCTGCCAATCTTAGCTAGTTCAGAATCATAACTTGGGAATACGATGACCAATATAAAATAGACCCTAGTATCATGGTTTGGGTAAGAAAAGCCTTATATCTAGGTCTTCCAGGAGTGCGTCAACAATTGTTGTATAGATCTTATGTTCAGAGTGTCGGTTTTGAAACACAAATATTTCAGAATAGTTTTGGATTCTCAGGAGGACTTTGTGACCACCAAGTGTAAGATCCCTCAATCTTTTAGTCTATTGAGGTTCTTCTTATCTTGGTGGTCGATGGATGTTCACTCCAAAAAGTATTACTCCAAAGATGTGGTTTGGATTTCACTCCCAGTGATACTTCATCCCTTTAGTTCAAAGTTAAATTTTTATTATCAAACACTTTTAAGGAAAAAAGTGAGAAACCAAGTCAAGCAATGAAGGAGAGTACAAGGCCATTAAAGTGAAATTGCATCCTACCCATTTTGATCTCTATAAACAGTTTCCATAATAAAGAGTTTACCTGGATATCTGGTTTCTCCATCAGAAGGTCTTCAAACCTGAATGCCATCTTTCCCCACACCTGTATGTACTCCTCTACATTGATCTTTCTGTTGTTGAACCCCTGAACCAGAATCAAGTCCTGCTTGTCGATCCATGCACTCTGCTCATCATCGGTGGCCACCTTAAGCGTATTTCCCATCATTCTTTCTGCCTCCTCATTGGAAGCTTTGATTGTCATTACAATTTCTAGCATAACCTCATCCGAGCTCAAGAGAATATTCAAAGGATTATCATCCACCTCCCATTTCTGGCAGGCCACCTTGGAGGAATGGGGGCCGCACTTTATCTGCTTTCCCTTCGACTTTTTTTCCGATCTTGTCTCCATCGGCAAAGGAAAATGAGAGTAGTCCGTTTTCTCTTTCTGTTTACCCCTTTTATTCTTGCTCCGCATCAGACTAGGGTACCTACCCCCTGGTCCTCTTCCTCTGTATCACCGGCAAAGCGGCTTGACCTTTCGTCACTGGACTCTCTCTTAGACGCCATCTCCACATTCGTGGATATTCTGACCAAGCCATTTCCAATAGTTTGGGCGGGATTCTGAACTACCAAACCATCAAACCGTTTAGCCAGCCTAATACCTTCAACCGTTATAGAGCTTTCCCCGACTGCAATTGCAACCACACTCTTTCCAGCCTGTTCTAGAGACTTATCACCTTTGTCTCTCCTACCGCCACCTGAGCATAGTGCCTCTACATAAGAAGTCATACCATGTAACGAGGAAACTCCATCATCCACCCTTTGTGGCACCACATGGTTGATGACACTACTAGAATGTTCCTCCGCCCCACCAGATCCCTCAAGAACCGAAGCAGCATGCATATGGAGCTGAGGTGCGCTCAAATTAGTCCGAAATCAGTTAAAAACTTTAGCCACCAAGGGACCTATCCCCACCACTCCCAACCATACTTGTGCTCTAAGTTGAAGGCATGGAGGAGTGGTCTCAAGTTCTAGTTTATACAAAAGTTCCTCAGTTCTTCTTGCATTGTCACATCATGGGTCACATGCTTCCAAAATGTCATAAGGCCTATCAGAAGTAGGTAGAAAGTGATTCGGAGTAGTCATTATTCCTTAATTATATTCTTCAAATATAGATGGATTCCTCATACCTACTGGTTAGATTAGGATTAGATGACTAGGATTGGGGGAAGGGGTGATCCTACCGTCTCCCTCCCTAGTGGATCTCGCATCCCCATCCCAGTCAGTAGTTCAAATCGATGAGGCGGGGTCCAAATGTTCAGAATTAGTCCCATTCAACCAAGGTACATATTAATCCTCCTCATTTAGAAATCATAATTTGGGACCCTATGGTCTTGCGTTATCTTCCCCCTCTCCTAGTTGGAATAGTACATTATTGCATGTTCCCCTAGTTCTTCCTCACATTTTTATCAGTAAATTCCATCAGAGAAATTTTTCCCAAGACATAGGACACAACTTCATCATCTTCTCCAGTGGTCAGACACCCCTCCCCGATGCCAACTAGCCCCTCTAAAGCTATAAAAAAGCACATTTGGGAACAAGATGAAGAGACAAACACCCAATATCTAGAGACTAGTCATCCAAATGTTGAAAGTGTGAGGTACACTAGATCCCAGACTAAAGAAAAGGTGATCTCAAAATCAAAATCATCTATGAATTTGGAAGGCTATGGGTCTGGGGTCAAAGCTAGATGAATCTTTTTTAATGTTTAGTCTGCTTATATAGAACTACCATGGGATGGGAACTCAGTAAAATTTAGATTTCATCTCCAAAAACCTATATAACAATTAAGTATCTATGGTGGAAATCCTAAATCCTAAAAAAGATTCAACTAGAATAAAGTAGTTTGCTCAGAGATGGAGGGATCATGGCTTCATGCATGGATACCCTCCAAACACGCACATCTAGTTGTTTTAAAAATAAAATATCACATTAAACTTACTCAATGATTGATATTAGTTTATGAAAACTAAAATATCAGTAGGGACTCAAAGTATCTTCTTCTCATTTGATTATTCCAAATTCCATGCCCAGAAGTGGGAGGACCTATGGTGGGACTTAGGATCCTTTAATCCATAATTCACACCATAGATGGTGGGTGTTGAATTTAGAAAAGTGGAAAATATAGAGGAGAATAAAGGTGTAAGATATTTTCCCATGATATCCAGTTAGGTATTTGTTTCCTTCATGGCCAGAAATGGCTTGATGGATGTGGGTTTTGTAGGGGATCACTTCACATGGTACAACAAACAACGAGGGGGATGACGAACTCGGTGTCATCTCAACCAGTGATTGGTAAATGGGGAAACAATATCTATATTTCTAGAAATCAAAATATATCATTTGGATTGAAATTTTCTGAACCACTTACCTATATGTATTTACATTATATCTAGGTAAAAAATATAGGATATCCTTCAGTTCTCTTTGTCTTGGGAACATGATCCCATTTTTATTGATGTTGTGATGGAGTTATAGAATCACCAACTCCATGGGAACCCAAGGATATCCCTTCATAATAAGATCAAGTTACTTGAAGGAAATCTTTAAATATGGAGGAGAAATCTTCCCCCCCATGATTAGGATATGGAATGAATCAACAAAGACATTGACCAGACAGAGGCTAGCATGGAGAATGAATGGTACGAGACACTCTTTGATGATCTCAGAAAAAATAAAAATAAATCGAAATACATTTTACTAAGTTAGGAATAGATATATTAGAAATCTTTAATGCTAAAATGGATTCAATAAGGTGTCTATAACACTATATTATTCCATGCCTACATCAAAGAAAAACACTGGTTCTAGAGACCCAATATCCTCATGGAGGATGGGTCCCACTCCAATGAAAGTGATGTGGTTGGGTCATAGGAGGATGAAATTTTCAAATATCTATTAGTGGGCCCCAATATAAGCATGGAATGAGGATTCCCAAGATGCACATTGGATGTACTTAATTCCATAACTCACAGGGTGACTGAGCAGGACAATGAGTGCTTGAGGAGGATCCCAGAAGAGGAGGAGGTGTGCGAGGTGATATGGAGTCCCAACCCAGATAGTGCGCTAGGACATGATGTCATTCAAGGATTGTTCTACAAGTACTCAAGAGACATAGTTAAGAGGGAATTAGTGTATTCATTATAGGAATACTTCTATAGGGGAAGCCTACCATAGATTTTATGTGATTTAAAGATTTTTATGGCCCCAAAGGTGAGAAATCCTTAGTATTTAGATCAGTATAGACTGATATATATGTGAAATATATCATATAATGTGATTTCATGCATTATAAATAAAAATATTGTTCCATAACTTTCATATTGGATACCTAATTAATATCATTGTTTCATAAAAGGGTGAACCATATAAGGAGCGGTTGGAGTGGTACAAGAGGTAATCAGTGACATTAACCTCAAAACATTTGGGATAAACCTAGCCATAAAACATGACATGAGAAATTATTATAATAGGGTGGAATGAAACTTTATTTTATGTGTTTTCTCTAGTATGGGGTTCTCTCCTTGGGTCGTTGATCCCTTATTCCATTGTTTCAACTTGGCATGGATATCCACATCCTTCATGGGTAAGAAATTAGGCTTCTTAAAAGTAGTTTGGGGCCTTAGAAAAGGGGACCCTATATCCCCTACTTTATTTATCCTCTCCCAAGATGCGCTGATCCATTATATTAACTAGGGCATAATATTGGGTAGGATACATCCCAATTATAACAATCACATATCTAGGTTTATCTCTCATATGATGTTCACTGATGACACCATCCTGTTCCACAATGGTAGTAGGAGGTCAATTTAGGGAATTGAATGAATTTTGGAAGACTATGTTCGTGGAGTGGGAAAGTGGTTAATAGGGATAAGATCCATTTCTATATGGCTAGTAAGGTCACATACAAGAGGATAAGGGACCCGGAAGGTAGGAAGAATATACTAAGTGGGTCCTTCCTTGTGGAGTATTTTGGTGCACTAGAAGGCACAAACACCTTGTGTATTCAAAACTTTGACAAGTTAATAAATAGAATTACTGGGAGCATCAATAATTGGAAGAAAAAGTTATTATATTTTGAAGGATGAATCATACTTGTGAACATCATGCTAGCTTCCTTTCTGATGCATGTAATATCTACCTTGAAAGTAAAAAAGAAAGGTGATTTTCAATATGGATAAACTGATGGATTCCATTCTAGGGGATGGAAAAATTGGGGGTAAATACCATTGGTCATCATGGAATAGACTAGCCAGACCCACATCTTTGAGAGGTATCAACCTCAAGATTGTTTTTGGGACCATGAAGGGGTTGCATTCTTAATTATCATGGAAGGTTATAGAGGGTTAGTCCGTATGAAGAAATATCATGAAGTAAAAATATGGTTTAGATGTGAATATATAGAGATCAAGGTGTTCAATCATCTAGAAAAAATCCAACCTAATTTTGGTCTCTTATACTAGCATAATAGATGGATTTTGGGCAATGGAAACTTCAACTTCTGGAAATAGGATTAGGGGGGCGGGGGGAGAAATTGCGGTTCCTAGGATTTCCAACTCCATCCATCACATTCAAGTAGGCTTATGGCCACCCCATATTTCTCTAGGCGATCCTAGATGAGAACCAATGTGACATAATTGAAAAAATTATATTAAATAAAGACCCAAAAAATTTATTTTCACTGGTTCAACATTGGGATTCTTCCCAACAAAATAATTTCTCAGATTGAGGATGGAACCAAACAACTAGGCTGATTGGGGGGAGACAATGTGGTGCAAGGAGATCCCATAAAAGTTTAATGTCCTGATTTGGAGTTTTAATAACATGGTGTTTCCTATAGAAGAGAATATCCAGTGGATGGGTATCCTCATAATATCAACACATCTCTATTACAGAGATCCAAAAACTAAATCGGTTGGTCATCTGTTGTTTGAAATTTAATGGGAAAGTTAGGTTTCGAAAACCTTTGGTGATTCTCAGGGTGGTATATCCAGGATATGTTGCATGGTTCCATCCTAAACCAGTGGTTTTAGGGTGCAGGAAAACAATTCCTAGAGATAAAATCTCAAGATGTAATTCTCATTGTGGGATGTTGGTGTATTTGGACTGAACGTAATGGCGCACATCATAAGAACACAACAGGAACCATAACATGCATTATATTCAAAACTAAGAATAATATCCTAAATCTGATCATGATTTGAAAGGAAAGCAAGGTACCCCTCTTTATAATACCTCTTGTAGACTCAAGTTCCTCCTCCAATATGTCCACCAGGTCGGGGTAGGGATGATGGGTATGGTGGCTACCTCATTACCAGGGTCTAAAACTCAATACGAATGGGTATTTCAACATGGGAATCATGAAAGGTGGAGGATTCATTAGGGATAAGTGGGGAACAGTTATAGAATCATTATCAATATACTATTGAAGTGGTGGTTCACTCCATGATGAAGTGCAAGATGTAGTCATGGGCCTATGTTTGTGCATGCAAAGGAATATCGTTCTTGGAGCAGTTGAGACCGACTCCTTAGAAATCTACAAAGCACTAGAAGGCAATGGTAATATTCCATGGGAAATTGTGAATACAATCAGAAGGTGTAAGGATATCATGAAAATTCAAATGGAGATTTCATATACATGGCTTGAAGGAAATATGGTGGTTGATTTTCTAGCATCCATAGTGATGAAAAATGAATGGATCTCTTACTTCTTCAGCCTCACGTACTTTCCTTTGGAGGGTATGAAGTTCATGAGAGAAGACACTTTGGGACTCCACTATTTTAGACCTCCACGATGCATAATTTATTTGGTCTACTTTATTTTTATTTAAATTTTAGCATTAAAATAAAATAAAAAACTTTATGGATAATCTTATATCCTATTACGATACCACTGAGCGTTTGGGGTGAATTAGAGGTTCCTATTCATTTACAAATTATCCCTTTTGAATTAAACCCTTTTGACTGGTTAAAATATAGATTCTCTTGATGAATCTCAACCTAAATCATATGGAAGAATCATAATCAAACATAGTACACATGAAATTTTAGAAGTTTCAACATTGGTGTAAGAGCCTACGCCTTATAGTGTCCAATATCTTATTGGGCCATGAATTTTATTATCACTATAAAATTATAGTTATCGTAAATATAGTATAAGTTTCATATAAGGTTCAAGAATGTATTATACACTTCTCTATGAGAGTTTGGTATCATCCACTTCCCCAATAATTAATGAAATTATTTAAACTGGAACCACCAATTCTTTAGAATTCCTCCATCACTCTTGAATTTGAATTAGATATTCAAATCACAACTATATGACTCAATATTAATGAATACATCTTCTTCAGTAAATAATTAAACTTCCAAATCAATATAAATACAAAAATAAAATATTATCCTTCCTCTCAAAAATTCAGAATGAATAACGCATGAATGAGAGCATGAATGCATGAGATTCTCATTTTCCTCCACATTAGAAAGTTCTTAGATCCATGGTAATAGAAACAACTTGCCGTAAACCCTCTAAAATTCTCATATGGAGTTTATGTCATGTTCTTCAATTCTTATCTATCTTCGATACAATAAAGTATTAGGGTCTCTCTCTTAATCCTCAAACCATTAATTTCTCCTAATTTCATTCTTTTACACTTTCTCAATATTTGAAAAATAAAATTTATATTAATTTTTATATACTTTACATTAAGTTTGGATATGTTTGAACTCCCTAATGAATATAAACAAAAACCAATATTTTTGGTCAAAGATTCTTGTTTTATCAGCCATAATGAATATGAATTTGAATCCAAATTCTTCTAAGAATCTCACCCAATTTTTTTTTCATTAAATAATCCACAAAATTATCTTGAATCATTAATTTTGACCAATACCATAATATTTTTGAATTAATTGAACAACAAAGCATAAACTGATTTATTTTATTCATCAGAAAATAAATTTAGGAAATTTGAGTACTTTTGTAAGGATAAATAATATTCTTAAATTAAGGTACTTACATTTATCTTCAACTTTGGATCCCCACACATTGATGACTCAGACATGGATTCATTTATGTGGTGGCTCAAATGTAAGTCCCCTTACATGGGGGCTCAGTCATGAATCCCTTTATGCAGATCACTCTATTTATGGATCCCTTTATATAGAGCTCTAGTGAAAATCCATTTATATATATCACTCTATTGTGGGTCCATTTACATATATCCCTTTATGTGTATCTAGACTTAACCATTTTTTAGATTATGATCCAATTAGCTTAGAACCCTCTAGAATCATTTCAGTCCACCTCTAAACACTTCAAAACACTTCAAGTGTATTATAAAATTTCCAATTAAATGATTTAAAATAAATGCAAATTCCTCAACAATTCATAGGTCACTTAAAAATCTATAAATATTTATCCTTATCAAGTGTAAGTTAATTAGATGATAAGATATTTCAATAAAATTAAATTAAATTAGAGTAAAAATTAATGCGTAAATACTAAAATTAGTGGAAGTTAATTCAATTATAAATTAACTCACTATATGAAAATTTTGAAAACATGGTGAAAATAAAATTATAATGCAAATTAAAACAATGTACAACCAAAATAATTCATTAAGTATTTAGTAAAAACTCAAATACCCTTCAAAGGACATCAATTAATAAAAAAATCCATTAAAGGAACCAATCACTTATAGACAAAAGTGACAGGTGATTCGTTACCTCATCCATGTCATCCCACTTCCACACCTGAAAGTTCCTTGACTAAAAAAGCTATTAGATAATATCATCGTCCTTTCCCCAGACACTGCATTTTTCTAGCCCCAAAATACCTTAATCATCCTAACCATACAAACTATATCTTCCAAACCATGAAAGTCCTTGATTATGAAGGATGAGTCAAATCATTTATCTTCTTAGATCTAGAACCCCTCCATCATAAATGATCAAACAGAAAAATACAAAAAAAAACACATAGATAATTTACAATGAATACCTCACTCATAGATTCTATAATGAAAATCTCTATAAAGAAAATAAAAAATTAAACACTATAACAAATAAGTTGTTAAATACTTTAAAATCATTGAAAAAACTTCAAATCACTTGATAAGTACTTATGTGATGTTATTATAATCCTAAAATCCTTGGTTTTATTTATATATATTCATTATAACAAACTCAAATGGTTATATTTTGATTTATTTATAATTAGTTGAAATAAAATTTGATACATACTTGCATAACTCAAACATTTTACTTTTATAAATCATCTGATATGTTCAACACATCACGCTATAAAAATAAAACACTATCCATTGCAATATTTTTAAATAACTTGATCTCAAGAGAAAATAATTATTTTACCATATATTGAATATATAGATAATAAATCTACACTCAAATAGAAATAAAAAAACAAACATGAAGTAATGTTAAAATATTTGTGAAGTTTATTATGAATTATCAAAACCAAGGATAGTGAGATACATTGACTTAATATGATCTTTAATCAAAATTCAATTACCAATAAATAATATTCTCCATATTGAGTAATTCTATTAAAAAAATTATCCTCAACGTATTTTTTTTCCTTTATAAAACTAGATATGAAAAATAAAACTTTTATTTTTCCCCCACTTATTTTATGAACCAAAATTTATCTCCACAAATATGACATTTAATATAACTTCAATAAATATAAAAAAATGATTAATTTAAATATTCAATGAAGTGATCATTTCTAAAAACATTATTCTACCTTCTTGGAACACACATTTCCCTTCCTTCCACTTTTTATCCTTTTTCTAATTTCAATAACTCTTCTATAATTATTATTCTATTAAACCCCTCCATTTTTCATTTAGGAGAATTAAATTTTAAATTCAAACTCAAAGTGTCATGAAAATCCTTCTCTTTAAAATTTTCTCTTTGATCATATTTACTCTAATATCCTCCATTGAACTTTTTTAAGTGTATTAAAATTTGTTCTATAACTTTCAAACGGTTGAATAAGTGAAAAATCCTTAAAAACTAGATGTAACTTACAATTTATTAAACTTCAAAACATGATATATTTTAAAAAATACCCTTGTAGAGAATAACATCAAACTGACCACTATGAGTTACTCCAAATAAAAAAAATAAGTGATTCTTCAAGAAAATATTCCCTTCATAATGGATTGGTCTATGATTTCCTGATTATTTTGCTTCATCTCCAAAAATACCAATACTTAAAATAAAATTTTTCATGATATGGGGATCCTCTGGTTGTATGTTTGAAAACATCTCACATCAAATTCATAAAAACCTTAAAAACGTTTATTATAGGATTCCCCATTTTTCATAGATATTTTTTAATCATCATATAACTTCCACAATTCCCATTATGGTCCTCCTCATTTTTATAGGGATTATTTCATTGAAAAATACCATGATTTATGGAATAGAATGAATCTTATCCCCATTTTAATTAATTATTAATCCACCATGATCTTCAAAATTCTTAGTGAAATTAATTTCATGTCTTTTCCATATCTTCATGTCTTCCATGATACTTCATATTTCAAATTCTATAAAATTATATCTTCCATGAAATGGATATCATGGTCATTTCATACCAAATTTTTTTTAGTATTAAATAGAATAAAAAAACCCAATTCTTATCTACTATAGAATTTTAATAATCCAACATGTAGTAAATTTTCTTTACCATGGAATGAAAAAAAATGTGGCTTATTCTATTTTTTTCTCAAGACAAATCTCATGTTGTGTCCAATTTCACCACAACATGACTGGTTCCTCTCCTTAAAAAATAAAGAGGAAAAAAAATTATACATAAATCAAAAACCTTATTCAATTTAGGAATTTTCAATTTTTTCCAAACCCTTAGAATATTACATATATAGGGAAACTTCCATGAATTTTCCAATATTTGGCCCAACCAAATATATTATGCATCAATTGTTTACAAATTTTATAAAAAAATATAAAAATTATGTGTAAGTATATACAAATATTATATATCATAGGACATTACTGAATTCATAGAAACCTACAAAATTATCAAAAACCATATGGATTTCTAAACAATATTATCACAAATTTTAATTTTCAATTATTTCAATATACATCATCTCCCTCTCATATGTTCTGGGATTTATTGTCCACTTACTAATTATTATACCTTTTGGATTTTTATTTCCATAATAACTTCTTGTCACTTTTAGTTCCTAGGTTCTTTACATTTGAAGGAAAAAATCCTTTTCACAACGTCTAAAAACACACGATATTTATCAAAACATATTTTGCCATCAATATTTAGTAATTGTCAGAAAATATAACATACAACCTATTGGTTGCAAAAATATTTACCTTTAGATTTTGTTAAAAATACTTACATTAAATTCATGATCTATGTAGAGAAATAGATGATATACCTATATTTATCTTTCAATCCAATATCCAAAACAAATTGATTTTTATTGACCTATTTTCTCCCCATTTTTCGATGAAATGAGAAGGTTTCATGTATGGACCAGACCCCAGTTGCCCGAAGCCAGAGCCTTATTTTATTACATTATAATATAAACAAGGAATTTTAATCCCAAAAGGCCAAGTGGTTTAGTAGATTTTAGAAGTAAGATACATATATATGTTTAACATCACATCATAAAAGGAAAATAAAACACTAATTATTCCATTAGAAACATCCAAGCCTCCTAGATTATGCTTGCAAGTTATTCAAAATTTACTTCTTCATATCTTGAGAAAATGAAACATAAGAAAGTGGCGAGATCAAATGATCAGTAAGGGTAAGAAATAGAAAATAAGATAGAATAAACATAATACATGGTGAATAAATGAAAACACATGCCTTTAATAAAAAACTTGAACACATTATGGAAGGAATATGAGATGAATAAATAATGCCATAATAAAACATAATCATGGGTATTATACTTTTCGAATAACCACATGAACTTTCAATTACTAGCTTCATAATGAAAGAAGTGAATATTCCAGAAATTCTAAAACATTTTGTCAAGGCCTTATCCAAGACGTATAAAAATGATTTAGGCCTCGTACAAAATCCATATATCACATTGGGAAATGCCTCATCCAATTCCATGTCTATTTGTCTCATGAGACCCACCGATACATCAAGGAGATATAGTGGGATCCACCGATAACATAATAAGTCCAATTAATTCCTCATATGAGTGGGGATAAACATAAAAAAAATATACATTCATATTGAAACTATCATATGAAATGTAACTAACTTTACCCAATCATTAATCATAAAACACTAACCATTACGAGTAATATGGTGAATTGTTTTAGGATAGATCATCCACAATAAAATTAGTCATAAAAAATTTAATCAAATATGGTGGATTAAATCATAAATTATTAAACCCAATAATACATAGGAATCAACAAGAGTGTTGAATCAGATGAAAATACTCTTATAAATTCATTAAGCAATTCTTGAGACAAATACTCTTTTATTTGAAAAGAAGAGTTATTTTGGAAAATTATTTGTATAAAACCAGAAGTGAAGTATGATATTCATTAATGATAAAAATTAGTGTTTTATAAGGAAAATGGTTTTCAATAACAGATTATATAGTTCCCTTGAAAATAGATATGAATTTGAGAAATTCCCTTGAATCGACTTGTATTTTGGAAACAGTTTTGAATATTTCTTTTAAAACTTGTAAATATACATAAAATAGGGAAGTATTATGGTTTGTGTACACATATATAATACTCAAACATAATTTATGATGAGTACATAATAATACAAAATAATTTTATTGAGGTAATTAGATAATAAAAGTAACCTGAATGAAAATGGAAGTTCGGGTGGAAAACCCTTACCTTAAATTTGAATGTGTTTCCCTCTTGAAATTAAGGCCATGAAATATAAAATTATACTCATTAATAAATTAATTCAGAAACTATTATAAATTTATTTAATTAATAATAATTCTTTTTTGTTCATTTATGTTCTTATTGATATGTTATAATATCGAATTACGTCGTTCCAAAGTGTTTGTTTTCTTGATTGTCATAATCAGTTCACTTGTTTTTAAGTAATGAAGTTCATGTGGAATGGTTGTAAATATCAATAATTGAAATTAAATATTATTTATGAACATCTAGAATTGATAAAGGTAATTTCTATGATTTGGTTACATGGAATGAAGATGAATCATTAGATGACAACCACTTCGATTATTTGGCGGTATTTGGATTATTATGAACTAGTTTTGTCATATAAATTAATTATATGTACATATACTGGTTACTGAATATTAATTAGGTTATAATAAATATATTATAGTCCAGTTAAACCATTGTTAACGCTCCTTTTAATCACAGAGTCCAAAGGAATGTAAAGGGAAATGACTTAGCACAAATTGATCCATCCTTTGAAGAAAACATCAAAAACTGACAAAGGCATGAACAAGTCTTCAAAAGCACATGTGCCATGAAAGTTCCATAACTGTCGAGCAAATACACTTGCACGACACCTATTGGTCGCGCAAGTGACTTGCGTGCCCCAAAGGATAACCGCCCGGGGTCTTCTCCAGCCCATAAATAGACCCTATGGGCCCCCCATTTCGAGAGGAATTTTTCCAGAAACTCAGATTTGATCTCCCGGCTCCCTAGTCCCTCCTCAAAGCATCCGAAACACTTCTAAAGTATTTTCTTACCTAGAAAGGAAGATCTAAAGAGGGGGAGGAAGGCCTAAGTGTTGAAACTCATAAACACTTGCGTGCCTGAGAGGCCAACCCTATAGGGAAATGGCCACACTTGCGCGCCGCCTAACTCCTTCAATAGAACTTGCACGCCACTATTATGGAAGAAACTCAAGAGGATTCTAAAGGAATTGGTCAAGGATCTCCCAAGTATTACCATGCTGGTTAACCGTCACGCAAGTACCCATGTGTCGTGCATGTATACCTGCGCGACCAGGTCTTGCACGCCCATGCAGTACCTGCACGCCTGCCAGGACTTGCGGCCCCCTGCCTTTTTGGGTGCCCTTCTTGCCCATTTCACCCCTCTTAAGCCATTCCACCTCTCCTATTCAAGATTCAGTCTTCAAGACACTCTTCAAATCCATTTATGGCATGATTTCTTGATTTGTATTCCTTATCTGAAAGGAATTATGTGGAATATCTCTCAAAACCTAGTGATTTACACATCTTTATGTCACTAAAGATTGAGATTTCATTCATGAAACCTCATCCTTTAAGATGAGAGAACTCATTAACCTGGGCCTCCTTTTCAGAAATAATCCCCAGTCATAATCATTAACCTAGGTCTCCTTTTCAAGAGTAATCCCCAGTCATAATTTCTAAATATGGGCATCCTCCTTAGGAGTAATCCCCAAGTCCTCATTAATTTGGGCATCCTCCTTAAGAGTAAGCCCCAACCATAATTCTCTTAACCCGTGCCTCTTTTTCATGAGTAAGCCCCAGTCCCCTAATTTGGGAATCCTCCTTAGGAGTAAGCCCCAACCATAATTTCATTAACCTGGGCCTCTTTTTCAGGAGTAAGCCCCAGTCCCCTAATTTTGGCATCCTCTTTAGGAGTAAGCCCCAACCATAATTTCATTACCTCGTGCCTCCTTTTCAGGATTAAGACCCAGTCCCCTAATTTGGGAATCCTCCTCAAGAGTAATCCCCAACCATAATTTCATTAACCTGGGCCTCCTTTTCAAGAATAAGCCCTAGTCATAATCATTAACCTGGGCCTCCTTTTCAGGAGTAAACCCCAGTCATATATATGGGCATCCTCTTCAGGAGTAAGCCCCCAAGTCCCTTAATTTTTCAAGTCTCTTAACCTGTGCCTCCTTTTCAGAAATAAGCCCCAGTCATAATCATTAACCTGGGCCTCCTTTTTATGATTAATCCCTAGTCTCAAATATGGACATCCTCTTCAGGAGTAATCCCCAATCTTAATTTCTATTAACCAGTCCTAATTTACCTTTGATCTGGGATTCCTTCTTAGGAGTAAAAACCCAATCATAAGTCCTCTCCTAATTCGGGTCTCCTTTTCCGTATTAAGCCCCAAGTTAGAGTATTCAAATCTCCATGAAGCACATATACCTTTATGGACCCTGTTCCTAGATTTCTTCCCTGAAGTAAATCCTAATCTTTATTTATCTGGGCAGTCATACATACATAATTCCCACATTATTTCTTATGATTGAATATTTCATGGCACAATTGTCGGATTTTTACCAATACCTCTTGTTTCTCACACCCAACATGACTCACGTGAGCTTAGAGTGTAAAAGTAATTATGACATCCTTCTTTGAGTCATTAATCATAAACATCATACTCCCTTACTCGAACTACGTGGATTCTGATTCCTTTTCTAAACAAAGGATACGTAGGTAGCCCATATGCGGGTTCGATCCCAACTATGAAATAATTCATGTCCTTCTAAGTGAAAATAAACTTTAAGTGCCCCACTGAGTGGATTTAAAAATAGTATGGTCATTATAATGACTAATATACTTTTACGTATCAAAGGATACCATTGACTACGAATCTCTAACAAATATAGATGATTCTCTATCAATGAAGAACCTCGAATACATATAAAAGATTCTATAAATTTCCTACATATCGATCATTGATTGTCAGATCTAAAGGAAAGCTCATTTAATACTTGGTAATGTAATAAGGATTCACGAACATAACTTAAATCTATAAAGAGAGTCCCAGAGTAGACAATAATTCCCCTAAAAAAGGTGTGATAAGTCCGACCTCCCATCCTCTCAACCAATGAAAATTCCTAAGCCTCATCAGTCCACAACTAATGAGCGCGTACCTTTGGAAAGTAAGTCCAAATGGATGTGGAATCATTGGTTGTTTCTGGTTCTACGAACAAACCCAGTAGAAACCGATTGGAATGTTTGAACCTTGAATCAAGGAGGTCATCCCCAAATTCCGAGGAAAACAAAAAATGGTGAACCCGACGTGAATCCTAAACCAAGTTAAAATGAAGTTTTACCTATTTTTTAGGCCCCTATTTAAAACTCAATGAGAGGGCCAAAAAATACAATCATTGACATATGTTCTCATCCAAAAGATGTAGTGGCTGAATTTATCTTGATTAAGTCTGTTATATCAAACATGCAATCTTTTTTCCAAGATTCTCTGCATTCTAAGAAATGGATGCTCTCAAGTTCACACCTGTGAATACCGTTGCTATGAATGCCACTGCTGCTACTCCTGCTGGATCATCGTCCTCTCTGAGGATGACATCACCTACTCAGCGTCTTCAACAATGGGTATCAAATGCGCTGGTTAAGGAGTACCGTCAACATGGTACCATCCCAACTCTGGAGGCTGCCCGACAAGCCCTCCAAGTGAACAACTCACACTGGTCGTCCGGACAATGACGACTAGGGATCAAGAAGCAGGCGGTGATGACTACCGTCACCAACCGTTTCAGGTCATTATCCCCGGAACACAATCACCATTCACTCCCATATTATGGGGAGGTGAATGAGAAGGTCCTTCAGGGCCTTAATTCAAGGAAGTAGGAGTCCTTCCTGAGGGATCCTATCAACAATCGCTGTTAGAATCGTGCGACAGTACGCCCTAAAAATGATGAGGGTGTCGACTCCAGGCGTTTGGCTCAGGTTCCTCGAACCCGAGAAGGCAAGACGAATCGCCAGAGACGAAATCCGGTTAACATCGAGTGGGTTCTCATCTCTCCCATCTTCGGAGAAGTCCACCAACCTAACTTGGTGGAAAGAAATGAGCGGGCACACACACCTGCCCATTTTAATTCCGCTGTCCAGCAGACTCGTCTGGAGGCATCACACCGATCCCATCAGGAAATTCCGGCAGAGTATTATAGACAAAAACATACACCTGTTTATACATCATCAGTTAGTCAGTAGGCTTGTCTGACTACATATGATGGATCTCGTCAACCACGTTCAGCGAAGTGCAATTAGTAAGAGCATACACCTGCTAGTATTGATCAAGCCTACCAACAGTCTCTCTTGGTAGCATTCGGAGAACTCAGTCGGAAAGCTCCGACGACAAACAGGAGGCAGACTCAACTCTCTGCCCCTACACTTGAGTACTGTCAGGATTCACTGACTGTAAAAGGAGGAAAGGAGTAGGAACACACACCTACTCCAAGAATGGAATGGATGTATATCCCCATTCCGGAAACTAAAGTCACCAAGCATATTTTATCAATGGTGAAAGAGCAGAAGAAAATTCTTGCTCATATCCTGGATGCCTGTCAGGATATTATAACAGGTTCATCGACATCTCAGGGAAAGACACATAAATCTATCCCTACCAGTGGAGTGACACATCAATAGTTCACTCTGGAATAGATACACACATCTGTTCCAGTCCAAGAGGGTTGTGGGGAATACTCCCCCATATCATACAGACAACCAAGTCAGGCACATACACATGATTTGAGTGGAGATCGTCAGCCTAACCTGACCATCTCTCCTGATCAGGCACATACACCTGCTCAGAGCATCCACTTTCGTCAACAAGTGGTTTCCAAAGAGAGTAAGACGGCGTCTAAGAAAAAGACCCTCCCAGCACAATCAGGAGATCAAGATCCAATCTGTAACAAGGCCTTGCTCGATGCTGGAGTTGTTGACGCCCTCAGACAGTTATCTGTTGGAATTCAAGATTATAATCCCTCATTTCTCAATAGTGGGAAAATTAATTCCGAAGGTCTTCAACAGACACTTCCCTCATGAAGGCTTTGTTCATGACAATTCGGTCGATCTCGAAGTTTCATCTTCATATGAGAGCCACAGGAACCCTCTGTGTGGTCAGAAGACCAAGGAGAAAGAGATCTCATCTTTTGATGTAACCCATTATGGTGGTCCTCCCCATGATGATGAATTTTTCTGCCAAAGTCCTCTCTGTATTAGTGATGCAAATTGCCCGGAAAATGCACCAGTGGACAATGTAGTGCCATGAAATCCCTCTTACCTTGAGGCACTTTCAAATGAGAAACCAGTCATGTTTGATGTTTCATCGCTGGAAGGTGAAATATTTTCTCAATCGGAAGATAGCCCAGGGTGCAGGTCATTCTCCGAACCACCCCTAAGTCATGCATCTTCTAATTTGATCAATGATTTCTCTACCAATATTGATGAATTCGATTAAGCAATAAGGAAAGACCAACTTTGGTCAAAACAGGTAGAAGAATCTTCATCAAATTATAAAGAGGAAATGCTGAACATGAGAAAACAACTGGAAAAAGGTGAAGTGCCAGTCATGTTTTGGCCTCTGGATGACTCTCAGTATGACATTCTAGAAATGTTGACGGAAGATGGAATTCATGATATTCGTCTCAACATATGGAAAACTCTTTTTCAGTTAAAAAATAAAGTATTATCTTATGATAAATATGAAAATCATGTTAAGATAATATAAGGGTTACAACGCAAAAGTGACTTGGCATCTCTATCAGTTTCTCGATATCCGAAGGCTGAAAAGCAGCAGAGAGCCCTTCAGCGTTCATGCCTTGGTGCACTAAGAAAGTTGCGCCAGTTAATTTCCAATTCCCCATATGGTATTCATGTCATAGGATAGGGTGTTTATGGAGCACTACATTTCACGGTTCTCTCAAGTCAGAAAAGCCCTCAAAAAATGGTCTCATGTAATGTTATTGCCCATGGCTGACCACAGTCAATGGGATTTATTTTTAATCAAAAGCTTGCCCAAGAACAGGCCTCAACTAGTTCCTCTCAAAATAAAAAATACAGAGAACAAGTTGTTGAATTACTCCTGCATCAAGCAAACGAGAATATTGAATAGGCCTCTCGTATGAAGCAAGTACATCATCAAGTGAAAGAAGTGTCGGAAATCATCCAATGGTCTTTTGAATCAGGTGATAAAAGTGGATACAGGTTAATGCATCCATCTAATTTTCAGACTAAGGTTCGCAATATTAGGAGAGATTTTAAGAATGTCTCAGACATAGCATGTCAAGAGCCACCCCAGCTTTCCAGACTGGGGACTCTTTTAAACCAACCCTCAGAATCAACAAATAAGATTCGAGGAGTTGAGCGGGAACAACAGGAACAGACCCAGTCCACCGAACTGGGGACTTTTTCAAATCATCAATCCCCTCCTTAGATAAAGTAGGTCTTTTCACGATTGGGGAAGAAGCCTCAAGAGGAACGAAGAGCCAAATTATCAGGAGATTACCTCCAAATTACGGTTCGTCAAGAAGTTCCTGAGCGATTGAATCAACAAAAGACAATGTCTCATCAAAGACATGGAAGAATACAATATCACAGAAATGATGATACAAGGGATATGATGCGTTATGCATCAATCAATGTCATAAATTCCATTATTTCTGATCTACTAGAGGAGGCTCACTCAAGGGACTCAGATGAAGATGTTCCTGCTCAAGAAGATGTACGCACCGACACAAATGAAGAAGGTGTGCGTACACGAAATCAAATGGATACTCAGAACCTAGGTAATCCTTCAAGTAACTGACTTCCACCTCTCCGAAAAGGATCCAACAAAGGGAGGGGAAAGAATCAGGTTACATATCCTTCCTATAGAGAAGGTCAATCAATCTCATTAGAGCAAAGGTTTGTACAACAGGAGGAAGAAATGAAGGAATTAAGGAGGTTGAATGCAGAACTACTTCATGGTAGTATTCTTCTTAAGCGTGATGGAGTCAGTTAGCCAATGGAATTTCTTGCATCTACTGAGATGGGTCAAGAATATCCTCCTCTATTAGTACACCCTCACAGGTCTAATTATATGGGTCAAGTTCAACAACAGTTGGCAGTGCTACCATCAGTTACAGCACCAACCACCACATCTGTCCAAGCTCCAGTCATTGCACCTACCCAAGTCCAAGTTCAACCAGATGTTTCTCAAAAGTTAATAACTACCACTGAGTCATTAACAGCTCGGTTAGAAACTATGGAAGGGAAACGTGCGCAGGTTTGACCAAAAAATAAAGTTTACCCTGAATGGGTAGATTCAATCTCTCCTCCATCCAGTTTTGGAAACCCTGTATTCCCTATTTTCAATGGATCAGGCGACCCTGAACAGCATTTGATGCATTACGTGTCTTGTTGTGATCCTATGATGGGAACTCCAGAGAAGCAAGAAGCAGTAAAACTCAAATTCTTCATACGGACCTTGCAAGGACCAGCTTTTGTCTGGTATACAAGCTTGAAATCCCGGTCAATTACTAGATGGGAAGATCTCCGTTAACAATTCATTCTTTAGTTCAGTTCAACTTTTCCAAATACAATAGTTTTTGATCTTACAAACTATAAGCAAAGAGAAAATGAAAGGGTCTCAGATTTCATTGCTCACTGGAAGGGATTAACATATTCCCTATGCTTAGCACTCCCTCAAGAGGAATTGTTGTCAATCGGTGTGGAAAATTTGCGTGATGAGTTACGCACGCCATTGATCCCTATGAAATACACAGGAGGGTTTCGAGACCTTACTTCAATCGCTCAGCCGATTGAAGATTCCCTTATACAGGCTAAGGCTAAATCGCGTGTAATTCCATCAACTCCAGGAAGAAGAATGGGTAAAGCAGAAACTGCTACAGTTATGCTTAAACAAGCACCTGTACCTGTTTTTAATTCAAAACCTTCATCTTATCAAAGGGATCCACCTCCTGAGCACCAACAACAAAGGACGTTTCGTCCAGATGATCAAAGAGATCAAAGACAAAAACAATTTGAGGTTCTGAAGAGAAAAACATACTCTTTCCGAAATGAACAAGTTCCTGGTTACTTCATTTCAGCTCTGGAAAATAATCTGGTTTAATTTCCAATGCCCAAGAGGCCAAACAAGAAAGGATATGAAGACCATCCTAATTATTTCCCTTTTCATCAAATGTTAGGGCATCCCATCCAATAGTGTTTTGTCTTCAAAGACCTCCTACAAAATATGGTCGACTCGGGACAAGTCAAACTGAAAGGTTCTTCATCTCAGGTAGAATGTGCTAATGCTACAGTTCCAGAGGAGGGAGGCGAATGGAAAGAAGTAAAAATAAAAAATGCATATTAGTATGATGATTGGATGGTCAGAAAGACAATCAACCGAACTCATGATATTTTGAGAACACAATTAAAGAAACTGATTGTGTCTTTTTCCATGAACGTTGCAACAAAACCCTATTCATTAGAGAGAAAGTCCTCAAAGAAACGACACGATTCAAAGAAAGAAAAAGAATCAGAAGAAGATGAGTATGTGTCAAAGCCTAAGTTGTCTTTGACTCTGGAAGACTTCATGCCATCTAATTCAAAGACATAGGCACCACCCCACCAAATGGCACAGCCTAAAGAGGATAATCAGGCAGAGTCTTCATCAGACGAAGAGTAAATCATCAGTTCTGTTAATATGATTCAATTAACGGATCTATATGCCAGTCAAAGTTTCGAATTTGATGAGCCTAAATTCCCTGTATCAAATAAGGGAATCAGAGGAAGTTCCAAAGGCTCAGGATACAGGGGAAGACATGGATCTTTCAGAAGCCACTATTCCAATTCTACCCCTGATAGAATTGTGTACGCAGCAGAAACTCATGGTAGAGCCCTTCAGCGAGCTCAGCAAGAGCAAGCAAGTTCTTCTACCAATAGGAAATTCAGTCCTGGCACAATTATTTTGGAAGACTGGTTGAAGGTTCCATCTTCTTCCTCTCAGCAAGTAAATGGATATAATCGGTCTAATCTTCCAAAACCAGGAATATTTACAACTCCTATCCCAATACAAGATGCATAAACTTCCAAAGCATCTGCTTCCAAGTTACCTACTAAACCACATATTACTGTTGGGAAATACAGACCTTTGGATCAAAAGTATGATGTATTGAAACACTTGGCCCAAGTACCAACCAAGTTATCAATTCTGGATGCTCTGAATCTGTCAAAAGATCTTCAGGAAGCACTCATCGAGGCTTTGTCGAGTCCTCAGGAGTTTGAAACTGAAATTCCTGCAGATGAAGTCTATCACATAGAGAATAATCCTGTAGAATTCCATGCAATAATATATTTTACTGATGAAGATGAAGATGATGTTGTGTATGGTCATATTAGACCTTTGTAATTATCTGGAAAGGTCAATTGCATAGACGTCCGAAGAGCTTTCATTGACAATGGTTCAGGAGTCAACCTCATGCCCATTTGTACACTTCATCGATTGGGCTTCACGGAATCTGATTTATCCCCTTCTACCATGATGTTACAAGGATATGATAAAAATGAACAAGAAGCACTGGGAGAAGTTACAATTAGAACTCAGTTTGGAGATCTTGTATCCAATTCGGATTTTATGGTTGTTGATCAAGACTTAGCTTTCAACATATTTCTTGGAAGACCCTGGCTACATCAACATGTGGATATCCCTTCATCATACCATCAATGTCTCAAATATTGTTTCAATGGTCAAGTTGGGACATTTTATGGTGATAAGTCCCCATTCAAGACATGTGAGTCTCAATACATTGAGGCGGAATTCTCTCACATGAAGGGAAGGGAGAAATCCACAACAAAGGAGATTACCAAAGTTAATGCTCCATATGGTTTGGAGAAGATTCCAGTAAGTCCATTTACACATGTGAGTACATATTATGTGTTTCCTATCATTCAAATTGACATGATATACCAAAATCAAAATACTCTTATGGAAAGATCCATAATGACAATTACGACAATCGAACCAGACAACATGGGAGAAATTGGTAACCCACCAAGCAGTGATGAAAGCACAAATGGTGACGTCTTCATTTCATCTGCTGAAAACCAACAAGTCTATACTTATCTAATTAGGCTATAAGAAGTTATAACAACATTGGAGGTGAACAATGATGTCGATTCTCAATCCATAATCTCCTCTTTATTACCCAAAGAAGACCCTTTATCATCAATCGGGTCGGAAATGGAAGCTTCTTCTTCAAGATATGAAAATTTTGACATCTCTTCTGATCATGAAAATTCTACTTTATTATCTACTATGCAAGTAGAAATGGAAGAAATAACACATGATGAAGAAGAAGAGGAAGATCTCAGAGATTCTCCTCCAGCATTTGAAGAGGGTATCTCTACCACTGTGGATGAACTCAGAGAAAGAAATATGGGTACAAAAGAAGATCCACGCCCCACTTTAATCAGTGCGTACATGAATCTTGATGAGAAAGAGATGTATATTTATTTTCTAAAGAAAAATAGAGATATATTTTCTTGGAACTATATAGAAATTCCCGGGCTTGATCCTGATGTTGATACTCACCATTTGGGTTTACCAGAAGAACATCGAGGATTTAAGAAAGCCGCGAGAAGAACACTCCAAACTTATGCTTCCAAAATTGAAGCTGAAGTGGATAATATTATCAAAGATAAATTCATCAGAGAAGTTCAGTATCCCATGTGGTTGGCTAATATTTTCCCTGTAAAGAATAATAACGGAAAAATTAGAGTTTGCATCGATTTCAGAGATCTTAATCGACATTGTCCTAAGGATGATTTCCCAATTCCGATTACAGAACTTTTAATTGATGCAATAACTGGATATGAAGCACTTTCCTTCATGGATGGATATTCCAGATATAATCAGATCCGAATGGCCCCAGAAGACAAGGAATCCACATCCTTCATATCCCCTCACGGTGTGTTTTTCTACCGAGTAATGCCATTTGTCTTAAAGAATGTAGGTGAAACATATCAGCATGCCATGCATCATATCTTCAAACCCTTATTAGGGAATTTTGTTGAATTATATATAGATTATTTGGTGGTTAAATCCAAACAATGTTCTAATCACTTGGCTGATTTGGATGTCATATTCTGCAAGCTTCGACAACATAATTTGAAGATGAACCCCTTAAAATGTGCTTTTGGGGTAACCTCGGGAAAATTTCTCGGCTTTGTTGTATGCCATCGTGGTATTGAAGTCGATCCTGAGAAGACCAAGTCAATCCTTGGTATATCACCTCCTCAAAATTTAAAATAATTAAGAGGACTTCAAGGACACTTAGCCTATATTTGGCGTTTCATCGCCAATTTGGCAGGAAAAAGATTACCCTTCACCAAATTGATGAATAAGGGAGTCACTTACCAGTGGACTGAAGAATGTAAAGAATCATTCAATATTCTCAAGAAATACCTCTTGAGTCCACTGGTACTCATGTCACCTATTGAAGGAAGACCACTTATCCTCTACGTGACAGCTCTAGAGCGATCATTGGGTGCCTTTCTTGCTCAAAAGAATGATGCTGGGAATGAAAAATACCTTTACTATCTTAGTCAAACTATGCTTGAAGAAGAAACCCGATATTCAAGTATTGAGAAGTGCTGCCTGGAATTAATCTTTGCAGTTCAGAAGTTGAGGCACTACCTGCAACATCACTAGGTCCAATTGGTATCTCTCAATAACCTGCTCAAATTCATCCTTAGTCGTCCAATTCTTACAGGACGTCTGACAAGGTGGGCTGTTATTTTGCAGCAATTCGACATTCAGTATGTGTCTCAAAAGGCGATAAAGGGCCAAGCTCTGGGTAATTTACTGGCCGAACACCCTTCAGTGGAAGACACATCTTCAGATATTGAACTCCCTGATGAGGAAGTCTTCTCTATTCAAGAAAGTACTCAAGCATGGGAAATGTATTTTGATGGTGCTTCCAGAAGTCCAACAGGGAGGAAAATGGAAAATCCTAAATTCAACAAAGTTGGCTTAGGAATTTTTCTCATTTCTCTAGAAAAGGAAGTGTTACCTTATTCCTTCTTATTGTGGGAAGGTGGTACCAATAATGAAGCATAATACCAAGATCTCATCACAGGCTTGGAATTAGCGCTTCAAGGACAAGTGAATCACTTAAATGTGAAAGGTGATTCAGACCTGGTAATCAAACAAATCAATGGGGATTATGCCATCAGAAAAGAAGAACAAATCCCTTTGTATGATTACGTCAGAGAGTGAATGGAGGAATTCCCTTCAGAATCGACATTTTCTTATGTCCCAATATCACAAAATGATCAAGCTGATGCACTGGCTAATATAGCCACAACTCTGGAATATCCAAATCGGGACGAGACAACCATCAGTATTGCCCACCGTCATGAAATTTCACCTTATGTTTGAATCAGAATAGAGGAAATTAATGAAATTTGTCCCATTCCTGAACCATATGGTCATACTACAGGATGGATGTCACCTATTAGGGAATACCTTCAAAATGGAACACTTCCACCTGATAGAGCCAAAAAAGAACAAATCTGGTGATGTGTGGTCAATTTTACTCTTTATGATTGCCTGGATCACCTAGAAAAAATTCTCTACAAACATGGGTTTGATGGAGTTCTCTTCAGATGCATTGATGGTGAAGAGACAATTGTTGTCATGAAAGAAGTGCATGCATGAGTATGTGGTGCCCACCAGTCTGGACATAGACTGTATGATCAAATTCGAAGGCTTGGATACTTTTTTCCTTCAATGATAAAAGATTGTGTTGATTTGACAAAGAAGTTTCATTCATGCCAAGTACATGAAAACTTCATTCATCAACCTCCAGAGTTGCTTTATACAGCTAAATAATCATGCCCATTTGCCACATGGGGAATGGATGTGGTGGGACCTTACCCTTCGGCTACGGCCAAGCAGTTTAAGTACATTCTTACTGCTACTGACTTCTTTTCCAATTGTGCAGAGGAAATACCTCTCAAGGATGTCAGTTCTAAATGCGTTGTTAGCTTCATCAAGTCTAACATCATTACCAGATTTTGTGTCCCTCATACCATATTGACGGACAATGGCACCAACTTCTGTTCATCCGAGGTGAAGAAATTGTATCAAGAATACAACATCAAATCCAACCATTCATCTCAGTATCATGCAGCGGCCAATGGCCAGATAGAAGCCTTCAACAAGACTCTTTCAAATATACTGCAAAAGATGGTGTATAAAGATAAGAATTCATGGCCTGATAAACTCTTTCATGCTTTATGGACTTATCAGACTACCACCCGCACTGCAATGCGGTCAACTCCATATTCATTGGTATATGGAACGGAAGAAGTCTTGCTAATTGAAGTTCAACTACCCTCGCTCAGAGTTGCCATTTGTGATCAATCATCTATAGATGAACAATCTCAAAAGCAATTGAATGAATTGGAATAGTTAGATGAGAAAACATTGTGCACTTTGCACCACTTGGAAGTCTATCAGAATCGAATAGCACGAGCTTTTAACAAAAAAGTTCATCCTTGTTCATTCACTCAGGGAGAATTGGTATTAGTTCTCAGAACTCCAATGATACCAGGAAAGAAACCTCCCAAGCTCGAACCAAAATGGGAAGGACCTTACTCAATACATAGGGTCTACTCCAATGGAGCTTATTCATTAATCTCGATGGATGGAGAACTCATCACTACTCCAACCAATGCCATATTTTTGAAGAATTATTTTGTATAAACACAAAATATATCATCCTAGGCCTGTATGACCTTAAACTGCACCACCGTCTAGAAAGACGTTAAACTGCACCATCCACGGTCCATGCATATGACCTTAAACTATTCGCACTTTCTTCCAACATGATGCTAAACTGTATCGTCCCTTTTTCATCCAACATGACGTTAAACTGTGAAAAAAGTCCCCAATATGTCCAAGATGACATTAAATGGTGTACTCTTTTGTCCTCACTGCATGACATTAAACTGCATAGTCCCCCTTTCGTCCAACATGACGTTAAACTATATTGTCCCCATCGTCCTAACTACATGACGCTAAAATGTACATAAAGTCCTTGATACGTCCTACATGACATTAAACTATACTCTGTCCCTGCTACATGACACTAAACTGTGAAGCACCAATATTCTTAACTGTAAGACTTTAAACTGCATAGTCCCTTTATATGTCCTACATGACATTAAAATGTGCATCGTTAAGGTTGTTGTTACCTCTTGTTTCTCACACCGAGTATGACTCATGTGATCTTAGATAAAACCTCAACCATAACACTCTCTCTGGGATACTAATCACATGTAAGTCCCAACAACATCATTTTTTAGGTCATTGTCCCCAAGAACAACTTGATCATTAATTAATTCTTTAATTGAACTACGCGGACTTTGATCCTTGCCTTCCAGGCTGGGTACGTAGGCAACCTCCCAAGGTTCATGCCCAAAACTAATCTCTTCACATTGGTTCACCTCCATCTCATACGATGTTGATTCGTGAAACCGCCCCTAGAATAAATATCTTTAAATTGGTTCACTTTCTTCCTTGTTATACGACGTTAAACTATACAACACTTTTGTCCAGTATGATAATAAACTACAATATTCTTTGATACCCTCACCTGAGAGGGAACCATTATTTATATTGATTTTTCAATCATGTTTCATTTCAAAGACTACGTGCATACATGGCAATTACCAAACCTTTTATCTTGGGTTAAACCATAATTGCACTAAAGTCCCCTTTCACCCTTCACATGTACGAACCAAATCTGTACAGAGGGTATTTATAGAACTATGTGGGCTTGATTCCCATCCTTATGGGATACATAGGAACGTTAAAATGTACCTCGAATCCAGCCCCAAGTCTTTTGGACTAACCCCAAATTCCACTTTCAGTCCCTTGGCTGAAAAGCCCCCATGAAAACACACACTGTGTATTTCTTATAATGGTCCAAGTTCTATGACCCTAAACTAAGATTTTTAATCCTTTTGTCCCACACAATGTTAAACTGTAGTTCAATAACTATGTATGGCTTGATTCCCATCTTTATGGGATACATAGTGAAGTCCAACATTTCCATTCAGGGCCCAGCCACAACATGATTATCGTTATCATTGATTTGTGTATCTTTTCATACATTGGAAAATACCTATCTTTATGTATCATAATCCTAACCTTAAATATTTTCAGATCTTCATAAACCTTTTATTGACTTATAGTCATAAAAATGTCAAACTTCTGAGAGTTCTTTTGCCTGACTATGCAGCACGTGCCCATAGGCGGCCTTGCATAAACAGTCTACATAACAGACTTGTCAGCCAAAAGATATTATTATTTGACTATGCAGCCAATGCCCATAGGTGGCCCTGCATAATTCAACCCCCTAACAGGTTTGTTAAATAATGGCAACTTCATTCTTGCGAAGAAAGCCTCTTTTTTCCTTATTGGTCTTAAATGACAGTATGTAGGGATCCACAAAAATAGCCATCCTTAACATATTTGTCCCATATCATTTTTCATGATCTGAAAGTATTCAAGTCTATGGTTTATATTCTACTTCCCTACGTTTTGGTCATACCTTCATAGGAGTGATATTCATCCATTTCTTCGATAATCTTGTTTGGAAATATCTTCTCCATATTCAAGTACCTCTTTCCATACAGCAAACTCTATACATTGGAAAATTTGAATCTCCATAAATTTTCAATGGCTTTTAGCACTAGGAAAGTAAATTTCTGAGAGTTCTTTTGCCTGAATATGCAACACGTGCCCATAGGCGGCCTTGCATAAACAGTCTACATAACAGACTTGTTAGCCAAAAGATACTATTTATTTGACTATACAGCCAATTCCCTTAGGTGTCCCTACATAATTCAACCCCCTAACGGGTTTGTTAAATAATGGTAACTTCATTCTTGAGAACTACTTCTTTTAATGCCTTTTAGCTCTTTTTCATATCATTCCTCAGATCCAAATATTCTTAAGTCATAGTTTACATATTTTCCCTCATACTTGAGCATGGTAATATGTTTTAAGATAAATTTTCAAGTAATTGAGTCAATTTTAATCCATTTTGGTCAAAGCTATTTCGACCTTAAACATTATCCATTTTATGTCTGACGTGAATGACTTTAAACTGCCCACAAAAGACATAGGAACTCTGAATAAAATTCAAGTTCCAGCTCATCAAACATACATTTTGTATGATTTAGGTAATATTGAGAAATTAAAAGGTTCGAAGTTTGTAGGGTTATTTACATTAATCCTAGTAAAAATAAAACTATATTTACTAGGCCCATTGTCTTAGGTAAAATTTAAAGCAAGTATCAGGAAAATACGTGCATAAGTGATTGAAGATGAAATCATTCTTTCAATTTGATGCACAAGAATTAGAGGGACATCCACAAACTGGAGTCTCTTCTCTTTTTCAGGAATTAAAAAAGACTTTCAACATAACTCTTTATTTGATTTACGGAATCCCGAGCTTCATCAGTAGCCACCTAGAATTCATTCATTCAACTGGATATCATAAGAGATGCAGTGATACCAGCTCTTCTTGGAACAATTGTAAAAGAATGTTCTTGAGTGTGGTTTGAGAGAATTTTCTACTGATCAAACAATGACTCTGTTTCTGTCCAAGAGACTTGGAAGATGGATACATGGATTTGAGAATGAAGCATTGGAAGTAAAGAACCATTTGGAGAGAGTAATATTTTCAGATATTGCTCTAATTCCATGTTTGTCTTCTCTCCACCAACCGGCAACAGAAAACATTTCATCCCATGGGTTTTACATTTTCATATCTACAAGGAAATGACATGGAGGAAAAATTTGAAATTTCACACCATTGTTGTTTCTCTTAATGCACAACATAATCGAAATAGAGGAGTAGTAGTGTAGCTACATCTCAGGCATATAATTCTTTTCATCTGGAACATTGACTCCTTGCAGATGACCATGACCATATAGAGGCAGGTAGATGCTCTGTGGGAAATTAAGATGATATTTCCTCAAGTACTTAGCCAAATCTGGGAGAGTGCTGTCAGAGATATCATAGTAATCATGGTCAACAATGTTCATCATGTCATCAATCTACTTGTTAGCCAGTCCATCAGCCGTTTCGATTCTCTTGGGAACCATTAAATCTGCCTAAGAGTTGAATAAATTAACTCTTAAATGGATTGATTTTTCATAAACATTGTGAAGAAATTTGAAAAAAATGGCTAAGGCATTAAGGCATGCAAGTATAATTTTGACGCGCAAGTATGGATGTGTCGCGCAAGTATCACCGCGCAAGTCCAAATACTTATACAGTAGCGTGACAACAAAGAAACATCAGAAAACAGAGAAAATTGCGTGGTGAAGGTGACCTGCGCGGCGAGAGCTCGAAGGTTTGAAATCCGTATGCTTTATATGGAAATGGGGCCACATATTTATAGGCAAGGACGCACCCTTGCGCACCGATGCCTGCGCGCTCAACACTTGCGTGCCACCCTTTGCGCCCTCGCCACCTGCGCTCCACTTTGCCTTTGGTTTTATTCTTTTCCTCAGAGTCACATCCTCATTTATTTCGGATCCAACTATGAGGGGGGGATTTTTTTGACGCTCCTTTTCATCACAGAGTCAAAAGGAATGTAAAGGGAAATGACTTAGCACAAATTGATTCATCCTTTGAAGAAAACATCAAAAATCGACGAAGGCATGAACAAGTATTTAAAAGCACATGTGCCGTGCAAGTTCCATAACCGTCGCGCAAGTACACTTGCACGATGCCTAATGGTCACGCAAGTGACTTGCGCAACCCAAAGGATAACCACCCGTGGTCTTCTCCAGCCTATAAGTAGACCCTGTGGGCCCCCCATTTCGAGAGGAATTTTTCCAGAAACTCAGATTTGAGCTCCCGACGCCCTAGTCCCTTCTCAAAGCTTCCGAAACACTTCTAAGGTAATTTCTTACCTAGAACGGAAGATCTAAAGAGGGGGAGGAAGGACTAAGTGTTGAAACTCATCAAAACATGCGCGCCTGAGTGGCCAACCCTTAAGGGAAATGGCCACACTTGCGTGCCGCCTAACTCCTTCAATAGAACTTGCGCGCCACTCTTCTGGAATAACCTTAAGAGGATTATAAAGGTATTGGTCAAGGATCTCCCAAGTATTACCATGCTGGTTAACCTTCGCGCAAGTACCCATGTGTCGCGCAGGTATACCTGCGCGACCTGGACTTGCACGCCCACGCAGTACCTGCGCGCCTGCTAGGACTTGTGTGCCCCTACATTTTTGGGTTCCCTTCTTGCCCATTTCACCCCTCTTAAGCCATTATACCTTTCCTATTAAAGATTCAGTCTTCAAGACACTCTTCAAATCCATTTATGGCATGATTTCTTGATTTGGCTTCCTTATCTAAAAGGAATTCTGTGGAATATCTCTCAAAACCTAGTGATTTAGACATCTTTATGTCACTAAAGATTGAGATTTCATTCATTCAACCTCATCCTTTAAGATGAGAGAAATCATTAACCTGGGCCTCCTTTTCATGAATAATCCCCAGTCATAATCATTAACCTGGGCCTCCTTTTCAGGAGTAATCCCCAGTCATAATTTCCAAATATGGGCATCCTCCTTAGGAGTAAGACCCAAGTCGTAATTAATTTGGGCATCCTTCTTAGGAGTAAGCCCCAACCATAATTCTCTTAACTTGGGCCTCCTTTTCAGGAGTAATCCCCAGTCCCCTAATTTGGAAATCCTCCTCAGGAGTAAGCCCCAACCATAATTTCATTAACCTGGGCCTCCTTTTCAGGAGTAAGCCACAATCCCCTAATTTGGGCATCCTCCTCAAGAGTAAGCCCCAACCATAATTTCATTAACCTGGGCCTCCTTTTCAGGATTAAGCCCCAGTCCCCTAATTTGGGCATCCTCATCAAGAGTAAGCCCCAACCATAATTTCATTAACCTGGGCCTCCTTTTCAGGAATAATCCCCAGTTATAATCATTAACCTGGGCCTCCTTTTCAGGAATAAGCCCCATTCATAAATATGGGCATCCTCTTCAAGAGTAATCCCCAAGTCCCTTAATTTTTCAAGTCTCTTAACCTGGGCCTCCTTTTCAGGAGTAAGCCCCAGTCATAATCATTAACATGGGCCTCCTTTTCAGGAGTAATCCCCAGTCTCAAATATGGGCATCCTCTTCAGGAGTAAGCCCCAATCTTAATTTCTCTTAACCATTCCTAATTTACTTTTGATCTAGGATTCCTTCTTAGGAGTAAAAACCCAATCATAAGTCCTCTCCTAATTCGGGTCTCCTTTTCAGGAGTAAGCCCCAAGTTAGAGTATTAAAATCTCCATGAAGCACATATACCTTTGTGGACCCAGTTTCTAGATTTCTTCCCTGAAGTAAATCCTAATCTTCATTTATATGGGTAGTTATACATATATATGTCCCAAATTATTTCTTATGATTGCATCTTTCATGGAACAATTGTCTGATTTTTACCAATACCTCTTGTTTCTCACACTGAGGAAGACTCACGTGAGCTTATAGTGTAAAAGTAATTATGACATCCTTCTTTGAGCCATCAATCATAAACATCATACTCCCTTACTCGAACTACGTGGGTTTTGATTCCTTTTCTAAACAAAGTATAAGTAGGTATCCCATCTGCGGGTTCGATCCCAACTCTGAAATAATTCATTTCCTTCTGAATGACAATAAACATCAAGTGCCCCACTGAGTGGATTTAAAACCAGTATGGTCATTATAATGACTAAGAGACTTTTATGTATCAAAGGATACCATTGACTAAGAATCTATAACAAATACAGATGATTCTCTATCAATGAAGAACCTCTAATACATATAAAAGATTCTCTAAATTTCCTACATATTGATCATTGATTGTTAGATCTAAAGGAAACCACATTTTATACTTGGTAATGTAATAAGGATTCACGAACATAACTTAAATCTATAAAGAGAGTCCCGGAGTAGACAATAATTCCCCTAAAAAGGTGTGATGAGTCCGACCTCCCATCCTCTCAACCAATGAAAATTCCTAAGACTCATCAGTCCACAACTAATGAGCGCCTACCTTTGGAAAGTAGGTCCAAATGGATATGGAATCATTGGCTGTTTCCGGTTCTACGAACAAACCCGTTAGAAACCGATTGGAATGTTTGAACCTTCAATCAAGGAGGTCATCCCCAAATTCTGAGGGAAAAAACCGTTAATATGGTTTCATGAATAGTAATGAAAGAGAGATTGAAGAATGAAACTTCTTCATCCATGAAGGTTATAAATCAAAACCTCATGGACGTTGATTTTGTTTATAAAAATAAAAGGGAGGGAGTAAGAATATTGATGATGGTTCATCCATTCACATGATATAATTACATCATATAGATGATACTTGAGTTATCATGATAATTTGGATAGATGAGGTGAGGATATGATAACAAAAGAAGATAAACTCAAATGAAACTAAAAGAAAAGAAAGGTACTTTACCTGTTGAAATAACATCCTTGAGAACCTCCTTAAGGGAAGGGATTTTGGTCCTTTGGAAAGACCAAGATCTTCCTGGTCATGGGGAGTGACTAGATAAGTGTATTTGGGAAGAACTATGATGATATTCAAGGCTTATAAGTGTGAAGAGAAGAGGGAGTGGTGGATGGTTTTTATAGTGGAGGGGGGGAGTGAATTTTGAATATTTAATTCATTATTTTATTATTTATCTCAAGACAACCAATAGTGTTGTTTCATGTGACCCGTAATAGTAATAAGTGCATGTGAGTTTGAAAAAAGTGGCGTTAAATCACTTAAGATATCACAAATAGTGTATTTAATTGATAATTTGTATATATAGTATTTTACTATATTTCACTATTCATCAAAAATTCAAAAATTTCAGAAAAATAACAAAAATTCACCCCTACCATTTTTCGACGTGTCAAATTCAAAAATGAACTCCATTTTCAAAAATAATTTTCCAAATATTATTAATTTAATTTTTAAATAAAATCATAGTTAATCCGAAAAATAACAATTTTAAAGGTATAATTAGTTTTATATCACATTGAAAAATTAATTAAGATCTCATTATGTTATTAACTTAAGAAAATAAAATAATATCATTATTTAATATTCATAAGTGTCATATCACTATTCATATTACTATTCATAAGGGTATGTTACTATTCATGAAAAATCAAGTTTATTCTATCAGACTCCAAATGACTTACTGATCACAACTCTAGATGACCATTGTTTTGAAATTCAAAACATAGGAGAGGAAAAGTTATGTTTAATGGATATATTATAAAATTGAAATAAATATTTATTTCCAAAACCTTGGGGTGTTACATTCTCCCTTAAAAAAAATTTGTCCTCAAAATTCACAAAATGTTACCTAAAATGATTCATGTATGTATTCGACATAAGCTCCTCTATCTCCCACATTGTTTCCTCCATCTTATGGTTCCTCTAAAGAACCTTTATGAGGCGAGTTGTCTGATTTCTTAATAATTTTTCTCTAGTATAAAGAATCTTGATAGGCTCTTCACAATAAGATAGATCGGGCTCAAGTTCTATATCTTCATAGGTGAGTACATGCGTTGGGTATGGCATGAATTTTATTAACATTACCACATGGAACACATTGTGAACTATGGAGAGACTTGGCAGCATTGCCAAACGGTAAGCTACGAATCCAATTCAGTTTATAATTTCAAAAGGTCCAATGTACCTGGGACTTAACTATCCCTTCTTACTGAATCGTATAATACCCTTCCCTGGAGATATCTTTAAGAAAACATGATATCTTTCTTGAAATTAAAAATCCTTCATTCAGTTATCAGTATAGCTCTTTTTCCTACATTGAGATGTTTTGATATGAGTTTGGATAATCTTCACCTTTTCCAATGTTTCCCCAACAAGTTCTGGGCCTACGATCTTTCTCTCCCCAACATCATCCCAGCAAGTTGGTGTACGCCATCTCTTTCCATATAACACTTCATATGGTGCCATCTGAATACTTGAATGGAAGCTATTGTTATAGGAAAATTTTATGAGAGTTAAATACTGATCCCACATGCCTTGAAAGTCAAGTGAACAAGACCAAAACATGTATTCCAAAGTTTGAATAATCTGTTATGAATGTCCATAATTTTGTGGGTGGTAGGAAGTGCTCAAATGAAGATTAGTATCTAGGGCCTTCTGAATACTTGTCCATAATTGTGATGTAAAATGGGGATCAAGATCAGAAAAAATTGACAAAGTTACACCATGAAGTCTTACAACTTCTTTAATATATAGTCATTCTGAACATTCAAGTGGTAAACCTTCTCTTATAGCAAGAAAATGTGATGATTTTGTAAGACGGTCAACAATGACCCATATAACATCATTATTTCTTAGAGCCTTTAGTAGACCCATGAAGAAGTCCATTGTAATATCATCCCATTTCCACAAAGGATTAGGAAGGGGTTTCGTGACTCCTCCAAGACGTTGTCTTCCAGCCTTCACCTGTTGACACACCAAACATCTCGACATATAATTAGAAATCTCCCTCTTCATGCTTTCCCACAAAAAATTTTCTTTTAGAACTCTATAAATTTTTGTTCTACCAGGGTGTATAGAGAAATTAGAGCTATGAGAATCATCCAATAGTTCCCTCTTTAGCCCAAGTATAGCGGGAACCCAAAACCTCTTTCTGAATTTCAAAACTCTATCTTCATATATGAAGTTAATCAAATTCCCATCATTTATAGATGTAATTTTCTTTTGAAACACCTCACCATCAGCCTGAGAAATTTTTATCCTTTCTAGTAAAGAAGGTTTGGAAACTATTTAAAAATGTAGTGATGTGTTACCTTCCTTGATAATTATCATATCCATCTTTACCAGATCCATGAATAGAGGATCTCTTTCAACTCTCATCTTGTTCATAATTTTGTGGTCCTTTCTACACAAAGCATCTTCCACCTTATTTTCCCTCCCCAGGTGGTAGTGTATTGTGAAATCATAATCGTTGAGTAGCTAAATCCATATTCTTTGTCTCTTGTTGAGTTCTTTCTGTGAGAAGATATATTTTAAAATATTATGATCTGTATATATCTCAAATTTTTCTCCATAGAGGTAATGTATCCTAATCTTCAGAGCAAATATTACTGATGCTAAATCAAGATCATGAGTTGGATAGTTTTGTTCATGAATTTTTAGCTTCCTAGATGCATAGGCAATCACTCAATCATTCTGCATAAGGATACAAACAAGCCTTTTCTTTAATGCATCACTATAGATAATAAACCTATAATTCCCCGATGGTAGGGTTAGGATAGGACAATTCACTAACCTACTATTCAATTATTCCAAAAATTATCAACATTCCTTTTTCCATATGAACTTAACCCCTTTTCATGTGAGCTTGGTCATTGGGTTGGATAAACGGGCAAAGTTCTGATCAAAATGCCGATAATAACCTGCTAAACCAATGAAACTACGTACCACAATTATGTTCGTTGGAGTACTCCATTCTTGAACAACCTTTGTCTTCGCATGATCTACATATATTCCATCTTTCGAGATAATGTGGCCCAGAAATAAAACTGATTGAAAACAAAATTCACACTTGCTGAACTTCCCATACAATTATTTTCTTCTAAGAGTCATCAGGATAGTGTGCAAGTGATTTTCATGATCTTCATAGATTTTATATTATACCATTATATCATCAATAAACTCCACCAAAAAGTCATCACGATATTCCTTGAAAACTCTATTAATTAGATCCATGAAAATAGATGGTGCAATAGTTAGTCCAAAAGGCATTACTGTAAACTTGTAATGCCCATACCTAGTTTGGAAAGCTGTTTTTGGAATGTCTTCCTTCCTCACAAGAAAATGATGATATCTAGATCGAATACCAATCTTTGAAAAATATTGGGCTTCATGAAGTTTATCAATTAAATCATCAATTCATAGAAGATGATACTTATTCTTTATTGTAATAGCATTGATTTCCCTGTAATCAATGCACAACCTCATGGATCCATATTTCTTCTAAACAAAGAGGATAGAGGCTCCCCATGAAGAAATGATAGATAGAATAAATACTTTATCAGTCAATTACTCTAGTTATTTCTTTAGTTTCACTAACTCTAAAGTGGAAATTCTATAAGGGGTCTTTGATATGGGCCTTGAACCAAGAATTAAGTCAATGGAAAACTCAATTTCACACTCCGGAGGATGTCTAGGTAAATCCTCTGGAAATACGTCAATATATTCTTGCACAATAGGTACATATTTTATTTGAACATTCATTTCCTTAACCATAGTTATTGCCTTCCCTTAATCCCCAATGATTGAATTCAGTAGAGCTACTGGGGCTGGATCTAGATCAGAATTAAATGGAGAGGTTTTCTCTCTAAAGATAAGGGATTCCACACCATTCTCAAAATTTGTAACTTCCTTAATCTTATAATAGATATTCACATAATAATTTGACAAGAAATTAATACCAAGAATTATATCAAATTCATTCATTGGTATGATGATAAAGTTAGCAAATAAAACACGTTTATGTGTCATGATGGGGACTAATTGACATGCCTTTGTTGCAATGATACATCCATTAGGGGTTTTGACTGATAACTCCTTTATTAAATAAAATTGGAAATATATAATTTTTTTAGAAAACTGGGAAGATATAAATGAATGCGACGATCCAGAATAAAATAAATCATTAACTAAGTTTGATGAAATGATTAAAGTACCTACCACCATTTCATTAGGAACTTCAATATCAGTAGTTGTGATTGCATAAGCTTTTCCCTACCCCCTTTTCCTTTTCTATGGCATATTTCATTGACTCTTTGGACAATCATTAGCATAGTATCTCATCTCTCAGAAATTATAGCATTGAACATTATTATCTTCCTTCTTACCCTTAAAATCACCAGCAAGATGTCCTTTCTGTCCATATTTGTAGTATACACCTTTTCTCTTTAAGCATGCACCATGGTGTTTCCTTCCATAATTATCACAGGGTGGAAATTCAACTCTTCCCTTTTTCCCTGTTTCCTTATTTCCTTTTCCATAGTTTTCAGCAACCCTATTATTCTATTTCTTTCCCTCAAATTCATAAGACTTAGATAATTCCTTTTCCATCTTGATAGCACATGAAACTATATCTTCATATGATAAGAAATTTTGGGAGACCATTGTCCGATGGAGGAATGGATTTAGGCCATCAAAGAATCAATCAATTTTGCTCCTTGGATTTCGTATGTAGTCCAAAACATGTATTTCTAACCTTGTGAAGTTATCTTTATACTTTGAAAAATTCTCAACTTCCTTTTTCCTTAATTTTAGAAACTTCCTTTCCATATCCACTCACTATTCACGAGGAAAGTATATCTCTAGGAAGATTTTTTAAAAATCTCTCCATTTCATCTCTTATATTTATTTCTTCTCCTTTGTGTTTTGGATTAATGACCACCACTGATCCACATCTCTGATAGACGATAAACCTCCATGAAGACCTTCTCTATTTCATTACATCTCAAAGTAAGAAATATCGTCTCAAGGGAACTTATCCACTGCTCAGATACAAATGGGTTTGTAGTCTCATTAAACGATTGAGGATATTGTCACATAAGGAGATCTAACATAGCTCCTCCACTTGGTGGATTCATATGCTCTATATGGGTAAGGATATTATTCATAATCCGAGTAAGTTGTCGTGGTATAGCTATAAGTTGCTCAGCACTAGTCACATCACCACAACCAACATCATTATCTTTCATTGGACGAAAATCCCTATAGGGGACACGTGCGTTTGTGCGGTTTCCATTCCTTACACTAAGAGCCATTTATAAATAATGGCATACACTATATTATGGTATGAATCATAATTTATAATCTCAATGTAGAAAAATACTTAGCATAAATTGAAATTCTACGCATAACTAATCTCTTAATCATAAATATGGTATCTTTGAAGAAAAAAATTTACATTTAAATCCTTTATAATGGGTTTTAAAGAAAAAATAAATTATCCTAAGCATATCCCCCAGGAGTGTCATAACCAAGAGTGCGGCAAGACCTGTTGTCGTGTACTAGGATACATCGGGTCAAGCCAGAAACTCCTTTTTAGAGATTTCACTCTTAGGTACATCTGTGCCAAAGCCGCCTCTACCTGCTTGTATCTAGATAGGGATGTATTTCTTGAAATATCCACATAATCTATTCCTTACCCAAATACTAGGACATTATTTTATGTTTATCATCAAATACTATCTTAGGGACTCTTCCATAATCTATGTTTTCTAAATCTAGTTTCCATGTTATCTACTAATCTTCCTTTGATACCAACTAGAAGGACCTGACCCCAGTTGACCGAAGCCGGTGCCTTATTTTATTACACTGGCATATAAACAAGGAATTTTAATCCTAAAGGAACAAGGATTATAGTAGCTTTTGGAAACAAGATAAATATATAAGTTTAACATTACATCATGAAAGGAAAATACAGCACTAATTATTCTATTAGAAACATCGAATCCTCCTAGATTATGCTTTCAAGTCATTCATAATTTACTTCTTCATATCCTGAGAAAATGAAACATAAAAAGGGGTGATCTCAAATTCCCAGTAAGGGTAATAAATCTCACAGAAGACATCATAAACATAATACATGGTGAATAATTTAAAACACATGCCTTTAATAATAAACTTGAACACATTATGGTAGGAATATGAGATAAATAAATAATTCCAAAATAAAATATAATCATGGGTATTCTACTAGTCAAATAACCACATGAACATTAAATTACTAGCTTCATAAAGAGGTAAGTGCATATTCTGGAAATTCTAAAACATTTTTTTAAGCCCTCGTCCAATATATCTGAAAATGATTTAGGCCTTAGCCAAAATCCATATATCACATTGGGAAAGGCATCGACAAATTCCACGTCTATTTGTCTCATGAGACTTACCGATGTATCGAGGGGATATAGCGGGCCCCACACGTCACATAATAAGTCCAATGCATTCTTCATATGAGTAGGGATAACATAAACAACATATACATTCATATTGAAACTATCATATGAAATGTAACTAAATTTCCCCAATCATTAATCATAAAACACTAACCATTCCAAGTAATATGGTGAATGGTTTTAGGATAGATCAAAGTAATATGGTGTATGGTTTTAGGATAGATCATCCAAAATAAAATTAGTCATTAAAAATTCAATAAAATATGGCATATGACATCATAAATTATTAAACCCAATAATACATAGGAATCAACAAGAGTGTTGAATCAAATTAAAATACTCTGATAAATTCATTAACCAATTCTTGAGATAAACACTCTTTTATTTGAAAAGAAGAGTTATTTTGGAAAAATATTTGTATAAAACCAGAATTTAAGTAAGATAGTATTTAATGATAAAATGGATTTTTTCGAAGGATAATGTTTTCCAAAAACATATTATAGAGTTCCTGTGAAAATAGATATGAATTTGAGAAATTTCCTTGAATTGGCTTGTATTTTAGAAACAGTTTTGAATCTTTCTTTTAAAACATGTAAATATCCAAAAAATTGGGAAGAATTATGGTTGGTGTACATATATAGAATATTAAAAAAAATTATGAAGTGTAAATAATAATATAAAATAATTTCATTGAGGTAATTAGATAATGAAATTAACCTGAATGAAAATGGAAGTTCGGATGGAAATCCCTTACCATAAATATAAATGTGTTCCCCTCTTGAAGTTAAGGTCCTAGAATATGAAATTATACTCATTAATAACTTAATTAAGAACATATTATACATTTATTTCGTTTATAATAATTCCATTTAGTTCATTTATGTCCTTATTGATAAGTTATAATATTGAATTCTGTCGTTCTGGAGTGTTTGTTTTCTTGATTTTCAAAATCGGTTCACTTGTTTTTAAGTAATGGAGTTCCTGTGGAATGGTTTTAAATTTCTAGAATTGAAATTACATATTATTTATGAACATAAAGAATTTATAATGGTCATTTCTATCATTTGGTTACATGGAATGAGGATGAATCATTAGATGACAACCACTTCAATTATTTGGCGGTATTTGGATTATTATGAACTAGTTTTGTCATATAAATTAATTATATGTACATATAATGGTTAATGAATATTAATTAAGTTATAATAAATATAGTATAGTCTGGTTAAACTATAAATATGGTTTCATGACCAGTTATGAAATACATATTGAAGAACAAAACTTCATCGTCCATGAAGGTTATAAATCGGAACCTCATGGATGTTGATTTCATTTATAAAAATAAAAGGGAGGGAGTAAGAATATTGATGATGGTTATTACATTATAATGATATAATTATAGTACATATATTATACTAGAGTTATCATGATCATTTTGATAGAGGAGGTGAGGATAGGAAAACAAAAGAAGATAAATTCAAATGAAACTAAAAGAAAAAGAAAGGTACTTTACCTCTTGAAATAACTTCCTTGAGAACCTCCTTAAGGGAATAGATTTTGGTCTTTTGGAAAGAAAAAGAACTTCCTGGTCATGGGGAGTGACTAGGTAAGGGTATTTGGGTATATATTTGAGGATATTAAAGGCTTATAGAAGTGAATAGAAGAGGGAGTGGGGGGGGGGTTGTAGTGGAAGAGAGGAGTGAATTTTTAATATTTAATTCATTATTTTATTATTTCCCTCAAGACAACAAATAGTGTTGTTTCATGTGACCCATAATAGTAATTAGTGCATGTGAGGTCTAAAAAAGTGGCCTTAAATCACTTATGATGTCATAAATAGTGTATTTAATTGATAATTTGTATATATGGTATTCTACCGTATTTCACTATTCATAAAAAATTCAAGAATTTCAGAAAAATCCCAAAAATTCACCCCTACCATTTTCAGACGTTTAGAATTAAAAAATGAGATATATTTATAAAAAATAATTATCTTGATATTATTAATTTAATTTTCAAATAAAATCACAGTTAATCTGAAAAATATCAATTTTAAAGGTATAATTAGTTTTATATCACATTGAAGAATTAATTAAGATCTCATTATCTTATTAGATTAAGAAAATAAAATGAAATAATTATTTAATATTCATAAGGTTCATATTACTAATCATATTACCATACATAAGGGTATGTTTCTATTCACCAAAAATCAAGTTTGTTCTATCAGACGCCAAATGACTTACTGATCACAACTCTAGATGACAATTTTTTTGAAATTCAAGACATAGTAGAGGAATAGTTGTGTTTAATGGATAGATTATAATATTTCATTCAATATTTATTTCCAAAACCTTGGGGTGTTACATTTTATCTTCACCAAATACTTCATTCCTTCTTTATCATCTTTACATTCTATTTTGTCAATAAACTTCTTGCAACATATTTTTCATGAAAGATTATCTTCTTTTAATTTCATTAAAAACCTCCATATTTTGAGAGACTATACTCTCCCTATATATTCACTTCAAATATCTATAATATTTCACATCAATTAACCTTAAGCTAATTTCACCATTTGAACATGAAATTCAAATTTGGAAAGTTAGAACACTCCACTTTGGTAACCTATAAATTCATAATTTTTATCCACTTATTTTATCCTCTAAAAAAAGATGTCTCTTTCATCATATTTTTGAAAATAAAGATAAAATTTAAAATTTTTTAAACCATCCTTAATTTTCAATTTCATTATTCTCAAGAAATTCCAGTGATTGAATTTACCACTTGGTAGTGATTCATCAAAAACTCCTTTAATACCACTGAGTCCGAACTTTGTATATGAAATTATATTCTAATTCAATAACTTCAATGTTTTCAATGACACTAAATTATTTCCATTACACATTCATCTTGAGAAATTAAATTCCTTTGACATCAGAATTCATGTTATCTCAATCACACTCACACAAAATTTTTATTGTATAAGAAATAAAGAATAAATTACATGAGACATACTAGAAGTTTAACAAATTGATATCACTTGTTTATGATAAATTGGTGATACCTATTGATATCCATGATTATAATTTCTTTACAATACATCTCCGGTATGTGGATAATAAAACATTGAATGTTAATCATCAATTACCCTTAATTTCATTAGTTCTTGTAATGACCCAATTTTTTTTGAATAATAATTGTTCCTGAAAATGTGGGTTATATTATTTTACATAAAAAAAATATTTCTTGTTAATAAGGAAGTAAGTATATTGAAATGTGACCTTTGGGTTTCGATCGTTATATGACCATTGGTCAATTATGACCGTGGGTCAAAATGACCTTTTGAAAAAAATACTCTTAATAATAATTTTAACATTATAATTGGTATTATAAATAGAAATGGAAACGGTTAATTAATGCAGAAAGAAGAGCCAATGACCTCATCTAGTAGAGTTGTGTCGTACGAATCCCATTTGTCATAACTTGGGAGGGAGGTATCGTCTTTAGGCTTCTCTCTTGACCAATACCATTCCAGGATTTAACATGTTAAGCTTGAAAGAAATCTCCTACGAGAGATGTTCAATTCTGTAGAGATTACCACTTGGGCGATGTTATTTGAGTTGCCTAATTATTCTATCACTATCTCACACCTTACCCTTAGGTCGTGCGTTGGTGTTATAAGGGGTTATATTTCGAAGCCTAAGTAACTTAAATTGTAATCCCTTTATTTTAATAAAAATTTTATTTCAATATATCCATTTTAAGAATAGTTTTTCTTAATAAAATATATATTTATTTGAGAAAAATTTGATAAATTGATTTTACAGTTAAAAAAATTATTTTTCTAAGGTATCTCATTATTAGAGAATTATTATGAAAAAGTAAACATCATTTTTTAATTTAAAATGTCAAAATTAGTCTAGGGTTAATTTTTAGTATTTTTCTAATAAGATTCATATTTTTGATGAATAATGAAAAATACTATATTTTTTTAATTAATAATTATATTTTAAATAATTGATTTTGTGAAATTATTTTTGAAAAATAGATATACACGGTTATGATCAGTAAGATATTTTGGGTCTGATAGGATCAACTTAATTTTTGGGTGAATAGTAACTTGACCATTTGGAATAGTAATATTACCCTTATGAATAGTAACCTAATGCAAGTAATTATAGATATAATTTATCCATATTAAATGGAAATGTGATATAATTATATCATAATATAAGTAAATAATTTTTTTATAAATTATTAGTTAAATATCAGTATTTTTCGAGTAAATAATGATTTTACCTAAAAATTAAATTTATCATATTTAAAAAATTATTTTCATAACATAGAGTTCTTTTTTTCATTATAAATTTAGAAAAATGGTCAGGATAAATTTTTGGGATTTTTCTAAAATAGTTGAATTTTTAGTTAACAGTAAAAATACAGTTTTAAGTTTTCGGTATATTTAATGGTATCATTAATGATTTAATAATGTTGTAATAATGATAGTATACTCTTGAGGATTAAAATATGATATTAGGTGTACCAAGTGTACAATAACATGGGAAAATACCGTGGGCATGCACATGATTTTTCAAATACCACTATTGAGGTGTCCTAAAAAATTTATAAAAAATTCCTTCACTTTTTCTATAAATACCCACCCATTCTTCCATTAGATTTAATTACCAATTCTTTATCCTCGAATATCTGATAGTATTACCTCCAAAAAGGTCATCCCAAGGTGTCCTCAATCCCCTAAGGTAATGATCTTCACGTTTTATGAGTCACTCTTCAAGGTAAGAGAACTCTCAACTTCTCTTTTCCTTTCATGTTTCCTTTATTGTGGTATGTATTTCCAATATTCATACCATGTTATTCATAACATTTTATTCTATCCCTTTAAATTATTTAGATTAATTTAGGAATATTATACCCACTTTACCGCTCTTTTTAATGTTTTCTAAAACCATATTTCGTACCAGTTATACTGTCAGATTTTAATCTCAAAATTTCACTCTTTTTATCAAGAAATTATTTTATTTTATTTTTTAAATACTAAATCCACCTTATTCTCTATGGGTATTCACATAGATGTAAAAATTATTTATTTAATTATGGTATTAACATAAATGAAACCCATATTCATTTTCTGTGGGTTTAAAATGACAAAAGAATCTTGTTTTTAAGAACTTTCTAAAACACCATGATTTTGAAATGAAAACCATTTAGTTTATTCTCCATAGTTTATTTATAATATTTTTTATTATGATCTATGAGAATAAAATTAATTAATAAATATTAATGGTTCACCCTGATAGCAATCCAATTAATTGGGTAAAGAATTTAATCTCCATAGATGACAAGTTTTACGATACCTTGGTGAATGACCTTGGTAAATTTTATGACACATCAGCGATAAAGCTTAGTGTTATTCTTATGAATGAATCAATTAAATATTGTAGACAAATTTCCAATTTATTATTAATATTATTTTATTTATGATATTCCACATGTTATATTTTTCATGCCCTATTGATTTTCTTCAAGTTCTTATCAATATTTCTCAAGATCACATGTAAACTGTTTCACTTGTTTTCTCTTACTAGGCCTTATGCTCACCCTTTACACTTATGTATGACCCCAGGTTATGAGATGAAATAAATTTACATAGGATGATCCTTGAATAATCCTTTCAATTATAATATAATAATGTTTTATCTTTTCATGTTTTATATACCTTTTTACCAAGGCATTAAATTTTAAAATATCCTCTATTATTAAAATGTAATAAAAAGTTATGTAATAAAAAGGTGGGTTGCCATAGTTTTTATCAGAGGATGGTTTAGTTATTTTTGGAAATTAGGATTTCAAAAATTTAGGAATAACCATATACAAAATTTTAAATATTGGAAAAGTTCATGGTATTTTGGTGAAATATTAAGTAAGTGGTTTCCAAACAAATAAATCCCTTTCTGGATAGGAATAAGTTGATGTGGCTGTAGAACAGATGTATGTAGGGGTAAAACCGAAAACACCACTGTGAGATAGAATAAAATGGGAACTGGTGCATGACAACATTCCTTTCTTTACTCTTTGTTTGACACTCCCGATGGATATTTTTGGTTAAACACAATCTTTTTATGAATCATTATGAAAGATTTATAGAAAATTTAATTGTTTTTAATGAATAACATGTTAAAGAGTGATGTTATATGACATAAAAGTTCCTTTGGAATTATAATATTATGAAACACGTTACTCACTAAGGTTTTATTATTTTAAAAAATGTTGAGAAATATGAGTAACCATGTAAATGGTGAGCACAACAGACCATGCGCTGATGGCCCTCCGATGGAAGTCGGAATGGAAACCTTCATGAGAATAATGAATCAACTAACTCAAGTTATGGGAAAGTACTTGAATAAAAATGAATAACCGATTTCACCATGAAGGGAACAAATTTCTATTTAGTTCTTCCTACATCAACAACTACAAACTTTTAGTGGATATACCAACCCATTGATTGAGGAACAGTGGATATGATCTATAAAAATGATCTTTTTTGTAATTCGTTGTTCAGAAAAAGAGAAAGTCACTCTGGATGTGTACTGTTTAGAGGGAGAAGCTGATCTGTGGTGGGAAATAATTAAAAACATGAGGCCAAGAGTGGATATTGAATCTATAGAAAGGTAAGAGTTAAGGGGAATCTTCTTTAATAAGTATTTTCCGCTTTTGATGAGAACAAAAATGGAGAAGGAATTCCTATAACTGAAGAAGAAAAATAATGAATCTATTGGAAGCTATGAGATGAACTTCACAAGGATTTCCCATTACACCACTGGATTTGTCATGGATCCTAATGATAATTTTGATAGATTCTTCGGTGGACTAAGACCTCATATACATAAAAATATTTCCAACTGAGACTATGAAAAATACGAGAAGATTGTGAGGAGTGCTAAGAAAGTTGAGACGAATTTTGGTGAGACACAATGGTCTCATATGTCGAATGAAAATAAGAGATCATTGGAGCCAAATTTGGGGAGGAGCTTTGACCAAGCAAGAGGAGGAAGAATAGTGAAACTTTCCACATGCCAAAAATATGGGAAGAAGCATTCAGGGAACTACCTTATCGAGAGTGAGAAATATTAAAAGTGTGGAAGAGATGGCTATATTGCTTAGAATTATCATAGTAAGGTGAAGCCTCAACTTCACAACACAAATGAAAAAGGAAATATGGTTCCAGATTTTCTTGAAGTCCAATACTACAAGTGTATACAACTTGGGAACTTTTCTAATCACTGTCCAAATCTGAGGGTAGTGGATGGGAATCACCATCAACCTCATCAAAGGACTAGGGAAAAAGTTGGTGCTTTTTATATTATGATAGCTAAATTTTAATCTCCAAATGATGTGGTGGAAGGTACTCTCATTATTATCTCAAATCTAGCAAGTACTTTATTTGATTCTAGTTCTACACATTCCTTTATTTTCTCCAAGTTTTCAAATAATATAGATTTAATCCTTGAACTTTTAGAAGTTGAGCTATTAGTGAAGACTCCTGTGGGGATTATCCATAAATTAACACTATATTGAAACTATAGTATTTAATTTGGAGAGCATAATATTATCACAAATATAGTAGTCATTCCCATGTTGGAATTTGACATTATACTAGTTATGGACTGAATCTCAAATTATAATTCTAATATCAAATAAAGAAGAAAGGAAATATTAGAATTATTTAGTGGAAAACCAAAAGTTATCTTCAAATGAGATATATCTCAACCTGAGCATTGTGTAGAAGAACGAATTGCAGCCTTATTTATGGAGTTGATCAGTGAAGATGAAGAAGGGAATAAAGGTATAAAAATAGAGAATGTCCCCATCATTCATGAATACATTAATGTATTTCCTAAGGAGTTATCTAGACCTCCCCCAGAAAGAGAGGTAGAGTTCTCTATTGAGCTCATTACTAGTTCTAAGCTGATTTCAAAAACCCCATATAGAATAGAAAATGTGGATCTAGAGAAAATAAAGAAACAAATCCAAGATTATTTGGAGAAGGGATTTATTTGGCCAAGTGTGTATACTTGGGGAGAACCCATTTTATTTGTGAAGAAGAAGGATGGATCAATGAAACTATGAATTGAATAAAGAATATATTCCAAAGACTGCCTTCCGATCAAGATATGGGAATTATGAGTTTGTTTTTATACCTTTATAATTGACTAATACACCTACTATTTTTATATATTTGATCAATAGAGTCTTTAAGGACTACCTTGATAACTTTGTGGTATCTTTTATTGATGATATTATGATATATTCCAAAAGTTTGGAGGAGCATGGAGATCATATAAGGGTTATATTGAAAACTCTAAGGAAGAAGAGTTTATTTGGAAATTTCAACAAGTTTGAGTTTTGGTTAGATCAAGTTTCTTTATTGGGGCACATTGTAACCAGTGAAGGAATCTCAGTTGACCTTACAAAGAAAAAGGTTGTGGAGGAGTGGCTTCATCCTACAATATTAACTAAGATTCGTAGTTTCCTTGGTTTAGCAGGATATTATAGGAGGTTTGTGAAAAACTTTTCATGAACTTCTAATCCACTAACCATGTTTACATGAAAAAGGGGTTAAGATCATATAGGGAATGAAGTTTAAGGATATTATAAGATCTGAAGAATATATTGGTTACTACACCCATGTTAACTATACCCTATATCAGAGAAGGATTCGTTATTTTTAGAGATGTATCTATGAAAGGGCTTGGGTGATTACTCATGAAAAATGACAAGTTGATTTCTTATGCATCTTGACAGTTGAAGCATCATGAGAAGAACTATCCAACACATGATCTTGAGTTTCCTGTGGTTGTTTTTTCTATGAAGATATAGAGGAACAATCTTTATGTGGAGAAATATGATATATACATAAACCATCAAAGGTTGAAGTATATTTTCACAGAAAAGGAATTAAACATGAGACATAGGAGATGGTTGAAACTTCTTAAAGACTATTATTTTTCAATTCATTATCATCAAAAAAGAGAAAAAAAGTAACTTATACATTAAGTAAGAGAAAATATATTGTTATGGAAATGATGAGGATTCAAAGAGGTCCTTTGAACAAAGACCTTGTAAAAATGGACATGGGAATTACAGGGGAAGGGACCTCATCAGCCTTATCCCAAATGATTTCTCAACCATAATTACTAGATAAGATCAAGAAATATCAAAGGGAAGATACTTTATTATAGAAGAAGATAAAGGCTTTGAAGAATGTGAAGCTTCCTGAGTTAAAGATTTATCAATAAGGTGTACAAAAATTTCATATAAGTCTATGTGTTCTATCTATTATGGAAATGAAGTAGCTGATGGATAAAGATCATATATCTGCATTATTTATATATCCTGGAAGTAAAAAAATGTATAGAGACCTTTGTGATCATTATTCATGGGATAACATGAAAAGGGAGATAGCCGACTACACTGTAAGGTGGCTGGTGTGTCAACAGGTGAATGAAGAGCGAAAAATTCCTAAAGGGGTATTATAACCACTAACCATACCATCAAGAAAGTGGGACAATATTTCTATGTGTTTTTTCATTAGTCTCCAAAAAACATACAAAGGAAATAATACTATATGGGTTATAGTGGACTGTCTAAACAAGACAACCCAATTTTTTTCTATATGGGAAGACTTATCTCTTGACTGACTTTCCATGATACACATGAAGGAAGTGGTGGGGTTGCATGGAGTACAACTTTCTATCATATCTGATCATGATCCAAGGTTTATATCAAAAGCTTGGAGAAGTCTTCAACATGATCTGAGTACCAAATTGAATTTCAGTGTGGCTTATCATCCCTAAACCGATGGACAATCTGAAAGGACTATTCAGAAACTCGAGGACATGCTAAGAACCTGATCAATGGGATTTAAAGGTGGATGGGATCAACATATCCCATTAGTTTTGTTCTCATACAACAACAACTTCTATTAGATTATTCAAATGGATCCCTATGAATATCTATATGGGAAGCGATGTAGAACTCCTACTTGTTGGATGAACCTGATGAGAGAAAGCATCTTGGGATTGATATTGTGCAAGAGATGACATAAAATGTTCATTCAATCCAAAAACACATTAAGGATGCTTAGAGTTAGAAAAAGAGCTATGTTTAAAACCATCAAAGGGATTGTAAATTTGATTTTGGTGAAAAGTATTCCTTCTAATTTCACAATGGAAGAGGGTAATGCGATTTTGGATGAAAGGGAAGATTAACCCCTTGTATATTGGCCCCTATAAAATCCTCGATCTTATAAGAGTTGTGGAATATCGGCTAGAACTTACACCAAATCTATCTCAAGTTCAGCATGTTTTCCATGTATCTATCTTGAGGAAGTACATACCCGACCCTTCACATACACTGAATCCAAAGGCAGTACAATTGGAACACGATCTCTCTTATAAGGAGCAGTCTCTAGAGATCTTGGACCCTAGGGACAAGGTTTTACGCAACAAGACTACCCACCTTGTCAAAGTTTTATAGAGGAACCACATGTATGAAGAAGAGACATGGGAACTGAAGGAAACAATGATGTAAAAGTACCCTCACCTTTTCTCAGCTGAGAGAACAAGTTGAAATTTCAGGGACACAATTTCTTAAGCGGGAAGAATGTAATGACCTGAACTTTTTTGAATAATAATTATTCCTGAAGATTTTTGTTATATTATTCTACACAACAAAACTATTTCTAATTAATAATAAAGTAAGTATATTGAAATGTGACCTTTGGGTTTCGACTGTTATATGACCATTGGTAAATATGATTGTTGTAAACAATACCCTTAAAAATAATTTTAATATTATAATTGGTATTATAAATAGAAATTATAATGGTTAATTAATCAAAAAATTAGATTCGATGGCCTCATCTAGTAGAGTCATGTCGTATGAAGACCATTTTTTAAAAATTGAGAGGGAGGTAGAATCTTTGGGATTCTCTCTTGACCAATCCCAATCCAGGCTTCAACATGTTAAGCTTGAACAAAGTTGACTAAGAATGAAGTTCAAGTTAGTAGAGATTAACACTTAGGCGATGTTATCTGAGCCTCCCAATAATTCTGTTACCATTGCACACGTTACCCTTAGGTTATACGCGGGGGTTATAAGGGGTTATGTTTCAAGGCCTTAGTTACTTAAACTGTAATCCATTTGTTCTAATAAAATTTTTATTTCCACATTTTCATTTTAAGAATAGTTTTTCCTTTTAAAATATATGTTTAATTGTGAAAAATTTGATAAATTGATTTTTTAGGTAAATTTTTAATTTTTATAGATTTCTCATACATAGAGAATTATTATGGAAAAATAAACACATTTTTGAATTTCAAATGTCAAAATTAATCTAGGGTGATTTTTTAGAATTTTTCTAAGAAGTCTCATATTTTTTATGAATAGTGCAAAATAATGTATTTTTTTAAATAATTAGTATACTTTAAATAATTGATTTTGTGAAATAATTTTCAAAAAACAGACATACACGGTTTTAATCAATAAGATATTTTAGGTATGATAGAATCAAATTAATTTTTTTGATTAATAGTAACTTGACCCTTTGGAATAGTAATATTACCCTTATGAATAGTAATATGACCAATGTAATAGTAACATCATATAAGGAATTAGAGATACAATTTATGCATCTTAAATGGTAATGTGATATAATTATATCATAGAATAAGTAAATATATGTTTTAGAAATCATTAGTTAAGTATTATCATTTTTTGAGTAAATAATGATTTTAATTAAAATTTTATTTCTCAAATTTAGAAAATTATTTTCATAAAATGAAGTTTATTTTTGAATTATACACATAAAAAAATGGTAAGGGTGATTTTTTGGGATTTTTCTAAAATAGTCGAATTTTCAGTTAATAGTAAAAATATTGTTTTAAGTTTTCAATATGTTTAATGACATCATTAATGATGGAATAATGTTTTAATAATTCTGTTATACTCTTTAGGATTAAAATATAATATGAGGTGTCCTAAGTGGCCAATATAATGGGAAAATACCATGGGAAAGACCATGTATGTTCAAATACCGCTATTGTGGTGTCCTCATTAATTAATAAAAAACTCCTTCACTTTTTCTATAAATACCCACTAATTCCTCAATTATATTTCATTAAAAATTATTTATACTAATATATCTAATAGTATTACCTCCCAAGGAGTCCTCCCAAGCTATCATCAAGCCCTCAAGGTCGTGATCATCAAGTTTTAGGAGTCACTCTTCAAGGTAAGGGAACCCTCAACTTATATTTTTCTTTCATGTTTCCTTTTATTGAGGTATGTATTTAAAATTTACATACCATGTTATCCTACCCATTTTAGTCCATCAATTTACTATACTATTATTTGTTTTTTATTGGGATACCCAAGTCCCCTCTCTTTTTAATTTTTTCTAAAACCATGTTTCATACCCGTTATTCTGTCGGATTTTCATCTCAAATTTTTTCTCACTACTAGAAATAGACAATTTCCCAACGGTTTTGAACCATTGGGAAAGCCTGCAGAACCATTGGTATATCTTATACAAATGGTTCTGCAAACCATAGGTAAGTAAGCCATTGGGAAATCTTTTCCCAACGGTTTACACAGAACCATTGGGATAGGTTAGAAAAATGAACCTATCCCAATGGTTTGGCACAACCGTTGGGATAGTTTTTCCCAATGGTTTGGCTTTAACCATTGGGAAAACCAACCATATGAATCCCTATCCCAATGGTTTTCCAAACCATTGGGATAAAACTATCCCAACAATTTTCAAACCGTTGGTATATGTCTTTCCCAACGGTTTGGAAAACTGTTGGGATGGGTAAATATATAAAAAAGAGTTCCAGCGGAGGTTTAAACCCACAACCTCCACGTTATAAATCAATGACTATACCACTATTATAGAGTATCTTTTGTGAATATATTTGGATAAATATATATATATATTTATATGTAATTTATATATTGATTTATTTGATGATTTTTGAAAAATGTACCCATAAAAAACAAGGTTACCTATCCCAATGGTTATCAAAACTGTTGGGAAAGATAGGTTCCCACCTGGCTTTCCCAACGGTTTGGCCAAACTATTGGGAAAAGTCTACTTTATGGTCACTTTTCCCAAAGGTTTGGCCAAACCGTTGGGAAAGGGTATGGATTTCCCAACGATTTGGCCAAACTATTGGGAAAAGTCCACTTTATGGCCACTTTATCCAATGGTCTGGCCAAACCATTGGGAAAGCCATACCCTTTCCCAAGGGTTTGTCCAAACCGTTGGGAAAAGTGACCTCGAAGTGGGATTTCCCAACGGTTTGGCCAAACCTTTAAGAAAAGTGGCCAAAAAGTGGACTTTTCCCAACAGTTTGGCCAAACCGTTGGGAAATCCATACCCTTTCCCAACAGTTTGGCCAAACCGTTGGGAAAAGTGACCTCAAAGTGGGATTTCCTAATGGTATGGCAAAATTTTTTGGAAAGGGGGCCTATACCAATGGTTTTTACAAACCATTGGTATAGAAGCGTTGGAAAAGGTCATATTTCCAGTAGTGTCACTTTTTATAAAAAAATTATTTTATTTTTGTGTGTTAATAACTAGTCCTATTTATTATCTAGGGGTATTAAAATAGATTTAAAAATTATCTATTTAATTATGGAATTGACATAAATGAAACCTACCTCCCTTTTCCGTGGGTTTAAAATCACAAAAGAATCTTGTTTTTTAGCACTTTCTAAAATACTGTGATTTGGAAATGAAACCCATTTATTTTATTCTCCAAAAGTTATTTATGAGATGTTTAATTAATATATATGTGTCTCAAATTAATTAATACATATTAAGGGTGTACCCTAATAGGACTCCAATGCACTGAGTAAAGAATATAATCTCTAGATATGACAAGTTTTACGATACCTTGGTGAATAACCATGGTGAAATTTATGACACCTCGGTGATAAACCTCAGTGATATGCTTATAAATGAATAAATTAAATGTTTTTGCCACATTTAAAATTTATTATCCATGTTATTTTTTTATTATATGCCTCATTTTCTCTTTTTCATTCCGTATTGATATTTTTCAAGTTCTTATCAATATTTCTCAAGATCACATGTAAATTGTTTCACTTGTTTTCCCTTAACGAGCCTTCTACTCACCCTTTCAACTGATATATGTCCCCAGGTTATGAGATGAAATTAACATACTTAGGATAAACCTTGAATAATATTTTAAAGTGTAATAGAATATTGTTTTTTGTTTTCATGTATTACGTACCATTTTTCCCAGACACTAAACTTTAAAAGATCCTATGTTTGTAAAATGCAATGAAATGTTATGTAATAAAAAGGAAGGATTCCATAGTTCTAGAAACAAAATATTATGATAAAATTTATCATGTGGAGACCACTTATTTATCATAATTCTATATTCTCAGTATCTTTTAGTGTATTAGAAATAAATTAGATGATAGCACATTTTTAGGTCATAAAAAAATAGAACAAGTATTCCTCCATGAATGTAGTTGCTACTCCAACAAGATGTCCATATTCTTATTTAGAGACTTCCATAATATGGTAAAGGAATGATACCACATTTTTAGTTCCAAATTGGCTTGATATAATTTTAAGAAGTTGGATATGGTTTTGAAACTAGTTTTACTTCAAACTGGGATCCATACCATCTATACTTCATCATCTTAGCATGTATAACCAGATTCGTCTTCAATTAATCATGGATTCTACTTCAAATGTCATTTGTTTCATTGTATCTATTCTCAATGAAATCAATCCAGGTCATTTCATTCACCCTATTAAAAATAATTCATCTCATTTGAATGTATACAAACCCCATATATCATATCTCCCCCATAATCCTATATCACTTCAATGATTATATATAAAAACTAAATGTATAGGGAGAGGAATGCCCCTAATATTCTCAAGTATATTATTGTGGTTGGTCTTGATGAAAAAAACATTAACTTTTGATTTTATTCTAATAATTTCTATGGATGATACTACTTTTAAAAACTTTTCTCAATATTTTTATACCATAATTATTATTCTTATATAGTTTGGTATTCATCTTATTTTCAAGACTCATATCAATAGTAAAAGTTTACCCATTTTATGCATCATCTATACTTTATTTTCTATGTTTGTTTATCTATGCAAGGATAACTCCACCATCTTACACTCATGATTTGTAATGTTATGGATGGAACAAATTAAGCATGCTTCTTGTTTTTTCCTCCATGATTTCCATTAAATCTACTTAAAATTTATTTACCCCAGATAAAATTTTCTTTGAAAATCCATCTACTTTTTTCTGTGGGAACAAGATCCTTCATCTTATAAAATAATGGTCCTTCTTTCAGATCCTCTTTGATACCCATGATAGAAAATTATTCTTTCTTTTCCCACTTATATTATTACTTATTATCATTATAGGAAGGTTGATATGAGTAAACAATATTTAGTTCTTGATTCACTATATTATCTTCTATCTATGATGGATGTTTTAAACAAGATGTCAACTATACTTGAGGAATACTCCTTTTCCTCCCCACATAATAATCATTTAACTCCATTACTCTATTTTTGAGTGGAAAAAATTTTCCTCCCTTATATTCATGTATCCTTCTCTTCATAGGAGTGAGGGATCTCATATCATGACCTTCATTATTTTTTTGGTGTAATACCTTTCCATGTGACCAAGGGTAGTAGAAATATGAAATCTCCCAATGAAATAATACCATATATAATGTCATCCTATTTGAGATGTTCTTATAGTAAATACTCCCCCTCTATTGAAATTTACAGCATCCAAACATACACTCATAATATGTTACAATCTTTCATAAAATTATCATTGTAATTATACCACTCTTTGAGAACTACTTCCACTAATTTTAACAAGATGATTATATATTTTCCCTAATTCCATATTATTATTATTTTTTCTCCCTGTTAAAGTATCCATGTGAGAATATTTAGTTTTAAACTTATTTCTCACAACATGAACATCTCTATCATGTTTATTAATCCATAAATCATTATCATTTAGTAGGAATTTAAAATTCTTGGAGTGAGAATTATTTTCATTATATGTAATCCCTATATACTATTTACACTAATCTCCAAGAATTTAAATTGATTCTTTAAATAGTTTTTATTTTCCCATGATTAACTTTAACTTATGAACAAATTTTTCAAGTATATCACTTTTCCCTTCATTTTCTCATTTATTATAGTAATAAAATTTTATTAATCCATTTTTCCCTCCATAAAAATTATGTTTTCTTTATATAAATTAGTTATGTAAGAATTTTTCCATGACTAGTATTTATGAATTGAAGTTCCAAAGGATTTAATAACAACTGAGAGGGGGGATTAAATTGGTTAACAAATTTTTATAACTTTCTAAACATTAAAAAACTTAACCCCTTAAACCTGTTAATATTTATTTCCTTATCAACTTTTCGTAAATAATAATGCATGAAAAAAGTAAATTATTAAGGTAAACAAGATTTACAAGGTTTAGCCTCAGTGTGAGAACCTACATCGTTTCTATAGCCACTCTTGTGGGTCTATGGAAATCCACTGTTATGAAGAAGTGAATAAAACATGTGAAAACTCCCATTATACACCTTCTATATCCCAATAGAAAAGATTATATTGAATGATGTCAGTTTATAATGTTTACTTGTAAAACAATGGATCCAAAAAATAATGAAGACTTTTTTGAAATTGCTCCACAATTGATCAATCTGAATCCTCAGTCTGATTTGACTGGATCTGATTTTCTCAATCCGATGAGTCTAGATCTGATAATTTCAATACCATAAGTTAGGATCTAATTCTATCAATATGATGAGTATGGATCCATTTCTATCAATATGATGAAATCAATATGATGGAACCATTCACAATCTGCAAAACTTAAACTCTTCTCAAATGCACAAAATGATCTTCTTCAATCCGTTTGACATAATATGATTGACTAGATACAATATTCTCAATATAATATTACTCAATCAGGTAAAAAAATTCATTATTCTAATAATCCTCATGAGATCTCTAGTCGATAATGACTTTCACTTTATTTCTTCAGTTCTTCGACTTTTCTACTTGCGTGAAAAGTCAGAAATGAATGAATCATCTGAACAAGTATTTATAGGAAACTCAGAAAAAAATTGGGAAACATGAAAATTTTCCCTACTTCCTCAAATTTCAAAATATATAAATATATCTCATATTTAAACTTCAAATTTTACTGCATCAAACCTCCTTATATTTCACTGAGATTTATTAAAAGTTGAATTTCATGTTTGACCACTTAAACTCTTCATAAAACTTATAGAATTTTCTTTTAGAGTCTCATTACTAATCAGCTAAATATGATTTCTATTTCTTTACCAATGAATCTGATTTATGTTTCATTATCAGTGGATCTAAATTATATTGATTTCTCAATGAACATGATTTCTATTTCTTTCACAGTGAATCTGAATTTTGTTTTATTCTCAGTGAATCCTATTTCTGTTTATTTCTTAGTGAATATGAATTCTATTTCTTTATCAGTGAATCCAATTGAATTATCGTTATAATATATTTCCAATTACAATGGAGTTACCCTTATGATTGATATCTCATTAAGATAGAATAATCATAATAAAAATTTTCAATTCTTTAACCCTCTCCACCATTTTTTCAAAATATTTTATCATGAAAGTTTTCATTATTTGTGAGAACTTTATGATCAGTGAAGAATCATCTAACTTGGTTTAGAAAACATGAAAAATTTATAAATCCTGACTTCACTTTCTTCAACAATACTCTTTAACAATAATATTATTTATTCCCTTATCAACTTCTTTCTTTATCTTATTACGAAAAAGGAAAACTTTTAAAAAACAACAATTTATTCAATTGATTATTTTTGATCAGATGGTCTAAATTTAATGTAGATGAATACAATACTCATAATCTAATGAATCTTTATTATGATGGATATGGGTCCAATTATTGAATAATGAAAACATTTATTTTACAAAAGGTTAGTTTTCAACAAATAAAAAAAATGTTAAAACAAAAAACTACAAAGGTTCTTTAATCTCCCCCTTTGGATTTGTAAAAAACCCTTGTTAAAAACTTTTCCAACTCTCAGAATTTTCCACAACTCGTATTCTGTAAACAAATCATGTTTTTTGACTTATATAAAAAGATATCCTTTCTCAAAAGAGAGTGTCCTAACACCACATTACTAAATAAAGTATTTTTTTGAAGTAATTTCTTCCCTCGATGGCATGGAAATTTTGTGGCCATGTGAAGATAGAACTTCTCCTTACTTTTATCTTTTCTTTTCTCAATTTTAATTTTATCTCACTTTTCTTTTTCTCTCAATTTAATTTTTCTATCCCCTATTTTATGATAACCACATATTTAAATTAATTTAATAATGATAAGTAAAAACAACTTACAAAGTAAAAAGTTATTACTTTCTCTCCCCCTTTTCCAACATAATCCAAAGCACGATGAGGGTATCTTATTTATGAGTTTTATGAAGACATGGGATGCTGAAAGTGAAGTTTCAACCTCAATTCCAAAAAACATTCATTTGACTTTTCTATTGTAAAGATACCATAAATCATATACTTTGTTGAAATGTATTCCATCAAAACATATCCCATAGTAACTTTATCTTTTATAAATTGAAACTTTATATCATTGTGTTTTGACCTTTAATGTTGGGAATAATTATTAGAAAGATAAATTGAACTCTAATTATCACAAATCATATTTAATGGTTTAGAAAAATTTACTTTCAAATCTTCCAGATGAACTTTCATCCATGATATTTGAGTAAAAGACTGAGTAACTGAAATATATTCAGATTCATCTTTGCTCAAAGTTATTGAAATTTGTTTCTTACTAGCCTAACTCAATCAATATTCACCCAAGAAAAATGTTCCTACTATGGTTGATTTTCTATCATTAAAATATCCAGCCCAATCGGCATCAGTATAACCGTGAAACTTCATCTCACTATTTATTTTTTATAACAACCCATGTGAAGTTTTAGTTTTGTAATATCTTAGAATTGTATTTGATACCAACATATGTGATTATTTTAGATTACTTTGATACCTGACAAACTAAGTCACAATATAAACAACATTAGGCTTTGAGGCTATAAGGTAAAGAAGACATCATATTATCTTCCAAAAGTATTTCCGATTCACACTTATTCCCAATTCACCTTTACTCAACTTTGTGCTCACTGAAATAGGATTTAAAACTTATTTGGATTATATTATCCCAAACCTCTTTAACAATTCCCTATAATACTTTTCTTGACATAATAAAATATATTTTTTCTTTTTTTGAACATGTAAGCTAAGGAAAAAATTCAATTCCCCCAACATTGAAATTTCAAAATTGTTATTCATTTCTTCAGTAAATGTTTTACAAACATATTCTCTATCCCCCAAAAAAATTATATCATCCACATAAACAATTACAATTAGATATCTAGATTCAATGTCTTTTACATATAATTTTCTATCAACTTTTCCTTTAGAAAATTTAAACATTCTCAAAAAAAATCCAAGTTTAGAATACCAAGCATATAGAGATTTTTTTTGCCCATAAAAATATTTATTCAATTTGAAAACTTTTTTTTCATCCTCACCAATTGGAAACCTGCAAGGTTTTTCAATGTAAACTTCTTCCTCAATCTCACCATTTAAGAAATATGACTTTTCATCCATATGATAAACTTTATAATTCCGATCTACAGAAACTAAAATAAAAATTCTAATAGATTATAACATTGTAACTATAGAAAAATTTTCTTCAAAACCCATACCTTACACCTGTGCATATCCTTTACAAAAAATCCCAGATTTGTTTCCTAAAACTTCTCCATGTTTATTTAGCTTGTTTCTTTAAACCCACTTAGTTCTGATAAAATTTTTATTTGCTGGTAGTAAAACTAGTTCCTATGTTTCATTCTTATCAATCTGATTCAACTCTTCATTCATTGTATCCACCCATCATTTGTGTTCGATAGCCTCTGAAACTGATTATGGTTTAACTTTTGAGATAAGTGAAGTATGATTCTCTAATCTCAAATTTTCTCTTGTCTGAACTAGTGCCTTTCTATTTCCAATAATGTCTTCAGATTCAACATGTTTTTTATTGTAGGAAATTTCAATGTTTATTTCCCAACTAAAATTTACTCATCACACAATTATTCAGAATCTTGATAAGGATATTTAGAATTACTTTCACTATTTTGGAAATTATCCAGTTATCCTCCTCAACATTCTCAACAAATTTTGTTAAGGAAAATTGTTTTTCAATTAAATTCACATCATATGAGTCCAAAAACTTTTTATAAACGTTTTTTTCCAACATTTTCAACTTATTCTATTTAGTGAATAATCCATAAAAGTTCCTTCCTCATATTTGTCACCAAACATTCTCAAATCCATATTTTTTATTTTTGGAAAAAATAGAATTCAAAAAACATTGAAGTATTTCAATGAAGGTTGTTTTTTATTATACCACATTTCATACGGAGTCATGGTAACTTAAAGTATCAAGAAACATCTATTTTAAACATGTATAGTAGTACCAACAGCTTCTATCTAATATAATTTTAAAAGTTTGTATTTTTCCAACATAATTCATCACATTTTCACCAAACTTATATTCTTTCTTTCTAATACTCAATTTTCTTATGAATTATAGGGAGAAATATACTGATGTTTGATACCATGATTTCTTAGATAAGTTTCAAAATTATTGTTTGTTAATTTGGAACCATTATCCGTTCTTAACCTTTTTATGGAAACCACGTTTTCTTTCTGAACATCTTTTCTGATGAATTTGAACAGTCCAATAGCCTTTGATTTGTGCTTCACAAACATGATGTTTTTCATCTGAGTGAAATCATCAATAAAAGTGATAAAGTGTAAATCTCCCTTTTTTATTAATGTCTCATCATCCCACATAAATCTGAATGAATAATTTCAAGTGGTCTGGGGTATTCAATCACAACTCTTTTATGAATTTTTCTAGTCATTTTTCCTTTTTAGAATGTAATATAAGCGTTTTTATATCTTATTTTCAATTTTGAAAAATTCTAAATAGCATTAAATTTAGAAAATTTATTCATTTTTTTATTCCCAAGGTGAAAAAGTCTTCATTGTAATAATTTGTTTTCATCTTTAGCACTCAAGTAACATGAATTTTTGAATAATCTTATTTCAAAGAGATTCCCAATGGTTCTTTCTCCTTTGGTAATAATTTTTTTCATATATCACACTTTTGATGATACAAAAATTTTTTCTAAAAAAAACTTTCTTTTTATCATCACAAAGTTGATGTACACTAAGTAAGTTATATTTTTTCATAAAAAAATAAAACTTCTATAGATTTAAAATTTTCCACTTCAATCTCAATTGTTCCAATTCCTATGATTTTTAAGGAACTATCATTAAGAAAGGTAAATTCTCCTCCATCATGACTTTCAAAATGTTTCAATATTTTTATATCATTTGTTATATGTAAAGAACAAACACTATCAAGTATCAATGGTTTGTTACTTTTAATTTCTTTCAAAGATGTCTCAATAATAAAAGCTATTTCCTCAACTTTATTTTTTCAACATCCTTTTATTTTCTGTTATAATAAATTTCTTCTGAAATGAGTGTAATACATATTTATTCATGATAACTATCCTAATTAAATCTTACAAAAACTTCTTATGGATATTCAAATTGATTTTTTGTTGGAAAGTTTCTAACCTCTTAAGAATTCACCTTTTCAACTTTCTGTTAGTTAGGAAAGTTTCTCATTCTAATTTCACTATTTATTCCACTTTTCTCAAATATTCTTCTAGGTAGAGATATATTGTGCCAAAAATTATATTCCAAGATCCCATAGATTCTACAACACTAGTAGTAGTAATTAAATCTTGATTTTCTATTTAATAAATATCTTTCTTTGTATAAACCTTGTTGAGGCTGATAACTTCTTGCAGCTCTAACATACTCAGGCCATGGACCATATTTTATTTTGATTGAGTTTTCTAATTTTTTATATTTTATAGGTTTATAACATCCTTTCTCCATACAAGATTTCCCAATACATTTTCCAGAACATGAAGTGTTTAAATAATCATATCAAACATTACTTTTTGTAGGAGAATATTTCACCTGATTATCGTATTGAGCCTTTACAATAACATTAGAAGTCTTATATTTTTCTTGAGAAGATTTTTTGAAGTTTTAATTCATCTTCCACAAGGTACCTTTAGAATCAATAATGTTTTATTGAAACATTTTAACCTCTTCTTCCTTAGCTTCAATGTGACAACCGGGTCCCGGTGACAGCACAGCCACCCCGCCTTAACATGGTTGTCGGGTCTTGGCCCACCAGGTACCACCAGTTTCCCCGCAGACACGTGGGGCCCACCCTAGGGTCCACCCACATGCCTGAATGGGTTATCTGACTAATGACAGTACCCACAGGCCAACACTTGTCCTTTCCAGTGTGCTTTGTCCTCACTCACACACACCATGGGAAACTTTCCAGAAGGTCACCCATCCTGATCACTCCTCCAGGCCAAGCATGCTTAACAGTGGAGTTCTAATCAGGTAGGCTCCTTAAAAGGAAGGTGCACCTTGTTGACATGAGTCATATCATTTAGCCATTTAACCCTTTATCATTTGGGGATGTTACAATCACCCCCCCTTTAGAGCACAACGCCCTCGTTGTGGGCCCTACATCTCAACCCAGGCAGTGCACCACGCACTTAAGGCTGGGTTCCTCCTCTGATACCAAATGTGACAACCGGGTCCCGGTGACAACACAACCACCCCGCCTTAACATGGCCGTCGGGTCCTGGCCCACCAGGTACCACCAGTTGCCCCGCAGACACGTGGGGCCCACCCTAGGGTCCACCCACATTCCTGAATGGGTTATCTGACTAATGACAGTCCCCACAGGCCAACACTTGTCCTTTCCAGTGTGCTTTGTCCTCACTCACACACACCCTGGGAAACTTTCCAGAAGGTCACCCATCCTGATCACTCCTCCAGGCCAAGCATGCTTAACAGTGGAGTTCTAATCAGGTAGGCTCCTTAAAAAAAAGGTGCACCTTGTTGACATGAGTCATATCATTTAGTCATTTAACCCTTTATCATTTGGGGATGTTACAATCACCCCCCCTTTAGAGCACAACGCCCTCGTTGTGGGTCCTACATCTCAACCCAGGCAGTGCACCACGCACTTAAGGCTGGGTTCCTCCTCTGATACCAAATGTGACAACCGGGTCCCGGTGACAACACAGCCACCCCGCCTTAACATGGCCGTCGGGTCCTGGCCCACCAGGTACCACCAGTTGCCCTGCAGACATGTGGGTCCCACCCTAGGGTCCACCCACATGCCTGAACGGGTTATCTGACTAATGACAGTCCCCACAGGCCAACACTTGTCCTTTCCAGTGTGCTTTTTCCTCACTCACACACACCCTGGGAAACTTCCCAGAAGGTCACCCATCCTGATCACTCCTCCAGGCCAAGCATGATTAACAGTGAAGTTTTAATCAGGTAGGCTCCTTAAAAGGAAGGTGCACCTTGTTGACATGAGTCATATCATTTAGTCATTTAACCCTTTATCATTTGGGGATGTTACATTCAAGCTTCTTACTATGATCTTCAACCATCTTTCCTTGTTCACTAATTATAAGTTTGTAACTAAAAATCTTATGAATGTATTTATCCTCCTGTTGGATGACATATTTTATTCCATCAAAAAATTGTTCACAATATTTTTTAATTAATATAATTTCATTGTTGATAGTTTTTTTTCTCAATAAATTTAACAAGTTCTGTTCTAAGATGTTACTCTCTATAAGATTATTCATCACCATCTTTGGTCTCTGAGGATTATTTTTTTCTCAACTTTTGAAATGAAGGTTTTGAATTTTTATAGACATTCATATTTAGAATAATATTTATTATTTGAGTCTGATTCAAATTTTTTACTCAACATACTTATTTTGTTTTCAGTAAACCTCTTCTTGTATCTGTTAGAATAATTTTCTTTTTTATAATTTTAGTTTCACTTCTTACATCGATGTTTTTCATTAGAATCATCTTGATATTCTCCAAATTTATTCTTGGGGAAATTCATAGTAAAGTTTCTGATGCCACCACACTCAAAACATTTTATAAGAAGTTTACCTCCATAATTTACACTTCCACTTCAATAGTTCTTGGATATAATATATATGATTTTTTTCATTAAAAACATAATCCTCTATATATTTGAACTCATAAGGATTTGCTTCTTCAACATCTTGTATTTTCATCTTTCTCTTGGATTCAAAAATACATTTCATCTTTTATCTTATTTTTAAACATTTGATATTTCCTCATTTCATAAGAAACAGGAAATTTATACAATTTATCAAGAGATAAATCATCCTTATCTTATAAAGAAGAAATTTTAGAATGAAACATATCCAGAAAGTTTCTCATAAGTTTCTTCACAATTATGGAATCTTTCAAGAATTATTTGAATACTCTTATGTTGCAAAGAATTTAATTTACTCCAGTGAAGTATTCATCATTTTTTTATTCTTCTCTCATTCTGATGTCTTTATACTTACTAAGATAGATTTTTATCTTTTCTTTCATAACATTTATATTCCCTTTGAAAACACTTTACAACTTGTCCCAAACAATTTTTTGAAGTTTTGAGTCCCATCACCTTCTGATATACATTTTATGATAAGAAGACAAGAAAAAAATTTATATCCTTTCTATCAACTTATATATTTCTCTTATCAGTAAAGGTCACTGAGACATCTTTCTCAACATGTGGAAACCCAATAATAGCAGCATCAATAGCTTCCAATCCAAGAGATTGGATATAATGAATCATTCTATTTTTACATCCATAATATTTTTTTCCATCAAGTGTAATAATTACTCTATTATTGATAGAATTAATATTATCCATGATAAGAATTCAATAAGGAAACCTTCAATCTGATACCAATTTAAGTTAAAAATGATCTAATAATAACCGAGAAGGGGGGAGGGGGTTGAATCAACTGTTAAATTTTTATAAGTTTCAAAACTTTTAGAAAATTAACCCCTATAACCTATTAAGATTTATTTAATTATAAACGTTTAGTAAATAATCATGCATGTAAAAATAGGAAAGTAAGTAAAGAATACAATATTTACAAGGTTTATCTTTAATACGAGAACCTACATTATTATCATATCCAATCCCATGTGTCTATGGAAATCCACTATTATGTAGAAGTAAATACAACTTGTGCCAAATTCTATTAGACACCTTCTATATCCTGAGAAAAAAATATCATATTTACTCCCATAATTTTAATATTTTTACTTAAAAAATTGATCCAAACAAAATAATAAATACATTGATGAAACTGCCCCATAATTTCTCAGTCTGAATCCTCAGTCTAATTTGGATGGATTTGATTTTCTCAATCTGATGAGTCTAGATCTGATTCTTTCAATGCAATCAGTTTGGATCTAATTCTCTCAATACGATTTGTCTGGATCTGGTTATCTCAATTTGATAGACTCAATATGATGAACCCATTCTCAATCTGAAAAACTCAAAATATTCTTAAATGTTCAATATGATCTTCTTCAGTCTGATTGACTTAATCTAATTGAAAAAATACGATCTTCTCAATACAATATTTTTTAATATGGTAAACAAACATTATGTTGTCTGATCCTCCTCCCAAGATCTCTGGATAACAATTATTTTTACTTGATTTCTTTAGTACTTTTCCTTTTCTGTTTTCATGAAAATTCACAAATAAATGAATGATCTTATCAAGTAATTTTAGGCGACTCAGAAAACAAAAGTGGAAAACTTGAAAAATTTCCCTGCTTCCTCAAATTTCAAAATATCTAATGATCTCTCATATTTAAAATTCAACATTTACTTCTTTAAACAACCTTAGATTTCAATGAGATTTATGAAAAAATTAATTTCATGTTTCACCTATTAAAGTCTTTATAAAACTTCTGGAGGTTTATTTTTAGTCTTCTTTGTAATCATCTCAATATGATTTCTATTTATTTCTCAGTGAATCCAATTTTAATTTATTTCTCAATTAATTCAAATTCTTTTTCTTTCTCATTGAATCTGATTTCTATTTCTTTATCAATGAATCTGATTTTTATTTCTTTCCCTGTGAATCTGAATTCTATTTATTTCTCAATGAATGTGATTTCTGTTTCATTCTCAATGAATCTGAATTAAGTCTCTATCTTAGTGAATCCGATTTAATTATCATTATGATAGAATTACAATTACAGCGAATTCCTATTATGTTGGATATCCCATTACAATGGAATCTCCATACTATAACTTTGAAATTCTTCAACCCTCTCCACCATTTTTTCAAAATCATTTATCATAAAAGTTTTCATGATTTTTGAGAACCTTATAGGAAGCAAAGCATCATCTAACTTGGTTGAAAAGTATAAAAAATTTCTAACTCATGAATTCAATTTCTTTATAAAACCTCTTCAGTAACAATATAACTTATTCCCTCAGCAACTTATTTCATTCTCTAATTAAAAAAATGAAAACTTCCAAAAAAAAAACAATTTCTACCTCCGATTCTTTTGGATCTGATGATCTGAATTTTCTGTAGATAAATATGATACTCCTAATCCGATGAATCATCAGTACGATGGATATGGGTCTGATTCCATAATTACAAAAAAATTATTTTTACAAAAAGTTTAGTTTTCAACAATTAAAAAAATTTGTTAAAAAAACAACACAAAGGTTCTTCAAGAATGATACTTCACTTATCAAGGCCTAAAAATTATCTTGTTTATTGAACATACAATCCTGAAATTTACTACATCATGTTGTTGCCTTTTTTCCACCACAATCTTCTAATTATTCAAATGATATATAATTTTTATCTTTATATATATAAGAAAAATTTACTATAAAGTTAGTTTAGATATGCATAAGGAATAAATATTTTACACCTCAATGAGAACACATAATTTTGTGGTTTACTTAATTATGCTCTTCATAATATTACTTCCAAACATATTAAATTCATCATCAACAGAATTCATACCCACACATTCAACAAATTCAAATTATACACTAGTAGAAGGAACTTAGTTTTCTTTATCAATAAAAATTTCAAACTATAAAACTCTTCCAACTTCACCCACATGTCCATTGAAGTCTTGTAGCATTCTATCTTCTATTTCACTTTTATATCTATAATATTTTCAATAATTCAAATTAACAAGATATCATAATTGATTCCATCATGTACTTCCAAATATTTCATGAACTCCTTATTCTAATTAGAAAAATGATTTAAATAAAACAATGGATATTTCACTATAGAATTCATATTTTATATAAACTTCAAATATTATCAATCCCAATATGTTAGGTTGAATACAAAACAGAACCCATTGTCTCTGATACCTCTTATTATAACCTAAGAAACCCTAATGGGGAGGGTTAAATTTGGGTGTCACGTGATTTAAAGTATTTATTCACTTGATTTAATCTTTAATAGATCTTGTTTTGTATTAGTAAAAATTAATATTCAACCTATTGGTCATTTAACTTCTCATAAAAAAATTGAATATCAAACATGGATACTAGAATTCAAACACATGACACATAAATATTTTTCTTGGTTCTTCCACACTAGGAAGTACCCAAGGATCATATACTCAACATTGTGATGATTTACCAAAAATCCACTATAAACTCATAGTTTTTGGTGGATAAAAGGTTTAGGTAAAGTAACCCATCAACAAGGAAAATCACATATACAAGTTTAAGTGAAGATTCTCCTCATAAATGCTTACTACCTATTAAATGGTTTGGGTAATAGGTCACCACCTCCAAAGGGCCACTCCATCCTCCTTCATGCATTTCTCTAGAATATATCAGTTTATAGACTTATATGTCTCTTATAATTTTATTAACATGAAGGTTATTTTTACTTAAATAATTATAATTTGTTTTATAATTCAAAAGTTTACGATCCAATGAATACCATATGATATAACCAAATCCCAAGGCTTGCTATAATCATCTCTTTATAAGAAGAGTCAAGTCTTTGATCTTTAATAAAAATTTACACAATAGGAAGGAATTTTCTCTAGATTGAGTAATTATAGCATGGAAATTATTCTCAATGTATTATATCATACTTACTTTAGCAAAAAATATATGAATAATAGGACCTCTATAGTGTCCCTCTTTTCTTTTATGTAATGTACTTTATCTATATTAATTTGATCTTCAATATAAATTCACTCAGTATGAACACAATCATCTTAATTTAGATATTCAATGAAGTCATCATTGTTTAACACTTTATTCTCCCTTATTGAATCACACAATTACTTTGATTTCCCTTTTCTCTATTCTATACTATCATGAAGTATTCTATGCTTTTTATTATAGTCATCTCTCTATGTTTTTCAATTAAGATATTTGAATTTTAAATACAAAATAAAACTATCTTGAAAATTCTCTTCTTCAAACTCATCTCTTTGATCATCTTCAATTGAATATCCACCAGTAAACTTATTTAAGGCTATTAAAATTCATTCCATAATTACCAAATGGTTTAATAAGTGAAAAATCATAAAAATCTGGGCATAACTTCAAGTTTTTCAAACTTTATGGGATGACCACTGATAAGATGAAATCATATATTCATTTTTCTATCAATTTATTAAGGATTTTTAATGATTTACTGGATAATTAACATGTTATATGTTGTTTATTTCAAGAAATAGGATTTCAAGGTTTCAAAGGAAAAATTGCAGAAAAGAACCAAAAATTGGCTGTTACACATAGCGAAACATCATTACACGACATGTAACAGCATTTCACAACATGCTGGAAGCCGTGAAGCCAAGTCATGAAGAATTTCAAGTCATGAAGCCATTACATGACATGATTCACCATTAAAAATTGTGCAACCTTTGAATTCAATTACCTCCCACCAGATAAAACCAGATGAATCTTCACATCGTGAGACCTAGATACACATCATGAAAAGAGTCAAATTTCCAAATCTGCTATCGAGATTCAAGTGAGATTTGTATAGATTTAAAAATCATATAAGGGATCTTGGATTAGATTCACACAACATGAAACACCATTACATGTAATTTAATATCTCTATTAATTACCCATAGTTGTGAATCCTGGAAAGAATGAACGAGATGACTTTGATCTCTCCCATTTTTTCCCTCATTTATTTCGATTATCCTTTGAACCATTATCCCCAAACTCAAATTTCTTTAAGTATTTTCATTGTTATAATTTAATAAAAGCACTGTGGATCGAATTTGAAAATGTTCTTCATTCCTTTTTACATCACCAGCACCGTGCTACACACATTCATCGATTCACTCTTCAATATTCATCAAATTTGGGTTGTTCTCATTATCGTTCTTAATGAAAGTAAGTAGTTGATTTAAAGTTTTCTTTATTCTAGATTTATATAGATTTTTCTCAACTGTATGTTGATTAATTGGTTAATCCTATTTGTTTCATGATTTTTAATCATTTAATCTCAATCCTTGTTGCCTTTTTAACAATTTTTTAAATTCTTTATCTATTTTTAATCGATTATACCATGAGTATATAAATTTTTTAGGGTAGGGATCGAGAGTAGGGGTTATTTAATCTTGTTAACCTTTAATTATAAACATATTAACCTTAAGGATTAGTAATAAGGGTAAAACAATTTTATCCAATTCACTTGAAAAATCTTAACCATGGGATGTTTGAATGAACAACACTATCTTGATTGAAGTAGAATAGTCCATGGCCATTAACCTATGAAACTTTATTCTATAGAAGCTAAGTCTAATGCATCTAGGTTATAGTTATCTATAGATTAAAGAATAGTTTCTTCCTGGATAGAGCTAGTTGTTCTGACCAAGATCAAGTACTGACCTCTGCATTCTTCACAACCTAAAACTTAGGGCCATACCAAGTTAAAATTAAAGATCATCCTATCACCTGAACTCTGAAATTTATCCTAATCCCTTCCTTATCTCTAATCCTAAATACAGTTCTCTTAGCATTAGTTTTCCAAAACTCAATCGTCTTTAAAAAAATATAACCTCAAAGGGTTCTAGCCTTATTTACAATTATCTAGCTCTCTCTACCTACGGGATCAACCCACACTATAACTATAATAAATATTAGTAGAAATTGTAGTTTTGGAACAATAATTTTTATCTAACCATAGACCATGAAAATTAAACGATTCGTGTGGGAGTTTCAAATTTTGGTGTCGTTGATGGGGATTCGAATTTCTTGTTCTTAGCAAGGAATCCTATAACATGAACTTGGGATTACCTATCCCTTTCCCCATTCCCCTTTTCTTTCAGATTCCACTGTGTCCTTCTTATTCTTGCATCTCAGTGCATGAATTAGGGCCCTCTGACTCGTTCAAGGATCCTTGATGTACAAAAATATAATTCCATCGAGCCTAAAATCGATAGGTATATTTCTGCATGCCCCATTCACAAATGGAAGACCACAACAATCCTGCATGTCTGAATCAACCCAACCCACCCAACATGCAACTATTATTTCATGAAGAGTATCCTAGACATCAATAACATATTATCATGTATTATGGATTTCCATTAATCCATGGTGCTATGACAAGTTTTTTTCACCCTTATCTTCAGAAACACACCTTATAGATCAAACCTAGACTCATTCATATGATCCAAAACATGGTCTATTTCAGTGGGATTCAAAGAGAAGATTCCCATGAGAATATTTCAAACTTCCTGGAAGTATGTGATACCTTTCACAACCCGGGAGTGTCTTTTAATGCGATAAGACTCAGATTATTTCCATTATCTCTGAGAGACTGATCCAAGGATTAGATCAAAAGTTAATCACATGAGTCCCTCAAAATTGGGATGATATAGCCAATAAATTTATGGACAAGTATTCCACCAATCCAAAAATGGAAATTATGGAAGGAAATCCATAATATTTCTTAAGAAAATGGAGAGTCAGTGTGGGAAGCAAGTGATCATTTTAAAGAAATCACTTGGAGGTACCGATATCTTAAACTCTATATGTGGATCCAACTCCAAAAATTATATCAGGGCCTCTATCTAGCTGCTCACATAGTCGTTGATTCCGTAGCAGATGAATGACTAAATTTTAAGATAGCTGAGGTAGGCCGACCACTTATAAATGAATTCTATCATAATTAAAACCTATATAAGAGTGATCATCAACCCCCTTAGCACGATATCCAGAAATTTGAAAAAATACCTGACTGGATGCATAAGGAGAAGCCTTGATGAAAAAGATTGAATCCTTTTAACTACCTGCCACACCCCCTACTACTCTTGTAATGGAAATTCAGTAATTCAAAATGTGTAGTTTCCCACAACCATATTAGGACTATAAATAACTGCTGATGAACAACCAAATAAATATTTTAATTATGTTAATTATAATCAGAAAAATAAATAGTTCCAACAGTCACACTAATATTTTCAATAGTGGACCATACAATAATAACAACAAAATAATCAGGGGTATTACCAACAAAGAAGTGGTCAAAAACCTTTCATGAATCAAGGACCACCAGGATATACACCAATGAATCATGTGCCCCAAAAATATTAGCTAATAGCACAAAACCCTTCCCTCTATGGGAACAACAACAATTTCAGCCAGCTCTTCCAGGACCTCAACAACCAACTGTTCCTCTTCAAAAAAGCTAGAAAAAGCTACTCTCAGCCTTTGTCTTAAAGGTAGATCAGAGGATGACCACCCAAGAAACTGAAATGTAAAATCAAAATATGTATCTTTGAAACCTTGATAATCAAATGGGTTATATCTCCATGACCTTGTGATATATATTACTAGGAACCCTACATGGTAATACATAGATATACCTAAGATAAGAGGCAAAAGCAGTGGTTCTAAGGAGTGTAAATGTGTTGTATTTTCAGCAACCATGCGAAAGATTTGAATGAAAAGATGAGGAAGCTAAGAATAATACATAATTCATAGAGAAATAATTTTATGGGACCACTCAAGTAATACGATAATATGTACCACCAACAACAAATACCCAAACACATGAGCATCTAAAAGAGCAAGTTTATGTTTCTACACCACCTAATAAACTACCCCTTCATTTTCCAGAAAGAGAATGGAAAGGAATAATTTAAGGGAAATATAATAAGTTTTTGTAAATGTTTAATAAATTTCACATCAAAATTCCATTTACGGAGGTAATTTCTCAAATGAACACCTATAAAAAAATTCTCAAAGATCTCCTTTCAAACAAAAGAAAAATAAAAGACCTAGGAGTCATCTCACAAAGTGAATAATGATCTGTTGTTTTTCAGCATAAAACTCCACAAAAAATTAGAGACATATGTAGTTTCACAATCCTTTTCACAATAAGATAATGTAATTTCAGAATATCTTTGTGCGATTTAAGATCCAACATCATCCTCATGTCGATGAGTGTATTCCACAATCTTGGTATTGAAGAGTTCAAACCAACTAGAGTAGCACTCCAATTGGTCAATCTATCAGTAAAGTGTCCCCTAGGAATTCTCAAGTATGTCTTAGTCAAAGTTTTTAAGTTTATTTTTCTTGCATAATTTCTCTATTTGAATATGGGAGAGGAAGGAGACGTTCCAATCATCTTTGGATGACCATTATTAGCCACTAGAAATAAAATGATGGATGTAAATCAAGGAATACTTATATTTATATAAGGGGAAGAACATGTTGTGTTTGATCTTAAAAAGGAATCATAAAAAATATATAATTATTTTGATTTTCAAGCAATCTATCTCAGTGACCAAAGATAAGGTTACTTAAACATTGAAGAAAAAAGTGGTGAAATTCTCCTCGATGAGGATAAAGAATATGACTTTGAGGAATTAAACTACATAGAACCCATCACATGTTAAAATAGTACAAATTTCATACCCTCACTTATTCTACAACCAAAACTAGAACTAAATCCCCTCCCCAGTACACTAAAGTATTCCTTTCTAGTGATTACTAATGCACTACTAGTTATGATTAACTCCGAACTATTATACACACAAGAGGAAAAATTGGTTGAAGTATTTAAAAGGAATAAATATTTAATTCCTTGAGGAGTATATGACATTAATGGAATCAAGCCTACTTTATACACCCATAAAATTCTAATCGAGGAAGGAGAAAAACCCAAATGTCAACTAGAGAGGTGACTCGCACCACCAATGAAGGAAGTTATTAAAAAGGAAGTATTGAAACTTATATATTCTAGAATAATATTTTTAATCTATGATAGGAAATTAGTGATCCCACTGCAAGTGGTTCCTAATAAAGGTGGTATCACAATCGAAAATAATGAAAATTATAAACTAATTTCAACTTACACCATCACTAGATAGAGAGTATGCATGGACCACAAAACTCTAAATACAACAGCCTAGAAAGATCATTTTCCCTTACCCTTCTTCGATCAAATGATATAAATTCTATTATTTCCTCAATGGATATTCAGGATAAAATCAAATTGTATTAATCCCAAAATATTATTCAAGAAAAACTTTTATGTGTTTATTTGGAACCTTTTCCTAAAGGCACATGTCATTCGGTATATTTAATTCACCCACAAATTTTAAAATATACATGACATATATATTCCATGATATGGTGTAAGAATTCTTAAAAAGTTTCATGTATGAGTTTTTAGTTTATTGTAGATCCATTGAGGTATTCCGAAGAAATCTTGAGCTAGTCCTTTAGAACAATGAGGTTAATTTCATAGTTTTAAAATGGAAAAAATATCACTTTATTATACAAGGAGGAATTACCCCTAGATATAAAATTTCCAAGAATGAGATGGAAGTTGATCCCAATAAGATAAAAGTTATCAAATATTTACCCGAGCCATCAACATTTAAATGTATAAGAAGATTTCTGGGCCATAAAAGATTCTACCAAAGATTCACAAATGACTTTTAAAAAGTTTCCTACCCTCAGACGCACCTATTATAAAATGAAAATCTATTTGAATTTAATGAATAATTCTGGTGGTCATTCAATGCTTTAAATAAAATCCCGATAGATTCCCCTGTAATTATTTCACCATATTTATAAAAATAATTTCAATTAATGTGTGATGCCAATGAATTTGTTGTTGGTGTTGTTTTATGAAAATGAGTTGGTCACATATTCCATCCTATCTACTATTCCAATAAAATCTTAAATAAAGCTCAAGTCAACTACACAATTATAAATAAAGAGTTCTTAGCAGTTGGGAATGATTTTAAGAAATTCCATTCCAATATGCTTTTGTCCAAGGTGATTGTGCACACTAATCATGCTTCCCTGATATATTTCCTGAATAAAAAGTATACCAATACAAGAATGGTAAGGTGGATCCTATTACTCTAAGAGTTTGACATCATCATCATGGATAATAGAGGCACAAAAAATGTAATAATTGATCATCTATCCTGACTTCCATTTCCACTAATAAAGGGTGACGATGATATCAACATCGAAGTCGACTTTTCTAAAAAAACACTTTTCGACATAAGGATACAATTGTGGTTTTTAGATATTTCAAATTATCTCTCCATTGTATTTTTACACTAAGATATCTCTACCTAATAAAGAAGATTATTTTTAACTGAATCATCACACAACTACTGGGATGAGCCACTGATATTTAAGCATTGTGCTGATGGATTGTTGCGATGATACATTCCAGAAGATGAAATCCAAAATGTGTTAGAAATGTGTCATGTGTCACCAACTAGATGACATCATGAATCGGAATCCATGATATAAAGGATCCTACAAATTGGAATTTTCTGGCCCTCACTACCCCAAAATGAAAGGGATTATTTTCGAATCTATGATAAATGCCAAAAAAATAGAAGCATTGTAAAAAGAAAAAAAATACTCCAAAACCCAATCATGGAAGTTGAAATATTCAACGTATAGGGGGATAGATTTCATGGGACCATTTCCCAATTCACACAAAAAATTCTATATCCTTTTTGGCGTTGACTACATTTCTTAATGGATAGAAGTTCTGGGTACAACACATGCCAAAACAATAGTGGTCATGAAATTATGAAAGAAAAATGTGTTTTTAAGATTTGTATTTTCTATAATAATCATTAGTGATCGGGGAACTTATTTCACTAATAATTTTGTCAAAGTATTTATTACAAAATATTTAATTCAGTATAACATAAGAACTACCTACCACACACAAAAAAGTGGGAAAATTTAATAGATAATTATGGAAATAAAAAAAATCATAGAAAAGACTATGAACATAATTCGAAGTGATTGGAGTCTAAAATTGGATGATGCACTATGGGAATACCACACCGTGTAAAAAAAATTCATTGGAACCACAAAATTTTGATTGGTTTATGGAAAAAATTTTCATCTTCCTGTTGAATTAAAGAATGGATCATGATGGAAAATTAATAAGATCAATTTGGATTCTAAAAAATATAGAGAAACTCAAATGCTGCAATAAGGTGAATCGGAAGAAATCACAAAATATTCTTATGAAAATTCCAAGATCTACAATGAAAATAATGGTATGATCAATGAACTATATGAAATATCTTTTTCCTAGGAAATCATGTTCTTTTGATGAACTTTATATTAAAATTATTCCATGGGGAGATTAATTATAGATTATCAGGACCCTTCATAGTCATTCATGTATTCCCTAATGGGGCCATTAAAATTCAAAAGGAAGGTGGGCCACCATTCAAAGTCAATGGTCAAAGATTAAAAATATATCAAGAAAAATTCCGTGATGTTTGTGTCATCAGCTTGAAATTCATCTAAGCCTCAAAGCGTCATGATATCTATGTTAAAGGAAGAGTTGACTAGGATTAACTACAAGATAGGTCACCTTAGTCTAGACTAGGTTATAATAATCCTTATAAAACCTGATGGAGGACCAAGATCATAAGATGAGATTCTAGTTTCAATCTAAGAAAAAATAAAGATTACAGATCATGTACTTGGAACTCACGACATGTATTTTCATAATAAAAAATTTCATAAAATTCCCAAATACATGATTTGAAACCTAGTTACACATCGTGTATTCCTTAAAATCCATTTTTAAAAACAAACCATGAACCTAGGGTTCACGACCTAATCAACCCTACATCCCCCTCCTTCCCTCCCTCTTGGTCGCGCACCCTTGACCCCCCTCTCCCCCCTCTCGATCATGAATGCCTAACACCCTCATATCCTCCCTCATGGGAAACCCCCCCTAAATCCATATCCTCTTCCTAACCATCCCAACCTCCAACCCTGAGACCAAAAATAAATTGAACCTAGACCGTGCGCCCAACACCTATAGATTCTACATTTGGTCGTGAAGATCCACCTCTGGTGAAGTGCCCATGAGATACTACACCACCCACACCCCAACCACCTCCCATAGCTTCCCCCTATATTACCTCTACAACCTTTGAGCAACCTACTTCTCAAGAGGAGACCCAATCATCCTATAGTGAATCATACGATGATGACCACCCTCATCTAAACCTTATTCTCCACTTTTTAGACCCAAAACACCATATGTCACTCAATCGATTGCAAGAATAACTAATGATAACCAAAAAAACCATCAACATGGCTATCCTTACCCACCTACATATCATACAGGAGGTCCTATATATCCTTGATAACCTACATTTTACTTCCATCATTGAGGTATGTTAAGAGACATACTGAGAGCTATTTTTAGAGTTTCTAGCCACATTTGAGGTCGTAGTGGATAACCTCAACTTTATACTCGACGAATGACCTAATGAGATATCCATTGTAGAATTTAGAAAAGGCCTCAACATTTATGATAAGAATTTTACTACATCCTAGGTATTCCCTACAATAAATCTTTAGGCATCAAAATCTATTTCAAAGACCCTTTGGCTAATGATATCCCAAGATTCTCACACTGAGCATGATATGAGGATCACCAAATCCACCCAACTCTGAGGTCCAACACTACATATACTAGATAGAGCCTTGAAACATGTCTGGTATTCCTGATCCGAGTCTCAAGATACTGTCAGTCATATGGATGTCATTATACTCACTGCATCCATTGTTGGCCCTGCCATCAACATGATGTCTCAATTCACATTCTATTACTGATCCCATACTCAGAGGACATTTGACACACTGATGGGGGGATATTTAATTATACACCCATCCCATCATCTCAACATTTTGATGTCACCCTACCACTAACCTCTCTTGGTCCTATAAATTCCATTAACATCCAAACTATTTACAAGATGTAGCTCATGATCATGGATGCTAATACCTACAAATGGGAACCCTGAGTTATGGAGGATACTGATGAGGTCCCCTGAGATCATGCAGTAGACCATGAACCTACACCACCCACCACTTCACCTCCACCCCCTAAATCCCATTTTCCATCCTTCAACAACACTAACCCTACTGCTCCACCCACCCCATCATATATAATATATCATTGGGCCATGCACCTCTGTATCCTAGATAATCTATGCAATATTTCCCAGCACCTCTATATCCCTTTGGTAGAGTTCTCTTAGTTCACACCCCCTTTATCAGCCTCACTATCCCCTACCGGTACTTCCTCATCTACCACTCCTGCCACATACACCACCTCACAAGACATACCATTAGAGCTAAAAGACCCTACTTCCTAGTAGGAATATCTGGAAGAGCAGGACAAGAGGGGAAAGGGACCCACAACCACCGCATCCACCAAGGAACCCTTTGTTGATCCCACTTCCAGACACACAACCACACTACAAATCAGTAAATCCTCACCACCCAACACTCATATATGTATCAGCGCCACGACACCATCATTCATATCTGACCACCCATCCTCTTCTCCCATTATATTCATTGACCAGGTGGGGTAGGTTCAGTCACACTCTCTTTGAGAGAGGACTTATGATGATGTCATTGCTAACATTGATTCTTCATAGTGTACCTTAGCCCCATTCCCTAATTTTTGTATTATAGTAGGCAATGATCATTTTTATACTACTATTATTTCCGTTAATGATTGTATCACTATGATCTTCATATATTAGATACTGATTTTGATCTATTTTTACCTGTCTTATTTTTCAAATATTTAAAATTTTATAGTATCTGTGTCTATCTCCTCTGCTTCATCTATGTTTTTCGATGAACCTATAGAAACATCTTTCATTATAAGATGAGCAACTCAACACCTCACTGAGGTTGAGCGCCATCTCTAAGAGCTATCCCTAAATATTTGTGCTCAACATACACCACATTGAGCACAAATACCTTTCCTTCCATATCTTATCTTCGCTTGGTATGTGGAAAAAGCAATCAATCCTACCAAAAGGCCTTGATCGATAGAGAAAACTTCCATAAGTAGTTGTAGATGAAAAAAGAGAGACTGGTCTGATGGACAATACTTCCTGATACTTTACTCCATCCATCTAGTTGAAGACATCATTTATTAGTTCTTTATGATAGGAAACCCATATTTCATATGTATTCTCATTTGTGTATTTATGCTTTCATTATGATTTTTCTTGTTAGAGTATTTTAACATTTTTTTCATGAGTCACTTTGATCTTTATTGTATACTCCTGCCTAAATTTAAATAAAATATTTATCATTGCTCTTTATATTGTGAACCTACCTATATTTCTTCTTTCAAAATGTTTAAAACCCCATGAACTATCATTTTATCTAGCGTAGGATTTGTATTTCTTACACATTTTACAGGTATCCCAATTCCAAAAAAATAAAGAAAGCTCAGCTTTCCCCATGGAATACCACTCTATACATGGAGATAAATATTTCTTAGCACTTCCTTTTTTAAATTTACATTACAATAATATAATATTTATCTGAAATAACCCTACCATGGTATATCTAGGGATAGTGCAGACACTGAATCCTTCTAGGCGTGGGGGAGTTCTTTATGGGTTTCACTTTCGATACAGTTGATTTTTTGTATGTAACACCATGAGATTTTATGAGAAATATTTTTTTATGTCTTATGTTATACGCAACACCAAAGGAATTTTTCACAACACACAATACTGACTTGGCTTGCATTACACGCAATCACGACCTTCCTCGATAGCGTGTGTAGTACGCAATACTGGGTTTCACTAAACAATGATATATTATTATAGAATAGCCGTTATGAATAGTATTAACTACATTTTGAATTTTATAACATTATTATTCATCTTACACATTTTCTAGAACATGGTAAGAGAACAAAATAATTTTTTCGGGTAAAATAAGTATTTTTCAAAAAATGAAGTTTTGCCGCCTTTTGATGGAACACCCACATTAAATCTAGTTCTTGACATGTTTATAAGTTCAATTTGACAAAATAAAATTCTTCTTTGGAATAAGGATATAAAAATTTACTTTGGATAAATTTTTGATATTTTTCTGATAACTTTCATATTTTGATGAATAGTAAAAATACGCAAATTTTTAATTAAAAACAACATTTTTCATTGAGATAATTTATATGGTTAAATTATAATATTGAATGGTTTTAAAGTATAAATAGAATATATTTTTACCATTTAATATAATTTATGTCATTAGCATTAATTTTACATTGAATTCATAGGTAAAAACATTTCAATCTTTGGCAATGTTTTAACTTCTAAAACCCATTTTCTTAACAACGAGATTAATTTTAAATTAATTAATGAAACTTATGTGTTTTTAATTTTTAAAAATGGATTCAATATTTGGAATCAGTGGGTCCAAATTATATTAATAGGCGACTTTTTATTTTTGGGCATTATGAATAGTAACTACGGTAAATTTTATTTACCATAGTTAAAGGTAAATCGGGTAATTAAGGGTAAATATAAGATTATAAAATTACCCTAAAACTTTCCAAAATACTATTGGATTACTAAAGATCGACCCATATCACTTAAGGGTTGGATGAGATTCATTTAATGGACTTTTTCCATGAAAATAATTTAATTATTATTAAAACCAAAGAAAGTGACAACATGTCAGTTTATTAAATATTATAAGTATAATAATTTTAATTTAGTGATAAACTTAATGAAACTTCGAAAATGAATAGTCTCCAGGAAGATAATAAAATTATATACATCATATGAATTTATTTATAATTTTTATGTATTAAATAATTATCATTAATTATGACACAATAATGATGTTGAAATTATTTTATTAATTAAAATATCAAATACATGGTTTTAAAAATATTAAAATAAATATTATATTAAATATTTAATTTGATCCAATAATTTTCTAGATACATATGACAGTTTATGAATCTATTAAAGCATTTATTTTGAACATATCTTCTATATATATTTTATTTAAATTCAAATAAATGAATAGTGTCAAAATTGACACTATTGTTATTTTATAAAAATAACATATTATAAAATTGTTTAAAAATCACAAAAATATTTAAAAATTATAAATTAAATTTATATGGTCTAAAATATCATAAAGTGTCAAATTATGGAAAATCCACAACACATATGTAATTATTTATAATAATTTAAAATTTATAATATTATTACCACAAATAAAATTAAATTGATAAATAAGGATAAATCAAGTTGATAATGTTTAAAATAAATTCCTAACATGTCTAAATTTTATTGGTTGATTATATTACAACCCTATATCGTCTAATATTTGTATATGAGTCATTTTGGAAGTTTCTAAGTGGGGTTGGGATTTAATATAATCTAATATTTCTTATATTTCCAAAGGTTCTCCTCTCCTCCCTTATAAAAGGGCACCTCCTCCCTCTCCTCCTCACACCAATTTGAGCCTTAAATCTCAAAAAAACCCTTCCCATTTCACTTCTCCACTTCCCTAGAAGCATCCTAGAGGTCTTGTTCTTCTTCAAAGACCAATTTCAGTGCCCTAAGAGGAGGTCTCAAAGAGGCGCTCCAAAGAAGAGGTAATGTCCGTTACCGATTCTTTCAACTTTATTTCTTCTTCAACTTTTTATTCTTTAGTTGTTTCATTATGAATTAATAACATCAGTATCACTCATACAATGATATTTTATTATAAGTATGAAACATCCCTATTTCCCATCTATCCATCCTACGGAAAACAAAATCACCGCACATGCGTACGTACGGAATACCGTCTCCACGCCGTGGTGTAATCTATTTTCCACCACCACCTTACTTGGATGGTTATAATGGTGTAAATAATTACTATATATGATTATTGTAAAGATATATTGATTCTAAAATAGTATACATACAATCCAATACAATTCCACAATCATGGGAATGATATCGTCACTCATGCGTACGTACGGAATACCGTCTCCACGATGTGATGTGACTCGTTCTACATGATCTTCATTGCATAATGATTATATAAATGAATTGAATTAATAAATATGATATATATTACACTAATACCATTCTGGAAATGATGTGACTATAACCTAAAAAGAGGAATAAGAATTTATTCGACAAAACACACATACGAACATAAAGCAATAAACACTCGAATAATAAGTAGCAATGAAATATTACTAATAAGAAGCTAAGAATATGACCATATATGATATAATAAAAATAAGTGTGATTCTGTAATAAGTCAATGCCATTATTTAAATCATTATACAGGAGGTTCAGACACATACGAAGAAAATCAGACCTAAGGTAAGAGAAAATCTCACAATCTCATTTTATCCGAGATTGTTTATACTTCATAATTTATTGGGGAATATTTATCATCCACATCCATGTTTCCTCAATATGTAATATTATTTCCATACAGCTAAAAATTTTTAAATCCAATATTACCCTTTGGTGAGTTTTTAGTAAAAGATATTAAAGGAATCTTTTGTCGTTTTTCGTACGAGGTACTTTTTGACTTTTCCAGTCAAAGTACGAGAAGAATGTTTTTTAAACTTATACGACATGAATGGATTTTTAGAACATTATTTCCATGAATCTTTATTTACAAGTTTTCATGTTTATTTTTAATAAACTTCTTTTAGTTCAAAATTATATGACATGTTATGAAAGGAATATGTTTTTGAAGTAGAAATGATATTTTCCTCAAGAATGGAGTTCAAGTGTTTTATCAAAATTATTTTCCATATAAAGTAATATAGGGTTCTGTTTATATCCCTATTATTACATTTATTTGATCATGTTATGATGGAATTATTTTTACGATATCATTTTATGGATTATGTTATGATGACGTGATGTTTAAGAATCCCATTTTTATTATATGGGTTATGCTATGATGTATGGTTTATGATTTTGTGGCACACATAAGAATGGTATCATTATGATATGGGTGGGACCTATATCTTCCTCCAATGCATTGGGTAAAGATTTATATCTCATGAGATATACATGGATAGAACGGTAGGTTAAACCGGTTAAGTGAAACAGGACTGAAACGAGGAGTGAACTTGGTTCAGAAAAGGACTTTGTACGCTAAGATAGTCTTGGAAATGAGTCTTGACTACTAAGAAATGATTTTCTATGATTATGTTTGTATGCCACAAAGCTTCATGTTTTAAGTTATGATTATTGGAATTACATTTCACTTCTATGATTTATCTCATGTTATGATCTCTTTTGCAGGACAAGATTTTCAACATGTTATGTTCTTATAAATATGATATGTTTGATATTTCTTTTACCCTTATAGAGCATTTGAGCTCACCCTTTTGTATGTTTTCTTTTCCCCAGGTCAGGACGAAGGATATTAAGTAGCATATCCCAAAAAGGGACTCTAGATATGATGAAATAAATGGGAGACAACATAGATGATTTATGAACCAGTTGTTTATGTTTCCCAGTTTCTAATGACACTATACCTATACAGTCCTTTCATGGTTTTGTTATATGTTGTAATAATTATGCTTCAATTTTGATGTAATAACCATGTATGTAAAGTATGGGTCGTTATAGTTGTTATCAGAGGAAAGGTATAGTCAACCTTTGGAAACTAGGATGTGGAAGCCTTAGTAAGAAAACTAAGGATATGTCTAAGCATAAAACACAATATTAGTGTTTTAGAAATGTCCATGAACAACCTATGATAAGACCTTAAGTGTAAAATTTTATTCTTGATTATGTGGTTTTCCTATAATAATTAGTGTTGCTCAAACTATTCTTCTTGGTTTTAGTCAATGGATGGAACCCAAAGGAACCATGTTAATGCAGAATACGAAGGGCAATGAAATGATTGTCCCCCTGAGAAACCAAACGTTATGGGAGCTAGAATGAAGAATCTTGTAGCCATGATCACAAAAATTTCTCAAGCTATGAATCATGCGAGACTTCCAAAAGAGTAGAGGAAGGAGAAACATTATGTTGAATCCTTAATTAGGCAACGTCCACCTTCATTCAGTGTGTCTTCAGATCCATTAGTTTCTGAACAATGGATCAGTACCACTGAAAAGATATTTTCAGTTCTTCAATGTTCTAAACATGATAAAGTCATCTTAGCAGTGTATCGTTTGGAAGGTGATGCTGATCAATGGTGGAATCTTATTAAGAATATGAGGCAAAGGGATGAAATTGAGTCCATGGAATGGGACGAGTTCAAGAACTTATTTTTCAATAAGTATTTCCCTCGTATTCTTCATACAAAGATGGAGAAGGAGTTTCTTGAACTGAAGAAAAAGGATGATGAATCTGTTGGTACCTACGGAGAAAATTTTACAAGACTTGCAAGGTACGCTTCCAGAATTATTATCCAACCTGAGAGTAAGATTGATTGATTCTTTAGTGGCTTAAAACCAAGTCTTCGAAGGGCGCTATCCATAAGGGACTTCAACATCTACGAGGAAATTGTTCGATGTCCTCTCAAGGTTGAGATGGAGATTGGTGTAACCAATCAGTCACATGGGTTTGATAAGAAGAGGAAAATGGAATTCAAAGTAAAATCTAAAGACCGCACTGAAAAGAAGATGAGTTTTACCTTATGCACAAAGTGTGGAAATAAACATGGAGGAAATTGTCTTAAGGGGACAAGAAAATGTTATATGTGTGGAAAAGAGGTCATAGGGAAATTGAATGTCGAAATAATAGGAAGAATATGTCTAATGATGCAAACAAAGGAAGGGATACACAGAATTAACCTACTACACTTCAATGTTTCAAGTGCAAGGAGATGGGGCATTATGCCAATCAATGCCCAAATCCAAGGGTTGATGATGATGATCAACGTCAACAAACTCTTAAGTCCAAAGAAAAAGGAATGTCACATGCAATTACTATTGGCAATGTGGAGTACGACAACGAAGTGGTGAGAGGTACACTTACCATCCACTCTAAAGTAGAAAATGTTTTTATTTGATTCTGGATCCACCCACTCTTTTATTTCTGAAGAATTTTCTAAGGGTATCTCCATATTACCACAATAATTAGATGTTGAGTTGGCTGTGACAACTCCTAATGGCAGAACAATCGCATAAAAAGTTTACAATTCTTCTCCGATTTAAGTTTGTGGGAAATTACTTCCTACAAATCTTGTGATCCTTCCTATAGTGGAATTTGATGTGATTCTTTGCATGGATTGGATTTCTTTATATGGAGCTCATATAAATTTCCAAAGAACGGAAGTCACATTTCATATTCCAGATCAATCTATGATCGTCTATCGATGCAAGGATGAACATAAACTTCCAGTGGAAATTTCTTTCATCTTATGGGTCTTGATTTCACTAAATGAATGTTATTTATCTCAAATGGTTGGAAAAAAACTCATGATTAATAATATTCCCATTGTACGAGAATTTGATGATGTCTTTCCGAAGGAATTGGCGGGTCTTCCACCAAATCATGAAGTTGAGTTTTCAATAGAACTCGTACCGGGTGCTTTGCCTATTTCAAAGAAACCTTATAGAATGGCCCCAATTGAGTTGCAGGAATTGATGAAGCAACTCCAAGAGAATCTGGATAAATGATTAATATGCCCTAGTGCGTCACCTTGGGGAGCACCTATTCTGTTTTTTAAAAAGAAAGATGGATCAATGAGACTCTACATTGATTATCGAGAACTTAACAAGATCACTATCAAGAAAAAATATCATCTCCCACGCATTGATGACTTATTTGACCAACTACGCGGAGCTCAATACTTTTCCCAGATTGATCTTCGTTCAGGGAATCATCAATTAAGGGTCAAAATATAGGATATACCAAAAACCGATTTACGTACAAGGTATGTACATTATGAAATTATAGTGATGCCATTTGGTCTTACTAATTCCCCTGCTATCTTCATGGATCTGATGAATAGAGTCTTTAGAGACTATCTTGATCAGTTTGTGGTAGTCTTTATAGATGATATTATTGTCTATTCAAGGAGAAAGGAAGAACATGAAGATCACTTGAGAATTGTATTAAAGACCCTAAGAAAGGAGAAGTTTTATGCCAAATTTACCAAGTGTGAATTTTGGCTTCAGAAAGTTTCATTTTTGGGTCACATAATCTCAAAAGAGGGGATATCTGTGGATCCAGCAAAAACAGAGGTTATCAAAATATGGTCAAGACCAACAATAGTAATCGAGATCTGAATTCTACTTGGTTTGGATGGATATTACCGACGTTTTGTGAAAGATTTTTCAAGGATATCTAACCCACTCACCAAGTTGACTCAGAAAGAAGTTAAGTTTTTTTGGACGGAGGAATGTGAAGATAATTTCAAAGAGCTAAAAAGAAGGTTAGCCAATGCACCTATGCTCACACTACCTTGTAGTGAAGAAAGGTTTGTGATCTACAGTGATGCATCCAAGAAGGTATTGGGGTGTGTTCTCATGCAAAATGATATGGTGATAGCTTATGCCTCACGACAGTTGAAAATCCATGAGAAAAATTACCCAACTCATGATTTGGAGTTAGCTGCGGTAATCTTTGAATTAAATATTTGGAGGCATTATCTTTATGGAGAAAGGTGTGATATTTATACTGATCATAAAAGTTTAAATTATATTTTCACACAAAAGGAGCTGAATATGCATCAAAGAAGATGGTTGGAGTTGATTAAGGATTATGACTGCTCAATTCATTACCACCCTGGGAAAGAAAACAAGGTAGCAGACACATTAAGTCGACAAGACCATGCTAGCTTATCCATGATGAGGATCACAAAAGATCCAATATTTATGGATTTACAAAGTATGGATCTTGGAATTATAATTGAAATGGAAAAATATTATCTTTCTCAAATGAATGTTCAACCATCTATACACGTGAATATTAAAGTGGCACAGAAAGAAGATGTAGAGTTACAAAAGAAGGTGAGAAATGTTACTGAATTCAATCTTGATTGTGATGGGATAATAAAGTTCAGGAATCGGGTTTGTGTTCCTCCCATACAAGAATTAAAGAAGGAGCTGTTGGATGAGGCTCATAGTTCTTCATTTTGTATTCGTCCGTGAAGTACAAAGATGTACAGGGACCTGAAAGAGTACTTCTGGTGGGATGGCATGAAAAGAGATGTTGCTGAATATGTCTCTCGATGCTTGGTTTGTCAGCAAGTTAAAGCTGAGAGAAAAAAGTCTAAGGGGATGTTACAACCATTACCCATACCGGAATAGAAATGGGAAAACATCACTATAGACTTTGTCACTAGACTTCCTAAAACATCCACATGCAATAATGCTATTTTGGTTATAGTTGATCATCATACAAAGTCGGCACACTTCATTGCTATTAGAGAAGATTTTTCTCTTGATCAGCTTGCCAGGATATATGTAAAAGAAGTGGTAAGATTGCATTGAGTACCACTTTCCATTATATCTGATCGGGATCCGAGTTTTACCTCGAAATTCTGGCGAATTCTTCACCATGCCCTAGATACAATGTTAAGTTTCAACACTGCTTACCATCCTCAGACAGACGGTCAGTCTGAGAGGACAATTCAAACTCTAGAAGACATGTTGAGATCTTTCTCTATGGATTTAAAAGGTGGTTGGGATCAACACCTATCTTTGGTGGAATTTTCTTATAATAATAGCTTTCACTCCAGTATTCAGATGGCTCCTTATGAAGTCCTCTATGGATAGAAATGCATTACTCCAACTTGCTGGGATGAATTTGGGGAAAGAAAGCTATTAGGACCTGATCTTGTTGATGAGATGGCAGAAAAGGTCAGATCTATTCAACAACACATAAGAGTAGCTGAGAGTTGACAGAAAAGTTATGCCTACAACCGAAGAAAAGACCTAGAGTTTGAAGTGGGTGATAAAGTGTTCTTACGAATATCTCCCTGGAAGAGGGTCATGAGATTTTGAAAGAAGGGAAAGTTGAGCCCTAGATATATCGGTCCTTTTGAAATTCTAGATCGTGTTGGGAAGGTAGCTTACCGATTTTCTCTCCCACCAAATCTTTCTCAAGTTCACGATGTGTTCCACGTATCTCTCCTGAGAAAGTACATACCCGATCCTTCACATGTACTCAGCTCAGAATTTGTACCGCTGGAGCAATATTTTTCTTTTGAAGCACAACCGATAGAGATTCTGGATCATAGCGAAAAAGTCCTATGGAACAAGACCACTCTCTTGGTGAAGGATTTATGGAGGAACCACCAATTAGAAGAATCTACATGGGAAGTGAGGATATGATGAGGGAGAGGTATCCTCATCTGTTTGTAATGAAGTGAAGAATTTCGAGGGCGAAATTCATTTTAAGGGGGGTAGAATGTAACACCCTGAGATTTTATGAGAAATATTTTTTTTATGTCTTATGTTATACGCAACACCAAAGGAATCTTTCACAGCACACAATACTGACTTGGCTTGCATTACACGCAATCACGACCTTCCTCGATAGCGTGTATAGTACGCAATACCGGGTTTCACTAAACAATAATATATTATTATGGACTAGCTGTTATGAATAGTATTAACTAAATTTTGAATTTTATAACATTATTATTCATCTTACACATTTTCTAGAATGTGGTAAGAGAACAAAATAAATTTTTCGGGTGAAATAAGTGTTTTTAAAAAAATGCTGTTTTTTCGCCTTTTGATGGCGCACCCACATTAAATCTAGTTTTTGACATGTTTATCAGTTCAATTTGACAAAATAAAATTCCTCTTTGGAATCAGGATATAAAAATTTACTTTGGATAAATGTGTGATATTTTTCTGATAACTTTCATATTTTGATGAGGAGTAAAAATACGCTAATTTTTAATTAAAAACAACTTTTTTCATTGAGATAATTTATATGGTTAAATTATAATATTGAATGGTTTTAAATTATAAATAGAATATATTTTTACCATGTAATATAATTTATGTCATTAGAATTAATTTCACATTGAATTCATAGGTAAAAACATTCCAATCTTTGGCAATGATTTAACTTCTAAAACCCATTTTCTTAACAACGAGATTAATTTTAAATTAATTACTGAAACTTATGTGTTTTTAATTTTTAAAAATGGATTCCATATTTGGAATCAGTGGGTCCAAATTATATTAATAGGTGACTTTTTTATTTTTGGGCATTATGAATAGTAACTACGGTAAATTTTATTTACCATAGTTAAAGGTAAATCAGGTAATTAAGGGTAAATATAAGATTATAAAATTACCCTAAAAACTTCCAAAATACTATTGGATGACTAAAGATCGACCCATATCACCTAAGGGTTGGATGATATTCATTTAATGGACTTTTTTCCATGAAAATAATTTAATTATTATTAAAACCAAAGAAAGTGACAACATGTCACTTTATTAAATATTATAAGTATAATAATTTTAATTTAGTGATAAACTTAATGAAACTTCGAAAATGAATAGTCTCCAGAAATATAATACAATTATATACATCATATGAATTTATTTATAATTTTTAGGTATTAAATAATTATCATTAATTATGACACAATAGTGATGTTGAAATTATTTTATTAATTAAAATATCAAATACATGGTTTTAAAAATATTAAAATAAATATTATATGAAATATTTAATTTGATCCACTAATTTTCTAGATACATATGATAGTTTATGAATCTATTAAAGCTTTTATTTTGAACATATCTTCTATATATATTTTATTTAAATTCAAATAAATGAATAGTGTCAAAATTGACACTATTGTTATTTTATAAAAATAACATATTATAAAATTGTTTAAAAATCACAAAAATATTTAAAAATTATAAATTAAATTTATATGGTCTAAAATTTCATAAATTGTCAAATGATGGAAAATTCACAACACATATGTAATTATTTATAATAATTTAAAATTTATAATATTATTACCACAAATAAAATTAAATTGATAAATAAGGATAAATCAAGTTGATAATGTTTAAAATAAATTCCTAACATGTATAAATTTTATTTGTTGATTATATTACAAACCTATATCATCTAATATTTGTATATGAGTCATTTTGGAAGTTTCTAAGTGGGGTTGGGATTTAATATAAACTAATATTTCTTATATTTCCAAAGGTTCCCCTCTCCTCCCTTATAAAAGGGCACCTCCTCCCTCTCCTCCTCACACCAATTTGAGCATTCAATCTCAAAAAACCCCTTCCAATTTCACTTCTCCACTTCCCTAGAAGCATCCTAGAGGTCTTGGTCTTCTTCAAAGACCAATTTCAGTGCCCTAAGAGAAGGTCTCAAAGAGGCACTTCAAAGAAGAGGTAATGTCCGTTACCGATTCTTTCAACTTTATTTCTTCTTAAACTTATTATTATTTAGTTGTTTCATTATGAATTAATACCATCCGTATCACTCATATAATGATATTTTATTATAAGTATGAAACATCCCTATTTCCCATCTATCCATCCTACGGAAAACGAAATCACCGCACATGCGTACGGACGGAATACCGTCTCCACGCCGTGGTGTAATCTATTTTCCACCACCACCTTACTTGGATGGGTATAATGGTGTAAATAATGACTATATATGATTATTGTAAAGATACATTGATTCTAAAATAGTATACATACACTCCAATAAAATTCCACAATCATGGGAATGATATCGTCGCTCATGCGTACGTACGGAATACCGTCTCCACGATGTGATGTGACTCGTTCTACATGATCTTCATTGTATAATGATTATATAAATGAATTGAATTAATAAATATGATATATATTACACTAATACCATTCTGGAAATGATGTGACTATAACCTAAAAAGAGGAATAAGAATTTATTCGACAAAACACACATACGAACATAAAGCAATAAACACTCGAATAATAAGTAGCAATGAAATATTACTAATAAGAAGCTAAGAATATGACCATATATGATATAATAAAAATAAGTGTGATTCTGGAATAAGTCAATTCCATTATTTAAATCATTATACAGGAGGTTCAGACACTTACGAAGAAAATCAGACCTAAGGTAAGAGAAAATCTCACAATCTCATTTTATCCGAGATTGTTTATACTTCATAATTTACTGGGGAATATCTATCATCCACATCCATGTTTTCTAAATATGTAATATTATTTCCATACACCTAAAATTTTTTAAATCCAATATTACCCTTTGGTGAGTTTTTAGTAAAAGATATGAAAGGAATCTTTTTTCGTTTTTCGTACGAGGTACTTTTTGACTTTTCCGGTCAAAGTACGAGAAGAATGTTTTTTTAAACTTATACGAAATGAATGGATTTTTAGAACATTATTTCCATGAATATTTATTTACAAGTTTTCATGTTTATTTTTAATAAACTTCTTTTAGTTCAAAATTATATGACATGTTATGAAAGGAAAATGTTTTTGAAGTAGAAAGGATATTTTCCCCAAGAATGGAGTTCAAGTGTTTTATCAAAATTATTTTCCATATAAAGTAATATAGGGTTCTGTTTATATCCCTATTATTACATTGATTTGATCATGTTATGATGGAATTATTTTTACGATATCCTTTTATGGATTATGTTATGATGACGTGATGTTTAAGAATCCCATTTTTATTACATGGGTTATGCTATGATGTACGGTTTATGATTTTGTGGCACACATAAGAATGGTATCATTATGATATGGGTGGGACCTATATCTTCCTCCAATGCATTGGTTAAAGATTTATATCTCATGAGATATACATGGATAGAACGACAGGTTAAACTGGTTAAGTGAAACAGGACTGAAACGAGGAGTGAACTTGGTTCACAAAAGGTCTTTGTCCGCTAAGATAGTCTTGGAAATGAGTCTTGACTACTAAGAAATGATTTTCTATGATTATGTTTGTATTCCACAAAGCTTCATGTTTTAAGTTATGATTATTGGAATTACATTTCACTTCTATGATTTATCCCATGTTATGATCTCTTTTGTAGGACACGATTTTCAACATGTTATGTTCTTATAAATATGATATGTTTGATATTTATTTTACCCTTATAGAGCATTTGAGCTCACCCTTTTGTATGTTTTCTTTTCCCCAGGTCAGGACGAAGGATATTAAGTAGCATATCCTAAAAAGGGACTCTAGATATGATGAAATAAATGGGAGACAACATAGATTATTTATGAACCAGTTGTTTATGTTTCCCAGTTTCTAAAGACACTATACCTATACATTCCTTTCATGGTTTTGTTATATGTTTTAATAATTATGCTTCAATTTTTATGTAATAACCATGTATGTAAAGTATGGGTCGTTATAGTTGTTATGAGAGGAAAGGTATAGTCAACCTTTGGAAACTAGGATGTGAAATCCTTAGTAAGAAAACTAAGGATATGTCTAAGCATAAAACACAATATTAGTGTTTTAGAAATGGCCATGAACAACCTATGATAAGACCTTAAGTGTAAAATTTTATTCTTGATTATGTGGTTTTCCTATAATAATTAGTGTTGCTCACACTATTCTTCTTGGTTTTAGTCAATTGATGGAACCCAAAGGAACCATGTTAATGCGGAATGCGAAGGGAAATGCAATGATTGTCCCCCTGAGAAACCAAACATTATGGGAGCTAGAATGAATAATCTTGTAGCCATGCTCACACAAATTTCTCAAGCTATGAATCATGCAGGACTTCCAAATGAGCAAAGGAAGGAGCAACATTCTGTTGAATCCTTAATTAGGCAACGTGCACCTTCATTCAGTGTGTCTTCGGATCCATTAGTGTCTGAACAATGGATCAGTACCACTGAAAAGATATTTTCAGTTCTTCAATGTTCTAAACATGATAAAGTCATCTTAGCAGTGTATCATTTGGAAGGTGATGCTGATCAATGGTGGAATCCTATTAAGAATACTAGGAAAAGGGATGAAATTGAGTCCATGGAAAGGGACGAGTTTAAGAACTTATTTTTCAATAAGTATTTCCCTCGTATTCTTCAAACAAAGACGGAGAAGGAGTTTCTTGAACTGAAGAAAAAGGATGATGAATCTGTTGGTACCTACGGAGAAAATTTTACAAGACTTGCACGATACGCTTCCGGAATTATTATCCAACCTGAGAGTAAGATTGATCGATTCTTTAGTGGCTTAAAACCAAGTCTTCGAAGGGCGTTATCCATAAGGGACTTCAACAGCTACGAGGAAATTGTTTGATGTCCTCTCAAGGTTGAGATGGAGATTGGTGTAACCCATCAGTCACATGGGTTTGATAAGAAGAGGAAAATGGAATTCAAAGTAAAATCTAAAGACCACACTGAAAAGAAGATGAGTTTTCCCTTATGCTCAAAGTGTGGAAAGAAACATGGAGGAAATTGTCTTAAGGGGACAAGAAAATTTTATAAGTGTGGAAAAGAAGGTCATAGGGCAATTGAATGTTGAAATAATGGGAAGAATATGTCTAATGATGCAAACAAAGGAAGGGATACACAGAATTAACCTACTACACTTCAATGTTTCAAGTGCAAGGATATGGGGCATTATGCCAATCAATGCCCAAATCCAAGGGTTGATGATGATGATCAACGTCAACAAACTCTTAAGTCCAAAGACAAAGGAATGTCACATGCAATTACTATTGGCAATGTGGAGTACGACAACGAAGTGGTGAGAGGTACACTTACCATCCACTCTAAAGTAGAAAATGTTTTTATTTGATTCTGGATCCACACACTCTTTTATTTCTGTAGAATTTTCTAAGGGTATCTTCATATTACCTCAATAATTAGATGTTGAGTTGGCTGTGACAACTCCTAATGGCAGAACAATCACATAAAAAGTTTACAATTCTTCTTCGATTGAAGTTTGTGGGAAATTACTTCCTGCAAATCTTGTGATACTTCCTATAGTGGAATTTGATGTGATTATTTTCATGGATTGGATTTATTTATATGGATATCATATCAATTACCAAAGAACGGAAGTCACATTTCATATTCCAGATCAATCTATGATAGTCTATCGATGCAAGGATGAACATAAACTTCCAGTGGAAATTTCTTCCATCTTATGGGTCTTGATTCCACTAAATGAAGGTTATTTATCTCAAATGGTTGGAGAAAAACTCACGATTAATAATATGCCCATTGTACGAGAATTTGATGATGTCTTTCCGAAGGAATTGCCAGGTCTTCCACCAAATCATGAAGTTGAGTTTTCAATAGAACTCGTACCAGGTGCTTTGCCTATATCAAAGAAACCTTATAGAATGGCCCCAATTGAGTTGCAGGAATTGAAGAAGCAACTACAAGAGAATCTTGATAAAGGATTCATATGCCCTAGTGAGTCACCTTAGGGAGCACCTATTCTGTTTTTTAAGAAGAAACATGGATCAATGAGACTCTACATTGATTATCGAGAACTTAACAAGATCACTATCAAGAAAAAATATCCTCTCCCACGCATTGATGACTTATTTGACCAACTACGTGGAGCTCAATACTTTTCCCAGATTGATCTTCGTTCAGGGTATCATCAATTAAGGGTCAAAAGAGAGGATATACCAAAAACGGATTTACGTACAAGGTATGGACACTATGAAATTATAGTGATGCCATTTGGTCTTACTAATGCCCCTACTATCTTCATGGATCTGATGAATAGAGTCTTTAGAGACTATCTTGATCAGTTTGTGGTAGTCTTTATAGATGATATTCTTGTCTATTCAAGGAGAAAGGAATAACATGAAGATCACTTGAGAATTGTATTAAAGACCCTAAGAAAGGAGAAGTTGTATGCCAAATTTACTAAGTGTGAATTTTGGCTTCAAAAAGTTTCATTTTTGGGTCACATAATCTCAAAAGAGGGGATATCTGTGGATCCAGCAAAAACAGAGGTTATCAAAAGATGTTTGAGACCAACAATAGTAATCAAGATCCGAATTCTTCTTGGTTTGGATGGATATTACCAACGTTTTGTGAAATATCTTTCAAGGTTATCTAACCCACTCACCAAGTTGACTCAGAAAAAAGTTAAGTTTTTTTGGACGGAGGAATGTGAAGATAATTTCAAAGAGCTAAAAAGAAGGTTATCCAGTGCACTTGTGCTCACACTACCTTGTAGTGAAGAAAGGTTTTTGATCTACAGTGATGCATCCAAGAAGGTATTGGGGTGTGTTCTCATGCAAAATGATATGGTGATTGCTTATGCCTCACGACAGTTGAAAATCCATGAGCAAAATTACCCAACTCATGATTTGGAGTTAGCTGCGGTAATCTTTGAATTAAATATTTGGAGGTATTATCTTTATGGAGAAAGGTGTGATATTTATACTGATCATAAAAGTTTAAAGTATATTTTCACACAAAAGGAGCTGAATATGCATCAAAGAAGATGGTTGGAGTTGATTAAGGATTATGACTGCTCAATTCATTACCACCCTGGGAAAGCAAACAAGGTAGCAGACACATTAAGTCGACAAGACCATGCTAGCTTATCCATGATGAGGATCACAAAAGATCCAATATTTATGGATTTACAAAGTATGGATCCTGGAATTATAATGGAAATGGAAAAATATTATCTTTCTCAAATGAATGTTCAACCATCTATACACGTGAAGATTAAAGTGGCACAGAAAGAAGATGTAGAGTTACAAAAGAAGGTGAGAAATGATCCTGAATTCAACCTTGATTGTGATGGGATAATAAAGTTTAGGAATCGGGTTTGTGTTCCTCCCATACAAGAATTAAAGAAGGAGCTGTTGGATGAGGATCATAGTTCTTCATTTTCTATTCATCCAGTAAGTACAAAGATGTACAGGGACCTGAAAGAGTACTTCTGGTGGGATGGCATGAAAAGAGATGTTGCTGAATATGTCTCTCGATGCTTGGTTTGTCAGCAAGTTAAAGCTGAGAGAAAAAAGTATAAGGGGATGTTACAACCATTACCTATACCGGAATGGAAATGGGAAAACATCACTATAGACTTTGTCACTAGACTTCCTAAAACATCCACATGCAATAATGCTATTTTGGTTATAGTTGATCATCTTACAAAGTCGGCACACCTCATTGCTATTAGAGAAGATTTTTCTCTTGATCAGCTTGCCATGATATATGTAAAAGAAGTGGTAATATTGCATTGAGTACCACTTTCCATTATATCTGATCGGGATCCGAGTTTTACCTCGAAATTCTGGCGAAGTCTTCACCATGCTCTAGATACCGAGTTAAGTTTCAACACTTTTTACCATCCTCAGACAGACGATCAGTCTGAGAGGGCAATTCAAACTCTAGAAGACATGTTGAGATCTTTCTCTATGGATTTAAAAGGTGTTTGGGATCAACACCTATCTTTGGTGGAATTTTCTTATAATAATAGCTTTCACTCCAGTATTCAGATGGCTCCTTATGAATCCCTCTATGGAAAGAAATGCATTACTCCAACTTGCTGGGATGAAGTTGGGGAAAGAAAGCTATTAGGACCTGATCTTGTTGATGAGGTGGTAGAAAAGGTCAGATCTATTCAACAACACATAAGAGTAGCTCAGAGTCGACAGAAAAGTTATGCCTACAACCGAAGAAAAGACCTAGAGTTTGATGTGGGTGATAAAGTGTTCTTACGAATATCTCCCTGGAAGAGGGTCATGAGATTTGGAAAGAAGGGAAAGTTGAGCCCTAGATATATCGGTCCTTTTGAAATTCTAGATCGTGTTGGGAAGGTAGCTTACCGATTTTCTCTTCCACCAAATCTCTCTCAAGTTCACGATGTGTTCCACGTATCTCTCCTGAGAAAGTACATACCCGATCCTTCACATGTACTCAGCTCAAAAGTTGTACCGCTGGAGAAATATCTTTCTTTTGAAGCACAACCGATAGAGATTCTGGATCATAGCGAAAAAGTCCTATGGAACAAGAACACTCTCTTGGTGAAGGTTTTATGGAGGAACCACCAATTAGAAGAAGCTACATGGGAAGTGAGGATATGATGAGGGAGAGGTATCCTCATCTGTTTGTAATGAAGTGAAGAATTTCGAGGGAGAAATTCATTTTAAGGGGGGTAGAATGTAACACCCTGAGATTTTATGAGAAATATTTTTTTTATGTCTTATGTTATACACAACACCAAATGAATCTTTCATAGCACACAATACTGACTTGGCTTGCATTACATGCAATCACGACCTTCCTCAATAGCGTGTATAGTACGCAATACCGGGTTTCACTAAACAACAATATATTATTATGGACTAGATGTTATGAATAGTATTAACTACATTTTGAATTTTATAACATTATTATTCATCTTACACATTTTCTAGAATGTGGTAAGAGAACAAAATAAATTTTTCGGGTGAAATAAGTGTTTTAAAAAAAATGCAGTTTTTTCGCCTTTTGATGGCGCACCCACATTAAATCTAGTTTTTTACATGTTTATCAGTTCAATTTGAAAAAAATAAAATTCCTCTTTGTAATCAGGATATAAAAATTTACTTTGGATAAATGTTTGATATTTTTCTGATAACTTTCATATTTTGATGAAGAGTAAAAATACGCTAATTTTTAATTAAAAACAACTTTTTTCATTGAGATAATTTATATGGTTAAATTATAATATTGAATGGTTTTAAAGTATAAATAGAATTTATTTTTACCATTTAATATAATTTATGTCATTATCATTAATTTCACATTGAATTCATAGGTAAAAACATTTCAATCTTTGGCAATGTTTTAACTTCTAAAACCCGTTTTCTTAACAACAGGATTAATTTTAAATTAATTACTGAAACTTATGTGTTTTGAATTTTGAAAAATGGATTCCATATTTGGAATCAGTGGGTACAAATTATATTAATAGACTACTTTTAATTTTTGGGAATTATGAATAGTAACTACGGTAAATTTTATTTACCATAGTTAAAGGTAAATCGAGTAATTAAGGGTAAATATAAGATTATAAAATTACTCTAACACCTAAAAAAATCCTATTGGATGACTAATAGTAGAACCATATCACCTAAGGGTCGGATTATATTCATTTAATTGACTTTTTTCTATAAAAATAACTTAATTATTATTAAAACCAAAGAAAGTGACAACATGTCACTTTCTTAAATATTATAAGTACAATAATTTTAATTTAGTGATAAACTTAATGAAACTTCAAACATGAATAGTATACAGAAATCTAATACAATTATCTATATCATATGAATTTATTTATAATTTTTAAGGGTTAAATAATTATCATTAATTATGACACAATAGCGATGTTGAAAGTATTTTATTAATTAAAATATCAAATAAATGGTTTTAAAAATATTAAAATAAATATTATAGGAACTATTTAATGTGCTCCACTAATTTTATAGATACATATGACATTTTATTAATCTATTAAAGCTTTTAGTTCGAACATATCTTCTGTATATATTTTATTTAAATTCAAATAAATGAATATTGTCAAAATTGACACTATTGTTATTTTATAAAAATAACATATTATAAAATTGTTTAAAAATCACAAAAATATTAAAAAATTATAAATTGAAATTTATATGGTCTAAAATTTCATAAAGTGTCAAATTATGGAAAATTAACAACACATATGTAATTATTTATAATAATTTAAAATTTAGAATATTATTACCACAAATAAAATTAAATTGATAAATAAGGAAAAATCAAGTTGATAATGTTTAAAATAAATTACTAACATATATAAATTTTATTGGTTGATGATATTACAACCCTATCTCATCTAATATTTGGATATTAGTCATTTTGGATGTTTTTATGTGGGGTTGGGATTTAATATAAACTAATATTTCTTATATTTCCAAAGGTTCCCCTCTCCTCCCTTATAAAAGGGCACCTCCTCCCTCTCCTCCTAAAACCAATTTGAGCCTCCATGATCGTCCAACCCCTGACCATTTCACTTCCCCGCTTCCCTAGAAACATTATAGAGGTCCTGGTCTTCTTCAAAGACCAATTTTAGTGCCATAAGAGGAGGTCTCAAAGAGGCGCTTCAAAGAAGAGGTAATGTCTGTTACCGATTATTTCAACTTTATTTATTATTATACTTCTTCTTATTTAGTTGTTTCCTTATTAAGTAATAACATTAGTATCACTAATATAATGATATGTTATTATAAGTATTAAACAACCCTATTTCACCATCTATCCATCATACAGAAAACAAAATCACCGCGCGTGAGTACGTACGGAATACCATCTCCACGCCATGGTGTAATCTATTTTCCACCACCACCTTACTTGGATGGGTATAATGGTGTAAATAATGACTATATATGATTATTTTAAAGTGATATTGATTCTGAAATAGTATACATACACTCCAATACAATTCCACAATCATGGGAATGATATCATCGCTCGTGCGTACGTACGGAATACCGTCTCCACGATGTGATGCGACTCGTTCTACATGATATTAATTTCATAATGATTATATAAATGAATTTAATGAATAAATATGATATATATTACACTAATAAAATTCTGGAAATGAGGTGTCTATAACCTAAAAAGAGGAATAATAATTTATTCGACAAAACCCACATACGAACATAAAGCAATAAACACCTGAATAACAAGTAGCAATGAAATATTACTAATAAGAATCTAAGAATATGACCATATATGATATCATAAAAAGAAGTATGATTCTAGAATAAGTCAATGAAATTATTTAAATCATTATACATGAGTTTCAGACACTTACGAAGCAAATCAGACCTAAGGTAAGGGAAAATATCACAATCTCATTTTTATCCGAGATTGTTTATACTTCAGAATTTACTGGGGAATATTTGACATCCACATCCATGTTTCCTCAATATTTAATATTATTTCCATCCACCTATAATTTTTTAAATCCAATTTTACCCTTCAGTGAGTTTTTAGTAAATGATATGAAAGGAATCTTTTGTCATTTTTTGTACGAGGTGCTTTTTGACTTTTCCTGCCAAAGTACGGGAAGAATGTTTTTTTAACTTATACGGCATGAATGGATTTTTAGAAAATTATTTCCATGAAGCTTCCTTTACATGTTTTAATGTTTATTTTTAATCAACTTCTTTTAGTTCAAAATTATATGACATGTTAAGAAATGAAAATGTATTTGAATTAGAAAGGATATTTTCCTCAAGAATGGAGTTCAAGTGTTTTATCAAAATTAATTTCCATCTAAGATAATATAGGGTTCTGTTTATATCGCTATTTTTACATTGATTTTATTATGTTATGAAGGAATTATTTTTACTATATCCTTTTATGGATTATGTTATAATGACATGATGTTTAAGAATTCCATTTTTATTACATGGGTTATGCTATGATGTATGGTTTATGATTTTGTGGAACACATAAGAATGGTATCATTATGAGATGGGTGGGACCTATATCTCCCTCCAATGCATTGGTTAAAGATTTATATCTCATGATATGGACATGTCTAGAACAGTAGGTTAAACCGGTTCAGTGAAACAGGACTGAAACGAGGAGTGAACTCGGTTCAGAAAAGGACTTTGTCCGCTAAGATAGTATTGGAAATGAGTCTTGACTACTAAGAAATGATTTTCTATGATTATGTGTGTATGCCACAAAGATTCATGTTTTAAGTTATGATTATTGGAATTACAATTTCACTTCTATGATTTATCCCATGTTATGATCTATTTTACAGGATAAGATTTTCAAAATGTTATGTTCTTATAAATATGATATGATTGATATTTATTTTACCCTTGCAGAGCATTTTAGCTCACCCTTTTGTATGTTTTCTTTTCCCCAGGTCAGGAAGAAGGATATTAAGTAGGATATGCCAAAAAGGGACTCTAGATATGATGAAATAAATGGGAGACAACGTAGATGATTTATGAACCAGTTGTTTATGTTTCCCAGTTTCTAAAGACACTATACCTATACAGTCCTTTCATGGTTTTGTTATATTTTTTAATAATTATGCTTCAATTTTGAAGTAATAACCATGTATGTAATGTATGGGTCGTTATATTGTATGTTTTCATCTTTATAGACTTTTTTTATTTGGAATCATTCTTTAAACCTGAAACTCATTATACCCATTTAAATAAAAGAAAAATTTATATTGGGAATTATGGGAAATCCATGTTTTGTTACTATTTAGATTCTTAGAATTATTTCTAAGTTTATTAATTTAACTCAAAAAAAATTACTTTTAATTGATTTATTACTTGGTTTTATACCCTAAGTGATTAACAATTCTCATTATTTAATACCATTTTTGAGATTATTCTAAGCCTAAAATTGAATATTCTTTTTTGAGCATATTTCTATGGGACATGTAAACCTATCAGAACTTGAACTGAGATCATATTGATTTTTTGACTAAATAGATACAATTTAAAAATGATTGAGGTAATCTTTGTTGAGATTGTTTTCCTCGAGACCCACCTTACATATCTCCTTAATTAAGCATGTAGTTTCCATGAATTACCTTATAGGATGCATCTATTCCATGATAATTATCCCCTACCACCCTAATCTTTATATAATGCATGACTCTACTTTAGACAAGTGTGGGGGAATGTTTCATCCAATACAATAATATTTTGACTATGTAGATGTATTGTGTTGTTAACCATACTATTTGATTGTGATCCATGTGTACTTTGTGGTATTTCACGTCTATCATGTTTTTTTTTAAAATACAATAGAAAAAGAAAAATATTTGGGTTGTGAATTAGGAATGTAAAAAATCACCATTTCGAAACTGATGAATCCCCTGAAAGATCATATGTGGTTAGGGGATGAATGCGAGATCTTTCATAGACATGATTTCCAAAAAATAAAAATGAAAAAATAAAAATAAAGGAAAATGATACCCTTCTTGCACTCACTTGATATATATACATGGATCCAACTTGATTTGCTGGGAGCATGGAATTTATTAGCTATGAAAGAGTCAATTCATTACAATTTTCATGAAATTCATGCATTATAATCCATAGCCTACCCTAATTTTTGACTTTTTCTTTCATTGTTTAGCCACCTTCACATAGCCTTAGAGTCATTAGAACCTAATTACTGAATCCCTCAGGATCGATTTTGTATTTGTGTTTATGAAGTGAAGATGATAGAACCAATGCAAGCCTATGGTTAAGATCATGTACTTAGGGTATGATCATAACTCCAGTTTCATTCCACAATGAGTGATGGGAAAAAATTCATAGTTAGGTAAATTGAAAATGGGTATAGTGTTCAAGGAATAGTTAAAAAATTGTAATTTAAAAAAAACTAAGAATTTGTTTAAAGAACTGACCTAGAAGGCATGACTAATTTTCTATGCAGGGATGATTTTGAAGACTGAATTTTTTTACATACACTTAGTTTGATTTACCTGAACATAATGAATGTTTCCTATTTTTAAAAATTTCATACCTTTTGAAATACCTATCAAGATATTTTTTCTTGAGGACAATCAATTGTTCATATGTGGGGGAATTTGATAAGTAGAAATCATATATACATTTTTCTATCATTTAATTAAGGATTTTTAATGATTTACTCGATAATTAACCCGGTATATATTGTTTGTTACAAGAAATAACCATTCAAGGTTTTAAAGGAAAAAATTATAGAAAGGAACCAAAATTGGCTATTACACATCATGAAACATCATTACATCATGGGTAATATCATTTCACAACATGGTTCAAGCCATAAAACTAGATCATGATGAATTTTAAGTAATGAAGCCATTACAAGACTTGATTCACCATTACACGTAATGTACCCTTTGAATTTAATTCCCATATTCTAGATAAAACTAGAGAAAGCTATAAATTATGATACCTAGATACATGTGTTGAAAGGAGTCAAATTTTCAAATATATAGTTGAGATTTGCTAGACATTCACACAGATTCAAAAATCATGGTAAGAAACTCATATTATAATTACACAATGTGAAAACACCATTACACATCATGTAATATCCCAATTAATTATCTATATCAATGAACCACTGATAGAATGGATGGATGAACTTTTATCTCTCTCATTTTCTCTTTCATTTCCCTAGATTCTCCTACAACCCTTTCCCCCCAAACTTTAATTTCATTAAGCCTTTTCATAGTTTTACTATAATACAATCACCATGGTTCAATTTAAATGAAACTATTTATTCCTTTTTGCATCACCAACACCGTGTTATGCATACTCATTGATTTTCTCGCCAATATTAATCAACTTTGCGTTTCACTTATTCTCGCTGTTATTTCAAGTAAGTGGTTGTTTAAAATTGTTCTTGATTCGAGATTTATATTTCTTTTTTATCAATTCCATGTTGATTAATCGGTTAATCCTGATCATCACCTGATTTTTAATCATTTAACCTCAATCATTGTTTCCATGTTAACAATGTTTTCAATTATTTATCTATCTATAATCGATTCTACCATGAGTAGATAAACTTCTTTGGGGAGGGATCAGGAGTCGGGGTTATTGAAACTAGTTAATATATAATTCTCAACTTGGTAACCTTAAGGATTAGTAACCAGGGTAAACAGAACTTTTCTACCCAATTCACTTGAAAACACTAACCATTTGATGTTTGAATGAATGACCCAATCCCGATTGAAGTAGAATTGTCCATGAACATTATCTTAGGACACTTTTTTTATAGAATCTAATTTTAATGCATCTTAGTTGTAGTCATCTCTAGACTAGAGAATATATGACTCATATATAGATCTATTTGTTCTGACCACGATCAAATAGTGACATCCTCTCGCTTCGAAGCCTAAACTTTAGAACCATACCAAGTTATAATTAAAGTTCATCCTTTCTCCTGATCCCTGAAATTGATCTCGATCCCTCTTTATCTCTGATCCTAAATCAAGTTCTCTTAGATTTAGATTTCCCAAACTCAATCATCTTGAGAGGAATCCAACCATAAAATTCTATATCCTTAGTTCCTGTTTTTCAACTCTCACTCCTCGTGGGATTGACCCTGAACTATCACGAAATATTCCTTAGTAGCAAGTGTAGTTTAAAAAATAATAATTCTAATCTAAACGAAGCTTTTTTGAATTAAATGATACATGCAGGCACATAAGCCACTATTAAAAAAACTCATACAGGGAACTGTATTAGATTAATCATGATTCTTCACTCCAAATACCCTATCATAGTTCTTCTTCATGAAAAAATAACATTAAAAATAGATTTTTCAACACTTCCTTACGTATTTTTCTTTATCTATAAGAATCTGAATACTTAAAATAGCTTCTTCCATGGAATGAGGATTCTATAGTTTCTCATTTGGAACCTTCTAAAATTTAGATCATAATAGCCTTCTAAACATAGATTATAGGCATCCTTATTTTTCATAATGATTTTTTAATCCCCACACGACTTTCACAACACTCGTTATGGGACTCATCATTTTTAAGAGGGATTATTTCAATAAAAATTTCCATGTTCAATGGTGTCACAAAATATTTTCCCCATTTTAATTAAGTATTTTTACACCATGATTTTCACAATTCCTAGTGAAATAGTTTATTTTAATTTCCACATATTTAGGCCTTCTATGATACTCACTATTTCGACATATCTAAAATTTCATTTTCCATGGCATGGACATCATGTCCATTTTATACCAAAATGATTTCAGTTTGAAATGGAATCCAAAACATCCACTACTTCTCCAATTTAGTCGTGTTACAATCCACCATGACATAACTTGTATTCCCCATAAAATAACAAAAAATGTGGAAAACTATATTATTTTTCTCAATAAAACTACAATGACATATACAATATCACCACATTTTGACAAAAACGTATCCTAAAAATGTTGATGGGTAAAAAATTAGGCATCCAACAAATACCTTATATAATTTAGGAATTTTATTTTCCCCCATAATCTTTTAATTCTATGTATATAGGGAAAATTACATGAATTTTTCAATTCTTAGCCCAAACAAATATATTATGCATCAAACTGTTTTTCAATTTTTCAAAAAACTCAACAAATTTTAAAACCTTATATAAGTATATAAAAATATTATGTATCGTGGAACATTAATAAATTCACAGAATCCTCCAACATTCTATTTTTATTTTAATCTTCTTAAAATTATCTTACGTACTTCCATTAATTCAAAAAATTCTTGAAATTACAATAATCATTTTTTAAAACATATTTCATCTTCTATAAATCTAAATAAACATCTCATAGCTTCTAACTTCAGATTATTTAAATGTACACCAAATATTTCTCACATCTCTCGAGCTTCATTGTTCGATTCCTAAATATTGAAACGTATAGTTATTTATTTCTAGAAAAACTAATTGTATCTTTAGGTTCCTAGGTTATTTATTTCCAAAGAAAGAAATAATTCTTATAGCTTCCAAAAGTACACAACCTTTATCAAATCATTTTTACCATCAAACTTCAGTAATTTTCAATAAATTCCATATATAACATCTTGGTTGTAAAAAAATGTTCTTTTTCTGACCTTATTTTGAGATACTCTAATAATATCTTTAGATAGAAAAAACCATCTAAACGTCCATGATTTACACATACCCTAAGTACATTATTTAGAGTGTAACTATTGTATGAATTATAGACATCCAACTTACAATTTTTCCTCTTGAAGTAAACACATAACAAGTTATACTTATTTTTGTGTTTTCATATACTACTAAGTGTCAATATGAAACCAGTACCATGGATAATCCATTCCAAAATATAGTGTCATGTATATAAAAACTTTTATTTTTTCTACTATATAATTAACCACTTCCCATTTTTTCTTTCCCAAACTCACCATGAACTTTGGGATGAATCCCACTGCATATGCAATGTCTGACCTCATAAAAACCATGAAATAATTTAAGATCCCAAACATTGATGAATATAGAACCTAAACCATATAATAATCCTTATAATCCATTTTAGTTTTTTTCAACTTAATGTTTTCTTCTAGGAGAGTGATTACTGGATTATAAGCACACATTTTAAATATTTATATTACTTTCTGGATCTACTATCATCGAGAAATGGCCAATGTTATATAACTCAAGTATGAAAATTAAGGTAATACCAGAAATTAATAAATATCATGATTTATCATTATTCATTTTATGGATTTATGTTCATCATTGTTTTATAAATAATTTTAGAAAAAAATTAGTCCAAAAAGGAATAATATTATTTAACTAAATTGTTTTTCAATGAATTACATGGTATTGTTTCCAAGAAATATTTATTGATTTTAGAAATTTAATTTGATAAAAAAATTAATTAATTTTTGTATTCATGATTTCAAATATAACTTAGGATTAACGTTTTAGATTTTCCTAAAAATATTGATTTTTGAGTGAATAAAAAAATACTGATTTTTGATAAATTTTCTTTTCTTTTTATTCTAAAAAGTAATTTAAATGTCCCATTATATTTTTAATTTTATTTTGGATTAAAATAAGATAAATTTTATTAAAAATCATCTAAAAAATTTTATATTAATCAAAATTATATTTTACTTTGGTATAAGTTCATTTTTATGCTTAGGAACACAATTTTCTAAAAACTATTTTTTATTGTGTTTTACGTACTTGTATTAAGTAGTTTATACAACTTTGATGACATGGGAGATTGATATATCTCTCCAATACATTGGGTAAAGTGACAGAGTTTGTTGGTTATAGGTTACCACTAAGATATTTGAGAATTATCTACTTAGGTGATTCCATTATAAGGGTTATTTTAAGGTTTAATTTAAGGATAATATACCAAGGTACCTACATGATATTATTTAATGGTTTATAATGGAAATATTTTGATTTAAAAAGTTAAGAAAATGATATTATGTTCTTAAGAAAATTTTATGAACTTTTTTTAAATAAAGGTGAAAAGATTATTTTCATTGAAAGGTATTCTTGATTTTTCATGTTTTCCAAGAAAAAATTATGATTATGATTTTTCCCTTATGATTTCATATAAAATGTTTTATTAAATATATTGATAAATTAAGTTGTTTTTATGAAAAATTAAACGAATATTTGAGGTCAATTGTTCATTGTGAAAAAGAATAACTTTATTCTGGTTTTTTTAGTTTTAAAAATAGAAAAATGTGTTTATTTACATTTATGTCACCTACTAAGATTAATTTTTTCCCATTGAATGTTTCAAATTTTTTTTACAGGTCTTCAGGTTGGGTAGAAAAGTTAATAAAGTTAGAGTTCTAGGTATGATAAATACCTTGAATGAAACAGGTGGGTCTTTATAAATAACTTATTATGTGGGAAAATAAATGTTGTGTGAAATTTTAACTTTTTTATGTAATATTTTATCAAAATTTATTAAAATATAAACTAAAAAGATCCTAAAAATTTAAGAAATTGAAACCCTTGTTATAAATCCTGTAATTATGATTTGTTTAAAGTATGCGGTGTTATAGTTAGTATCAAAGGAAAGGTTTAGATAAATTTAGATGTCAATGTTATACTTAAAGAAACTTTAAAGAGATTATAAATTATTTTTATATTATCATGAGATATATTTTGAATATTTCCATCTTTATTCATCTAATCAATGCCTATTTAGAATGGTTTTCTGTAGTGGAAACTGGTAAACTGAGGTAGAAATACATTTAGAGAATAAAGTCCTTCTAAAAAAACAACCTGGAATAGTTAGAATCAGAACAAATAAATTCTTATTTGTGTTGAATTAGTTGAGCCAAGCTATCAATAGATTAACCATTGGAAGAAAATGACTGAATTCTCTATAAATGAAGCTGTCTATAGAAGAGTATTTTATGAAACAACAACCTATGGATTTTGGTGGACCCTTAGAATTAATGAGAGTTGAAGGATGGATTAATTACCTATAAAATATATTTCAAGTTAGGGGATGTTTAGAGCATCAAAATATAGCACTTTATATTTATAATTTTGAAGGTAAAATTGAACAATGGTCCTCTTTGATTAAGAACACTAAGGAAAAGGAATAATTTTATGCCATAGAATGGGTGATATTTAAATATCAATTCCTTGAAAAGTATTTTCCTAAAGTTATTTGACTTATAATGGAATTTTATTTCATATAGTTGAAGCAAAAGGACGGGGAATCTATTGCATCCTATAAAACTAATTTTATTATATTAGTAAGGTATGCACAAAATTTCATTATGGACGATGATAATAAAATTGATTGATTTTACTCAGGATTAAATCCAATTTTGTTAAGGGAACATGTTACTCATGAGTTTATAAGTTATGAATAAATTGTGTGGTGTAATGAGAAATTCGATATGGGGCAGATGTAATTTTATAACAATAAGGATAAGAAGTGATCTATGTGGTAGGAAATGGGGAACCATTCATTGAAGAAACCTAGAGGTAAGAAAATTAAATTACCCTCTTGTGATGATTGTAGAAATAATAATTATGGATAATGTATGAAGAGATCTAGGAAGTGTTACCAATGTGGAAAACCTGGAAACATTGATCACAAATTCAAAGAAAAGAGCAATGATAATGGTCTGAATGGTAATAAAAAGTAGGTAGTAAAATGTTTTAATTGAAATGACTTAAGAAATTATGCCAATTCCTATTCTATTAGTTAATCAATGTATAAATCATCATGATATAAAATATAAAGGCATGATAAAGTATTTTTCTACTACTAAGATAGATGTTGGGACCTTAAATTAAGTGGTGAAAGTACATTACTTATTTATTCATATTGTACCGAATATCTTGTTTTATTCAGGGTCCACACATTCTTTTTATATCTGAGAAATTTTCAAGTAAAATAGAAATACCATCTTAATAAATGAAGTCATAATTCTTGTTAAAAACTTATATGGGTAGTCTAAAGGCAACAATAATTTAGAAAAATTATATTTATTATTAGTTTTGGAATGATTTTTTCTACAAACCTTTTTTTCTTACCCTTTATAGAGTTTGATGATATTTTTGGTATAAATTAGCTTTTAGTGTATCATTCTAAGATAGATGGAAGATATAAAGAAGTTATTTTTCAAAGTGATTTTACATTGTTTATATAATAATGAATTCATAACATTGATAACATATCAAGAATATGAGAAATTGATAAAATATGTAAGTGAAAGTTTTATATTACAAATTTTTGAGACGAAAGGAACTATTCAAATTGGTGATGTACCAGTTTCAAATGATTATCTATTTGTATTTCCAAAATACTATCTTAGTTTTATTCCCAATAAAGTGGTTGAGTTTACTCTTGACTTAGTTCTTGATGCTCATCTAATTTTAAAACCACTATATATAATGACTTTCGTTGATTTTATATAATTGAAAAGGAAATTACAAGAGTTTCTAGATAAGGGTTTCATCCACCCTAGCACTTCTCCTTGGGGTGCTCATATTTTATTTGTTAAAAAGAAGTATGGTTCCATGAGAATTTTCATTTATTATAGAGTAATCAATATCATAACTATAAATAACATACATCTATTAACTCGTATCAATTATATATTTAATCATCTCTAATGTGAATAGTATTTTTAAAAGATTGATCTCAAGTCCAGGTACCACAAGCTAAAGCTGAAGGATCAAAAAATTAAAAGGATGGAGTTTCATACCAAGTATGGTCATTATGAGTCTTTCGTTATTCCTTTTGGGTTAACAAAAGTACCCACTATATTTATGAATTTAATGAATAGAGTGTTCCATAAGTATTTGATTAAATTTGGGGTTTTGTTTATCAATGCTATTATGGTATATTCTAAAATATATTAAAATAATGAGAAACAACTTAAGATTATTTTGAAGACATTAAAAGAAAATAATTTAAATATAAAATTCACTAAATGTTAATTTTGGATGTAATATATTTTTTTCTTAGGAACGTTGTTTATAAATATGGAATAACTATTGATTCAACTAAAACTAAAATGGTGTATGAGTGGAAACTACATACAAATGTCATTAAGATTCAAAGTTTTATTGGACTAGCAGGTTACTATTGATGGTTTCTTGAAAAATTTTCTCCGTTATCTTTCCCACTAACTAAGTTAACTAAAAAAGGAGTTAAATTCATCTATAAAAGTAACATGTTGAATTTTTTTGGTAATTGAAATAAAGATTGGTTAATTATCTAGTGTCATCCTTTCCAACAAGAAATAGTGGATTTTTTATTTATAGTGATTATTCATTGAAGGAACTTGGTTTTGTCTTAATGAAGAATGACTTGGTTATCCCATATACATCTCATCACTTGAAACTAAATGGGCATAATTATCTTATACATGACATTGAGTTGGCTGCAATTTTTTTCAATTTTAAAATATGGAGAAATCATTTATCTAGGGAGAAATGTAAAATATATAATGAGCATAAAATTTTAATGTTTATATTCACTATAAAAGAGTTGAACATGAGGTAGAGAATATGGATAGAACTAATTAAGGATTAATACTTCTTAATTCAGTACCATATGGGTAAATAAAACAATGTAGTTGATGCCTTAAGTCGAAAAGATAATTCATCATTAACTATGTTGTGAATAGAACATGATCCATTAGTTAATGAATTAATGAATGTTGGATTAAAAAATGTATATATAGAAACTTCTTCTATTTTGGATTATGTATCACTACATTCATCTTTGTCAAAAATAATTAAGGAGGCTCAAAAGAAGATCTTTGTTTGCAAGAAAGAGTCAATATAGTCAATAATAATATGTTTTCGGAGATTAACTTCAATTAATAAGGTTTTAACATATTTGGAATAAGGTTTTGTGTGTAAAGTGATTCCTGTTTAAAGAATTAATCGTTAAGTGAATCTCACATATCTCCATTTTATGCTCATCCTAGAGGAACTAATATGTATATATACCTTTAGGAATGTTTTTCATGGGCTGGTATGAAGAAAGATATAGTAGATTTTACTATGAATTTTTTGGCCTGTGAATAGGTTAAAGTTAGAAGAAAACTACCGAAGGGGATCCTTTTTCAGTTCTATAATGGAAGTGGGAGAAACTTTCAATGTAATTTATGGTGGGATTACCAAATATATTTTTAGGTAATAACACGATTTGAGTTATTATTGATAATTTGACTAAATCTGTGCATTTTATACCTATTCAAGATACAATGTGTTTGGATCAACCTGAAAGAACTTATCAGAAAGATATATTTATATTACATGGGGTCTATCTCTCTATTGTATCATTTCATGATCCCATATTTACCTCATTTTTTTGGAAAGGATTTCAAAAGTTTTTGTGCACTGAATTGAATTTCAGAACAACTTTTCATTCATAATACATTGGACAGTTGGAATAAAAAATTCAAACTTTGTTAGATATGATTCAAGATTTATCATTAGATTATGAAGGAAAATGAGACCAACATCTGTCTTCAATTTAATTTTCTTATAATAATAGTTTTTATTCAAGTATAAAAACGACGCCCTTCGAGGCATTACATGAAAAATGATGTCAGAATCCAACACATTTGGATCAAGTTGTGAGAGGAAATTATATTGACCAAAATTTGTTGAATAAATGTTATATAAAATAAATATTATTCAATAGATCATGAGGATATCTCATATTAGTTATAATAGTTATGCATATCATAGGAGGAATGATCTCTCATTTGAGGTAGGAGATCAGGTTTTTCTTAAAGTATTTTAATGGAAAAGTGTTTTGATTTTTTTGAAGAAAGGGAAACATAAGTCAATGGTTTATTGGTCCATATGAAATTTTAGAAAAGGGTGAATAATTTTATTATATATTACCTTTACCTCCATGTTTATCTAAGGTATATTATGTGTTTCATGTTTTCTTTCTTAGAAAGTACGGACAAGATGCATCCCATGTTTTGAGCCCTAAAGCGGTATAGTTAGTGGAGAATCTCTCTTATAAATAAAATTCGGTTTGGATTTTGGATCATAGAGAGATGGTAATATGGAATAATATTATTTACCAAGTATTGTTTATATAATAATCATATTATTATAATAAAAACTTGGTAATTAGAAAATTCTATGTAGAAAAAATACCCTCACTTGTTTAGGTATTGAATAAAATTTTGTGGATGCAATTTTATAAGGGGGGAAGAATGTGAAAAACCAAATAATACTATAAAAAAATATTTTATTTTATAATTATTCATTTTATGGATTTATATTCATTAAATTTTTATAACTAATTTTATAAAAATTTTTAGTTGAAAAGGAATAGTTTATTTAACTAAATTTTTTTCCATGAATTGCATGGTTTTTTTAAAAGATATATTTTTTATTTTCGAAAATAAATATAATAAAAATTAAGTCATTTTTTGTATAAAAATATTATATATAACTTAGGATTACATTTTTTTATAAAAATGTTGATTTTTTAGTGAATAGTAAAAAATATCGATTTTTAAAAAACTGTCATTTATTTTCATTAAATAATGTAATTTAGTACCACTCTATTTTGAATTTATATTTAAATTAAAATAATATATACATGATTATATATAATCTAATAATTCTATATTAATCAAAAATATATTTTATTTTGGTATAAGTTTTTTATGCTTAAAAACACAATTTTCTAAAAATTATTTTTCGTTGCATTTTGCGAACTTAAATTAAAATTTATTTTGAAAATTATATAAATTTAGTATTGAAAAATAATTTCCATATTTTTAATTATGAGGTTAAAATTTAGTAATGTGATCAATTTCATTTTTAGTCATTATGAATAGTAACCATGGTAAAAATGTTCCCCCATAGTAAATGGTAAATCAGGTTAAATTAAGGTAGAAAATAAGTGATAAGGCCATAAAAAATTATCTTAATTATTATTTTTTGATGGTATTTTGACCCTTATCACCTTATCTTAAAAATTTATTTATTTTTGATCCACTTTACCTTGATTAAGACTTTATAATATTTAAATGTATAGAAAAATTATAAGTGTGCCACTCCCCTCACTTATATAAGGGAACCTCTTCTCATCCCTTCCTCACACCTTTGAAGCATTCTAGTTCAATAAATAAATATCCAAAAATTTCCCAAAAATCCTTCCCCATATCTTACAGATTATTTTCTTCTCAAAATACCAATACTAGAAGTCTTAAGGTGTAATTAAAATATTTTTAAAATTCAATTTCAACCAATTTTTAATTTTTATAATTTTTTTAAATGAATCTTTTAAATTTTTATTGTATGGGTTATTTTCATATTTTTTATAAAAACAAAAAATGAATGTTTTTTATTGTATATGGGTTGAATTATATCCCCAACACCATAGATATTATTTATTTTCAAGATTCATCTACAATATTCCTAGTTTATTTTCAAATAAAAACATTATATCAATATTAAAATAATTTTTAGTTTTAATTTGTTTAAGGAAACTAAAACTTCTTCTCATAATTATGAGATAACTAAACATGTCATTAGTTATATAATTTAATGAAAATTCAAATGGGTTTTATAATTAAAGCGAAAGATATAGTTGTTTTATTTATGCTATGGTTTTTTAAATTTTATATTAATAATGGGTGAGACCAATAAAACTATGATGATGGAAGAGAACGATATATCTCTTTAATGGATTGGGTAAAGTGATGTAGATTACTAGTTATAGTTTACTTCTAATAGATATGATAATTATCTAGTTAGGTGATTCCATTTTTATAGTTCTTATAAGGTTGAGTGTAAGGATAATTTCCCAAGGTTTACATGATATAATTTTAATGTTTTATAATGGAATTTTTTTATTTAAAAAGGTAATCAAATTATTTTATGTTTTTAAGGAAAGTTTATGACCTTTTTTACAAAAATAATGGTGAAAGGATTGTTTTCATGAAAAGGTGTTCTTGAGTTTTAATTTTTTTACAAGAATACCTTTTGATTATGATTTTTCCTTTAGGATTTCATATGAAAGTTTTTATAAAATTTATTAATAAATTAAGTTGTTTTCATGAAAAATTAAATGGATATTTGAGGTCAAATGTTCATTGTAAAAAAACATTCTTATATATTTTTAAAGATTACAAATGGACTAAAATGTTTATTTCTTTTTATATCCCTTTATGAGATTTGTTTATCATCCCATTTTTCAAATGATTTTTCACAATACTTAAGGACGGTTAAAAAAGTTAATAAAGTTAGAGTTCCTGATATGGGAGTTACCTTTATTGATGAAAGTGAACCATTATAAAGAACTTTTTTATTGAAAAAATGCATACAATGTGTAAATCTCAACTTTATTATGTAATTTTTTTACATAATTATATAAAACTCTAAACTAAAAATATCCTAGAAATGTAAGATATTGAAAATCCTATTATAAATCATTTAATTATGGGATTCTTAAAGGATGAGGTGTTATATCAAGTTCATTTAAAACATCATCCCTAATATCTACTTTATAGAACAAAGATATTTCATCTAAAATCTTCTAGAAAATTCATTTTTCAACTTATCAATAAGATCAATCCTCAATCCTTCAAGAAGAATATTATCCATATAGAGAAGAAGGATGTTGAATGTACCATAAAAACCCTTCTATAACACCATTGATCTAAATTACTCTAAAATAATCTGTTCTCTACCATAAAGGTATTAAACTTCAAGTTCCATTTACTAAGTGCTTGCTTCATCCCATACTTACTTTCTTTTATCTTACACACCAAATTTCTTACATATTTCTGGTATCATTTTATTTTATCTATGAATATTTATTCCTCTAAATCATTATGATGTATAGTCATTTTCACATCTAATTATTAAATATAAAATAGTTCATTTCCAACCAATCCAACAACTTTCTTAATTATTCATTAATTAAAAATAGGATAAATTACATCTATTAAATCCAAATCTTCCTTTTTCTGAATGACCTCCAAATAAATAAATTCCATGTACCATTTATTACCATCCACTTATTCCTATAAATTAAATACCCACTTGTTCCAGAGCACCATTTTACCAAAAAAAAGTTCTATTAGCTCCCATGGTATGGAAACATGTAAGGAGTCTATTTAATACTTAATTTTTAACTCCCACCATCTTGATCCAATAATAATTGTCACATATTCTTTTTTTTGGGTTATCCACCATCCATAATATGTAATAATTTTATTCCATTTTTGAACCTCTATAATTGGTGGCTAACCCTGATAGACCTTTGTAACTTACCATGTGGTTTTTTCTTTCTAAACCACTATTTCCATAAAATAAACATCATGAGATTTTCCATGAGATTCCACAGTCATTTATAATTCTAGTATTTATATCTTTGGAGATAAAAATATAATATAACTTCCATTCAAAACATTACCTTCCTAATATATTGGTATATCCAGAACTATTTTACTCCTCAAACTAACCATATCTTCTATAATTTTATCTATATAAACATTGGAATGTGAAAATTATTTATTATCTATGATATCATCCACTAAGTTCTAATACTTCTATAGTATATCCTCATTAAATATTAAATTTACACTTCCGATAACCTTCTATAAGTTATTATACTGAAGTCAAATTAAAAATTATTCATAACTATATCTAATAATAAAACATGTCCAAGAATTAGCCTTTATCTTATCACTTTTCCGGGAATCAATGTTGATGTCAGTGATACTTCTAAATAATTTTAGGTGGGAGATATCCCTGTTCCTTCTAGAAGAAAGTTCCTCTAGAAGTTACTACCCCAACAGAGTAGGCATACTTTTATTTAAAAGATTGGTCACACTATTTATAGTCTCTCTCTAGAATGACTTGGTAAAGCTATCAAATAACTAATTATTTGAGCCCTCTCATCTAGAGTCTTACTAATTATCTCTAAACATCATTACATTATTCCATTCCTAGTACAAGATTCTAAAAATATATTCCTTCCCTCTATAAGTATCTCTAAAACTCATTACTTTTGTATCTCCCCACCATTATCAGGCCTTAAGTATTTCAAATTCATTATAATCTCATTTTACACCATAGATATACAAATGATAAGGGTTCCAAATACCAAAAACATTGTATTGAGAAAGATAACTCACACTTTTTATGTTTCATCATCAATGAAGGTAAAAAAGTACAATGAGCCTCCATTTGAATGAACTTATGCTAGTACCCATATATCAATATGAAACAACTCAATATTTTAGTTCTTTGGTGTTTTACCTTCCGTATTGAAGAAAAAATTTCACTAATTTATAGGGATATATACATTATATGTTCTATACTCCATGAGTTTTAGTTTCGATATTATTTTAGTTTTTTTACTTTCATCCTTTTCTCACCCATGTGAGCAAGATAATCATAACACAACCTTATAGATCTAAATGTTGTTTATATGACATGCAATTCTACTTCTAAAATTTATGGTTATATAAAATGTCACATCCTTTATACATTTTTCCTCCACCATAGAACCTATTGTGACATATCACACACCATCAAAAAACATTTCATAAAAATACACATCCTCGAGTTGATTCATTGTGACCAGGTTCTTCTATGACCCCAGTATGAGTTACACTTCTTAAAAATATAATATGTATACATTCAAAGTTTAAATGAACACAATTTTTTTTACCATTATCTCAAAAGTTTCATCATCCACAAGGGGAACCATTCCAAATCTTTTGTAAACATAGTTTCTCATGCATCCACTCTAGGATATAGAGTAAAAAGAATCCCCAAAGTCAATTATCTATGAATCAAGTAGATTGGAGAGACTCGGTACTAGGATATTATTTTCTTATGAAATATGATTTAAGGATGATCTTCCAAATTAATACTTTTAAAATTGACCCTACAATCCTAGTAGACTTTCTTCAAATTCCCATTCTTCCCATAATTCCATCATATAGGTTTGGTATCATCTAGATTACTTTGACTACATTTTATCTTTTCCTTCCCCTTCTGCTGAATGTTTTTGAAGCAGAAAAACCCTACCTTATTTAGTAAAAAAATTTCTATTAGAAGCATTGGATTATATCATCGTAATTTCCTCATTCAGAATTAGATATTGAACATCATAAAACAAAAAGTAAGACTTATGGATGGAATTAATAATTATGGGAAGCACAACAGCCTCATCCCAGTTGGTGAGGACTCAGAAAGTTCATCTAAGAGACCCAACTTCAAAATTGAGTGGAGACATATTTCAGGGGTACTATAGCAGTATTGAAGCAGGTACTATAGCAGGCACTGTAGTATACACTGTTTGGTACTTTAGTAGTTGGAACTATTCAACCATTTGGGATTTTGGGCCACTGTTTGGGCCTCATGTCCTTTAAGATCTTCGGGACACCCAAGGCCTTTAGGACAATAAGGACTTTAGGACACCTTAAGGCCTTCAGGCCACCTGAAAATTGTGCTTAATGATCAGACACAATCTACAAGGAGAAAAATACAGATGGGGATCAGAGCAGGTGCATTCACTAGAGAAGAATCTAAGAGGATATTCAGAAATAGAGGGTATGAAATTTCCATTGGGACCAGCCTATTCTAGCATGGAAAGCCTAGTCGAACAACCATACAAAAGCTGGGGAGCTGATATCACGATGAAGAAGCTGGGGGGAGGAGTTCCAAGTATAGTCTGTATAATTCGTAAGGCCTATGGGTCATGTAATATCTAAGCATACATGCCTTGTAAGTGTTCCCCCCATCCCTTAAAAGGGGGGTTATAAAAAAAAGGCCTTTGGGCCATTCGGAGTTCTCATTATGAAAACCATCACATCGCATGAATTTGATAATGATGATATAAGGAGAAACACCCACTCTATTCTAACCTACTCCATCTCAATGAACTCCATCTAACTTTGAATCCCATGGAATTATTTCATATGATTATCCACATATATTCCTTTTAATATATTCATACTGAAACGTTATCACCTCATAAATAATTTATTCTTAGTAGTTGAATTATCATATAATTTTCCAAGTGTATACATCATATCAATAATAGTTTTCACCTCCTAGATATTTAAGGGAACATTCTATTTCAGTATTATCTGAATCACCTCTAGTAATTTTTGATTAATCCTTCCCCATTATTTTTTTGACATTTATTTAAGATCGAATCCCCTCAAAAAAACATCTAGATCTCTTTGAAATCTATAGTCTTTAATTTGTATCATCTAGAATGAAAAATACAACCCATAATATTTATCAATAAGAACTTTACCATCTTTTAACAAATTTATTTTGGAAATAATAAAATCCCACTAAATCCAAAAAACATAAAAGGGATCAGGAACAACTTATTAGAATTATCTTATAAGGATAAGTGTAAAATGATTCTATTTACTAAGCTTTAAACATCTGATCATGGTCTAGAATTATCAAAATCTAGGACCAAACTATGATATCACTTGTTGTTCTGAAACAACTGATCCCGAATATTCCATCAAGGACCTCACTTATGGAACACGGTACTATTTTTTTGAAATAGATGACACCTGATGTCAATAACCAAACTTTATAAAAAAGATTCAGTATCGAATCACTTCCCCTCTAGATAATAACTTTTAAAAGCTAATTAATTAAATTAATAATGAAATAAAATGAAATAAAAACATAAGGATATTGAATGGTTTGGAATTAGTCCTACTATATTGAAGGAACACTTCAAACTTTGGATTAAGATAGAAACATTTGAGTTACAAGAGCCCTAACTACTAAAATTATAACAAAAAAATAACTTGGTTTTAAAAAATAAAGCTACCAAACAAGTGTCCCACCCACCACTTTATAAATAATTTCATACATTTGATATAGTTCCCTCACCATCTAATCTTTGTAGTCATCCATTTATAGATCAACATATTGGACATTAACCCATTGTTTTTATCACTTAAACTTTTGATTACCAATGTAAAGTGTAATTTTTTTAATCAAAATTGAACCTCTAAATAATATTATGTATTATTTTAAATATTTAATATTTTGATATACATTTATTGAGTTATTCATATGAGAGCCAAATTTGTTCTTTCAAGCTTCCACCATTTAGAAAATTCAACTTGTTCCCACCTAGATGGATTCCAAACATTGGTACCAATGAACTTCCCATATATTTTGGTTTTCAATTTAGAATTACATAATCAATACCCTAAGAAGTTTTATATACTTATACAAAAATAGTTTTTACATGACTAAAATCTAACAGAACAATAATAGAGGTGTTGGGGTTGAGCTTTATAGTAAAGAACATGCACGATACATACCATGTAGAGTTGGTGTAATGTTAGAGTAGTTCTTGAATGGTAGAGAGATATTATGATATGTATTAGTGGGAAGACCGTGTTTGGATAAGGTGTCTTGTAGAATTTACTAACAAAAATAAAGTTATAGGAACGAGTGGGTGAAGATGATGATGATGGGACCACACATTTAAAATGGTTTCACCTGACAAGAATATTTTGTGTCATCCCACATCAACAATTTTAAAGGATATAGGATTAATAATAAGTTGCAACAAATATACCCTAACATTATTTCTAATGTTGAACATATTCTTGATACACATGAACCATATATATATCGTGAGCATACCCACATGTGACCCATCCACATTCTCACCGTGATTTATTTTTAATCTCGTGTAAATGGTTTTTCAATAGACTTGTTTATGGGATCAAGTTTATGGGCCATGGTTAGGATATATTTTCTAAAATAATATATATATTTTTATTTTCCATTTTTCATGGAATGCCTTCAAAAAAATACCCAAATAAAATGTTGGATTTCATTCAAAAATAATTTCAAAATGAATAAAATCAATTAAAACAAAATTTAAACCCATATATCATTTAAAATAAATTTATTTCAAAAACAATAAAATATGTTTAATAACCTTAAAAAATCAAAAAATATATAGAGTAATTAATCATTTAAATTAAAAGAAAAATAATTGAAAACTTTTCTCTCAAAATACCCCGCACTTACTTTCTACACTCTAAGAAGAACTCTATTCTCATGCCATAAAAACAACCAAAAATTAATTGCTTGAGACTTTAAAAATATATTTTAAAAATGATTTATCATGACTCAATTATGAATTTTCTTTCAAAGTAAATGATCTCTTATGTATTCCTGAAAATCAACATTAAATTTCCATTCATCCACATGTTGTGACATACCTTACATGAAATGCATTTTCACTCTTCACTAAAGATAATTATAAATTTCTAAAGATATTCTCATACTTGGTAAAATTCATGTATCAAAACAAACTTATAAAAATTATAATTCTTTAATCCTTGAGACATTAAAAATGAATTCAATCCTGATAAAATTTTGAGTTATGTGTTTGAACTTAAGGAAGGTGGGAAAAAAAATTCAAAAACAGAGTCATTAAGAGGATTTTTTCACTCTTAAATATGTTACATGTAAATTCAAGTAAATAAAAAAATGATACCTCACTCCAGTTACCTTACAAAATGTAACTCCAAACCCCATTTTGTTTTATGATATGTGCCATGAGATATAGAAACAAAGAATAGTGAAATAGGTCAATCACTATCCTATACTTTTTTATATATGTTTTCTTTCATATGTATATTTTTTTATATAATATTTATAATATATACTTTATTAAAGGAGAATGTAATGACAATTTAAAATAGAATGGATGTGACCGGTGCGAATTTCACCCATAAATTCCCCAAATGATGAAACCACCACCATAATTATCCATACACAAAATATATTCCAAAAGTAAACACATGAAATGACTTTCATCCAAACTCATACTTGAAAAAATCAAACAATTATATTCATCATGAAGGTGGGTAATTAAAATATATTCTGGAAATGTGGCTTAAACCTATAAGTTCATTCATGGTTGTCAAAAGGCTTAATAAGGATTGATATAAAATGGTAGTCTCAAGGGAAAATAAAATCTAGAAAAAAATTACCTCAATCATTTTGAAACAATTTAATAAACTCCAATGATTCTAAAAATAATAATCAAAAGTTGTAGTTTTAAAAAAAAATCAAAATTATTCAAAATACCTATTTAGATGGGAAATAAAATTTTAGAAAGTAACTCATTGGTTTTAATTTTAATATCTAGTAAAAAATCATTGACATGATCGATAATCAAAATCAATGAAAACTGAAAAAATATTTTATCATTTAAAAATTTTCAAGGTCAAAATAATGAAATCCAAACACAAATGACTATATAATTATAAGGGATTTTGGAAATTTATTTGGTCTCAAAATGTTTAAAAAATATAAAAATAAAATGAAAAGAGAAATGTAAACAAATAAAAACACATCAAATATTTAAGAAAAACTTAAAAATAAAGTTTCCAACTCCCCACACACATAATTATTACGATGTCTCTCATTTAATAAAAAATGTGATAAACACATGGACTGCTCAAAATTATATGAAAAAGTAAGCAACAAGTGTGGGATACAAAGATAAAAATGAGTTATTTTTTGTGAGATTAAAGATAATATCTTCCCATAACTCTCTCTTACAAAGAAAAATGAAAATAACATGAAAATTGTATTCAATATAAAGATAAACAACTAAAAATTAGAAAGGAAATAATGACCCAGTTTGACCCCCCTAGTGGGTAATGAGTTTATAATTATTTTAGCCAGATAGTTGTAGTGGACATCCCCAATTATAAGGTGGGTGAGAATTACATAATGTAAACCAATGCATTCACATTTTACAAGTGTTTATAAGTGTACACCAAGAATATATTACACCCCCCCAAAAAAAGAAATGTAACACATCCCTCAGAATGAGAAAAGAAGAGAAAGGTAGTGGAATAAGAAGTAAGGGTGCATCTTATTTTTAGTATCATATTCTAGTAAATGATCATGTTGTTATCAAGGAGGAAGTGTATTCACCATAATTTCCTTCAACCATTATCCATGTTTTACCACCACTTCCATTATGGATTCCTATTCATCATATTTATATTCCATCTTCTTCTAAATGGTTTATTTTTACTATTATCATTATTAATTTTTATAGTTTATAAGTGTCTTGACCATTTCTATATTGAAATAATAAAGAGAGTTATAATTAATTTAAAGAAATAAAAAATCAAATAAAATTGATTCAAATAAAATATATGTTACAATTAATGGTTCAGCCAAAATATCTATGTCTTCTTCAATTTCCACTGGCAATGATCAATCGAAGTGGGAAGTGTATCCTCAATATTGTTTTTAAATCACATTATCTCAATTTTTGTTTCATCTTTATCCAAGACTTATATCAACTTTGATAAACCTGAAATGTAAAATTGAAGGGGGATTTTAATATTTTTATTCTGATAAATATTAAAAATAAGTTAATCAAGAGTAAGGTCAAATCAATTTAGACTCTTATTTGGAATTAATAATTCATTATAAAGGGCTTCAAAACCCAGATTAGGAGTTATGAGTGAGGGAATGGAAAATTATCCTATAACCTACTCAATGTCCTCATTTGTGAAGACCATTAGAAGAAGTTCTTTGTCTTACTCTTAATGTTGTAGTCCTCCCTCTATTAATAGTTGGAGGGTGTCATTCATCATTCCCCTAATTTCCTTAAACTCCCCAATATCTTTTTGATTCCTTTCAAAATTTCTAATGATAAAATTATATTCACAATGATAATCTCTTATTCTTGGTGGCTTGGGAGAATTTAATGCGGTTATTAATGATAATTGTTGAAGTATTTTATATCCTTCTATCCACTTCGGTACACAATAGGTTGTGGAAACCAATGAAAATTATACGTGGGAAATTGTAGAAAGATTAGAGTTGAATTGGAGTGTTGGGTCAAAGATAAATCTTTGACCATCATGGTATGTTAATCCAATTTTTTTAACTGGTTAAAAATTATGAATCATTATGGAATAATGAACCACAAATTACAGTAAAACTGTTTTAGGGACGAAAAAGGAAAAAAAGAAGGAAATTAAAATTAAATAAAAAGAAAGGAAAAATATTTATAAGGTGACACATAGAAAACGAAATAAGCACTTTGACAAAAAAAATTCCAAATTGATGACTGAGGTAAATCATTAACTCCACATCAATAGTATTTTTTTTCTAAAGGATGAATCATGGTTGCACCCAAGGTTGTATCTTGAGGAGGGTGTTTAATAAGTTTTTCTTTATGAGGGCAAGTTAAAACTTATATTTTTAGTTCCATATTTAATATTTGAAGTTATAAAATTAAAAATGAACATGTGTGAGAGATTAAAAATGAAATTAAAATTGGAATTTAAAATTTAAAATAAAATAAAATGAAAAATTTATGTGAAAAAAATTTAAGATAAGAAAAAGATCCATTGATCCTTCATTACTGAAAATTATTTTTATTTAAATTCAAAATTTTAATTATATATCATTCCTCAAATAACATTTAGTCATTTATTATGTGATTTATTGGTGAAATTGATAACCTATTTAACCATTAGTTTCCTCCATAGAGTATGGAAAATGACACACCTCTCCTGAGTGCATGTTAGCAGTCAAACCCCTAGAAACATCCCATGTTCTATTCTTTACCCCCTTGCATGGATAACATTTATGCTGAATGAAGAGAAGTGAAGGGAGTATAAAATATTTTGATGGTGGAAAATTGGTCTACGAAAAAATTAATATAATAGATTAAAAACCTTCATCCCATGCTAAATAATTCATTGTTATGATTCAAATAAAAATTAAATAATCAGAGAAGAGATAGAACACGAGCACTACAAACCACCCACTCAGATTAACTTGGGTTAGTTCTCCATTAAAATTAAAGTAATAGAGGATTGAAAAAGGAGAATAAAAATGTTGTAAAGAAGAATATATTGAAAGAATAATAACAAGGAATAATATTAATATAATAATATTAAAGAAAAAATAGAATGAAAAAATACAAAAAAAAGGAAAAGGAAAACCCTATCTACATACAACTCAAAGGGAGAGAACCACCATGAAACCACTTACTGAACACCAAACCCATCCCACAAATTAATATTTTCCCTCTTTAAACACAATAACAATAGACTAATATTCCTTGAATGAGATCCATATTTCTTGGATTGGTTGAGTGGATCATCTCCATGTGTATAAATTCTAGGATATTCTTGTTCCATTTTCAATCTCCTCGGATATTTTTAAGCATCTTCTAATAGTTGCATGTTGCTTTTATGAGGGAGAAACCCCTTCATGCTACATTTCTCAATTGTGATCCTATGACTCACCTCAACTTGTGATTCAAATGAGTTTCTTATAGGCTTGAGTGAGGAGTTTATTGTCATCATGAGATTTTTTATTTAGGTTTTATAAATTAGGTAATTTGAAAAAGAAGATAGGATTTTATATATTTTTGAAAATAGGCTGCAAGATGCATGAACCACGTTCACACTTTATTTGTTTAGTGGAGGAAGTGTGGAACCAATTCAATCATTCTTTTCTTTCACCACACTAGAGGTATGAACGAGGTTCATGCATCCCTTTTAATTTTCTAAAATTTAACTTATATTATTTAATTGGTATTTGCAATATATAATGTGATTAATCATTAATATAATTAATTAAATATTTAATTAATTATTCAATAATTTAAATATAAATAATTAAATATATACATAAGAACTAATACATAATTAATTAAATAATTATATAACACTAATGCACAAATAGGTATTTAATATATTTATGATTGTTATTTATTAACAATAAAATAACTATAAATAGTAATTAATAATGTATTTAAAAATGTATTATTTAAAACTAATTAATTATAATATATAATCTGAATTTTTTATTATCAATTATTAATTAAAATTGTTGGTAATTTTTTATAATTATTAATATTTGATTAATATATTAATAAATATATAATATGATATATTATCATATATTAATTAATATATTATTAATAATTCTTACTATAATTATTAGTAATATACTAAGAGATTATATAATCATTAATCATTAATTATATTATTTTTTATTGATTAGTAATATATAATTAATTACTAATAATTATTAGTAATGTTTGAATTAATAATTATTAATATAATTATTAATAATATTTTAACAAAAAATATAAATATTAATTATTAATTATACGATTAATTATACGATTAATTATACTATTAATTATATAATTATATCACACTTCCAGATTTCACATCGAGTAGGTGCCTTCCTTTGTCGCCAACCCCCCACATTGATATTGGGATTTCCTCCGTTACCAACCCTCGCCATCGAGCAGGTGTTTTGATCTCACTGACCCCCCCGCCACATTGAGCAGGGGTCTTCCTTCACTACCAACCTCCCACTCGACAGTGGTAGTTGATAGTGGGGGTTTGGCCTTTCTTGAAGAAGGGGCCGATGATGTGAACTGAAAAACCCACTCTGATGGGGGATGCTGGTTTTTAGGTGGGTAGCCATCTATTTTGGAATATCCATCCACTCGATGATCTTCCTAGCAGTTCCTGATGGAGATTAGGGTTTGGGTGTCCAGGTTGGTGGTTGGATGGCTGGATGAATTCCATGGGGGTTGGAACTCCAAGTAAAATTCTAGGTTTCCTTACCTTGTGATTTTAGGCCATAAGGATTAGACTTTGAGCCAATGGGCTTCAGGGTGATTTACTATTTCTTTGCATGTAGTGTTTGGGGCTCTAGTCAGGTAATGAGTTCCCTCTCAACCCAGTTTAAGAGGGTTTTTTTCTTTTCGTAATTGAGGGGCTTTCCCCAACATATTATAATATAATTATAAAAGTTATTTTTTTAATTATATAATTAATATAATAATTAATAATAAATAATATTATATTAATAATAATTAACTATGTTATTAATATACTTACAATATATACATTTAATAATATAATTACTACTACATAAGTAATTAATTAATATATTTTATATAATTAGTTATTAATAACATTCTTGATATAAAATGTAATTAGGGGTTTCTTAAATAATGTTCAAGTAAAAAATTAATTAATTAATAATAATAATAATATCTCTACTTATTAATTATATTAACTAATTATAATATACGTACAATTAATTATTTTAAAAACATATAACATCAATCTCAACTACACATCTATGAACAATGAAAAATGTATCACTCTGGTTTGTATCACTGTCTTAGATGATCTTCCTTGCCACAACCTGGTGTATAGATAATGCATTCACCGCATGTTTGTTGACGTGTTTGCTTTGGAGAATGAACCTACTATGTTTCATCTACTGTAGCTTACTCCTTGTCATCATGTCTAATAGGCGGTGGATCCAAAGTCTCCTCACCCATACCATGTTATGGCTAGAAAGAAATTGGTTGCTGTCTAGAACTATCTCCCACATAGGACGGAGATGACTATTATGTAATGGTTATCTCATGACCGGGGAAGAGTTTCATTTGAAAGGAACTCCTATTTTGAGAAACCATTGCAACATAATATGAAAGTGTAAGGGATAATAAATTAGAATCAACAGAAGATGTGAGATTGACCTCTGTAGGGATAACCTATGGTTGTGGATCGTCTAATATAGAAAGTGGAGGAGCATCTGGATGATAATATTAGACATGATCCTCATATACTACATCATCATGTGGCTCATCCATAATAGGCTTTTCACTCTTAGGAATATCTATATCAGGCTCATCACCCTCAACATCACCTAACACATCAAATAAAATAACATGATAAATATCATCCATGGGAAGAAGAAGATCTATCACTACTTTATGAAAATAGGCTAGGTCAAATGCACCTCCCTCTGTGGGATTTGATATATGTGAATCAGGTGTACGATACGAGAATCATACAAAAATATATTATTATGTTAACTAAATTTAATTAAAAAAGATTTTCAAAAGTGGAAGAAAAATTATTACCAACCGATGATAACCTCATCCATTTCACCTTAGATATATCAATGAGGTCATGCGATACCAGGGTCTATGATCCAACATATTAGATAGATGCATTCATACCATGCTCTACCCTCATAAATGAGACTAATGACTTCTGTCCCACATCTCAATATAGAATTTATAATATATTCTCCAATAAAAGTCTCACGTCCTTGAAATCTTAAAGTAATTAAGTGAAGGAAACTAACTGAGCAATGTGGGGATGGAATGATGGAAGCTAAACTACCTCATAATCCTATCAACATGGTTCCACTAAATGACATGAAAATTAATAAGTGTCATTATGCATGTAATTGAAGAATGCATCATCACAATGTAATGTGGGATACTATGAAGGACATGCCCAATATATGGCATCAATGAAACCTAGAATATCAAAAAATGAATATGTAATTAATAAATGAAACAATTTATAACAAAAAATTATAATTCTATTATATAACTAATAATCACATAGTTAATGTGGTCAAAGATTTTCCAATATATTTTTGTAAGTGTGGACATCATGTTTCATGGTATCTGAACATTGATGGGTCCGACTCCAGCTACAAATAACATTTTTACAGTTCCAGTTTCATAATATTAGAGTCGTTTTTGAATGTTCTAAAATGTATCAATCACTAAAAGTGAATGATATTCAAGTTGGGGAACAAGTAGTGTTTTTAGATGAAGAAAATGTTTTTTATATTTTCAATAATAATATAGACATGAACATGTTGATTCTCGAGCTGTTATTTTGTGTTTTAATTTTATGAGTATTATTTTTTTATGTTTATTTGGAATTTTTTTACATTTACATTTATATATTTCACCATTATGTAAGAAAATATTATCTTTATGAATGTTTAATTTATGTATAATCATATAATCATATTTTATGTTTACCTTCATACAAACTAATATATACCTTTACATAATCTTCTTTCTATTTTAAAAATGAATTATGATGCTCTATTTCAATAGCATTTTAATGCTTTAATTTACTGTAAGCCTATATGATTTGTTCAAATAGTTTCATTGATTTGTAATATACACATATATAATTTTCTTGAATATTATAATATATCTCAATCACACCTTAAATAATAAACTTTCATAAAATATTGAAATACATTCTACTTCAAAAATGATACAAAATAACATTTTTGGGAGATATCACATGAAAAAAGCTAGTGTAAAATAATATTTTTACTCAGTAATGATAAAATACCCTAAAACAGTCAATGATGACATGAAGTGGAGATCCCTACTATCATGTAGGGACATTTATTAAAAATATGATCTGAAGTATGAAATCTAATACATCATTGTCTCACTCCCTATTCCTCAGGCTAGTCCATCTCATTTCTAATACGAGTAAAATTTTACCTCCCTAGAGGATGAAACCAGGTAATATCAAGGACCAAATTTGGTTGATCAACTAACAAGTTAAAATAATGAAATTTATTAACAAGTATCCAAGAAGAAATCTTGAAGTCAAACAGAGTGCTCAAGCAATGTATTGGATTGAAAAAGGGTTCCCAAGATAAGTTCACTGATGCCTAAGCTAAAATGATAGGTGCACAAGGATACCTCAATGATTGGGAAGAACCAAAATCATAGTACCTATTCTTCAGTAATACTACTAGCACTCAACCACTATTTCGAGTGAGTGGTTCATGGAATTCAGTTACCCCCAAGTGCCTCTATACATGATCAATGATTTGAACAAAAAATGATGATGCAACATATAATATCTTATCAATATCTCTTTGGAACTTATAACCAATGTGCATCCCCTAAGAAGACTATTGAGAGAGATTGATAAATGAATTCACCTAGTGATAGAATGTATTCTATGCTAAGCTTGTGATTGTCAGTTTACAAACACCCTTAAAGATGTTTTTTATTGACTATACAATATTATTGGTCATATAGCCATATCTCATACCACCATCATATTCCAATAACCATTTTCCTTCAAAATATGCAACCTATAATCATATACATCTTGATTAGACCTTCAAATTCCATCCATTAACTCATCAAATTTTCTATATTGCGGTTCATACATTGAAAAACGAATACATCATTGAATTTAAAAGGATAAAAAAATTATTAAAATATAAATTAATTTAAAGAAACATACCCAATTTTATGATTACTTTATTTATTGAATCATCTTTAATATGATTATGGACATTACTAAAAAAATATCTGATGAAATATCAATGACAACCATTAGGTTATTACCCCGAAAATCCATCACTTTTAATAGTCTCTATAATAACTCAATGATGATCAAATATCAAGAAAAACCCATGACTTTAGGAAATATGCATGTGTATACATGCCAAGAACTAACTCCATGATTCAAAGTTCTCCTCTTTCAATAGTAGACTATACTAGTGGGAGAGGGGCATGATTACCATCTTATGAGAACTCAATTATTAATAAACCTATATAATTTCTATATAGAAAAGTTCCATCAACCTGAATGAATTATTTGTAATAAAGAAATGTGGTGATACACGGCCTCAATGCCCAGAATAGACTATAGAACTTTACATATGTTTGATCAATGAGATTATAATGGAATATGTACACCATAGTATCAAGATGATAAACTGCATGAGTAATAATATAAAACAATCCCATTATCAATGAAAAAACTTTATATGATTCATCGTAATCACCATAAACTTTTACAATTTTTTTATGTTTTTTCATCCAAGCATTGTCAGAAGAAATTCCGTATTTGAACAATTACTTCACTCATTCCTGAATGAGTGACATAGGAATATGATTACAAGTTCATAATTTCTCAATAATAATAGTCAATATAATATTTATATCTAGTGCATAAGGATCACGTGATAGCGTTGTGTGCACACAAGTATGCAGGCCTTCTAACTTAATTATCTGCCAACATGCAAGCAATTTATTGTATATTACATGCATGTGATATTTTAATTCAAACTCATATTCATCACACGGAATGATGTATTTTTCCTCATTATATTCATTAAACAAAAATAAAAAATTGATCGTTATATGGTATTTATTAGCCATATTTTTAATGCACTTATAGTTTCAAACTATTTTCAAACACACAAGGTGTTTCTAGTTGTAACAGATGTGTTAACTAGAATTCTTGGGAATTTAGTACTTGGTCTAATGACACCATAATAAAACTCATGTGCACACAATATCTCCTCTACTATGGAAGTCAATATGGGAGGTTTGTTACCACTAACATGTTCTTTATTATCTATTAAAGGAACCTCAGAAGGTTCATTGGTCACATCTTTCTCACTCACATCATCTCATATCGCGTCATCGAGTACTTCTTCATCATAGAAAGTCTCATTCATTAAAATATTATAAATATAACTAATATTATTTTATACACAACTAATCATAATATTATATTTATATAATTATTTTTTAGAAAAAATATTATTAATAGTAATTTTCATTATATTTAAATAAAATAACATCATTTACATTTATATAAATAATTATATATTTTCACATTATTTTAATTTAAATATAATAAATAAATTTATATATCTTGTTTTTTATAAGTAATTATATTTTATTAAATATAAATAACATCATTTTAGATCTAAATAATCATAATATTTATTATTTATAATTAATTTTTTAAAAATATATTATTAATAGTAATTTTATTAATTTAATTAATGATAATAATATTATATATATATATATTGAATACTATATTATAAATTTTATTAAAATTTATTATGATAAATAATATAATATATATAATTATTTTCAAATAAAGTGAATAATATTTTTTTAAAAAATAATATTAATAATCTAATTTTTAAAAAAAATATTCTAAAAGAATAATTTTATTTATCCATTAATATATTATCAATTTAATTTAATTTAAATATAATATATAATACTAAATTTATATATAAATATATTCAAATATATATTTTTTATAAGAAAACTATTATTTAAAAGAAAACTAACTAAAATTGTCTAAAGGAAGATATTTTATAATAATCTCTTTGAAATATAAGTGTCAAATCATTTGTAATACCATACAAGCAATGGGAGTCTCTCAACCCACCCCTTTATTTTCAAGTCCATATTCAAGGTAGTTTTCCTCCCAAAAAATTCGAGTGATGAAATAATTCATGGTTGGGAGAAGATATAGGAATTTGATTGATTGTGTAGTCATCAGATAGGATAAATGTTAAGTACCAGATCTAAATTCTGGCATGATCGAAGTAGAATCAGATTTAATCCATAAATTTTTCAATCCTAATTGTTTTTTTAACAACCCCAACCCTAGTAGCCTAGAGTCGGTGGTCATTTTATTATAATAGGATAGACAGAATAGATCACATTACCAAGGATCCATCATTTTATTAGTCTTTTAGAACTAAATTCAAATATGGTTCTCTTATTACATTGGTAATTAAACATAATAAAATAAAATAAATTGGTTCTTGCCACTTATTAAAAAATTTCATCTTCAAAACCTATGGAAGGAAAAAAATAAAAGGGTAAGCTTAAATAATTGTAAGGGTTATATGATACAATAATAAATAAAGTAAAGTCAATAAGGAATAAACATTATGGCAAGGTAAATAATCTAAAAAACACATGCCATCAATATACTGAGAATGAAAATACATCTATAGATTTTGTCATAGTGAAAACATCATGGAGAGTAATAACAGAATACTGGATGAAGAAAATGATTATCTATTGGAATTCATGCATATAGAAAATGAACCAATATATCATTAGGAAGGTTTAAGTTTGTCGGTAAAAACCCAAATTATTTTGTTTTGAAATAAATACGAAGGGTTTATTGCCAACTATTTTTCCACATATGAGACCTATCGATTCATCGAGGGGATATCTATAGTATGACCCACCCATCACTACAAGTACAAATCATTATTCATACATAAATTCAATTAAATATCAAAACCTTATTTAAAAATTTTATATTTATAAGTCAATAATCATATCCATGATACTTGAAATATAGATATTTAATGAATGATGATCATAAATGAAAGGGGAATATACATACACCACACAGAAGGAATAAATGGTAATTGGGAATATCATAATGGTTTCAATGAAATAACGTATTTAAATCATAATTATAAATTAATATAGTAAAATAGTCTTAAATCATGATAAATGAAGTCTAACTGAAGTGAAAACATGTAAAAGGATTTTTTAGGAAACATTCAATAAGAGTCTCTTTAATGTGATTAAAAGAAAAATATAAGAGTCTCCAAAGTGGGAAAAAGAATAATTGTTAGACTAAAACAAGAATATAAAAAATATAGTTTTTTTATGATAATAAGAGTTATTTTATAAAATAATAATATTTTTATTTAAATATTTTATAGATTATACTTGAAAATGGGTAAGAAATTGGATATTTCCCTCAAATCGGTCCTGTTTATTAGGAGGAATTGAAAGAAAATCCATATAAAATATGAATTTCCCCATAAAAGGAAGAATAATTGAGCTAGTAAAATATTTTTGGAACATATAAAAAAATTTAGTATGAGTAAATAATAAAAATTAATAATTACATTGGGGTAAAGAGAGAGAAAACATAGCCCGAATGAAAAATCGATTTTTGGGGAGAATACCTTAGCACATTGTAATCAATCGAATCATATGCCCCAAAAATTAATAATAATAAATGAACCATTTAATACCATAAAAATAAATAGATTAATGATATGATACACCAAATTTTATTATACATACACCACACACATGAAATAGTGGGGAATAAGGCATATCTCATAGAAATAAAAGTGAGATGAGAAAAACCCTTACCTTATGTCTGAAAGTGTTATGAACTTGTTCTTAGTTTCCTGGATAATGAAATTAGGTTCATTAATAATTTTATTCATAAGATTTTAAATATGTATTTGATTTATTATAATTTTATTAAGTTTATTTATTACCATTTTGATGATATATAAGATTTAATTTCCTCATTGAAGAGTGTTCGTTTCCTTGGTTTTCAAGATTGGTTCAGTTGTATACATGTATGCAAGATCACGTGAAATGAGAGTAGTTTTCCATAATTGAAATTATATGTTATTAATTTACTTATATAATATTTAATGGGCCTACATATCATTTTTTTCAGACATGAAAATGATTCATTAGATAAAATGTTAATGATAACCATTTGGATTATTTTTGGCGTTTTTTCGATAATCACTCACTAGTTTTGTTTTATAAACTAATATTGTGTATATATAATAGTTTGGAAACACTAAATAAGTTATAATATAAATTTTTAATTCTTTTTTAACCACTATAATGGTTTTATGACTGACCTTGAATTAGGTATTATAAAATGAAAATGCATTATCCATGATGGCAGTTAATCGACACATCATAATCAATATTTTTGTTTTTAGAATAAATGAAAGAGGGTAAGGGTTTTGATGAAGGATTTAACATTAAAATAAAAAAATTATAGTACATATAATATGATGGAGTTACATTTATCGTTTTATATTGGATATGAAGTAAGGATAATAAAATAAATGAAATTGAAAAAAATTGAAAGAGAAGGATTATGGGTTTTACCTCTTGAATTATTCTCCTTGAGAACCACCTTAAACAACTTGGGATTGGTTTTTTATTGAGTACAAATGTTTCTGGGAATATTGGAGAGAAATTGGAAGAGTATAGGGTACAAATTGGACAAGATTCATGTCTTGGAAGGTGTGAGGAGAAGAGTTGGAGAGGGGTGGTATTTATAGTGGAGGAGAGAGGTGTTTTTTGATTATTTTATTCATTAGTTTTTTATTTTTCCGCAATACTATTAATAGTTTGAGAATTATCACTAAATATATTAAACTAATAAATTATATTTTGATATTATCATCTTAAATTTGTTATACATCATTTATGAATCAATAATTCATGTATTTATCTTATACAGTAAATTATCGTATTTCACTATTCAAAAAAAATCTTCTCTTTTAGAAAAAATCCAAAATTTCACCCTAATAATTTTTGAAGTGTACAATTAAAAAACGAACTAAATTTTATGAAAACAATTTTATAAATAAGATATTTTTAATTTTTAATTTAAATCTTCATTTACTTGGAAAATAACAATTTTAAAATTATAACTGATTTTATATAACTATGAAACATTAACTGAGATATCATAAAATTATCTTATAATCAAAATAAAAAATATATTAATTGAAGAATACATTTGATTAAAATAAATTTTCTTTTAATTCATTATATAAATTATTCAATTGAAAATAAACATTGATGTTTATAAAAAAATATAAATACTTAATTAATATTTTCTAAAACATTTATTTACTTGTACTATGATATAATTATATCATATTACCATTTATAAGATGCCAAAATTTTATTTATACTTTCATTAGTGAGGTTACTATTTTATAGGATTAATTAATCTTCCTAAGGTTCACATTACTATTCCAAAGATCAAGTTTCTATTTCATTGGTACGTGTTCCTTAATTTCTAGAAAAGCCTCCTATTTAATTCATTATTCATTTACAAAGTTTTTGTGTGAGTTATCTATGTGATTTTATATGATTTATACTATATAAATTATTTTTTTTGCAACATAATCTATCGAATGAATAGAATTTATTTAAGAGGATACGTACCATAAAAGTTTTAGGTGTTTTATTCTTTCATCCTTAAAAAATTTTATCCTCAAGATTTTTCATTGACATTGACCTTTAAAAATATGTGGGTGGTTATTATTCATAACATCTTTAGGTTACCACATCGCTTCTTCCATTTATGGTTTCTCTAAATAAACTTTAGAAGTTGAGTCATCCGATTTATCAATACATTCACTTAGGTGTCACAAATCTCAATAGACTCTTCTCAGTAAGACAAATCAGGTTCTAGTAATATTTCTTCATTGGTGAGTGCATTCATTGGGTCTGGAATGTAGTTATTCAACAATTATATATGGAACACATCATGAACTCTAGAGAGACTTGGTATCATTGATAATTGATAAGATAAAAATCCAATTCTTTCTAGAATTTTAAATGATCCAACGTACCTGGGGCTCAGTTTTCATTTCTTATCAATCCTTATGACACCCTTCCATGAAAATACTTTTAGAAATACATGATCACCGACTTGAAATTACAAATCCTTTATATAGATATTTTCATAGCTATTTTATCTTCTTTGATCTTCTTTAATGTGAGTCTAAATAGTCTTTACCTTTATCATTGTCTCTTCAATAAGTTCTAGGACTTTAATTTTCCTCTCACCAAATTCATCACAACAAGTTAGAGTTCAACATCTCTTTCCATATAATGGTTCATATGGTTCCATTTGAATATTATAATAGAAAATAGCATTGTAGGGAAATTCCACAAAAAGTAAATACTAATCCCACATACCCTGAATGTTAACTAAGAATGATTTCAACATGTCTGCCAATGTTTGAATAGTCCTTTGTTACTATCCTTCGATTTTAGGGTGATAAGTAGTACTCAAATAAAGCTTAGTATCCAAATCCTTATGAAGACTCTTCAATAATTTTGATGTAAATTGGGGATCTTCATCATACACAATCGATATAGGTGCACCATGAAGTCTTAAAACTTAATTAATATAGAGTCTTTCTAGGAACTCAAGAGGTAAATATTATTTTATAGTAATAAAGTTTGTTGTTTTTTTGTAAGAATATCAACAATAACACATATTACATTATTTCTTATAGGAGTCCTTGGTAGCCTTACTAAAAAGTCCATTGTAATGTCATCTCATTTCCACATAAGAATAGGTACAGGTTTGGTGACTCCTCTAGGATGATATCTCTCAGTCTTCAGTTATTGACAAAATAGACACCTTGACACATAGTAAGAAATTATTCAATTTATATTATCCTGCAAAAAATGTTCCTCCAGATCTATATACATCTTGGTACTATAGGGTGTATAGATAAATTTGGGCTATGTGAATAATATAATAATTCCGTTTTTAACTCAGGTATTAATGGAACACATAAACTCTTTCCAAATTTTATCATTCCATCCTCATACACGAAGTCTTCCAATCATCCATCCTTATTGGATTTAATTTTCTTTTGAAACATATCATTATTATATTGAGATATTTTTATCTTCTATAGTAAATATTATTTAGAAATTATTCGAAAAAGAGTTATTTTTTAATTTCCTTAATAATTCCCATATCCATATTTACTAAATACATGGATATACGATCTTTATCAATCGTCATTTTGGTAATAATTCCATGATCTTTCCTACTTAATGCATATGCTACCTTATTTTCTTTTCCTGGTTGGTAGTGTATTGATAAATCATAATATTTTATTAATTTAAGCCATTGTCTTTTCCTTATGTTGATTTATTTCAGTGTAAATATGTATTTAAATATCTTGGGATCCACATATATCTCATATCTTTAACCATAGATATAGTGTCTCCATATATTTAGAGAAAAGATTACAGATTTTAACTCGGGATCAAGAGTTGGATAATTTTGTTTGTGAGTCTTCAATTTCCTTGATACATTTGCAATAAAATTTTCATTTTTCATAAGAACACAACCAAGTCCATTCTTTGATGCATCAATGTATATCACAAACCCATCAGTTCCTAATGGAAGAGTCAAAACTGTATCATTGACCAATATTCTCTTCAATTCTTAAAAATACTATGAACATTCTTTTGTTCATACAAACATAACCCCTTTAAGTGTGAGCTTGGTTAATGGGTTATCCAATTAATAAAAATTATGAACAAATGATGATAGTAACATGCTAAACCAATGAAACTACATACCTAGGTTATGTTCATTGGTGTAGGCCATTCTTGAACTGCCTTCATCTTCATAGAATCAACTGAGATTCCATCCTTATAGATAATATGTCCAATAAAAGAAATTTTCTAAATCTAGAATTAAAATTTGCTAACATTAATATATAAATTATTCCTTATGACTGTCTCAATAATAATATAAAAGTGATTCTCATGGTCTACATAGCTTTTAGAATACACCATAATATCATCAATCAATACTATAACCAAATAACCAATATGTTATAGAATAATATTTTCATTAGATCCATGAAAATAGAGGGTGAATTAGTCAATCCAAATGGCAATACTATGATCTCATAATGTCTATAACTCATCCAAATAGATATCTTTGAAACATATTCCATCTTTATTCATGACTAATGATATACAAAACTAAGGTCAATATTTGATAAATATTGGGCTCTGTGGAGTTGATCAAATAAATCATCAATGCGAGGCAGATGATACTTGTTCTTTATTGTAATAGTATTGATTTCTCTAAAGTTAATGAACAACCTCAAGGATCCGTATTTGTTATTAACAAAGAGAACATAACCTCCCATGGAGAAACACTAGGGTGAATAAATCCACCATTACTCAAATCCTCTAGTTTGTTTCTTCAGCTCCACTAATTCTATAGTTGTCATTCTATAAGGATTCTTTGATATTGGCCTTTCATTATGCATTAGATCAATATTAAATTAAACTTCACACTCTAGGGGGTTCCCAGGTAATTAATTCATAAATACATCAATGAATTTCTGCGTAATTGACACATCCTCAATTTGAAGATGAATTTCCTCATTCCTAGATGTTGTTTTCTCTTCCTGCCTAATAATTTAATTTAGTAGAGATATTGGGGGTAGATCTATATAAGAATCAGATGATTATATTTCTTCTCTAAATATAATGGATTCTACATCTTCCCCAAAAATCATAATTTCCTTCTTATTGTAATAAATTATCGCATCATATTTTGAAATCTATTACATTCAGAGGATTATATCAAATTTAACCATAGGTATGATGATAATTTTAGAAAAAAAAGAATTTTTATATTCCATAATGGTAATTTCTCGACACATTATGGTTTCATTAAGACTTCCCTTAGAGTTTTTTATTGAAAAATACCTTATTAAATCAAAAGAGAAATATCTAATTTTGTTGGAAAATTGGGTAGATATAAAAGAGAGGTATGATCAAGAATCAAATATATAATTGGATGGATTTGAATATAAGATTAATGTACCTTACACCACATCATTAGGTACTTATACTTCAACTATAGTGATTGCATAAGCTTGGATATCTCCCCTTGGCCTCTTTTGTGGAATATCCCCCTGATTCTTGGGAAATTTATTTGAATAATACCCCATTTCACTAGAATTTAATCATTGAACACCATTTATTTGTTTCCTCCCCTTACAATCATTATCCTAATTTCCTTTTCTCAACACTTATAGAAAACTCCCATGCCTTTCAAGCATTTACCAGGATGATTCTTTCCACAATTTCCACATAATAGAAATTAATTCATTTTCTTAGTCTTCTTCGACACATAAAATTTTCAATGGTAATCATAATACATCTTATTTTTATTATTCTCCTTGAACATGTAGGATCTAGAAAATTCATTCTACATGTTTATGTCACTTAATACTATTTCATCATATGATGAAAATGTTTTAGAATCCAGTACCCTTCAGAGACATAGCTTAAAACCTTAAAATAAATGACCAATATTGTCTTATGAATCATATTTGTAATCAATAGAATACCTAGCTAATATTGTGATGGTATTATCATACTCTAGAACACTCTCTTCTTCCCTTTAATTTATGCTGTTGAATTTTCCCTTCATTTTAGTTTGTTGCTCACATGGGAAATATTTTTCAAAGAACATTTCTTTAAAAGTTTTATATTCGATGTCTTATATTTAATCTCCCTCCTTAGTATTTTGAATGAAATACCACCATTGATTAAAATCTCCCTTGAGACAATAGACTCACAATACTACCTTTTAATTTTCATTACATCCCATTAATAGAAATATATTTTCAATGTACTTGATCCAATGCTCAACTAACACTAGATTTGTAGTACCACTAAAAGATGGGGGATTTTTTCACTTGAAACAATCCAACATAGGTTTAGTATGGTTATTCATTATAAAAAATGTAATATTTCCTAATATGGACATGATCTACTCAGCTCTAACACCAACTATGTTGACTTTCCTAGTAGGTAAATCTCTACATTGTCTAAAAATATTGATTCCTTTCCTTCCATTAGGTGACATCACTAAATAATAGTACACACTTTGTTAGATCATAATCATCATGAGTATTGAGCCAAGAATTCACTATAAGGAGTTATTATAATTCTCATGTTTATTTAACATCTAGTTCCCAATTTTTTAATAAACATGATATGATACCAACTATAATAACCCCAAACCCAGTAGCACATAGTTCGTGGTCATTTTATTATAATGGAATAGATACTAGAGATAAAATCACCAAGGATATAACAGTTTAGTATTCTTGAATAACTATATACATACATGTTACCCTTATTACATTTAAAATTAAACATAACAAAAGAAAAATATTCTACTTCTTATCAATTATTTGAATATTTCATCTTCACAACTTGGGGAAGGAAAACAAATATAAGGGTGATCCCAAATACTCAATAAGGGTTATATTAGAAAAAAATTAATGTAGAAAATTAAATAAGACACAGACATTATGTAAAGGTAAATAATATGAAAAACACATGCCATCAATACACTGTGAATGAAAATGAATCCATAGATTTTTTCCTCGTGAAAACTTCCTGGAGAGTAATAACTGAATACTGAATTAAGAAAAATTATTATTTATTGTATGTACTATATCTGGAACATAAACTATTTTTCCATCAATATGGTTTAATTATATGTGTAATACCCTATATGATTATTTTTGGAAACAAACACAAAGGGTTTGTCGCTAACTGTTATGTCTTATGAGAATTTTCGATAGATCGAAGGGAAATCTATAACCAGACCCCACCCATCACTGCAAGTAAAAATAAATATTCATATATAGATTAAATTTCATAAAAACATATTATATAAAAATGATGTACAAATAAGACAATAATCATATCCATGATATAGTAAATATAGATTTTTAATAAGTGATGACCATAAATAAAAAAGAAATATACATTCACCACACACAAGGAATAAATTGTCAAAGGTAATATCATTATGGTTTCTAGGAAAGAAAGGATATAAATAAAAATAATATATTAATAATGTAAAATAGTATAATATCATGATAAATTATGTCTAAATGAATAAAAAACATGTAGAAAGAGTTTTTAAGAAAATTTAAAAAAGAGTCTCTTTAGTCTGATTAAAGGAAAAATATAAAAGAGTCTCTAAATAAAGAAAAGGTATAATTATTAGAATAAACTATAATTGAAAAATTATAATTTTTATTATAATAATAATGATTTTAGAAAATATTTTTTGGATTAAAATATATTATTTAGTGTACTTGAAAACAGGTAAGAAATTAGAAAATTCCCTTAAATCGAGTTTTCTTATCGGGAGGAATTGAAAAAGGAACCTTATATAACATGAATTTCGCCATAAAAGGAAGAAGAATTAGGCTAGTAAAATATTTTTGTAACATACAAATAGAATTTATAGGGAGTAAATAAGAATAATTAAGAATTAAATTGGGGTAAAGAGAGAGAAAACACAACCTGAATGAAAAATGGTGGTTCAGGGAGAACCCCTTACCACTTTGTAATCAATCGAATCGTATGCCACACAAACTAATAATCATAAAATGACACATTTAATAACATTAATATAAAGGTTTTCATTATATGATACTCAAAATTATAGTATACATACACCACACACAAGAAATAGTGGCGAATAAGACATATCTCACAGAAATAAAAGTGAGATGAGAAAAACCCTTACCTTATGTTCGAAAGTGTTTTAAAATTTCTATTAATGTAATGGATAATGAAATTAGATTAATAAATAATTTAATTCATAATTTTCAACTTTTATTTGATTTATTATAATTTTATAAGGTTCATTTATGGCCTTTTTGATGAGTTATAAGATTTAATTTCCTCGTTCAAGAGTGTTTGTTTGCTTGGTTTTCATGATTGGTTCATCTATGTACATGTACGAAAGATAATGTGAAATGGGAATAGTTATCCAAAATTAAAATTATACGTTATTAAAAAAATTACATAATATTTAATGGTCTTATATATCAATTTTTCTAGATATGATTATGATTCATTAGTTAAAATATTAATAATAACTATTTGTATTTTTTGGTGCTTTTTCGATCATTACGCGCGAGTTTGGTTTTATGAATTAATATTATATATATATATATATAATATTTCAAGAACACTAAGTAAGCTATAATATAAATTTTAAATTATTTTTAACCGTTATAATGGTTTTATGACCAGCTTTTAAGGCATTATTCAAAAATGAAAACGCATCGTCCACGATGGCGGAAAATTGACACATCACAGTTGGTATTTTAGTTTTTAGAATAAAATGGATAAGAGAAGGGGTTTGATGATTTATTATACATTAACATAATAAAATTATAGTATATATATGATAATTTATTTATTAATCATGTTTTTATAGATGAGGTGAAGGAAGGATAAGAAAATAAATTGAAAGAGAAGGATTATGTGTTTTACCTCTTGAATTCTTCTCATTGAGAACCACCTTAAGCCATTTGGTTTTGGTCTTTTATTGAGAAAAAATGCTTCTAAACATGGGGTATATTCTTTATAAGATTATTGGGCATAAATTTGAAAATATTCAAGGCCTGTAAGGGTTGAGGTGAATGGGTGGTGAGGGGAGGTATTTATTGTGGCAACGATGGGTGTTTTTTATTTTATTTATTAGTTTATTAGTTTTCCTTAAGACTATGAATAATTTTATAATTATCACTAAATATATTAAAATAATTAATTATAGTTTTATATTATGAACTTAAATCATACATACATCATATTTTACTCAATAACTCATGTTTTTGTTTTATACTACAAATTATCGTATTTTATAATTCACTAAAAATTCAGCTATTTTAGAAAAATAAAAAAAATTCACCCTAAACATTTTTCAATATATGGAATTAAAAATTAAACCCCATTTTATGAAAATAATTTTTTAAATATGATAAATTTAATTTTTAATTGATATCATCATTTACATGGAAAATATAAATTTTAAAATTATAAATAATTTTATAACACTTTGAAAAATTAATTAAGGTCTTATAAAATTATCTTATAATCATAAGAAAACAAAATAATAATTTATGATTACATTTATGAAAATATAATTTATTTTAAATCAATATATTAATTATAAATTTGAAAATAAAAATTTATGTTTATAAAAAATATCAACACATAATTTATATATTCTAAAACATTTATTTACTTGTACTATGATATAATTACATCTTATTACTATTTGTAGGATGCATAAATTTAATTTAACTTTTATATGTTGGATTACTATTCTTTTGGATGAATTAGTATTCCTAAGGGTCACATTACTATTCCAAAGGTCAAGTTAATATTTCATTGGTATATGTTCCTTAATTTCTAGAAAAATTCTCTTATTTAAATCATTCATTATTTACAATTTTTTTGTGATATGTGATTTTATATGATTTATACTATATGAAATAATTTTTTGTGCAATGTAAGATATTGAATGAATTGAATTTATTTAAGTGGATAAAAACCATAAAATCTTGGGGTGTTATCATTTTTCCATCTCTACCACTTTGATCAATCGAAGCATTTCATCCTATATAGATCAAGCAATACCACATGGGACATAAAGGCAGACCATGATATCACCATTATGACATCTAAAGACTACACCAAATCCTTCAAGACTAGTATTCCCTCTTGACGCGCCATCAAAATTTCACTTGATCCATCTAATAAATAGTGAGGCCTATACAACTTCTAAGGATCCTTTAGGTGTAAAATAATTACCTAAAATATCAAAATGATTAATAAAATAAAATTCATGTTTAGAATTTTCACAATGATCATTATAGATTTAATTGGCACCCTAGATGACCGCCATTATGTGAACTGTATCAGATCAGATGCCGATTGGTGCATGATCATGCCTTGTTCTATTTCAGTTCAACCAGATGATGTATAATTACTAAGAACTCGACATAATTAATGGGTTAATCATCTTTTGAGAGAGGGGAATACTAAAAAAAATCTTTAATCAATTATATTTTCCTAAATATAAATAATATTATTTTATACCTAAATACTCAAAATTCAACACTATTTACATGATCATAATATCATATTTAGATTTCCAAAACCATTTAACATAATATAAATCATCCAAGAAAAGATGAATTAAATTATAAATTTATAAAATCATACAATTTAAATAAATAAATCTTGAAAAAAAATTAGAAAACTAAAATTTTATAAAAATAAAATTTACCTTCCCGAAGGCTGCAAATAATATCTTAAGAAAGGGAGAAACCAATTCATTAGAGCTTAGCTATAAATTTTAAGGGGGAGAATGGGATAAATGATAGGGGTGGAATTTTATAATATTTGTGGTGGGAAGTGTGAACCCCATTTACATCGCATATTTTAGAGTTTCACAAGAAGCGTGAACGGGGTTCACACTACTATTCTAGTGGAAGAAGAAGCGTGAATCACATTCAAGATTCCTTTTATAAGGAAGATGTTTGAATAGGGTTTATGCATCTTGTAGAATATTTCAAAAATGTACAAAAACCAATATTCGTTCTAAATCATAAAAAAAATCACATGAGGAGGTTGAGGTGATAATTTATGATGGAACACATAGCCGAATGAGAGATGAAATTGCTTTTATGGGAGCTTGAATGAGGAATGATATGAAATATCCATTTTAGAGGGCCTGTTGGGTGTTTCAAGCTAATCAGAACCATCATTATTATGTGTGGATGTGAGTTATACACTACTACAAATTCATGTTTATTTAGTGATGATATTTATCAGTGCTAAACAATGCTAATAAAGTGGATCCTTTTATAAACACTAACTAAAATCCCTGATAAATAGAACCACATCAGAACTAACAAATATGCTGATAAAATATCATCCTTTATCAACACTTTTTTAGCACTGATAAATATTACCCTTCATCAGTGCTTTAGTTAGCACAGATAAAAGGACCTCCATTAACGACGTGAAAAAAGAATTGATATAGGGAACTGTAAATAATTTCATTTATATATAAATATTTATATATTTTTAAATATGATTTAAATAATAATAAGTATATATGTTAAAATAAATAAAATATATATTATAAAAAATAAAATATAATATATTAAATATCCCCCCACAAAATACAACAATAGAAACAAATGCTCCCTAAGCTCAAACCCAGGAGAGCCACCCTCTAAACCTATATATATATATATTTGATTTATATAACAATAAGTACATATATTTATATAACTATATTATAATAAAAAATCCACTATCAATTTTATTTTATAATTTTATATATCAAGAATCATCAAATTTATATTAACCAATAAAAATGTTTAATAATATATTTAAATACATCAATATATATATATAAATAGAATGTATTAAAATTTTATTTATACAATTATATAATTATATAAATGAATATATATTTATTTAAATGTATTTATATGTAGAAAAATATATAAATATATATATATATAATTTGGGTATATATATTTATATATTGTTAAATATGATTTATATTGCATAAAATATATATACTTTTGTTTATTCTTTTATACTTATTTATAATTATATATATAATTATAATTACATGCAATGATATATATGTGTGTGTTTGTGTGTGTGTGCATATATGTATATATATATATATATTAAAATATAGTGATATAAAATATATAAATAAATTAATTATAGTTCATATTTGAATTTATATATTTATATTTATATTAAATAATTTAAAATATACACATATATTTGTATGTATGGGTATGCATGTAGATGTTTATGTATGTCTGTATGTCAGTGTATGTATGTGTATGTATGTGTATGTATGTGTATGTGTATGTATTTTTATGTATGTGTATGTATGCGTATATATGTGTGTGTATGTGTTTGTATGCGTATGTATGTTCATGTATGTGTTGTATGTGAATGTATGTGGTGTGTATGTATATGTGTATGTTTATGTGTATGTATATATATGTATTCATTGTGTGTGTGTGCGTGTATGTATGTATGTATGTATGTATGTATGTGTATGTGTATGTGTATGTGTATGTGTATGCATATTTGTATGTGTATGTATGTGGATCCATATGTACGTATGTATGTGCATGTATGTATGTGTATATTTATATAGTCTGTGAATGCATTCATATGTATATGTATGTTTATATAGTATGTGAATGCATCTATATGTATGTGTATAAAATTATATGTACGTTTATGTGTAAGTATGTATGTGTGCATGTATGTGCGTGTATGTGTATATGCATGCATATGCATTTATTTATATGTATATGTACGTGTATACTCATGTACGTGTATGTATGTATATGCATGTGTGTATGTGCACATATGTAATGTGTATGTTTGTGCATGTGTATTTGAATATGTCATTATATAATAGGAAAAATCCTTTGTCTTTTCAATTTGAAATATCTCATTATGGTATGTTCACACACACACACACAATCATAAGAAAATCCATTTGGGTTTTCAAAAGTAATCAATAAAAAATTATATATTTTGTTATATTTATAGCTTCATCCAAGTCCTTCAATGTTTTGGGATTACATAGTAGATGAATAAAAGGCAAAGAGGAAGTTTCTATGTACAAGGACCTCTTTTAATAATTCTCTATTTCTAGGCTGAGAAGGAATATTGTGATTCTAGTTAAGGATAATCTTACAATGAGCTTTATACACAAGCTGAAGTGGACATGGAATTGTAGAATGATTAGATTTTTTCTATTACCAAGGGTAAATGGAAACAAAAATTCATTGTTGCATACTCAAAGAAACCCAATAAGTTATTTTACTTCATTTTTGTTTAGCTTGGATCATATCTAGGAATTGTCAGACCTTCTATTTAGTAGAGATCAACATCAGTCTAGGATACCAAGAAACCTACGACCATTAGGAATATGGTGGTTCTTACTCATGATGGTGTTGTAGATGCTACTAGGAATCTTTTGGGACATGTTTGAGCATCTATGACTCTAGAAGTGGTCGAATGAGATGCATATTCCAATGAAAATGCTATCGTGGAGGACCCATGGTGCATGACTGGTAACATTCTCATTAGAGGGGATAACAATCTAAGTGCTTTGGTGCTTAATGTTGAGTTCATTAAGGCTATGATAGTGGAGAAATATGGTGTTGTTATGGATGACCCAAATGTTGTTGTGGGGTGGTCTTACCAATTCTCCCTAGGTTACATCATAGGGGAGTCCTATGGAAATCATGGATGCTAATGTTTCTTACAAGGAAGTGATTATGCCAAATTAAATGATTACAAGTTAGTGTTCTTAATCTTGAAAGGGGTCCTGATACCCTAACACATGGTGATTATTTAAAGAATTCCATTATTTGTGACCAATATAAAAAAATAGGCAAGTTCTCATCCTCATAGATTACCATGAAGGTTCATAACTCTTTGGAGTTGATTTCCAAACTGGAAAAAGAAGATGTGAAGGCTAATCTCATTGATGACATTCTAAATAATGGAGGTGTGTCATGGCAGCGATCTATGACTTGGAGGAGCAGCTGATATCCTCATGACCTAGGTGGATAATCCTCTAATCAAAATATGAGCACTCAATATCAAACTGTCTGCTTTTCTTTATCTTTTGTTTCATTGTTTTGTCAAGGGGAACTTTTGTCTTTTCCATCCCTTCCCCCTTATGCACCTTTTATTTTCTCTTAATAAATGGTTCAGAGCCTTAAAGATCTACCCTAGCCAATTATTTTCTCTCTCTCTCTCTCTCTCACAGACTTAATATTTTTGTAATTTATTCAATTTTAATGTTTATTTATACCTTTTTAATTATTAATATTTAATATATTTAATATGTTTTTAATTCATATTATTATTATTATTTATTGTTATTTTCATATTTTTTGTATTTAAATCATTATACAATTATTATTTATTTATTCTTAATTACTACTTTATTGTAAATATTTCGAGTTTAAATTTATTGTTAAATATTTATACTTTTTTAATATTTTTTAACTCGTTGACAACATCTTGTTTCTACATTTTTGTAACTGATATAATTAAAATCATTTATTCACTTTTTAATATTTTTTTATAATTTATTCAAATTTAACATTTATTTAATTAAAATTTTTTATTCATTTTTAATATTTATCCATTATTTTTTTTGTAATTTATTCAATTTTTACATTTATTCATTTATTATATTTGTAATTTATTCTTTTCATAGTTATTTATACATATATAAATATTAATATTTAATACATTTAATATGTTTGTAATTTATATAATTAAAATTTATTCATTATTATTTTAATATATCTTTATTTCAATCTCTATATAATTATAATTTATTCATTATTAATAAGTAATTTATTTTAAATCTCTTGGTTTTAAAAGTAATTTTAGTAATTTTATTTTTATTTTAATATTTATTCATTTTTAATATTTCATTAATTCATATAATTAAAATTATTAATTCATTTTTAAATATGTTTTCAATATATTCATTTTTATTTATTAAATTTAGTTCATTTTTAGTATTTATTAATTTATTATTATCTATTCATTTTTAATGCTTATTCACTTTAAATATTTTTTAATTTATTCATTTTTAATATTTATTTATACATTTTATTTATTAATATTTAATATATTTAATATATTTTTTTAATTTTCATTATTAAAATTTATTAATTTTTTTGTATTAATATTTTTTATATTAATCTATATACATTAATTATTTATTCATTCTTAATTCGTAAACTATTATAAATATTTGTTATTTAAATGAAATTTTAATATATTTTTTTCATTTTTTTAATATATATAATATATATAAATTTTCCATTTTTATTTTTTTAAATTTACATAATTAATATTATTTATTCATTTGAAATATTTTTGAAATTTATTTAATTATTATTATTTATTTAATTTAATTTTTTTTTATTAATTTTTTATTTTTTAATATATTTTCTTTTTTTATTATAAAGCAATTTTGAAATTTTTATTATTCATGTTTTTATAATTAGTAATTAATTTATTTTTTTAAATTTTATTAACTGTCATTTATTAGCGCTAGATTTAGCAATGATAAATCCTCACTTTATCAACATTAAATTTAGCATTGATAAATCTATAAGTAAGTGATGTTAAAAATTGATTTTTATTTTAACATTGATAAATGTATGTTTTATTAATGCTTTTTTAATATCACTAATAAAACCATTTCAATTCTTTTAAAAAACCATAATAGATACTGATATTCCTCATGACGTTTAAACTCTCATGGAAGCCTAACCCAACCGCCTCCTCCTTCAAATTTGATGGAAAAATCAATACTCAAACAAAGGTATGTCTATTTACCATTAATTTTTTTAATGAATCTTGCATAGATTTCTCTTTTTTTGGTTTTTCTTACCATCTTCTTGAATCCCATGCATATTTTAGGGTTTCTTATCCTTTATGTCTCAAATTTTCATTGCGAGGTTGTCTCTTGGTATCGAGTTCCATGATTTTAAAAAATCCCTATCCATTTGTACCCAATACCATACACCATACCCCATCTTTGGTTTTATGCGATGGTATTTTTAGTGGATTGGGTCTACAATGATAGAGTGGTAGGTGGTGGATTCTTCTTAGATTCTTTGTGCTCTTTTTTGGGTATCTTGGTGGAAATTTTTCTTTTTAGCAACTATGGATTGTTTCCACCACTTCTCTTATTTCCCAATCTACCATGATAGATACCATTTTAGCCTAGAATATTGGGTTCTTTGTGGTTTTAGGATTGTGTATAGGTAATGCGTTTTATTAGTCCTTGTTTTTATGTTGGATATCTATTTTTTTTAGAAATACATTCCATTCTTTTAAAAAATATTTTTTATAATATATTGTTTGATTGGGTATTTATAAATTTAAAAATGTAATAACTATAATCAATGTGATTACTTTGTTTTGAACACTATAGAAAAATTGAGAATAAATAATTAATTTGTTTCAATATATGTTTTGACAGTAAAATCCTATTATATATACCCTAATACTTATCCAAATATAGAAATCTATATGTTTCTTGTGCACATTGATAGTTAGAGGGAGTGAATTATCTCCCATTGATGAATCTATTTTAAATAATAGAATAATTTATGATATGTTACTTCTTTTAAAAAAATATAAGTATTATTATACTTTGTATTCATATAATTCTTTGACTATATATGTTTTAACTTGTTGTTGATGCAATGCAAATTTATATCAAATATGATGACTATATGTGTGTATATATAAATAATATCCTATTAGGATTCTAAGATAATACCTTATGTGCATTTTTTTGTTAAATGTGAATATAATTTTCTTAAATAGGAAAGTTATTTGTCAAAAAATGGATGGAAACCAATCACATAACAAAAGAGTACGGGGATAGAGTTAAAGAGTTCATCAAGTTTTAAAAAGGTCAGGCATATTTCCCTTCTCAAATCCTTTTTCTATGTTTATGTTGTTGTTATTCAAGATGAATTAATATAGAGGAGTTATAAGAACATTTTATCTATTATATAATAGATCAAACTTATAAATGTTTTACTAAAATAATGGAATAATTGAATGTAGTTAGTGACTAGGATAACACTACGATTTATGGATCATCTAATATGATTACAAGAGTGAATGATGATGAAGACTATATCAAGGATATGATTACAATTGTAAAAAATAATGAAGATTGTATTGAGGAAGTGACAATGATATTTTATGATGAACTTTTCAATTATACAAAGTTGTTTAAGAAGTTAGAGAGATATAGAAGACACCATTTTATGATGGTTATAGTAAATATACAACATTATCATCCACACTAAAGCTATATTATTTGAAATCTAACAACAGATGGATTGAAACCATCTTTAATGAATTACTTTCTATATTTAATGATATACAAGCATATGATAAAGAACTTCCTTATTGAAAATATGGTGATAAATGAATGCAATTTTAAATGGGTATGATCTCTAAAAGAATATATGATTGTCCAAATGGTTGTATATTATTTCAAAGGGACCATAAATCACTTACAAAATTCCCTAAGTGTGGTGTGCCTTAATACAATAAAGATAAATTAAGTCCTAAGAATGTTTTATGATACCTTTTAATCATTCGAGTGTTTCACTAGTAGAAAAACTATTTTTTACGACACAATTTTCATGTCGGTTATTTATAACCAATGTGAAAATATGGGTATATTACCTTTTCACATCGGTTTTATGAAAATAGACATGAAAATTTGAGTATTCACCACTCTATCACATTGGTTCTATAATTTAACTAACATGAAAGATCAGTTTTTTATGTCAGTTATAGTATATCCAATATGAAAGAGCTATGAATATCCAATTTTCACCTCGGTTATAATATAACTGACATACAAAATCTCTTGAAAATTTAGGTATCGCCTGAGGGTTTGATTATGCGACCTTCTATTATCACGATGAAGCTCTCATTTCCCTCTCACTGAAGACCTAAATTTCTAGTTTCTTTGATTTGGTGGTCTAAATCAATCCTTATGATCAAAATTGATTCAAAGGGTTTCATCGTGTTTAGGGTTACACAATGAAAATAGATCTGAAGTAAGGCAAAAACATTTTCATTTATCTATTTTAGGTCATTATCTGGATTCAAATATCTAACTGACGATTATTCAACTAGGTGTTGTTTATTCTCACATTACCATCTTCATACATTTAGTGGTTTGTAGGTTCATCATTGCACATTCAACCATGTGTTCTTTTCGGTCATTATCGCATTACTAATACTTTAATTTTTTATTTTTTTGAGAATTTATCCCAATATTACAACTATAGACTAGGAAACCTTCAAAATCCTTCTCATGCAAGTTAAATTTAGTGGTAATAAAAATGTTTTCACTTGATGATGGTTTGGTTTTGATTATTTTTGAAAAATATGATGGTGTTTTTGGTTTAATATTGAATGAGATTCATTTGTTTGTTTAGTGAACTAGTTATTTCATGGAACTTTGTTTTGTAAAAGCTTAATGTTTCATAAATGAGTTAATACCTTCGACATGGGTGCACTACGTAATATTTATTTTTGGCTATTATATTTTACGAACCAAATAGAACAAAAAGTTTCCCTTTGTGTTCTTATGTAATAGTTACCATATTTTTACTCTTTTATTTTTTGAATCAAACATGATAATGAATTGTAATTAAATCTAGGTGACAAATTCCTATCCTAATTTGGGATAAGATGCTTTCGATTTATAATGGCTGCAAAGTTTTAGTATAATAGTGTATTCCCTAAATTGTTGACAATGTAATATAAATTATATTTTAAATTATAATTCCCTTTTTTGTTTTCCAAGTTGATTTATTCAATTATAATAAAGTAACATAATAATAAAATCCAATGTGATAGCTATTTTTTAGGTATGCAGCTTGTTGGAACAAGTTAAAGTCAAATTCTTAGTGAACACATCACATGATTAGAACAATATATTAAACTTTTGATTTTATAATGTTTTAATTAGTTCATGATTTTATTTAATGTGACAAATTTTAAACTAAGTCTCATTTTATTATTAGATTATATTATCAATTACAATATAGAATAATTTTTTTTATAAATAATCAACTATGAATTAGTTGTTCTCATTATATATATATATATTTTATGTATATTGTTTTAAGGATATTTTTGTACATATTTTTCAATAATTTCACAAGGTTATATTCATTTATTTTTACTTGAGACATTTATTAAAGGAATCTATTTGGAAATTACTTCTGCATGAATAAATTTTCTCATCAAAATTTTCTATTTTTCTTCAAATGTTTCCATTATTTATTTTCTATATTTTTCAGTGTAATTTCTAATATCAATATTTTCTAAATTACTACCTTTTTTTTGATATTTTTTATAGATAATGAATCGATGTTGGATTATTACACCTCGAATAGGAGCTGAATATGAGGAAGGTGTCGATGATTTTTCAAAATTTGTTAAATGAAATGTTCCAACCAATGTATTTTTTTCTATCCATGCCCAAAATGTTTAAATTTTAAGAATTTTAAAAGTATAGATATCAAAGATCATTTAATTTTTCAGGGTTTTAATTATTGTTACATCCCTTGGATTTAACATGGTGAAACCAAGAAGAATTCTAGATATATTGATAATAGTGATTTGCAAGATGATAAACCTAATAAACTTGATGAAATAATTTGTGATATTTAAGTAGAGGCAATTGAGAAAAAAAGAAAAATTATGTGTTTATATTGTGATTATGAAAAACCATTGTATTCGAGTTGTATGAAATATATTATTTTATCAACGATGTTAAGATCGATAAACCTAAAGGCGAGATATAAATGAAGTGACAAGAGTTTTACAGAGCTAATATAATTATTGAAATACATTATTTCTAAAGACAATGATCTTATAGATTTATATTATAAGGCCAAGAAAATATTATTCCAGATGGTATAGGGTTACAAGAAAATACATGTCTTCCCAAATGACTATGTGCTATATAATAAAGAATATGAATTTTTGTTGGAGTTTTCTAAATGTAGGACATCACAGAATAAGTTGAAAGAAAAATCACAAGCTAATTGAGAAGTTTCAGAGACCCCTTCCAAAGCATTTTTGTATCTTCATATAATTACTTTTTGGAAACGTTTATTTAATAATTGACATGATGAAAAAGGTTATGATAGAATACTGATGTGTGGATATGTGATGGAAAAATATTCTATCTAGTTTATTGTTCACAGTGGAAGAAAATTGATCACCAGTTTCCAACATTCGGAAATGAAGTTCAAAATCTCAGACTTGGACTATGCATAAATAGAATGAATCCATATCAAATCCTTAGTAGTACACATAGTTCATGTCTTATTTTATTGGTAAATTATAACTTATCTCCAGAATTTTGTATGTAGATAAAATATGGAATCTTGAGTTTAATGATATGTGGACCAAAAAAACCTCTAAATGATATTTATGTTTTCCTATCACCATTAATTAATGATTTCAAACTGTTATGGGAGTAAGGTATAAAGGTGTATGATTATTATAAAATGGAATATTTTCAACCACATGCAATGATTATGTATAATATAAATTACTTCCCATAATATGGAATTTTTTCTGTATACAATGTTAAGGGGTATAAATCTTCTCCAATTTGTGAACTCCAGACTTCATATTTTCAACTGCATCATGGGATAAAAATAGTATACATGGGTCATCGAAATTTTTTAACTATTAACCACTCTTATAAAATATTGAAAAATGATTTCAATGGCTCACTGGAATTTTATATTTCTCCAAAACTTTTATCCACTGATTAGTATTTTGAGATGGTGAAAAACATTGACATGACATTTAGAAAGACACATAAATCTGGAAATGATTGAAATATTTGAAAAAATGGTTGATATTTTTTGACCTACCATATTAGAGATATCATGAGGTGAAACATAAAATTGATTTCATGAACATGGAGAAAAATATCTGTGAAAGTTTGATTGAAACATTGTTAGATATTAAAGTAAAGACTAAAGATGGATTGAATTCAATAATGGATTTACTCTCAATGAGAATATGTTTGGAGTTGGATACTACTCTTGATATAAGGTGAACATTTCTACCCCCATCTTGTTATACCTTATCCAAGAGGGATAAAACAAGATTTTTTCATTATATTTATGATATCAAAGTGACACATGGATATTCTTCAAATGTAAAAACGTTTTTGTATTTAAAGGATTTGTAGTTGATAGGTATGAAATCTCATGACTGTCACATCATGATGCAATAGCTCCTACCAGTTGCATTGCGTGGAATATTTCCCACCCATGTTAGAATTACTATCATGAAGGTGTGTTATTTTCTTAATTCAAATTTTAAAATGTGATTGATTTTAATTATTTTAAACATTTAGGGAATGAATTGGTTTATATACTTTGTCAATTGGAATTATATTTTCCATCATCTTTTTTTAATATCATGGTGCATTTAATGGTTCATTTGGTGTGAGAAATAAATATTTGAGGACATGTATATCTATATTGGATGTATCATTTTTAAAGTTATATGAATATTTTAAAGGTCTATATTAATAATCCATATTGACATAAAGCATCCATTGTTGAGAAGTATATTTTTGAGAAGGTATCAGATTTTTGTACAAGCTATTTGGCTGATGTGGAGCACATCAGTTTTCCTATATCTTGCCATAAATGAGTTATTTTTTGGGAAAAGGGGATTCGTGTCTTGAAAGTCAAATTTTTTATAGGTGAACATATAAAGAAGGTATAGTTATACACCTTGAATAACATAGGTTATTTTCAACCATATACAACATTTCATATTAATTAGTTGAAACAAAGTTATCCAAAGAAGAAAGAGATGTGGATTTTGAATGAGCATAATTTTTTTTACAGGGTTTAAAGAGACCGTGAAACCAGATTCATCGTAAAAATTGAGATGGTTAGTGGGTGGACCAAGTTTAAATTTTATAACATGGTTTGGGTATGACATTAATGACTATACTTTTTATACAAAATATCAGGACAATGAAAGTGCAGTTCATAATAGTAGTGTGTCGATGTTCGCAGAAGAAATGTACTATCCAAGTGCAAAAGATAAAAACCCAATCTCCGAATCAACCACATATTATGAAGTCATTGAAGAAATATGGGAGGTTGATTACACAAAATTTCAAGTTCCAGTGTTTATGGATAAATGGTTTATTGGTAACAATAGTGTCTGACATGATAAATTTGGAATGACACTAGTTAGTATGAATAAATTAGAATACACAAATGATCCTTTTTATCACAGAAACACATGAAAAAATTTTCTTTGTTATCGATCAATCTAATATGCAATGAGATAATGTTTTATACGTAAAAAAATAGTTTGTTGGTGATGATAAAATTGATGAAGATTCTGAATTTTGTGAGATCACTACATCCATGGAACGATTAATAGATAATATTGATGAACACGTTGATGACATGGTTTTTACCATACATAACGATCATGACAAAGGAATTTGGGAAAAAATCTTTAGTACATTCTTAATATTACAGGTAACATATGTTTAATTATGGTTTACTTTTTAAAATTTCATAAGTTAGTTATTTTAATTTTATATTCATTATTAAAAAACATATTATAACTAATAAGTTAATTTTTTTTGTTTATATTAGTTTAGTTTTGTCTAGTTTTCCATGTTTCTACTTAAGTAAATTATCTGTTAATTGATTTTGTTGAAAACAAATTATTTTAAATTTAAAATTATACATAAAAAATATATATTATATAAGAGTATATTATAAAATAATTCTATTTATTGTAAAAATGAATTATCAGGTGGTGAATTTTAACTATTTCATTTCATATTATTAATATTATTTAGTTTTTATTAATTTATGTCACTTCATATTTTATTAATATTGTTAGAATATTAATTTTCTATAATATATATGAAAATAAATTTTTTTACGTTTAGTTTAATTTTATGTTTTTTTGATAATTATTAATTTTTTTATTTACATTTGTATATAATTATTGGATTTGTATATTTTTGTAATAATTTATGTGTAATTTATTTGTAGGATAATGAAAGATCAATCCTCTGGTCCACCAAATATTTCTGTATATGATCAAACTCATGCCTATTGGGAGGAACTTACACATGCTTCTATTGATGAGGTTTCTCATCCTTTTTTATGTGAGACATCTACTTCCTCATGAGAAAAAAGAGTTCAAGGGTTGGTAAACATGGCACCACACGTTTACCAAAATTATCAGCTTTCTATACCCAGGAATAGAGAATAACATTGGAATTTGATGATAAGGATATTCTAATAGGTCCAAAATCAAAACAATTCAAGACTATTATATCATTACATGCTAAAAGTAAAGTTAGTATTTTGTTTGAAGATTGGAAAAGTGTTGACAAAGTGAAATTGTCACTATTTTGGGAGTCCATTTTGGTAAGATTTTTTGTTATTATTTTAATTATCTTGAAATTTATATATTAATATATTTTTTCTCCTTCTTATCTGATGACATATGATATACCTAACACTGGAGGAGTCCAGAGGAAGTGTTTATCATTGGAGGATAGGAGATAGAGGGATTTTAAATCATTCCTCACATTACAGTTCATTTTTGGGAATAGACAGTATGTAAATATATGTGATATATATCCATTTATAGATTAAGACACATAGAAACAATTTTCTGAATGTAGACAATAAGAAGAGTTTTTAGTAAGTGCAATGTTACCTATTTAGATTCTTTTTTTATATCAATAACCATGTTATTTATTTATTTATGATTCAATATTTATTTACTATAATTAAGGAGATATCATCGGGATATTCAAGCTAGAAATTTATACCCTCACACATTATCTCAGTGAGGGTATACATTATTGGAAGAACACATTCTAGAAGAAAAACTTCAAAATCTGAGAGTTGTGTCATCAGGATCTAGAGAGGTTTCCCCTCCTCCCCCCACTAGACATGAAAAATGGAAGAGGTATCAAATGGGAAAAAAGAAAATATCTTATGGAAGAGTCAAGAGTTGTAGATGATAAGATTGTAAGATTTTTAATTATTTATTGAAGTTAAATAAACTCTTTATATATTGTGATTAATTATATATTTTTTCAAATATTACATAAAGGATTATCTTAAGAAGCAGAGCACACATGGGGTCTTTATTTTTGAGGGTATACAAGATATTTTAGCTGCAACATTGGGAGATCCTGAACACCCAGTTCATGTACATGGATACCCGACATGTGTATTTGTAAGGAATGTGTTTCCATGTTCGGAAACTTCTTAAAAGGATCATTTTTATAAAAAATAGAATATTGGGAAGATAAAATTCAAGACATTCAAGCGATGATGGATGAAATGATCATACCTTTGGTATAGTCGATGTTTGCAGACATGCAAGGGCATTTTCGGCCTACCGATCTAACTTCTCTACCTCCACCATCACATCCCACTCCTCATCTTTATTCTCCTCACACATCTATATTTACAGACCCCACTCCTTCTTATCCTACCCCAAAACCCCCTCCTCCACAGATTCAAAGTTATTGTGAGTTATTTGTTGATGATCCTAATAATATTGTTACATATGGGATGATATATTATATCGATGATATGATTCATCGTCACCAAATTGAGATAGAGCATCATAGGGTCACTATACTCGATATTATAGATAGATCGACAAAAATAACATGTTCTATAGATGATGTGAGTATATTTGAAAAAATTATCATTCATTTTTTAGTTTGTCTATATATATTACTTAGAAATATTACCATATAGGTATGTATATATGTTATATTTTATATCATTTTGTTATTAATTTTTTTTCTTCTTTTAAAGTTTATATATTTATCTAATTTTTCATAAAAATAAATTAACGGTAAATAAATACAATATAAACCATAAATAATTAAATTTTCTAGGACTTCAGATACAAATTATATTAGTGTTGGTCTATTTTCAACATATTCAAATTTTTTGTTGGGAGTATATGACATTCCATTTGATACTGCTATTTTTGGGTGTGTAATGACTATGTGGATTTTGAAAAATGATATTATGGATCTTTATACCTATATATCAATTGGACATCAATACGATGCAGGTTTGTTCTATACAAGTTGGTTAATAATTTTTTTTCATTCCATTAATTTATTAAAAATTTATAATTATCTCTACTTTTTATTAGGTATCTATAAAAAATGTGTACAGAGAAAGAAAAGATAGATGTATATGAATTTATAGACCCATAATTTATTTCTCCTATAATATTGATAATGATCGATACTGAAAGAATAGTTTGTATAGCTAAAGGATTTCTGAATAATGTTATCATTCAGTGTTGGATGTTTTCATATCTTGAAAGGTATGAAATATTTTTTTTCTCACAATGTGTTATATATCACTTAATATATTAAAAACTCATATTAAATTTTATTTTATATCAATGGTCATTGGATGTTGAGTGTTTTTTTCAAAGAGAAGAAATTATTTTGTTTATGATCTATCAATAGTGAAGTGATAGAAAATTTTGTGAATTTATTGAACACGTAAGTTTTCTTATTTTAATTGGTTTTATATTATTGTGAATAAAATTTATTCTTTTCAAATTTTTTTCAAATAGGGAATGAAATTTATATAGAGAGATGAAAAATAAGAAGTGTTCCAAGATCAAATTTTGTAAAATCTAAGGTGAATTTTCATTTAAAATTACTAAATTGTGGATATATTAATTAAAAATGTTATTTTCAATTAAAATCTATTTGAAGCAGTGTCATAAACAAAAAAGTGGAACTGAATGTGGATATTATTTTTTAAGATTAATGTATGAAATAATTTCAACTAGGTAATTTACAAATATTCTTATGGTTATATTTATTCATAAATATTTCCGTAATATTTAATATGTTTTATTGAAAATTAAAGTTAATAATTTGTGTATTATTTTTGTAGATGTTTTATGAAAAATGGTCATATACTATAGAATATTTGAGATATTTACAAATGGAATAGAGAAATATTTTTATATATTTCATTGGTTTTTATTTTATTTGAAAGTTCAATTATTTGTTTCTTTTGATTGGTTTTCTGATGCTTTTCCTGCTGCCTTGTTTTCTATTTTCTGGCTGCTTCTGTGGTGGATACAGAATAAATGTAATATATTTAAAACAAATTCATTTATATTATTGGATAACTGCCGTGGAAAAAAAAGTGCACATTTTTTCGTAATTATTATTCAATAACCAATGTGAAAAACCATTTACCATGTCGATTTTTTTAAATAACAAACGTGATAAATGGTGTGTTTTTTTCACATTAGTTACTAGATAACTGATGTGAAAATAAGATTACACACTATTTTTCATGTCATTTATCCAATAATAGATGTGAAAAAACATTTATCATGTTAGTTATTTATAATAACGCACGTGATAAAGGGTGCGTAATTTGTTGTTCACATCAGTTATCTTGTAACCGATGTTGAAAAAGAATTTACACACGGTTTTTCATATCAGTTATTGGATAAATGATAGGAAAAAACATTTATCATGTTAGTAATTTAAAATTACTGACATGGAAAATGGGTTTTTACATTCTTTATCCTATAAACGACATGAAAAACCAATTTAAGATATTATTTATAATGTAGGTTTTAATTAACCAATGTGAAAAAGTTATTTACTACATCCCCTATAATAACCACCCTTAAAAACATGCAGGAAAAATCATAAAAAATCGACATGAAAAAACCATTTATGTACTAGTGTTAGGAACCTATATAGAAGTGAGAAGAATTCAAGGCAATTGATATGGAATATAGATACAATAATTTAATCTTAGGAATTTAGTCGTCTTAAAATCTCTCATCAGTGGAAGAAAATTTACCATGATTATCCTAAATTTGGAATTGAGCAAATAATCCTCTATCTTGCAATATCTAATCATAGAATAAATACTTTTGGTGTACAAAGTATCACTTATGGTACATGACCAATTATGTTGTTAAATTATAAATTTCTACCATGGTTTTGAATTAAGAAAAAAAAACATTATATTGTCTCTACTTATATCATGGAATAAACAACCGAGTAATGATATTGATGTTTATTCAGTTACATTTACAAAATATCTATAATTAATATGGGATTCAGGTGTTACATTTTATGATGTTTATAGAAATGAATATTTCATGTTGAGATCCATTTTGTTCTAAATGTTAAATGACTTTCCTTCTTGTGGAAAAGTTTTAGGATATATCATTAAATGAATTATAAAGTTTCCTATTTGTGAATAAGGTACACATCTATCTTGGTTGAATCATTCCTTGAAGATTGTGTTTCTAGAACATCATAAATTTTTACCTTGATAAGATAAATACTGATCCTATAAGACATCATTTGATGGGAATTTATAAGAATGTACAATAACATATACACTAATAGGTGATCAATAATTTGAGAAAGTAAAGGGTATGTTCATCATTTTGGTAAACCCTACTTAAAAAAACTTATGAAAACCAATTGGAAAAATAAATTAGTTTTTTTGAATTAACTTATTGGAATTCTTTGTACACTAGACATTTTCTTGATCTCATAGACATATAAAAAATTATGTGATAGTTTCATTGGTACATGACTAAATACACTAGGGAAAAAATAAATCATTAAGGCTAGGTTAGACATGATTGATATGGGGATAAGAGAAGAGTTGGTTCTAGTGAAGGGTGAAAGATGGATTTTTCTTTCTCCAGAAGTTTACACTATTTTAAAGAAAGATAGAAATTGTTTTTTCAATTTCCTAAATTATATAAAGGTTCTATAGGGGTATTCATTAAATATCAAGAATATCATGTAAATGATTAATTTGAAGTTAAATAGATTAAGTTTACATGAATATTGTGTTTTTATGTAAGTTTAATGCTCATAGCTTTATATTTTATTCTTCCAAAAAACATATTACACACATTAACCAAGATTGGTTTGTTTTTCAAATCAATATCCATAAAATTTATAGACCCAGCAAAATTTTATTACTATATAAAATGAAATTTCTATCATATCAAGTGAATTGGATATGTTTTTCCTATTAGTATTATTTGATTTAATGGTTTACTTGATGGTATAATTAGGGGGATTTGACTATGAAGTATTTTAAATTGTATATGGATATTCTTGATTGAATGGTATATGGAGATTTTGAAAGATTACATCAAAAAATTTAGTTAGATAAAAGGATGTATCATAGAGTGATATATTTTGAGAAATCAAAGATGTAGTGATATATAGATAAGAAAATAGACGATGTATGGGCATAAATATGTGACCTAAAAGAAAAATTTAATTTTAATTTTCATAGAAAGATTGTTCAATATTTTAAAAATATATAATGATAATGAGTTATGTCCTTTACAATTTATTTTTTATGAAAAAACATTAACCATTAATGAAAAGAGGTATGAATTGAGAAATTTAATTTCAGAGAAAAGGAAAGGGAAAGAGAATATCAGATCAGAAATATTTAAAGGATTAACTAATAAATAAAAAAGACCTTAAAAGAGTGTCTTTACCCCTCCAATTTAACTACTAACATTAAATTTTTACCTGGATATAGTGTTCAAAGATAATAATACGACCTATATTGAATTCAATTAAAAAAATGTATGGAGGTGCCACTCTCGATATGATTTTTCTTGAGATTTTAAATTAAATTATCAAGCATGAATGACTATGTCCCTAAGTTCTTAATGTGTACACGAGGTAAATTTTTATAATATTTTTATCCAATAATTCATCTCCTATATTAATTGTTATTAAAAACTATTCATTTTTTATAGGATTATATATCAATACCTTATAAAGGGAAAATCCTATGAAAAAAATTTAAACTCATCAGTACTCACATAACTTTTATAACAAAATATTCATTAGATGAAAATAAAATTTTAATAATAATTTCAAAACTATCTGTAGAATTTTAAAAGAAAATTAGAAAGGATAAACTCTTCTTAATACACTCAATATAGGGGTAAAACTATACAATTTAATCATATAAAATATATTTTAATTTCTTTGATTACTTATTAATTTTTTTATTTAAGTAATCATTGTGTGCTTATTGAAATCAATTTTGATACTCTAATGATTTATTTTTTTGATCCAAAGCATGGATATCCAAAAAATCGACCGCACATGACATCCTTTATCAATTTTTAATACACTACATTCAATATTTTACAAATTAAGTCCAAATGATATGTTTTATATTATGTTTTAATCAAAATTTTGTTATGATAGTGTGGTGCTTAAATATCATAAAAATCATGGTATAAGGATGACCTACGAGTATAAGAAGCCTTTTTTATTTCTACAAATGAATACATATTAGGGAATATTTAATAATATTTCACTATAAAAATGAATATAAGAATAAATTTCTTATTTTCACTAATGTTTCTAAATTTTATAAAAAAAGAAATGATGATGATTATGGTTATTAAAATCATAAATTATGAAAATATATTGTATTCTATAAATAAACTATCATCCCAAAAGAGCTAATATTGATAATTACCATTTCATTTAAAATATTTATTAATTGTTTATTTATTTATATCTCTTTAGTAATATTAGGATTGTCTTCAATCCAAGTATTTCAAATAGGAAGAGGATTTGTTTTATAAATGAGTGGGTAGAATACATTATGTCAGAACATTTTCATACATCACAGAGAGGTGATTTCCTAGTAGTTTTTTTTAATTTTTTTATTTCACATAGATCATAAAGAGTTAGTCTATCTGATGCTTATTTTTTAGTATGAATATTGATTTATTTACAAAATTTATGAATATATTCCATAAATATTTCAGGTTCCTATAATATTTTTATGCCTATGAAGAGCACAAAAGACATCCATACAGATTTTAGTGTCCTTTTAGAAGGCAAATCATCCCCCCGACATAATCTCACTTTATATCAACTCTATTAGTATAGAATTCATCAAAAGTAAAGAAAAAAATTTGTTAATTTTAAATTAATAGATCTTATATGAACTGATATTATGAAGGGAGTATGATTTTAGTCTTTATAAAGGACCCCAAACTCTATATAAAGGCTTTTTGTGATCTTTAAAGATAGAATTTTTTTTTAAGAAAAATCAATTTTTGACGAAGGATTCAATAAGGATGATACAAGTAGGTGGTATTTTTTATCTTTATATAGTTGTTTATTTTTTTTTTGATTTATTTATTTTTAGTAATGATGTAAGTAGTATATTTTGGGTTTAATCCCTTTTAAAAACATACTGATGAGAAAAATATTAGTTTTACTGAGAAAATGTGATTTTATTTTCTTTATACTTTTATAAAACAATCCAAAAATAATTTTTATTCATATTAATTATACACACATCAATCCAAAACATGGTGTGATCGGTATGAATGAAAATTCATGTGTTTATTTAAAATTTTCATTTTAGTTAATAACATAAATTACACACTCATAATGATGAAAAAATATTATATTGTCTTTATATTTCACTAATATTATTTAAAAGTCATTTTTTATGTCTAGGAAGAATACACACATAAATTTGACATATGATATAGTTAGTATGTCTGAAAAGTTGTGTTTTTATTTAAGATATACATTTTAGTTAAAAATATGCATCTCATACTCAATACATAGAAAAAACACTCAAATTATTTTATTAATTTATAATAATTATTAAATGTTTTTTTATGGGTTAGAGTCAACTGCACATTAATCGGATAAAAGAAATGTCAAGTATGAATCAAAGTATATGATATTAGTTTAAAATATAAATTTTAGTTCAAAACACATGTCACTCATTGAAAACCAAGAAACAACCCTCATATTATCTTAATATTTTAAGCATAAATATCCACAATTCATTTTTTAGTTGTACAAAATTAGCCACATATCAATTTGATACATAGTGTATCCAGTATGGCCAAAAGTTCGTGTTTTTTTTATTTAAAATGGGAATTTTAATTCGAAACATGCATCATATAATCAAAGATAAAAAAATTTGCTCATATTTCATTAATATTTAGGAAAATGATGCATAAGTCATTTGTGATGTATAGGAATTAACCATTTGTTAATCTGACACATGGTGCAGCCAACATGACTCAAAGTGCTTGTTTTTAATTTAATAGTTACATTTTAGTTCAAAATGTGTATCACTGACTGAAAACGAATTAAATATAGTCATATTTTTTTATACTTTTTAAAAATTATCCATAAGTCATTTTTTACATGTTGGAATTGGTCAGGAATCAATCCAAAACACGGTGTGGCTTGTATGACTAAAAGTAAATGTTTATATTTAAATTGGAAATCTTAATTCCAAACATACATCAAACACTTCAAACTGATCTAAAAAACTTTTATTATCTTTATACCTTAGAAAAAGGATCCCTAAATCATTTTTGACTTATTGGAATCCACCATGCATTAATATGGCACATGGCATGTGTTGTATGACTCAAAAGTGATTTTTTTAGTTTAAAAGTAAAATTTTATATTAAAACATGCGTCACTCATTGAAAACCAATAAAACACACTAAAATTGACTTGATATTTTAGAAAAATGATCCACAAGTCATTTTTATTTATATGAATTAACTTCACATCAATCCAACACATAGTATTCCCAATATTATTGAAATTGCATGTTTTGATTTAAAATAGACATTTCAATTCAAAACACATGTCACAAACTCAAATCCAATAAAAACACTTGTATTTTCTTGATAATTTAGAAAGATTATCCATAAATCATTCCTAATATGTAGTAATTCCCCTCAAATCAATCTAACACATGGTGTGCCTGATATGACTTTAAGTGCATGTTTTCAGTTTAAAAGTGACATTTAGTTCAAAACATGCTTTAGTAACTAAAAAAGATATAATAAACTCATATTAACTTCAAAATTTAAGAAAATGATCCATACTTTATTTTTTATTTTTTAAAATTAACCGCACATAAATCTAACATACGGTGTGTCTGGTATGATTCAAAGTGTGTGTTTTCAGTTTAAAAGTGTCATTTTAGTTTAAAATGTGAATCACTAACAAAAAACATAAAAAACTTACTAATATTGTCTGGAAAATTTCGAAAAAAATCCATAAATCATTTGTGACATGTAGTAATATACTTCAAATTAACATAACACATGGTGTGCTCAATATGACTCAAAGTGTGTGTTCTCAGTTTATAAGTAACATTTTAGTTCAAAATATATGCCACTCAATAAAAACCAATAAAGAACACTTGGATATTATTGGTACTTTATAAAAATAATCCACAAGTAATATTAGACATGCATGAATAAACGTTTTGTTAATACAACACATGGTATGCCTAATATGATTGAAATTATGTGTTTTGATTTAAAATCGACATTTTAGTTCAAAAAATACTTCATAAACTCGAAAATGAGAAAACAAACATGAGTGTATTAATAATTTAGTGGGAAAATCCATTTATAATGTTTGATGTGTAGGAATAAATCACACATTAATATGATACATGGTGTTCTTGATATGACTCAAAATGTGTGTTTTCTGTATAATAGTGTCATTGTTTTTCAAAAGATGAATCGCTCATTGAAAACTAAGATAAAACACTTAGACTATATTTATAATTTATTAAATTATCCATAGTGATTTAGTATGTTTAAGAATCAATTTTATGTCTATCCGACACATGGTGTTCCCGATATGACTTAAAGATCATGTTTTCAATTTAAAAGTGACATTTTAGTTTGAATCTTGCATCTCTCACTAAAAACTAAGAAAACACACTCATATTTTCTAGATACTTTAGAAAAACAATCAACAATAATATTTTATATATGGGAATTAAGCACATGTCAATCAAGCACATAGTGTTCCTGGTATGACTCAATGTGAGTGTTTTCAGATAAAAATGACATTTTAGTTTAAAACACATTACACTCATTGAAAAATGAGTAAAAAACATGTATTTTCTTGATATTTTATGAAAAATATCCATAAATCATTTTCAATGTACAGTAATTAACTTGAAATCAATCTGACATACAATTTCCCCTGACGAATCAAAGTGCATGTTATCAATTTAAAACCTACATTTTAGTTCCAAACACATATAACATACTAAAAAATGATTGAATTTGATTAAATTTCATTGATTAATTAGGACAAAAATCAATAAATAATTTGTGACATGTTGGAATTAACCACATGTTAATCCGACACAATTTCATGTTTTCAGTTTAAAAGTGACATTTTATTAATGTATTATTGTATCATATTCATGCCACATTTATTTATTTAGAGTATTACTTGTGCTAAAAAAATTTATTATAGGAACAATCTTCTTTTATTTGATCTAGGGTGCTGTGTTTAGAAACTTTTAGCATGATTGAGCTCTTTTGAAATAGGGTCTCAATCATAGTGGAATACAGGACCACCATGTATTTTTTTGAATTTGTTGAAAAATGTAATGTTTGAAATAAATTTTATATACTAATGTTATTTCAATTTATATAAATATTTGTAATATAAATTTATTTTAAATTAAATTGTGAATTTTACTATAAATCTATTGAAATTTTTGATTTTTTTGTAATTGTAATGTTATTAGAATGTGTTGTAAATGTAGCATCACACTATTTCTAATAGTTCTTTTATTAGAGATAAACACACACCGAATAAAGTATAATTTTATTAGTGATATCAATAGAAATAATAAAAATAAACTTTATCTATGTTAAACTACACATTAATAAAGGATACTCTTTATCAATGATTTTTTAACGGTGAAAAAGTGAGTTTTTATGAGTGATTTTTTAACATTGATAAAATACTATGGATTTTAATGATTATTAAAATGATAATGGTAAAAAATAAATGATAATATAGATTTATAGTGATGATAAAATCCAATCCAGTAGTATTTTCGAGAACATTTGATCACTAGAGGCTTTTCATAGTGATGCCGCAAAGGTAGCTTTACAAAATTTTTGCAAGGTAGATCACAAGTAGTGCACTAGGGGTTTGAATTTATGAGCAAGATTCATGGATAATATTGACCTGGAGGAGGAAAAGTTTTTGTATTTCCAGTTGAAGAAGATGATAGGGTGACATTTGAATATAGTAACTACCTATGTTGTTCATGGGAGAAGAAGGCTTAGACTTTATGGGTTGGCGAGTTACATGTGGGGTCAGATGAGAACAAGGAAACAATAAACTGGATATGGGTGGGGAATCTCATGATGGTGAAGATGATTGCATGGTTATAAAGAGAATATTAATTGGGGCCAATCTATACAATAAGGATTATACATGGGTGACATCATTGGAGTTAGTTCGATGTTAAAGCAGTGTTTGCATGTTGGAGTGAGCTTGTGACAAGGAATGAGGGGATGATCATGTTGGGAAAAGGTGGATTATGCAGGTTATAGGTTAAAGTGAGGTTTTAGGTGTGATTGGGAAAATATGGAGATGAAGCTACTTTATGTTTTAAATGATTTTTTTTCCAAAAAAAATTTATTCCATCCCATAATGAAACCGTTAAGGGAGATAGGCTTGTTAATAAGTTGTAGAGTGTTTGCTCTACTAATATGGCCTCCTATTTATAAACATACACCACATAAACAACATTATATGGAATTAATTTTTAACAAACCCCATCATTAATATAGGAAGATTATTTAATTTTAATCATTTTATTTGATTTTAGTTATAATTTATAACCAGTTTTGAGAGTTAGAGCTGAAGGAAGGTGAATGGGGGAAGAGATGTTGGTGGATTTTGCTGGATTAGACCAAAAAATTCCACCAAGTACCATATGGTAGGGTACTAGGTAATAGTTTTAAGATTTATTGGGGAAGGTCCACTATATCATCCACCATGTGGTATGTGGGATTACACCGGGGGGACTGTGGTGGTTTGTCTTGGCACCAAATATGCTCCATACCTACTTTTCTAAAAATTGGAAAATTCGTCTTTTCATGGTCATTGGAATTGTCTCTTAATTAAATAATCCTTAAATTTAGGTAAAATTTTATAAATCTTGATGAATCATTAAGAGGCTTAATTAAATATATTAAAGGTGTGATTTCATTACCATTGGATATTAGATTAAGGATCTTATTGGTGCATTATATTTTTCTTGATAAGCATTTTTTTGGGTTATACCTTTTTGTGTAAAGGTGATGAGGTCTTGATCTATCAATAATATTTAAAATATCTATAACCATATACCTCTAATTTATGGGGGTTGGGTCCTATAACCAAGAGCTCTTCCCATGGTAGTAGGCACCTGGCCATGGACATGGAAATATATGGCCAGAGGAAGTTCTCGTGGTCACAGATCTATAACCACATGCCTTGTATATTGGGATTGGTTTCCTAAAATATTAAAATGCACTCCATTAGTGTTTGATGTCACAAATACTATTCTATATATAAGATAATTTTACCACTCACCACATATCATTATATATATAATTTGATATTATAATTATTATATTCTAAAAAAACTATTAAATAATTAATATTCATGGAGGAATGAGTATGGAATATTGACATATGACATTTTGACCACGGTAGTTGGTCCACCCTTCATCCATAGGACACTATACCCATGGATATAGGGTAAGAGGTAGGGATCTACAACCACATGAAACATGGTCCATGGTGGTAGCACCTTGAAGCTTATATCTACCACCACAGACCATGTGGTTCGCAATGGTTGAGTCTTCCCCCCTCTTTCCAAAAAGGTAACGATTTACCAACATATGGGCATGGTTTATCCAGCCATGCCTATATAACTACGTCCATATTCTATTTTCTAGTAGTGGTTGTGAGGATCTAATTCCCATTCTTTTTTTAGTTTTTTGAATTTTTAGATCCTTAATTTCTTGGAGTTGTTGGAGGTCTGGTCATCATGTACATTACTTTTCTTCATATAGGGTGGTGACATCTTCAAATATCTCATGTATTTTGGTATATTTTTGATATGGAATGTATACTAATTTGATGATTTAGTTGTTCTTATGAATTTCTTTTCTTGGAAATTAGTTTAAATGTTGAGTAATGAGTTTGCAATGTATTTTTATAAGGTAATTGAGACCTAAAATGGGGATTAAAGGTTGAAATTTTGTTGGGTCATGATTTAATAAGTGAATTAGTATGGGTAATAACCTAATTAATTCATGAAACTAATTATAATGTTAATTTAGTGATTTAATATGGATAATAATGGGTTGGAAATATGGTTTAAATGTGGTAATTGATTTTCTTAATTCCTAATGTTTCTTAATAATTTCATATAATGAAATTATGGAAATTTTATATGTTTATGTTGTGGGTTATCACTATTTTGAATGTTTAAAAGTGTAAAAGTACTGCCATTTTGGAGCATTTGTATAAGGACCCGACCTTAAAACATTACATAATAATGAATTAAATAAATAATTCACATTGAGGATCTTTTCATGTTTAGAGTTTTAGAGAATTAGGACATAAATATTACATCTCAAAATATTACATAGTAGAAACTCCTACCCAGTTTCCATTTTTTTCACAAAATAAAAACTCTTAAAAAGAAACATGTATAGTTCCGTGTTTTAGATAGCATGTATTTCCTTGATCCCATCTTTGACCCAATTCATATTTAAGTCCTACGGAAAACATTTCAAAAACTTGGGATGAGCATAAAAATCTCAGTAAGGGATATAGAAAAACGGAATGAAAACATTAGTCTATGTATACATAAGAATAAATAAAATCATAATTTACTCATAATACATAAGCACTTCAACATACCTCATGAAATCATAAGATTTATGAATAACTCATAGAAATCATAATACATAAAGGTAACTTGAGGCATTCATAACATTCTTACGTAGGGAGTAACCCTCATGGTTGTGTTTCGAATACCCATCATAGTATATTCCCTAAATCTCTTCAGATAATCCATAGCGTTTAACTCCTTTGTGTTACCCAATACATTGGAGAGCTATCACGGGCTCACCCGTCCTTAGTATATCATGGAACCACCCTTATTTATAAACAATTCCCAAGAACCATAACATAATTGTATCACATAAAACATGCATAAAGGAAACATAACATTTCCACATTTCAATCACAAGATATCAAAAATACATTGATATAATCAAAACATTATCAAAACCATTTTCATTACCAAAATAAATGAAAATTAAAACATGGTATTTATTTTTCAAAAAAGAGTTATGGCTTGTAGAGGAAGCTGAACTCAAATAATGGTCACGATGGCAGAGAAGTCGTTGTCGCTGCATACGTAAGACAAAAAAATTCTATTTTGTTGTTTAGTAAAATGATTTTTATAAAAATATTTCTTTTGAATAAAAGTAAAATTCAAAGGGGTTTATACACTGTATAAAGTAAAGTTGCGTATAAAACAAAATATGCCTCAATTAAAGGAGATTGAGACGAAGTCCCTTACAAATATGGTATCCTTAGATTAAGGATAAATCAATTACATAATTATGTGTGACAAATATAAATACACCAAATATAAGTGGATATTAAGTGTAAAACAGTCAGAGGTCATCGACACATTTTCATAGTATTACATAATCAATAAGTAGAAGTTTGACCCAAAAAATCAAAATTGGGTTAAGAAGTTCCCTTGCAAAAATTCGATAGCCTAACACCGTCACATCAAATTTTAGAAAAATATTTGATGAGAGAGATAGAGGGTATCTCATCAATTGGACATAAAATTTACAGCAATAAGGATATATAAGAACATATCCCAACATAATAAGATGTAAATTAAAAGGCAAATGAAAAAGAAGTCTTAAAAATAGAAGGGTGAAAGGTTCCCTTACCAACTTGGGTAACTTTCGAAATGTACACCCCATGTAAGAAGGACTATAAAAAATTTATGTAAATACCCATAAATGAAAGTATATTAAAAAAAGTGTAGAATAATGGGATGTACTTACACCACTCAAAGGAAATTGAGGCAAATGTAGCATAAATTTCACAGCAATAAAAGTGAGATGAAAAATCCCTTACGAAAACTCGGCAACCTAACGACGCCACATAAAACATTCAAAAATGGATTTATGAGATAAAATAGGGTCTCCCATAATATGAACGTAAAAATTAAAGAATGTGGAATATAAAATAACATCCCCAAACATAATAAAGATGAGCTTAAAATAAATGACATAAAATAGAGTACTTAAAAAGAAAGAGAGAGGTAGGATCCCTTACCTCAAGTCCGACTTGTCTTGTTCGTTTATTTATATTTCTAAATAATAAACTTTGGTCAATTTATAATTTCTTAATTAACTCCTTTAAATTTTATTATTAAATTAATATCACATATTATAATGTTATAATAATTAGTTAATTATGTGAGTTCATATCTGATGTTTTTTTCGATGTTCAGTATATGAGTCAAAAATGAACTTGTTTGAAAAGAATTGTCCATGTAGTTATAATTAAATCATATCTAGAATATGATTAAAGATTTAAATATAATATATATCAAGTATATATTCATTTTATACTATTCCGTAACATTTGGAGATAAAAATGAAATGCACCGTTAATGGAGACGGTAGGCCGTACATACACATGAACACTACTTTCATTTGTTTGTCATATTAATGGAATTAAAACTAAATGAGAGAGATATATATTATAATTACAGAATGATATTAATCATTTAGATGTAATATATATCATTTATATCCATTTTATATTTGTACTTATAATAGTACATAACATTTGGAGATAAGAAATGAAATGCACCGTTCATGGTGACGGTAAGCCGTACGTACGCATGAAGGCTACATTCATTTATATTTCATAATTTAATGGACTGAAAACAATATGATACATAGTTATATTATAATTAAAGTATAATATCATATATAATATCATTAAATCCATCCTTTATACATCCCAAATATGTCATTAATGATTCAAATCACTTTGAGGGGGCGGTAGTCCTCACTTCCGAAAATGAAATTATCACGTTTACCCATTATGGAAACCATAAAGGTATGGAATAAAATAAAAATACAAAAGCATAAGGAAAAAATAAGCATAATATATATCATATATAGATATAGTGACATATTAATGGCCACCATGATAGGTGTTAAAAGAAGATTGGACAATCATCGTCTCGTGAGGCAATAATTCTCCACCCACAAAAACAATATGTTCATAACCATTAGATGAAGGTGTGTGTATGTGTAGCTCGAATTATTCTCATAAAAACATACTATTATATTTAATATACTGTTTTTGTTAAAAAATAAATGAATTAAAAGAGTTTAGGGGGTTGGAGAAACAGAATAAAACAAAAGAACATAAGTGAAGACATTACCTTTAAATCGGGTAACTCCCTTTGGTTTGAACCAAAGGAGTTTCTTGAAGAGCTTTATACCTAAGGTAAGGTGTCAAGGATGAATATAGGTATGTGGAGAGATAAAATGAGTAGATTTTTGTCGAGCCAAATTCTTGAATGGTGTGTGTATGGGGGTAGAGTTGGAGGCCTTTTATAAGAGGGAGGAGAGGCACTCTTGGAAAGTCTTCAAAAGTTACTTTATTATAAAATGATATTTGGATATTATAGGTCCCAAAATCATATATTTCTAGGATAAGGTGATATGGGTTCGAAATACAACCATAAAATAAGTTTTAGACAAGTTTAAGACTTATATTTTACCATATCGTTTCGTTTTATTTAAATCGTTCATTAATGAAGTAATCACTACATCATCACGGTGTTATAAATAAATTTATTTATTTAATATCTAAAAATTATAAAACAATTACCATAATGTAGGAAATATTTTTATATTTACAATTACTATTTATAGTCTAAGAGATCATTTTTGTAGACAAAATTAAAATTGTTTTACTTAGGTGTTATATACTTTGGTTATATTTTCCTTTCTTTAAAAAAAATATGATAAAAGGTTACTATCTCATTAAAGTGATTCTATGGGGTCCCAAGGTTGGCACAAGGCATACCATGGTCGTCCATGACACCACCAATAGCATTAGGACACATGTTGTGGTCATATTATATTTTTATGATATTATTTTATTACCCTTAACTACCCGATTACTAATTAAAAATGATAATTAAAGATAATGACCACCGTTACTATTCATAATATAAATAAACCAGAGTCTTAATTACATAATATGGACCTTCTGATTCCAAATATGGAATCCATTTTATCAAATTCAAAACACAGAAATTGCATTAATTAATTTAAAATAATTCCTGTTTTCAACACCAAAGATGGGTTTTTAAGAAGTAAAAGCCATCAAAAGACTGATTGGTTTTTACATCCAATTTAAATGTGAAATTACATCCAATGACCATAATTGTATTAAATGCTAAAAAATAATTAAATTACATATTAAAACCAATTAAAAAGACAATCTAACTATATAACCAAATTTCTTGAAAATGCATTTTTGAATTAAAATACAGTATTTTTCACTATTCATTGAAAATGATCATTTGTCAGATAAATACCATAAATTCACCCTAATCTATATTTGATATTCCAAATTCAAAAATGATATCAATTTTAACAAATTAAAAACATATAAGTTTCATTATCTAATTTTATAATCAATTCCCACTGTCAAAACAAATAGCGTGCTTTTAAGAAACAATATCTATTAAAAGATTAACACTTATTTATGTCCACTTTTAAAATGAAATTAATTCAAATGAACACCAATGGATTAAATGGTAAAAATATATTTTAATTAAACTTTAAAACCAATTAAAAAGATAATCTGACCATATAAATAAATTACAGTAAAAGGAGGTTTTGAATTAAAATACAACATTTTCACTATTCATTAAAAAAATGAACTTTATCGGAAAAATAAAAAAAATTACACAAAGTAAATTTTGATGTTTTTATTCTAAAGAATGATTTTATTTTTTCAAATATAACATATAAAACTGTAAAAAAGTGTATTTAAAAAGGGTTCACCATCAAAAGGTGGTTAATCGACCTTTTAAAGAATATTAGAATATTTACGCTTAAAATTGGATTCATTTGCATTTTAAGCCTATAACATTTTTTGGATAAAAGTAAAAATATTTGACAAAAATATATAATCATTTTGTAGTTAGTTCTGTTCATTCCTGCCATTACAATGGCTAGGCGTTAACTACCATTTAAAATAATATTATTATATTATTAGTGTCCAACGTAAGACTTCAAAGAAACTCGTTGTTGTGTGTTGGGTACGCCATCAAACATAGCATTCCCATTAAAGTAATATTGATATATTATTACCAAATATTAATAAATATGAAAATTTCATATTATTTATTTACCTGGGATGTTACATACTTCCCCCCTTTTGGGAATTGCATCCTCGGAATTTTAAAATTGGGCTCGGAAACTTCATTGAAAGTCCCACATCGGAACAAGAGTCAGTAAAACTGTCACTTTAAAATAAAGAAAGAGAAGTATAAAGGTCACCTGAGTTAACCCATACAAGGATTATATGTAGTAAAACATGGACATAGAAGAGAAAAAAAGGGTCATGTTCTGATGGAGTGTGATAGAAAACATGATTAGGAGAAAGTTAACCCCAAGATAATTACAAACTTGTGATGGGTTAAACGGTATTTGATTCCCCAGTAGGAAAAGTTAACAGACAACATTATATTTTTAAGTTAATTTTCATTGAGAAATTTATTTACGATCTTAACTAAATCAAAAGGAAAAATACTTACTTGTTGTGTAGAATTTCATCTCTTACTAGATTTCTTACACAAAATAATTTTTCCTCCAAAAGATGAGTATTTAGGATTACTTGTTCACATTAAAAGCACTATAATCAACTTCTAGAGAATCACCTAATTCACAAAAGAGAACTATATATTTCCCATGTCTTCAGAACAAACCCAAAAACCAAAAAAATTGTTAGTATGAGATCAGATAATACCCAAAAAAGATAATCCTTTATAAAAAGAAAATCTATTCTTAATCTCCAAAATTTGTCCAACAAAACCCAAAGTTCAACGAAGACCATTCATTAAACAATTTTTACATAAAATTATTCAAAGTAAACAAAACTAAGATTGAAACCCAAATATTTGAAGGATTTAATCACATAGTATTCCAAGGTAAATGTTAACATTTATCTCCAAATAACATCAGTTGCTCTTAAAGTCTCATATTGAAAAGTAATTAACCTAATAATATATCCTCCATGATAGGTCAATAATTTCCTAGATAACCCAAAATCAACTTATTCTTGATTCATAAAATTATATAAATAAAAAGAATTTGTTATACTAACCAGGGACTTCACATAGTCCAGTGGTAGGTGACAAATTAAAATAACACTTTGGTTGTGGGTTTGATTTCCATAGCTTTGTCCGATGAGACGGGTTGTCACATAGTCTGCGTGTTGTCCTTTTTCCAAATGTATATAATTATTAAAAAATTCCCCAAAAAGAGATAAGATCATAAAAAATAACCATAACATAATTTAACCTCAAGTTTATCTCATGCCTTTCATTTTCCATCATAACATATAGTAACCCATAATTACCTCAAAAGTAAGGATCATATAAACCCTAATGGTTACCTTTATAATTATTACCTGAAATCCCACATCGATTTGGTTATATCGTACATGATGCATTAGATAACTAACCAAGGTTCAAGTAGTTAATCATGTCTCCTATTATTTGGTTGAGAAAAACCACAAGAGTTCTCATTGCAGCTCCCATATCATTCAGTTGTTCTTTCAGAAAACCATCACAAATTTCTTCACATCCACTGTTACATTGGTTCCTGCTAGATCCAAACATTTACTAAAACCAAAACGGTCAGTGTGAGTATATCATTAGAATCATAATATAATACTAAGATATAATTATTCATGTTATCTTAAACTCATTCACTTTATCTAAAACTATGACCCTTTCTGAAATCCTAACCATTATAGTAATGTCGCTTATGCTTAAAGAATACCCTAACCTCTAAAGTTATCTAAAAAAACCTTTGATACCAACTCTAAGGACCCGACATTAAAACATTACATAATAATTAATTAAATGAATAATTCACATTTAGGATCCTTTCAGGTTTAGAGTTTTAGAGAATTAGGATATAAATATTACATCTCAAAAGATTACAAAGTAGACACTCCAACTCAGTTTCCATTTTTTCACAAAATAAAAACTCTTAAAAAGAAACATGTATAGTTCCATGTTTTAGATAGAATGTATTTCCTTGATCCCATCCTTGACCCAATTCATCTTTAAGTCCTGTGGAAAACATTTCAAAAACTTGGGATGAGCATAAAAAGCTCAGTAAGGGATATAAAAATATGGAATGAAAACATTAGTCCATGTATACATAAGAATCAATGAAATAATACTTTACTCATAAAACATAATCACTTCAATATACCTCATAAAATCATTTGATTTATGAATAACTCATAGAAATCATAAGACATAATGGTAACATGAGGCATTCATAACATTCTTACGTTGAGAGTACCCCCCATGCTTACTTTTGGAATACATATCATAGTATATTCCCTAAATCTCTTCAAAGAAACCTTAGAGTTTAACTCCTTCACGTTACGCAATGCATTAGAGAGCTATCACGGGCTCACCTTCCCTTATTTTATCACGGAACCACCTTCCTTCATAAACAATGCCCAAGAACCATAACATAATCATATCACATAAAACATGCATTAAAAAACATAACATTTCTATATTTCAATCACAAGTTATCAAAAACATATTGATATAATGAAAACATTATAAAAAACATTTACATTACCAAAATAAAATAAAATTAAAACATGGTATTTATTTTTCAAAAAAAATGTTATGGCTTTTAGAGGAAGCCGAAACTGAAATAATGGTCACGGCGGCGGAGAAGTCGTTGTTGCCACATACGTAAGACAAAAAAATTCCCTTTTATCGTTTAGTAAAATGATTCGTATAAAAAATATTCCTTTTGAATAAAAGTAAAAGTCAAAGGGTTTTATACACCATATAAAGTAAAGTTGAGTATAAAACAAAATGTGCCTCAATGAAAGGAGATTGAGACAAACTCCCTTACAAAGACAATATCCTTAGATTAAGGATAAATCAATTACATAATTATGTGTGAAAAATATAAATACACCCAATATAAGTGGATATTAAGTGTAAAATAATCAGAGTTCATCCACACATATTCATAGCATGACATAATCAAGAAGTATAAGTTTAACCCAAAGAATCGAAATTCGGTTAAGAAGTTCCCTTGCAAAAATTCGATAGCCTAACGACGTCACATCAAATTTTAGAAAAAGAGTTGATGAAAGAGATAAAGGGTATCTCATCACTTGGACATAAAATTTACATTAATAATGATATATAATAACATATATCAGCATAAGAAGATATAAATTAAAATAAAAAAATAAAAAAATCTTTTAAAAATAGAAGGGTGAAAGGTTCCCTTACCGACTTGGGTAACTTTTGAAACGTACACCCCATGAAATAAGGACTATACAACATTGATGTAAATACCCATAAACAAAATTATATTACTCAATGAGTAGAATAATGGGAAGTACATACACCACTCAAAGGAAATGGTGACAAATGTAGCATAAATCTCATGGGAATAAAAGTGAGATGAAAAAACCCTTACGAAAAATCGGTAGCCTAAGGACGCTGCTTAAAACTTCCAAAAATGGATTTATGAGATCAAATAGGGTATCTCATAATATGAACATAAAATCTAAAGTATTAGGAATATAAAAGAACATCCCTAAACATAAGAAAAATGTGCTTAAAATAAATGACTTAAAAGAGAGTACTTAAAAAGAAAGAGAGTGGTAGGATCCCTTACCTCAAGTCCGACTTGTCTTGTTCTTTTATTTATATTCCTGAATAATAAAATTTGGTCAATTTATAATTTCTTAAGTACCTACCTTAAAGCTTATTATTCAATTCATATCACATATTATAATTTTATAATAATTAGTTAATTATGTGACTTCATATCAGACGTTTTTGTCGATGTTTGGTACATGAGTAAAAGTTGAACTTGTTTGAAAATAATTATCCATGTACTTAAAAGTACAACATCTCAAGAATAGTATTAATGATTTAAATATCATATATATCAAGTATATATTCATTTTATACTATTCCCTAACATTTTGAGATAAAAATGAAATGCACCATTCATGAAGATGGTAGGCCGTACGTACGCATGAACGCTACTTTCATTTATTTGTCATATTAATGGAATTAAAACTAAATGAGAGATATATAAATTATAATTCCTGATTAGTCACTGAAAGTGGATAATATTCATTGTTAATATCTTAATATTAATGTATTTAAAATTTCATAAACATCAATTTTAGTCCAATTCAGAAATTGAACTTCATTTCCCATCATTGTGCAATTCATGCTTAAAGTGTCAATTTGGTCCCACTCAATAATTTGCTTGTGGAAATTACAATATTCGTCATTTTAATATTATAATTTGGTATATTATTCATAATTTTATTTGTAACATTTTTCCTTTTAGGTCTGATGGATGAATCACAAGTGAAGATGGAGATTTTTGCACCTGAAGGCAGAAACTTGCTGGAAAAAGCATAATGGGACTAAGGACCATCAAAAAAATGTGGGGCCCACAAACCAAGACCAATGAAGCTAAAATTTATACATTAGAAAGGTAAAAGTATTAGGACAATTTTATTCAACTGTGGCCGGAGATAATTCTGATTTTTTCATGATGATAAATGGATCTAAATTTGAGATTTAAATGGTGGACCCGACATTAATGCACAAAAATATGTCCCACCATTTCGACCATAACATACAAACGGATGGGCCAAATTTCCTGAAATATTTACAAATCACAGAGGACATATGGAAGAAGATATTTCTCTTCTACAACCCCTCTGGATTCGGCTTTCTTCAATTACAAATCCACACGTTAATATGGTGGACGAATCTGGACAGTTTTCCGGGTCAACTTGGAAACGTCAATTTCCTTTTGATTATTCACCCTTTTTTTGACTCTATTAATTGTTGGGGGGTGAATTGATTATGGGGTGAGGATCTAAGGCTCATAATATGCCTATATAAGGAGCTATTGGTGAAGGGAATTGGGTGGATATTTTTCTTATCATCTTTTGTTGCTTGTTTCATTGTAAGGTTGTGCTTCCAAATTTTCATTGTAATGTTTTCCATTTCCATGTAAGTTTATTTTTTGTATCTTTATGTTCTTAATCAACTTATTTCTCTTCTATATTTTCAATTTTATTTATTAAAACTTTATTATCACAAAGAACAGTGATATCTCTGTGTTGTTGTGAATTAGTTCACACATAGGTGTGAATTTCATTCACACACACGGAGGAGTGCTCATTATTTCCGCAGTTTTAATTTCTTCAATCCAATTCTTGTTAGCCATCTTCCACACACAATTGAGATTATAACATCAATGTAGGGCTAACCCTTTAGTGGTTTGATCTTAGGAGGATGAAACGACTGGATTGAATGTTATTTTATGAACAAATTGTTGGTAATTGGATAATTAATTTAAGACACCCATTCTTCAGTTATCTATACTCTTCATCTTTACTGTGTTTGAGAAAACTAAATTCAATTACTAAATGACAATATTCCTCGTAGAGATAATGAATTTGTTTATCTATGTGTATTGGGGATTATTAATTGTTTTTAGTAAGCACCAAACCCGAAAATGATGAAGGTAGTGTTATTTTTCTAGAATGGATTCATCAAGAATTAATAAAACCAAAATTGTCTAAAGAAGTAAAATTCATTCAATCCACCCCGAGAATAATCTTAAGATCAACCCATTTTCTTTGAATTGAATTAACATCGTTTTATTAGTGTTCATTAAACCATCCAAAATCAAAACCAAAGCTGGCTAATTCATAGCCCATCCTTCACCAAATCATAGCGTCTCAAGGTTACTTCTTCGGTCCCTGTGGATTCGACCCCTACATGTACTACATCGACCGCTTTTACCAGTAGGGTAAATTTGGGTGCAACCAAATTTTTGGCACCATTTTCGGGGACCAAGTATGTTACTTAGACCAAAAACATTCTTTTCTTACCCCCATTCTTCTATTCTCATCCCAATTTTCTTATCTTTTCCCTTTCTCGCTTTTTTTTTCTTTTGGCGCATGTCCGCCTACACACGCAATAACTCAAACAGATTAGTTAGGGTGGATAATCCTAGGGATGGGGAGTCATGCACTAAAAGAGGTCTATTTCCTTTATATCCAAATCTTTCTAATACTCCAAATTCATATGTTGAGTCCGATACAATGGAGAATCTCCCACAAAACCAAATCATAAACTGGGGAGGGAACCAAAATAACGGGCAAGACCCTAACTTGGGAATTGTTGCAGACCCGACCATGAATGACTACTTCACACCAACCTGGACCAATGCACCCTCATGCATTAGGCATGATAACATAGGATATGCCCAATATGTTTTCAAACCCCATGTCCTGAACCACCTTCCAACCTTTAATGGGATGGAGTCTGAGATGCTTTACCTTCATATTAAAGAATTTAATGACATTGTCAAAACCATGTGCCCACCAAATCAAATTGAATCATTTAAATTGAGAATTTTTCTTTTTTCTATGAAGGAACAAGCAAAGAATTGGTTAAACAATTTGAGACCATCATCCATTCACCCTTTGGAGCAACTTAAATGATAATTTTATAAAAAATACTTCCCCCGTCACAAAACAATTGCACTTAAAAAGATCATACAAAACTTTTTTTAAAGAGAGGGGGAATCATTATATGAAACATGGGAAAGGTTCAAGGATACATTAAACATGGTACCGCACCATGTTTTCTTAATCTGAGAATAAGTGAGAATTTTCTATGAAGGGTTGGGTCCTGGAAACAAACAATTCATTGATATGATGTGTAATGGAACCTTCAAAAACAAAGCCCCAAATGATGCTTACGAGTATCTAGAAAATATTGCTGAACAGAACCAAACATGGGGAACATCACCATACTATGAGAAGCCACACAAATCTAGTGGAATGTACAATCTTGGAGAAGAAGAAAAACATAGATCAAAACTTGCTGCACTCACAAGGAAAGTTGAGGAGATTGATCTTAGGAAGGTCCAAAAAACCCAAACTGTTGAGCTTGTTTGTACAATTTGTGACAAACATGACCACAAGACTGATAATTTCCCAACCATTCCCTCTATCAAGGATGTTCTTTTAGGATTAACACCAGAAGAAGTTGATCAATTGAACTTTTAAAATCCACAGTTCACAAACAACATCAATCCAAGGTATAATGACCATCCCAACTTTCGTTGGAAGGGAAATCAACAACCAACACAACAATAATGTATCAACCCATACCCTCAACAAAACTTTAAACCTCATAATCAGTTCCAACCAAAACCAGTCCAATTCCAACACCCTCATATCCAATATCAACAACCTATCCAACACCCCAATCAACAACCTATCCAACAACCAAAGTATCCTCCTGGGATAAACCAACAAGCTCAAGAACCAACCCAAATTGTTCCACAAATCCTACTAGAACAACTGCGCAAACAAATGGACAAAATGAACTCATAATTATCATCTATTAAACAAGAAATTCAAACCATAAAAACTAGAAAGGAACCCATGCCCACACATGCCATTCCACAACAAACATCAAGGGGAGAGACAAGTTTTACTCAAACAAGTCACGAACAACAAAAGGCTATGACCGTTTTAATAAGTGGGAAATCAATTGAAAAACCGGAACAAATAAGTCAGAAACCATGTGAAGATTCAAACTATAATGAAATTTCAAATGAACCACAACATCAAACTGAAGAAACTGATAACAATGTGAAAGAAACAATACTTCAACAAACAACTCCACAACCTGCACCATTTCCTCAACGCATGATGGGGAAAACCAAGCCTAAACTGAGTGAAACATTGAGGGAAATCTTCTCACAAGTCAAGTTGAACATTCCCCTTCTCGATTCCATCAAAACCATACCTTCCTACTAAAAGTACCTTAAGGACTTTTGCACTTTTAAAATAAATTTTTCACATAAAAACCAAGTCCTTTTGGCTGCTAATGTTTGTACCAACATTCAAGGGACCATTCCTCCTAAGTTGAAAGACCCAGGATGCCCGTACATAAATGTTGAACTAGGAGAGAACAAAGTTGTCAAAGCCTTGTGTGATCTAGGTGACAGTGTGAACCTCATTCCTTATGACATGTATTGTCAGTTAGGGCTCGATGAACTCCAACCCACATCTGTCACTCTTCAACTTGTTGATCGTAGTGTTCGAGTTCCAAAGGGCATCTTAAAAGTTGTTTTGGTGAAAGTTGAAACTTTCATTTACCCAGCTGACTTAATTATTTTGGACAATCACCCAAGCTTAGGTCCTAGGGAGAAAACCCCAATCATCCTTGGTCGTCCCTTCCTTGCAGCAATAAACTCTGTTATCCGAGTCTGAAATGGGAACATGACCATCACCGTTGGGAACATGAGTCTAGACTTGAACATCTACTATGAAAACTCCCAAATTGGGGATGATGAAGAGATACATGATGTTAATTGGATTGGTAGTGTTGATAATGAACTCAATGAACATCAAGGAATTAATGAAGGATAATTAAGTCAAGAAGAGATTGATTTTCATTATTCACATGAGGGAAATTTTTCTCCTTGGATTGAATCACTTTCTTACAGCTCTATTGATGAATTTATAGAATCACCAATCAATGATACCATGGTTGAAATCAATAACATTGAGTCCATAGCCATTCATGACACTACTCTGGAAAATTTAGTGGATAAAAATTCTATTCACAAGGAACCAATTTTGTCAAGAAATTTGACCAAAGAAACTAAGTTCAATACAAAGTATCATCCTTTCTTGGAAAGTCATGACCAATCTGATCTTGAATTTAAAGTATTACCTTCATCACTAAATTATGCGTTATTAGGGGAAAATCAATCCTTTCCTGTTGTCATTTCTTCCTCTCTTGAAGCCGATCATGAGAGGATGCTTCTAAATGTCCTTAGGAGACACAAGAAATCCATTGGATGGACCCTATCTGATATTCTTGGTATTAGCCCACTTATCGGGACTCAAAGAATTATTCTTGAATCTGAGTCAAAGACATGTCATCAACCTCAGAGGTGACTCAATCCTAATCTCACGGAAGTAGTGAGAAAAGAACTTTTGAAATTGGTAAAAGCTGTTATCATCTATCCTATAAATGAGAGTGAGTGGGTTAGCCCAATCCATGTGGTTCCAAAGAAGGATGGAATCACAGTAATAACCAACAAGGATGGAGATATGATTCCAACAAGGGTCAGTAGTGGATGGAGAGTTTTTATTGACTATAGGAAGCTCAACTCTTGTACCAAGAAAGACCATTTCCCCTTACCCTTTATTGATCAAGTCCTCGAGCGAGTGGTAGGTCATCAATTCTATTACTTCCTAGATGGATTCTCAGTGTATAATCAAATCTAATTCTCCTTAGAGGATCAAGGAAAAACAACCTTCACTTTTCCATTCAGCACTTTTTCCTTCAAGCGCATGCCCTTTGGGTTATGTAATGCCCCTGGTACCTTCCAGCGGTGCATGATGGGAATATTCTCGGATATGGTGGGTGATTTTTTAGAGGTATTCATGGATGACTTCTCCATCTTTGGGGATACTTTTGAGGGATTCCTTATAAATGATGAAAAGGTTTTTTCAAGGTGCGAGGATAAGAATCTCATACTGAATTGGGAAAAATGCCATTTCATGGTAAGGGAAGGACTTGTTCTAGGTCATCTGGTATCTGGTATAGGGATTAAAGTTGGTAAAGCTAAAGTTGAAATCATTCTTCACCTTCCCTATCCTAAAACTGTTATGTATGTGAGATCCTTCTTAGGACATACTGGTTTTTATAGAAGTTTCATTAGGAATTTTAGCTCTATTTCTCGACCAATTTGTGCTCTATTGGTAAACGATGATCCATTTTTATGGACAGAAAGCTGTGAGGAATCATTCTCTACACTCAATTCAACTCTTATATCTCCACCTATCATGCAATCTCCAAATTAGAAACTTCCTTTCAAGATCATGTGTGATGAAAGTGACTTCGCTGTAGGAGTAGTCTTAGGACAACGGTGTGAGAAAACTCCATGTGTCATTTCTTATGCAAGAAAATATTTAAATGATGCACAATTAAACTACACCACAACTGAGAAAGAGTTGCTTGCTGTTGTCTTTTCCTTAGAGAAATTCAGGTCTTATCTCTTAGGATCACCCATCATTGTCTTCACTGACCATTCAGCCCTAAAATATATTTTCCAAAAACAAGATTCCAAGGCTAGATTGATTAGGCGGGTCCTTCTTCTTTAAGAGTTCGATTTAACCATTAAGGGTAAAAAGGGTGTTGAAAATATTGTAGCTGATCACCTCTCGAAGATGGAATTCAAAGATAACTCACACCACCTCTCTGTGTCTGATTCATTTCCCGATGAGAACCTCTATTCAGTGAGTAATTTCCCTTGATATGCTGACATAGCAAACCATTTGGTGACGGGTGAAATTCCAAAATTCTTGGGGACCCAAGATAAGAGGAAATTCCTTTCTGATGTCAAACACTATGTGTTTGTTGATCCTTACCTCTTCAATTTCTGTCCTGATCAAATCTTCAGGAGATGTATTCTTGAGTCTCAGCAAGAGTCCATTATAAAATTTTTTCATGGGGAGGCATGTGGAGGCCACTTTTCTACAAAGAAAACCACTAAAAAGTTCCTCCAAAGTGGTTTCTACTGGCCGAACCTCACTAAGGATTCCTTCCTATTCTGCAAAATTTGTCCCTAGTGTCAGATATTAGGATCCATTACTAAAAGGAATCAAATGCCCCTCACTCCCATTCTGGTCGTTGAAATCTTTGATTGTTGGGGAATTTATTTCATGGGACCCTTTCCAAACTCTAAGGGCTACCTCTACATCCTCTTAGCTATTGATTATGTCTCAAAATGGGTTGAAGACATTCCCACCAAGTCTAATGATGACCATGTTGTGATCCGATTTCTGAAAGAGCATATATTTTCTCGATTTGGAATTCCTAGGGCTATAATCAGTTATTGTGGAACCCATTTCTGCAACCTCCCATTCTCTTCACTCATGTCTAAGTATGGTATTACTCATAAAGTTTCCACTGCATACCATCCTCAAACCAACGATCAAGCTGAGTTGGAAAATAGAGAAATTAAGAAAATTCTTGAAAAAACTATCAATCCCTCTAGGAAAGATTGGTCTGAGAAACTCTTAGATGTCCTTTGGGCATATCGAACTGCTTTCAAAGAAATCCTAGGAATGTCACCGTATAGATTGGTTTATGGAAAAGCATGTCATTTACCTGTTGAAATTGATCATAAGGCCATTTGGGCAATAAAAAAAGAACATTGACATTTCTTTGGCTGAAACAAAAAGGAAATTAGATCTTAATGAAGTCAAGGAACTTAGGATAGAGGCTTATGAAAATTCAAGGATCAATAAATCTAAAGTTCAAGCATACCAATCTAGGAATGTCAAAGTTAAACACTTTGAACTGGGAAAATTTGTGCTCTTTTATTGTTCAAAACTTCATCTAAACCCAGGAAATCTAAGGTCCAGATGGTCTGGTCCATACCTAGTGCATCATGTGTACCCTCATGGGGCAATAGAGATTCAGGATCCCACAAGTGGTCATGTCTTCAAAGTCAATGGTCATAGGTTAAAACCATTCATTGAATCATTCAACAAACAAGAAACCAAGGAGGAGTTAACTGATCCAACATATGAACCAGAGAAAAATTGATAGATTTTGGGTACAAGTCGGGCTAACGACATTAAAAAAAAGAGCTGCATGGGAGGCAACCCATGGTTTTCATGTTTCCAATCACTATGAATCATCTTTTGTTTCCTTCTCCTTCATTTTGTTATTTTTTTATATAGACTGTTGACCTATTCTTCTTTTATGAGTAAGGATGGGTATGAAAGGGGAGCACCGTATTCATCCATGTCACGCAGTGTGATACCTGAGTAATACCTTACCCAGAAAATATAAAGAAGACAATGTATCATCAGTTTGTTTTATTTTATTTATGTTTTTGTAGGTTAAAAAAAATTAGACTCTTGACCTGTTCTTCTTTTATGAGAATGGATGGGTATGAAAGGGGAGCACCCTATTCATTCGTGTCACATGGTGTGATCCCTGAGTAATACCTTACCCATAAATTTAAAATAAGATAATGTATCATTAGTTTGATTTAAAAAAACATGGAAATCCATAAAAATGATGGTACTTGGAATTAAATAAATCATTGTGTTGTTTGTTTTGTCTGCCTTGTTCTTCTTTGTATGGTTCAAGAACTATTTTGGGTGATAAATGTTGAATCAAGGAGGTGCCTACATCCCCCAAGAGATCAAAGGAGTAATCTGGAGCATCATGAACTTCAACTCCAAAAACCAGGTGAATTTGTTCCATGTTTATCATTCTCAATTTCATCTTTGAACTCCTCTCCTACCCCATTCTAACTTTTCATTTCTTTAAACACCAGGGACAGTGTTATTCTAAGTTGGGGGGAGATAAAAAATGATTTTTTTTATTTTTTAAATAAAAACATGCATGAAAAGAAAAATTCCATTAACCTTAAACATGACAACACACATTGCAAACTCTAAAATTGGATATCAAATAAATTTTTCATGCCTTGATTATGATGTTAAAGCAAGTTTAAGTTCATGAGCATAGTTTTTGGAAAGTGCGGTTGTCCAATGTGATTTTTCAAAGTTTACATTTTCATCCTCTTAATAAAAATGCCACAATGCATGTCTACTGGATCGTGGGTGTAAATTTGAGTTCTTGGGTCCCTTTCATTATAGCATAGGGTTCTGGGGTCACTTTTAGTTTAATTTGAGTATCAAAAAAAACAGTAAAAAAAAAAAATTATGACCACATAGAGCAATGTTTAGTCCAAATGTGTGGTGTCTGGAACTTGGGGATCGTGAATCCATAGTTGTCTTTCCAATAGTTAAGCTTTATATCTCTATTGTAGAGCATGAAATTGAAAATATGTGTGGCGTCCGACACTTGGGGATCATGAATCCATAGTTGTCTTGCCCAGAGTTAGTCTTTTCATATCTATTGTGGTTAAAAAAAATTATAAAAAAAATAAAAAAAATGGATACTCATATTAAGGTTTATTGAGATTCCCACCTAGCGCTTCCATTTTTTTCCCGTTGAACAATAAAATGGGCCCCATATATTTTGTGATGCACAACACTTTATCATGATTAATTGAAATTGGATGAAATGTGGCGGTGAATTTGAACAAAGGAATGGGCTTGGGCTTGGTATATGCTTATAGACCTATCTTGTTTTAAATGATTTTGATGGGTTCCATAATTTTTTTGGTATGAGGTCTTTGGGTGAGCAATGTGTATTTAAATGTTTTTGGAAAAGGGGATTTGAATTTCATATTTGTAATATATTTTGCTCGGGACTAGAAAAAATCAAGTTGGGGGTGTGATTAGTCACTGAAAGTGTATTATTAATTGTTAAGATCTTAATCTTAATGTGATTAAAAGTTCATAAATATCAATTTTAGTCCAATTCAGAAATTGAACTTCATTTCCCATCATTGTGCAATTCATGCTTAAAGTGTCAATTTGGTCCCACTCAATAATTTGCTTGTGGAAATTAAAATATTCATCATTTTAATTTGATATTTTGGTATATGATTCACCACTTTATTTGGAACATTTTTTATTTTAGGTCCGATGGATGAATCAGAAGTGAAAATGGATATTTTTTCACCTGAATGCAGAAACATGCTGGAAAACGCATAATGGGCCTAAGGCCCATCAAACAAATGTGGGGCCCACAAACCAAGCCCAATGAATCTCAACATTATAAAGTAGAAATATAAAAATATTAGGACCATTTTATTCAACTGTGGCCGGAGCTAATTATGATGTTTTCATGATGATAAAGGGATCTAAAGTTGAGATTTAAATGGTGGACCCGACATTAATGTACAGAAATACGTACCACCATTTAGAAAATAACTTCAAAACGGATGAACCAAATTTCCTGATATTTTTACAGATCATATAACACATATGGAATAATATATTTCCCTTCTAAAACCCCTCCAGATTCGGCCTTCTTCAATTATAAATTCACATGTCAATATGGTCGACGAATCTGGATAGTTTTCCGGGTCAACTTCGAAACGTCAATTTCCTTTTGATTATTCACCCTCCTTTTGACTCTATTAATTGTTGGGGGGGTGAATTGATTGTGGGGGGCGGATATAAGGATCCTAATATTCCTATATAAAAAGCTAGTGGTGAAGGAAATAGGGTTGATATTTTTCTTATCATCTTTTGTTGCTTGTTTCATTATAAGGTTATGCTTCCAAATTTCCCTTGTAATGTTTTCCATTTCCATGTAAGTTTATTTTTTGTATATTTATGTTCTTAATCAACTTCTTTCTCTTATATATTTTCAATTTCATTTATTAAAACTTTATTATCACAAATCACAGTGATATCTCTGTGTTTTTGTGAATTAGTTCACACATAGGTGTGAATTTCATTCACACACACGAAGGAGTGATCGTTATTTCTGCGGTTTTAATTTCTTCAATCCAATTCTTGTTATCCATCTTCCGCCTACCATTGAGAGTATACCATCAATGGAGGGCTAACCATTTAATGGGTTGATATTAGGAGGATGAAAAGGCTGTATTGAATGTTATTTTATGAACGAATTGTTGTTAATTAGATAATTAATTTAAGACATCCATTCTTGAGTTATTTCTACTCTTCATCATTACTGTGTTTGAGAAAACTAAATTCAATTACTAAATGAAAATATACCTCGGAGAGATCATCAATTTGGTTCTCTAAGTGTATAGGGGATTAATAATTTTGTTTAGTAAGCACCAAACCATAAAATGATGAAGGTAGTGTTATTTTTGAAGAATGGATTCATCAAGAATTAATAAAACCAAAATTGTCTAAATAAGTAAAATTCATTCAATCTACCCAGAGCATAATCCTAATATCAACCCATTTTCTTTGAATTGAATTCACTTAGGTTTCTTAGTATTTTTTAAACCATCCAAAATCAAAACCAAAGTTGGCTACTTCATATCCCATCCTTCACCAAATCATAGTGTCTCAAGGTTACTTCTTCGGTCCCTGTGGATTCGACCCCTACATGTACTACATCGACTGCTTTTACTAGTAGGGTAAATTTGGGCGCAACCAATTCCAGAATTATATTAATCATTTATATGTAATATATATCATTTATATACATTTTATATATGTACTTATAATATTACATAACATTTGGAGATAAGAAATGAAATGCACCATTCATGGAGACGGTAAGCCGTACGTACGCATGAACGCTACTTTCATTTCTATTTCATACTTTAATGGACTGAAAACGATATGATAAATTAGTATATTAAAATTAAAGTATAATATCATATATAATATCATTAAATTCATTCTTTATACATCCCACACATGTTATTAACGATTCAAATCACTTTGAGGGGTTGGTAGTCCGCACTTCCTAAAATGAAATTATCGCGTTTACCCATTATGGAAACTATAAAGGTATGGACTAAAATAAAAATACAGAAGCATAATGAAAACATAAACATAATATATATCATATATAAATACAGTTACATCTTAATGGCCACCATGAGAGGTTTTAAAAGAAGATTGAACAATCATCGTCTCGTGAGGCAATAATTCACCACCCAAAGAAACAGTATGTTCTTAACCATTAGATGGAGGTGTGTGTATGTGTAGCTTGAATACTTCTCATAAAAAATTATAGTATATTTAAGATACTAGTGTTGTTACAAAATAAAGGAATAAAAAGTGTTTAGGGGGTTGGAGAAGTAGAATAAAACAAAAGAACAAATGAGAAGACATTACCTTTAAATCTGGTAACTCCCTTTGGTTTGAACCAAAAAGGTTTCTTGAAGTGCTTTATGCCTAAGGTAAGGCTTATAGGATGAAGAGAGGGACGTGTAGATATAAAATGAGCATAGTTTGGTCCAGCCAAAGGCTTTAGAGGTGTGTGTAAGGGGGTAGAGGTGGGGGCCTTTTATAAGTGGGAGGAGGGGCACTCTTGGAAAGTCTTGAAAAGTTAATTTATTATAAAATTATTTTCGTATATTAAAGGTACCACAATTATATATTTCAAGGATAAGGTGATAAGGGTTAGAAATATACTCATCCAATAGTTTTTAGAAAAGTTTATGTCTTAAATTTTACCTTATCTTTTCATTTTATTTAAATCGTTCATTAATGAGGTAATCACTGCATCATCATGGTGTCATAAATAAATAAATTTATTTAATGTCTAAAAATTATAAAAAAATTACCATCATGTAGGAAATCTTTTTTACTTCCAATTAATATTTATAGTCTAAGAGATCATTTATTTAGACACAATTAACTTTTTTTAATTAGGTGTTACATACTTTGGTTACATTTTTCTTTCATTAAAAAATATATGATAAAAGGTCACTATCTCACTAAAGTGATTCCATGGAGTCCCAAGGTTGGAACAAGGCATACCATGGTCGTCCATGACACCAAAAATAGAGTTATGACACATTTTGGGGTCATATAATATTTTTATGATATTATTTTATTACCCTTAACTACCCGATTACTAATTAAAAACAATAATTAAAGATAATTACCGTCATTACTATTCATAATATCAAATAAAAAAGAGTATTAATTACATAATTTGGACCTTATGATTCCAAATACAGAATCCATTTTATCAAATTCCAAACAAAAAAATTGCAGTAATTAATTTAAAATAATTCCCGTTGTTAAAACCAAAGATGGGTTTTTAAGAAGTAAAATATATCAAAAGATTGATTGGTTTTTACATCCAATTTAAAAGTGAAATTACATACAATGAACATAATTTTATTAAATTATAAAAACATAATTAAATTAAACATTAAAACCAATTAAAATGACAATCTAACTATAAAAATAAATTGGATGAAACGGTAGTTTTGAATTAAAATGCAGTATTTTTCACTATTCATTGAAAATGAACATTTGTAAAAAAAATACCAAAAATTCACCCTAAGCTATATTTGATATTCCAAATTCAAAAATGATATCAATTTTACAAAATTCAAAACATTGAATATGCATTAATTAATTTTATAATCAATTCCCGCTGTCAAAACAGATATCATGTTTTTAAGAAACAATATCTATTAAATGATTGAAAATTTTTTATGTCCAATTTCAAAGTTAAATTAATTAACATGACCACCAATGGATTGAATGGTAAAAATATATTTTAATTACACTTTAAAAAAAATTAAAAATATAATCTGACTATATAAATAAATTATACTAAAAGGAGGTTTTGAATTAAAATACATCATTTTCACTATTCATTAAAAAATGAACTTTTTCAGAAAAATAACAAACATTTACACAAAGTAAATTTTTATGTCTCGATTATAAAGAAGGATTTTATTTTGTCAAATATAACATATAAAATTTTCAAAAAGTGGATTTAAAAAGGGTTCTCCCTCAAAAGGTGTTTAATCAACCTTTTAACGAATATTAGAATATTTACGCTTAAAATTGGATTCATTTGCATTTTAAGCCTATAACATTTATTGGATAAAATTAAAAATATTTTACAAACATATATAATCATTTTTTAGTTAGTTCTGTTCATTCTCGCCATTACAATGGCTATGTGTTAACTACCATTTAAAATAATATTATTATATTATTAGTGTGCAACCTAAGATTTCAAAAAAAAACTCATTGTTGTGTGTTGGGTACGCCATCAAAAATAACATCCCCTTTAATGTAATATTGATATTTTATTCAAAAATATTAATAAATATGAAAATATCATATTCTTTATTTACCTGGGATGTTACATCTTTCCCTCTTTTTGGGAATTGCGTCCTCGCTATTTTAAAATTGTGGTTGGAAACATCATTGAAAGTCCCAAATCAGAACAAGAGTCAGTAAAACTGTCACTTTGAAATAAAGAAAGAGAAGTAAAATGGTCACCCGAGTTAACCCATATAAGGATTCTATGTAGGAAAACATGGACATGGAAGAGAAAAAAAGTGTCATGTTCTGATGGAGAGTGATAGAAAACCTGATTAGGAGAAAGTTAACCCCAAGAAAATTACAAACTTGTGATGGGTTAAACGGTATTTGATTCCCCAGTAGGAAACGTTAACCGACAACATTATAGTTTTAAGTTACTTTTCATTGAGGAATTTATTTATGAGCTTAAATAAATCACAAGGAAACGTACTTACTTGTCATGTAGACTTTCAACTCTTACTAGATTTCGTACACAAACTCATTTTTTCCTCCAAAAGACGAGTATTTAGGATAACTTGTTCACATTAAGAGTGCTATAATAAACTTCTAGTGAATCACCTAATCCACAAAAGAGATCTATATATTTACCATGTCTTTAGACAAAAACCAAAACCTAAAAAATTGTAAGTGTGAGATCAGATAATAACCAAAAAGGATGATCCTTTATAAAAAGAAAATCTATTATTAATCTCCAAAAATTTTCCAACAAAACCCAAAGTTCAACGAAGACCATTCGATAAACAATTTTTCCACAAAATTATTCAAAGGAAACCAAACTAATATTGAAACCCAAATCTTTGGAGGATTTAATCACATAGTCTTCCAAGTTAAATATTAACATTTATCTCCAAATAACATCAGTTGCTCTTAAAGTCTCATATTGAAAAGTAATTAACCTAATAATATATCCTCCATGATAGGTCAATAATTTCTTAGATAACCCAAAATCAACTTATTCTTGAGTCATAAAATTATATAACTAAAAATATTTTTTCATACTAACCAGGGACTTCACATAGTCCAGTGGTAGGCGATAAATACCATTCACACTTTGGTTGTGGGTTCAATTCCCATAGCTTTGTCCGACGCGACGAGTTGTCACACGGTCTACATGTTGTCCTTTTTCAAAATCTATATAATTCTTAAAACATTCCCTAAAAAGAGAAAAAATCATCAAAAATAACCATAACATAATTTAACCTGAATTTTATCTCATGCCTTTCATTTTCCATCACAACATATAGTAACCCATAATTACCTCAAAAGTAAGGACCATATAAACCCTAATGGTTACCTTTATAATTATTACCTGAAATTCCACCTCAAGTTGGTTATCTTGTACATGATGCATTAGAGAACTCACCAAGGTTCAAGTAGTTAATCATGTCTCTTGATATTTGGTTGATAAAAACCACAAGCGTTCTCATTGCAGCTCCCATATCATTCAGTTGTTCTTTCAGAAAATCGTCACAGTTTTCTTCACATCCACTGTTACTTTGGTGCCTGCTAGATCTGGCCATTTACTAAAACCAAAAAGTTCAGTGTGACTATATATCATTAGAATCATCATATAATACTAATATATAATTATTCATGTTATCTTAAACTCATTCACTTTATCTAAAACTATGACCCTTTCTGAAATCTTAACCACTATGGTAATGTCACTTATGCTTAAAGAATACCCTAACTTATAAAGTTATCTAAACCAACCTTTGATACCAACTATAAGGACCTAGCCTTAAAACACTACATAATAATTAATTAAATGAATAGCTCACATTGAGGATCTTTTCATGTTTAGAGTTTTAGAGTATTAGGACATAAGTATTACATCTCAAAAGATTACAAAGTAGACACTCCTACCCAATTTCCATTTTTTCACAAAATAAAAAATCTTAAAAAGAAACATGTATAGTTCCATGTTTTATATAGAATGTATTTCCTTGATCCCATCCTTGACCTAATTCATCTTTATGTCCTGTGGAAGACATTTCAAAAACATGGGATGAGGATAAAAATCTCAGTAAGGGATGTAGAAATACGGAATAAAAACATTAGTCAATGTATACATAAGAATCAATGAAATAATACTTTACTCATAAAACATAAGCACTTAAACATACCTAATGAAATCATAATATTTATGAATATCTCATAGAAATCATAATACATAAAGGTAACTTCAGGCATTAATAACATTCCTATGTTGGGAGTAACCCTCATGGTTACGTTTGGAATACCCATCATAGTACATTCCCTAAATCTCTTCAGAGAAACCTTAGTGTTTAACTAATTCGTGTTACCCAATTCATTGGAGAGCTATCACAGGCTCACCTGACCTTAGTTTATCACGGAACCGCCCGGATTCATAAACAATCCCCAAGAACCATAACATAATCGTATCACATAAAACATGCATAAAGGAAACATAACATTTCCACATTTCAATCATAAGATATCAAAAACACATTGATATAATCAAAAACATTATAAAAAAAGTTTTAATTACCAAAATAAAAGAAAATTAAAACATGGTATTTATTTTTCAAAAAAAAAGTTATGGCTTGTAGAGGAATCTGAAACTTAAATAATGGTCACGGCAGTTGGGAAGTCATTGTCGCCGCATACGTGCGAAAAAAACGTTCCCTTTTGTCATTTAGTAAAACGATTCATATAAAAAGATTCCTTTTAAATAAAATTAAAAGTCAAATGGTTTTATACACCGTATAAAATAATGTTGTGTATAAAACAAAATATGCCTCAATGAAAGGAGATTGAGATAAAGTCCCTTACAAAGATGATATCCTTAGATTAAGGATAAATCAATTAAATAATTATGTGTGACAAATATCAATACCCCCAATATAAGTTGAAATTAATTGTAAAACATTCATATGTCATCCACACATATTCATATCATTAAATAATCAAGAAGTATAAGTTTAACCCAAATAATCGAAATTGGGTTAAGAAGTTCCCTTGTAAAAATTCGATAGCCTAACGGCGTCACATCAAATTTTAAAAAAAGAGTTGATGAGAGAGATAAAGGGTATCTAATCACTTGGACATAAAATTTACAGCAATAAGAATATATAATAACATATCCAAACATAATAAGATATAAATTAAAATACAAAACAAAAATAAGTCTTTTAAAAATAATAGGGTGAAAGGTTCCCTTACCGACTTGGATAACTTTCGAAACGTACACCCCATGAAAGAAGGACTATAAAAAATTTATGTAAATACCCATAAATGAATATATATTACACAAATAGTAGAATAATGGGTAGTACATACACCTCTCAAAGGAAATGATGACAAATGTAGCATAAATCTCACGGGAATAAAAGTGAGATGAAAAATCACTTAAGAAAACTCGGCAGCCTAACGGCGCCACTTAAAGCATACAAAAATGGATTTATGAGATCAAATTGGGTATTTAATAATATGAAAATAAAAATTACAGTATTAAGAATATAAAAAAACCTCCCCAAACATAAGAAATATTATCTTAAAAGAAATGACATAAAAGAGAGTACTTGAAAAGAAAGAGAGAGGTGGGATCCCTTACCTCAAGCCCGACTTGTCTTGTTAGTTTCTTTATATTCTTGAATAATAAACTTTGGCCAGTTTATAATTGATTAAGTACCTCATTTAAAGTTTATTATTCAATTAATATCACATATTATAATTTTATAATAATTATTTAATTATGTGAGTTCATATCAGTCGTTTTTGTCGATGTTCGGTACATGAGTCAAAAATAAACTTGTTTGAAAATAATTGTCCATGTAGTTATAAGTACATCATCTCCAGAATAGTATTAATGATTTCAATATCATATATTTCAATTCTTTATTAATTTTATACTATTACTTAACATTTGGAGATAAAAATTAAATGCACCGTTCAGGGAGACGGCAGGACATACATTCGCATGAACACTACTTTCATTTATTTGTCATATTAATGGAATTAAAACTAAATGAGAGATATATATATTATAATTCCAGAATGATATTCATAATTTATATGTAATATATATCATATATATCCATTTTATATATGTACTTATAATAGTACATAACATTTGAAGATAAGAAATGAAATGCACCGTTCATGGAGATGTAAGCCATACGTACGCATGGACGCTACTTTCATTTCTATTTCATACATTAATGGACTGAAAACAATATGATACAAAGTTATATTATAATTTCAATATAATATAATATATAATATCATTAAATCCATCCTTTATACATCTTACATATGGCATTAATGATTCAAATCACCTTGAGGGGGCGGTAGTCCGCACTTCCTAAAATTAAATTATCATGTTTACCCATTATGGAAATCATAAAGGTATGGCATAAAATAAAAATACAGAAGAATAAGGAAAACTTAAACATAATATATATCGTATATAAATATATTTACATATTAATGGACACCATGAAAGGTGTTAAAAGAAGAATGAACAATCATCGTCTCATGAGACAATAATTCGCCACCCATAGAAACAGTATGTTCATAACCATTAGATGGAGGTGTGTGTATGTGTACCTCAAATACGTCCCATAAAAACATTATAGTATATTGAATATACTGTTTTTGTTACAAAATAAAGGAATAAAAAGAGTTTAGGGGGTTGTAGAAGCAAAATAAAACAAAAGAACATAAGAGAATACATTACCTTTAAATCAGGTAACTCCCTTTGGTTTGAAACAAAAGGGTTTCTTGAAGAGCTTTATGCCTAAGTTAAGACTTCTAGGATTAATATAGGGATGTGTAGATATAAAATTAGTAGATTTTGTTTGAGCCAAAGGTTTGAGAGGTGTGTGTAAGGGGGTAGAGGTGGGGGCCTTTTATAAGAGGGAGGAGGGGCACTCTTGGAAAGTCTTGAAAAGTTACTTTACTATGAAATGATTTTCGGATATTAAAGGTCCCAAAATTATATGTTTCTAGGATAAGGTGATAAGGGTTCTAAATCCACCCATACAATAGGTTTTAGACAAGTGAAAGTCACAGATTCATTAATGAGGTAATCACTACATCATCACGGTGTCATAAATAAATTTATTTATTTAATGTATAAAAATTATAAACAAATTACCATCATATAGGAAATATTTTTATACTTCCAATGAACATTTATAGTCTAAGAGATAGTTTATTTAGACAAAATTAATTTTTTTAATTAGGTGTTACATACTTTGGTTACATTTTCTTTCCTTTAAATAATATATGATAAAAGGTCACTATCTCCCTAAAGTGATTCCATGGGGTCCCAAGGTTGGCACAAAGCATCCCATGGTCGGCCATGACACCAACAATAGCATTGGTACACATGTTGGGGTCATCTTATATTTTTATGATATTATTTTATTACCCTTAACTACCCAATTACTAATTAAACACGATAATTAAAGATAATTACCGTCGTTACTATTCATAATGTCCAAAAACAAAAGAGTCTTAATTACATAATTTGGACCTTATGATTCCAAATATGGAATCCATCTTATCAAATTCCAAACACAAAAATTTTAGTAATTAATTTAAAATAATTCTCATTGTCAAAACCAAAGACATGTTTTTAAGAAGTAAAATCTATCAAAAGATTTGGTTTTTTACATCAAATTTAAAAGTGAAATTACATCCAATGACCATAATTTTATTAAATGAAAAAAACATAATTAAATTACACATTAAAAACAATTAAAATTAAAATCTAACTATATAAATAAATTGGATGAAAATGCGGTTTTGAAATAAAATGCAGTATTTTTCACTATTCATTGGAAATGAACATTTGTCAAAAAAATTCCAAAAATTCACCCTAATCTATATTTGATATTAAAAATTCACATAAAAGGTAATCAATTTAAACAATTTCAAAACATAGAAGTTGCATTAATTAATTTTATAATCAATTCCCGCTTTCAAAACAAATAGCGTGTTTTTAAGAAACAATATCTATTAAAAGATTGACACTTGTTTATGTCCAATTTCAAAGTGAAATTAATTAAAATGACAACCAATGGATTAAATGGTAAAAATATATTTTAATGAAACTTGAAAACCAATTAAAAAGATAATCTAAACATATAAATAAATTATACTAAAAGGAGGTTTTGAATTAAAATACAACATTTTCACTATTCATTAAAAAATGAACTTTATCAGAAAAATAACAAAAACATACACAAAGTAAATTTTTCTAACTTGATTATAAAGAAGGATTTTATTTTATCAAATATAACATATAAAATTTTCAAAAAGTGTATTTAAAAAGTGCTCTCCATCAAAAGGAGGTTAATCGGCCTTTTAAAGATTATTAGAATATTTACGCTTAAAATTGGATTCTTTCACATTTTAAGCCTCTAAAAATTATTGGATAAAATTAAAAATATTTGACAAACATATATAATAATTTTTTAGTTAGTTCTGTTCATTATACCCATTAAAATGGCTAGGCATTAACTCCCATTTAAAATAATATTATTATATTATTAGTGTGCAACGTAAGATTTCAAAAAAAAACTCATTGTTGTGTGTTGGGTACACCATCGAACATAACATCCCCTTTAAATTAATATTTATATTTTATTCAAAAATATTAATAAATATGAAAATATCATATTATTTATTTACCAGGGATGTTACATCCTTCCCCCCTTTTGAGAATTGCGTCCTCGTAATTTTAAAATTGGGCTCGGAAACATCATTGAAAGTCCCACATCGGGACAAGAGTCAGTAAAACTGTCACTTTGAAATAAATAAAGAGAAGTACAAAGGTCACCCGAGTTAACCCATACAAGGATTCTATGTTGGAAAACAAGGACATGGAAGAGAAAACAAAGGGTCATGTTCTGATGGAGAGTGATAGAAAACACGATTAGGAGAAAGTTAACCCCAAGAAAATTACAAACTTGTGATAGGTTAAACGATATTTGATTCCCCAATAGGAAAGGTTAACAGAAAACATTATAGTTTTAAGTTCATTTTCATTGAGGAATTTATTTATGATCTTAACTATATCACAAGGAAATATACTAACTTGTCTTGTAGACTTTCAACTCTTACTAGATTTCATACACAAACTCATTTTTCCTCCAAAAGATGAGTATTTAGGATGACTTGTTCACATTAAGAGCCATATAATCAACTTCTAGAGAATCACCTAATACACAAAAGATAACTATATATTTCCCATGTTTTAATACAAAAACCAAAACCAAATTTTTTTTTAGTACGATATCAAATAATAACCAAAAAGGATAATCCTTTATAAAAAGAAAATCTATTCTTAATATCCAATTTTTTTCCAACAAAACCCAAACTTCAACAAAGACCATTCGATAAACAATTTGTCCATAAAATTATTCAAAGTAAGCCAAACTACGATTGAAACCCAAATATTTGAAGGATTATTTACATAGTCATCTAAGGTAAATATTAACATTTATCTCCAAATAACATCAGTTGTTCTTAAAGTCTCATATTTAAAAGTAATTAACCTAATCATATATCCTCCATGATAGGTCAATAATTTCCTAGATAACCCAAAATCAACTTATTATTGATTCATAAAATTATATAACTAAAAATAATTTAACATACTAACCAAGGACTTCACGTAGTCTAGTGTTAGGCGATAAATACCAGTCGCACTTTGGTTGTGGGTTCAATTCCCACAGCTTTGTCCGACACGACAGATTGTCACACGGTCTGCGTGTTATCCTTTTTCCAAAACTATATAATTCTTAAAACATTCCCCAAAATAGATAAAATCATTAAAAATAACCATAAAATAATTTAACCTGAAGTTTATCTCATGCCTTTCATTTTCCATCATAACATATAGTAACCCATAATTACCTCAAAAGTAGGGATCATATAAACCCTAATTGTTACCTTTATAATTATTAACTGAAATTCCACATCGAGTTGGTTATCTCTTACATGATGCATTATAGAACTCACCAATGTTCAATTAGTTAATCATCTCTCTGGATATTTGGTTGAGAAAAACCACAAGAGTTCTCACTGCAGCTCCCATATCATTCAGTTGTTCTTTTAGAAAACCGTCACAATTTTATTCACATCCACTATTACTTCGGTGCCTGCTAGATCCATCCATTTACTAAAACCAAAAAGGCCAGTGTGATTATATCATTAGAATTATCATATAATACTAAGATATAATTATTCATGTTATCTTAAACTCATTCACTTCATCTAAAACTATGACCCTTTCTGAAATCCTAAGCATTATGGTAATGTCACTTATGCTTAAAGAATACTCTAACCTCTAAAGTTATCTAAACGAACCTTTGATACCATCTATAAGGACCAAGCATTAAAAAATACATAATAATGAATTAAATGAATAACTCCCATTGAGGATATTTTCAGGTTTAGAGTTTTAGAGAATTAGGACATAAGTACTACATCTCAAAAGATTACAAAGTAGACACTCCTACTCAGTTTCCATTTTTTTCACAAAATAAAAACTCTTAAAAAAGAAACATGTATAGTTACATGTTTTAGATAGCATTTCTTTCTATGATCCCATCCTTGACCCAATTCATCTTTATGTCATGTGGGAAACATTTCAAAAACTTGGGATGAGCATAAAAAGCTCCGTAAGGGATATAGAAATACGGAATGAAAACATTAGTCCATGTATACATAAGAATCAATGAAATCATACTTTACTCATAAAACATAAGCACTTAAACATACCTAATGAAATCATAAGATTTATTAATAACTCATATAAATCATAATACATAAAGGTAACTTGAGTCATTACTGACATTCTTACGTAGGGAGTAACCCTCATGGTTACGTTTGGAATACCCATCACAGTATATTCCCTAAATATCATTAGAGAAACCTTAGCGTTTAACTCCTTCACATTACCCAATGCATTGTAGAGATATCAAGGGATCACCCTCCCTTAGTTTATCATGTAACCACCCATCTTCATAAACAATTTCCAAGAACCATAACATAATCGTATCACATAAAACATGCCTAAAGGAAACATAACATTTCCAAATTTCAATCAAAAGATATCAAAAAAACATTGATATAATCAAACAATTATCAAAACCATTTTCATTACCAAAATAAAATAAAATTAAAACATGGTATTTATTTTTCAAAAAAAAAGTTCTGGCTTGTAGAGGAATCCAAAACTTAAATAATGGTCACGACGACGGAGAAGTCGTTGTCGCCGCATACGTAAGACAAAAACATTCCATTTTTTCGTTTAGTAAAATGATTCATATAAAAAGATTTCTTTTGAATAAAAGTAAAATTAAAATGGGTTTATACACCATATAAAATAATTTTTTGTATAAAACAAAATATGCCTCAATGAAAGGAGATTGAGATGAAGTCCCTTACAAAGACGGTATCCTTAGATTAAGGATAAATCAATTACATAATTATGTATGACAAATATAAATACCCCCAATATAAGTTGATATTAAGTGTAAAACAATCATATGTCATCCACACATATTCATAGCAGGAAATAATCAAGAAGTAGAAGTTTAACCCAAATAATCAAAATTGGGTTAAGAAGTTCCCTTGCAAAAATTCTATAGCTTAACGGCATCACATCAAATTTTAGAAAAAGAGTTGATGAGAGGGATAAAGGATATCTCATAACTTGAACATAAAATTTATATCAATGAGGATATATAAGAACATATCCCAACATAATAAGATGTAAATTAAAAGACAAAACAAAAATAAGTCTTTTAAAAATAGGAGGGTGAAAGGTTCCCTTACCAACTTGGGTAACTTTCAAAACGTACACCCCATGAAAGAAGGACTATACTAAATTGATGTAAATACCCTTAAACAAAATTATATTATAGAAAGAGTAGAATAAAGGGTAGTAAATACACCACTCAATGGAAATGGTGGCAAATTTAGCATAAATCTCACGGGAATAAAAGTGAGATGAAAAATCCCTTAAGAAAACTCGGCAGCCTAACGACACCACTTAAAACTTCCAAAAATGGATTTATGAGATCAAATAGGGTCTCTCATAATATGAAAATAAAAATTACAGTATGAGGAATATAAAACAACATCCTCAAACATAATAAATATGAGCTTAAAAGAAATTACATAAAAGATAGTAATTAAAAAGAAAGAGAGAGGTAGGATCCCTTATCTCAATTCTGACTTATCTTGTTCATTTCTTTATATTTCTAAATAATAAAATTTGGTCAGTTTATAATTTCTTAAGTACCTCATTTAAATTTTATTATTCAATTCACATCACATATTATAATGTTATAATAATTAGTTAATTATGTGATTTCATATCAGATGTTTTTGTCGATGTTCGGTACATGAGTCAAAAATGAACTTGTTTGAAAATAATTGTCCATGTAGTTATAAGTACATCATCTCTAGAATAGTATTAATGATTTAAATATCATATATATCCAGTATATATTAATTTTATACTATTCCGTAACATTTGGAGACAAAAAGGAAATGCGTCGTTCATGGAGACAGTAGGTCGTACGTACGCATGAACGCTACTTTCATTTATTTGTCATATTAATGGAATTAAATCTAAATGAGAGATACATATATTATAATTACAGAATGATATTAATCATTTAGATATAATATATATAATATATATATATTTTATATATTTACTTATAATAGTACATAACATTTGTAGATAAGAAATGAAATGCACCGTTCATGGAGACGTAAGCCATACGTACGCATGAACGGTACTTTCATTTCTATTTCATACTTTAGTGGACTGAAGCCAATATGATACATAGGTATATTATAATTAAAGTATAATATCATATATAATATCATTAAATCCATCCTTTATACATCCCAAATATGGCATTAACGATTCAAATCACTTTGAGGGGGCTGTAGTCCGCACTTCCTAAAATGAAATTATCGCATTTACCCATTATGGAAACCATAAAGGCATGGAAAAAAATAAAAATACAAAAGAATAAAGAAAACATAAACATAATATATATCATATATAAATACAGTGACATCTTAATGTCCACCATGAGAGGTGCTAAAAGAAGATTGAACAATCATCGTCTCGTGAGACAATAATTTCCCACCCACAGAAATATTATGTTCTTAACCATTAGATGGAGGTGTGTGTATGTGTAGCTAGAATAATTCTCATAAAAAATACTAGTATATTAAAGATACTGGTTCTGTTACAAAATAAAGGAATAAAAAGAGTTTAGGGGGTGGGAGAGGCAAAATAAAACAAAATAACATAAGAGAAGACATTACCTTTAAATCGGGTAACTCCCTTTGGTTTGAACAAAAAGGGTTTCTTGAAGAGCTTTCTGCCTAAGGTAAGGCTTCTAGGATGAAGAGAGGGACGTGGAGAGATAAAATGTGCAGAGTTTGACCGAGCCAGAGGATTGAGATGTGTGTGTAATGGGGTAGAGGTGGGGGCCTTTTATAATAGGGAGGAGGGGACTCTTGGAAAGTCTTGAAAAGTTACTTTATAATAAAATCATTTTCGGATATTAAAGGTCCCAAAATTATATATTTCTAGGATAAGGTGATAAGGGTTCTAAATCCACCCATACAATAGGTTTTAGACAAGTTTAAGTCTTAGATTTTACCTTATCTTTTCATTTTATTTAAATTGTTAATTAATGAGGTAATCACTGCATCATCACAGTTTCATGAATAAATTTATTTATTTAATGTATAAAAATTATAAAAAAAATACCATCATTTAGGAAATATTTTTATACTTCCAATTACTATTTATAGTATACGATATCATTTATGTAGACAAAATTAAAATTGTTTTACTTAGGTGTTACATACATTGTTTACATTTTCCTTTCTTTAAAAAAAATATGATAAAAAGTCCCTATCTCACTAAAGTGGTTCCATGGGGTCCCAAGGTTGGATCAAGGAATCCCATGGTTGTCCATGACACCAAAAATAGCATTAGGACACTTGTTGGGGTCATCTTAAATTTTTATGATATTATTTTATTACCCTTAACTACCCGATTACTAATTAAACATGATAATTAAAGATAATTACCGTCGTTACTATTCATAATGTCCAAAAACAAAAGAGTATTAATTACATAATTTGGTCCATCTAATTCCGAATATGGAATCCATTTTATCAAATTCCAAACACAGAAATTTCATTAATTAATTTAAAATAATTCTCGTTGTCAAAACCAAAGACGAGTTTTTAAGAAGTAAAATCTATCGAAAGATTGATTGGTTTTTACATCCAATTTAAAAGTGAAATTACATCCAATGACCATAATTGTATTAAATTATAAAAACATAATTAAATTAAACATTAAAACCAATTAAAATTACAATCTAACTATATAAATAAATTTGATGAAAAGACAGTTTTGAATTACAATGCAGTATTTTTCACTGTTGCACAAGAGCCTCAGCCAAGTTAGTGAGGACTCGATAAGTGAATCCAAGAGACCCGATATAAAATACGGGTGGAGGAATATTCCCGGGTTACTATAGAAGTACTGTAGCAAGCACTGTTCGGTACTGTAGCAACCAGAACTATTCATCCATCTGGGCCTTCGAGCCACCGGTTTGGTCCTCGGGTCCTGCAAGGATTTTGGTCCACCCAAGGCCTTCGGGCCAGTTGATTCTAAAGGCATTAGGTCTACCTTAAAGACTTCGGGCCACCCCATGGATTTCGGGCCACATGAATGCAGGCCCAGACACACTACAAAAAAAGAGCAGCCCTAGAAAAGGATTCAGAGAAGGTGCACTCACTAAAGCAGAGGCAAATGGATTGTTAGAATGAGAGTGTATGAATATGAAATCATTACAAGCCTGTGATTACATGGGAATCCTAGCCAGATGGTCATGCAAAGGTGGAGAGCTACTATCAAGATGCAAATGTTGGGGAGAGTTAGTTCCTTGTAGGCAGTCTGGTTGAATTCCCTAAGACATTCGGGTCATGTAATCTCCTAAGCCTATGGGCCATGTAATATCTGAGCCTATGGGACTTGTAAGGGTTCCTCCTCATCCCTTGAAATGAGGGTTATCAAAAATCAATAAAAAATGAAGGCCTTCGGGCTATTCAGGCCAGGCAGTATTTTTCACTATTCATTGAAAATGAACATTTGTCAGAAAAATACCAAAAATTCACCCTAATATATATTTGATATTAAAAATTCAAAAATGATATCAATTTTTCCAAATTAAAAACATATAAGTTTAATTAATTAATTTTATAATCAATTCCCGTTGTCAAAACAAATAGCGTGTTTTTAAGAAACAATATCTATTAAAAGATTGACACTTGTTTATGTCCAATTTCAAAGTGAAATTAATTAAAATGACCACCAATGGATTAAATGGTAAAAATATATTTTAATTAATCTTTAAAACCAATTAAAAAGATAATATGAACATATAAATAAATTAGACTAAAGGGAGGTTTTGAATTAAAATACAACATTTTCACTATTCATTAAAAAAATGAACTTTATCGGAAAAATAACAAAAAATTAAACAAAGTAAATTTTTATATCTTGATTCTAAAGAAGTATTTTATTTTGTCAAATATAACATATAAAATTGACAAAAAGTGGATTTAAAAAGGGTTCTCCATTAAAAGGTGGTTAATCAACCTTTTAAAGAATATTATAATATTTACGCTTAAAATTGGATTCATTCTCATTTTAAGCCTCTAACATTTATTGGATAAAAGTAAAAATATTTTACAAACATATATAATCATTTTTCAGTTAGTTCTGTTCATTCTCACCATTACAATGGCCAGGCGTTAACTACGATTTAAAATAATATTATTATATTATTAGTGTGCAATGTAAGATTTTAAAGAAACTTGTTTTTGCGGGTTGGGTACGCCATCGAACATAGCATCCCCTTTAAAGTAATATTTATATTTTATTCACAAATATTAATAAATATGAAAATTTCATATTCTTTATTTACCTGAGATGTTACAATTTGTGGATGAAAAAGGAAGAATTAAATGGGAAATTCACTTAGTTTTCTTTGCATGTTGTCCCTACATTTGGGTTGGTGAAAGAGTGAGTTTGTGTGTGGAATCTATAGGCTGATGAGTTGTTCAAAGGTTTTCATGCATGTATTTATTTTTATGCATTTAAATTGAATTTAATTGAGAAATGTTTCTTATATTCTTTATTTTCAATATTCTATTCTTTTTATTACCTTTTAATTCCAAGTTCTTCCTTACCCTATAGCTATGTCTTGTGTAAAGGTAGCTACCCTATTGTGTAAGGGTAATCCTATTGCATAAGTGTAGTTTTTTCATTTCATAATGGTACTACTATTATGTGTAAAGGTACTAAATAACTTGTGTAAGGGTAAATTACCTCTCATATAAAGGTACCCTAGTATGTATAAGGTTTATACATAGATAAATGTGGGTGATTCCTTTACCACATAAGGTTATTCCCAAAACCTATAAGGTTTATAGCTTGTTACATATGGGTAATCCCCTTGATTAATAGGGGTATTCCTATCCACATAAAGAAAATACCTTAACTCACGTAAGGGAACTCCATACTTATTTAGGGGTCCTCCCTGTCTATGTAACACTCATGCTTGGGTCGCATTAATGTTAACTCTATCACATAAGGGTAATCCCTACATGGATGAGGGTAATACCTAGTTGCGTAAAGGTTATTCCCAAACACATTAGGGTACTATGTATATCACAAATGGGTATTACTTCTCTCATAAGGGTATTCACTTGGATCACATAAAGGTTTTACACATATCATGTAAATGTAATACAATGTTAGGGTAAATCTTCATAAGGGTTTGTTAATTTATTGTAACAGTAGAACTACCTCTCAATTTTGGGCCTTCCACATAGCCCACATCTTTCATTTTCATCTTGTCTTTCCACCACACCACCATTTTGTTTTGTACTTTTTGACTCATTGCCAGTAATTCATTTAAATTTTGGTTTTCTATGAGACCAAACCTCCAACATTTTGTTTGTACTTATTAGAACCTGGTATTATAAGAAGTTAATCAGGTATTTATGTTTTTTATTTTTTACTACTATGTATTTCATTTTATTCTTCATTGAAGTTTTATAGTGTGAGTTTCATAAAAAATATCCTTGGATGATTTCTTTGTTTCATTCTATTTTCATTATTTTATAATTTTGGTTGTTTTCTCTTCTTTATTAATAAAAGTTTTTAGTTGGTGTTCTCACTATGCACATAGGTCCATAATATACCAAATCACATAATATATCTATGTTCTTTTATTTTCATTCAATACATTCATTTTCTATCGATCGTTCCTCCTTTATATTTAATTGTTAATCAAATTGTATACATCAAATCAAAAATATAATACTTGGATTATTGGATCATGGCTATTTTATAGGGGATACCTTACAAAAATTGTACCTAAAAATTGGTATTAAATCCATCTAATCCATAATAAAGAGATACAATAAATTTTATATAGAAAAATTTGACAGGGATAATGATATCAATATATGGGGGATAAAGGAGAATGTGTTTATAGACTATAATGAGTTCCTTGATGGTTTGTGTTGTCCTATAAATAATTTTTTTACACTTTACACTGATTTAAAGTCATCTACTACTGAAATAGATGTCCCTACTGATGTTCTTAGGAAGTCCCAAAGTCTAATGCACCTATATTTAGGTGATAAGGTCCTTTATGGGGCAGTTCTTAAATATACAGATGTCTGAATATGGTCAAAACTTGAATATTTATAAATTATAAAGAATTTATTAGGCTTTATACATAATAAGACATGGTTTTATAGTTTTCATATTCATTTAGGAACAACATTCAAGACTCATGTTGATGATTTTATGAAAATCAATCTTGATTTGTCTAATATAGAAGTTAAGTTTGATTGTGATGTTTTAGATATCATACCATTGACCAACATAGATGATTCATATAGTCAAATTAAAGATTAAATAATTTATGGTAGATATTATTTAAACTTAGAAGAAGTTAAGTCTACCTTTATATCTAAATAAATCCAAAAGAAGAATCCTAGTTTAGCTAAGCAGGACTATAATGGAATAAATATTAGAGGTAGGATTGAGAAGACAAGGAATATAAGTGGTAAGAGAAATTCCAAGAGTTTTTCGGGGTCTAGAGGTAATAAAATAAAATTATTTAATTTTAAAAATATTTTTATCATTTGAATAAATAGTCATCAAAGGGATAATTCTAAGAACAACCCCAATAATAGTGACAATTCTTTATTGGTTGAACATGATTTTGATTCTTATAACATTATAAATGTCTATTTTGATTCTATGAGTTTTAAATGGGTAATGGATTCAGAATTATCATTTCATATGTGTACCAAACATGATTAATTCACTAATTTTATAGAGGTTTAGAATTGTGAGGTTTTCCTAAGAAATAAAAAAAATCATCCAATCATGGGTAGAGGTACTATTTATGTAGAGTTACATGATGGGTTGGTTAAATAGTTAGGGGAAGTTTGGTGGGTCATAAATTTAGAGAGAAATTTTATTTCGCTAGTTGTATTGACTAGTATGGGTATTCTGTTTGGTCTAATTCAAGGAGTCTTGGGATCTATAAGGGGTCACTCACTGTTATGAATGGAATCCTAACTAATGGTATTTATGTCTTTGATGATAGGAATAATATGAAGTAATTAAATAAAAATATTTCCCCAATTATAGATAATACTATGTGATGGAACATTATGTTAGGATATATTAATTAAAAAGGTCTATATGAACTAATAAAACAAGTAATTTTAAATAAAATAACCCCAAACAACCTTCCCTTTTATAAAGATTTTGTTCTTAGTAAATACAAGCATGTTCATTTTAAGAGATCCATATATAGAGATAAAAATCCTTTATAATATATGAATTTTGATTTTTGGGGTCCCTATAGGACCACTTCTCATAGTGGGGGACACTATTATGTGACCTTTATTGATAACTATTCATGAAATGTTTTTAATTTATATTCTCAAGAATAAATCTAAAAAGTTCGAAACTTTTCAATTATTGAAATATAGTGTTGAAACAAAATCTTAAAATAATCTCAATACCTTTAAGAAAGAAATGGTCTAGAGTATTTATTTAATGATATAATAAACTATCTTATTTAGAAAGGTATTATTAGACACAAAAATATTTCGGATAACCCACAATAGAATGGCCTAACAGAGAGGATGAATAACATTATTTTAGAAAGAGTGATAACAGTGCTCCCATATTCTATTCTACCCAATACTTTTTGGGATGAAGATATTGCTATTGATATCTATTTGATCAATATATTTCACTCTTGTTCCATTGAATTCAAAATCACTAAATATATGTGGAATGGTTCACCACCTAGCTTTTCCATCTTAGAGTTTTTAGTTGTACTGCCTATACCAAAAGTAGGGATGATAAACTCAAACCTAGGACTATAAAAAGTGATTTTTTGGATTCCCACATGATATTAATAGAAATTATCTTTAGGTTTATAAACTAAGTTTTTAAACATGTTTAATTATCTATGATGTAGTTTTCCATGAGTCTTATTCTTCAAAACTGAAGGCCTCTCATCCATTCCATCCAGAACAATATGAACTTATAGATATTGAGGTCAGTTTTGAGTCTAAAATTTAGTCTGAACATGAGGATATATCCATTTATCCAACCAAAATAGATCACATTAAAATATATTTTTCTAGATATTCTAAATTTTAATTTGAGTTTGAGAGAGATAGTGACTGGAGATATCATCATCTGACTTATGAATGGACTAGAAGAACCATAAGGCATCCATCCTAGATTATCAAGGTTGATGTTTTTTTATTCTTTTATAATATAGTCTTTTACATAGGACCTTATGAATAACAAACCATTTAAAAATATCTTAAATTTGATGAATCTGGGTAGTGTCTTTCTTCCATGATAGATGAAATGGAATGTCATCTTAAAAACTAAACTTGGATAATTGTAAAAAATCTTGAAAAGGAGAAAATTATATGTTGAAAATGTATTTTTAAGAAGATATAGGAAAAATTATAAAAATAAAATTAATAAAAAATCTAAAATTGTTTAAAATGGATTCATTAAAAGTGAGTTAATTTAATATAGTTATTTTTTAATAGTTTACATACATCTTTCCATTAGATTATTCTAAGACTTTGCTTTCTGGAATGACTTTAATATTGAACAATTGGATACGAAAACTATATTTTTATGGTAATTTTGATGAAAGAATTTATATACAAACACATGATGGGTTTTAAAGAAAGTTAAATGAAACAAAAGTATGAATTTTAGGAAAATCCTTGTATGGACTTAAAAAACAATCATATAGATAATGGTATATTGAGTTTGACTCTTTTTTACTGAAAAGTAATTTTAATAGAAGTAAATATGATTCTTGTGTTTACTTTAAACCTATAAAGAATGTTACTGTTTAGCTAATTCTATATGTTGTTGATATGAATGTAATTTTTAGATACATGAGGTTGATAAATCAAATGAAAAAACTATTGTATAATGTTTTTGAAATGAAAGATTTTGGTTGATCAAAGAAAATTATTGGTTTGGAAATCACTAGGGATAAGATTACTAGTGTATTGTATTTATACCAATATTATAATAATAAGAAAGTTCTAAAAAGGTATTTTTTGATAATGTGAAACCTATTAGTGTTACTTTAGTTTATCCCTTGAAGTTATCCTTGTCTGAATCTCTTAGTAGAGATTCTAATATTGATTTTATGAGCAAAATACCATATTCCAACAAAGTAGGTATCCTCATGTATTCCATGAAATTATATCATCTAAATATGGATTTTTTAATTTTTATCTTGAGTACATTTAAGGAAAGTCCTGGAAAGATCCATTAGCTTTCATTAAGGAGGTTACCCAGGTATTTATCCAATGTATTTTGATTTGTGTATTTTTTTTAAAGATTATTCTTATATTCAATATGTTGTTGGATTTATTAATTCTAACTATTCTATAAATATATATACTAGAAAGTACATTGCTGGTTATGTATTCTTATATTTTGGTGGTCATGATTCATGGAAATTGAATTTGCAATCCATTATTTCCCCTTACACCACTAAGGCTGAATACAAAAAATTAACTGAAGCAATCAAAGAAAACAATTGGATTAAAGGCTAAGTTAAGGAACAATTTTTATATTATGGTAATATATAAGTGTTATGTGACAGTCATTATTGTTTACATATGTCTAAAAATCATGTTTTCCATGGAAGATCAAAACACAAAGACATAATATTGAATTTTTTATGGTTTTCATTGAAAATGGGAAAATATGTGTCACTGAGATACATAATTCTAAAAATCTAGCTAATATTTTGACTAAGGATTTTCAATTTTCCAAGATTAGGAATTATTTAGGAATTATTTATGTTTCCCCTTTAAATTACCTAGGTTACGAGAACATCATCATGTTTAAATTATGTTTATTATAAATGTGGAGATTTGTGAAAATTCACATGCATGTATTTATTAATTTTCAATCAAATTTAATTTCCATGAAAATTTTTGTTTACATTATTTGTTTTAAATATTTTATATTTTTTTATTACATTTGAATTTAGATTTTTTCCTTAACTTATAGCTAGATCCTATATAAAGGTAGCTACCCAGTTGTGTAAGGGTACTCTTATTGTATAAGAGTAGGTTTTCTGATTCATATGGTTACTACTGATATGAGTTAGGTTACTATCTAACTTTCAAAATGGATACTTATCTCTTGTTTAAAGGTACCCTAGTATGAATAAGGGCAATACCAGACTATGTGTGGGTGAATCCCAAACCACATAAGGGTATTACCTAACTCATGTCAGGGGAATACCTTATTATTTAAGGGTAATCTCCTAGCTACATAAGGGTTCTCTTGTTCACATAAGGTGAACTCATTGACTCTTGTTAGAGTACTCCTCATATATGTATAGGTCCTCTATTTCTATGTAAGGGTCATGATCGAGTTGAATTAGGGTTAATTATCTCATATAAGAGAAATCCATACTTATATGATAATAATTCCTAGTTGCATAAAGGTTTTGAGAAACCATGTAAGGGTTCTAACTATATCATGTAAGGGTATTCCTTATCACATAATGGTATTTACCTAGATCACATAAAGTTCATACCTATCTCGTATAAAGGTAATATAGTGTAATGGAAAATTTGTGCAAGGGTTTGTTATTTTTTTTAAAACAGATGAACTGCCTCTCAATTCTAGGCCATCCATGTGGCATGCATCTAATATTTTCTGCTTGAATTTCCATCACATCACCATTATGTTTGTACTTTTGGTATCATCTTCAGTGATTCATTTTAATTACAGTGCACTTCAAGAGAGTTTTTTCTGATTTTTCCTAGTGAAAAAGTTCGATATCATGAAGGATATTCTTCATAGGTTTTCTGAAGTTTTTTAAAGACAATCATCTTCATTATTAGGAAAAAATAGTCTCAAGTTTTAGTGGAGATTGGTGGTGGTATTCAGCCTTTATCATGGGATGTTCTCACATAAAGGAAGACACCAGCCTCTTGAGTTCCATTCGATATTCTTCCAAGTTATGGTACTATAACCTAACATCATAAAAATTTAATTCTATATTTCTGATTTTAATTTATTATTACCGTATATGGTTATGTATCCTTTTTTTTGTTTATATAGAGTGAGTTTTATCCAATAATAATCTCATATGATTTCACTATTTATTTCTATTTTAATTTTTTAATACTATATATTTTCTATTATTTAGTAATAAAATTTGTCTGGTGGTGTTTTCACCATGCATGTAGGTCCACAGTAGACTGAAGCATGTAATATCTCTATGTTATTTTATTTTGTTACAATAAATTCATTTGGTATCCATCCTTCCCATTTTATATTTAATTTCTAACTGAGTTGTATACATAAAATCAAAAAACACAGTAACTAGATTATTTGATCATGAATATTTATTAGGGTGTTTCTTACTAGTGAATCCCCTAAAAAGTTTCATATTGTATTAGATGATGATGAGGAAACACTATGTTGGATATGGGAGGAGTCGCTCACAATAGACAAGATTATTTCATGATGAGCATGGGTAGAGGCTCTGGGGTTAATATGTGTAGCAACTAATAGGTGTGACTAGTTCCATGTAGAGATAGCGTGGCATAAAATTAGTGTTTTTTCGGGGGAGTGATATTGTTACAGGGTTTGGGGGAAAACATATCGTGAGTGGGAAAAGATATAGGTGATGGGAATCTATGTTTTTAATGGTTTCACATGCCAAAAAATTTTATTTAATCCCAAATTGAATCTTTCAAGGGATATGGTCTTTCTAAAAATGTCATAGTGTGTCTTCCTTAATTACATTGCTAATTTGTGGCCTCCTCTTGATACACATGCACCACAAATACACTATAAGATAACCTCTATGGGTAATGAACATTGTTTTTAAGGTAAAATTATTAATTAATTATTAATTTTTTAATATTATTTTACATATAGTATAAATTTGTTTTATAAGTTAAAGGTCAAATAAGGTTAATGAGGGAGGACTTGTAGGTTGATATTACAAAATTATCCCTCCAAATTACACTAGAAACACAATTTCAGAGCATCATTTTCATAATTTTAATGTTTTTATAAGCATTAATGTGTAAGAAAGATTGCATAAGTTACATGTGTGAGTGGGTGAATACAAAGATGATGGATGCACACATTTGAAAAATGTTCAAATGCATCCTACATTGAAACTTTTGTGGGTGATTCTTCTAACCCGGTTTCTAATGTAGTGACACAAGATAACGTTATCATGTAATGATGATTATCATTAAGGTATGAATCATATTTAAATTTATGTATTTTATTTGATTTTGGGTTTTATTTAGAATAATTGTTTTTGTGTTAATGCTGAATGGGGGAGGAGATTTTGGTGGATCTTATAGGATTACCCCAACAAAGTTGAGTATTGGTCACTCATTTGAATATGTGGAGGTTTGGGTCCACTGTGAGGACAATCTGATTCGTCTAGTATCCCAATGTTCTTAAGGAATATTTTTTAAATAAGGGAAAATATATCCTTTCATGGTTATGGGAATTTTTGTGTCTTGTTTTCTCTACCCATGTTAGTGGTCCTATAGACAATGATTTGAAAATATATGGCTAGGAGCATTGCCTATGGTGAATTTGTAAAAGAATATTTTAGCACATTTCCTGTGAGAAACTGTTAAATAATTAATATTTGATGAGTCATGATTATGTCCTACCACCAAAGGCCTCATGAATTATGAAAGTAGGGTTCCTCCAGCCACCAGAGTAATATCCTATGGTAGTAGTTCCTAAATTATTCAACAAGACACTATGACCATGTAGTTAGGGGTATGGGGTAGGGATATATTGATATGGGCGATGTGTACCATGGAGGTTGCACCATAAGGTAAGGATCTACTACCACTGGCCATGTGAACGATAGTGCTAGTTTCTTCCTGTCACATTCCCATGAGGTAGATATCTACTGAACTATGGCCAAAATTCAACAAAATATGACTATATATCCATGGAAATAGTTCATTTTTATAGTAGTGGTTCTGAGGTTATAATTCTGATTATTTTTCTGGTAGTTCATCAGATTCTTGAATCCTTGTGTTCATGGGGATTTTAGAGGTATTTTTCTTGTGCATATTTCTTATCTTCATATATTCATGCGACCTCTTGATCTCTCTCATAGATTTTTCATGTGTTATATAAGGAATGTGTAGTGATTTGATAATTTAGTTATTTTTATTAATTTCTTGGCATGGATTTTTTAAAATATTGAGAAATAAATTTACTGGGAATTTTTTTAAGGTAATTGAGATGTTAAATGGGGACTAAAGAATGAAATTGTGTTCATTCATGATTTAAGTGGTGAGTTGGTATGGGTAATGACCTAATAAATTAATGATACTAATGATAATTATAATGTGGTGATTTAAGATAGACAAGTATGGGTTGTAAATAAAGTTTAAATCTGGAAATTTATATATTTAATTCCAAATTTTTTGTAACAATTTCATATAATAAATTTTTTGGAATTTTGATATGTTTATGTGATGGGTTATTATGGTCATGTGGGTTTAATAGTTCCCAAGTGATACTATGTTGGTGTGCCTATGTATGGAAAAGGAAAAATTAAATAGTAAATACACTAAGTTTACTTGGATTATTAGCCTCACATTTGGCCCAGCTAAAGGGTTAGTTATTGGGAATCATTACCATCCAAAACCATTATAATTAAATCTGTTTGATAACATCAATAGACATTATTTAATATAATAGAACCATCAGACACACCTCCTTCATGACGAATAACAAACAAACTCCACCAGAAGCACTAGTGCATAACATGCTTCTGGAGAACCAATGATTGGAAGACCCCCTTTACTTTGGAAACAAGAATTGGTTATACCAATAACACCCACTACCATATCAATTTGAAAAAAAATCACATTTAATTCCCTCTATGATTCTCTTCCAAACAAGCAAAACATGCCACAAAAACAGTAAGAAATCACAAAGAACAATAGGGATACCATGGTTTAGAAGAATGACCTACATAAATGGTAGAAAATATCAATTCATCCATTCCATCAGAACAATATCTAGCTATAAGGATAAATATACATACCCTATAATTATTACAAGAACAAGCCTCGCCAGCATAAGCACCCATTGGTTCTTCCATCCTATCATTTTCAATCTAATCAATGTATTTCTGATAATTGTCTATCTAGACCCTAACCAATGTGTTTTTAGGTATAACCCTTTAAATAGGGATACATTTTCTTTTTTCATTCCTCATCAGTTCCATTCATTACCTTATACTTACATAGGTAGACCAAATGACCTTCTTATAGAGGGCCCAATTTGGTTATCTAGTTAGCACCACCTTCTAAATTTCATGGGCATCCATCCATTGATGAGAGTCATGGTTGATCACCAGTTTCATAAATTGACTCAATTTCTAATTTCTAGTGAATAGTGTACATTGAATTCCCAAAAAACACTTCATTATCCTCTATAATTTATTTTAGATACCGAACAAATCTTTATTTGTTAGCCTCTCTATGTTCTACCATAGAATGAATTCCACCTATATTATTTTCCAAAAGATATCCCTTAAAGTTTCTTATAATATAATCTAACTTTTCCATTGATATGACATTTTCAAAGCTACTTCCATTTGAATTATAAATCAAGGCATATCCCACCAGTCCTGACATAAGATTCATATCTTATTGTGAACATAGGAACAAATCACCTCTATTGCAATACCCACTGAAAATCTATCCATTGGAATTATTTTGATGGAATGATCTCTTTTAAACCTCATCCCAAACATGGTTTTGGGGAAACATATCGATCCATGCCCACAAGTGTTTCTACTAGAATATTTCCTCCCAATAGTTTCCAACACTTTACCAAGAAAACCACTTTCACAGTAAACCCAAAAACTTCCCACTTAAGAATTGTTTTTTATGTCAAGCCCAATGATCTCCCACTAAAATATTATTCTCATGATCACAACAAAGTCCCACTAAATCAAATTCCATTAAAATTTCATTTGGATGTAACACCCACATGGTTCTCCACCCCATGTTCCTTCCAATCATCCAAGATCCCACTAAATAAATTTATCCCCAATGTTTTTGTAACCATGATCTTCCATTATAATGAAATAATGAAACACATATAAATTTATCAATGATGATCATACAAAGTAATAAGAAATATATTTTTCATCCTTCATGATATTTTTGAATGACCATCAATAAAACGGTTCCATGTACTGAGTCTATGGCCTCATTAAATTGTATTTTTCTATACTTGAAAAATCTATCACTAAGTTTCAATATGATCACAAGAATTAACTCTAATAAAAATTATGTTAATGAAATCACTGGACTGACCAATATCGGAAAATTCTCCATCTAAAAAAATATGATGTCATTGGAATGAAAAAATCCCAATAAAAACTTCTATTCAGTGAAACTAGGTATTCATTGGTACATTTCTCCCAAATCATCATCTTAGTTTCGAATGTTTGAGAGTACATATTATTATAGATATCCTTCCATCTGCTCTAATGATCCTTTAAATAATCATTTAAAAAAATATTATAAAAATGAAAAGAAGCATGTGACCAAGAATCTGGGTTTCCCTCCAGATTCAGCACAACATAAATCCATTCTGATGGCTTTTCATATAAGATTAATTGTATCTATCCAATTTCCAGCTTCCCATGTTCTCTATACTCTATTCTTTTGGACCAACTTCCTATTCAATTTAATCATGGTTCTTATGATAGATTCTTCATATAGTACATTGGATTTTTATGAGAGAAACCTTCAGAAATTTAAAATATATCTATGAACACTATAGATTACACTCTCTAGAACTTATTTGAAGAAATACTTCACACAACATAGAATTATCATCCTTCCTTCTCCCTCACTTCAGTGCGCCCATAAAAACCATGACAATTTTTTTTATTCTGGTCATCTGATCTCTGATATTTCAACACTCACAGTATCTTCCTTCAAGAGTTTGAAACATGTCCACACTTTTCCATTACTATGAACCCCCAAATCATTAAACCCATACTATTCCACATTTACTTCTGATTACAACATTATTTGTTTGATAAAATGGGAACCAAGAAAAATCTCTATCTAATGATTATTTGAATGGAACCATCACATCTGAATTATTATTTAGAACAAGACACCTACTCCGCCTTAATAGAAAATGATCGGTGATCCCCTAATTCATTTCTCCCAACTTACCTTGGGTTGGATGAAAGATTTGTAACATATCAGTCATCCCCATTAGCTATAGGTTATGGGAACCTTTAGAGTGATCCATCTAGATAATGGACCTTATAGTCACTAGGTAAACATAAAAAGTATATTAAAGGAAAAAATTGACTATCTCTACATGCTTGATATCATGAACTTCAGTTTTTTTTTGATTGGTTCTTCATCCAATGAAATTTACAAACTCTTCAGAATTAGCATCATCAAAAATATCCAAAGTCTAAAGCCTCCACTATTGGGACATCAATTCAGTACCTCACCCATACAATGGTTTCCATTCAATAATAGAATATCCACTAAAACCAAAACATCATAATGGATCTCAAGACATTCATCCAGATCCTGTAGTAGTCTCACTAATCTCAAAATATCACCATCATGAATAGAACATGTTGAATGACTCTTGCGACCCAAAATACTATTGATAACACACAAAAAATTGGTACTGATACCATTTTATGGGTCAACACCACCCAAAACCTCATAAAACTACTCAAACATAGAGACTCATAAGTCTTTCATCCATGATCGAACAACCACCCAAAAAAAGAACATGCCTCAAGATCTGATCCATTCAAGAGTAATTTCAATCACTCGTAGACTCTTTCAATAACACTACCGCTTCATAGGGACATCATATCAAGACTTTGAAAGACCACTCATTAGAAAAATCATTAGAATGAGAATTTACCATTTGATACCACTTTATAGGAATTGTTTCCATCCAAAACCACTAGACCAATCTCCATATGATAACATCATTGGACATGAATTTATCTGATATAACCATTAAATACACCTCTTTAATAATGAACATTAGGAAAAATCTTCTAGAATCACTAATGGAGAACATGATTCTAGAACACTAGTGATTGAAATATCCACCATCAATTTCATCTACAGTAATTGGGTAGATCCAAACCCCAACCACCATACCGAGTCAAAATGAATCCATTTTCTTTTACTTTTATGATTACCTTCTGAAATAAGAATACATGCCACACAAAACAAGAAAGACACATGCAAGCACAAGAACAATTAATAATATGGAAAACATGGTTTTGGTGAATTTCTTACATCAATAGGGTTATGATAAAACTTTTCCATTCCATCATAATAACATATGGTCATAAGGATAAATATACATACCCTACATAGATTACTTGAACATTCCCCCCGACATCTGCACCCATTTATTCTTCCATTGATGATCAATGTTTCTCTGGTCATTGTCTACACATAAATTGACCAAAAGTGTACTTACGTCCCTTCATGGAGGTCTACCTCTACTTTCATCAGCCCTCATCGATACTCGTTAGTATATCGTACATTCATAGGTGGACCAAATGGACTTCTTATAAAGGTCCATATCTGGTCATCCATTCAACATACCCTTTTTAATTTCATAGGGGTCTATCCATTGATGTGAGTCATGGTCGATCACTAGTACCATCAACCACCACAACTTCTAAACCCTGGTGAATAGTGTACATTAATTTTCAGAAAACAATTCACAAACCTCTATAAATTTATTCAGTTAATAGAAAATCTACATCCATTATCCTCACCATGTTCCTCCATAGCATGAACTATGCCTCTAATGTTTTCCAAATGCTTCCCCTTATAGTTACACATCATTCACTATACTCGTTCCACTGATATGAAATTTTTCCCGAGGAATCCATTGATACTATCAATCAAGGAACATCCCAATATTATTTACATAAGATCCCTAACATTCAATGAATATAGGAATATATTCATCCAATGGAATCCATACAATATACATCGTATGGTGGACTTCATTTGTTCATTTATATCCAAAAATATCTTTCTAGTGAAGGATTTACCATCAGCCTCATCCTAGAAATATTGTTGGTATAAGATATCTATCAAGGTACCCATGTTTTACTTCCTAAAATTGTACTTTTAACAGATTCCAACACTTTACCAAGAAAACATTTCTCACACTAAACCCAACATGAATTTATCATGCCTTTAATCGATTTATTTAAAGTTTTAAATGGAATTTGAAATGGGATAAAGAGATTATTAATTGGAGGAAGGTTTTATAATGAACCTTAACATGAAATATGAATTAAATAGACCTAAATAGACGTTCTTGATGTATTTTTATCATTGAAACGTTGTGTATCAATGCTAAAAATGATCTTTTAAATTCATTAAATTTCTATATTAATTTTTAAGAGGTTGAAAAGTTAAATAATTTTTTATGAGCTAAAATAGATATTTTTGATGGTATTTAATATTTTCATGAGTTTTCTATCAATTGATAATTTTTTTATGAATGATATATGAATATAGACACTTACAGGTGTGCAATGGTGGGATATGGTGTGATATTCCATGACATGGATTGGTTGTACTTGGGAGGTTTGAAATGTGAGATGTTATGGTACAACACAGTTGGACTTAGGGGATCATATTTACATGATATTATTAGATGAAATAGAAAAAAGATGCCTAAATATATTTTACCATGCACATAGTTTCCCCTAAGTGAGACCAGGATTACATTATGAGCTTTTAGCTTGAATTCCTTAATCTATATAAACTAAAATTGGGTGAAGATGATTTTTTTGGGTGATATGGTTTTCATATAATATTTATTTCATGCTAAGAATGATATTTGTTAAATAATTTTAACTTAAAAAATATTTTTGTATACTCACATACTAAATCCATTAGATGTAAATATTTGTAGTGGTTTATACTGAGGATTATATTCCCACATACTATACATATGCACATCATGTGTATATAGATTACTTGCATGGAATTTCAGGGAAATAAAATAGGACCTTTTTGCTAGGAGTTGGTGTATTGAGAAATCATGGAGCTTAAATTATATGTGTTTGGAGTCATGTGGAGTGGGATGTATGATTTTCCTTTTATGTTATATTTTAGTTTCACTTCTTACATCTTTCACACGAGACATACCTTTGAGTCTTGGTTGTTTTTATGATATTTTTGGGCATGTTGGGATATTACCTTGAGAATATTAATTTGATATTAATTTCATAGAATATTTTTATTTGGACTGTTATGTTTAGTTTGTTTGATGTGATGGACCATTATTGGGTAAATCACTCCCCATGTGATATTCTTTGACCCTCATCACTAATCAATAACATCTGGTGATAGGGTAGTGTACTTGAGGATATGTAATGTATCACATCATTGGTGAGGTCAAAATGGTCTGAGTCATTTCAAAATAGCATCAGAGTATTTATTTCTTCAATTTTTTATATTTCGGTATATGGAAGAGTGAAGAATAATTGTTGGGACTTAGTATTGATGCAGGGCCAAAAAAACTATAGTGGAATTCCAAGTTACCTGGGAGTATGAGAATTCATTTTCCAATATTATTAAAATATTTTTTTGTTAACAACCCACTTGATAGAGGGTGGGTAGTCAAAAAATTTATGCATCATTCTTGAAATATAGGATCATGACATATATGCATCTAAAAATTTGTTTGTGGAATTACTTGGGTTATATAATGTTATTATTTTGATATAAATAACTATTTTTTGAGTATGTGTAGGAAGTGATTCATAAAATATTTGATTTATGTGATTTTATTATTGTTTTTAATGGGTATGTTGGGTATTTTCTAAAACTATGGAACCAAAGAGGAGTATTGATAAAGCTTAGGAAAAAATTGGTTAAATATGAGCACTTTTATTAGGGGAATATATAGGGGAATACAATAATGTTCCCTTGGTAGATAATCAAGAGACTATGATAAAAAAGAATATCACTAAGGGCTTGTTAAATGTGATCTAGTGTATGGAGGTGATACTATCACATTAATTAGTTGTAGTATCTAATGTGATTTATTATTTTTTAGCTTAACACCCTCTTTTTTCAGAGGAGATACTAAACAATAGGGATATGGGGAATTTATGGAGGGTCTGGATCACATATTTGATTTGATCAATGATTTTTAAGGTAAGAAGGTGATGTTTTCTATTTTTATGCTTGAGGGACCATCTCAACACTGGTGGGATATCTTTCCCTAGGCGAGGTTGATTGAAGGGTGCTCTTATTAGGCTATTCAAGTTCTATTTCTTGATTATTTTTATCCTTAGACACTAAGTATGGATAAGAAGAAATATTTTATGGATATTAAATAATGGTTTATTTATATACTCAATTATTATTCCAGGTTCACAGATTCTCTTCAGTTTTTTTCCTTCCTCGGAGGAGATGTGGGTTTTAAAAGCATGTAATTTAAATACAGGTTAATGATGGAAGTTCACTCTAAGGTTTTTCAATTTTATTAACCTCTGTTTATAAATATGGAAAAAAGATATTATTAATGTAAAATATTTGAGTAAGTGAAGTGGGAATTAGTGGGGATAGGTGGATTTATAATTGGTAAGAAGAGGAAGAGAGATAATTATCATAGAGATAGATAGAATTTATGTGATAAGGGGAATACCATTTAATCTATTTATTTAAGTGTAATTGAATCAATTTTGTGTTTTAAATGTGTCAAAAGGCCAAAATTTATATATTTCTCCATATAAACTAAGGATTTCCACTTATATGGTTCATAGGTTTTGTTGGTGATGTTTTGATGGGAGTGGAAGTCATGGTTTGAATTTTAATCAGGAATTATAGGTGTGGGATAGTGCACAAACACAAAGTGTGAGATATATATCATCTAGGATATTTGGTTGAGGTGGTGGTAGAGGATCTTAGGTGTAGGATCGGTTGAGAGATTATATGCATAAGAATTAGGTAGTATAAGGGTAGCACCATGGAATGAGTTCTTGGTATTATTTTGAAGTTGAGTAGGCACCTGTGGATCTCAATGAGTGATTACCTACAATGTGAGATATGATGTTGGTTACCTCTTCCCTTGTTAGTGTGTTGTTTTATTTTGGTGCATCTCATTTCTATATGTTTGTTTCCTAAGATTCTAATTACGGATTTTCTTTTAAATTTATTTCTAGAGTTCAATTTATGAATTATCTATTGAGAAGGAGACAAGATCCTCTTAGAAGGTGTTTTTATAATACTATTGATATATGTGGTTATTGTCAGGTCATAAATTTATTTTTTCTTGAAGATAAAAGTATTCTATGTGATTTTATAGATATATTGGTTATTGTAGTTTTAATTTCACATTGATTTCTACTAGAGATGTGTGATGTTCCACCCTTTAGTTGGTGAGTTTGTGTCTTTATGGTATAGTTGTATTTTCATTCCTATAGGGTTGGTCTTAAGTTGGTACAACTAAGGAGGGTCACATATCAGGACATTAGGATGCATATTGGTTTGTATAAGAGTGTTTTTGGTTTTATTTTTCCTCCCATGGCTATTCATTATCAAGATGTGTTTCCTAAGGATTTCACGGGGGTTCCTCTTGATTTAGAGGTGGAGTTTGTGACTGAAATGATATCGAGTACCAAACATATTTCTATTTATCCATATCATATAGAACCAATTAAACTTTAAGAGATAATGAATCAGTTGTAGGATATCAAATATAAGGGATTTATTAAAAATAGTGGATAATAATGGGGTGATCCAATGATTTTTAATAAGAATATTAATATGATTTTATGGTTGTACATTAATTAAATTAGTTTTATCTCATTAACCATTAAGATCAAGTATCCTTTACCTTAGATCGATGATCAATTTAATCAGTCAACCATAGCTTGGTAGTTCCTAAAGATCTATATTTGATTGGATTATCATTAGTTGAAGGTGTGAGATGGGGATGTGCATAAACAACATTTAATACAATATAATATCATTATGAATTTCTAGTGTTGTCATTTAGAGTGAAAAATACACCAGTGGTGTTTAAGGATTTGATTAAATATGTCTTTTATCCTTATTAGGGTTCCTTTATGATCTGGTTTATTAATGATATTTTGATTTATTCATGATCCTATGAGAAGAATGATGATAATTTCTATCATATTGGATACTTTATGATCTCACCATATTCATGGAAAGATGTTTAAATACTAGTTCTACATTCAAGAGGTTGTTTTTCTTATATATATATTTTTGAATTGGGGATATTAGTGGACCAAAAAAGATATCTTTTATGATGTCTTGGGATATGCCCAAGAATTTTTTAAAAGTTTATAGTTTCTTGGGAATTTCAAGATATTATCACCAATTTATTAAGAACTTTTTTCATCTATCTATACTAATGAAAACACTTATTAGAAAGGGATTTAAGTTTCGGTGGTGTGGTAAGTATGAGGCTTCTTTATAGAAGCTGAATAAGAGATTTAAATTGGAACATATTATCACTTTACGAGAGACTGAGAAAAAATATGAGGTATATAGTGATGATTATAGTGTGGGTTTGGGTTGGTTATTAATGAAATAAGTTTGAGTAATAGAATATAGAACTAGATAGATTGGGTTTTATGATAATAATTATCTCACTCATGATATTGATTTGGATATGGGTTTTCACGTTCTTAAGATTTGGTGTCATTATCTATTTGCGGGAAATTTTATGGAGTTCACCAACCAAAATAGATTGAAGTATATAATTTCTAAGAGTGATTTGAATATTCATTATAGGAGGTGGTTCAAATTACTTCAGTCATTTGACTTTGAGATGGTATATACACTAAAGAAAGGGAATGTTATCACTAATTATTTGAGTAAGAATTCTTAGGTGGACATTATTTGGGAGTCAGAAGAGGACTGACAGTTTATGTAATTCTTCTCATAGATGTATATTCATATGGTGGAGGAGAAGGTCCATTTCATTCTTGAATGTTTTTCCATAACCCATCCTTGGTGGAGTGAATTAAAGTGGGATATAGATCTAATTAGGAATACCATGTTTATAAAGGGAATCTATATAGCGGGGAGCATATTCTTAGATGTGTTCTTATAGATAAATATATCCTATATTTTTGTGGGAGGATTTATATTATTTATACTCAATGAGAAAAAGTAATGAGGTATTTTCATATGTATTAGTGGGTAGTCCATCCTGGTTAAACTAAGATATACCCCAATGTTCTATGAGACTTTTTATGGTTAGATATGAAGTGAGATATGGATGGGTTCATTTTAATGTGTATTACCTGTTATAAGGTTAAAGTTGAATATCATAGGTTGGTATGTGATATTCAGTACTTGTCTATTCCATAATGGAGATGGGATGATATCATTATTGTTTTTTTAATGGGGTATCCAATGCCATGGAAGGGGAAAGATACAATTTGGGTTATTATTAATCAATTGATGAAATTTATCCACTTCTTATTAATTAATGAGATAGATATAGTTGAGGATCTTGGAATGTTTTATGTAGATGAGGTTGCAAGGATTCATGGTATACATCATAATATCATGGTAGACCGTGATGTGAGATTCACATCATGTTTTTTAAAATTATTTTAAAAATATATGGGTTCCCAGGTGAATTTGGTTATACATGATCATCTATAGGTCGATGGTTAGTCCGAGAACATGATTTAGTCTCTATAGGACATGCTATGATCATGTGTTATTGACTTTGGTGGTGTGTGGGAGGATCATGTTTCATTGGTAGATTTTTTTATAATAATAGATACCATAAGAATATCTAGATATATTCATTTGAGGATTTGTATAGAAGGACTTTTCAGCTTCCTTATGTTTGTTTGAATCATGGGAAATATCCTTTATTGATCCTATATTAATGAAACATGCCTCCAAACATGTTTAGGTTATGTTGAAGAGGTTGGTTAGAATATAGATAAAGAAGAAGTATTATATTGAAAATATTCATCATCCTCTTCAATTTGTGGTTGGGGATCATTTATTTCTAAGAGTATCACCCTTGTTGGGACATCAAAGGATTTCTAAGTAGGGAAACTTGGCTCCATGATATTTTGGGATGTTTTAGGTTTTAGAGAGGATCAGAGAATTTTCATACCAATTGAAACTACCTCTAAATTATGTAACTATGAATGTTTTTTTTCATTTTTATAAATTGAAAAAGTATGAACTGAATCCGAATCTTGTACATAAGTGTGAAGATGCAAAACTAGTTTCTAATTTTTAATTTGATGAAATACAACACAAATTATTGATCACAATGAGATGGATTTTTAGGGAATTTTTTTGTCACATATTTTCATTTTATGGTATCAAAGACATTTCTTCGAGTAAAAATAGGAATGAGAATATGATATGGGGTCCCAATGGCCATATTTGTTCATTATTGATGCTCACTGACACTTCATGGGGAAGAAAATTCATATGGTGCAGAGTTTGTAACGACCCCCATTATTAAGTTATGAATCCTATTTAATTTTCTACATTTGATTTGATTTTGGGTATAATTTAGAATTGTTTTTGATATTAATAGTAGATTAAAGGTAAATGATAGAGGAGATATAGTTGGATCTTGATGGATTATCCCAACAGAGTCTATAAATTACTTAGTTGTGGGGTATAGACTATTGATTAGAAGTGGGAGTGGTGTATCTCCATTGGATTGGCTATTGAGTGGACAGTTCGTCTTAGTGGAGTCCCTGTTGTAGCTCCCCAGACTTAACATACATGGATATTCTATTATTTTAGATGAATATTCAGAACATTAAAAAAATACATGCCCGAGGACCATAATAGTTTTGTGACTTTGGAAACATGGAAACATAATATTCTAACTTGGTGAAAGATCATAAACATATCCCTTAAATATCTACCCCTTTAGTAATCCTACTTAAAAACATTCTTCATAACCTGGGGAATGAAAAAAAATAAGAAATGGGTGAGATCAGAAGCTCAATAAGGGTAAAAATAAAGGAGATATATAAGAATAACATAAGAATAAGGGTATGATAACATAATCATAACATGGAAAATCATACTCTGTATATCAAATAACATAAACATGAATCCTGGTTTAAATATTGGCAGTTCATAATACATGAATCATAAGGGAATCAAGAGCATAATCCCTGAAATCATAATATAAAAATAAGACATGGGCCTGTGTAAGACACATAAACATATAAAATTATTTCCATAGTAGTCATGTAATAAATGAAAAGGCCATCTTAGTGGTATGTGTTCACTCACCAAACCACCATGGTTGTCAAGGTTCACTCCCAAGACCATCTTAGTGTACAAATTCCTTTACTAATATGAGTTCACTCCTCATTTCAACCCTGTATTACTGAACAAAGTTCCCTTCCCATTCCATCTGTGTATTATTGAACTGGTTTCACTTCCCATTATATCCCTATCATGTTGAACTGATTTCACTTCTCATTCTAGACTTGTCATACTGAATCAAGTTCACTCCTCATTCCATCTCTTTCATACTGAACCATTCGAGCCTTGTCATAATCACGAGATATAAATATTTACCCAATAAATTCTAGGGATATATAGGTCCCACCAGTCACATAATAAAAATATACATCCATGTTTCAAAAAATAATAAAACATCCATCATATCATTACCCGTAAAAAGAGATGGGTTTAATAAATATCATATCATAACCCATGAAATTAAATATATATTATAAAAACTTAATTATATAATAACCTTTGGAAAATATATGGGCTTGAAAATAATTTCATCATAGAATAACCCATGAAAATAAGGGGTTTCATAATCATTTTATCATGGTATAACCCATGGAAGAGATACAAGTTTCATAAGAAACTTGTCATCATAAAAATAAACCATTAAAAAAATAATAAGAATGGTGTCATTGGATTCTATCCACAATAAATCATAAAGTATATACAATTACTTTATATTATATGGAAAATAATTTTTAAAGGATCATTTAAAACATTTCTAGTGGAAAATAATCTTGAACCATTTCAAAGTGTCCCATACTGATTTGAAACATTTGAATCATAACTCACATGAAATAATAACATTACATGAATCTTATAATATCTTGAAAATAATTACATTCATGAAATAACATGTCAAAGGTTAGAGTATACACATCATTGAAGAATATATGTGCATAACATGGCATGTGTCGTAATGAAAGAAAATAAAGACAAAATTATTTTACTGATTTGGTAAAATTTAAACCATAAACCCCATGAAATAGAGATAAAAAAGAATATGTAAATAAAAATAAATTTTAGAATAATAATCATATAATACATTCACGGTAATTATATACACCATACAAAATAAACGAGGGGTGAATATGACATAAGCCTCACAGAAATAAAAGTGAGACAAGGAATCCCCTTACTACATGAGTTACTTTTAAATGGTGATCTACATAAAATAATAACAACAATTTGAACGTTTAATATCCTTAAATAAATTAAATTCATGTTATAACATGTATTAAATCATTATATACAACACACAACATGAATAAGTTGTAAATATAGCATATATCACACAGAAATAAAAGTGAGAAGAGAAAACCCTTACCTTAAGTATTGAATTTCTTCATACACATTAACAAATCTTGTATAATATGTATATATTTATTATAAATATAAAACATTACCATATTATTATATATAATACCATATATTATATTTATATTACCTGTTTTAAAAAATTCCATTTTAATGTTATGTTTCAGGTAATATCTGCTTTGTATTTTGTATATGTTTTGACTTGTTATACTTGATCCTCTAACTTAGATATTTATTTATTTATTTAAATAATGTAAATAATTATATTAATATCATACATATTCTTTAAATTAATATTTCTAATAATCTATAAAATATATAATTATGAAATGTAATACACCTTTCATGGAGATGGTAGACCATACATATGCATGAAGGTTGTTTCCGTTTTCTTGTCATTTTGAAATAAATAAAGTAAATGAAATATATATATATATATATTATAATTATATTAGAATTATTATTTCTTAAATATATCATACACTTACTAATCCAATCCTTAATACATTCCATGAAAATTTTGAACGAATCACATCGCTTTGAGGAGGCGGTTGTCCACACATCCACAAACGAAGTTATCATGTTTTAAAAAATGGAAATCCAAATGGTATGATTTATATAATAATTAAATAAGTATAAATAAATAATAAATACCATATATATCATATAAAAATATTATGTCCATCATAATTCCTAGCCATGATAGGTGGTAAAGGAAAAATGAACAACATCGTTTCGCGAGGTGGTAGTTTTTTGTACACGAACGGTAATTTTGTTACCCATTTGATGGAAGTGTGTGTAGGTTTAGGACAAAAAATTAACATAAATATATATAATTATATTTAGGATATTTATTTTATTATATATTTATGAAATAATAATAAATTAAAGGTTGGATAAATAAATAAACATAAATGGACGTTGAAGAATATTTCCTTTTTTTCGGGTAACTCCTTTTCGTTTGCAGCAAAGGGATTAATTTTTTTGGATTTATACCAAAATATATGACTATAAGGTGATATGAGGGATTTTTTGAGTTTATTGGTTAGGTTTTGGAAGATAAAAATGGATTTAAAGGTGTGAATAAATGGTAAGGGTGAATGTCTTTTTATAGTGGAGGGGAAGTGACATTCTTGTAAATATAAAAAGGTAAACACTATTGGGAGGTTTCCCTTACCTCATGTGCTTCCAAAATGAAAAATAATCTATAAAAGGGTATTTATGGTCGATAAAAACCTTCAATAAAAAAATTTAAGTGCATTTATATAATTTTTTTCCTTAACTTCTATGTCTCTCAACATTTATCATTTTGGGTTTTATTAAGGAAAATAGTTTTCTAAACTTTTTAATTTATACATTAATAATAAATTAAATTAATAAATATTATAAAAATTAGATAAAAATATTATAAAATATGACATATAATTTATAAAATAAAAATCTCATATCTATTGGAAATTAATTTTAACAGAAACGTAGTTAACGTGAAAAAGAACCACTTTAAAATTAAATACACTAACAAAGTTTTTACAATTTATGGGTCAATATGTTCATTATAAAATAACATTTGGACCATTAATGGACCATATAATATTTTTATTAACACTTATAAATAACTTTTAATAAGATAATAGTTTAGTAATTTAAAATAAATTATTAAAATATCATTTATTTTATTTTATTTTTAATTGAATAATCCATGCGTTGGCGTTTCTTAAGAATATAATGTGATTATATCAACTAAAAAAATTAAAAACAAATTATTATTATAAAAAATCTCATTTATATTCCAAAATAATAATTATGACCAAAATTATGTAGCTTATTCTCTAATTCAATGATTTATAAGTGTTAAAGGAAAAAAAGGTTCCTTTTTGGTCATTTACTTACTTAACTTATTATAAAGGCCCCGTTGAATAATTTTATCCCAAAAAATCCTAAAAATTGATAATAGGGTGTTTATTTTCGAACTATTTTCTATATAATGGGTTTTGGACAAGTTTTTGTTCATTTATACACCTTATATTCTATGTTTAATCATTAAGTAAGCTTGTTCTTACCTTAATCACTGTAATTAATTCTAACTGTTATTACAAATCAATTTGGCCAAAAAAATAATTTTATCTTATTAGACCAAAAATTTTATACTGATTCTAAATAATTATATACCTTTTTATAAATTTAATTCACATATGTGTCAAAACATTTTTAAAATTAATCCCATAGACATTTTGAGACAATTGGTGTCACAAACTGTCCCGTCCTCGGGACCCGTGTCGTGACTACCCAAAGCCCGCCTTCCATAGGCCAAGGGCTGGTGACTAACACCAAAGGCATAATTCCCTAAGCTGCGAAGGCATTGCCTTTATAAAAAGAAATCACACACAGTCAGAGAACACAACTGGAAGCAAAACACTAAGTAAAACTGAATACAAAGGTAATGATGAAAGTAAATGAGCCAGTATAAAAACCCAACTGAACAACAAGAACAAGTACAAGTAAAAAAGGGGAAAAAGATTTTGGACCGTACACCAGGGAATCCTACCTGAAGGGTAGGTACAGAACACCAAAAACTCATCCCTGAGGTACGTCTCGTCTAGTCCTGCTCTGAGCAGCCTCCCATCCATCACCCTCAGCCTCGATCACTACTGACCATCGTCTGAAGGGTAGGTACAAAACTCAAACAACTCGTCCCTGAGGTACATCCCATCTAATCTAGCTCCAAGTAGCCTCCCGTTCATCACCCTCGGCCTTGATCACTACTGAACTTCATCTTCACAGAACACAATAAGGTACAGGCGAAACCCATGCAGGGGTGAGTATAACAGTACTCTATAGGAGACCCCGAGACCCCTGAAGGTATCCCAGAATCCACAAAGGATAAACCACATAATAAAGATACAATCATGAAGTATCAAACAACCCAACTTAGGTATATGCTCATACTTATACCTAAGTTACTAGCCACAGTCCAGCTCCAACTCTTACGCCCAAGCACAACCCATTCCACATAGAAAGTAAAGTCCATCACCTCGAAGATAAATGATTGAAAGTCAAGAATCAGTTCACATAGGTATACTTCTTTCATAGAGTGATAGAGATGATCATATGTAGTCACTAATTCATCTAAGCTGTCAAACCCACACATGATACAGGATCAGCTAAGCTGTCGGACCCACATAGGATACATGACCAGCTATTCTGTCGGACCCACACAGGATACAGGAAAAGAAGTCAGAATTGTCGGACCCACGGAGGATCCCTGTACAGTAGTCATCACTGTCGAACCCACATAGGATTCTGGTACATTTGTCATCGCAGTGGAACCCATGGAGGATTCCGGTACAGTAGTCGGCACAGTCGAACCCACGAAGGATTCCAATATAGTAGTCGCCGCAATCGAACCCACGAAGGATTCCGGTACAGTAGTCGTCGTAGTCGAACCCATGAAGGATTCCAGTACAGTAGTCGTCGCATCCATTCCTAGGGTTCCCGCACACCGCACGCTCGATTCCGGGAGGGTTCTCTCTTTGAGCCAAGTGTTGATACATCAACTATCATGAAGTCCTGAATTGATGTATCTCGTAGTTCCGTCTCATCATAAGGAACCCAACACGACAGACTGTGGGTCAATCAGACGCCTGGTCTGAGTGTTATTGGCATTTCCATTCCAGGGGCCCGGTTGGATTTTATGTTCAATCCAACCCGGACGTTGTCCAAATTTGTCCAAAACTCACTTAGAGTATCCCAAAAGTACAGAATCGTTGTGAGGGTCCGAGTGCCGCAGACGGCAGGTCGATCGGATGCGCGGTCTAGGAGTTATTCGCATTTAAGTGAAGACGGGTCCGACCCGTCAAGCCCAGTGGGCTGGTGGGTCGGTCCGAACCAGCTCGGCGGGTCCGACCCAACTGGGGCTCGGCCCGGCCCGGTGGGGCGCAACCAACATGTGGACCCAGCTCATGCTGCGGGTCGGTCTGGTTCCCCGACGGTGCCACGTGACGCCACCTCCTCCTCTGCCCCGGCCGACCGTGGCCCACTGGTTCGATCCAGCGCACATGACCCCCGGACGCGGGTCGCGGTTCTCCTCACGCTATGCCTGCGGGCGTCGCAGTTCTCCAGCCCAGTCGGCACGCAGCCGACCAGTTTGCCAAGCCGAGCGGCCCGTGGACACGGGCGACATCCTCCTCCACGTGGTGCCTGAAGGCGCCGAGGTTCTCCAGCAGACCGGCTGGATTGGCTGGCCGGTCGTCCCATGGACTGGGCGGCTTGAGCGACCACTAGTCCCTCCACGCGGCCGATGTACGGCTGCCGCCGTCGCCGCCTCTGGTCACCGGCGCCGCCGCCCGATGACCCTCCTTCTACGGACCACTGGGTTCGCTCCCGTGGTCGAAAATTGGGTCCATCTGCACCGGGGATGCCGCCCTCAGCACTGGACCCTCCAGATTCCGTCGCTTCCACTTTGGCCCATCGCCCATGAATAACACAAAAAACTGAAGAACGTCACAAGATCAGCGGAGGAAATCGGGCCATGTTCGGATTGTCCTGCACCCACCGCGCTAGTAGATCATAACAGGGTTCAATAAAGATCATCAAGAAGACCATTCCATCCCAGTTCTAATCCCCGTATGTAATTCTTCCCTTACCCGCAAGAACGATCGAACTGCGGATCAGATTGTTCGTTGGCTGGTCCGTATTCATTATTTAGAAATAAGAATGGATAATCTTAAACCCATGAAAGGTAAATCCCCCTAAATTACAATCGGTGATCGCTTGAAGGTGTCGTGGGAAGATGGCGTCATTTTGTTGACTTCAGGAGGGTATGACATTGTAATTGGCAACGTTCTTCATGGGAAGTGTCTTCCCTTTCTTACCCCTATTGGAAAGGAAGGACATAGCGCCATCGTTCTTCGGTGGAGATGAGCGTTCTTCATCGAGAGGATATCGTTCCTCTAAGAGTTCTCCCAAAGCTTCACCAATTCTCCCAACAAAGGAAAAATATACCAACCCCACCCATAATAATATAACACATATTATTATGCTCACCTAGTGAATTCAAATTAATTCAAATTAGAAGAGCCAATTAATTAATTAGAACTTTAGTTAATTAATTAAGATAGTGAGTTGGTACATTAAGAGGAAAGGTGGAAAGTGAAGAGTTTCCACAAGTTATGGGAATTCCAAGGGTTAAAGAGGGTTAAGGGGGTTTAAGGTGGTTGAGCTCTTGTGGTCCCCACCACATAACATCCTCCCATGGTAGGTTATTTGGGGGTGGGCCCCACCTCCAACTTCCCCTTGGAGGATTAAACCACCACTTACATAAAAATATGTTAGTCATATTTTTATTTAATTTATTTAGAAAACCCGCAAAATTAACATCCACTCTCGATAAAATGAAACTGCGGTAAAGGTCTCCTTAAGTGAATATCGGCGCTACGATTTGATAAGTGTCCTCAGATTTCAATTCCGAGCACCGGTTCAGATGATATAAAATCCCTCATGTACATTTACTGAACATACCCGAACAAAACTTTAGAAATTTATTCCGGGCACACCGGGCCTCGGAATCAGGTGCTGTTAGAAACTGCAGACTCATAAAATTCCCATGTATTTAAGAAAAAAAAATTCCATAGGATTTACAAGTCTTTAAATTCTCCCCACCTCAGATATTTAAGTTCCTATAAGCTACAACACAGACTAGGGAAACAAAAGGGGGTACTGAGCATGCATCTGAGCCTCCCGCTCCCATGTGCTCTCTTGGAGGTTCCCGTGCTGCCAGCGAACGCGCACTAGAGGAATCAACCATCCATGAAGGACCCGGTCCTGTTGATCCTCAATCTCCACTGGAACTTCCATGAATGTTTCCCCATTATAGATATCCAACTTCTCGTGGTCGATGAGTGGGACGGGTCATGCACGTATCTCCTTGGTTGAGATACGTGGAAGTCGTCGTGCACCCATTGAAACTAAGGTTGAAGAGCCAAGCGGTAAGCCACCTCGCCTACTCTGATACAGACCTAGAATGGTCCAAAGAATCGTGGAGACATCTTGATGACTCAGCCAAATCTCCATATAACTTTTCGAGGTGAGACTCGTAGAAAGACGTGGTAGCCATCCCCGAATTCCAGTGGTCTCCATCTTCTATCAGCATATGACTTCTGCATGATCTGCGCAGTCTTCATCCTATCCTAGATGATCTGCACCTTCTCTGTCATAGCCTACACCATCTCTGGTCCTACAAGTGCTGACTCCCCTGGGTCAGTCCAGCATAGAGGCGATCTGCAAGGTCGGTCGTAAAGTGCCTTGTAAGGTGCCATCCTGATGGTGGAGTGGTAGATGTTGTTATACGAAAACTCTACCAAGGGTAAGTGATCCTCCTAGATGCAACTGAAGTCGAGTACACATGCACAAAGCATGTCCTCAAGAGTCTGAATAGCCCTCTCAGTCTGACCATCCGTCTGACGATGGAAGGCAGTTCTCAAGAGAAACTGTGTCCCGAAATCCTCTTTCAACCCCTTCCATAGTTGGGAAGTGAATTGAGCATCTCTATCAGAGATAATTGTTGATGGCACACCATGAACCCGTATAATCTCCTGTACATAGAGGCATCCCAATCTCTCTACTGATCCCTGCTCTCTGATTGGTAGGAAGTGGGCCGACTTAGTGAGTTGGTCGAAAATCACCTAGATAGAGTCATGTCCCCTAGACGTATGTGGAAGACCCGTCACGAAGTCCATGGATATATCATCCCTCTTCCACTTTGGGACCTCTAAGGGTTCAACCAAGCCTGCTGGAACCTAGTGCTCCACCTTCACTTACTGAAAAGTGAGGCATCGTGAGACAAACTCTACTACTACCTTCTTCATACCTGGAAACCAGTGCTATCATTGGAGGTCCTAATACATCTTCGTTTCTCTTGGATGTACCGCTAGAGGAGATGTGTGGAACTCCTGCAACACTTTCTAATGAAGTGAAATTTGTACCATGGTATGTCCTCTAAAGAGAATTATGTGCTCCCCACCTTCAGAAAATACATCAGGTGCCTACCCTATGGATATCTGAGCACATCGCGTCACATAGTCAACATCCCCATGATGTGCCTCCCTGACTTTCTGAAGAAGTTGAGGAGTGACTATGAGAGACTGTAGAAAGGTTTCTCCATCTCTACCCACAAAGGATATTTATAATGCGGACAACTGCTCTATCACCTCTCCTAGCAGCTGAATGCCCGATATATTGCTGAGATCATCTGCTACAATGTTCCCCTTCCCAGGAGTATAAACTATCTCAAAATCATATTCCTGGAGAAACTCGAGCCATCGTCGCTGTCTCAGGTTCAGATCCTTCTGTGAGAAGATATACCTAAGACTCTGGTGGTCAGAGTAGACTATAAAGCATTCACCCATAAGATAGTGTCGCCACAATATCAAGGCGAGGAAAACTATTTCTAACTCCAGGTCATTTGTAGCATAGTTCTACTCATGCTATCTCAACTGCCGAGAACCATATGTGATCACTGATCGCTCATGCATCAAAACACACCCATGTCCGGTCCCTAATGCATCGCAATAGACTACATACCCAATACCCTCCTCTGGTAGCCTCAAGATGGGCGCACTAGTTAGCCTCTGCCTCAGCTTCTGAAATCTCTTCTGCATCTCTCCGACCGCATGAAGGGTTTACTATTCTTTGTCAAGGCTGATAGTGGTGCTACAAATCTGGAGAAGTTTGGAACGATCTTTTTTTAGTATCCAGCCATAGCAGACATCCCTCTCCCCTTTGGGGGGTAATCCTGGAAACATCTTTTGAAAACATGTCCCCATGTATTGCCACTCTTGTTTGAAACTAAAAACTCAGAGTTCCTGCTTCCATGAGGGTAAGGCTGGACGATTCAAGATTGATCAGCTACACCCTCTTATGCATAAGTTTAACATGTGCTTCCTGTGATTCCATTTTCGCTGACTAAGGAAATGTCATCCCAACTTTGTAGATAAACCACAACCTTTTTTCCTAATACAATCAATCTGTGTATGAACTATGGTCGCCCAGTCCATACCAAAACATATGTCGTAAGGCCTCGACACTGCCACTAATAGGTTACAACTGAAACTCTCGCCTCAAGGGTCAGATCACACCGTCATCGTATATGTGATTATCGAGTCTCCTCCCAAAGGTATCACTAGATGTGAGGGTCAAGTCAATGGCTTAACCCTAAACTCTAGGTCTGAGATAATATTTGTGGAAGGAAGGATTGATTCGTATATATGTCTATTGATACGGAAGCTAGTAGTAGACACAGATTGTACCATGAATCATTCCTAGAGCCCTTGGGTCACACTCCCTATCCGTATGCAGCTACTCTCTTCCCTTGTCCTCCAGCTCCCTAAGCCTGACGGGGACTACAAAGTGGGTGGTTGTAACATGTCGAAATGTTCACCACCTCATGCTACTCTCCTAGCTCTACTTCCACGTCTGATGCCCTGCAGATTCATCTGTCCATAACTCTTCCACTTCTTGAAACATTTTACATGCTCAAGTCTCTAAGACTGGCACCAGTTTCATGCTTTCCAACTGCTAACATTCACTAGCTGTATCCACTCAGTCAATGAACATTCAACCACAAGGGTTCCCTCTATCACCATAATATGAGTAGGAATGCATAGAGGAAAAAGTGATGGTTCAGATATCCTTAAACACACCTTTCTCAGAGGTCCGAGCTCTAAAGCACGGATCATATCATATTCATCGAGTACCAGGAAAGTTCGGTATTCCTTGATGAATACCAAGCTACCGACACGTCATTGTGCTGAAGCTGTATAAGCTCTAGAAAACTCTCAGCCACCTCCTCAAGCCAGTCCTTAGCCGCCTGTGGGTCGGGCTCGCCTCAGAACTTGAGGTATATATGGTGCTGAAACACATGTAAGGCACTATTCTTACAAGTGTCCTCTACCGGTACCGCCAGTAGTGTCTTCTGACCAACAGGTAGTGATATAGTTTCCACACAGCCCGAAGCTACCATCTCGGAAAATGGTCCAAGTACTGAAACCTCATCACTATGCGGACCATCCTCATGGTCACTCACTGAAAAAGTATAGTAGCTAAGATCAACATCTGCTCTACTAGTGTCTCAACTAGGCGGAAGACTCCAGTAATCACTTCCATCTAGTCCTCTACTGCCTGGGAATCTGTCTCACCTCGAAACCTCGGAGGCCTCTACTGCTTGAAGTCATGAAACACACTCAGTTGGCGTGCACCTTCCTCCAATGGGGCTGATGGAATCTGCTTCCCAATGGGTGTTGGTGCTACTGGTACACCACCCGAAGGTGCTAACATAGTAAGAGGGCTCCACACCAAAGCCTTGTCGCTCGGTGGGCCGTCATCATGTACTTTCTCGGGAACCACAACTGGCTGTCTTCACAGTGGAATCTTGATAAAGAACAGGTGCACCATGGTCAATAGGTTATACCTGCTAAGCTGACTCAAAGATACCACAAAGGAAACTATTGAAACACACACGCAATTGGTGTTTTCGAGCACTAAGTCGAAAATCAGAGGTCAGGGTCCTAATGTATGAATACGTCGGCCGCCACACCAACACTGGACTCCCTGGACTAAAAACCACACTCAATACTCTGAACAATATTTCTTAACAGTTAGATAGATCAGAGTCCTAAGTTCTGTGGTAGAACTGACTCCTCTGATACCAATTAGTCACTGCCTATCCTCGGGACCCGTGCTGTGACTACCCCAAGCCTGCCTTCCATAGGCCGGGGGCTGGCGACTAACACAAAAGGCATATGTCCCTAAGGTGGGAAGCCATTGCCTTTATAAAAAAATCACACACAATTATAGAACACAGATGGAAGCAAAATACTAAGTAAAATTGAATAAAAAGGTAGTGCTGAAAGTAAATGGGCCCGTATACAAAACAAACTAAAAAACAAGAACAAGTAAAAGTAAAAAAGGGAAAACAGATCCTGCATCGTCCACCGGGGAATACTACCTGAAGGGTAGGTACAAAACTCGACCAACTCTTCCCTAAGGTATGTCCCGTCTATTCCAGCTCCGAGCAGCGTTCCGTCCGTCACCCTCAGCCTCGATCACTACTGATCATCGTCTGAAGGGTAGGTATACAACTCGAACAACTCATCCACGAGGTACGTCCTATGTAGTCCAGCTCCGAGCAGCCTCCCGTCCGTCACCCTCAGCCTCGATCACTGCTAACCGTCGTCTGCACAAAACACAACAAGGTGCGGGCGAAGCCCGTGCAATGGTGAGTATAACAATACTCAGTAGGGGACCCCGAGAGCCCCAAAGGTCACCTAGAATCCACAAAGGATAAATCGTTGAATAAAGATACAATCAAGAGGTATCAACCAACCCTACTTAGGTATATGCCCATACATACACCTAAGTTACCAGTCACAGTCCGGCTCCAACTCTCGAGCCCAAGAATAACCCAGTCCACACATGAAGTAAAGTCAATCACCTCGAAGATAAATGATTGAAAGTCAAGACTCAGTTCACACAGGTATACTTCTTTCATAGAGTGATAGAGATGATAAGATATAGTCACTGATTCATATAAGCTATCGGAACCACACAGGATACATGCCCAACTAAGCTGTCAAACCCACATAGGATACAGGACCAACTATTATGTCAGACTCACACACGATACAGGAATAGAAGTCAGAACTGTTAGACCTATAGAGGATCCCGATATAGTATTTATCGCTGTCAAACCCACGGAGGATTCCAGTACAGTAGATGTCGCAGTTGAACCCACGCAGGATTCTAGTACAATAGTCATCGCAGTCGAACCCACAAAGGATTCTGGTCCAGTAGTCGTCGCAGTCAAACCCACAAAGGATTCTGGTACAGTAGTCGTCGCAGCCAGCCCTAGGGTTCCCGCACACAGCACGCTCTATTCCGGGAGGGTCCGATCCTCAAGCCAAGTGTCGATAAATAAAATATCACAAAGTCCTGAGTTGATGTATCCCGTAGTTCTGTCTGATCATAAGGAACCCAACATGACAGACGATGCGTCAATCGGACGCCCGGTCTGAGAGTTATTGGCATTTCCGTTCCAGGGGCCCGGTTGGATTTTACGCTCAATCCAACCCTCTCATTTTTAAAATTTGTTCAAAACTAACATAGAGTATTCCAAAAGGACTACCTTTTTGAGAGGGTCTCAGTTCCACAAAAGGCATGTCGATCAGATGAGCGGTCCTGGAGTAATTCGCATTTAAGCGAAGGGGGCCCCGACCCATCAAGCCCAGTGGGCTAGCGGGTCGGCCCGACCTGCCTTGGGGGGTCCGACCCGGCTGGGGTCGGCCCGGCCCGGTGGGGTGTGGCCCACCCGCAGACCCGACCCATGCTGCGGGCTGGTCCGGTTCGCCTGGCGCCGCCACGCCGCACCGCCTCCACCTCTGCCCCGACAGGCCGTAGCCAGCCGGTTCGGTCAAGCGCATGCGGCCCGCGGACGCGGGCCACAGTTCTCCTAATGCGGCGTCCGCAGGCGCCGTAGTTCTCTATTATAGATGGCATGCAGCTGAACGGTTTTACTAGTCAAGCGGCCCGCGGACGCAGGCAACATCCTCCTCCATGCAGGGCCTGCAGGCGCTGCGGTTCTCCAGCGGGCCGACCGGATTGGCCGGCTGGTCGTCCCATGGACCGGGCAGCCCCAGCGGCCGCCGGTCCCTCCACGCAGCCGGCGTACGGCCGCCGCCACCACCACCGCCTCTGGTCACCAGCGCCGCCGCCCGACGACCTTCCTTCTGTGGACCACCGGGTTCACTCTGGTGGTCGGAAATTGGATCCTTCTGCACCGGGGGTCCTCCCGGGATGCCTCCCTCAGGGCTAGACCCTCCAGATTCCATCGCTTCCACTTTGGACTGTCACCCACGAAGAATGAAACAAAATGAAGAAGATCACAAGATCAACCGATGGAATCAGGCCGTGTTCAGATTGGCCTGCACCCTCTGCGTTAGCATATCATAACAGGGTTCAATAATGATCATCAACAAGACCGTTCCATTCCAGTTTTAAACCCCGCTTGTAATTCTTTCTTTACCCGCAAGAAAGATCGAACTGCGGATCATCATGTTCGTTGGCTTGTCTTCGTTCTTCGTTTAGAAATTATAATGGAGAACATAAAACCCAAGAAAGGTAAATCCCCCTACCTTGCAATCAGTGATTTCATGACGGTGTCACGGGAAGACGACGTCATTCCGTTGACTTTGGGAGGGGATGGCGTTGTCGTTGGAGACATTCTTCACAGGCGACGTCTTCCCTTTCTTTCCCTGGTTGGAAATAAAGGAGACGACGTCGTCGTTGTTTGGTAGAGATGAGCATTCTTCTTCGAGAGGATATCGTTCCCCCAAGAGTTCTCCCAACAAAGGAAAAATATGCCAACCACAACCATAATAATAAAAAAAATATTATTATGCTCGTCTAATGAATTAAAATTAATTCAAATTAGATGAGACAATTAATTAGCTGCATGTTTAGTTAATTGATGGAGAGAGTGAGTTGGAACATTTAGAGGAATGGTGGAAAGTGAAGAGCTTCCACAAGTTATGGGAATTCCAAGGGATAAAGAGGGTTGAGGTGGTTTAAGGGGGTTGAGCTCATGTGGTCCCCACCACATAACATCCTCCCATGGTAGGTTATGTGGGGGTGGGCCCCACCTCCAACTTCCCCTTGGAGGATTAAACCACCACTTACATAAAAATATGTTAGTCATATTTTTATTTAATGTATTTAGAAAACCACAAAAATTAACTTCCACTCTCGATAAAACGCAACTATGGTAAAGATCTCCTTAAGTGAATACCAGCGCTGCGAGTTCATCAGTGTCCTCAGATTTCAATTCCGAGCACAGATTCAAAAGATATAAAATCCCGCACGTACGTTTACTGAACGTACCCGAACAAAAATTCAGAAATTGATTCTAGGCACACCGGGCCTCAGAATCAGACGCCATCAGAAACTGCGGACTCGTAAAATTCCCATGTATTTAAGAAAAAGAAATTTCCACAGGATTTCTGGGTCTTTTCAACTGGTTTTTAAGGAGAAATGTTCAAAAGTTTGAAATATATCTATACGCCATTTCTATGTGAAATTGAATTCATTGAACTAAATTGTATTTTTATGTATAATTTAAATAATTATTCTATAAAACCAAATAAAAATATTATTTAAATATATAAATAAATTAAAAAAAGTTATTTTTTAATTAAAATTCAATATTTTTCACTACTCATCCAAAAACGATGTTCTTCAGAAAAATCCATAAAGTTAACCCCAAGATAATTTTGAAATTATAAATTCAAAAATGAATTATATTTTATGAAATTGAATTTATAAAGGTTTCTATGGTTAAATTTTTTATAATTCATAGGACACATAAATTTGTTCTTTTAAGAAAATAGTATTTTCAAACTAAAAAATATTTTACAAAAAATTATATGTTTTATTATCAATATGTCTTATTTATATAAAAACATTATATATAATATTTAAAAATTAATTATTATTATTCATATTACTATGTTTAATGGCTATATTATAAATATATCTTTTAAATAATTATAATAATAAAATTTTGTTTCATAGAAACTTAGTGTTGTGTGTAACGCAAGTCAAGTTAGTGTTCATGCAGTGAAAGATTATATTTTTGTAAGGTATAATGAAATATTCTCTTAGTGTGAAATTAAATGAAAGAAACCATATAAATTTAATTTTTTTCTAAAAAATAGGTTTGTAAAAATAAAGGCTGTTACATTCTAAACCCCTTAAAATTAATTTTTCCCTCAAAAGTAATCTAGGTTATCAAAGTTTCAATACTTGAAAGTTTATTTCATTAAAAGCCACATCATTTAAATGAGTACTAAAATTTACTTTTAAAAATAAAAGTTTGAAACATAATGATTATCCAAGGAAACACATAAATGGTTTTACACATAGGGAACATAGGTGAGAAGTGAAAACATGGACATGGAAGAGAAATATAACTATCAAGTTATGATGGAGAGTGATATAGAACATGGTTAGGGGAAAGTTAATGATCAAAAAGCCATAATTCTGCAATGATCTAATGGACTATTTGACTCATAAAAAATGAAGGTACTAGGATATTATTTTTGGTTTCAACATCCTTTTCCGAAATTTTATGGATTTTGATGAGAAGATATACTCTTTTGATTTCATTCCTTTATAAATGAATAATCTCCCGTTTTGGTTGTACCTTGGTCGGTTTTCACTTCATATCTTACTCCAAGAAATGAAGGTACATTTATCATTCTTAAAGTACTAACAGATCATGAGGCTCATGATAATTCATCCCATTTATCTTCGTTTATCATTAAAAAAAGTGGTTAGTACAAGTTATACAATATACATAAATCCTCATTTGATGAAATAAAAATTTAATCTCATAAAATTCACCCAAATTTTAACTTAAAATTTCTATATATGGTTAATCTTATAATAATTATAATATCTAAAAATACAAAAAATTAGAAATAAGGTCCCTACATTTTTCAAAAATAGCATACGATTAATCCCCCATATAAAGTATCTCTTGGTTGTTAGATACAAAACATGTGAATACCTTCATAATGTTTTCTATTAAAACATGGAAATAACATGAATTACCATAAAACCTTATTGAAAAAATGCATTATTTATCATTCCAAATATTATTTGATTTGTTCCTTAAATCCAAAAAAGTTGTAAAATTTATCCATGATAATATAGACAACTTTTTCAACAAATACTTTTTTAGTTATAAGGTCATAAATACTATCCAATTTACTTTACCCATATCATCATCCCTTAATCAATATAAAATATCGTTTTCTCATCCTCAAGAACATATTAAGGGTAAAATCAGTTTAGTGTAACCTTTACATTAAATAAATTTTATAGTTCATCATTATCATTTAACATATTCTTGAAAACGCTTAAATAAAAACATCTAAAAAAAATCCTTATATACTTCATTATTCATATAACATAATCTTGGAGATACAAAACATAAAAACTTCCATCATGCAATTTATTCTTAAATAATTACTCAGGATTCATCGTCTTATTCCTTAATAAAACTTTCCTATAATATGAAATATAAATAATGTATTTAGGTTCCTCAAATTAAATCTAATCATGATTCTTAAATTTTGTGAAAACAATGCTGCCAGAGAATCTCATACCTTTGACATGTCTTTTGTTGTCTCTTTATCTTATGTAGTACAAACAATACTCATATCTCCTTGTTAATTATCTTCATTATATTTCCAATTAGGAAATCTATTTTTATAATTCCCATACTTTCGACATCTGAAATATTCAGTGTTAACTTAGTTCCTTCTAGTTCCCTCTATTGAATAAGACTAGAAAACATTGTGGGAATAATACTTATCATATAAGAAAACCACATAATTATGAAAAATTAATTATAGAATGCCTAAATTATGACACATATTTTTAAATATATGAAATATCAGGCTTATACTAGGTTATTAATAGTTTTATTTTATTTAAATCCTTCATTATGGTTCATTAATATTTTGTGAATTCCCAAAGGATATCCATTGGTAGTGTCAAACCAAGTATACAATAAGGCCCATTTACATACACCAGTTCCCAATCGTGTCTTGATCAATTTGGTATTTCTAGGATTACTTCACCTATATAAATATCTTCCAGAGGCACATCCACTTGTAGAATGAAAATAAGTTTGTAATTTCATTGTAACCACTATCTAAATAATTTTCCAAAATTCTAGGACATTTTCCTATATTTTAACTGATCATTGGACTTATCCTTAGAGACATCCCTAGAAATTTACTTACAAATGTTCATAGGGATATCACTAAATTTTTATCATACTAGTTTCTAAATTTTGACTAAACCTTTCCATTGATACCAACTATAGTGAAACATGCTTAACATACATGGATATTACATCATTTTAGATGAATATTCTACACATTACAAAAAATAAATGCCTGAGGACCGTAATATTTTAGTGTCTTTAGAAACATAGAAACCAAATCTTCTAACTTGGTGAAATATCTTTAACTTATCCAATAATGATCTTCCCCTTTTTTACTCATACTAAAAACCTTTTATTATAACATAGGGAAAGGAAACATAAGAAAGGGGTGAGCTCATATGCTCAGTAAATTTAAAAATAAAGGAGATATTTAAGAATAATATAAGAATAAGGGTATGAGAAGATGATCATAACATGGAAAATCATACCCTTTATATCAAATAATATAAAAATGAATCATTGAATAAATATTAGAAGTTTATAAGACACAAATCATAAGTGCATCAAGAGAAAAATATATAAAATCATAACATAAGTGTAAGATATGGGATTGTAGAAGACAAATAAAAATATAAACTTTTTTACAAATTATTCAATGAATCACTAATAATTCCCTATTTTTTGTATGAGTTCACTCCCTAAACCATATTGATAGTCAAGGTTCACTCCCAAGGCCATCGTAGGGGAAAAAGTCCATTTAATAAACCGGGTTCACTCCCCATTCCAGCCCTGTATTACTAAACTGAGTTCACTTATGATTCTATCCATGTATTACTGGACCGGGTTCAATTCCCATTCTATCCATGTCATGATAAACCGAGTTCACTTATCATTCTATCCTTTTCATACTAAACTGATTTCACTCCTCGTTCCAACCCTATCATACCGAACCGAGTTCACTTCTCATTACATCCCTATAATACTGAACTGATTTCACTTATCATCATAGAACTATCAAACTAATGATATATAAATATTTAACCAATTAATTTTAGGGATATATAGTTCCCACCCATCGAATCATAAAATCATACATCCATGTTCCATGAAATAAATAAACTTCTATCAAATCATGACCTATAAAAAGAGATGGGTTTTAAAAATATCATACCATAACCCATGAAATGAAATGAATATTATACACACTTCATCCTATCATAACCCATGGAAAGTAGATAGGATTAAAAATAATTTCATCATAGCATAACTCATGAAATGAAGTGGGTTTCATAAGTATTTTATCATGGTATAACCCATGGAAGAGAAATGGGTTTCATAAGAAACATGCCATCATAAACATAAACCATTAAAAGAAATAATAAGAATGGTTTACTTGGATCCTATCCACAATAAGTCGTAAAATATACCCAATTATTTTATATCAGATAGAAAATATTTTTAAACGATCATTTAAAACATTTATTGATGAAAATAATATTGACACATTTCAATTTGTCGCACTCCACTTTGAAACATTTGAATCATAATTCCCATGACATAATAACATTACATGAAGCTTATAATGTCACTAAAATAATTTTATTCATGATATAACATATAAATGGGAATTATATACATATATTAGAAGAATATAGGTGCATAACAAGGCATGTGTCTCAATGAAAGAAAAATTAAGACAAAATTACTTTACCGATTTGGTAACTTTTGAACCACAACACCCATGAGAGAAAGATAATAAAATGGATATTTAAATACCCACAAATTTTATAATAATAATCATATAATATATTAATTTTCATTATATACACCACACAAAAGAAACTATTGGTTAATATGACATAAGTCTCACTGAAATAAAAGTAAAACTAGAAATCCACTTACTACATGAGTAACTTTTAAATCATGATCCCCATGAAAGAATAACAAAAATTAAAATATTATTATAATGAAATAAAATAAATACATGATAAAAAATATATCTCATAGAAATAAAAATGAGATAAGAAAACCCTTACCTTAAGTCTTGGATTTCATTATACACATTCAAAACTCTTGTATAATAATTATAAGTTTATTATAAAAATAAAAAATAAAGTAAAATAAATATATTTATATATATTATTATTAAATTATAATTATTATGTCATAAATATATTATAAATTTATTTAACCCATAATTAATACATTCCATGAAAAGTGTGAACGAATCACATCGCTTTGAGGAGACGTTAGTCCATACATCCACAAACGAAGTTATCGTATTTACAAAAAATGGAAAGCATGAATTTATGTTTTATATAATAATTAATAAGTATAAATAAATCACAAATATCATAAATATCATATAAAAATTGTATTTTCATCATATTTCCCAACAATGTGACGTGGTAAAGGAAAAAACAATATCATTTTTGCGAGGCGGTATTTCGCTATACACGAACGGTAATTATATTACCCATTTGATTGAAGTGTGTATATATGAAGGTAGAAACATTAACATAAAAACATATAAGTATATTTAGGATACTGATTTTATTATACAATCATGAAATAGAAATAATTTAATGGGTAGAGGAAGAAAAAAAAACATAAATGGACATTGAAGAATGTTGCCTCTTTTTCGGGTAACTCCTTTTGGTTTGCACCAAAGAGATTACTAGGTTGGTTTTATTCCAAACGTTAAGACTCCAAGGTTATAGGAGGTATTTTTCGATATTATTTGGGATGATTTTGGATGACAAAAATTTCTTTATGTGTTTTAATAAATTGGAAGGGTGAATTCCATTTTATAGTGGGGGGGGAGTGACATTTTTTAAATATAAAAAGGTAAACACTACTGGGAGAACTCCCTTACCTCATGTTATTAAAAAATGAAAAAATGTAAGAAAGGGTAATTATAGTCAATTAAAACCTAAAAAAAATGATTTTTTATAGTTTTTTTTCATAACTTAAATGTTTCCCCACCTTTACTATTTTGGTTTTTAACAAGGTAACTAGTTTTCTAACATATGTAATTTAACTATTAAGACACAATTAAAGTGATAAATAATAAAAAATTTATACCCAATTATTATAAAATATAAAATATAATTTATAAAATAATAATCTTAGATTTGTTGGAAATTAATTTTATCAGAAATGCATGTAACACACAAAAACACTACATTAACTCTAATTGCACTGACACCGTGTTTACTATTTATGGGTCAATAATTTTATTATAAAAGATTAATTGAACAATGAATGGACCATATTTTAAATTTATTACAAATTATAAATCACTTGTAAGAATACAATATTTATAGTAATTTTAATTTATTTAATAAAATATCATTTATTTTATGTAATTAATAAATGAATCCATTCATTGGTGTTTCTTAAGTATTTAATGTGGTAATATAATATAATATATATATATATATATTTTAAATATAAATTTTTATGAAACCACTAAATCATTTAGATTCCAAAAATAATATTTATAACCAAACCTATGTAAATTCTTTCGTACTCCAAAGCTATAGAAGTGTTAATGTAAAGGAAGGTTACTTTTTTTACTTTCCTTACATAACTTATTATATATATCCTTTTTATGAAATATTATCCCTATAACTTATAAAAATAGTTCCTAGGGAATTGGGGGTCTAAATATGTCCATAAAAGTATTTTTTACAAGTTTTGGGTCATTTATACACCTCATATTCTAATATTAATCATTAAGTATGTTTGTCCCTAACTTAATCACTGTAATTATTTTTAAATATATTCATTAGTAATTTCATTAAAAAATAAGTTAATATTTCCAAACAAAAAATTTTATACTAATTCCAAATAATTATATCTATTTTTACAAATTTAATTCATAGAAGTTGCTAAAATTAGTTTATAATTAATCTCACAGACGCTGCAAGATAATGAAACTTTAAGGAGAATTATTCCAATGTTTGAAATGTTAATATATCCAATTTCAATTTGAAATTAAAAACACTGAACAAAATTTTATTTATTGAAATATAATTTAACTAATTATATATTAAAATAAAATTAAAATAAAATTTTAATATATAAAAAATTAGACAAAAAGGTTGTTTTTAATTAAAATTCATTATTTTTCACTATTCATCCAAAAATAATGTTTTTTTTCAGAAAAATAACTAAAATTAACCCTAATATAATTTTTATATTATGAATAAAAAATGTTTTTTATTTTATCAAATTTAATTTCTAAAAGTGTCTAAATTTAATTTTTTCTTCATTCACATATGGACATAAAAAGATATTATTTTGAAAAAATATTATTTTAAAACATATAAAGACTTTTCAAAATTGTATATGTTTTATTAAAAATATGTTTTATATATATAAAAAATTTATAAATAATATTTTAAAATTAGTTATTTCTATTAATATTTCAAATTTTAATGGCTGTGTTGTTACTATCTCATTTAAATAATTATAATAATAAAATGTTATTTCATAGAAACTCAGTGTTGCATGTAATGCAATCCATGTTGGTGTTTCTTATAGAACATGATTATCTTAGTGTGGTATATAAATAAAGATTAACTTGGTATAGAATAAAACTAAACACATCATATAAATTTATTTTATTCAAAAATTTCCTCAAAAACTCAAGGTGTTACTCCTCATGTGTTCCAGACCTATTATTTTAAGGATCATTTTCATATTTTTTTGGGAATATTTGGGACCCTAGTTATCTATATTCATATTTCATCTCCAAGTTTTGATTTATTAACTTCATGAGCTTGGATTAAAAATCCTATTTATGTGTTGGATTTTTTTATCAATTAATTTATGAATATTACCTTTTTATAGGAATCTGATGAGGTCTTGAGCATTGAGTGGTTCTAATTCCCATTTTTTGTATCTAGTATATAGGATTCCTGAATCTTTGTTTTCTTAGGGGTTACAAGGGTACGAAACTTATGTGCATTTCTTTTATTCATTGAGGTATGTGACCATTTTCTCTCTCTCATGGACTTTGGAAAGTATTATATATAGAATGTGTATTGATTTATATGATTAAATTATTCTTATAAATTGCTTGTGTTGGAAATTGGTTTAAATATTGAGTAATGAATTTTCTATAAATATAAGGTAATTGAGAACTAAAATGGTGAATGAGTGATGAAATTATGTTTAGTCAAGATTTAAATAGATAATTGGTATGGTTAATGACTTAAATAATATTTGAGACTATAGATAATTAGAATATGGTGATTTAATATGGATAATAATGGGATATAAATAAGGTTTAAATTTGTTAATTGACATATTTAATGGATAATGTTTCATAAGAATTTCATATTATGAAATTGTGGAATTTTGATAGTCTCATGTGGTGTGTTATCATTTTCATGTAGGTTTAAAAATACATGAATTTAATTGTATAGGTGTGTTTTTAAATGAAAAAGGAATAATTAAAAGGTAAATAAACTTATTTTTATTGTCATATTGGCCACAAATGTTTTCTGGAAAAAGTGTAATTTTGGAATTCCTTTAATATATTTATGTAAATATCAAAATGGAATTTGAAATTGGTTAAATATATGATTAATTGGGTAAAGGTTTAGTTATTAACCTCAGGTTGAAATTTGAATTAAATGGACATAAATTGGGGGGGGGGGGGGTCTTGATGGGTTTTTTCATTGATGTTTTTTTTAAAATCGATGCTAAAAAATATTTTCAGTTATTTATATTTTAATATGAATTTTAAAGAGGATGAATTGTAAATAGAATATTTTATGGGATAATATTGACATTTTTTTGATGGTATTGATGTGATTCATGAGTTTTTATCACCTACTAATTTTATGTTGAGAATTATCCAAGAATAAGGATGCTTGCCAATAGATTATGGTGGGTTAAGATGTGATATACCATTATATGGTACTAATAAGACACATATTTTCAATACTTATATTTTGCATTTAAATGATTTAATCCCCACTATTTTGATATTTAAAGGAAAACTACATAATTTATAGTTTTCATTAATAATTAGGATTTAATTATGAAAATGGATTAATTAATGATTCCTATGTGTTTTTATATATATTCAGGAAATATTGAAAAAATTATAAATTTAAATTAAAACAATTTAACTTCATTATGAGTTGACTATTTTGTTATTTTTAAAATTTTAGTTAATTCTATTTTTTATAAGGATGAAACTTAATTTTTTATTTTTATTGATTTTTAGGAAAATTTTCAATAACAGAATAAGATTAATTTTTAAGTATGTTCTGTGAATTTTAAAAAGGGAGTAGAATCATTAAAGCAAACAACAAGGAGTGTAAATTCCATTGTTAACTTCATATAAGTCATTATTCTCTATGTATGAGTCATTTTGAAAAACAAAATTGTCATTTTACTCTATATAAAAGTTACCCAGATACACATAAAAGTAACGTATCCTATTGTAAGAGTCATTGTTTTAAAACATAAGGGTTAATAATAAAAGTTTTAAGTAATATTTTCAATTCCTAAGTGACATTTTGACTGAAATGTAAGAGTAGTTTTTTATCCCTTTTGTAGTGTAAGAGTCAAAATAATGATCTTTAAGAGTTTATCCAAGGAACTAATATGGTTCACGCCCTTTGAAAAATATGAATACCAAAATATTTATGATGAAGAAAGGGTATGTTCCACAGTTGGTTTATTAGTCTGAATACATGAAAGAATATGAAGAAAAAAATGAGGGTACTTGCATTATGATAGATGAAGTTGCACCATGATAGTCCTCAGATGAGATTTATAAGGAAGAAAATATCATTGATTTTCATTGAGAAGGAGGAAGTAACATCATGATGGGTTTTTAGAGTGAATTCAATTTTAGAGGTTCCCATGTCATTATAATTTTAGTTATGCCATGAAGGAAGAAGAAGAAGAATAAGATTTATGCTAAAAGGGATTAAGTCATGTTGTAAAGAGAATTTGGTGTGTTAGATTGATACTAATATATTATATTTTCTCCCTCTATGAAGAAGTAATATCATTACAATTAGAGAATGAGAATATTTTTGTGTGTGTGAGGAATATAGTTGTTCCATGATGTGTTTATGTGAATTAAGAATACATTTCATTAAGAATTGTGTCATGGAATTTACCTCCTTGTTGTGATCCATTAAAAAACCAAAACTATATCTTATGACCTCAAAAATTAAAATGGGGATGATTAAAAGGTTGAAGGTAATGGGAATATTTCAAATCATAGTTAAAGCCACAATCACATAAAAGGAAATTAATTGGGAATATACTGTATGCATGACAAATATTCCATTGGTGTAATTTAAAGTCTACTGAAAGATGGGAATTTTATATAGGATATTAGATATTTTAAAATAGGACCATCATTTCAAAATAGAATATAGTTAAATTCAAGACCAATAATAAGAGAATAAGCATGTTACTAGACTCGGTCTTGAGGAAGAAAGCAACAATGATGGAATTCTCAGTCTGTATAGCCATGTATGGATAAACACGAGGTAGCGATGACCTAGTGGTGACCTGTGAAATCCCTTAAGAGTTATAATTTATATTGTATAATCACTGAATTATTCTATAAATTATATTATAGAATTTTAATTGGTCATTTTATTCTATAATGTAATTCTCTACTAATTCGAATGTGTTTCATTATTTAATATCTGAAGTAAATTAATTTTCATCATTATTTAAATTTATTTGACAATTTATTGTTTAAGAGTACAATGATTTAAATTAGGTTTAATTTATTGAAGGAACATGAGAAATTACATGAATTCTATAGAAGTATTAATAATCATATTTAGGTCTTGGTATGGTTTTCATGAATAATTGGGTGCACACTTTTATTTTATTCGAGTGTTCCTTAAATAATTTAAATAGGGAAACTTTTTGAAAATTAATAGAGGCATGTATAAATGTCAATACTAGTTCCCTACTTCTTTTTAATATGTTCACACACTTATTTTTATGTTAATATTATTTTTTTCCAACATTAATTCTCTTATTTTATTTTAGTTAATTTACATTATTTTTCATCAAATATTTCACAAACTCAAAAAACCTAATTTTTTTATTCTCTTAAAAAATAAAAAAAAACCCAAAGTGATAGTTTTAAGCTTAGTTATAAACTCCTTGAGATAAAAAATTGGGGTATATTCTATTTCATTCATTAGGGATAAATTTTGAATATATATTTACAAAAAAACCTATAACCTTTCATATGAAACCATTTCTATAGAGGTTTCCTAATTTTTTTACATCTATTTTTGTATGTATAGGGATTGAAACCCTGATTTAGTTCCTCTAGACCATGAAATAGATAGTATTGTATCACTCTATAGATAGATAATTTCGGAATTAGGGAGAAAAAAAATATTATTGTTGAGCTTGTTAGTAAGGAAACTCAAGAGAACCAATATGAAATATCAACTTCTTTATATGAATATAACAACTCACCAAGAAGAGACCCTATTGAAACTGAAATTACCATGGATGATCAAATAGATTTTAAATAATTGACTATAAAATATGAGGATACTCAATAGAACAAGGTGGAATACATTGATCAACCCACTAGTTTTGTAATCGAATCTGGATTCATTCTTCGACTTTCTAAAATAAATAGACATTATTAGGAGTATCTACACAAAAAATAGGAATTTATCTATCTTTAAGTAATTATAAAACCCTTGGGTGTCAATGGTGATAGAATAATGCTTATGGATTTATATTTTTTTCTATAAGGAGTGGAAAATGAGTCATTCTTCTACTACTAATCTACTATAACAAGGGATTGGAATGAAATAAAGATGATTTTACTTGAGTATTTTTACTTATAGAATAGATTCTATTCAGAAGAAAATGCATGGAATTAGAAAAAAATCAAGGTGAAACTTTTCATGAGTATTGGGAGTGATTTTAAAAATTATATTATAGTTTCCCCAACCATAAAATTAATTAATAAAATTTAATTCTATATTTTTATAAATGGATTTGTCTTACAAATAGTTTCATGATAGATACTAATTTATGGGTGATTTAGTAGATAAAACTTTTATAGTTATTAGAAATATGACAGCTAACAGGGGCTAAAATTACAAACAATTTTAAACTAGGGAATTTCTTCATGAAAAATATACTTAGTAAATTCCTACATCCAATTTTTAAAATAACATGATTTTGAGTCAACTTAGCGATCTACCACTACGTTGAGGTCTATTATGTTTTTCAAAACATCAAAAAAATTAAACCAACCTGAAAGTGGTTTTCAAAATCAAGTTAATTATAGATTTTTTTTCTTCAACTAATTAGTATAGTGACCAATTTACGCCAATAAAAGAACCTCTTAAAGAATGAATTATTGTTTTTCCAGGGAGACTTTTCTAATAAAACAACATATTTAAACCTTTTCAACTAAATGAAAATTAAAAAAAATGTTGGAATAACTATCCAATGAGTTAGTTATATAACCTAAATAGAAAGTAATATTTTTTCCAAGGCTAATCAAGTAACCCAAAACCTATATACTTCCCAGAGTGATCTATTTCTCACCCCAAAATTAATTTATATCCTATTCAACATAATATAAAACTTGAAAAAAAAACCTTGATGAAAATATGATATAACCAAAAATAATGATGTACACATTGATTAATCAAATATGGGAATTGGAAATTGATATTAGTAGTATAAGGAAATAAATAATTGTATGAATTACTTTACAAACTAAAGTGAAAATAAAGGATAAGGGAAAATAAAATTCTATTAATATAAAATTTAAAAGTAGAACTCAGTTGAACATCCCCCTAGTTATTAATTATAAACATAAATATAAACTTGAACCTAGAAAATACAGTTACATGCATTTTACATCTAATTTATATTTTGTTGAAAATATTCCAACTCTTTTTTAGCCTCCCATACATTTAAAATCTGCATTAAAAAATAAATATTTTCAAAATAAAAAGTATTTACTAAGATAACCTATAAAATTTAAATGAGAATTATTTTACCTTATGGTAGTCAAAATACTGACAAAGATAACCATGAAATATAAAAACCACCTGTTATTACCCTAGGGTAAGTACTTCGGTAAAAAGAAATGCTGAGAGTGAATTTGATATTAAAATTTTAGATACTTTTAAGAAGTTTCAAGTTAATATCCCCTTTCAAGATATAGTGAAACATATTCCCAAATATGTAAAAAAATATGATGGATATGTGTCCTTATAATATAAAATTTAAGGGAGGAGATAAGTTAAACCTTATGAGGAATGTTTCCTCCATGATTCAATATGACATCCCTATCAAATTAAAGGATCCATGGACAATTACTATTCCCTACACTATAAAAGAAATTGAATTTAAGGATTCCATGTTTGATTTTAGAGATTCTATAAATTGGATGCCTCATTCTGTCTATTATACCTTATATTACAGAGAGAGAAAACATCATGAAATTGTGACTTAATTGGAAAAAATAACCACAATTAAAACTTCTAGAATCATTGAAGATATATTGGTAAAAGTAATGGATAAGGTTTTCACTATTATTTTTTATTTTTTGGAGATGGAAGATGATATATTTATAATGCATGAACATTTGATTATTAGGAAAACTCTTATATTAAAACCATTAAAGCAATTATCAGTGTCACAAAGGTACATTATAAATTTAATTTGGAAAAAATAGTGCACTTTAACACTTCTAAATCCATGAAATACCCAATAGAGTATTATTTTACTCAGTGAGTCAAAATTATTAATTGGTTTTACATTGAGTTATTTCCTAATAAAATATTAAATATTCCACTGTTATATTATTTTAAAAATTAACTTTCTGTTCGATTAATCGTGATTTGAATCATTTTCACAATAGTTAATGTTGAGACTATTTTATTGTTGAAAATTATGCATGTGACACATCTTATAACATGGTTTGGTTGTTGATTTCAATGAAATTTTTATGCTTTTTTAAGGTTATGAGTCCACTGGTTATTTTCCAAATGAAATTAATTTTTTTTTTCTTATCAACCAATTTTTGAGCATTCTACAGACATTGAAATTAATGATTTTAATTCAGTTCTTGGATGTTTTTCAAAATATGGAATTTTTTTTAAAAATTACGCTTATACATAACCCACTGAATAAATTTTTATTAATTCCATGAATTAAAAATATAAATATTTTTGAAATTTTTTTAGAATATTTAGATGAAATTGATTCTATAACGCCCTCTTTTCCTTGTAAAAATATCACTCCTGACATAGAGTTGAATCATTTTATTTAAAATATCTGATATTCCTAGTTGAAGAAGACTGAGAAACTTCCTGGTATATTTTCTGAAAGGATTTAAAAATATCAAAAAAATAAACTTGTCTTATTCTCTAAAAAGAGAAAATAAATTTTATAAGATTTACCCTAAATGACCTACCTAGAATTAGTCCTTTAGTGCGAACTCATAGAATCTTATTAGGGGAACATGACAAACAAGCTATAAAATTTTATAGGAGGTTGGATCATACACTTTTAGAGGTTTTTAAAATATAAGTGTCTAATTTGATGGATACTAGAATTATTTTTCTAATTTTAGATAGACCATAGTTTAGTCCAATATAAATAGTGTCTAAAAAAGTTGTTTCACCATTTCCAAGAATTAATATGGAGAATGTTTTCTTATTATACTTCTATAAAATGGGGAGTGTGTATAAATTATAGGAAACTTAACCATATTACGAGGAAATATCACTTCACTATCTCATTTCTTATCCAATTTCTTGAGAGGATTCAAGGGAAATACCATTATTATTTTTCTTGATGGGGTTTCATGATATTTTAATATTCAAATTACACCTAAAGATCATAATAATCCCAAATTTACCCATCCATATGTTACCTTTTTAATATAACATATTTACCTTTTTAATTTATTATTTATTGGGAAACTTTAAAATATGTTTTTATGCATTTTATCTTAGTTTTAGATCACTTCTTGAAGGTTTTGATAGATGATTTCATATTCTATGAGGAAACTTTTGAGAGTTGTTTGATGTGCCTTACTATTGTTCTAAATATATTCATTGAGAAAAACCTTGTTTTTTATCTTTGAAAAATTCCATTTTATGGTTTATAATATAAATTTATTTTTATATATAGTTTTCAAGGATATAATTAAAGTGAATAAATCCATGTTTAATATTATTTATTCACTTGAACATTAAAAAATATGAAATGATGTGAGATATGCTCATGGCAATACAGGGTTCTATAAAATATTTATAAAAGATTTCAGCAAGGCAAACCTAAATTTGTACATATTAATTCAAATAGATTATAATTTCTCCATTGATGAGAGTATTTATGAAAAATTTCAGGATTGGAAAAAGAATTTAGTATTCCCACCCATTATTCAACTACCTTGATATTATATAACCTTTGAATTAATGACAGATGAATCTAACTTTTCCCTAAATATTGTTTTCAGTTAAAGAGTAGAAAAAAATATCACATGTCATTACTTATACTTATAGGACTCTATATTCATAATTAACTAATTTCACAAACAATGAAGATAAATTTATAGCCATTATTTTTTTCTTTGATAAAACTTTAGATGTTTTTTTAGGATCTAATGTAACTTTTTTCACTAACCTTTCTACAATCAAATTTTTGATAAAGAGATATTATGGAAAACCAATATTTCTATGATATATTTTTTTTCTTAAATAATTTTATATAAAGATAAAGGATAATAAGGGAATTTAAAACTTAATGTCTGATCATTTTAGTAAACAACCTGCTATTTTAGGTGAAAAAATAAAATATATTCACCTATTAGGGAGATATTATTTGATGATGAACTTCATGCTATTGGGAGTTTTAGACCATGTTTTATTGACCTTGTGAACTACTTAGGTTCATAATGAATTTACCCGCTATTTTTTTTTAAAGAAACATGGTTCCATGATTGTGAATTGACCAAGGAATTATATTTGGGAGGATCTCTATTTATCAAATATTACAAGTGAGAAAAAAATTGAGATATGTATCCCATATTCTAAAATAAAAAAATTTCTGATATTTTTACATACATTGAGTTGTGGTTGACACTTTAGACTACAAATAACAAATAGAAAAATTATTAACTCAGGATTTTTTTGGCCCACAAATTTTAAAAATGCTTTTGAATTCTCTACAGCTTGTAAAACCTGCTAGCTTTAAAGAAATATTTCTAAAAGAGATGAGTTTCCATAAAAACCCATTTTACTTTTTAATGTATTTACTATTTGGGTTATATTTTTCATAGGACCATTTACAAATTATTTTGAATACATTTTTAGTTCACTTTCCCAAGTGGGTAAAAAATATTTACAATATAAATAATGATGATAATATTGTTTCTAAATTTATCAAAGCCAACTTATTTACCTATTTTTTTATTTAAAACATTTATTATCACTAATACAATCAAAAAAATTTAGAAATAGGTATTTAGAAGCTATTTTAAGGAAATATGGAGTTCATTACAAGGTTTCTACGCCATACCACCATAAAAAACATGTCACAACTAAAGTTTAAAATAGATAGATCAAACAAATACTTGAGAGAATTTCATACCTAAATAAAAAGGATTGAATTTTGAGATTGGATTATGATATCTAAGAATATATGACCTCTTTTAAAACTTAAATTGTAATGTTACATTTTTGGGTAGTGTATGAGATATCTTTTCACATACCTATAGAATTAGAACATAATGATTTTTGGACTATCAAGAGCTACAACCTGAATCTATTTGATGTTGTAAAAGAGGTAAAATTATACTTGAAAGGGTTATAGGAAATAGAAATCAGTGATGATGAAAAATCTAGGCTGTATATGTATAAAATTAAAGCCCTTCAAGAAGAATTTATCCCCAATAAGTAGCTTAAAGAATAAGATAAAAAGATAATATTTTATTACAGACTAAAACTGTATCCAAGCTACATTCATTTCGACTAGTGTGGAACTTTTATTGTAAATCATGTTTTTTATTTGTATTTATATAGATCAAAGTATCTATGAATGGTAATCCATTTATAGTTAATGGGAATCATTTAATGTTTTATAGAGAGTCTGTTCAAGAGAATCTAGGGGACAAGGTTCCACTTCAAGATACCAAATACAAATAAGGATATGTCATGTAATTACTTATCAATTTTTAGGTCTATAATGATTTATTTTAATCTCTTATATAAATCATTTTAAAATTATTAAATTGAATAAAATAAGTAGGGGTTCCTTTGGGAATATCCTTGAAGGTGTATCCTTTTTAAAATTTGGCTTTTGTGTTTTTTTCATTTTTACTATTTTATTGAATTTTTAATGTACATTTTTCATTTTCACGTGTTTTTGGAACCTGTGAGGTAAAAATTAATTCGTTCTTAATTTTTAGAACCTATGGTAATGTGTGAATTGATTTTTCTCATAGAATTAATCTAAGATTAATGCTAAAATGAAATTTATTTTAGATTGAAAATTTGGTAAACTCATAATAGAACCATTTATTTTGAATCATATTCTATGAATACTATCCAGGTATTAAAATAACTTACCTATTAAGATTTTATAATTTTTTTACATCTTCATCAAAATAACCTTACTTGTCACAATTATGAAACCATGCTCGATTATTAAAAAAATTTATTTGTTCTATCAAAACCTTGGAGTTTGATGGAACGTGTGGTCAAAATGGCTAAGGGAATTATTTTGGTTTAAAATACCATGTTTTTATTAAACTTATATTTCAAGCCCACATTTTACATTTAAACTTTGTTAGTCTATAATTTCCAAGAAAAAACTTTTTAGGAATCCACATTAAAAACCCAAAAATCCATATCCAAACTACTCTATAAGTAATTGGATGGTATTAGTTGAACTCAAGTATAGAATTGATGTTTTTTTGGGTGATTAATAAATTGTGGTTATGTTGGGAAGAAAAATAATTCCAACAATATATTTTGAAGTTGCATTAATGGAATCTATTTGTGAGGAAATTTTGAAAGATAAAACCATGTCATTGAGATGCTAAATAATAATTATAAAAAAATAAGGAAAAATATAATTTTTTAGATAATTTTTAAGGTAAAAGATACTTCAAAAGTTGGGTTATATAGTTTACACCACTGTTTGATGTTTAAATAATCACTCACTACCTTCAAAATATAATTCTATACATAATTTGAAAACCAAAACAGAAGGAAAAATCTATTGATGGTAGATGAGTGAAAACAATTAATACTCAAGTGTTAAAGGTGTGAAATGACTATAAAAGTATAAAATGTTTTTGGATCTATATCACTACATGGAGGTTGTGGAGAATTACATTATTGAGTGTAAAAAAGGATTCATGCATTTTTACTATTAAAAATATGATTACATAATAGGATTATTATCACCTAACAATTGGAATGTAGGGTATGAATAGGATTAAATAAATTATAACTTTATATGGATTAAACATGTGTATATAATGAATTCATTGGTGACTAATTAATTATAAATAAAAATATAAACCATTTGAAAATAAAGAGAATATTTTTCTGAAAAATTATTTTTCAGCCCATACATAAGTTTTATGTCAATAAAAAGAATAATTAAATTTCCTTGATTTATATTTTAAAATTTTATATATTATATTCTACAATTTTTTAAAAATTTATTTTATTTTTTTCTAGATAAAACATAATAATTAATCAAATTTTATCCTTAAAACTTATATTATATCTAACAAGAAGTTTTTTCACCCTTTGTGCACCTATTTTAAAATTAAAATTTTCTACTTTTTCAAAATATATTTGGAAAAATAAAATTCATTTTTAACATCTACATTTAAAAATTATATTTGGGTAACATGTTTAATAATTTCCTAAAAATAAATTTTTTTTGAAGAATATTAAAAAATAATTGTTTTTATTAAGAATAATCATTTAATTTAAAGCATTTAAAAACATAAAAATTATTTTAATATAGAATTTATTATAAACATTGTTCACACACACACACACAAACTTATATATATATATATATATATTAATCCAATTTAGTTCATTTAAATTAATTTCATAATGAATTTTGATATAATTGTTTTAAACAATTGAACATTTTCTCATTGAAAAACCGCTTTCTTGACACATTCGTGTTATTAATTTAAAACTAAAATTTTATAATTATGTTAATTAAATATTTAAAAAGAGATTAAATAGTGGGAATCCGATTAATTTATGTTATCCAATATCCTAAAAATTATTTTTTACTCTAAGGAATATTAAAAATAGTAAAAATAATTTACCGCGGTTAAGGTAAAATTTGGATTTACTATGGATTGAAATAAAATGATATGGGTTAAAAATTATCAAAAACAAGTTAAGAACCATTTTAATTCTTTAGTTTTACCTTATATATTATATTAACTAAAATGTACCATTTTAGAGCCATATGGCATGTGAAAAACTCAAGTACACCTTTTTCTATTAAAAAATTACAACTATGCTACTCACCTAACATAAAATGCCACAACCTCTCCCCTAGTATTCACAATTAGAAAACCCTTTGGATCATCAAATACCTACTAAAATCCTTCAATATTTTCCTCATATCATTATAAAATCCTAATTTTTTTCAAAGATCCATTATATGAATCCTTTGGGTGCAAACCAAAAGAAGTTGTCCTAAGCATAGGTAATGTCCTTAACCGAGCGTTTTATTTTATTTCTTCCTAAACCTAAAAAAATTATTATCAAACAATTATTATATAATATAATTAGTATATTACAAATAATTAGATTTTATTAAGCTAATATAATGACATAAATCCTTCTCCACTTCCATCAAATGGGTTACAAAATCATCATTCAGGTGTACGACTGACTATCATGTTGCGAACCAATGTTATTCATTTTACATAGACACCTTTATAGTATTGATATAATTATGGATTTATTTTTTATATATTATCTCAATGAGATTATCTTTCTTCTATAATTATTATATAACCTGTGAATTCTTACTTTCCATTCTTTGGGAATATGATAATGTTGTTCGTGTGTACTACAGAATACCGCCTCTCGAAGTGACGTGATTCGTTCACACTTTACATGGAATGTAATAAGTGTTAGATTAATAAACAAATGTGATATATATAAAATGAAAATTTATATATAATGGTAATATATTATTAACCTTTCTTTATTTATTTCCATCAGAAAAATGGTTATAATGTTAATGCGTACGTACGACCTACTTTCTACCTAAACGATGTATTTCAATAAATATATAAATTTTATAGATCACTCTAAACACATTTATACTGAATATATATTAAATTTATATGATTTATAGTTTTGTTTTGATATTCTGGGAAAATTATAGAAGTAATAAGGCAACAAATAACAAATCAAAACATATATGAAAAATGAAGCAGTTATTGCCTAAAACGTTACTTTAACATGGAATTGTTAATAAATGGGAAATATAAGGTCATAAGTAAATCATATAATTTATGATATATAATTATGGTTATTTAATATATTTACAATAAACTTATATTTATTATAAATTAAATTCAATTTTTTATGTAGGAAGTTGAGACTTATGGTAAGGGATTTCCGTCTCACTTTTATTCTCTGTGAGACACACACCATAATCACCATGTGTTTCTTTTATGTAGTGTATATAATGACCATGAATTATTTTTATGATTATTATATTAATAAATATTGTTATTCACCAACCCATTTTATGGTATATCATTAATATGGTTGACCATATAAAATTTTTCAAAGTGTGAAGGGTTTTATGATAAAATCTCACCTTTTATCGGAGTTGTTTATTTTTAAGCTTCCCATGATAAAATATTATAATCCATATCTCATGAAACACATGAAATTTATTCTAATATGTTTATGTCATGATATTACAATGTTTTCCATCATTTTACTCTCTTTATGTACTAAAGAGTTTAAAATAACGTTTTTAAAAGAGAAATGACTTTATACAAATATTCAGCCAAAAATGTATTTAATCAATAATAATTTTGTCCATTTTTTTTAAATTACACAAATTATTTATTAAATATATATTTATAAATGTTTTAATTTTAATTTTTTAAATAAATATTTATGTTATTTTCAATCAATTACCATTTATATTTTACTAAAAAATGTGAAAGGAATCATTATTTTGACATGTACGACATAAAAAATATTTTCCACCATTATGACCAAATATTTGTTTTAAATATTCCTTTATATGTTTAAAATATTATTTTCAAAGAAATTAATTTTAAACATGTTTTATGATTTTTTATTTTTAAAATTTTAATTTTAAGATGGAAATAATATTTTCCTTAAGAATAGTTTTAAATGATTTTTAAATGTTTCCTTATAAGTTTTAGATTATTTTTAAGAAATTGATATTGAAAATTTTATTATGGTTTAAAATTTCTTTTTATATATAGAAAATTCCATATTCCTAAAAAATTGTTCCAAGTGATATTTCAATATAAATTCTATCTATGACGACATCCTTTAATGTTACTTATTCTTTATTGGGGATTAGATTTAACGATACCATACTTATACATTATCTAGATGGTTATTGTTTATTTTGATTAATTTTTTATGAAACCCATTTATATTTCATGGGGTATGATATGGTGAATTGATTAAATGTTTATGAAACCCATTTTATTTACACAGGGTATTATGTGATGATATTATGAATGTTTTATGATATTGTGTCACACATAAGTGTTTTTTTATTATGAGATCAGGGATACCTATATCTACCATCAATATATTGGGTAAATATTTATATCTCATTAGATAGAAGTGGAAAACCAATTTATAGGATTGATTCACTATGGAAAATATGTGTCTCTTAATCCATTACGAGAAACAGGTGTATCCTAGTCTATAATGGGAAACATGTGATAAGTCTTGATCCACTATGTTGATGGTATTAGTAGTTAACCTTGACATATAAAATTGATTTTATATATTTATTAGGTGTCTAAGCATGTATGAAATGATATTATGATTAATTATTAATGTATTATGATTTCTCACTCTTATGGGCCATGTTTTCTGATATGATAAAATTTTGTGCCATGAATCATGTTTATGATCTATGAAAGGTTTGGTATAAAAATCCTAAGTTCTATTCATGATCTAATTACCTTGTGATTATCTTATTAATTAATATGATCACATATTTATATCTCATATTTTTACCATTCTTAATCATATAATCTGACACTTTTTCAGGTTTCATTCCCCATGTTACGATAAAAGATTTAGAAAGGGCATTTTTATGTGGAATACTATTTGATAATATCATTGTGGGTGTTGTTGAGGATCATTCATGAAATAATAATATTGTGTTCATGGTCTCCAAATACACTAAGTTATTACATTACTTGGGTGTGTGTTTATGAAATGTATTAAAAATTTGTCTAAAAATATGTTATATTTAGGAAGAAACTCTTGGGTCTCTATTGTTGGAATCAGAGGATAAGTTTAGTTAACCATTGTAAACTAGAATGCGAAAACATTAGTAAGATTCATAAAGATATTTCTAATTATATTTCTATGGATATTTATAAGTATATTTATATGGATGAGTTAATGTATAGGAACATGTCATTTAATTTTTCAATAGGATAGAGAGAGTGGTTTCCATGAAATTACATCACTGTCTAGATAATATAAGTGGATGTGGCTCTAGCATAGATAAACCTAGGGGTGATATCTTTGAAATGTGAACATTAATATATAATCAATAACCACCTAGTGTGAGACAATGAGACTTACTACAAACTAGGTTTGACACTCCCAAGGGATATGATTTGGAAATTTTCAAACTCATTATGAACCATAATGAAGAATTTAACCCATGATCCTGAATAAACTATGTTAAGCCTAAGGTTTTATATATTGAAAATAATGTGTCATTATCTTGAAATATTATAAGTGATTTTCCATGTCAATGTGGTATCCTAATATGATCTGTTTTTCTTATTCTTTTATTTTTGGTTTTTGTCAATGTACGAAACACAAAGGAACCATGTCAGTGTTGAGGGTGATAGATAATGAAATGACTATCCTCTTAAGAAACCCAACATTATAGGAGATGGAATGTAAATTTCTATTGATATTATCACCCAACATTCTCAAGTAATGAATCATGATGAACATCCAAATGATAAAATGAGGAATAATGTTCTGTTGAGTCCTTCATGAGGCAATATCCACATTATTTTAGTGGTTTAAATAATCTACTAGTTTATGAGGAATGGATTTGTACCAATGAAAATATATTTTCTATTATTTAGTGTTCAGATCATTAAAATGAAAATTTGGATGTTTATTATTTTTATGGAGAATAATATTAGTGGTGTACTTTTATTAATAATAAGAGTGAATAAGATGAAATTGAATATATGGAATGAGAATATATTTAGGGGATATTCATCATTAAGTACTTATATCATACTCTAAAAAAATACATAGGAATTACTTGATCTTAAAAAAAGATGATAAATATATTTATAACTATGAATAAAATTTTACAAGACTTGTAAGGTACCCTTCTGGATTAATCATCATCACTAAAAGAAAAAATTATTGATTCTTTAGTGTCCTAAAACTATGTATTAAAATGGACTTAGTTATAAGATACATTATTTCTTAGGAATACGTCATACTATGTGCACTGAATGTGGAAATAGAAGTTATATATCCCTATAATTATTATGGTTTTGACAAGAAAATAAATATTTAGTCTCATGAAAACACAAATGGTGGAAAAAATCTCATCTATCTACATTCCAAAAATGTTAGAATAAACATAAAAGAAATTTATTGAATATAACTAGTAGGTTCATTAAATATGGAAAGAAAGGTTATAAATCCCATGAATTTCAAAATTTCATTAATGGTATTGTTAATGCAATGGAAGAGAATATGATACCAACTGATGCACCACACACACTCTAGTGTTTTTAAGTGAAATGATTTTTGGTATTATGAAAATCAATTCCCAAACAAAAGGATAATGTGGATGACAAGACCCAAAAAACATTGAAGATAATGGAAAAAGGGAATGATATTTCAATCACAATGGATAAAGTGAATCTTGAAATTTAGGGAACACTTATCCTCCCCTTATAATTTCTGAATTGGATGTTTTATTTCATATGAATGAGACCTATGAAAATAATATTGTTCAACCTTTAGTTAAATTTCATGTAATTATATCCCTCTGTATTCAATTTGGAAAAAATAAATCTCATTTCATATTATATTAGTACAAGTATTAACCCAATATTCCAATGAAACTATATTTTATATGTTAAGATCTTATATAAGGAATAAAGGGTGAATTAAATTTTGGAAATGTATATGTCTCTATGTACGATTATCTTAAGAGTTATGGATACCATCAAGGGTTTATTAGTTTAAGTTGTATCATAAGTTCAAATTCATTGAAACCCCTTTTGAGGTTTTACATTTTGAGAGTTTGTCATGATTAATAATATTTTCAGAGACATTTATTGAAATTCAACCCTATTCTTGTATATATTTTTGACAAATTAAGTTAAGAAATTACTTTACACTTTGTGGAAATATGATTAAAGCTATTGGTAACCTTTAGGATTTATCTTATCTTTGATGTTGAGGTAATTATTGGTTTTAGTATATCACTATACTATGTCATGACACTTTTTTACTATTATAGACGATTTATCTTTGAATCCTCTTGTATGAATATAAATTAATAAAGACAAAAGGTTGGGATCAAAACATTCCTCCACTTGAGTTTTCTTGCAAAAATATTTTTCACTCGAGTATTCATATGGATCCTTATTAATCCTTTTATGTAATTAAATTTATAACTACAACGTAATGGAATGAAGTTACAAAAAGAATGTTATGTGGAACAAATAAAGATGAGGAGATAGTAGAGAATGTTACAACTATTTTAAAACATATAGTGATAGTTAAACGTTTAAATAAATGTTATTTATTTATTTGTTTATGTGTTCTATAATTTGAAGTTGTTGAGAAGGTATTTCTTTGAATTTCTCCATAGGAAAAAAGAAAGACTAAGACCCATGTATGTCAGTACATTTTAAATACATGATCATATCAAGATAGAAGATTATCAGTTTTCACTTACATTGAACCTCTCTCAAGTTCATGATGTGTTCCATGTACCTTTTATAAGGAAGGATATAACTGATCCTTTATAAGTACTGAACTTATAGGTCATATGTAAAGACCTGACCCTATTTTATCGGAGCTTGTTCCTTATTACATTACATTGGAATAATTACAAGAAAGTTGTATCCCAAGGGAAAAAATAGTTTAGTATATTTGGAAAGATAGATAAATACATAATTTCAAAATTACAACTTGAAATGAAATACAATATATAAGTTTTATTGGGAACATCCATAACTATAAGTTTATCCCTACAAGTCATTCATAATAAATGTCTTCATGTCCTGAGAAAATGGAACATAATAAAGTGGTGAGATAAAATGATTATTAAGGGTAAACAATATAGTAGGAGATATCATAAACATAAACATTAGGCATTTTGAGTAATTGAAAACACATTCCTTTAATATTAATAATATTGAACACATTATGGAAGGAATATAAGATGAGTAAATATTTCCACATTAAAAAATAATCATGGGTATTATAATATTTGAATAACCACGTGAACTTTGAATTTATAGTTTCATAATGAGGGAAATGAATACGTTAGACATTATGAAACATACCATGAAGGCCTCAACCAAGACATTTAAAAATGATTAAGGACTTAGCCAAAACAATATCTAAAAAAGGGAAAGGCCTCTGTAAAGTCCATATCTATTTTCTCATGATACCTACTGATGCATTGATGGGGAAATAGTGGGCCCCAACCATCACATAATAAGTCTAATTCAATATTCATATGAATAGCGATAAACATAAACAACACATACCTTCATATTAAAACTAACATATGAAACAAAATAACTTTCCCCAAACATTAATCATAAACACTAACCATTCAGAGTAAATTGGAGAATGGTTTTAAGGTAGAACATCCACAGTCAAACTAATCACAAACCATTCAATTACATATGGTAGATGATATTGTAAAATATTAATCCCAATAGTACATAATAATCAACATAAGTATTGAAATATATGAAGATAATAAAATCATCTAGTAATTTTTGAGATAAATACTATTTTATTTTGAAAATAATTGTAATTTTGAAAAAGTCTTTGTATAAAACCAGAAGTGAATTCAGATAGTAATTTAATAATATAATGAGTTATTTTAGAAAGATAATGGTTTCTAAAAACCTATTATAGAGTGCCCTTGAAAATAGGTAAGAATTTGAGAAATTCCCTTGAATCGAGCTTGTATTACGAGATAAATTTTTGAAAGATCCTTTTAAAACAAATAACTCCCCATAAATGAAAGTAGGATTCTGATTTGTATATATATATATATATATATTTAATATTCTCATATAATATATGATGATTACCTATTAGTAAAAAATAATTTAATTGAGGTAAGTAGAGAATTAAAATAACCCAAATGAAAATGGATGTTCGGGTAGAAAACCCTTATGTTAAGTACAAAGGTGTTCCTCACTTGATCTTAATGACGTGAATAATAAAATTTAGGTTCATAAATTAATCTATCCAGAAACTCATCTACATGTAATTGATTTAGTATAATCTATTTAGGTTCATTCATGGACTTTTGATGGGTTAAGAGATTCAATGACATTGTTTTTTAGAGTTTTCTTCCTTAGTTTTTCAGATCAGTTTAATTATATTCATGTACTAATAAAAATGAAGAATGAGAATTTTTTTCTTGAAGAGAAGTTTTATGTTATTAGTTAACAACCATCAGATTACATGGTTATAAAATTTATTTGGTTATTGGGAGTGAATATGATTCATTATATAAAACTATAATGACAATTGTTTTGGAAAAATAGCAGTTCTTGATCACAACAAACTCATTTAGATTTATAAATTAATATCATTAGAGACTTAAATATGATATATTACATATATAATACTCTGTTTCAACCATAAAAATGGTTTTATGACCATAATTGAATATGTTAATAGAAATTGAAAACTTGTCATCCTTGAATGTGATAAATTAAAACATCTCGGGTGGTGTTTTCATTTCTAGTATAAAAGAAGGGGAAATGAGAGATGATGAAGAATTACTACTGTAGCATAACAGAATTGATGTAAATATAAGATACTGGAGTCATAATAACATTTTTATGAACGAATTTAAGGAAAAAAGAAAATAAAGAAACTTGAAATAATTTAAATGAAAAGAGAAATTTACCTCTTGAATTAATCTTCCTTGAGAGCCTCTTTAGGGGAGAGGTGTTGTTATTTTAATGGGACCAAGGGATGAAGAACATGGGGGTACATATTGGGAGGATATTATATTAGAATTTATACAAGGAACAAGGCGTTATAGGAGTAAAGAGAAGAGGGAGTAGGGGGGTTCATAATCGAGGAGAAAGGGTTTTCCCATTATTTTACTCATTGTTTTATTATTTTTCCAAATGCAAGTATTGATTCTTGTGATATAGAATAGTAATATATGCATGTGAGTTCGATCTAAGTGTTCTTACATCACACATGATGCTATTAATAGTGAATTTAACTCGTAATGTATATATATAGTAAATTACCGTATTTTACTATTGATAAAAAATTGAGTATTGTAGAAAAATCAAAAAAATTCACCCTAACCATTTTCAATGGGTATAATTAAAATATGAGCTTCATTTTTTTAAAATAATTTTCTAAATATTATTTATTTATTTTTTAAATAAAATCATAATTTATTCGAAAAATAATAATTTTAAAATTATAATTCGTTTTATATCACCTTAAAAAACTAATCAAGATCTCATTATCTTATAACCATAATAAAATAAAATAATAATATGATTAATATTCATAAGGGTCATATTAATATTCATTTTCCAATTCATAAGGGTATGTCACTATTCACCAAAATTTACGTTATTCTTATTAGTCCCTAAATATCTTACGAAACACCACCGTGTATGTCATTTTTTTTAAATTCAAATCACAGAGGTGGAAATATTATATTTAATAGCTAGGTTATAAAAAAGTGATGTTTTTTAGAGACATAGTATTTCATGCATTCAATATTAAATTTATGTAAAGAATCTTGGGGTGTTACATTATCCCCTCCTAATAAAAATTTCATCCTCGAAATTACCAGAATGTTACCTCAAAAAAATATTTTTGTAGTTATTCATTATAATCTCCTTAGGCTCCCATGTTGCCTTTTTGATTTTATGATTTTTATAAAATATTTTTACCAGTAAAGTTGTCTGATTCCTCAAAACATGTTCTTTGTATCTAGAATCCGGATAGGCTCTTCACAATAAGATAGGTCAGGTTCCAATTCAATACATTCAGAAGTGAGTACATGTCTCGGGAATGGAATGTACTTTCTTAGAAACGAGACATGGAACATATTACATACTTTATACAAGCTATGTGGCACATCCAAACGATATGCAACAGATCCAATTCTCTCTAGAATTTTAAAAAGGGCCTATATACCTTGGGATTAGTTTCCCTTTCTTCCCAAATCTAATATCACCCTTCCATCGAGATACCTTTAAGAAAATATGATCTCCCACTTGAAACTCCAAATAATTCTTTGATTATCAGCATTTTTTTTTCATCTTGGAGATGATTTGATATTGAATTGAATAGTCTATAACTTCACTTTTTTTCCTCTGCAATCTATGGGACCACAAGCATACTTTCTCTAACTTCATCACAACAAGTTGGTGTACGAAATCCTATTTTGTACAATTATTCATATGGTGCTATTTGAATATTTGAATGGAAACTATTATTGTAGGAAAACTCCACTAAAGGTAAATATTGATCCAACATTCCTTGAAATTCAAGTGAACATGATCTCAACATGTTCTCTACGGTTTGGATCATCCTTTCTGATTGACTTTCAGTTTGTGTGTGATAAATATTACTCAATCGTAGATAAGTATCCAAATATTTCTAAATAATTTCTTAGAATTTCAATGTAAATCATGGATCAAGATAAGAAAAAATTTAGAGAGGTGATACATGAAGTCTCAAAACTTCATTGATATAGTCTTTCTAGACTCTGCAGTGAAAAATCATCCCTTGTGGTGAGGAAATGTGCGGATTTTGTAAGTTGATCCACAATTACCCCTATTACATCATTACTTTGTGGAGTTATAGGTAATCCAGTGAAAAAATCCATGGTGATGTCATCCCATTTCCATGTAGGAATTGGTAGAGGTTGCATGAATCCTCTAAAATGCTTTCTTTCTGCCTTTACTTAATGAAAAAGTAAACATCTTGATACATAATCAGTAATTCCCCTCATCATGTTATCCCACCTAAAATGTTCTTTCAAATCTCTATACATTTTAGTGATACTCGGGTGTATAGAGAAATCTGAGCTATGAGAATCATCCAATAACTCCCTCGTCAGCTCTGGTAGAGAGGGATCACATAAACTCTTCCCAAATTTCAGAATTCCATCTTTACACATGAATTCAACCAACTTCCCATATTTCACAACATTAATTTTCTTTTTAATATTCTCGTCATCAGACTGTAAAGTTTTAATTCATTCCAATAAAGATGGTTGGGAAATCATTTGAAAAATAAGTGATGTTTCACCTTCTTTGATAATTCCCATATCCATCTTCACTAGATCCATGTACAAAGGATCCTTATCAATCTTAATTTTTTTGAGACCTCTATGATACTTCCTACTCTATGAATCGGCTACCTTGTTTGCCTTTCCTGGGTGGTAGTGTATAGAACAATCATAATCCTTGAGTAGTTGAAACCATCTCCTTTGCCTCATGTTGAGTTCTTTCTGTGAGAGGATATATTTTAGACTCTTATAATCTGTATATATATTACATTTTTCTCCATTGAGATAATGTCTCCATATCTTCAGAGAAAGGATTACCACTGCTAACTCAAGATCATGAGTATGATAGTTTTGTTCATTAATTTTTAACTGCCTTGATGCATAAGAAATAACTCTATCATTATGTTTAATGACACAACTATGTCCTTTATTTGATGCATCACTATAGATCACAAACGCATCATTCCCCAGTGGTAGAGTTAGAATCAAAGCATTCACTAATCTCTTATTTAATTCTTCGAAATAGTCCTTACATTATTTTTTCCATATGAACTTAACCCCTTTATTTGTAAGCTTGTTTATTGGGTTGGATAAATGGGAAAAGTTCTGAATGAAATGATGATAATGACCTGATAAACCAATAAAACTACGAACCTCAGTTATATGTGTTGGTTTAGACCATTCTTGAATAGCCTTTTCCTTCATAGGATCAATAGATATTCTATCCTTAGAGAAAATATAGACAAGAAAGGAAACTGATTGAAGCCAAAATTCACACTTACTAAACTTCCCATATAATTCATTTCTTTTAAGAGTCTTCAGAATAATGAACACGTTATTTTCATGATCCTTGTAGATTTTAGAGTATACCAAGATATCATCAATAAATACCACAAAAAATTCATCAAGATATTCCTTGAAAACTCTATTCATTATATCCATGAAAACATAGGGTGCATTATTCAGTCTAAAAGAAATTACTATAAAATCATAATGCCCATAATTGATTCGAAATTTTTTCTTTGTAATGTATTCCTCTATCACACACAACTGATGATATCAATATCAAAGATAAATCTTCAAAACATATTGGGATCCATGAAGCTGATCAAATAAATCATCAATGCGAGGTAGGGGTACTTTTTATTTATTATTATAGCATTGATCTCTCTATAGTGAATACACAACCTCATTGATCCAACTTTTTTATTAAAAAAAAGAGTAGGGGATCCCCATGGAGAAACACTTGGGTGAATAAATCCTTTATTAGTTAATTCTTCTAGTTGTTTCTTTAGTTACACTAATTCTATAGTGGTCATTTTATAAGGGGTCTTTGATATGGGCCTTGAATCAAGAATTAAGTCAATGGAAAAATCAATTTCCCACTCTAGAGGATTTCTAGTTAAATACTCACTACTGGAAATATAGGATTTCCCAATGGTTTAGAACTGTTGGGAAAGGCTGCAGAACCATTGGTATATGTTATACCAACGGTTCTGCAAACCGTAGGGAAGTATGCCATTGGGAAAGATTTTCCCAACGGTTTATAGTGAACCGTTGGGATAGGGTGGAGAAAAATTACCCAATCCCAAAAGTTCTGGCAAGAAGTTGGGAAATCGTTTTCCCAACGGTTTACAACCGTTGGGATAGAGTGCTGAAAATAACCATGTTTTTTCCAACGGTTTAGCCAAACCGTTGGAAAAAACCCAAGATCCCCTCTTTCCCAACGGTTTCTAAACCGTTGGGAAAAGTGTTTTACCAATGGTTTAGAACCATTGGTAAAACAAAACCCAGGCATTCTATGCCAACGGTTTGAAACCGTTGGCATAGCCTATGCTAGGGCAAATTGCACAACAGCTCTGCAATTTGCCCAGCAGCTCTCCAATTTGCCCACCAGCTCTCCAATTTTCCCACCAGGTCTCATTTTGTGGGTTCCCTACCATTTTCATTAAAATTATTGTACCTCTAATAAACTAACACATACATATACAATTATTGTACCTGTAATAAACAACCAACACTTACATATAGAGAAAAAATTCATACACATTTAACATATAATGCTGGAACTATACACATCCATAATTAAATTAGAATTAATAACGTAATTATAAACATAAAAAATTCATTTAGAATTCAATTTAAAATTTAGATGACAAATATATGTGGAATCCGGAAGTCAATTCAAAATTTGATCGGTTTTTTGTATACTATATATTTTTACCTGAAATGATGTCCATTTGAAACAAAATACATACACCTAGAGTGCTATTGACCACACCGTGCCTTTTATTGAGGCGGGGTTGACTCGTACAGGTCACATATGACCCATGGATTTTTGTGCTAAAGTATCGACACAATCCGAATGTGTTTGGTCGGTTTTCCATATGCTAGTTGATGTTTTTCAATTAAAAATGATGTATTTTTGAAACAAAAGGCAGACACTTTGAGTGGTTCCGGCCACACTGCGTCTCATATTGAGGCGGGGTTGATTCGTACACGTCACATATGACCCATGGATCATTCTCCTAAAGTTTCACCAGAAACCGAATGCGTTTGGTCATTTTTCCATATGTACTTAAAATGTTGTCCAGTTTAAACAAAAGAAATCCACTTAGAGTGATTCTGGTCACACCGTGCCTCCGATTCAGGAGGGGTTGACTCGTACATGTCACATATGACTCATGGATAATTTTCCTAAAGTATCGACACATTACAAATGCGTTTGGTCGGTTTTCCGTATGCCAGTTGATGTTTTTCACTTCAAATGACGTCCTTTTGAAACAAAAGACAGACACTTTGAGTGGTGGCGACCACACCGCACCTCGGATTGAGGCGGGATTGACTCGTACACGTCACATATGACCCATGGATGATTGTTCTAAAGTATCGACACAATCCGAATGCGTTTGGTCGGTTTTCCGTATGCTAGTTGATGTTTTTCAATTAATATATCGTCCTTTTGAAACAAAAGGCAACCACTTTGAGTGGAGGCAGCCACACCGCACCTCAGATTGAGGCGGGGTTGACTCGTACATGTCAAATATGACCCATGGATTGTTGGGCTAATGTGTTGACACAATAAAAATGTGTTTGGTCGGTCTTCTGTATGCCAGTTGATGTTTTTCAATTAAAATAACGTCCTTTTGAAACAAAAGGCAAAAACTTTGAGTGGTGCTGGCCACACCGTGCCTCGGATTGAGGCGAAGTTGACTCGTACACGTCACATATGACCCATGGATCATTCTCCTAAAGTTTCAATGGAAACCGAATGCGTTTGGATGGTTTTCTGTATGTACTTAAAATGTTGTCCATTTTAAACAAAAGAGAGCCACTTAGAGTGATTCCGACCACACCATGCCTCAAATTAAGGCAGGGATGACTTGTACACATCACATATGACCCATGGATCGTTTTTCTAAAGTATCGACACAATCCGAATGCGTTTGGTCACTTTTCTGTATGCCAGTTGATATTTTTCACTTAAAATGACGTCCTTTTGAAACAAAAGACAGAAACTTTGAGTGGTTTCAGCCACACCGTGCCTTAGATTGATGAGGGGTTGACTCGTACACATAACATATGACCCATGGATCATTATTCTAAATTATCAACACAATACGAATGCGTTTGTCGGTTTTCCGTAAGCCAGTTGATGTTTTTCAATTAAAATGACGTCTTTTTGAAAGAAAAGGCAGACACTTTGAGTGGTGGCGGCCACACCACGCCTTGGATTGAGGCGAGGTTGACTCGTACAGATCACATATGACCCATGGATCGTTGTGATAATGTATCGACACAATCCGAATCCATTTGGTCATTTTTCCATATGCCAGTTCATGTTTTTCAATTAAAATGACATCCTTTTGAAACAAAAGGCAGACGCATTGAGTTGTGGCGGCCACATCGCGCCTCCAATTGAGGTGGAGTTGACTTGTACACGTCACATATGACCCATGGATGATTCTACTAATGTTTCAATGGAAACCGAATGCGTTTGGTTGGTTTTCCGTATGTACTTAAATTGTTGTCCATTTTAAGCAAAAGAGAGCCACTTAGAGTGATTCCGGCCACACCATGCCTTAGATTAATGCAGGGTTGACTCGTACACGTTACATATGAGCCATGGATCGTTGTTCTAAATTATCGACACAATACGAATGCGTTTGGTCAGTTTTCAGTATTCCAGTTGATGTTCTTCACTTCAAATGACGTCCTTTTGAAACAAAAGATAGACACTTTGAGTGGTGGCGGCCACACCGCGCCTCATATTGAGGCGAGGTTGACTCTTAAACGTCACATATGACCCATGGATCGTTTTTCTAATGTATCGACACAATCCGAATGCATTTGGCCACTTTTCCGTATGCCATTTGATGTTTTTCAATTAAAATGACGTCCTTTTGAAACAAAAGACAGACACTTTGAGTGGTGTCGGCCACACCATGCCTTGGATTGAGGTGGGGTTGACTCGTACACGTCACATATGACCCATGGATCGTTGTGCTAAATTATCGACACAATCTGAATGCGTTTGGACGATTTTCCTTATGCCAATTTATGTTTTTCAATTAAAATGACGTCCTTTTGAAACAAAAGGCAGACACTTTGAGTGGTTTCGGCCACACCGCGCCTCAGATTGAGGCGGAGTTGACTCGTACACATCACATATGACCCATGGATCATTCTCCAAAAGTTTCAATGGAAACCGAATGCGTTTGGTCGGGTTTCCATATGTACTTAAAATATTTTCCATTTTAAACAAAAGAGAGCCACTTAGAGTGATTCGGGCGACACCGTGCCTCAGATTAAGGCGAGGTTGACTCGTACACATCACATATGACCCATGGATCTTTGTTCTAAAGTATCGACAATATACGAATCTGTTTGGTCACTTTTCTGTATGCCAGTTGATATTTTTCACTTAAAATGACGTCCTTTTGAAACAAAAGACAGACACTTTGAGTGGTGCCGGCCACACCGCACCTCGGATTGAGGAGGGGTTGACTCGTACACATCAAATATGACCCATGGATCGTTGTGCTAATGTATCGACACAATCCGAATGCGTTTGTCGGTTTTCCGTATGCCAGTTGATGTTTATCAATTAAAATGACGTCCTTTTGAAACAAAAAACAGACACTTTGAGTGGTGGCAGCCACACCACGCCTCGGATTGAGGTGGGGTTGACTTGTACACATCACATATGACCCATGGATCGTTGTGCTAAAGTATCGACACAATCTGAATGCGTTTGTCGGTTTTTCGTATGCCAGTTGATGTTTATCAATTAAAATGACGTACTTTTGAAACAAAAGATAGACACTTTGAGTGGGGGCGGCCACACCGTTCCTCGGATTGTGGCGGGGTTGACTCGTACATGTCACATATGACCCATGGATCGTTGTGCTAATGTATTGACACAATCCGAATGCATTTGGTCGTTTTTCCATATGTACTTAAAATGTAGTCCATTTTAAGCAAAAGAGAGACACTTAGAGTGATTCCGGCCACACCATGTCTCAGATTAAGGTGGGGTTAACTCGTACACGTCACATATGACCCATGGATCGTTGTGCTAACGTATCGACACAATCTGAATGCGTTTGGTCGGCTTTCCGTATTCCAGTTGATGTTTTTCACTTCAAATTACGTCCTTTTGAAACAAAAGACAGACACTTTGAGTGGTGGCGGCCACACCGCACCTCGGATTGAGGCAGGGTTGACTCGTACACGTCACACATGACCCATGGATCGTTGTTCTAATGTATCGACACAATCCGAATTCGTTTGGTTTGTTTTCCGTATACCGGTTGATGTTTTTCAATTAAAACGATGTCCTTTTGAAATAAAAGGCAGACACTTTGGGTGGTGTCGGCCACACCACATTTCAGATTGAGGTGGGGTTGATTCTTACACATCACATATGACCCATGAATCGTTCTCCTAAAGTTTCAATAGAAACCGAATGCGTTTGGTCGGTTTTCCATATTTACTTAAATTGTTGTCCATTTTAAGAAAAAGAGATCCACTTAGAGTGATTCCGGCCACACCGTTCCTTAGATTAAGTAGGGGTTGACTCGTACACATCACATATGACCCAGAGATCATTTTTCTAAATTTTCGACACAATCCGAATGTGTTTGGTCGGTTTTCCGTATGCCAGTTGATGTTTTTTCACTTCAAATGACGTCATTTTGAAACAAAAGACAGACAATTTGAGTGGTGGCAGCCACACCGCGCCTCGGATTGAGACGGGGTTGAATCGTACACGTCACATATGACCCATGGATCATTGTGTTAATGTATCGACACAATCCAAATGCGTTTTGTCTCTTTTCTGTATGCCAGTTGATGTTTTTCAATTAAAATGACGTCCTTTTGAAACAAAAGGCAGACACTTTGAGTGGTGCCGGCCACACCGCATCACAGATTGAGGCGGGGTTGATTCGTACACATCACATATGACCCATGCATCGTTATCCTATAGTTTCAATGGAAACCAAATGCGTTTGGTCGGTTTTCCATATGTACTTAAAATATTGTCCATTTTACGCAAAAGAGAGCCACTTAGAGTGATTCCGGCCACACCATTCCTCAGATTAAGGAGGGGTTAACTCGTACACATCACATATGACCCATGGATCGTTGTGCTAAAGTATCGACACAATCTGAATGCGTTTGGTCAGTTTTCCGTATGTCAGTTGATGTTCTTCACTTAAAATGACGTTCTTTTGAAACAAAAGACAAACACATTGAGTGGTGGCGGCCACATCGTACCTTGGATTGAGGTGGGGTTGACTCATAAACGTCACATATGACACATTGACCATTTTGCTAAAGTATCGACACAATCCGAATGCGTTAGGTTGGTTTTCCGTATGCCAGTTGATGTTTTTCAATTAAAATGACATCCTTTTGAAACAAAAGGCAAACACTTTGAGTGGTGGTGGACACACCTTGGATTGAGGCGGGTTTGATTCGTACACGTCACATATGACCCATGGATCGTTCTTCTAATGTTTCAATGGAAACCAAATGCGTTTGGTCGGTTTTCCGTATGTACTTAAAATGTTGTCCATTTTATGAGAATCCTCATGTGTCTATTAGTGGAATGGTATTTACATAAAATATTGTGGATATTTCTATAAAATATTTTTTTATCATTCTTAGTATGGATTAAATTTTAGTTTATAATGCTATGAAACATTTCGGAGCTAACAATATCATTCCCAATGAATACATCTCTTTTATAACATACCAAGAATCTATGATATTGATTAGATGTGTAAATGTGATTTACATTGATTATCATGATGAAAATAAATAAAATATATATTATATATTTTCTAGTATTAAATGAAATCAAGAAGGGGGGGGGGGGGCTGTCCGGGGGGCTGTCTGGGGACCAAGGAGGAGGTTGGGGCCTGTAAGGGGGGTTGTCCGAGGTCCAAGGAAGAGGGTGGGGGGATGTCCGGGGGCTGTCTGGGGGGCTGTCCGGGGGGTTGTCCGGGGTCGAGGGAGGAGGGTGGGGGGGGGGGGGGGGGTTGTCCGGGGTCCAAGAAGGAGGGTGGGGGGGGGGATGTCTAGGGGGCTGTCCAGGGGCTATCCAGGGGCTGTCTGGGGTCCAGGGAGGAGGGTGGGGGGGGCTGTCCGGAGGGGGGGGGGGGGGTTGTTCGGGGGGCTGTCTGGGGGCTGTCCGGGGCTATTCGGGGGGTTTTTCCAGGGTCCAAGGAAGAGGGTGGGGGGCTGTCCGGGGGGCTGTCTGAAGGGCTGTCTGGGGGGTTGTCCGGGTCTTGGGAGGAGGGTGGGGGGGGGGGGGGCTGTTCATGGGGTTGTCTGGGGGATGTTCGGGGGTGTTCGGGGGGTTGTCTGGGGTCCAAGGAAGAGGATGGGGGGATGTTCAGGGGGCTATCTGGGGGCAGTCCGGGGGCAGTCTGGGGTCCAGGGAGGAAGGTGGGGGGGGGGGCTATCCGGGGGGCTGTCCGGGGGGCTGTCTGGGGGGCTGTCCGGTGGGGCTGTCTGGGGTCCAGGGAGGAGGGTGGGGGCTATCCGGGGTCCATAAAACTCTTTGCTATGAAAAGTATCTCTCCTTCTCAAAGATAAATAATGATGCTTCTTATTTATCATTGTTTTATGTTGCCTGTAGATAAAAAATATGTATAGTTTAACAGATATATATGTAATATATACATAATCAATTTAGTTACCTGATATAGTCATCGAACAAATCACATTTGAACAAAACTGTGCGATGTGCCATCTCCCGCTCTTCATGGCTTAATGTATTCAATGTATATGATCCAGGAATTCCTCCTCTTTGAGGAAGTGATGGAAAACTGGGTTCAATTTTTTCATACTGTTCTTATTCATTTCTCATTGGTCTGTTCAATCTTGTAGTAAGATCAGAAAAATACATCGAGCAGAAATCCATACATTCTTGAGCAAGTAACCATTTACGATAAAACCTTCGGGATGATTTCTATTTTGGACATAAGAATTTAATGTGAACATATTTCTTTCAGTTGGATACATCCAACGAAAATAATAAGGTCCTACGAAAAGTATTTCAGTGGGAATATGGAATGTCAGATGGAGCATGCATGTGAAAAATGATGGAGGAAATATTTTCTCCAACTCACACAAATTAATGGGGCATCTGTCAACATTTTTTGCAAGAAATACTTGGAAAACTTCTTACCACAAATATCTCTAAACAAATGGCACAAACGAATAACAACCACCCTTAAATTATTGGACAAAAGATGGCGGATTGCTATTGGAAGCAACTCATGCAGGTAGAACGTGATAATCACGAGTCTTCAATGATTTTAGCTTCAACTCTCTTCTGTTGACCCGTTTAGATATGTTTCTTGAATAGAAATCAGGAACTCTAATAGTCTCTAATACTTCGAGAAATTGTTTTTTTCATAGGTGTCATCACATAAGAAGCACATGAAAGGTTCCATTTATTTTCACTCATATGCACAGGATGAAATTCTGGTCTGATACCCCAATCCACCAAGTCAAGCCGAGATCATAAATCATCTTTTGTCTTCCCCTTTACATTTAGAAGAACCGAAAGCAACATTTTGCATATATTATTTTCAATATGCATTACGTCTAAACAATGATGTAACAAATTGGTTGACCAATAAGGAAAATCAAAAAAGATACACCTCTTCCTGCAATTGTAATAGGTTTCAGTGGAAACATTCTTTCTCTTTCCAGATTTCATTTGACCCTTCCCAAATGAAAAACTGAAATCTTTCGATTCATTAAGTACGTCAGTTCCAGACATACGTTGAGGTGGATCATCAGACTCTATGGTATTATCAAATCTTTGACGATTCATTCTATATGGATGATCCTTTGGCAAGAATCATCGATGTCCCATAAAACTGAAAACTATAGTGATGTTTCAGTCTTCTGGATCGTGTATTCTCCATACAAACTGGACATGACAGTTTTCCCTTCGTGCTCCATCCAGACATCATTTCATAAGCCGGAAAATCATTGATCGTCCACATAAGCGCAACACGCATATGAAATATGTCTTTCGAACATGCATTGTATGTGCGCACACCCACATCCCAAAGAAGTTTCAACTCTTCTATTAAAGGTTCCATGTATACATCAATATCAATGCTGGGATCAGAAGGAACAGATATGATTATACTCATGAAAGTGAAAGGTTTTTTCATACACAACCATGTGGGAAGATTATAAATGTGTATAAAAACTGGCCATGTGTTGTGCGAAGTAAGAATCTGCCCAAATGGATTTTAAACCATCGCATGAAAGACCCAGCCTCACATTACGCACGTCAGCTACAAAATCAGGATGTCGAGCATCAAATATCTGCCATGAAAATCTATCTGCAGGATGAACCAACTCATCATTAGTATTCTTTCTCTCGGTATCATGCTATCTCATTTTTATTGATATTTTATCATACATAAAAATATTCTGGAGTCTGGGGATCAATGGAGAGTGCCACATTACTTTTTGTGGAATGCGGGATGGTGTTCCATCATATTTTTACTTCCAGTGGGATGTGCCACATTTTATAGAATCATTTCGTTCAACAGTTTCCTCCCAAAATAAACTACAATCTTTCGGGCAAGCATGACTTTTGTTTCTTGAAAATACAAGTTCCTCAACTAACTTCCATACCATATAGTGGTTTGAAGGAATATCTGCATCATCTGGAAGTAAATCCTTCAAGAGGGTAAGAATGTAATAGATTGATTTATTGGAAATCCCATACATAGTTTTCCCATGAAACAATTGGATTAAAAATTCCAGCTTTTTCATTTTAACGCATTGTCGATATACTGGAGTCGTGCCAACATCATTCAATTTTTTCGCCCTATCAATATCATCATTTTCACTAGATGCATCAACTGTCCTCATATCGAAGTCTTCTTAAGTCGAAATCCTTTATTTTTTATGATGAAGAATAAATGGAAACCGATCATCTAACAAATTATCCATTCCAGTCCTTTCATTTCAATCATCACCAATTTGAGATTTCATTTTCTCCCCATTATGATACCACACAAAGTATTTTTCTTGAAAACCATTTTTGGTTATGTGGTAGCTGAATTCTTCACGGCTCAACCAAGGTCTACCAACACAATTGGAACATGGGCAGTGTATGCAACCACTATCTAAAGCATTGTGAAATGAAAAATCTATAAAGCTCTCAAAATATTTTAAAAATTGCTTGAGATCCGATCAGTTTCATACATCCAAATTCTGTCCATTCTGTAAAATGAATTTATATAAGTCATTTTGTCATAAACAATTCAATAGGAATGAACTTTAATAGAAAATACATTTAAGTAAACGATAAAGGAAGGAGTTTCTAGTTGATGTAGTGAACTATTAAAACAATGTAAATATATACTAATTAATTCAGTTATGTGTGCCCAGATTTGAGGTGAGATGTGTTCTGTAATTTTTTCATTTATCACATACCAAGAAGAAACCATAGAACAAATAAAACATTGTTCATGATATTACAAAGTGAAGGCTTTTCATGAAAGATGAAGAATGTGTAAAAAAAGTTTTTAAAATAAGTTATCGATTCTAAAAAATGGAAATATTGTGAAGAGTTATTACATTTCATAACACCCAAACTAAAGTCCACAGAAAGTACCATATCACCCCACTAAAAAAAGGAAAACCACCCCCCCACTACCCCAACCATGTTAATTACCTCAATGAGGGATTCTATGTCTGTATTTGGGAAGAGGTTGAAGGAGTATAACCTGGACGGGGGAGTTGCAGCCGATCAGATGGAAGACCTCAGGTTAGGGTTCACCTGCGTGGGGGGATTATGAAAATCGGGGGAAAAGCAGAGTTATTTACTTCTGTGTAATCGGGGGCGGGATTTCCATGGGGGTGGCGGGGTTGTCCAGGGGGTACGGGGTGTCCAAGGGGTGGGCGGGCTATCCACGAGGGTGGCGAGGCTGTCTAGTGGGGAGGGGGTGTCTAGGGGGGTGGGTGGGCTATCCAGGGGGGGGGGCTTTCCAGGGGGTACAAGGTGTCCCGGGGGGTGGGGGTGTCTGGGGGGGGGGGAGTGTCCAGGGGGTGGGCGAGCTATCCACGGGGTTGGGGGTTGTCCAGGGAGTAGGGGGTGTCCAGGTGGTGGGCAGGATTTCCATGGGGGTGGCGGGGTTGTCCAGGGGGTACACGGTGTCCAGGGGGTGGATGGACTGTCCACGAGGGTGGAAAGGCTATCCAGGGGGAAGGGGGTGTCCAGGGGGTTGCGAGATGTCCACAGGGGTGTGACTGAGAGCTATTAGATTTAATTGGGTTGTCATTCATGTTATGAAAAACAAATGATGGGTGTTAAGGATTAGAATAGTATTTTTTTTGTGAAAATCCAATTTGGTAGGATTAGTGACTTGATAACATGATGGTATCAAGTGTGCAATTGGGAAAATGTTGGGGAATTGGATTCTAAAAGGCTCCCACAACCTTCCAAGGACATATTATTTCTAGAAAAATGTGTTGTGGGAGAAGGAATTCATCCTCTATAGTTGATGTCACTTTTAGATCACGTGATGCCTTAATCATTAAGATGACTAGGCAAGAACCAAAACCAAATAGGCCTCAAAACTATCCAAATATCTAGAAGTTATGAATTCCCCATGATTATTGGTGAACTATGGAAGTGATGAATTCCTAACTGCACATCCCCCCCTCCCCACCTCACCCCCAACAGACTCCCCCTACACCACCCCCTCCCATCCACCGACTGCACAACCCCCCCCCCACCTGCAGCCCCATTTGCACAACCCCCTCCCTCACCCCCACCTGCACAACCCCCTCCCATCCACCCACTGCACCCCCCACACACCCTACACCCCCACCTACACAACCCCCTCCCCCTCCCCACCCCCACCCCCATCTCACCCCCCAACATACTGCCACCTGCCCAGCCCACCCCCAACCTACACACTCCCCTCCCCCCACCCACTTGCACAACCACCCCCAGCTACACCCCCCACTCGCACAACCCCCCCTCCCACAGCCCCACCTGTACACCCCCCTCCCCACCACCACCACCTGTACACCCCACCCCCACCTCACCCCCAATAGACTCCCACCTGCCCAGCCCACCCCCCAACCTGCACACTCCCCTCCCCCCACCTACTTGCACAGTACCCCCCTCCACTTTCACCCCCCACTTGAACAACCCCCTCCACCACCCCCACCTGCACAACCCACCCCCCACCCCCACCTGTACAACCCCCACCTCACCCCACCAACAGACTCTGACCTTCCCAAACCACCCCCCAACCTACACACTCCCCTCCCCTCCACCCACTTGCACAACAACCCCACTCCACTTGCACCCCCACCTGCACAACCCACCCCTCCCCCCACCCCCACCTGCACAACCCACCCCACCCCCACATGTACAACCCCCCAACTCAAAAACCCACCAACACACCCCCTCCCCCCACCTAAACACCCCACTAGAACACCCCCTCCCCCCACCTACTGCACCCCCAGCACCTCCCACCAGAACAAAAACAGAAAACAAAAACAGAACAAAAAATTGATTCACACATGACACCAAAACAAAAACATAAAACAAATAACAAATCGAATTGGATTTTCTGGGTATACCGTACTGCACGAACCTTATGTTTAAGCCAAATCAAAACAGAAAAGAAAAAAATTAGATGCAAAACATTAAACATAACATACTACTTACAGATTTGAAGTGTAGAACAAAACAACTTTGTGATTGAGTATGGATCTGGTGGAATGATTTTCCAAGTGAGAGAGATCTTAGGTCTCAACTTTAGGTGTTCAATTGCGTGGATGGGATCTCAGGTTTTCTAGGATTTTACGGGAAAACTTTCCCAATGGTTTGTTAAAACCATTGGGAAAGGTGAGCTTTACTAATGGTTTACACAAACCATTGGGAAAGCCTTCCTAAGTCATGGCCTTTACCAGCAGTTTTGTAAAACCATTGGTAAAGGGAGAAATTTTTTAGATTTCCCAATGGTTTCTTCAAACCATTGGGAAATACTTGTTTTATACCCCTATACCAACGGTTCAACAGAACCATTGGCAAACAAGCATTGGGAAAACCCAGCTTCCTAGTAGTGTACTCTTGAAACACATCAACATATACTTTCACAATAGGTATGTCCTCTATTTGAAAATTCCTTTCCTCACCCATATTTATTGCATTTCTTTCCTCTACAATAATTGAATTCTGTAGAGCAACTAGGGGTAGATATATATGAGAATCATATGGTGATGTTTCTACTCTAAAGATAAGGGATTCCACATTATCCTCAAAAATTGTAAACTCCTTCCTCTTGCAATTTTTTTTTTGAATCATCATTTGAAATCCAATCCACAACGAAGATTATATCAAATAAAATAATGGGTATGATAATAAAATAAGTAGATAAATAATGTTTATATTCCATAATGGGGATTTCTTGAAACAACTTTGTTGCAATGATACTTCCCTTAGGAGTTTTTACTGACAACTCCCTTAGTAAATCAAATTGAAAATATCTAATTTTCATGGAAAACTGGGAGGATATGAAATAATTCGATGATCCAAAAAAATTAAGGAATTGGATAAATTTAGGAAATGATTAAAGTACCTTCAAAAACGTCATTATGAACTTCAATATCAGCAATTATGATCA